>CM059259.1:34384819-35767319 GCA_030347555.1 Lablab purpureus | reverse complement strand
AAGTAAATTGTCATGGAATGACATATTCAATTGAGCAATGCAGTTTTCAAGACAAATTAAAGGAACCAAGTATTAAAGAAATTAACCAAACATTCTACACAAAATTATTAAAGAAGATCTGACATAAATAACTTTTTAAATTAAATTACATCAGTGTACCTGGACAACATTGAGTGTCAAAGACATGAAAGTGTTCAAGACAGTTATATGCTAACCCAACCAAATAGAAAATATTCATTATATTGAAATTATATGCAAATACATACAAAAGCCTAATATACATATACAAGTCTTAAATTTAAGAAGACAGTAAATTGTCATGGAATGACAGATTCAATTGAACAATGTAGTTTTGAAGACAAATTATAGGCACCAAGTATTAAAGAAATTAACCAAACATTCTACAAAAAATTATTAAAGAAGATCATACATAAATTGTAACACTCCAATATTTTAAATTATAAAGATATTAGGATATAAACATATTATATTATAAAAATATTTTATTATAAGGATATTAGATTAATAAAAATATTCAGTTATAAAAATATTATATTATAAAAATATTTAGTTATAAAAATATTATATCATAAAGATATTATATTATAAAGATGTTCAGTTATAAAATATTAGATTATAAAGATATTTAGTTATAAAGATATTAGATCATAAAGATATTATGTTATAAAAATATTCAGTTATAAAGATATTAGATTATAAAGATATTTCATTATACAGATATGAGATTATAGAGATATTATATATTATATATTATAAAGATATCAGATTATAAAGATAATACAATATCAAATAAAAAGGGGCTAGTTGGATAGTTTGTTTTCACATACCTCTATTCTCTCTGCCTCTATTCTTTCTATTCTTTCTGCCTCTATTCTTTCTATTCTCTCTACCTCTATTCTTTCTATTCTCTCTATTCCCTCTCTACACTCTCCCTAAGGTTTAGATACTGAAATGCTAATGGTTTCTAGATCCAGAAGAAGCAATAGGAGGCTAACGAGTGTAAGAAAGAGTTCTACCCGATTAGTTCCGTGAACGGGTAAGTCTAAGTCCGTTTATTCTTGAGAATTTTCTTTCGGAAAGTTTATAGTTTTTGAAGATTTTTCTCAATCAATTCTCTTTAAGGGGAGATGTTATCCAGAATTTTGAGATAAAAGATGAGCTAAGGATTAGGATTGCAATTTTTCCATCAGAGCAAGGAATAAACAAAAATCCAGGTTAGGGAAGTTAATGTTAAAAAAATATATAAATTGATATTAAGAAAATTAATGTTATATATATATATAATTAGTATGTTTTGTATATTATTGTTGTATTGAGTGTAATGTGTGAAAAACCTTGTTTTTGTATTGTTTATGATGTTTTTGTGTCAGGTCGAGTAGAGCCTGGGGTTGGTGCCCATAATCTATCGATATGTTTATGTGAGGCCGAGTAGAGCCTGGGGTTGGTGCCCATAATCTACCGATATGTTTGTGTGGGGCCGAGTAGAGCCTGGGGTTGGTGCCCATAATCTACCGATATGTTTGTGTGGGGCCGAGTAGAGCCTGGGGTTAGTGCCCATAATCTACCGATATGTTTGTGTGAGGCCGATTAGAGCCTGGGCTTGGTGCCCATAATCTACTTATGTGTGTTAATGAGAATGTTATGAGTATGTGTATTACAGGATAATATGATTTGTGTTTTTACTTTTCAATTATTAAAGATGCATTAAATTTCAAAGCATTTAAGTATGTTCTATGATGAATGTGCATGAGAATTATATGATGATGAATACTACATGATGTTATTATTTTGTGTTGTTATATTTTTGAATGATTAGCTTACCCTACAATTGTCGATTGTTTGGCCTGCGATGATCGTGTTTTGCTACACGGGAGAAGATATCTTAATAGGTGAGCGGGATGCTTCGGAGTCCCAGGATTATATTGGAAGATGAAGTAGTAGTTATACGCATATATTTATATACGTTTTTATTTCTTATAATAGAATTTTGTACTAGTAGAGATTCCCTTTTGTATTGAATACAAATACAGATTTTATATATAATGTGTTTTATTATCAATTAATACAAGTTATGTTTGCATACTAAGTATCATAAAAATAGCGATTTCTTGGGTCGTTACAATAATGGTATCAGAGCAGTTCTTTACTAGGATTGATCTAAGGGGATTGGTTTGCCGTGCTAGTTTGTTGTAGATAGAGAAATTGATTGGATGTTTGCCAAATCTCAATTTCATTGGAATGAGATTGTTGTTTTTAATAGATATAAACATATAAAGGAAGGAAGGAATCTGGATTAAGTAATGAGGGTGCACACTCATAACTAAATCAGGATGAATTTCTGTCTTAATTGTGAGTGTATCACATAAATAATTATATGATGTATGATTATGGAGAGACACACTCTCTTGTGTCATGTGCTTGTGTGAAGTAATTGTAGCTTCCATTGAAGTTGTATTGTGATTTTTTGGTGTTACACCAACATCTGGTATGATGATGATGTCCTCTATGTGTGTTGGATGTGTGATAGTGATGAAAAACCATTTAGCCACATCTTTTCCTAGAGCACTAGAAATAAACATATATGAAAATTGGGTGTTAATTATGTTTGATGGGTCATTAAGATTGTGCATTGATTAAGCAACTTAACAAACTCACTATAAAGAATAAGTATTTGTTATCATTGATGATTTGTAATATTAGTTGTATGGAACAGTTGTATTCTCTAAGATTGATCTGATATCAGACTTTCATCATATCAGAGTGAAGGTTGAAGATGTGCATAAGACAACTTTTAGGATGAAGTAGGATCACTATTAATATGTAGGTATGCCTTGTAGTGTTCATGGAGTACATGAACAAGATTTCTAGGTCATACCTAGATTAGTTTGTAGTGGTGTTTATAGATGAGATTCTGAACTACTTTTGCTTGTGTGAGGAGCATGAGGTATACCGAGAACAATGTTGGATATCTTGAGAAAAAGAAAGTTGTATGATAAATTGTCAAAGTATAAATTCTGGTGGTTAGAAGTTCGGTTCTTGGAACTTGTAAATTTCAAGTTGAGAGAAATTTTGTAGATCCTGCTAAAGTTAAGACAGTGTTGTAGTGGGAACGCCTCGAGATAATGTTACAGATTAGGAACCTTATGCGGTTGGTTCGTTATCACATCATGTTTATAAAATGATTTTCTAAGATCATGGCTCTTTTAACTCAGTTGACCTGAAAGGATCAACCATTTGTATGGACCAACATAGGTAAGCAGAGTTTCATAGAGCTGAAACAAAGGTTGACCATAACCCTATGTTAGTAATTCTTAATTTGAGTAAACCCTTTGAGATTAGAATGATGCTTCCTATCTGGGATTAGGTTGTGTATTGATGCAAGAGAAGAAAATTGTTACTTTTGGATCTTATTAGTTGAAGGTGCATGAAAAGAATTACCCTATCCACGATTTGGGACTAGTTGCAATTATCTTTGCCTTGAAGACCTGGAGACATTATTATGAATGGTGTATAGTTTGATGTATTCAGTGACCACAAGAGCTTGAAGTATTTGTTTGATCAGAAGAAACTGAACATGAGACAGAGAAGATGGATGGAGTTCCTAAAACATTTTGACTTTTAGCTGAACTACAATGTAGGTAAAGTAAAATGTAGTTGTTGATCCCTTGCGACCATGATGATAAAGGAGCAAAAATTATTAGAGCAACTCAAAAAAATCTGAGCCTTGGGTTGGATATGATTCCTGCCCACACTAGTTGCAACACACACATTGTGACAAACAAATTCATGAAATAGATTGGAGAACAACATAGGATAGATCTTGAGTTAAAAAGTTGTTTTTGATCACATTGGAATAAATCAGGTGAAGGATTTCAAATTAAGAATGGATGGAGTGTTGAGGTCCCGAGACAAAGTTTGCATTCTAGTTGATCTAAGACTAAAGAAAATGGTATTGGATGAAGGGTACAAGACTCGTCTCAGTTTACATCCTGAGATGACTAAGATATACTAGGGTCTAAAGAAGTTCTTCTAGAGGTTGGTCATGAAGAATGATGTTGCTCAATATGTTGTTTCTCGTTTAACCTAGCATAAGGCTAAGGTATTAGAGACCGTGTGAGATGTTACAACAGATGGATATTCTTGAGTGAAATTGGGATAACATTGCTATGGGTTTTGTTATCCATCTGTCATGGGAAATCATAGGGCATAATTCGATTTGGGTGATTGTAGATAAATTGATGAAGAGTGCTCACTTTTAGCTAGTTAACTTAAGGATTTTCCATGGCTATGTTGGCCTCGTTGTACATTAAAGAGATAGTATGATTGCATGGAGTGTTGTCTAGTATCATTTCGGATAGAGACCCTAGGTTCATCTTTAGATTTTAGTAGACACTACAAGAGGTGCTAAGTACCAAGTTAAGATTGAGCTCAGCCTACCATCCTTAGATAGACAAACAATTCGAGAGAAAATTATAATCACTAGAAAATTTGTTGAGATTTTGTGCAATGGATCATCTAAGGAGCTGAGACGAAATCCTTCCTTTAGTGGAGTTCACTTATAACAATAACTATCATGCCAACATTGGGATAAAACTACATAAAGCATTATATGGATAGAAATACAAGACACCTCTATCCTGGTACCATAATGGTGAACAAGTGTTAGTAAGACTCGAGTTGTTAAAACTGACTACAAAGAAGAATTAAGAGATTCGGGAGAAAATGGTGACTGCTATGAGTAGGAAGAAATCATATAAAAATCGAAGACAAATGCTTTTGGAGTTTAATATGGGAGAATATGTTTTCTTGAGAGTAAAGTCTACTATAAGAGTTGGTCAAACTATAAAATCTAGGAAATTGACTATGAAATTCATTGAGCCATATCAAATTCTCTAGAAGATTGGTGCAATGGCTTATGAGTTGGCTTTGTCCCCTCATTTGGAAAACCTACATAACATTAAGGAAATAAGTGCATGATCTAGTCCATAGTTTGGAGTAAGATGATGTACAAATTAGAAAAGACCTGTCTATAGAAATCAAGCCGTAAAAGTGATTAATTTTAAGATTGAAGCAACTCTGAGACAAAATGAATGACATGGGTTAGATGGTGTAGAATGACCAGATGGGTATATTTACTTAGGAACTGGAGAACCAAATGAGAGAATCATATCCATTTATGTTTGTCGGTAAGTCAATTTTTGAGAACGAAAATCTTTAATGGTGGGAAGCTTGTAACACTCCAATATTTTAAATTATAAAGATATTAGAATATAAACATATTATATTATAAAGATATTTTATTATAAGGATATTAGATTAATAAAAATATTCAGTTATAAAAATATTATATTATAAAAATATTTAGTTATAAAAATATTATATCATAAAGATATTATATTATAAAGATGTTCAGTTATAAAAATATTAGATTATAAAGATATTTAGTTATAAAGATATTAGATCATAAAGATATTATGTTATAAAAATATTCAATTATAAAGATATTAGATTATAAAGATATTGGATTATAAAGATATTGGATTATACAGATATGAGATTATAAAGATATTATATATTATATATTATAAAGATATCAGATTATAAAGATAATACAATATAAAATAAAACGGGGCTAGTTGGGTAGTTTGTTTTCCCATACCTCTATTCTCTCTGCCTCTCTTCTTTCTTTTCTCTCTGCCTCTATTCTTTCTATTCTTTCTACCTCTATTCTTTATATTCTCTTTATTCCCTCTCTACACTCTCCCTAAGGTTTAGATATTGAAATCCTAATGGTTTCTAGATCCAGAAGAAGAAATAGGAGGCTAACAGTGTAAGAAAGAGTTCTACCCGATTAGTTTCGTGAACGGGTAAGTCTAAGTCCGTTTATTCTTGAGAATTTTCTTTTGGAAATTTTATGGTTTTTGAAGATTTTTCTCAATCAATTCTATTTATGGGGAGATGTTATCCAGGATTTTGAGATAAAAGATGAGCTAAGGATTAGGATTGCAATTTTTCCATCAGAGCAAGGAATAAACGAAAATCCAGGTTAGGGAAGTTAATGTTCAAAAATTTATAAATTGATATTAAGAAAATTAATGTTATATATATATATGTACAATTAGTATGTTTTGTATATTATTGCTGTATTGAGTGTAATGTGTGAAAAACCTTGTTTTTTGTATTGTTTGTGATGTTTTTGTGTGAGGCTGAGTAGAGCCTGGGGTTGGTGCCCATAATCTACCGATATGTTTGTGTGGGGCCGAATAGAGCCTGGGGTTGGTGCCCTTAATCTACCGATATGTTTGTGTGGGGCCGAGTAGAGCTTGGGGATGGTGCCCATAATTTATCGATATGTTTGTGTGGGGCTGAGTAAAGCCTAGGGTTGGTGCCCATAATCTACCGATATGTTTGTGTGGGGCCGAGTAGAGCCTGGGGTTGGTGCCCATAATCTACCGATATGTTTGTGTGGGGTCGATTAGAGCCTGGGGTTGGTGCCCATAATCTAACAATATGTTTGTGTGAGGCCGAGTAGAGCCTGGGGTTGGTGCCCATAATCTACCGATATGTTTGTGTGGGGCCGAGTAGAGCCTGGGGTTGGTGCCCATAATCTACCGATATGTTTGTGTGAGGCCGAGTAGAGCCTGGGGTTGGTGCCCATAATCTACCGATATGTTTGTGTGAGGCCGAGTAGAGCCTGGGGTTGGTGCCCATAATCTACCGATATGTTTGTGTGAGGCCGAGTAGAGCCTGGGGTTGGTGCCCATAATCTACCGATATGTTTGTGTGAGGCCGAGTAGAGCCTGTGGTTGGTGCCCATAATCTACTTATGCGTGTTAATGGGAATGTTGTGAGTATGTGTATTACAGGATAATATGATTTGTGTTGTTACTTTTCAATTATTAAAGATGCATTAAATTTCAAAGCATTTAAGTATGTTCTATGATGAATGTGCATGAGAATGATATGATGATGAATACTACATGATGTTATTATTTTGTGTTGTTATATTTTTGAATGATTAGCTTACCCTACAATTGTTGATTGTTTGGCCTGCGATGATCGTGTTTTGCTACATGGGAGAAGATATCTTAATAGGTGAGCGGGATGCTTCGGAGTCCCAGGATTATATTGGAAGATGAAGTAGTAGTTATACGCATATATTTATATACGTTTTTATTTCTTATAATAGAATTTTGTACTAGTAGAGTTTCCCTTTTGTATTGAATACAAATACAAATTTTATATATATTGTGTTTTATTATCAGTTAATACAAGTTAGGTTTGCATACTAAGTATGATAAAAGTAGCAATTTCTTGGGTCGTTACATAAATAACTTTCTAAATTAAATTACATTGATGTAGTTGGACAGCATTGAGTGTCAAAGACATGATGGTGTTCAAGACAGTTATATACTAACCCAACCAAATATAACAGAATCATTATATTGAAGTTATATGCAAATACATAGAGAAGTCTGATTTACATATAGAAGTGTTAAATTTAAAAAGACAGTAAATTGTCATGGAATGACAGATTCAATTGAGCAATACAGTTTTGAAGACAAATTAAAGGCACCATGTATTAAAGAAATTAACCAAACATTCTGCACAAAATTATTAAAGAAGATCTGACATAAATAGCTTTCTAAATTAAATTACATTGATGTAGCTTGACAGCATTGAGTTTCAAGGATATGAATGTGTTCAAGACAATTTATATACTAACGCAGCCAAATAGAAAAGATTTATTATATTGAAATTATATGCAAATACATAGAAAAGTCTGATATACATACAAAAGTCTTAAATTTAAAAAGGAAGTAAATTGTATTAATTTGAGACATACAAAATAACATAGAAAAGACTCAAACGTAAAGCCTAAAGCAAAATAACAAAGTATATCATAATTTCATACAGAAGTCGAATATAAAGCATATTTAAGAAGTTGGGACTTTAATACAACTCCAACTGATAAAATGCAGTTGTCCATAGGAATCATAAATTCAAATTGAAATTCAAATATAGAGTACAACTCATAACTTCTCCTTAAAGATCCAAAAACGTTCCAAAACGTTGCAAGACATTCCACTACAGCCAATTACTTGTTCTTAAACATCACAAAAAAAAAATATTATCCCCAAAGAAATACAAAGCTTATCATGTCAAACACCCTTCTCGGCCTTAATGTTCTTTTTTAGGGTCTTCAGAGGCAGATGATCCTCATTTGGGTGCACAATACCTTGAACATCTCCTTTTTGGGGTGTGACCCCCACTTCATTGCCCATAACACTATCACTAGATAAATCGACTGGTGGTAGCTATGATACATTTGATGCATCTGAGAACTTGCTTAACAAATCCTGTAAAAGAACAGAGTTAGTCACAAATAGCACACATGTATTAAAAAACAACAACATCATTAACCTCAACAATGTTGATGCAATTTGCATCATGGGCTACACTCTTCATTCTGCCAATATCATAGTTTTCAAAATATGTGTCCTTCAGATTCATAAAATAAATGTTAGTATGTAAATGAATGTTAAGTAAGAACAAAAGATAAAAGAATCAAAAAACACAAACCAAGGAACTTGCAGAGGATTTCATACCAACATCGTTGAATTTCTTAATGATAGCTTCGTCCATGCATACCTTCTTAACTCTGAATGATTGGTCAAATCTAAAACTTTTTTTATTCTTACACTCAACTTTGAATAACATTGTCTGAACCACTAAAATAGAAAAGTCGCTTGGAATATGGCCAGCATTGTTCTAGTATACAACCATCTAGTAAGCAAACAAATATTAAACTTGTAGGCAAATAAAGAAAGCTAGATTCGGCTGCAGATAAAAAACCTTGTCTTGAGATACCAAGATCTCATCACATGTCTTTTTCAACAGTGTGGTCTCATCCCTGTCAAAAAGCAGAAATGTCATTGAATCGGTTTCATCAATGACATGAACCTTGATCTTATACCTGAAACAAAAATGTATTAAAATGTGAGAACAGTATATACATATATGTATTGAAAACAATTAAGAAAAGGGGCATGTTATAATAAAATAATTACCTAGGCATCATTTTCAACACATGCGTGTTGCATTTTTCACATAAGAACATCTTGCAATCACGATATACTACTTTATTGCATATGCAAGTAGTATGCCACCACTCACCATCCTCAAGTACATGTTTGATAGTACCCAAAACAACAAATGTTACATCCTATTTGTACAACCAAATTGGATTTTCCCATTCAACCATCACTCAGAATGCTAACAATAAAAAAAATATAAAATTGATACCTCTTTGCAATCCTTGAGACATTGGATTGAACTAGGAGTGAGTTTCAGGAAATAATCCTCCACACTATTTTTAGAAGACTCAGACAACTGGGTCAAGGTCAACCCTTGGGAACGTGAGTCAGTACTATCAAGCAACCTATAAAGTATAAAAAAATAGAAGTTCAATAGCTACTATAAAATAGGAACAAAGAATAACAGTACCTTTTCTTAAGCACCATGGCTTCTTCACAACAAACATTGTACACAATCTTCATGCAATCAATACAATTATGCATATAAACTTTATCTGTACACAAACAATGAAAAGTTTTGTGACATGTCCAAAGAAAAGAATTATTTTAAGTATGAAGTAGTTCTTGGTACGAATTATACCTTGAAAAACCTTAACCTTGACAAAATGTATACAGACAACCACTTCTGAACATCTCCAGATAATAGGAATGAATTCAAATCATCCACATAATTTCCAAAACAATCTACGAAAACTAATTGACCAGAATAACATATGTTAAAGACAATAGTTAATGAAGCATAAAGCAACAACTTGTATACATATAGTTAATCGAATATTATGACATTCAACTTTGTCTTTTTCCCATTTTTTTCCAACTTTCTTTCAGTTCCAACTCCGGTCAAAAATCCCATGACATCTGCAAAAAATAAAAAACATTAAATTAAATAGTATTACTCATGTTCATATTGCAATTGGAACATTACACTTGAAATAAACTCACCCACTAAGTAATTTGTGTCAAATCCAGAAGTAGTAATGATTGAAAGAGGAATGTAGGTAGTCTTGCATTTTGGAACCAACTTGCTATCAACTGAACTGACTTTAGTTCCAAACTGGAAGTTAATCTTGGTAACTGTGGTGTGTGGTTCTGAATGAACCACCATTTGCAGCAACACTGAAACACTGGAATGAGTATGCATTACCCTCAGAGATTTGGTGTTGGAACTTGTAAATCAGGGTTTGCCTAACTAAAGCATGAATCCGAACACCTTGTACATGAATACACCAACAAAATATTAAAAAGTGCAAAAGATTGGTGGAAATCTAAAACAAAGTGTAGCTTGTATAATCACCTGTCCATGTTGTGGCACCAATTCCATTGAAACATGTTTTGTGAAATTAGAAACCACCCTCAATCATAACACCCTAACCATAATATTCCAGTTCTCCTTTTGGGGTTTAAGTTCTTGTAGAGAGTGGTGTTCTTTTTGCGAAGTCAACATTTTGAACTCACATGTGGGCAAAGGAAAAGAATGCACATATATAAATAGCTTAATAAACAGCTAAAAAAACATAAAGAAATTCGAAATATAACCTCGATTTTTGAACCTAATTTTCAAATTGCACAGCCTAATTTGGGCTCAGATGTAGTGAAACCCTAATTTACTCACTAAAAAATTTGAACATCCATAGAGAAGAACAAAGGGAATCAGAACATACTGGGTAAGGTTTCAGAAAGCCTCTGTCCAATGCAAATGCAATTAGGGTGCTATGTGAACCTCAAAATAAACACTACTTTATTGTTTGGAAGCGTAAGATGGAAACAATAATTTATTCATTGAAAAACGAAGAACTTAGTGTTGGAATAAATGGCTGAGTTTAAGAGGGGGGGTGAATTAAACTTTCAAAGATTTTCGAAACCCAATGCCCAATTATGAAAAACCAGATTCGAATTGAAGATTTAAACCAGTTTTTATAGGTTCTTGAAATGCTCTTAATCAATTGATCATATACCAAATTCAATTTCAATTCAAACTTCAATTACCGAATGGAAAGAGTTAAAGGGAAGAAGAACAACACAGCAGATTTATACTGGTTCACCTTTCAACAAAGGCTACATCCAGTTTCCTAAACAAACAAATTCAATCAATTCACTAAAAACCAGTTTTTACATGAACACTACATGCAAAACCGAAACCAGAAAGTTGCACCAAGTCTTGAACCCTACAAGACTTCTAAACACCTGTAAAACCCTATTACAAGATCTCTTAATCACCCCGATTAAGATACGAACACGCAGCCTAACCAACACACACAAAAAGATTGAATAAACCTGGAGTTCTTCAATGCGTAAACGAAAAATAGAGCATCAAGCAAGAACGAAAAACAGAGCATGCACTTCTTGATTTGATTCGCACTCAATTGAATCTTGATCGTCTTGGAGTGATTAGCAAAATGTTTTAGAGTGTAATAGGAACGTTCTTGCCCAATGGGTTCTTTAGAAAATGTTTCGTCACTTAGTTCTTTGAGTTTCAAGATATATATAGAAAACTGTTAAAACCGATTCGCGAGAAATAGCTCGGTTGAAATCGCGTTTTAGCCTGGTTGTTTTCATTAAAACCCATTTTCCAGTGAGCACCTTTTTTCTGGAACTTGAAATCAGTCAGTTGAAATCTCGTTTTAACTAGCTATTCCAGAAAACTGGAATTCCTGAAACAAACCTACCAGGATTTTAATTGGTTTAAATTTCGAAAACAGTCAGCTGAAATTTCCCAAATACAAAGCCTTGAAAAACGAAGAACAGTTTAACTAGTTGAAATCAGATTTTTAACCAGCTTAAAAATCAGCTTAAACCTTTGAAATCATTTTAAAACCTTTTAAAACATTTCAAAACATTTTAAACTCCAAGACTAAGACCAAGATAGATTGAAATGCATCTTACCACACAACCTAAGACTCTCTAATCCTAAGACAAATTCTTCATTCTTCAAGCACCAACATCTTCATCATTAAAGGTGGTTGGAGACATCAAATCCACTTGAAACCAAGTCTTCAAGTCCAACACTTAGGACTTACCGTGCAACATTTGACCAACGCTTTCAGAAAATAGCACCTATAGTAGGATTGTAGCACGTTTTTGCCAATCTCTGTTGCATGCAGCGGCCATTAGGTGATTTAGGTTTTAGCAAAATATTGGCAAATCTTGGCGTGCTTACAAGACATCATTTTCTGGGAAAAAATTGAAATGAAAAAATGATTAGGCGTGGCAGGCATTACAGACTCTATGGTGCAGAAAAAAGATGAATGAAGAAAAGGAGACCAAGTTGGATAGGTATGTGTGAGCAAAATGTGCTCAGAGAAGAAAAAGAGATGATTAGGGTTTTGACGTTTCAGAGAACATGAAACTGTGAGAGAAGCCTCTTCTTGAGAAAAATATGAAGAATGGAGATGGAGAAGATGTGCGGAACTTTTAGGGTTTGGTGTTTTAGAGAAGATGAAATCGTGATCTTTGAGGGGTTTGTCTTGCGCGTGATAATGGAGATGGAGAAGATGTGCAAAGTGTCATTTTGGAGAAGATGAAAGCGTATGAAAGCGTGTTGCTGAGAATGGTTTTGGATTAGCATGTTGGTGAGAGTGGGTGTTGAACATAGAAGCACGAAAGAGAAGTGTGAGAGCCAGGTTTTATATTTGAATTTCAATAGTACACGTGTCACTCACAGGGATAGCCACATCACAATTTTTACTATTTGTGGTTAAAAAATTGTGCTCTTTTTTATTACGGATGAAGAATTTACATTTTGTGCTCCCTTGTTTTGTTTTGTATTATTTATTGATTGATATAGATATAGATTTACCTCATGAGTTTTCTATTTTTTAATAAAACAGTAATATATTTATTGTGTAATTTTATTTTAATAAATATATATCATTTGTGTTTGTAAAATAAAATCTTAAATATTTACAATAATTAATAGGAAATATATAAATCGTTGTCTAAACTTATTTTCATGCATTAATTTAAAAAAATAATAGTTATACAATTGTTTATTAATTTTTAATAAATCTTATTTTGTAATTTATTTATTATAGTAAGTTAAATATAAATATTTTATTTTATTTAATTAAAATAGTTTTGAAATTTATGTGTTGTAAGTAACATTTTGAAAACTTAAATTTAAATTTTACTTTATAATTTTTTACAACTTATTAGCTTATCCTTAAAATAACATTAACAAAATTTATATAAGATAGTAAATTAAAATTAAAAATACTATAATAAGACATAAATTAGATGTCAATAAATTTTAAATCAATCAATCATTCTAAGTAAATAGTAATTTTTATTTCTGTTAGATTCAGAGATATATCAAGAAGGGGGGGATGAATTGATATAGGATTTTCTTCGAAAACTGTTTAGTATCAGATTTTTCTGTTGCTGTCAAGAACAGATTAGTTTACTTATTTCAGAAAATAGTCGATTAGTTCTATCAGAAACTTATTAAAGAAGATTAAAGAAGAGAAAGAATGCATAAGAATTTATACTGATTCACTCTTTTTCAAGAGCTACATCCAGTTTCGATCTGTAACACTAACAGATCACGATACACTAAATGATCAAGTCTTTACAAGAACCCCTCTTCCAAAGACTAACAAAACCAAAAAGATGAAATTCTAAACACTATAGAATTCAATCTAAACCAGACTCACACCAAGTCTACAGTGATCACCCCAATCACCAAAATACAGGTTTTGTAACTTCACAAAACAATCCTAAACCAGAGAATAATAAAATTCAGAATACACTAATGAAGACTCTTTTCTTGATTCTTTCTAATGTTGAATTCTTCAATAGATTTGTGAGAAAGCTTTTCATAATTCACTCTTGTCTGTTCTCTTTCTGTTATTTCGTGCTTTGAATCCCCCATGAGACTTGTATTTATAGAGAAAGAGATAAACTCCAATTAGGCTGTTATTCTGTTTCTGTAATACTGGAAAGCCTGGAACAAAATAGTTAGCTAAACAGCGAAATAGTTAGCTGATTTCATTAAAAACACATTCCTGACATATTTCCTTTATTAATAAAAATAGCCGACTAATATATCAGAATTAGCTAACTAATTAAAGATTAATGAAAATAGCAGACTAATATATCAGACTTAGCTAACTAATAACAGATAATCTAACAGCTATTCAAAAACTGTAGAAACACCATTTAATCATCACTATTCCAGCAACATCATCAAATCAATTTTATCAACAATTTATATATATATTATTTATTAATGTATTTTATTTTATACATAATTTAATAAAATAAAATAATTATATAATAAGTTTTAATAAATCAATATTGTCATAGTTTTATTTCAATATTTTTAAAAATATATACTTTATATTTGTTATTAGCGTGAGAAAATTCTTAAAAATATAAATTAAAATTATAATAAAAAATATTTACACATAACAATTTAATAGTTTAAAATAAATTAAAATATATTCTTAGCATTCAAATATATAAGCTTATTAAATTTAAATCAAATTTAAGATCAATTTTCCAATATAACCTTAGATCATAAATTAAAAGATGAGTAATAAATTCACCTCCGCATTAAGAATAGAGTTAAACCATTAACACTAAATAACAGAGATCATATACAAAAATCAAGAGTAAAAAGAGTTTGATAAATTACATTCAATCTTAATATAAAGAAAGTTTAGTCACTCATGATTGTCAACACCCAATTTCATCTAGGTAGTTTTAAAATTGTTTAAAAAAGAGTAAAACTAAGTTGCAAAAATATTCAAAAAAGAATTAAAAATACAAAAATAATAAAAAAATAATTTGGGATATTAAAAAATATCTTTTGAAAAAAATGGCTTCTTTATTCAAAATTCAACTCATATTTTATCATTTGAACAAAAATACATCATTGCATATCTATGCCCGGTTTCGACTGGCATCTACATATTTAAGTCCAGTTCCGACTGACACATGCACTTCCAAGTCCAATTCCAACTAGCACCTGAACATTTAAATCCAATTCCAACTGGCACATGCATGTTTAATGCCAATTTTTGTTGGTACCTACACACCAAAGTCCAATTTTGAATGGCACCTACATTTCTATGTCTAGTTCCAGTTGGCACTTTCATATCAAAGCCCAGTATCTTCGTGGCGGCTACATAAAATTACATCTTTTTCCTTTTTGCATTGTAGATTGAAGGTTTGTTCCATCCATCGATGACCTTTACATCCTTTTTTATGTTTCAGATTGATGGTTTGCTTCTCCCACGAACGACCTAGACATCCCTTTCCTTTTATTTTTTGGGATCAAGGCCTGCTTCATTCATATGAATGGTCGTTCACTCTCCTCTCTTTATCTTTTTGGATCATGGCCCACTTCATTCATATGAATGGTTATCGAATCCTTGGTTCTTTCCCTTTTGGATCGAAACCCACTTCATTTATATAAATGGTTATCCAGTCCTTTGTTCTTTCTGTTTCAGATCAAAACCCGCTTCATTCATATGAATGGTTATCGAGTCCTTTGTTCTTTTTGTTTCGAATCAAAACCCGCTTCATTCATGTGAATGGTTATTGAATCCTTGGTTTTTTTCGTTTCAGATCGAAACCCGCTTCATTCATATGAATGGTTATCAAATCCTTGGTTCTTTTTCGTTTTGGATCGAAGCCCGCTTCATTCACATGAATGGTTATCGACTCTATTGTTTTTACCTTTTGGATCAAGACCTGCTTCATTCATATGAATGGTCATTGAATTCGTTGTCTTTACCACTTGGATTGAGGCTTGCTTCATTCATATGAATGGTTATCGACTCTTTTTTTTATCTTTTGGATCGAAACCCACTTTATTCATATGAATGGTTATCGACTCCATTGTTTTTATGATTTGGATCAAAACTTGTTTCATTCACATGATTGGTTATTGTCTTTGTTGTTTTCATTTTTTGATTAATGGTCCAATTCGTTCATATGAATAAAATACAATCATCCTAAATGTATGACCAATGAAATTTCCAGAATAAAATACAATCATCCTAAATTATTTAAGAAAAAATAAAAGAATGAAACTGCAATGCAGACTATAAATATGAATAAAAGAGGCATAAGAACAAAATGTAACTTAAATACGTTAATGCATTACCTCGGTAATTAGTTCAGTAAGGTATTTCAAAACAATATAAACTTGTAATCATAATCAATAAATCATATAGTAGGTGAGATACATGTTGTAACACCCCAAATTTTTTATGAGATTAATTAAATATTTTTAAGAAATTTCAGGATTTTTAATTTAATTAATATACATTTTTTATTTGATTTTAATATATAATATTCGTTTTCATAATTATAAAAAGACTAATTTAATAATATGACATCTTATTTAGATAAATATTAAAGTCTTAGGTCATTCAAAACACCAACACTTTGAAAGATAGGAAGAGAGAAAGTCATTCCCCTTTTTTCATAGGGCTACTACGGTAAAACCACTATTGCAGATTTTGTTCACTGTTGGATCGAGCTAGAAATTTAACAGGTGGTCTGTCACTAGGGATGGCAATGGGGCGGGGCGGGTGCGGGTTTCACTATCCCATCCCTATCCCCAAGATAAAAATTCATCCCCATCCCCATACCCAACGAGTATGAAAATTTTGTCCCATCCCCATCCCCACTGAGTAACGAGCATATACTCATACTCATACCCACATTCTTAATGTTTTAAATAGGAATTCTATAACTAGAAGCTCTTCTCTTTCTCTATAAATAGAAGTCTCAATGAAGATTCAAAGTGCGAGAGAATACTGAAAGAATAGACAAAGAACAGAGAAGAGAGGATCAAGAAAAGCTTGCACACAAATCTTTGAAAGTTTCAGTTTTAGGAAGAATCAAGAAGAGAGTCTTGATTCACATTTTTCTGTATTGTTTTTGTTCTCTGTGTTGAGATTACTTTGTGGGGTTACGAAACCTATTTCTTGGTGATTGGGGTGATCACTGCAGACTTGGTGTGAGTCTAGGATTAGATCAAATTCTATAGGGTTTAGAATTTAATCTTTTTTGGTTTTGGTAGTCTTTAGAAGAGGGGTTCTTGTAAAGACTTGATAATTTTAGTGATTTGAGATCTATTAGTGTTACAGATCGAAACTGGATGTAGCTCTTGAAAAAGAGTGAACTAGTATAAATTCTTGTGCATTCTTTCTCATCTTTTATCATCTTTAATATCTGTCTGATAGAACTAATCGACTATTTCTCAGAAAACAGTCAACTATTTTGTTCTGGACTGCATCAGAAAAATCTGAAACTTAACAGTTTTGAAAGAAAATCCAATATCAATTCATCCCCCCCCCCTTCTTGATATATCTCTGCATCTAACAATTGGTATCAGAGCAGGTACTTGAAAGATATTCAAGAGAGATCCAAGATGGCTGATAAGCTACCCTTTGCTGAAGGAGCATCTACCAACAGACCACCACTCTTTGTTGGAGCGAACTACCCCTTCTGGAAAGCAAGGATGAAGATTTTCTTTGAATCTGTAGATAGAGGCGTTTGGGATGCAGTGATCAATGGTCCATACATTCCAACATTGAAGGCTGAAGATGGAACAATAACTGAAAAACCATGGGAGACATGGACTGATGCAGAAAACAGAAAAGCTCAATTTTATAGTAAGGCCAAAATCATTCTAACCTCTGCTTTGAATCTTGATGAGTTTTTTAGGATTTCTCAATGTACAACTGCAAAAGAAATGTGGTACATTCTACAAGTCACGCATGAAGGTACATCAGAAGTTAAGAGAGAAAGAAAGCACACTCTCATTCAAGAATATGAATTGTTTAGGATGCAACCTGGAGAGAGCATCCAAGACGTGCAGAAATGCTTTACTCATATTGTGAACCATCTGCTGGGTCTGGGAAAGAAATTTGATGATTAAGAACTCAACATTAAGGTTCTAAAGTGCCTAAATAGAAGCTGGCAACCAAAGGTCACTGCTATCATTGAAACAAAGGACTTATCTGTTATGAATACAACTACATTGTTTGGGAAATTGAGGGAACATGAACTGGAATTGAGTAGACTTGATCAGCTGGAAAATTCTAACAAGAAGAACAAGAGCCTTGCCTTAAAAGCCAAAGAATGTTTGAAGAGTGATGAAGAGGAAAACGAAAATGATAGTGCAAAATTTTCCATGCTTGTAAAGAAGTTTGGAAAGTTTCTAAAGAGGAAGAACAACTCAAGAGACAGATTTCAAGAACAACAGAAAAGGTACACAAGAAAATCTGATTTCAATTCTTCTAATTTCTCTTGTTTCAACTGTGGGCAGCTAGGACATGTCAAGATGGATTGTCCTCTCATGAATCAAAGAAAAGAAAGAAGCCTAGAAAGAAAAGAAAGAAAAGACAAAGAGAAACAAATTCCTCACTTCAAGAAAGGAAAGAAAGCATACATGGCTTGGGATGAAAGTGAATCCAGAGAGTCATCTACTCGATTTTGAATCGAAAATCAAGCAAATCTATGCCTTGTTGCAAATGAAGAAACATCAAGCCAAGTGAGTATTTGTGAAACTGATCTTAGTGAGAATTATGACACCTTATTAGATGCATTCAAAGAACTGCATGATGAAGCAAGAAAGCAGGATCATCAGATTAATCGACTAAAAGGACTAAATAGTTGGCTAGAAAACAAATTACTGGAACTAGAAAACCAGATTAGCAGACTAAAAGATGAAAACAGTCGACTAAAAAACAGAGTCCTGGAACTGGAAAACCAGATAGAATCTGATAAGTCTGAATGTGATAAAATCAATTATGCTAAGTGTGAAAACTGAAAAAATCTCCAAGATAAAGTTGCTTATTTGATAAAAACATTAGGAAAGTTTCAATTGGGATAAAATACACTTAATCAACTACTAAACTCTCAAATTGGATACTCTAACAGAAATGGTCTTGGATATGGAAAGTCTGCAAAACATTATCCTATTGCAAAGTATAAATCTTACACAAGTAACAGATTTAAAAAGTGTTTTTATTGCTTGAAAATTGGACATACATCTAGATAATGCTATATAAAAAATTTTGGCATTTCAAGAGGAGAATACTATTGGAAACCCAAATCATCTGCTATTCCTAACTCTAAAGGACCCAACCTGTTTTGGGGACCTATATATCTAAACTAAATTTGTTTTGCAGATCTTTCAAAGAGTAAAGAGAACTTTATGGTATTTAGATAGTGGTTGCTCTAAACATATGACAGGTGACAAATCAAAGCTAATCAATTTCAAGGCATATGATGCTGGTTCTGTTACATTTGGAGATGATAGAAAGGGTAAAATTAAAGGTTCTGGAGATATAGGAAGTTGCTCATCTTCACAGATAAAAGATGTTCTATTTGATGAAGGATTGAAACACAATCTGCTTAGTATTAGTCAACTATGTGACAAAGGTATGAACATTACTTTTGATGCAGAATTTTGTGTTATATACAACTGTAAATCTGCAGATATTGTCCACATTGGAAGAAGAACAAACAATGTATATATGCTGGACATTGAATCTTCAAATCTCAAGAATATATGCCTATTGACCAAAGAAGATGAAGGTTGGCTTTGGCATACAAGATGTGGACACATTAACATGCAGTTATTAAACAAAATCAGCTGCAAAAGCCTAGTTAGAGGTCTTCCAAATGTCAAATTTGTGAAAGACAAAGTGTGTGCATATTTCCAAAAGGGAAAGCAATTAAGAAACTCATTTGAGTCAAAGAACATCATCTCAACAAGGAGACCACTTGAGCTATTACATCTTGATCTCTTTGGTCCATCAAGAACTGTAAGTCTTGGTAACAATTCCTATGTTCTTGTCATTGTTGACGATTTTTCAAGATTCACTTGGACATTATTTCTATCTTCCAAATATGAAACCTTCTATGCATTTAAGAAATTTGCAAAGATTATTTCAAATGAAAAAGATCTTAACATTGTTTCTTTGAGAAGTGATCATGGAACAGAATTTCAAAACATTCATTTTGAAAAGTTTTGCTCAAAACATGGCATATCTCATAATTTTTCTGCTCCTAGAACTCCACAACAAAATGGAGTTGTTGAAAGAAAGAACAGAACACTTCAAGAATGTGCTAGAACGATGTTAAGTGAATCTAAGCTTCCTAAGTACTTTTGGGCGGATGCAATTTCCACAGCTTGCTATGTACTTAATAGAGTATTGTTAAGACCTATTCTCAATAAAACTCCTTATGAACTTTTGAATGGAAGAACTCCTAGCATTGCATACTTTAAAGTTTTTGGTTGCAGGTGTTTCATATTAAACAATGGAAAAGCATCTTTAGGCAAGTTTGATGAAAAAGCTGATGATGATATATTCTTAGGATATTCTATGCATAGTAAAGCCTATCGTGTTTTTAACAAAAAGAATTTGACTATAGAAGAATCAATTCATGTTGTACTTGATGATTTCTTATGTCAAAAAGAGAGAAAAGGTAATTCCGTTGTAGGTTCAGATGATGAAAGGTCTGAAAAATTAGAAAAGAATGAAGATTATGCAAAAAAATCTGCTGATGCTGACAGACGAACTGAAACAGTCAACTATAACTCTAGAACAGTTGACTATTCTACAACAGACAATGTTTGTCTAAATCCTGGAGAACTCAAAAAGGAATGTCACTGGATAACATCATTGGAAACGTTGAAAAGGGAGTTACAACTCGAAATTCTTTAAATGATTTCTGCAATCATATGGCCTTTGTGTCTCAAATTGAACCTAAGAACATAAATGATGCTTTGCTTGATGACAACTGGATTTCTGCTATGCATGATGAATTAAATCATTTTGTCAGAAATGATGTTTGGTTTCTTGTACCTAGAAATAACAACATGAATGTTATAGGAACTAAATGGGTGTTTAGGAACAAACTTGATGAAAATGGGTATTTAGGAACAAACTTGATGAAAATGGGATAATCACTAGGGACAAAGCTAGATTAGTTGCTAAAGGCTACAATCAAGAAGACGGTATTGATTTTGATGAAACCTATGCACCTGTAGCTAGATTAGAAGCTATTAGACTGTTACTTGCTTTTGCTTGTCTTAAAGGTTTCAAACTTTTTCAAATGGATGTCAAGAGTGCTTTTTTAAATGGCTTCATAAATGAAGATGTACATGTTGAACAACCACCTGGTTTTGTTGATTTTAAACTTCCTAATCATGTATACAAACTGAAAAAGGATTTGCATGGTCTCAAACAAGCACCTAGACAATGGTATGAAAGACTTACAACTTTCCTCATATCACAAGGCTTTAAAAGAGGAGTAATTGACAAAACTCTTTTTACTAAGAAAATTGATAATGAACTCATATTAGTGCAGATTTATGTTGATGATATCATTTTTGGTTCATCTAATCAATCTTTATGCCAAGAATTTGCAGATTCTATGAAAAGTGAATTTGAGATGTCCATGATGGGAGAGTTAAATTTCTTCTTAAGACTGCAGGTTAAACAGTTGCATAATGGAACATTCATCAATCAAACAAAATACTGCAATGAGCTATTGAAGAAGTTTAGTATGGAAAGCTTCAAAGAAGCTTCTACTCCTATGTCTTCAAATTGCTACCTTGACATGGATGAGAAAGGAAAATCAGTTGATGCAACTATGTACAGAGGATTGATTGGTTCCTTGCTGTAGATAACAGCTAGCAGACCTGATATAATGTTTGTTGTGTGCCTATGTGCAAGATTTCAAGCCAATCCAAAGGAATCACATTTCACTGCAGCAAAACGAATTCTCAAATACCTCAAAGGAATAGTGAATGTTAGGCTATGGTATTCCACTGGTAATGAACTGAATTTAGTTGGATATACTGATTCTGATTTTGCAGGTTGCAAATTGGATAGAAAGAGCACAAGTGGAACATGCCATCTCTTTGGGAATTGCTTGATATCATGGACCAACAAGAAACAAGCTTGTGTAGCATTATCTACAGCTGAAGTTGAATACATTGCTGCTGGAAGTTGCACTGCACAAATTCTCTAGTTAAAACAACAGCTATGTGATTTTGATTTACACCTATATGATATTCCTATACTTTGTGATAATACCAGTGCAATTAATCTAACAAAAAATCCCATTCAACACTCTAGAACAAAACATATTGAAATTAGGCATCATTTCATAAGAGATCACATTGAAAAGAAAGATTGTAGGACAGATTTCATTTCAACTAATGACTAATTAGCTGACATTTTCACTAAGCCTTTAGGTCGTGATAGGTTTTTCAAACTAAGGAATGAATTAGGAATCCTAAATATCAATAATCTTTCTTAATTGTTCTACTGCTGCATTAAATAGTTTGTTAATTCTTTGAAACAGTCGACTTATTTCATTTAACTGAAAAAAATATTATACTGCTGCAGAATTTAGTTTGTTAATTCTTTGAAACAGTCAACTTATTTCATTTAACTGACAAAAATGCTATACTGCTGCATAAAATAGTTTGTTAATTTTTATGAAATAACTGACTTATTTCATTAAATGTGCCCACTACTATTATTTCTGTCAGAATAGTCTATTAATTTCTTTGACTAGTTGACTAATTTCATTTACTGCAACTGAATTCAATTGGGTATTCAAGCAAATCTGTTTAATTCTTTCAATTTCAACTAAACCTAATTTGTCAGAAGATAAATTCGTACTTGGGTCCACTATTATTCAAAGCTGGAACAGTTATAGATGCATGTGAGGATGCTTTATTGGTTTTACAAAACTGAACTTCCATTTCTCAACATATTTCTTCTGCATTTTCTGACCATAAGCATCTGTGATTGAGTGCATATCTATTCAAAATTTTCACATAGTTAATATTCGTTTGACCAAGCTACTCAATCCCTCTGTAAATCTGATTCATCTGCATATTACACACCATTTCTGTGCATCACACAAATACTGCAATTTCTCATCAAAATGTATACTAATGAGTAATTCTTAGTTGAAAGTGATGATGATTCAGATGCACCTCTAGCAAATGCAGTTCAAAGGCTGAGAAGGTCATCCAGAATTCGAATGCCAACACACACTTCACAAACTCCAGTTAGACAAACTCAGAACAGAAACAAAGGATCTACCTCTGGTTCTCCTACACAGCCAACAAGGAATCCTGAATCTGCTGTTGGATCTTCCAACCCAGCTGTGGGAAAATTTCCTAAGAGATATAAGGTTCGTGTGAGAATTCCTTCATGTGTGCCTGTTGAAGAGAATGATTCAGAAGAAGAAACTGAATCTGAACGTGAAGAAGGCACTGAAATCATTGAGTCTTTGGAGCTAAAAATACAGATGAAGTTGTTCAGAAATTCATTGTTGGTAAGATAAAATGTGATGAGAGATTACTTGCTTTCATAATTGCTTGGCAGCTAACACCTAGGGGGAGTAATCATGCTCAGCTTATGGAAGAAGATTTGGCCTTGATTCACTGCATGAAGAATAACATCAAAGTGAACTGGGTATATGTCATCAAAGGACACATGTTCAAAGCCAAACGTCTTAATGATCACAAGCTCCCCTATGCTATCTATTAGCATATTTCAAGACCAAGTGTTTATGAAGTCTTCCAGTTTTTAATGAAGTCTTAAAGTTTTGATGATGAAGATTTAGAGTGATCCAATCGACATTAAAGACTTGTGCCATCTCACAAAGGAAGGTTGCTTGGTAGAAAAAGGAAAGGCATAAAGAGTGTTTAAAGCTTTCAAGAGAGAAGATTGATGAAGATTTTCTCAAGAGCTGAAAGATCAAGAGTAGAAGGTTCTGTTTTGGGTGTTGGATGAAAAGAGTAAGTCATAAATCCCATTCAAGACCTTCCCAAACAAGAGAGCAAGTTGTTTTCTCGCAAAAACGTTTTTCTACGCTTTTAATCGATTACGATACATAGATAATCGATTATTTAACTTAAAATTTGAAATAAAAAATGTTTAACGAACTAAATAATCGATTAAGTGTTTTTGATAATCGATTGTATTGATTCTAGGTTAATATAATCGATTATGGCCTTAATCTAATCGATTATATGAGACGAAATTAGTTTTCCAGTTTTTAAACATGATATAATCGATTAAGCTTTTTAGATAATCGATTAAATGAGTCGTTTTTGTGAATTCAATGCTAAATCAACCTAAGAATGGAAACTTTGGAACATTTTCGAATTATAAAATGAAAGAGAATGTCTTAGGTTAAACACATCTGATTAAACACAAATATTCAAAGTGTTCTTGCGCCTTAGCTTTTCAAAACCGCTTTCTTGCTCTCTCAAGTTTGATCAAGTCTTTGGAAGTGGTGATCTTTGTGCTTAAGCTTTCTATCCAGCACTATTATCAGGTGTATTCTTTTACTGTTTTTATAAACGGGAAAATTCATCCCTTGGACCTGTTCTAAGGGAGGTGTGTTCATCTCTTGTGTGTCAAGAGAGGTGGGTTTCATCCTCAGTGTGTCTGGGGAGGTGTTTCATCCTTATTGTGTCTAAGGAGGTGTTTTCCTTTATCTTTATTTGTTATTGCATGAATTGGTGTTTGTAATTTCATTTAAAGATAGTGGGGGGATCATCACACATTTGTGGTGGTTGGGAACTGGACGTAGGATTGGCTTAATTCGAACCAGTATAAATCTCTGTGTTCTTTCTCTTTCCCTATCTCTTTTTTATTGTGGATCATACTAACGATTGCAACTCAAACTGCGTTAATCAAAGGTTTAGAAAAATCCACATCCTAGTTTTTTTGAAAGTAATTCAAAATCTGGAAATTTATTTAAAAGGGAAAAGTTTATTAAAAATCCAATTCACTCCCCCCCCTCTTGGTTTTTACACTGCCGTCTTTATTTAACACTATCTTCATCTAAAAAATTCTAGACCACTTCAACATTCCCACTAAAGGAGAAACTACCAGAATTATCAATCATAAGCATCTCTTTGACAACTATTATCTTAGGAAAATCGGTCTATCAAAGGTTAATGATGAGTGGATTTTTGAAGCTGGATCCTCCTCCTCTACACCAAGAACATCTATCAATGCTGATACTTCATCAGGGAATCCACAAGACTTTTCTGCATACCAGATGGTTCCCTATACAGCACCTCCTGCATAACAAGGCATTCCACTATCTGAATTTGAAAGAATGCTAATTTCACGACTAAATGTTCTTGCTTCTATGCAGAGAAATACCCATGAAACCATGGTTGCTAGGTTCTCGAATATTGATTAAGAGATTGAGCTCATACAGTAGCAACTTGCTGAAATTCAAGTTTCAGTTGAGAGCTTTGAAGGAACCTCTGCAAACACAGCTGCCATGGAAGAGGATGATGTTGATGAAGATGATGATGAGGATGAGGATGATGAAGATGATGATGAAGCTTAATCTCTGCTGCTTATGCATTTAATATTTTCACATTTAGGCTATTAATTTCTGAACAATTATTTGGTCTCTAATATAACTTGCACTCATGTTTTCTGCATTATATAATATGCTTATATACTCTGGTATATCTGCACCTATTTGCTAATGTCAAAGGGGAGATAATCTTCCATCTATTCTCTTTGATTTCCACAGGTTTTGCAGGTTGCCATCATCAAATAGGGGGAGTTTGTTGATGATTTTGATTTGATGATGTTTGATGATGTTGCTGGAACTTTGATGATTAATTGATGATTATGAAGCTTTGTATAGATGTTAGATTATCTGTTATTAGTTAGCTAATTCTGATATATTAGTCTGCTGTTTTCATTAATCTTCAATTAGTCAACTAATTCTGCTATATTAGTCGACTATTTTCATTAATATGTCAGGAATGTGGTTTAATGAAATTAGCTAACTGTTTCGATGTTTAGTCGACTATTTTGTTCCAGGCCTCCCAATTTGCAGAAAATAGAACAACGCCTGTTGAAGCTCTTCTCTTTCTCTATAAATAGAAGTCTCAATGAAGATTCAAAGTGCGAGAGAATACTGAAAGAATAGCCAAAGAACAGAGAGAGAACAGAGAAGAGAGGATCAAGAAAAGCTTGCACACAAATCTTTGAAAGTTTCAGTTTTAGGAAGAATCAAGAAAAGAGTCTTGATTCACATTTTTCTGTATTGTTTTTGTTCTCTTTGTTGAGATTACTTTGTGGGGTTACGAAACCTGTTTCTTGGTGATTGGGGTGATCACTGCAAACTTGGTGTGAGTCTGGGATTAGATCGAATTCTATAGGGTTTAGAATTTAATCTTTTTTGGTTTTGGTAGTCTTTAGAAGAGGGGTTCTTGTAAAGACTTGATAATTTTAGTGATTTGAGATCTGTTAGTGTTACAAATCGAAACTGGATGTAGCTCTTGAAAAAGAGTGAACCAGTATAAATTCTTGTGCATTCTTTCTCATCTTTTATCATCTTGTCTGATAGAACTAATCGACTATTTCTCAGAAAACAGTCAACTAATTTGTTCTGAACTGCATCAGAAAAATCTGAAGCTTAACAGTTTTGAAAGAAAATCCAATATCAATTCATCCCCCCCCCCTTTCATGATATATCTCTGCATCTAACATTGTGGTACCCTAAAAAGGGGATGAGTCAAGGGTGACATAATTTTTAATGATGAATGAAGGATAATGTGTGTTAATTGAATATTATTATATTGTTTTATCCACTGATTATGATAAAAGTCATGTGTTAAGTGATTGTAACTGTAAATTTGAATTTATATGAAGAAAAATGTGTAAGAGTGTATAAGAAGTCCTTGGACTTATGTGAACATGCATCATAACGAGAGATCATTGTGTATCGCTATTGCGGTCAAGTGTGATATATGATTGGTGCCACATGCATCATAATGTTAGATCATAATGTGAGATCATAAGGTGAGATCACAACGTGAGATCATTGTGTATCGCTTATGCGGTCAAGTGTAATATGTGATTGGTGCCACATGCATTCATCATCGTAGTGTATATATGGGTACAACATGCATTGCATATAATGCAATTATGATATGGATATGTTGAGCTTATAGATAATTCCTATTGAGGTTAAATTAATTTGTTTCTCATGTTCGGATAAGATTAAGTGTTGATTAATTGTTTTTTGTGTGAGACTATCATGCAGTGTCTTTACACCACAACCTGAGCAAGATATTTCTCACTCCCTTTGTTTCTTTGTCTTGTTTTCCCTTTCGTATTGTAGGTGATCTCTAGTTTGATGTTGGTGATTTTAGTGGTGAGGCTTAGTGTTCATGAGACTACTTTGATAGGATATGTGACACCGGGATAGGAGTAGAAAATTAGAATTTGTGATTTATTTTACATCACGTAATGTTATCAGTGAATGTGAATCTTTTATGCTGTGTACACTATTATTATAGATTTCAGTAATTATGAGGTTACTATAGACCTTATAAAATGTGTTACTTTTATTCTCATGAAATATGATGTGGGTAGAGGGTGTCACACAGGTACTTTCCAAACCAATCAAAATACAAAATACGCTTGTCTTTCTCAATGTTGATATTTTGCTTCAACATCTTCCAAGGAATATCCCTCTATCGAGTCCGTGTTATATTCTATAGCAACAGGTGGCATTACATCATTATTCTTCATCATTGTCTCAGAACTCAAGCCCACTAATTTATTTAGAATGAAGATCATCACATTCACTTAAGAATCTAGCATATAAATCTCGTGCACATAAAATTTGACTATATAATTATTTTTCATAATGTGAATATCATGAATTATAAATATTATAAATACTACTAAAAAATAGAACAATAGAATATCTCTGCAATGTTCATTGAAGAACTATCAATTTTGAACTGCTTTTTACAAAACAAGTCAACATCTTCAAAAGGAGTACCCTAAACAGTGTTATTGTTCATTACTAACTATTTATGTATTAACAAATAATCACCAGAAATAATTGTAAAAAATTCAGCTATATGGTTTTATATGGTTTATTTATTACCTATCAAACTTTATATGTTTCTTATCTAACGTTTTTGAATACTTTAGTGCTTTAATATTAATCAGTTCTATTTTCAACACTAAGTGAATGTCAACTACCGTTTTGTCTAATATCTTTCTTCTTTTATTAAATATTTATTGAACATATTTATAGTACATGTTTATAGCCTCCTGGGTGTAAAGTTTTGTATTGAGGGCTTATATGTTTCTTATATATTATTCTTAACACTCACATCTCATCATGAATTTCTAGGTATGTATCATTTTCGAACTACACATTTGAATAGTGTTTGTTTTTCAATTTTCAATCTTCACTATTTATTAGGTTATTAACTCGGTGTTGAGATGAATTTGTTCATTTCAAAAGTTTAGTGATGCATGTTTGAAGATAATGGTTAGTATATTGATTGGTCTAAGATAATTTCTAATATTTTTACAATTATTTCTTCTATTGTTCTATTTTTTAGTATTATTGATATGCAAGTGCCAACTGGAACTCGATTTAGAAATGCAAGTGGCATTAAAAATTGGACTTTGGTGTGTAGGTGCCAGCCAGAACTGACATTAAACATGCATGTGCTATCCGAAACTGAATTTAAATGTGCAGGTGCTAGCCGAAACTAGATTTGGATGTGCAGGTGCCAACCGAAACTTGATTTAAACATGCAGATGCTAGTCAGTGGCGGAGTTTCTTCTATTATTTATCTTTTGTTTGAAAATTTCAGTATTAGTTATTTGTTATTCCTTTTATCTTTTGTTTAAAAATAAAATAGAGTTAAAATATTGTTCTTAATGGAATTCCAACTGATAACATTAATATTTTACCTCTTCATCTACCTTCTTTCTAATAAATCTAATTTATTTTATTTCAAAAGAAATATGTTAAAATGAAACTACAAAGAAAAAAAGAAAAAAAAAAAGGCTCTACTAAGGTTCACTATCCTTACATCATGGAGAGAGTTGAAGACTCAATGAAAAGTAAAATTAGATGGGATTTTAAATCTCTTGTTGGAAGTCAAATTTTTCTACTAAATTTTTAAATCAAAATTTGTTATGGTAAAAATTATAGAGGGAAGATCATTTTGAGAAAAAATATATTTAGAAACGCCTCTTTAATGGAAAGAAGGGAAACTTATATTTTATTAAAGAGAGAAAATAATATAATAATTTATTAAGGAGAAAATGTAAAAGGAAAGAGATATTATTGGAAAAATTTAATAAATTTATTATAAATTATAAAATTTAATACTTTTCTTAGTTTGTGTAATCTAATAGTAAAGGACTATTAAAAAGAAACAGATGAAATATTAAATCATAAAATTAATTATAAAAAAGAATAAGAAATTTGATAAAATGTTATATTATCTTCCTTCACCCCCTAACTTGTCTATTTAGTTCATTCTTTTCTTTAACTCATTTTCTTTGTGCCATCTCTAAAAAAAAGGTAACTCCCTCTTGACTAACTAGACAGTCCAAAAGAAAATAATTTCACACTATAACATTTCTCATACATGAGAGCTTTAAATGTTTCTCATGTTTTCTTACATTTCTGTTTGTAATCTTTTGTTGTCTTTTTAAAGTTCTTACAATCTACTTAATTTAACCATTCTTATATTTTTAAATATTTTTGTATGAAAAATATTTAGGTACAAAATTAAATTTTAACTCTTATATTTTTATAACCTACATCACTAAGTATTTAATCATATTTTTATAGTTTATTTTTTAATTTTTAACTTTCATGTTATTTAAATAGATATATTGATGAAGAATAAAAATAGATTTATTTTCTACATTGAAGATTAGATTAATTTCTTTTCAGAATAGGATTATTTGTACTAAAAAAATAACTGACAATTTTAATTTAATTATTGACGAGTTCAAAAATTTGAAAAGATAATCCTTTAAACAAATATAAACAAATAAAGACTTATAATTATATTAAATTATGTACTTATTTTGGTTTTATTAGTGACAATTATTATATATAAATTTGAAGTATATTATTTTGGCCCCTCCAAAATTGTTAGTCAAGATCCTCTATTGATGCTAGTCGAAACCGGGCTTAGATATACAATGATGTATTTTTGTTCAACTTATAAAGTATGAGTTGAATTTTGAATAAAAAAAAGTATTTTCTTCGAAAGATATTTTTTAATATCTAAAATTAATATTTTTAATATTTTAGTATTTTTAATTCTTTTTTGAATATTTTTGCTAGTTTTACTCTTTTTTAAACAATTTTAAAACTATCCAGACGAAATTGGGTGTTAACCGTTAACTTTCTTTGTATTAAAATAGAATGTAATTTATCAAACTTTTTGTTTTACTCTTGATTGCTATATATGATGTTTGTTATTTGTTAACTGTTTAACTCTATTCTTAATAGGGAGGTGAATTTATCACTTATATTTGATCTACGATTTAAGGTTATATTGATTTCAAAATTGATTTAAATTTAATAACTTTATATATTTGAATGCTAAGAATAGCTTTTAATTTATTTTAAACTATTAAATTGTTATGTGCAAATATTTTTTATTATAACTTTAATTTATATTTTTAAGAATTTTCTCACGCTAATAACAAATATAAACTATATATTTTTAAAAAAATTGGAAATAAAAGTATGATAATATTGATTTATTAAAACTTATTATATAATTATTTTATTTTATTAAATTATGTATAAAATAAAATATGTTAATAAATATATATATATATATATAAATTACTATTTACTTATTAGAATGATTGATTGATTTAAAATTTATTGACATCTAATTTATGTCTTATTATAGTATTTTTAATTTTAATTTCCAATCTTATATAAAATATTTGTATTTAACTTACTATAATGAATATTTTACAAAATAAGATTCATTGAAAAAATAATAAACAATTGTATAACTATTATCTTCTGAAATTAATGTATAAAAATAATTTTTTATTTAGAATAAGCGAAACATCAACATTGAGAAGGACAAACGTATTTTGTATTTTGATTGGTTTGGAAAGTACATGTATCTCACCTAGACTTTTATATGATTTATTTATTAAGATTACAAGTTTATATTGTTTTGAAATACTTTACTTATCGAGCTAATGTATTTAAGTCACAGTTTGTGTTCTTATCCCTTTTTTATTCATATTTATATTTTGTATTGCAGTTTCATTCTTTTATTTTCTCTAAAATAATTATGATGATTGTATTTTATTCTGGAAATGACATTGGTCATACATTAATTTTTTTTCATTACTGACATGAGATTTTCGTGCTGAGGTTAAATCCATTGCTTCAGTACCAAGTGTATATTAGCTATAGTTATTGAACTATGGTAAATGTTGAATTGTTTCTATTTAATTTGATCTCTACTCTTTAAACAAAAATTTGATTTGGTTTGCTAAATTACCTTTTCTTCATAGGTGATTTCTACTATTTTAGGGTTGTTAGCATATTTCAAGAACAAGTGTTGATGAAGTCCTCTCAATATTTCATGAAGTTTTTAAAGTTTTGATGATGAAGATTTAAAGTTCTCTAAACAACATTAAAGACTTGTGTCATCTCACAAAGGAAGGTTGCTTGATGAAAAAGGCAAGGCATAAAGAGTGTTTAAAGCTTTCAAGAGAGAAGATTGATGAAGATTTTCTTAAGTGCTGGAGTTTCAAGTTTAGAAGTTTCTGTTTTAGGTGATGGATGAAAAGAGTAAGTCATAAATCCCATTCAAGACCATTTCAAACTTGAGCGCAAGTAGTTTTCTCGCAAAAACGTTTTTCTACGCTTTTAATCGATTATGATACAAAGTCTAATCGATTATTTTACTTAAAATTTGAATCAAAATAGTCTAACGAACAAAATAATCGATTAAGTGTTTTTGATAATCGATTATATTGATTCTGGGTTAATATAATTGATTATGGCCTTAATCTAATCGATTATATCAGGAAAAATGAGTTTTCCAGTTTTTAACTCTGATATAATCGATTAAGCTCTTTAGATAATCGATTAAATAAGTCGTTTTTGCGAATTCAATGCTGAATTAACCTAAGAATGGAAACTTTGGAGTATTTTCGAATTACAAATTGAAAGAGAATGTCTTAGGTCCAACACATCTGATTAAACACTATATTCAAAGTGTTCTTGCGCCATAGTTTTTCAAAATCGCTTTCTTGCTCTCTCAAGGTTGATCAAAGTCTTTGGAAGTGGTGATCATTGTGCTTAAGCTTTCATTTAACACTCAATCAGGTGTTTTCTTTTACTGTTTTCTAAATGGGTAAATTCATCCCTTGGATCTGTTCTGAGGGAGGTGTGTTCATCTCTTGTGTGTCAAGAGAGGTGGGATCATCCTCAGTGTGTCTGAGGAGGTGTTTCATCCTTAGTGTGTCTAAGAAGGTGTTTCCTTTATCTTTATTTGTTATTGCATGAATTGGTGTTTGTAATTTCAATTAAAGATAGTGGGGTGATCATCACATATTTGTGGTGATTGGGAATTGGATGTAGGATTGGCTTAATCCGAACTACTATAAATCTATGTGTTCTTTCTCTTTCCCTATCTCTTTTTATTGTGGATCATATTAACAATTGCAATTCAAACTGCGCTCATCAAAGGTTAAGGAAAATCTGCATCCTGATTTTAGAACATTTATTTAAAATCTAGAAAATTATTTTAAAGAGAAAAAGGTTCTTAAAAATCCAATTGACCCCCCCCTCTTGATTTTTACACTGTCGTTCATTTCTAACAATTGGCCTCAGAGTTGGTTTTTGAAAGTTACTCAAAATCAAGATCCTTATGGCAGTCAAAAATCAATCTTTTGCTGAAGGTGCATCTATTCATAGACCACCACTCTTTACTGGTGAAAACTATCCTTTTTGGAAAAAGAGAATGGAGATTTTTCTCAGGTCTAATGATCAAGGCGTCTGGGATGCAGTTGTAAATGGTCCATATATTCCTATGACTGTTGTTAATGAAGTGTAGGTACCCAAAGTGAGAACAAGTTGGACAAAGGATGAGTACAATGAGTATCAATACGATATAAAGGAATGCAATATGATATCATCTGCTTTAACTGTTGATGAGTTTTACAGGTTGTCTGATTGCACTACAGCAAAGGAGATGTGGGACACTCTTGAGGTCACACATGAAGGAATGGAGGATGTCAAACGATCAAGGAAAAACACCTTGATTCAAGAATATGAGATGTTCCGTATGAGCAAAGGGGAAACCATCTACGATGTTTAGAAAAGATTTACTCACATTGTAAATCACCTCAAGGCGTTAAGTAAGAAATTTGACACTGAGGAATTAAATGTGAAAATTTTAAAATCTTTGGACAAGACATGGCAACCCAAGGTGACGGCTATCACGGAATCTAAGAATCTCACAAGCATGAATATGACAACTCTCTTTGGTAAGCTTAGAGAACACGAAATTGAGCTTGGACGCTTCAAAAGAGAGGAAGAAGACGTCAAAAGGAAATGTGTTGCTCTTAAAGCCGAATCCTACAAGGATGAGAGTAGTGATTCAGATGATAACCTTGAATGCAGTGACATCAACTTATTTTTCAAGAAATACAAGAAGTTTATCAAGAACAAAAACAAAGGGAATTTCAAGAAAGGTAAGAAAGCTGAAAATTTAAATTCTCTTGATAACTTTAAATGCTATGGTTGTGGAAAAAGGGGACACTTGAAGTCGGATTGCCCCAACATCAAGAAAGATAAAGAAAAAGCAAAGAAATACAAAAAGCCTTTTGACAAGAAGAAAAAGAAGGCGTACATTGCCTGGGAAGATAATGAAGTGAGTTCTTCTGAAAGTGCAAGTGATTCGGAAGAAGAAGCAAATATTTGTCTCATGGCGGATGATGATGCTAAATCCACATGTAGCAAGGTAAGTGATTCCGATCTTCCAAATAATTATGATGAATTGCTTGAAGAGTTTCTTGATTTATGTGAAAAATCTGAAAAACTTACTTCTTCTCATAACAAATTAAAAAATGACTATAAGAGTGACAAACAGATTTTTGATCGCACAAAATTCTAATCAAAGAAAACAAGTTAACTAATGTAATATAGCTAACCCGTGTCGAATCTCACAAGGACACAATTGTAGGAGTGTAACCATTGTTAAACATCGTTGTCCAAAGAAAAGTTAAAATAAAAAAATAATAATAATAATAATAATAAAGGGGGTTTTGTCGAGTTGATAAAATTAACAATGCAGAGTAATAATTGTAAATAAATAATTAATGAAAACTAAAATTAAAAACACATAGTAAAGAAAATTATAAATAAAATAATTAAGGGAAACTAAAATTAAAAACAAATATGGAAATTAAATTATTTAAATACGAAAAACTAATGCATGTAGAATTAAATTATGATGCTAAGAATTTAATAATGAGAACGTTTATAAATGCTTTTATGATTAAAATAAATAAATTAAAAGACAAATTTAAAGGCAAAGCAATAATTGGAATGAAATTATTATGCTAATAAAAATAAATAAACAATTAACAGTTAAATCATAGATTTTAAGACAGAGCAATAATTAGAATGATATATTGATGTTAATTCAAATTATAATAAAAAATAAATAAATAATTAACAATTAAATGAAAACAAAATTCAATTAACTATTAAAATTTAAAATGAATAAGTAAAATACTCAATTTAAAATGTAGGCTGGAATTATAAAATACTGAATTTAAATTAAAAGTAAAATGCTAATAAAATTACTGGAGTCTGAAGAATAAATAGATATGTGTGAGGATGTGAATGCGAATGTGAGAAAGTAGAATGTACAAAATTTAAATTATTGACCAGAATTAAATAAAATGAAGACTAAAATATGAAATAATGAAATTAAATAAATTAACATGAAAGAAAACAAAACTAAGAAATTGTAGCAAAAGCTCCTAAAACTTTCTGCAGCTTCACCCCCAAACTAACAACAAAATTATAATGAGAAAAAGAGAGAGGAAGAAGAGAGACTATTGTTCTGGTGAAGTATCTTGCCTTGCATCTAAATCTCCTATTTATAGGAGATTAGCCAAGGTCTTATTACAAATAAAAATCTGAAAATTAATTACAATATATTTTTCTCCCCGGATTTGATTTTGCTGATTAGGAGATCCTCTGCCAAGAATAGAAATAATTGCTCCTTCAGAATAAATATTTCTTCCCTGGATTTAGCTTTGTTGATTAGGAGATCCTCTACCAAGAATAGAAATAATTTCTCCTTCAGAATACATTTAATGCTTCGATTTGATTGCGGATTTGAAAGGAAATTCTTCTGTTGGTCTCATGATAAATGGGCCGCGAGAAATTTAATTTGGAAGATTGAAAAAGTTTTCCCCATCGAAGCACCTTGGGCTCATCTCAAAATAACTTCAAGTTCTTTTTCTCCTAAAAAAAAAGTCTCAACTATCATTTTCGTTCTCCTCTTCATCACAGTTTAAGCATTCTTTGGCTTTCAAGGCTAGGCTCTTATTCTTCTTGTCAGAACTTTCCAGCTGATCAAGTCTATTTAATTCCAGTTCATGCTCTCTCAATTTACCAAACAATGTTGTTGTGTTCATGACTGAGAGATCTTTTGTTTCAAGAATTGCATTAACCTTTGGATGCCAGCTCCTGTTTCGGCATTTCAGGACCTTGATATTCAGTTCTTCATCATCAAACTTTTTGCCCAGTCCTATCAAATGATTCACAATGTGGGTCAATCTTTTTGAACATCTTGGATGCTTTCTCCAGGCTGCATTCTGAACATTTTGTATTCTTGAATCATTGTATGTTTTCTTACTCTTTTCACTTCAGATGTGCCTTCATGGGTTACTTGCAAGATGTCCCACATCTCCTTTGTAGTAGCACACTGAGATATCCTGAAAAATTCATCAAGATTCAATGCAAAAGTTAAGATATTTTTTTCCTTACAATCGAATTGTGCACGCTTGTTTTCTACTTCTGTCCATGTTTGCCAAGGTTTTTTCAGATATTTTTCAATCCTCTGCTTTTATCTTTGGAATGTATGGACCATTAACTACAACATCCCATATGCCTCTGTCCACAAATTCGAAGAAAATCTTCATCCTTGCTTTCTAGAAGGCGTAATTAGCCCCAACAAATAGTGGTGGTCTATTGGTGGAAGCATCTTCAGCAAAAGGAAGCTTGTTTTCAGACATCTTCTTGGATCAACCTTGAGTACCTTTCAAGAACCTGCTCTAGATACCAATTGTTAGAATCAGAGAGATATCAAGAAGGGGGGGATGAATTGATACCTTATTTTCTTCCAAATTTGTCAAGTATCATATTTTACATTTGCAGTCAGGAACAAATTAGTTTACTTATCACTGAAAACAACTGATTAGTTATATCAGAAAATTATAAAAGAAGATTAGGGAAGAGAAAGAATGCACAAGAAATTATACTGGTTTACCCTTTTTCAAGAGCTATGTCCAGTTTAAATCTGTAACACTAACATTTCACAATAACACTAATTGAACAAGTCTTTACAAGAACCCCTCTTCTAAAGACAATGCAAACCAAAATGATGAAATCCTAAACACTATAGAATTCAATCAAAACTAGACTCACTCCAAGTCTACAGTGATCACCGCAATCACAGAAATACAAATGTGGTAATTTTACTAAGCTATCCCAAACTATGAAAGACACAATTCAGAATTCACTATTGCAGATCCTTTTCTTGATTCTTCGTAAAACTGAATTCTTCAATGAATTTGTGAATGAGATCTTTTCCGTAGTTCTCTCTTCCTTTTTTTTGGATCTTCCAAGTGGTTTGTATTTATAAAGAATGAGAGACTGACTCCAACAACTGATATTCAGTTCTGACTTACAGAAAGAGTCTGGAAGAAAATAGTTAGCTAAACATCAAATAGTTAGCTTAATTCATTAAAACACATTCCCAGCATATTTCCTGTATTAATGAAAATAGCAGACTAATATATCAAATTAACTAACTAAACAAAGATAATCTGACATCAACTAAAAACTGCAGTAACATCATTGAATCATCAAACATTACAGCAACATCATCAAATCAAAATTATCAACAAAGTTTTTGTTTCTCAACCACCAGGTTTTAAAGATCATTGTAGGCAAGACCATGTATACAAATTAAAGAAGGCTCTCTATGGACTTAAACAAGCACCTAGGAAATGGTATGAGAGGTTAAGTAATTTTCTTCTCTCTAAAGGCTTTGAACATGGTAAAGTTGATAAAACTCTTTTCTTGAAAAGACCAAATAATGATGTTATTTTAATTCAAGTTTATGTTGATAACATCATTTTTGAATCAACTAATGAGAATTTGTGTCAAGAGTTTGTATTAGCTATGCAAGGTGAATTTGAAATGTATATGATGGGAGAGCTATCATTATTCTTGGGGCTGCAAATCAAGCAAATGAAGGATGGGATATTCTTATCTCAATCAAAGTACTGTGTAGATTTGTTAAAAGGTTTGAAATGGAAAATTGCAAAGAAGCAACAACACCAACAACAACCAACTGTTATCTTGGTGCAGATTTGAGTGGATCATAGCATGGCAAATCATTCCTAGGGGAAGCAATCATGCACTGCTCACAGAAGATGACTTGGTGCTCATGTACTGCATTGCAAATAGGCTGAAAATAAATTGGATTCATGTGCTGAAGAAACATATGCAAAAATCTGCAAGACTTCCAGATTACAAATTCCCATATGTTGTTTTGGTTTCAAGAATTCTTGATCACTACGGTGTTGATATTGAAAATGAGTTTTCTGAAGTGGTTAAGAGTACCAATGAACTCTTAAATTCCACACTTCAAAAGATGGGCTTCATGAAGGTGAATAACAAGTGGTCCTATAAGGGAAATGATGGAGAAGCTGGAGATGATGGTGCTGGAACTAGTAACACCAATGTTGGTGAAGAACAAGGGAATTATGCAATGATACCATACACTCCTCGTGTTGATCGTGGGATCCCCCTCTCTCCTTTTGAAAAGTTGTTGTTAACTCAAATGGACAAACTGTCACAAGACCAGAAAATGCATCATGAAGTTTGTGTGGCAAGGTTTCAACACATTGATTTTTAGCTTGAGGAGTTATATGAGCAAATGGGATCCTTCAATGTTCGCGATGAGGATGCATGAGAATAATGCATTTCATTCATCTACATTGCATTTTCATTTTTTTTATTTTGGTTGTTTTCAGAACAGTTTTAATTTGGTGCTGTATGAACAATTTAATCTGTTATTCCTGTGATACTATTGCTACTACCGATTTACTGCACACGTTTTTACTGTTATATTTTGCTCTGATTTTATTCTCTTTTGATATTCTCTTCTTCCATTTGATGAGGTCAAAGGAGGAGAATAATTGTATGTCATGATTAATGTTGTAAGGGGGAGAAGTTGTGTGTGATATTATCACTGCATTTTTGGTGTTGCAGGGCTGAATTTTTTGGTTCAACTGTTACTATGGATTAACATTGCTATTGCAGGCTGTTATGATCTGTACTTTTTTGTATACTACTGCAATATGCAGTTTTGCAATATCTTGTGATATAAAATGATATTTTGTTGTATGTAGATGCCTTAGCTTGCTTGTTTTTTTTTATTTTGTTTCAGGCTCTACATTGGATGGCATCTTAGAAGGTTGTGTTTTGTTGCCTTCATCAAATAGGGGGAGACTGTTAAGAATGGAGCCTTTTGGTTGGTCAAATTTTGAAGATTTGATGAAGTCAACCTCATTGAAGCTTATGAAGATCATTATGTGTTTTCATTTTTGTGTTTCTAGGTTGCCTTGTAAGCATCTCTTAATTAGTCATTCATGTGATCATTTGATAAGCTTGGATATGTTGATGAAATCTATCTTAGAAATTATCTTGATCATCTGCATATTTTTAACAGATTAAAAGATCGCGTTAATTTGTTAAAATGCTTCTGAAGTATTGAAAGTAACTTCAGTTGGATTTGTAATTGGTTAAAACATCAGTTTAACGTGTTAAAAATACTTAAGATCTTGAATATTTTTAAGACAGGTTTGTTAATCTATTGAAGATTATTTTTCAATAGATTAATTGTCTTTGGCAAATCCTGGCAAAAGAGGGCAAAACATTAATGAACATATGTGTGAGTTCAAGTTGAAATTGTAGAATCTGAATAAATTGTACGAAAATGAAGGGATGAAGATAAATTCGACTAAGTGGCTTCCTTTGGTGTGATAGTTTGACATTGTCAATCTGAATGTTGTGTATGGCAGTGGCAAGGACCTGTCCTTGAAGAATTTATGAACCTCCATTGCCAAGCACAATGATTTCCACATAGTAATCTGAAAACATGAGATGCCGACTTAACGAAACAAAATAAGATGTTGACCTGAGAGTATGTAGAACTTCCTCAATTTCTCCCAACCTTTCTCTAACAGTGGGCTGTCCAAATTCATGTTGTACGTAACAACATGAATGTTGCCTCTTTTGTCAGCTAATGTCCATTTTGAACCGAGTTCTTCAGAGAAATCATTAGCAAAAGAAAGATCGACGTAGCCAAAAGTTTACAAAAATTAAACAAATTTCAACAAATAATATTAATAAATTAGCAAAATGAAATACATCATACCTTAGCAATAAGATGCATAGTAATGAAAAAAAATTTCATTTGACTTTCAAGGATGGTTTCTGCACTTAACATGTTTTTCGTTGAAGAAAAAGTGAAGTGAAGAGGAAAAGAAAAACTTTGAAAGAGAGATAAACTTTTAAAAAAATGCAGAGAAAGTATTAGAGAAATTAAAGAGATAGAGGTTACAGGAAGTGAAAAGAAATGAATTTCACATTAAATAGAGGTTAAAAGGCCTTCAAAAAAATTGAAAGGTCTTTCGAGAAAAAAAAATTCTACAATTAAAAAAGTGAAGTTGAAAACCTGATGAAAGGATTTGAGATGACATTTTAAAGAAAATGAAGATATAAAGGTGACATGATTTGAAATGACATTGCATTAAATATAGGTTGAAGCAGTTCAGAGAAATTGGAAAGTCTTTTCAGAAGAAATCATTTTTGTAAAATTGAAAAAGTTAACTTGAAAAATAGTTTAACTAATTTTAAGAAAGTTATACCTATAATAATGAAAGATAAGAATGAAATGAATATAATTTCGAAATTTCCATTTTGTAGAAATATATTTACCTGTTCCAATATATGTATGTTTATTTATTAAAATGTATATCTACTAACTTCAAGAATGAATGAATAATTACTGAAATAAAAAAATAATTAAAGATATATTCAAGATGAAGAGAATTATTAGATATTACAGTTCTTTCAGAAAAAAAATAAGGAAAACGAAAATAAAAAAAATGAAACAAAATGAAAGATGTGGCTGACACTAATTTGGTATTGAAATAAATCAAATTTTTATCTCAACACAAAGATGCATAGTCAGCAATTACAAGGAAAATTAAGGGGCATCATCATGTATATAAGTTTCAATTTAAAATTTTCAATTCCGAGAAATGTATCTCCCTGTCCAAATATATATATATATATATATATATATATATATATTGAAATTCATATTTCGTAAACTGAGGAACTAATTAGTAATTAATGATTAGTAAAACAAAAAAAAGAATTAAAGACATATTAAAGTTCAAGAGAAAGGTTAGACAAAATGAAATAAAATGCCTTTTACATTAAATAGAGGTTTTATTCATTTTAGAGAAATTGAGAAGTGGTTTCAGGAAAAAGCATTTTCTGGAGATTAAAAAAGTGAACTTCAACATGGTTAAATTAATTTTAAAAGAGAAATGATACAAAAATAGAAATTAATTAATTAAAGATACATTAAACATACATTTGCACTTAAACCTTTAAAGATGAAAAGATAATTATAACAGCAAATAAAATGATGAAATGGAATTAGAATTATTGAAAAATAGAATTCTTTGAGACAAACATAACCAAAACAAAATCAAAGAAATAAAAGAAAATGAAAGATGTAGCTGACATTCATTGGTATTGAAATCAAGTAAATTTTGATGTCAACACGAAGATCCAGAATAAGCAATTGTTACTACGGCATTGCCATGCATATAAAGTTAATGATCTATACACTTGAGGATATGTAAAGCTTTGTAGAAATGAAGACAATAAATTGGAATGGGAAGGTAAATATAATGTAAAGCAATAAACATTCAAACATTATTCTACGAAAGGATGACTTAAGTAAATATTGTTTAGACATTACTATTGTTAATTCTGAAAACAAAAAGAAGCAGTTCGAAGCACAAGTCACTTATATGAACAAACATAAAAAAAGACCCTAAAGAAATCTTGTGGTAAAAATTTTGATGGAGTTGTCTTGTTCCAAGTGAGCTCTAAAGAAAACGAAATTTCCTTCCTTCAGGGCATTCCTTTGGTAAAAACGTTTCCATTCTTTTCCTATTTTAGTAGACCTCTTCAATCCATTCCTTATGAGTACCTTGCACTCTATTGCTTCCAGAGGACCATCCAGAACCAATCTTCTAAATTTGTATTTGCGTACATGATTCGCAAAGTCTGAAGTCAGATCCTACAAATGTTGATTTTAAATTTTAGTGCAAGTAATGTCATTGAAAAATTACTAAAATAATGAAATTAAAAGTATACTGGTAAAGCAAGGTGAAGTTAGGACTCACCAGGTGGCTTGCTTTGGCCTGAAATGTAGTCAAAGTGAAATTGAAATGAGTGTATGGGGAATTGTTCATGGTACACATGCCAAATACATGCAAATTATGTGTTGTAGGTGTTCCTTTGAAAATGGTGAACTGGAAAGTGGAACGACCAACGTAAGCGAAAAGAATGGCTCATGGGTGTTCTATCTTGTAGAATTGTGTAAGATATGTCCAGACTCCAGTTATCCTTGGGTCTTGAAGATCCATGTTATATCTTACAACAACATGGTTACTCTTTTCGTCAACCAAGTGTCAATACTTGCTTAATTCATGTTTAAATGCGTAGCAGAAGGTTGGGTCCATGTAGCCAATATCCTTGTAAAAAACAACCAAAAATTGCTTGAAATGTAAGATCTTTCTACAAATACAAAGATGAAATGCATAAGTTTGTATAGTAAACAGAAACATGGGGCAAGTAACCCGTACCAAATATGAGAAAAGGATGCTAACTATGGGTGCCCAGAAATATGTGTGTGTATAGATTGCATAGAAAAGAAAAGGGTCTAGAAGAGGGATTATAGACTGAAGGTTGTAATGAAAATTTGAGTTGAAAAGATCTAAAATTGGCTTGGAGAAGAGAGCCTAGAAGAAAAAATTAAAATTTATCGAGAATGCAAGAGGTTGACCTGGAAAATGTACAAAAAAGTTAGCTTTGGAAACAAAGCTTTGCAGAAGCAATTAATATGCATGGAGAATGTAACAAAAAGTTGGCGTTATGGACTTATTAAAATTGAATTAAAATTAAAATTAATTATAAAACGTTGTTTTCACCTCATACGAATTTTGTATTTTCAGTTAAAGTAAAAATTATACAATATATACAATATTTGAGTTGGAAATATGTAAAATTGGCTTGGAGAAGATAGTTTACTCGAAGAAATTAAATTCATCAAGAATTTAAGAGAAACTGGCCCTAGAGAACAGAGCTTAGCAGAAGAAATTGAGATTGATTTAGAATGTAAGAAAAAGCTGGCTTTGGAAATAGAGCTGTGCAAAAGTAATTAAAATTCATGGAGAATGTAAGAAAAACTTGGCTTTATTGACTTATTAAAATTGAAATTGAATTAAAATTAAAAGTAATTATATAACATTGTTTTCACTTCATAAGAATTTCATATTTTCAGTTAAACTAAAAAATATACAATATACAATATTTGAGTTGAAACCATGTAACATTGGCTTTGAGAAGAGAGCTTACCAGAAGAACTTAAATTCATCGAGAATGTAAGAGAAATTTATCCTAGACAACAGAACTTAAGCCAAGAAATTAAGATTGATTGAGAATGTAAGAAAAAGTTGGCTTTGGAAACAAAGTTTTGTAGAAACAATTAAAATTGATGATAATGTAAGAAAAACCTGGCTTTATGGACTTATTAAAATTGAATTAAAATTAAAATTAAAACTAGTTATAAAACATTGTTTTCTGTTGAAGATAAAAAAAGTTGGCATAATAGCTAATTTCGAAACATTCAACATAAAATAAAAACTAATTTTAAAAAAATGATTAAAAAAAACCAAAATGAAAATCCTAATTTTATAAAACTAATAGGATTTTTTGAGACAAACATAACGAAAACCAAAATCAAAGAAAACGAAACATGTAGCTGAACTTCATTTGATACTGAAATCAATCAAATTTTGATTTCAACACGAACATCCACAGTTAGCAATTACAAATAAAATTAATGCATATTGGCATGTATATAAACTTGAACATCCACAGTCAGCAATTACAATTATAATTAAAAGGCATTGGCATCTATAAAAATTGAATGATATATACAGTGCAACACATGTAAACTTGCATAGAAGTGAAGACAATAAATACAAAGGAATAAACATTCGAAAATTATAATACAAAAGGATGACTTAAGTAAATATTGTTCACAGATTACTATTGTTAATTGTAACAACAAAAAGAAGTAGTTGTGAAGCTAAATATAAAACATTCATTATATTTAAAATATATTCAAATTGAAAATATATTCAAATTTACAGAGAAGCCTAAAATACTTAAACACAGAAAAATGTGATGAAATGACATGCAATTGAGCAACACAGTTTTCAACACAATGTAGTTGGGTAGGATTGAGTGTCAAAGACATGAACATGTTCAAGACACTTATATATTAACCAGCCTAATAGAAAAGATTTATTATATTGAAATTATATTCAAATGCACAGAAAAACCTGATACATAAGTTTTAAATTTAAAAAGAAAGTAAATTGTCATGGAATGACATATTAAATTGAACAATGCAGTTTTGAAGACAAATTAAAGGCACCAAGTATTAAAGAAATTAACCAAACATTTTGCACAAAATTATTAGAGAAGATCTGACATAAATAACTTCTTAAGTTAAATTACATTAGTGTACCTGGGCAACATTGAGTGTCAAAGACATGAAAGTGTTCAAGACAGTTATATACTAACCCAGCCAAATAGAAAATATTCATTATATTAAAATTATATGCAAATACATACAAAAGCCTAATATACATATACCAGTCTTAAATTTAAGAAGACAGTAAATTGTCATGGAATGACATATTCAATTGAGCAATGCACTTTTGAAGACAAATTAAAGGCACCAAGTATTAATGAAATTAACCAAACATTCTGCAAAAAATTATTAAAGAAGATCAGACATAAATAGCTTTCTAAATTAAATTACACTGATGTAGTTAGGCAGCATTGAGTGTCAAAGACATGAAGGTGTTCAAGACAGAGTTATATACTAACCCAACCAAATATAGAATCATTATATTGAAATTATATGCAAATACATAGAAAAGTCTTATATACATACAGAAGTCTTAAACTTAAAAAGACAATAAATTGTCATGGAATGACTGATTCAATTGAGCAATGCAGTTTTGAAGACAAATTAAAGGCACCAAGTATTAAAGAAATTAACCAAACATTTTGCACAAAATTATTAAAGAAGATCTGACATAAATAGCTTTCTAAATTAAATTACACTGATGTAGTTAGGCAGCATTGAGTGTCAAAGACATGAAGGTGTTCAAGACAGTTATATACTAACCCAGCCAAACAGAAAAGATTCATTATATTGAAATTATATGCAAATACATATATATATATACAAAAGTCTTAAATTTATAAAGGAAGTAAATTATCATAATTTGAGACATTTGAGACATTCAAAATAACATAGAAAAGACTCAAACGTAAAGCCTAAAGCAAAATAACAAAGTATATCATAATTTCATACAAAAGTCGAATATAAAGCATATTTAAAAAGTTGGGACTTTAATACAACTCCAACTGATAAAATGCAGTTGTCCATAGGAATCATAAATTCAAATTGAAATTCAAATACAGAGTACAACTCATAACTTCTCCTTAAAGATCCCTTGTAATCAAAATTTATGCTTATTTTTGTTTAAATTACATATATATATATTGGGTTCTTTTTTATTTATTTGTGATACTTATATTTGTTATTATTGTATGAACTTGATGATCATATTCAAATCAAATTCAAATTTATAAAGTTAATTATCATATGGAAATTATTCTTAATTAGTGATTCAAAGTTAAATAATTGGTACATTTTGTAATTAAAATTTATACTTATTATATATTTTTCATTTTTATTATATTCTTATTGATTGTTATTTATTCAATCAAATTTAGTTTTATAAAATGAAATTGAATACCATATTGAAATTATCTTGAAAGGATTATAATTCAAAGTTATATAATTAGTAAGCTTTGTGATTAAAATATATATTTATTGTTGTCCAAAGTAAACATTGAACAAAGTATCATTACATTACTTCTAACAATATACTTCAACATTGTGTAATTCAACGTAAGTCCAATACTTACTTTTCAATGTTTAATAATACAAATTAATTTATACTTATATAATAAATATTTTTTAATTTTGCAAGGAATAGTTATCCATTCTTATATAGTTACACTTCCATCAAGTGAGTGGTATGTGCACACAATTGTAACATTTTTGTCATACATACCAAATAAGATTAAGTTTAGATATTATATACACTACAAAAAATAGTATCTATAGCTACAGACACTTTTACTTACATATAATAATAGAGTGTAGGTAAAACCAAAATTTTTCTTTACCCACATAAATTTAGTGTAACTAAAATCCAAAAATCTATACTGACATATATTTAATATTGGTAAAAACTAATAACACTAATAACTACATTTACTTAATATATATAAGATTTTAAAATAATATATTTAAATTATGTAAATTTAATAATATTATTAAATAATATAAATTTTTAATAACTAATTTATTTGGTAAAAATTATATTTATTTTAAAAATTTATATAATTAATATTTATTATTATTAATATTTTTAATTTATATAAAATAAAGAATAAATATTTTAAGGGAAAATAAAAAAATAAGAATAAATTCTTTTAAAATATCTGTTATGTATAATTTTAAATATAAGAATTAATTTCTCTATGGTGTATCTCTCGGTTGGAGAAGACCTCCGAGTCAGATTGGAGACCGAGTCGTGACCGATTCCGTCCTCTTTTCTTTTGAGTCGTCTTGTGTTGCCATTTGTCACCCCCTTTCATTCCCACCGTCCGATCTTCCCCTTTCTCTTTCTCTCTCTTTCTCTCGCTCCCAATTTCAATTTCAATTCGCTACAATTTGAACTTCTCTGAAGAACCCTAACCATCACAACCTCCTCCTCCAACCATCCCGCACATCCCCTTTCAACTCCTCCGATCGCACCCGCTACTCAATTCGTCTCGCTTTCTCGCTCTCCCCAGGTCTTGGATTCGTGTTTTCTCTCTTTCTTATTTCTTCCCAACACTACAACACGCCAATCTTATTCTCTTTTTTTCCTTCCTAACTTTTTTTTTTGGCTGTCTCTGTTCTTCTTCTTCTTCTGATTTGAAGTTGAAGACAATCTCTTGTTTGTAAGCTCAATAAGACTCTTTATGGCTTAAAATAAGCACTCGGACTGAGGTTTGACAGATTAAAATCCATTCTAATTCAGTTTGAATTTCAAGCCAGCAAATGTGATTGATGTTTGTTTATGTACTCAAGCTCATACTGCTTTTATCATCACCAGCAGCTCATCTCAACTTATTTAGCTAGCTAGCTCGATCTTCTCGTGTTATTATTATTATTATTGTTATTATTGCTACGATAATGATTTTGTGATTGGCAGCAACATGGCATGGTGTGCCGGGCGAAGAATAGTGAGGCAGGCACACTTCAACCGTTTAATTAAACACAGAGATAGGACACCCCTTAATTATTATTCCAACTAATTTGGACAAAAATTGATTCATGGACCCCTGTGATTGTACCTAGTTAAACCCTATTCATTTTTCTCTGTTAGCCAAAACCATAACTGCATTGCACATCACATATATAAATCCCTATCAGACGGTCAGCAACATATGCCTGCTATTTATTCAAGACTTAATTGTTGTTCTTGGTGAATCATGGTCACATCACAGCAACAACGTGTGATTGAAGGGTCGATCCAGTAAGGCTGCTGCAGACCCTACTGCAACTACGAGATTAGATTAGCCATGATTATTTATTACGTGTGGGTTATGGTTATGATTATTTATTATTATTATTATTAGCATCCACATAAGTAATAAAGTGGTGGATGGAGTGCAAACACAGTGGTTTGGTTTGTAGGTGCTTGATGGAAGAGAAAGAGAGAGGGAGGAGTGGATCGATGAAGAGTGGAATGAGTTAAAGAGGAGGGTAATGATAATGGAGATGTTTAGGTGAGAGGTGAAGTGAAATAGTTGGTGTGAGAGGTAATTAATTAAAGTAATAATGGAAATAGTGTGGCATGATTGGTTGAGTGAACATGTAATATGATGGGAACATGTTCACATGCACATGAGTGAACAGTCTCTTGTGCCTGCTGCTGGAAAATTGTCCAAATCTGGTGGTGATTTATTTCAAGATTCAACTCTTCATAGACCTGTCATTGGTTCCTTACAGTGTGCTACTTTCACAAGACCTGTTCTATGTTTTCACCTAGCTAGGGCCTAAAAGCCGAAACAAAACCAACATAACATCATATTTTTCCATGGCACAGACAGCACACAATTAAGGCAGCAATGTGCATGCTATTATCAAAAATGGATTGAGAAACAGTAAAAATGAATGTGAAAGGTAGTTGAGTGTGACGTGGTTGGTGAGGGTAGTGGATAAGGACGTTGGTCTAAAGGTGGAAGCTACCAGGATGTTACCTCGTAATAGATTGATGAAGACCAGTCCACAACTCCTTTCCCACACAATTAGCTGGTTTATGTTAAGAATCATTTTCATCTTTTCATATATGAAGGATATACCTTCTTCTTTTCAACTGGGCCAGGACTCCTTTTAGTTAATGGGCATAGCATAGCAAAATTTTAAATAGAGTAGAATTGGGAAGAAGCAAGGTTAGTTTTATAATGAAGGAGTGAGGACCCACATACACACTTAATGGGTAGTTGGTTAAATAGTAAATAGCATAGCAGACTCGTTGTCCGAAAAGCTGTGACCAAAGCCACATGTCTCTGGCCACCCTCATTATGGTTACTCATGTAAAAAAATGAAGAAAAGAAAAAGATAATTCATATATTATATTATTAAAAAAAATTGAATCAATTAAAAAGTCAAAAAAGATAATAATAACAATAATTATAAAGTAAGATAAATACTGTTTATATATAATTATAGATATATGTTGAATTTACTTGTAAAGTTGGTTCAATTACAACTACTACCCTTCATTTACATTATTTTTCACAAGATGGTTCAATCACTAAATAACTATTACCCTTCGTTTACATTATTTCATAAGAGCACATATATTTAAGTTCGCATCAATCTATTTATCTATTAATACACATTCAACTTCTTTTTCAAATTTCGCCTGTGGCTTGTGAGGTTCGATAGTTCACTCTCATCTCGTGTCCGTTTGACAATTTTCAGCAGGTTTGGGTTTTCATTTTATTTTTTGCTTAGTTTTATTTGGTTTTCGTAAACCCCTGACACTTTTGAATGTTTTGTTTCAAAGTTTTGATCAAGTCTAGTATTACATGTAAATATTTTTCTGATAACATTGTTAGATTACACGTTGATATCTGTTTTTATATTCAGAATATTATTACAATAATGAGCTTCTCATTATTAGAAGACAAGAATGCAAGGTTTCTAGCTATTTATAACTACTTAAAGAGTGAATTTAAACTACACAAAATCAAGTATAAGTTGTGCTTCCACATGATCATTTGTTGTTGTTGGATATAAGTTGTGAATTTTAGAAACTTACATTTAATTTAACAAGTTTATAGGTTAAATTTTTTTATCTTTATACTCTTTATATTTCTATAATATTAATTTTTATATGTTCTTTTTTCAGTTTATTGTATTTAATGGATAAAAGTTGGATATGTGAGTATTCTCAATCTAATGAGAAGTATATTAGAGGAGTTATGAATATTCTTGATTTTGCATTTGCAAAGTCATCTAAAGATGGGAAAATCTTATGTCCTTGCACAAAATGTGTCAATCGTGATTGGCGCTCTCGAATGGATGTTTATGAGCATGTAATCAATCGTGGATTCTTGAAAGGATACACTAATTGGATTTTTCATGGTGAAAAACTTGGCTTTTCTAGTTCTGGAAGTGTAGATCAAGTAGAAGGAAGTTTTGATCATGACATAGATACATTAGTCCATGATGCTTTTGGAATGCATACAACTAATGGAGGGGGAAATATAGATACAGATGCGGAGGATGAGAATCCTGAAGAGGTTTATTCGGATAAGTTTTATCAATTGTTAAAAGAAGTTCAACAAGAACTTTATCCTGGGTGTAAGAAATTCACAAAGTTGTCTTTCCTTGTTCATCTCTATCATTTGAAATGTCTAAATGGGTGGAGCGATAAAAGTCTCTCAATGTTACTAGAGTTGTTAAAGGATGCATTACCTGAAGGTAATACTTTGCCTGAGTCATTTTATGATACCAAGAGGATAATTTCGGGATTGGGTTTGGGCTACGAAAAAATTCATGCATGTCCGAATGATTGTATACTTTATTGGAAGGGTTTGGAAAATGATGAAGTTTTCCCAAAGTGTAATTTTTCAAGATGGAAGAACTCTAATGATAATGAAGGAAGGAAAAAGATACCTGCAAAGATTCTTCGTTGGTTTCCTGTTAAACCTAGATTGCAAAGACTTTTTATGTCATCAAAAATTGTTTCTTTTATGACATGGCATGAGTGTGGTCGAACCAAAGATGGACTCATGAGACATCCAGCTGACTCTTTGGCTTGGAAGGATTTTGATAATCGATATCCACAGCTTTCTTCCGATCCTCGTAATGTTAGATTAGGTTTGGCTACAAATGGATTTAATCCTTTTAAAACTATGACTATTTCTCATAGCACTTGGCCTGTCATATTCATTCCTTATAATCTACCTCCATGGATGTGTATGAAACAACCTTCTTTTATCCTCACATTACTTATCCCCGGTCCAAAAGGGCCCGGTAATAAACTTGATATTTATATGCAACCTCTTATATATGAATTGAAAGAATTGTGGGAAGTTGGGGTCAAAACTTTTGATGCATGCAAAAAAGAGTCATTCCAAATGCACGCTGCAGTCATGTGGACAATAAATGATTTTCCTGCATATGCAAATTTTTCTGGATGGAGTACTAAAGGTCAATATGCTTGTCCATGTTGTGGCTTTGAAACTGCCTCAAAATGGTTGCGTTATAGTAGAAAATTTTGTTATATGTGTCATCGTCGATGGTTAGAGCCAAATCATAAATGGAGATACAATAAAGGAGATTTTGATGGAAGCTTGGAGTTTAGAGGTCCCCCTCGGCCTCTTGATGGAACCATAATCTTAAGACAATTGGAAGAACTTGAAAATTCTTTTGAGAATGAAAAAGGAGGTAGATCACCATGGAAAAAGAAAAGTATCATGTTCAATTTGCCTTATTGGAAATACAATGTTCTTCGTCATAATCTTGATGTAATGCACATTGAAAAAAATGTTTGTGATAACATTGTTGGAACAATATTACACTTAGAAGGGAAATCAAAAGATAATGACAAGGCACGTTATGATCTTGTAGACATGAACTTAAGAGCTCAATTACATCCTAAGATGCGTCAAGCTAGAGATAAAAAATATTTTCCAAGAGCTTGTTATCAAATGACCTCAAAAGAGAAAGAAACCTTTTTGGAAGTTCTCAAATCAATAAAAGCTTTAGACGAATATATCTCTAATATTTCAAGATGTGTGCAAGTGAAGCAACACAAAATATTTGGTCTTAAAAGTCATGATTGTCATCTTTTAATTCAAGAGTTTTTCCCTATAGCTATAAAAGGTTGTCTACCCAAAAAAGTGAGTTTGGTAATATATGATCTTTGTCATTTCTTTAAAGAAATATGTGGTAAAGTGCTTAGTGTGCATAATTTGGAGTGTTTGGAGAATCGAATAGCTAAGACACTATGTCAATTAGAAAAGATCTTTCCTCCATATTTTTTCACTGTCATGGTACATTTAGTAATTCATTTGGCCTATGAGGCAAAAGTTGCAGGCCCAGTACACTATCGATGGATGTATCCCATTGAGAGGTATTAAAATTTCATTTTCAATTATTTAATCACAATTTAGATTTATACAGTGATATGTTATCATCTTATTTTGTAATATAAGTTACCATTTTAGGTTCTTGCTCACACTAAAGTCATTTGTTCATAATCGAGCACATCCAGAAGGGTCCATTGCAGAGGGATATTTAGCTCATGAATGTTTAATATTTTGTTCACGTTATCTCTCTGGAGTAGAAACAACTTTTAATCGACCAAGAAGAAATGATGATGGTTTTGATTCTAGAGGTAGGCCACTTGGGAGAAAGAGTAAAGTTGGGTTCAATGTAAAAAAAAAGAAAAAGAATTCCTCGAGTAATCTATCGATGACAAAACATTGCTACAAGCACATAGATATGTGCTTTTTAACAATGAAAGCGTTGACCCCTTTAAAATGTAAGACAATATTTAATGTTTATATTTAATTGTTTAAATTTATTTGAGTACCTTACTATAATGTTTAACATTTTTGTTCTTCTATTTATAGAGAGCATGTTGATCTTATTAGGCGACAAAATCGTCGACTATCACCATATGAAATTGACAAAATTCATAGTCAAACATTTCCTAATTGGTTTCGGGAACGGGTAAGTGTTATGGGGAACTTATTTTTGTTCTTGAATTTTGTAATCACTAAAATTGTTATATTTTACAACAAAGTTATGTGATAGGTTACACGTTTGGAAGAACAAGGTAGTATACTAGTGACTGATGATATCAAATGGTTATCACGTGGTCCACTTGAAAAGGCAAGAAGATATAGTGGTTATATCGTTGATGGAGTTAGGTTCCATACAAAGAACCGTGAAAGATCCCTAAAGACACAAAATAGTGGCATTGTTGTCACTGTTAAGACAAGAAGTTATGCTAGTTCAAGAGATAAATGTCCCAGGGAAGGAGAAATAAACTATTATGGTGCATTGACCGATATAATTCAGCTTGGATTATGCTCGGTAGATATAAGGTTGTTCTTTTAAATGTGATTGGGTTGACATAAATAGAGGTTGCAAAACTGATAATTTTGGTATGACATTAGTGAATTTCAAATGTTTGCAACATACAGGAGATGATATATGTGATGATCCATTTATTTTTGCATCTCAAGCCAAGAAAGTATTCTATGTGGAAAATGAAAGGGAAAGTGATTGGCAAGTTGTTGTGCATGCTAAAATTAGAGATGTATATGATTTAGGTGATGAACAATGTAATGAAATAGAACAAAAAGAAGAAAGAGGCTTGCAAGAGATCAATGATAGTGACCTAATTAGAGCAGAAGTTGATGATAATGATGATGATATCATGGAAGTCATGATAAACATGGAAGATTTTCTCAAAAATGTTGATGATGAAGATGAAATAGAAGATTGGGATGAAGATTTCTTCTAACTTTTTATTTTGTTTTCCATGTATGTAAAAGGTATCTAATTTTTTAATGTTTCTGCATGTGTAATAATTATGTATCAATCACAAATTTCATAACTATATACTAATTTTGATTTGGATTCAAATTATATGTAATAGATTCTATGGGAAGACGCAAAAATTTACATATTATTCAGAAAAGTGGTCAAGATCAAGAGCAAAATCATATTGTAATAGAAAATAATGTACAATCTGGAGGAGGTCAATCACAACCGTAACAACAAACACATGAGACAAGTCATGGTTCAACAACAACTTTAAATGAAGGTGATTAATTTTAGTTATTTATATTTCTTTAATTATCCAAACATATACAATTTTATATGTTGATCTTAATCACTAACATTACTATTTATGATTAGGCAAAAGGAAAACCAGAGGCTATACACATATGTTAGATGTGTGGGATATGTCAGATGATGAATTCATAGTTGTTGAGGTAGATGATTTAGGAAATCCTATTGGATCATAAGGGAAACCTCTTTTAAGTGCTATAGGGAGTCTAGTAAGGAGGCATCAATGTGCTCCAATCAATTACCTTAGTTGGAAAGACATGCCTGAGTCCAACATAACTGATATGCTTGAACTAATAAAGGTATTATTTTGAAAGATAAATAATATTTCTTCAAGTTTTTACAATAGTACTTACAAATTATATTTTGTGATTAATTTTCATGATAGAGTAAGCTTCACTTTGTACCATTACTTTCTGAGCAAACCAAGAGAATATTAAAGGATAACATGAGTAATAAGTGGAGACAATTCAAACATGATTTGAAGTCAAAGGGATATGATGCAAGTAAGACTGAGGAGGAAATGATTGCAAACCTCCCGGATAAAAGAGTGGATCCTTCTCAATACCGTGATTTAGTGCATTATTGGTGTTCCAAAAGGGGACAGGTGCGTGTATATAATATCATTAACATATTACCTAAAGTAACATCTATTTACCATTTTTTTTACTTTCCCTAAACTTGGTTATAGGACATAAGTAATATGAACAAAAGAAGTCGTTCTAAATTTGAGGATTTACATTGCATGGGTACCAAGAATCTTCCTAGACTTATTCATGAGCTAATTTTGTTCTTTGAATAATATTTTTTATTATATTACTTAGATGATTAAATGTCATAAATATTACATAGTAGAAATATGCATATTGAGACTTCTTTACTTATATTAGAAAAAAAAAGAAAAAGGAACACAACCTTCACGAGCTCAAATTTATATTGATACTCAAACTCGAAAAGATGGGAGTATTTTGAAGGAAAAGGCAACTCATATAATTGTAAGAACTTGTCTTATAAAGTATAATATAAAGTGTTGATTGTAATTGATTAAGCTTGGAATTGATGCATTAAATTATTTATTATTTTATTTAAAATGGATTCATGTAGGATGAATTAAAGAAGCACATGGTACAAGCGTAAAGTTCAGGAGATTCTCGGACCACCACTCATGATTATACAAATTGGAAGAATGATATCTATTCAAAAGTTAAAGGGCCAGAAAAAGAGGATATGTGCGTTGTCTTGGGAAACTTCCACCAACTAAAGATTCAAATACTTCATCTCAAAGTTCTATAAGAGAATAGAGAATTCAAAAATTAGAGAAGGTACTTGGAAATCTTTTATCATTTCTTCAAGCACGATTTTCAAGGGATCAAGAGATTCATGATTATACAAGTTGTAAATCAAGAGGTAAAAACTAACAATTGCATTTGATCACTTATAAAAAAAATTTAACATTAATATGATATTTATAAAGATGTATTTTTTAATGTAGATGCCTAATGTTGGAAGTGATCAAAATGATTCTAATGGTAATGTTCAAACAACTACAAATGGAAATAGTTAAGTGATATTAATCATGATTTGAAAATTAATTTGAAGTCATAATTATTTCCTTAGTTGTCTCTAAAATCAAAATTCTAATGTGATTGCAGATACGCTATAAATGATGTGGATTATGTGGATTTTGCATGCTTATGGACATATGAGCATTATTGTTGGGAAACAACGTGTTTAATAGTGATAATAGTTGGACATTTACTTTTAGTATTTGTAACATACGAAAGATGATCAATATGCAATAAACGTGAATATCTCATATGAGATCATGTGATTAACATTTCTGAGTTAGTATGACTCTTGTGGTATATAAAATGATTTTTTAAGGATTTGTGTTTGATATATCACTATTTTTATAGATGTTTTTGTATTTGTTATTTATCAATTTGGTGTTGATTTAAAGCTAAAATTGTTGGTCTTGATTGATTGGATCACCCATTTGCAATATAATGACAAATTTATTCTCATAATTGAGAAAAGTGTAGGTATATGTTGACAAATTTATTCTCACAATTGAGAAAAGTGTAGGTATATGTTAAGAAATTTATTCCTACAATTGAAAAAAGTGTAGGTATATGTTAAGAAATTTATTCCTACAATTGAAAAAAGTGTAGGTTTAAACTATAGTGACACACCACATATGTTGTAACACCCCAATATTTTAAATTATAAAGATATCAGAATATAAACATATTATATTATAAAGATATTTTGTTATAAGGATATTAGATTGATAAAAATATTTAGTTGTAAAGATATTCAGTTATAAAAATATTATATTATAAAAATATTATATTATAAAGATGTTCAATTATAAAGATATTAGATTATAAAGATAATACAATATATAAAAACAAAAGACTAGTTGGGTAGTTTGTTTTCACATACCCCCATTCTCTCTATTCTCTCTCCATTCTCTCTACATTTTCTCTAAGGTTTAAATACTGAAAACCCTAATGGTTTCTAGATCCACAATAAGTAATAGAAGGCTAACAGTATAAAGAGGAGTTCTACCCGATCAGTTTTGAGAACGGGTAAGTCTAGGTCCGTTTATTCTTAAGAATTTTCTTTTGGAAAGTTTATGGTCTTTGAAGATTTTTCTCAATAAATTCTCTTTATGGGGAGGTGCTATCCATAATTTTGAGATAAAAGAGAAGCTAAGGTTTGGGATTTGCAGTTTGTTTTCATCTGATCGAGGAACAAAGAAAATCCAGGTTAGGGAAGTTAATGTTCAAAAATATATAAATTGATATTAAGAAAATTAATGTTATATATATAAAATTAGTATGTTTTGTATATTATTGTTGTATTGAGTGTAATGTGTGAAAAACCTTGTTTTTGTATTGTTTATGATGTTTGTGTGGGGCCGAGTAGAGCCTGGGGTTGGTGCCCATAATCTACCGATATGTTTGTGTGTGGGGCCTAGTAGAGCCTGGGGTTGGTGCCCATAATCTATCGATATGTTTGTGTGTGGGGCCGAGTAGAGCCTGGGGTTGGTGCCCATAATCTACAGATATGTTTGTGTGTGGGGCCGAGTAGAGCCTGGGGTTGGTGCCCATAATCTACAGATATGTTTGTGTGTGGGGCCGAGTAGAGCCTGGGGTTGGTGCCCATAATCTACCGATATGTTTGTGTGTGGGACCGAGTAGAGCCTGGGGTTGGTGCCCATAATCTACCGATATGTTTGTGTGTGGGGCCGAGTAGAGCCTGGGGTTGGTGCCCATAATCTACCGATATGTTTGTGTGTGGGGCCGAGTAGAGCCTGGGGTTGGTGCCCATAATCTACCGATATGTTTGTGTGTGGGGCCGAGTAGAGCCTGGGGTTGGTGCCCATAATCTATCGATATGTCTGTGTGGGGCCAAGTAGAGCCTGGGGTTGGTGCCCATATTCTACCGATATGTCTGTGTGGGGTCGAGTAGAGCCTGGGGTTGGTGCCCATATTCTACCGATATATTTGTGTGTGGGGCCGAGTAGAGCCTGGGGTTGGTGCCCATAATTTACCGATATGTTTGTGTGTGGGGCCGAGTAGAGCCTGGGGTTGGTGCCCATAATCTACCGATATGTTTGTGTGTGGGGCCAAGTAGAGCCTGGGGTTGGTGCCCATAATTTACCGATATGTTTGTGTGTGGGGCCGAGTAGAGCCTGGGGTTGGTGCCCATAATCTACCGATATGTTTGTGTGGGGCCGAGTAGAGCCTGGGGTTGGTGCCCATAATCTACTTATGTGTGTTAGTGGGAATGTTGTGAGTATGTGTATTACATGATAATATGATTTGTGTTGTTACTTTTCAATTATTAAAGATGCATTAAATTTCAAAACATTTAAGTATGTTCTATGATGAATGTGCATGAGAATGATATGATGATGAATACTACATGGTGTTATTATTTTGTGTTGTTATATTTTTGAATGATTAGCTTACCCTACAATTGCCGATTGTTTGGCCTGCGATGATCATGTTTTGCTACACGGGAGCAGATATCTTAATAGGTGAGCGGGATGCTTCGGAGTCCCAGGATTATATTGAAAGATGAAGTAGTAGTTATACGCATATATTTATATATGTTTTTATTTCTTATAATAGAATTTTGTACTAGTAGAGATTCCCTTTTGTATTGAATACAAATACAAATTATATATAATGTGTTTTATTATCAGTTAATACAAGTTACGTTTGCATACTAGGTATCATAAAAGTAGCGATTTCTTGGGTCGTTACACCACTTGAAGGAGTCCATGCATAAATGAGTAACCCCATGGTAAGGATGGTGGCCCCTGCAACAAAGTGTTCTCGAAGAGAAGACCCAACACCAAGGTATGGCAACGACAGCGTGAACACATAGATTGCTATTGGAACTGTCACAACCCAAATTGAATCACTTGAGTTCGATATTCCTTAGAATTTTCAATAACAAGAACTTATAATAAACTTTGAAATTACAAAAGTTGGGGGAAAGAAAATAAATAACACTGTCATATTTACGCAAATCCCTCTTCTATAAAAGCACGAAAAATCGCCTATATCCCCTGACACCCACCAAAGAATACACAGTACTCAACAATCTAACAATAAAAACCTTTCTCCGAAAACTATACATATATATATATATAATATACACACACATACTCATGTATTCAAATACATACACATACTCATGTATTCAAATTCATGCCAATATAGTGAAAGTCTTTGATTAGTCAATCACGGGGAGCTACAAAAATAATTCATGACTTCCATAAGGTCCTTTTATGGTCTCAATAAGCTTCTACTTATGTTTTATTAATATACGCTCTTTTTAGCTTACTCGGTATTCCAATAAGTTTTATGGTTAAATTTATGGCATAAGTCCTTATCTCATGAAACTTTCTGGAATGACACTTAACTATGTTATATACCCAAGTGCACCCTAAAACCTGTGATTAACTCTTGTAATGGCTGCACTGAACAATGTAATTAATGAACTAACTAACCAACAGACCTAAAATTATACCATTAATTGAACATGTTATTTTAAACAACACTTATAATTAGGGTTTAAAATAATGCAATATAGCAGTTTACCACAAGGACCTCTGCCCACTTCAGGAGCTGCTGTAGCACTGATCCTGCCAATTGATGATTCCTATCTACAAAACTTGTAATTGACCTTTTGATGACATTTACACATTTACTTCATTTACTTTGTACGTTTTGTTAGTTCAAGACAGCTATGAATATGACTTTTCACTGTTAATATGAACGTTACTTAATTTTGAGTAGCTGATAAAAGAACCTTAAGCTTGAGTAATTTTTACCATTTTTGAGAGTTCATATGCATACAGTATACATTATATAAACTATATAAAAGAATTTAATATAGGGACTATCCCTCCCACTATACACTATCATGCTATAGTGATTTGGAGCAGGCAGCTTCAGACAGCTATCTAAGATTTAGAACATTGCTTGTAATATACTTCAAAAGTTATATAATCTAAGTTCTAACATGAATGAAAATCACAAGAATATGAAAGTAAAGTATTTTCTCTTGCTCTGATGTGAATTAGGTTAGTCAGACTTCACCTTGTGTGAAATGGCTGCCAAAAGTACTAATGAAAAATGATAGCCTGGGCCAAAATATTATTGTTCTTTTACTTGTTAGATTATTATTGTCTTTTACATGCTAGATGTATTCTTACTATCAGAGATGAAGAAAAAAATAACTGACAATAGTTTCAATAACAAGTTTACATGCACAAAAGTGAACCAAGTTTAGAAGCTCCTTATAAACAAGCTAAAGTTTCTCTTCTGGCACATGTATACTGATACGTGGAAAAGTGTTTAATAGAGCTAGGTTTTAGTTAACTATTAATGATTGCATTTTAACCATTGCTTCTGACTTCAGACAATATTTTTAAAATTTCAAATATGTTACCTGCGATTTTCTAATTGTAACGGGTTTACAGTTGTCCATTTTCCTCCACTAAGACATTACTGTTATTCACTTTATATGTCTCATAACAAATATATATTTTTGAAAGAAACAAATCAAATGCCTAAAAGTGTGGAGGCTAGACTAGAGACAACAGCTGAGGAAATCTTGATGAGATGAAGCAATGAGATATTGAAACCCATGTTAACAACAATAAATAACAAGGGCAGCAGGGGAGCTCCATCACATCCTGCAAACCAATTCCAATGCAAAATTACTTTCTGCAATTTTTTATTACTAGAATTACAGAAGAAAACTAAAAAAATGAATTTGAAACCAACCTGGCCAAGAGCAGTTTACAATATTCATAAATTATGTGAATGTAATAACATTTTATTTAATTGGCTACCATCTACCATTTCAGCATTGATAATGATGAAACTCTAAGGCAGAACCCTATCAATAATCATATATGCCAAATTTTTTCTTGTTCTGTGTTTGTAATCACAAATAAAATTCCAAAGCTGCTAGATTTTCTATAAATTAGGTTGGAAAAAGTATTGGAACTTTTAAGAAAAACAAAATAAAACTCAAAGAAAAGGAGAAAAAAGAATTTGAAATATTATGCTTATCTAGATGTTTCAAGGAACAACAGAAGCCTTCTCCCGCTACATGAATTTTTGCTACTTAGATGAAATGATGTCATTACTTCTATCAAAAGCCAAATCTTTGGAAAGCTTTTAATTGTTTCAATTAGTTCTTTTGGTTTCCCTTTACCTTTAGTTATTTGACTAGCATTTGGGCTTCTATATTTCTTCTTCTCACATGGCCATACTATCTCTCCTTAACATGTGTCTTTCTTACTTTCCTTCTAATACCTTGTATGTCTACTCATCCACTGCAACATCCTCATCTTCTGCTCTGGTTACCATTTTACAGCCCCACATTTTGTACAATTAAGCATTTTTTATCTTATGGCTGTGCAAAAAAAATTTTCTTCAAGTTTCAGCAACACATTTTGATCACAAATAACACTTGAAGCACTCCTCCATAAAACACCTCACTTATGCAGCTTGTGGTATGTTATAATATCCAATTCTCCGTTTTCAACCCCAACTCAGTGTCAGCATAGCGAACTAATTACATTCCATATACTTTGCCTCACATTAGATCTACTTAAACAGACACCATGCAGGTTTAAAGATTCTATCCACAATTCTAGTTTTACCATTTCTTCTCAAACCATTCTTCCACAAGGACTATATGATCAGAAATGTGCATGCAAACTACCACAACTCTAGGTTTTGTAAAAGAATTTCACATTTAATAACAGCTGCAAAAATGATGAAAACCAAAACATTAAGATATTTGAAGGAAAAACTGACTTTTTGGCTCAGTAGGATTTCTGTTTCTATTTTATATTCTTATTTGGGGTTTGCTCATGAAGCCCCATAATTTGGTAGTTCACCAAAGGGGATGCCCCATAATTTTGATAAGAAGGGGAGGAGAAGGCATACGAATGCCTACAGGTAGCATAGCTCATGCATTTAGGCATCCATTTTTATTTAAATCCTAAATAAAATAATGCAAATTTCATGACAATTGGAGTGCACCTGGATGGCAGATCCAAATTAATTAACAACAAACATATCCAAAGAACCCCCCTATTTCCAACAACATTGGAAATTGATGACAACATCATCATACAAGAAAGTATTAAAGTAGTGGACCATCGTTCTTTTCCTATTGAAGTTTGAGACAGATGTCTTATATGTTACCAAGTGCACCAGAAGTACAATCAATTATTCTAAAATGGCACTGCACTATGCCTGCATTTCCAAAGTCATATTTACATTATATGAGTTAAGTCATCAATGTACACAACTTCAGTTTTTGGGTTGCAAATAGGAAATGTTTTAATAATAAAGCAGAAAATAAGTTGCAGATCATATTACTGACCATCAGTTGTTTATCAAAAAACAGCATAAAAACGAAACTAAAGAAAAGTAATTAAACAGCAGATTTTAATCTTTATCTTCATCTTCATCATCATCATCATCATCATCATCATCATCATCATCTTCATCAGCATCCTCATCCATGGCAGCAACAGTTCCAAAGGTGCCTTCAAAAGCTTCAACAGACACTTGAATTTCTACAAACTATTGTTGTATGAGTTCAATTTCATAATCAATGTTTGTAAACCTGGCTGTTAAATATAAACGGCAGTGTAAAAATCAAGAGGGGGCGTGAATTGGATTTTTAAGAAACTTTTTCTCTTTAAAATAAATTTCCAGATTTTAAATAAACGTTTTAAAACCAGGATGTGGATTTTCCTTAACCTTAGATAAGTTAAGGGAATTAGTGAACTTGTAGCCTATTCTATTTCTTCACTATCCCCTGCATCTTCGTCTTCCTCATCATTTTCTGCTGGCTATTTTCCTCTGGAAGATCCAGTATTGTCTTCTTCTGGAGAGACATCTTCAATCTCCAGCTTTCTTTCCACCCTGTAAACTCTCCTGTTAAGCCTTGAGAGCTTGGAGCAAATGTCGTCATAATGAGTTACTTGAAGACTCATCATGCTGTCCATCCTAGAGAGAATATTTGCTTCCATTGATCCAGGTTGAGGTTGAGGTGGTGGTTCTTCATCTTCATCCATTGCAGCTTCCTCATCTCTTTGCCTGAACCTATTCCCTTGTTCAATAAGGCCCATGTGCCTTAGAACATTCTTCCCGATTTTGCTGTTGCTTAGCAAAATCTGCTTGTTTTCTCCTTCAAGATCTACACCTTTATATTCCAAAATCTTGGATATAAACACAGCATAGGGTAAAGCAAAGGATAATAGCCTAGTGGCTTTAAACATATTATCTAAAATAATAGCAAGCCAATCAATACTAACATTATTAAGGAAGCCATACATCAAAAGAATGTCTTCCTTAGTAAGTTGAGCATGATTGGTTCCTCTTGCAACAAGAATCCAGACAATAACATAATGTAACATACACTCATTTAATTTCACATTATCGACTTTATACAAGTTCTCCACTTGTAAGTTTGGGTCCTTGCAAAATTTGCGGAACTCCACTAGCTTGTTGAAGTCCTCAAAGCCATATGTGATATTTATACCTCCTTTTGTGGATAGTCCAGCAACATTATTCCACACATCTTCATCAAGGTGAATTCGAAGTCCCTTCACCTTGGTACTAGGATTTGCTGTTCTTGATGTTAGATTCAAGTAGAAAACTCTAACTAAATTTGGATAATAAGCACCTTCCAGCTCTACAAAAGTTTGCAAGCCACTTGCAACTAACAAATCCTGAAAAGTAAAGCCATGAGTTCTGAAAAAATTGACAAGATAAATATTTTGGTGTAAGAATCTTCCTGTCTTTCCAGTGATTCGCGTAGGCAATCTGCAGATCTTCATCAGAGATCCACCCAGCAAGAGTTTGTGGTCTTTCTTCTTGCTGTTGGGATGTCATGGGTGCTTTGCCTCTCCTCCTTGAGGGAATCTTTCTTCTCCTTTGATCCGCCATATGGATAGAGAAAGGAAAAAGAAGAACAACCATGAAATCTAATATAGAAACAACACTAACAATTCGCACAACAATGAATGTATCAGCAGAAAATCAGCAAGAGTGAGAGAGAGTGAAAGTGGCACTTTAATTCTCAAACTAGGTATTTATAGACATAGAATATGATCACAATTCATTGATTTAATGCGAAAATAGTCGTTAGGATTCGAATATAGCCGTTTGTACTGAAAATCACGTGAATTGAAGGCTCAACGTTCAAAAACCAGTGTGCAGAAAAATGTAGAACATTGTATTTAATCGATTATGTGAAGAACGTAATCGATTATTTGTATACAAAATTTTCAGAAAAACGAAAACCCAGAAATTTAATCAATTATTCGATTAAATTGCTCCCCAGCGATTTAATCGATTATGTTATGAACTTAATCGATTATGTTTTAAAACATCTTTAAAAACAACGCTTTTAATTGATTACCACACGAAAACTAATTGATTATATACGGGAATTTTTCGTAAAACACATAATTAACAACAAAACTCAACAATAAACATCAATCAATCAACAGATTTATCATCAACAATTCCTAGATCTCTTCTAAGCTCATTAAATCTATCTCTAGGCAAAGGTTTGGTGAAGATATCAGCTAATTGATGTTTTGTATCTATGTATTCTATAATGCAATCACCTTTATCTATATGATCTCTAATAAAATGATGTCTAATTTCTATATGCTTTGTCTTAGAATGCATGATTGGGTTTCTAGTCAAATTAATGGCACTAGTGTTGTCACACTTAAGAGGGATATGATTTTAAAAGATATCAAAGTCTTCTAATTGCTGCTTCATCCACAGTATTTGAGCAAAACAACTGCCTGCTGCTATATACTCAACCTCTATGGTTGAAAGAGCAACACTAGCCTGTTTCTTAGAATGTCATGAAACTAAAGAACATCCTAAAAGATCACATGTACCACTAGTACTCTTCCTATCAACTCTATAGCCACCATAATCTGAGTCAGAGAAACCTATGATACTAGGTGAGGCTCCTGAAGGGTACCATAAACCAAAGGTTTTTGTTCCTCAAAGGTACTTAAGGATTCTCTTAACAGCCTTTAGGTGTGATTCTCTAGGGTTGGATTGAAACCTAGCACAAACACACACGCTTTGCATAGTATCCGGTCAACTAGTAGTAAGATAAAGTAATGATCCGATCATACCTCGATACCTTGTTTGATCTACAGCCTTACCACTTAAATCTTGATCCAGATAACAAGATGTAGCCATGGGAGTTGTAGCTTCCTTGGAACTTTCCATCTCAAATTTCTTTAAGATTTCATTGCAATACTTTGTTTGACATATAAATATGCCTTTCTTCAATTCTTTGATTTGCAAACCAAGAAAGAAATTTAATTCTCCCATCATAGACATTTCAAACTCTCCCTGCATGTTACTAGCAAACTCTTGGCAAAGATCATCATTAGTTTATCCAAATATGATATCATCAACATAAACTTGAACAATAAGAATATGTTTCTTTGATTTCTTAATGAATAGAGTAGAATCAACTTTACCTCTTCTAAAACTATTTTCAAGCAAGAAATTACTTAACCTTTCATACCAAGATCTTGGAGCTTGTTTGAGTCCATACAAGGCTTTCTTCAACTTGTAGACATGATTAGGATTTTTGAAATCTTCAAAGCCTGGAGGTTGTTCTACATAGACTTCTTCCTTGATGTATCCGTTTAGGAAAGAACTTTTTACATCCATTTGAAACAATTTGAATCCCATAATGGAGGCATATGCTAGCAACAAACGAATAGCTTCAAGTCTTGCTACTGGAGCATAGGTTTCATCATAGTCTATGCCTTCTTCTTGTCTATAGCCTTTTGCAACCAGCCTTGCTTTGTTCTTGGTGATATTTCCATCTTCATCAAGCTTATTTCTAAAAACACATCTGGTGCCTATAACCTGCATTTTGATAGTTTTAGGAATTAAATCCCATACCTGATTTCTTTCAGACTGATTTAGCTCTTCTTGCATTGCTATACACCAATGTTCATCCGTCAAAGTTTCTTCTACGGTTTTTGGTTCAATCTGTGAAACAAAAGTAACATTCATACAAAAATTGTTCATGTTTCTCCTTGTTCTTACACCTTTTGAGATATCTCCAATGACATTGTCAGAACATACGTTTTTAGGTGGTCTCCATTCTTTTGGTAGACTTTCATCATGAGGAGGGTTCTCATCCAATTTGATTTCTTCAACAACTTCTTCTAAAGGAGTTTCTTCTTGATATTCTCCTTCATCATCTACAAAGATTCTTTTTGACTCAAGAGGGGTTTCCTCAAGGTCTAGATATTCATCAAAGACAACATGTATAGATTCTTCAACATTTAAAGTCCTTTTATTAAAAACTCTATATGCTTTACTATGCAAAGAATAACCTAAAAATGTAGCTTCATCGGATTTAGCATCAAATTTCCCAAGGCTATCTTTTCCATTATTCAAAACAAAACATTTGCATCCAAAAATTCTGAAATGAGAAATATTTGGTTTTCTTCCTTTGAAAAGCTCATAAGGTGTTAATTTCAAAATAGGTCTTATTAAAACTCTATTTAAAACATAACAAGCGGTGCTTACGGCATCAGCCCAAAAATATTTAGGTAAATTATTTTCGTTTAACATAGTTCTTGCAAGTTATTCTAAAGATCTATTTTTCCTTTCAACTACACCATTTTGTTGAGGTGTTCTTGGTGCTGAAAAATTATGAGAAATACCTTGTTCTTCACAAAATTTTTCAAAAGAAACATTTTGAAATTCACCGCCATGATCACTTCTTAAAAACTTGATTTTCAAATCCTTTTCATTTTGAATAACCTTGGCAAATTTTCTAAATTCTTTGAAAGCATCACTTTTAGATGAAAGAAAAAGAGTCCAAGTAAATCTAGAGTAATCATCAACAATCACAAGAGCATAATAATTGCCACCAAAACTTTTTGTTCTAGAGGGACCAAAAAAATCCATGTGCAGTAATTCTAAAGGTTTAGAAGTGGAAACAACAATTTTAGACTTAAAAGAATTTTTTGTTTGCCTTCCTTTTTGACAAGCTGGACATAGTTTGTTCTTTTCAAAAATCAGTTTTGGCAAACCAATTACTAACTCTTTTGATATGAGTTTACTTATATGAGGCATATGAATGTGAGCAGCTCTTCTATGCCATAACCATGGATCCTCTTCTTTCGCAACCAAACAAGATAAATTACTAGATGTAGATGCACAATCAATATCAATTAAATAAATATTATTATGTCTCTTACCAATGAGGGCGATTTCATTTGAGTCCTTGTGATGAATTTTGCAAAGATCACTATCAAAAGTTACCTTTAAACCTTTATCACAAAGTTGACTAATGCTTAGCAAATTGTGCTTCAACCCATCAACAAGAAGAACATCATGAATCTTTAAAGATTCTCCAATCACTCCACTACCAATGATCTTTCCCTTATTGTTGTCACCATGGGTTACAAAAACCTTGCTCTTTCTTTTTGAAGCTTTTGAATTTGCTTTTATCACCCGTCATGTGTCTTGAACAACCACTATCAAGGTACCACAATGACTTTTTAGACTTGGGACCAACCTGCATCATAAACAAAGATATTTAGGTCCCCTAAAGTCACTTATTAGGGTCCTCATGGGTTAGAAACAATTTTTCCTTTTGAAACCCATTTGTATTTCCCATTAGGAACACTAAAACGCTTAATATTGCATTTATTAACCGAATGACCTTTATGCATACAATAAAAACATGTAGGAACATTTGTTTTTCTTGGAATATATGCATTTTTATAAACTTTCTTTATAGGAACATTTGGTTTATTAAAGAAATTTGTATTTTCAAAAACCTTATTTGAATTTGATGATTCTCCTTTTACAAAAACAGTTTTGGTAGGTTTATGATTATACCTGAAATTATAACCAAGTCCTGCTTTTTCATATAAACCTTTTTGCACTTTTAAAACATTACTTAAATTTTTATTACCCATTGTAATATTTGAAAGAGATGTTTCAAGATAAGATACTTTATTAGCAAGAACACTGCAATTTTCACAAACAGGAATTTTTGTTTTGCATTTGCAAGGAATTTTCGCTTTTTCTAAATCCTCTTTAAAACCTTTTTCTCTTCTTCCAAATCAACAATTTTCTTTTCAAGACACTTATAGTCATTTTTTAATTTATTATGAAAAGAAGTAAGTTTTTCAGATTTTTCACATAAATCTAGAAACTCTTCAAGCAATTCATCATAATTATCCGGAAGACCAAAATCACTTACCTTGCTACATGTGGATTCAACGATCATCATCCGCCATGAGACAAATGTTTGCTTCTTCTTCCGAATCACTTGCACTTTCAGAAGAACTCACTTCATTATCTTCCCAAGCAATGTACGCCTTCTTTTTCTTCTTGTCAAAACGCTTTTTGTGTTTCTTGACCTTTTCTTCATCTTTCTTGATGTTGGGGCAATCCGACTTCAATTGTTCCCTTTTTCCACAACCATAGCATTTAAAGTTATCAAGAGAATTTAAATTTTCAGCTTTCTTACCTTTCTTGAAATTCCCTTTGTTTTTGTTCTTGATGAACTTCTTGTATTTCTTGACAAACAGGCTGATGTCACTGCATTCAAGATTATCATCTGAATCACTACTCTCATCCTTGTAGGATTCCGCTTTAAGAGCAACACCTTTCCTCTTGACTCTTCCTCTTCTCCTTTGAAACGTCCAAGATCAATTTCGTGTTCTCTAAGCTTACCAAAGAGAGTTGTCATGTTCATGCTTGTGAGATTCTTGGACTCCGTGATAGTTGTCACCTTGGGTTGCTGTTAAATGCGGAAGTATATCAAGAAGGGGGGGTTGAATTGATATAAAAATTTATTGAAAACTTTTTCGTATCAGAAATTTTACTGGTGCTGTATACTAAGAAATAGTTGACTGATTATTGCAAAATAGTAGGTTAGTTCTTAATGCAGAATTTAACAGATGATGAAGGATAAGAAAAGATAACACCAAGGATTATACTGGTTCGTTCTTTATGCAAGAACTACATCCAGTTGGGGATCTGTAACTCCAACAGATCTTAATCACTATCAAAATTGAATTCTTTACAAAACCTTTCTTGAACACTACAAGAAACTCAAAGATCCTATTCTAAACTCTATAGAACAGACCTCCAACCACTGACTCACACTGAGTCACTGTGATCACCCCAATCACAGATATCAGGGTTCGAAAACCCTCTAAGAAATATCTACCCAGAGATTAAAAGAATACAAGGAAAAGTAAAAACAAGATTCTTCTTGAAAAACTAAAACTGTGAATGAATTCTGCAGATGTCTTTTGGTCTGAACGTTTGCAACTTCTGTATGTATTCTCTTGAATTCTTTCGCACTCAGATTCATCCTTGAGAGTTGTATATATAGGAAAAGATAAGAGCTATGGGTCATGCCCTGTCGAGAACTTCAAAAGCGCATTCTGCTGTTTTCTGCATAAAAGGGGTTCTGAAACAAAATAGTCGACTGAAGCAGCAAACCAGTTAGCTATTTTCATTAAACTCATATTCCTGGTACATTAATGAAACTAGTCGACTAACATAACAGAATTAGTGGACTAAACGATGATTAACATAAACAACATGCTATTATATCTCAATTAGCTAACTCTTTAACATATAATCTAACATCTCCACTAAGTTGTATAATCAAGAACCATTAATCAAAAACCCAGCAACATTCTTAAAACATCATCAAATCCAAAATCATCAACAGTTGACATGTCCTGTCCAAAGATTTTAAAATTTTCACATTTAGTTCCTCAGTGTCAAATTTCTTACCTATCGCCTTGAGGTGATTTACAATGTGAGTAAATCTTTTCTAAACTTCGTAGATGGTTTCCCCTTTGCTCATCCGGAGCATCTCGTATTCTTGGATCAAGGTATTCTTCCTTGATCTCTTGACATCCTCCGTTGCTTCATGTGTGACTTCAAGAGTGTCCCACATCTCCTTTGCAGTAGTGCAATCAGACAACCTGTAAAACTCATCAACAGTTAATGCAGATGATATCATATTGCATGCCCTTATGTCGCACTGATATTCATTGTACTCATCCTTGGTCCAACTTGCTCTTACTTTGGGTACCTGCACTTCATTAACAACAGTCACAGGAATATATGGACCATTAAAAATTGCATCCCAAACGCCTTGATCATTAGACCTAAGGAAAATCTCCATCCTCTTTTTCCAAAAAGTATAGTTTTCACCTGTAAAGAGTGGTGGTCTATGAATAGATGCACCTTCAGCAAAAGATTGATTTTTGTCTGCCATAAGGATCTAGTTTTTGAGTAATTTTCAAAAAACCAGCTCTGAGGCCAATTGTTAAATATAAACGGCAGTGTAAAAATCAAGAGGGGGGTGAATTGGATTTTTAAGAAACTTTTTCTCTTTAACATAAATTTCCAGATTTTAAATAAACGTTTTAAAACCAGGATATGGATTTTCCTTAACCTTAGATAAGCGCAGTTTGAATTGCAATTGTTAGTATGATCCACAATAAAAAGAGATAGGGAAAGAGAAAGAACACAGAGAATTATACTGGTTCGGATTAAGCCAATCCTACGTCCAGTTCCCAATCACCACAAATGCGTGATGATCACCCCACTATCTCTAAATGAAATTACAAACACCAATTCATGCAACAACAAATAAAGATAAAGGAAAACACCTACTTAGACACACTAAGGATGAAACACCTCCCCAGACACACTGAGGATGATTCCCACCTCTCTTGACACATAAGAGATGAACACACCTCCCTTAGAACAGATCCAAGGGATGAATTTTCCCGTTTAGAAAAACAGTAAAAAGAATACACCTGATAAGAGTGTTGGATAGAAAGCTTAAGCACAAAGATCACCACTTCCAAAGACTTTGATCAACCTTGAGAGAGCAAGAAAGCGGTTTTGAAAAACTAAGGCGCAAGAACACTTTGAATATTGTGTTTGATCAGATGTGATGAACCTAAGACATTCTCTTTCATTTTATAATTCGAAAATACATCAAAGTTTCCATTCTTAGGTTGATTTAGGATTGAATTCGCAAAAACGACTCATTTAATCGATTATCTAAAAAGCTTAATCGATTATATCATAGGTAAAAACTAGAAAACTCATTTCGCGTGATATAATCGATTAGATTAAGGCTGTAATCGATTATATTAACCCAGAATCAATATAATCGATTATCAAAAACACTTAATCAATTATTTATTTCGTTAAACAATTTTGATTCCAATTTTAAGTGAAATAATCGATTATCTACGTATCATAATCGATTAAAAGCATAGAAAAACGTTTTTGCGAGAAAACAACTTGCTCTCAGGTTTAGGAAGGTCTTGAATGGGATTTATGACTTACTCTTTTCATCCATCACCCAAAACAGAACCTACTAAACTTGAAACTTCAGCTCCTGAGAAAATCTTCTCTTGAAAGCTTTAAACACTCTTTATGCCTTTCCTTTTCCATCTAGCAACCTTCCTTTGTGAGATGACACAAGTCTTTAATGTTGATTAGAGCACTTTAAATCTTCATCATCAAAACTTTAAGACTTCATTAAAAAACTGGAGGACTTTATCAACACTTGTCCTTGAAATATGCTAACACTGGCAACCATGGTTTCATTATTATTGTGCTGCATAGAACCAAGAACGTTAAGACGAGTAATAAGAATTCTTACAAATTCAGATAAAGTTATTCCTTGATATGAAGGAGGAGCTGTGTATGGAACCATCTGATATGCACAGTAATCTTGAGGGTTCGTTGAAGAGTTATCTTCTTGAGCTGATGATCTGGGTGCAGTGGAGGATGAACCAGCTTCAGACATCCATACATCATCAACCTTTGAGAGGCCCATTTTTCTTAGATAATAATTATCAAAAATGTGCTTGTGATTGATGATTCTGGTTCTCGCTCCTTCAGTGGAAATATTAAAGTGGTCCAGAACTTTGGAGATGAAGATTGCATATAGCAGATTGTGGTCACTGAGATGCTTAGCTTTGAACATATGTCCCTTTATGACATAAATCCAGTTGACCTTGATGTTGTTCTTCATGCAATGGATCAGAGCAAAATCTTCTTCCATTAACTGTGCATGATTGCTCCCCCTGGGTGTGAGCTGCCAAGCGATTATGAAGGCTAGAAGTCTATCATCACGTTTGATTTTTCCAACTTGGTATTTCAGCAGAACCTCTTCAACATTGTGCATGCATGACTTGAACACAAAATCTTTGTTGAAACCAGGCACAGAAGAGGTGTTGCCTTTGCTTATTTTTACACCTTCATACTTCAAACCAGACAATCTTCTCCACAAGGAGTTGTCAATTTTTATCTCCTTTCCTTTGACTTTTGAAACTAGTATGTTGTTCTCAGCTTTCAGATTAGCATAAAATATCTTAATCAAATCACTGTAAAGTTACCTTCTAGCTCCACAAATTGTTGCAGATCTTGAGTTTGCAGAGTGTTTCTTATAAACACCAGATTCTCATTATGTAACCAGGTGAACTTAAGCACTTTGGGAGTCAAAACAAGCTTTTTTTTCATCTTCAGTTCCATTGATTCAACAGAGCTTCTTCTTCCTTTTCAGAGATAGTGTCTTCTTCAGAAGATCCAGATTGATTTCCTTCATTATGCACAGGAGAAGGAATCCTTACACGTACTTTAATCCTCTTTGAAGGTTGACCCATAGTTGGGTTTGAAGGTGCAGTAGCAGAACCAGAGTTCTTGCTAGCTTGAGCAGGAGAAGCAGAGGTTGATCCTCTGTTCCGTGTTTGCATCCTGCGACCAGGGGACTTGGAAGCATGGGACTTTATTCTGGTTCTTGAGGATTTTCGTAGTCTCTAAACAACATTTACTAAATGAGTATCTAAATCATCATCACTCTCAATCACGAAATAGTCATTAGAAGACATTTTGTTATAGACTATTAGAGAAAATATGATGCACAAGGATTGTCTGTATAATGCTGAAGAAGCAATTTAATAGGGAAGGTTGAATAGATTGGTCAGAAGAAGAAAAATAAGTGTGAGAAGATTTTGAACAGATATGCACTCAAACCAGATGTTAGTAGTCAACTGTCAGAAATACAGAAGGAATATATTGAAAAATGGAAATTCAGTTTTGGAAAAGAAATAAAGCTTTCTCACATAGATCTATAAGTGTCTATGTTTCATCAGTGGGACCCAGTACGAAATTTTGAAACAAAACAGATTTGGTTCAAATAGAATTGGATGAATTAAACTAGTTAGTTTGAATATCCAATTGAATCAGATGTATTCAAATAAAATCAGTCAACTAGTCAAAGAAATTAATAGGCTAAACTGACAACAATTATAGCAGTGTATCAGTTAAATGAAATAAGTCAGCTATTTCAAAAGAATTAACAAAGTATATTATGCAGCAGTAGAACATTTAAGACAGATTCTTAATGTTTAAGATTCCTAATTCATTTCTTAATTTGAAAAACCTGTCACGACCTAATGGTTTAGTGAAAATATCAGCTAGTTGGTCATTTTTTGAAACAAATTCAATCCTACAATCTTTCTTCTCAATATGATCTCTTATGAAGTGATGCCTAATTTCAATATGTTTTGTTCTAGAGTGTTGAATGGGATTTCTTGTTAGATTTATAGCACTTGTGTTATCACATAGAATAGGAACATCAGATAAATGCAAATCAAAATCAGATAGTTGTTATTTTAACCAAAGAATTTATGCAGTGCAACTTCCAGCAGCAATGTATTCAGCTTCTGCTGTAGATAATGCAACACATGCTTGCTTCTTGATGGTCCAGGATATCAAACAATTTCCAAAGAGATGGCATAGTCCACTTGTGCTCTTTCTATCTAATTTGCAACCTGCAAAATCAGAATCTGTATATCCTATTAAATTCAGTTCATTACCAGTGGAGCACCATAGTCCAACATTCACTGTTCCTTTGAGATACTTGAGAATTCGTTTTGCAACAGTGAAATGTGATTCTATTGGATTGGCTTGAAATCTTGCACATAAGCATACAACAAACATGATATCTGGTCTGCTGGCAGTTATATATAGCAAGGAACCAATTAAGCCTCTGTACATGGTGGCATCAACTGTTTTCCCTTTTTCATCCATGTCAAGATAGCAATTTGAAGACATAGGAGTAGAGGCTTCTTTGTAGCTTTCCATATTAAATTTCTTCAACAGCTCATTGCAGTACTTTGTTTGGTTGATGAATGTACCATTTGGCATTTGTTTAACCTGTAATCCTAAGAAAAAAATTTAACTCTCCCGTCATGGACATCTCAAATTCACCTTTCATAGTATCTGCAAATTCTTGGCATAGAGATTCATTAGATGAACCAAAAATTATATCATCAACATAAATCTGCACTAATATGACTTCATTATCAACTTTCTTAGTAAAAAGAGCTTTGTCAATAACTCCTCTTTTAAAGCCTTGTGATATGAGAAAAGTTGTAAGTCTTTCATACCATTGTCTAAGTTCCTATTTGAGACCATACAAAGCCTTTTTCAGTTTGTATACATGATAAGGAAATTTAAAATCAATAATTCCAGGAGGTTGTTCAACATATACATCTTCATTAATAAAGCCATTTAAGAAAACACTCTTGACATCCATTTGAAAAAGTTTGAAACCTTTAAGACAAACAAAAGCAAGTAATAGTCTTATAGCTTCTAATCTAGCTACAGGAGCATAGGTTTCATCAAAATCAATACCTTCTTCTTGATTATAGCCTTTAGCAACTAATCTAGCTTTGTTCCTAGTGATTATCCCATTCTCATCAAGCTTATTTCTAAACACCCATTTAATTCCAATAACATTTATATTGTTATTTCTAGGTACAGGAAACCATACACCATTTCTGGTAAATTGATTTAATTCATCATGCATAGCAGTAATCCAATTATCATCAAGCAAGGCATCTTTGATATTCTTAGGTTCAATTTGTGAAACAAAAGCCATATGATTGCAGAAATCATTTAAAGAATTTCGAGTTGTAACTCCCTTTTCAACGTTTCCTATGATGTTGTCCAGTGATAGTGCTTTTTGAGTTCTCCAGGATTTAGACAGTACATTATCTGTTGCAGAATAATCAATTGTTCCAGAGTTATAGCTAGCTTTTTCAATTTTTCTGTCAGCAGTAATAGATTCTTCAGCACAGTTATTATTTTTTTCTGATTTATCTGACATATCATCATCTGTACCTGCAAGAGAAATACCTTCTCTCTCTTTTTGAGATAAGAACTCATCAAATACAACTTGAATTAATTCTTCAACAGTTAAATTCTTTTTTGTTGAATACACGATAAGCTTTACTATGCATAGAATATCCTAAAAATATACCATCATCAGCTTTTTCATCAAACTTTCCTAAGGATGCTTTTCCATTGTTTAATATGAAACACTTGCAACCAAAAAATTTAAAATATGCAATGCTAGGAGTTCTACCATTTAATAGTTCATAAGGAGTCTTTTTGAGAATTGTTTTTATCAATACCCTGTTAAGCACATAGCAAGCTGTGGAAACTGCATCCGTCCAAAAATACTTAGGAAGCTTAGATTCACTTAACATAGTTCTAGCACATTCTTGTAGTGTTCTGTTCTTTCTTTCAACAACTCCATTTTGTTGTGGAGTTCTAGGACCAGAAAAATTGTGAGATATACCATTTTTGAGAAAAACTTTTCAAATTGACTATTTCCAAATTCTGTTCCATGATCACTTCTTAAAGAAACAATATTAAGATCTTTTCATTTGAAATAATCTTGGCAAATTTCTTAAATGCATAGAAAGTTTCATCTTTAGAAGATAGAAATAAAGTCCAAGTGAATCTTGAAAAATCATCAACAATGACAAGAACATAGGAATTATTACCAAGACTTACAGTTCTTGATGGACCAAAGAGATCAAGACGAAATAACTCAAATGGTCTTCTTGTTGAGATGATGTTCTTTGAATCAAAAGAGTTCCTTGACTGTTTTTCCTTTAGACAGTAAGCACAGACTTTTTCTTTCATTAATTTGACATTTGGAAGTCCTCTAACAAGGTTTTTGCAGCAAAATTTGTTTAATAACTGCATATTAATGTGTCCACATCTTCTATGCCAAAGCCAACCTTCATTCTCTTTGGTTAACAAGCATATATTCTTGAGATTTGAGGATTCAATGTCCAACATATATACATTGTTTGATCTTCTTCCAATGTGGACAATATCTACATATTTACAGTTATATATGACACAAAATTCTGCATCAAAAGTAACCTTCATACCTTTGTCACATAGTTGACTAATACTCAACAGATTATGTTTCAATCCTTCAACAAATAGAACTTCGTTTATCTGTGAAAATGAACAGCTTCCAATATCTCCAGAACCTTTTATTTTTCCCTTGCTGTCATCTCCAAATGTAACAGAACCTGCTTCATATTCCTTGAAATTGATAAGCTTAGATTTATCACCTGTCATATGTTTAGAGCATTCACTATCTAAATACTATAATGCTTTCTTTGCTCTTTGACATATCTGCAAAACAATTTAGTTTAGTTTTCTTGGTCCCCAAAGCAAGTTGGGTCCTTTTGAGCTAGGAACAACAGATAATCTCGGTTTCCAAAAATATTCACCTCTTGAAATACCAAAATTTTTAATGTAACAATATTTAGATATATGCCCAGCTCCCATACAATAAAAACATTTATTTCCTATTTGAGAAAGATTTAGATTTTGCAATAGAAAAATGTTTGACAGATTCACCATAGCCAAGTCCAGTTCTGTTTAGAAAACCTTTTTGAGAGCTTAACAGTTGATCAAGACTATTTTGTCCCAATTGAAACTTTCCTAAGGTCTTTATTAGGTAAGCTACTTTTTCTTGAAGATTCTTACAGTTTTCACAATTACCAGGATTGTTGTTGTTATCAGTTTAAGATTTTTCAAATTATGATTTTAATTCAATCTGATTTTCTGGTTCCAGTACTCTGTTTTCTAGCCAACTATTTAATCCTTTTATTCTGTTAATATGATGATCTTGTTTTCTAGATTCATCATGCAATTTTTTAAATGCATCTAATAAAGTGTCATAGTTTTCACTAAGATCAAAGTCATTGATACTCACCTGACTTGAGGTTTCTGCATTTGCTACAAGACATAGATTTGCTTGATTTTCAGATTCAGAATTTGATATGGAGGATCTGCAAGATTCACTATCATCCCATGCCATATAGGCTTTCTTTCCTTTCTTTTTAAATGAGGATTTCGTTTTTCAGAGACTTTGTCTTTTCTTTCTTTTCTTTCAGGGCTTCTTTCTTTTCTTTGATTCATAAGAGGACAATCCATTTTCACATGTCCTAGCGGCCCACAATTGAAACAAGAGAAATTAGAAGTATTAAAATCATATTTTCTTGTGTACCTTTTCTTATGATCTTGAAATCTGTCTCTTGAATTATTTCTTTTCTTTAGAAATTTTCCAAATTTCTTTACAAGCATGGCAAATTCTTCACTGTCATTTTCGTTTTCCTCTTCATCACAGTTTAAGCATTCTTTGGCTTTCAAGGCTAGGCTCTTATTCTTCTTGTCAGAACTTTCCAGCTGATCAAGTCTATTTAATTCCAGTTCATGCTCTCTCAATTTGCCAAACAATGTTGCTGTGTTCATGACTGAGAGATCTTTTGTTCCAAGAATTGCATTAACCTTTGGCTGCCAGCTCCTGTTTCGGCATTTCAGGACCTTGATATTCAGTTCTTCATCATCAAACTTTTTGCCCAGTCCTATCAAATGATTCACAATGTGGGTGAATCTTTTTGAACATCTTGGATGCTTTCTCCAGGATGCATTCTGAACATTTTGTATTCTTGAATCAGTGTATGTTTTCTTGCTCTTTTCACTTTAGATGTGCCTTCATCGGTTACTTGCAAGATGTCCCACATCTCCTTTGCAGTAGCACACTTAGATATCCTGAAAAATTCATCAAGATTCAATGCAGAAGTTAAGATATTTTTTGCCTTACAATCAAACTGTGCACGCTTGTTTTCTGCTTCTGTCCATGTCTCCCAAGGTTTTTTCAGATATTGTTCCATCCTCTGCTTTTATCTTTGGAATGTATAGACCATTAACTACAACATCCCATACGCCTCTGTCCACAAATTTAAAGAAAATTTTCATCCTTGCTTTCCAGAAGGGGTAATTAGCCTCAACAAATAGTGGTGGTCTATTGGTGGAAGCATCTTCAGCAAAGGGAAACTTGTTTTCAGACATCTTCTTGGATCAACCTTGAGTACCTTTCAAGAACCTGCTCTAGATACCAATTGTTAGAATCAGAGAGATATCAAGAAGGGGGGATGAATTGATACCTTATTTTCTTCCAAATCTGTCAAGTATCATATTTTACATTTGTTGTCAGGAACAAATTAGTTTACTTATCACTGAAAACAACTGATTAGTTATATCAGAAAATTATAAAAGAAGATTAGGGAAGAGAAAGAATGCACAAGAAATTATACTGGTTTACCCTTTTTCAAGAGCTATGTCCAGTTTAAATTTGTAACACTAACAGATCACAATAACACTAATTGAACAAGTCTTTACAAGAACCCGTCTTCTAAAGACAATGTAAACCAAAATGATGAAATCCTAAACACTATAGAATTCAATCAAAACTAGACTCACTCCAAGTCTACAGTGATCACCGCAATCACAGAAATACAGATGTGGTAATTTTACTAAACTATCCCAAACTATGTAAGACACAATTCAGAATTCACTATTGCAGATCCTTTTCTTGATTCTTCCTAAAACTGAATTCTTCAATGAATTTGTGAATGAGATCTTTTTCGTAGTTCTCTCTTCCTTTTTTTTGGATCTTCCAAGTGGCTTGTATTTATAAAGAATGAGAGACTGACTCCAACAACTGATATTCAATTCTGACTTACAGGAAGAGTGTAGAAGAAAATATATAGTTAGTTAAACATCAAATAGTTAGCTTAATTCATTAAAACACATTCCCAACATATTTCCTATATTAATGAAAATAGCAGACTAATATATCAAATTAGCTAACTAAACAAAGATAATCTGACATCAACTAAAAACTGCAGTAACATCATTGAATCATCAAACATTACAGCAACATCGTCAAATCAAAATTATCAACAAAGTTTTTGTTTCTCAACCACCAGGTTTTAAAGATCATTGTAGGCAAGACCATGTATACAAATTAAAGAAGGCTCTCTATGGACTTAAACAAGCACCTAGGAAATGGTATGAGAGGTTAAGTAATTTTCTTCTCTCTAAAGGCTTTGAACGTGGTAAAGTTGATAAAACTCTTTTCTTGAAAAGATCAAATAATGATGTTATTTTAATTCACGTTTATGTTGATAAAATCATTTTTGAATCAACTAATGAGAATTTGTGTCAAGAGTTTGTATTAGCTATGCAAGGTGAATTTGAAATGTATATGATGGGAGAGCTATCATTATTCTTGGGGCTGCAGATCAAGCAAATGAAGGATGGGATATTCTTATCTCAAAGTATTGTGTAGATTTGTTAAAAAGGTTTGAAATGGAAAATTGCAAAGAAGCAACAACACCAACAACAACCAACTATTATCTTGATGCAGATTTGAGTGGATCATAGCATGGCAAATCACTCCTAGGGGAAGCAATCATGCACTGCTCATAGAAGATGACTTGGTGCTCAGGTACTGCATTGCAAATAGGCTGAAAATAAATTGGATTCATGTGCTGAAGAAACATATGCAAAAATCTGCAAGACTTCCAGATTACAAATTCCCATATGCTGTTTTGGTTTCAAGAATTATTGCTCACTACGGTGTTGATCTTGAAAATGAGTTTTCTGAAGTGGTTAAGAGTACCAATGAACTCTCAAATTCCACACTTCAAAAGATGGGCTTCATGAAGGTGAATAACAAGTGGTCCTATAGGGGAAATGATGGAGAAGCTGGAGATGATGGTGTTGGAACTAGTAACACCAATGTTGGTGAAGTATAAGGGAATTATGCAATGATACCATACACTCCTCGTGTTGGTCATGGGATCCCCCTCTCTCCTTTTGAAAAGTTGTTGTTAACTCAAATGGACAAACTGTCACAAGACCAGAAAATGCATCATGAAGTTTGTGTGGCAAGGTTTCAACACATTGATTTTTAGCTTGAGGAGTTATATGAGCAAATGGGATCCTTCAATGTTCGTGATGAGGATGCATGAGAATAATGCATTTCATTCATCTACATTGCATTTTCATTCTGTTTTATTTTGGTTGTTTTCAGAATAGTTTTAATTTAGTGCAGTATGAACAATTTAATCTATTATTCCTGTGATACTATTGCTACTACTGATTTACTGCACACGTTTTTACTGTTATATTTTTCTCTAATTTTATTCTCTTTTGATATTCTCTTCTTCCATTTGATGAAGTCAAAGGAGGAGAATAATTGTATGTCATGATTAATGTTGTAAGGGGGAGAAGTTGTGTGTGATATTATCACTGAATTTTTGGTGTTGCAGGGCTGAATTTTTTGGTTCAACTGTTACTATGGATTAACATTGCTATTGCAGGCTGTTATGATCTGTATTTTTGTGTATACTACTGCAATATGCAGTTTTGCAATATCTTGTGATATAAAATGATATTTTGTTGTATGTAGACGCCTTAGCTTGCTTGTTTTTTTTTGTTTTTTTTTCAGGCTCTACATTGGATGGCATCTTAGAAGGTTGTGTTTTGTTGCCTTCATCAAATAGGGGGAGATTGTTAAGAATAGAGCCTTTTGGTTGGTCAAATTTTGAAGATTTGATGAAGTCAACCTCATTGAAGCTTATGAAGATCATTATGTGTTTTCATTTTTGTGTTTCTAGGTTGCCTTATAAGCATCTCTTAATTAGTCATTCATGTGATCATTTGATAAGCTTGGATATGTTGATGAAATCTATCTTAGAAATTATCTTGATCATCTGTATATTTTTAACAGATTAAAAGATCGCGTTAATTTGTTAAAATGCTTCTGAAGTATTGAAAGTAACTTCAGTTGGATTTTTAATTGGTTAAAACATCAGTTTAACGTGTTAAAAATACTTAAGATCTTGAATATTTTTAAGACAGGTTTGTTAATCTATTGAAGATTATTTTTCAATAGATTAATTTTCTTTGGCAAATCCTAGCAAAAGAGGGGCAAAACTTTAATAAACATATGTGTGAGTTCAAGTTGAAATTGTAGAATCTGAATAAATTGTACGAAAACGAAGGGATGAAGATAAATTCGACTAAGTGGCTTCCTTTGGTGTGATAGTTTGACATTGTCAATCTGAATGTTGTGTATGGCAGTGGCAAGGACCTGTCCTTGAAGAATTTATGAACTTCCATTGCCAAGCACAATGAATTCCACATAGTAATCTGAAAACATGAGACGCCGACTTAACGAAACAAAATAAGATGTTGACTTGAGAGTATATAGAACTTCCTCAATTTCTCCCAACCTTTCTCTAACAGTGGGCTGTCCAAATTCATGTTGTACGTAACAACATGAATGTTGCCTCTTTTGTCAGCTAATGTCCACTTTGAACCGAGTTCTTCAGAGAAATCATTAGCAAAAGAATGATCGACGTAGCCAAAAGTTTACAAAAATTAAACAAATTTCAACAAATAATATTAATAAATTAGCAAAATGAAATACATCATACCTTAGCAATAAGATGCATAGTAATGAAATTTTCTTTCATTTGACTTTCAAGGATGGTTTCTGCACTTAACATGTTTTTCGTTGAAGAAAAAGTGAAGTGAAGAGGAAAAGAAAAACTTTGAAAGAGAGATAAACTTTTAAAAAAGTGCAGAGAAAGTATTAGAGAACTTAAAGAGATAGAGGTTACAGGAAGTGAAAAGAAATGAATTTCACATTAAATAGAGGTTAAAAGGCCTTCAGAAAAATTGAAAGGTCTTTGGAGAAAAAAAATTCTACAATTGAAGAAGTGAAGTTGAAAACCTGATGACAGGATTTGAGATGACATTTTAAAGAAAATGAAGATATAAAGGTGACATGATTTGAAATGACATTGCATTAAATATAGGTTGAAGCAGTTCAGAGAAATTGGAAAGTCTTTTCAGAAGAAATCATTTTTGTAAAACTGAAAAAGTTAACTTGAAAAATAGTTTAACTAATTTTAAGAAAGTTATGCCCATAATAACGAAAGATAAGAATGAAATGAATATAATTTCAAAATTCCAATTTTGTAGGAATATATTTACCTGTTCCAATATATGTATGTTTATTTATTAAAATGTATATTTACTAACTTCAAGAATGAATGAATAATTACTGAAATAAAAAAATAATTAAAGATATATTCAAGATGAAGAGAATTATTAGATATTACAATTCTTTCAGAAAAAAAATAAGGAAAACGAAAATAAAAAAAATGAAACAAAATGAAAGATGTGGCTGACACTGATTTGGTATTGAAATAAATCAAATTTTTATCTCAACACAAAGATGCATAGTCAGCAATTACAATAAAAATTAAGGGACATCATCATGTATATAAGTTACAATTTAAAATTCAATTCCGAGAAATGTATCTCCTTGTCCATATATATATATATATATATTGAAATTCATATTTCGTAAACTGAGGAACTAATTAGTAATTAATGATTAGTAAAACAAAAAAAGAATTAAAGACATATTAAAGTTCAAGAGAAAGGTTAGACAAAATGAAATAAAATGCCTTTTACATTAAATAGAGGTTTCATTCGTTTTAGGGAAATTGAGAATGGTTTCAGGAAAAAGCATTTTCTGGAGATTAAAAAACTGAACTTCAACATGGTTAAATTAATTTTAAAAGAGAAATGATATAAAAATAGAAATTAATTAATTAAAGATACATTAAACATACATATGCACTTAAACCTTTAAAGATGAAAAGATAATTATAACAACAAATAAAATGATGAAATGGAATTAGAATTATTGAAAAATAGAATTTTTTGAGACAAACATAACCAAAACAAAAATCAAAGAAATAAAAGAAAATGAAACATGTAGTTGACATTCATTGGTATTGAAATCAAGTAAATTTTGATGTCAACACGAAGATCCACAATAAGCAATTGTTACTACGACATTGCCATGCATATAAAGTAATGATCTATACACTTGAGGATATGTAAAGCTTTGTAGAAATGAAGATAATAAATTGGAATGGGAAGGTAAACATAATGTAAAGCAATAAACATTCAAACATTATTCTACGAAAGGATGACTTAAGTAAATATTATTTAGACATTACTATTGTTAATTCTGAAAACAAAAAGAAGCAGTTCGAAGCACAAGTCACTTATATGAACAAACATAAAAAAAGACCCTAAAGAAATCTTGTGGTAAAAATTCTGATGGTGTTGTCTTGTTCCAAGTGAGCTCTGAAGAAAACGAAATTTCCTTCCTTCAGGGCATTCCTTTGGTAAAAACGTTTCCATTCTTTTCCTATTTTAGTAGACTTCTTCAATCCATTCCTTATGAGTACCTTGCACTCTACTGCTTCCAGAGGACCATCCAGAACTAATCTTCTAAATTTGTATTTGCGTACATGATTCGCAAAGTTTGAAGTCAGATCCTACAAATGTTGATTTTACATTTTAGTGCAAGTAATGTCATTGAAAAATTACTAAAATAATGAAATTAAAAGTATACTGGTAAAGCAAGGTGAAGTTAGGACTCACCAGGTGGCTTGCTTTGGCCTGAAATGTAGTCAAAGTGAAATTGAAATGAGTGTATGGGGAATTGTTCATAGTACACATGCCAAATACATGCAAATTGTGTGTTGTAGGTGTTCCTTTGAAAATGGTGAACTGGAAAGTGGAACGACCAACGTAAGTGAAAAGAATGGCTCGTGGGTGTTCTATCTTGTAGAATTGTGTAAGATATGTCCAGCCTCCAGTTATCCTCGGGTCTTGAAGATCCATGTTATATCTTACAACAACATGGTTACCCTTTTCGTCAACCAAGTGTCAATACTCGCTTAATTCATGTTTAAATGCGTAGCAGAAGGCTGGGTCCATGTAGCCAATATCCTTGTAAAAAACAACCAAAAATTGCTTGAAATGGAAGATCTTTCTACAAATACAAAGATGAAATGCATAAGTTTGTAAAGTAAACAGAAACATGGGGCAAGTAACCCGTACCAAATATGAGAGAAGGATGCTAACTATGGGTGCCCAAAAATATGTGTGTGTATAGATTGCATAGAAAAGAAAAGGGTCTAGAAGAGGGATTATAGAATGAAGGTTGTAATAAACATTTGAGTTGAAAAGATCTAAAATTGGCTTGGAGAAGAGAGCCTAGAAAAAAAATTAAAATTTATCGAGAATGCAAGAGAAAGTTGACCTGGAAAATGTACAAAAAAGTTAGCTTTGGAAACAAAGCTTTGCAGAAGCAATTAATATGCATGGAGAATGTAACAAAAAGTTGGCGTTATGGACTTATTAAAATTGAATTAAAATTAAAATTAATTATAAAACGTTGTTTTCACCTCATACGAATTTTGTATTTTCAGTTAAAGTAAAAATTATACAATATATACAATATTTGAGTTGAAAATATGTAAGGCTTGGAGAAGATAGTTTACTCGAAGAAATTAAATTGATCAAGAATTTAAGAGAAACTGGCCCTAGAGAATAGAGCTTAGCAGAAGAAATTAAGATTGATTTAGAATGTAAGAAAAAGCTGGCTTTGGAAACAGAGCTATGCAGAAGTAATTAAAATTCATGGAGAATGTAAGAAAAACTTGGCTTTATTGACTTATTAAAATTGAAATTGAATTAAAATTAAAAGTAATTATATAACATTGTTTTCACTTCATAAGAATTTCATATTTTCAGTTAAACTAAAAAATATACAATATACAATATTTGAGTTGAAAACATGTAACATTGGCTTTGAGAAGAGAGCTTACCAGAAGAACTTAAATTCATCGAGAATGTAAGAGAAAGTTACCCTAGACAACAGAGCTTAAGCCAAGAAATTAAAATTGAATGAGAATGTAAGAAAAAGTTGGCTTTGGAAACAAAGTTTTGTAGAAACAATTAAAATTGATGATAATGTAAGAAAAACCTAGCTTTATGGACTTATTAAAATTGAATTTAAATTAAAACTAGTTATAAAACATTGTTTTCTATTGAAGATAAAAAAAAGTTGGCATAATAGCTAATTTTAAAACATTCAACATAAAATAAAAACTAATTTTAAAAAAATGATTAAAAAAACCAAAATGAAAATCCTAATTTTATAAAACTAATAGGATTTTTTGAGACAAACATAACGAAAACCAAAATCAAAGAAAACAAAACATGTAGCTGAAATTCATTTGATACTAAAATCAATCAAATTTAGATTTCAACATGAACATCCACAGTTAGCAATTACAAATAAAATTAATGCATATTGGCTTGTATATAAACTTGAACATCCACAGTTAGCAATTACAATTATAATTAAAAGGCATTGGCATCTATAAAAATTGAATGATGTATACAGTGCAGCACATGTAAACTTGCATAGAAGTGAAGACAATAAACACAAAGGAATAAACATTCGAAAATTATAATACAAAAGGATGACTTAAGTAAATATTGTTCACAGATTACTATTGTTAATTGTAACAACAAAAAGAAGTAGTTGTGAAGCTAAATATAAAACATTCATTATATTTAAAATATATTCAAATTGAAAATATATTCAAATTTACAGAGAAGCCTAAAATACTTAAACACAGAAAATTGTGATGAAATGACATGCAATTGAGAAACACAGTTTTCAACACAATGTAGTTGGGTAGGATTGAGTGTTAAAGACATGAACATGTTCAAGACACTTATATATTAACCAGCCTAATAGAAAAGATTTATTATATTGAAATTATATTCAAATACATAGAAAAACTTGATACATAAGTTTTAAATTTAAAAAGAAAGTAAATTGTCATGGAATGACATATTAAATTGAGCAATGCAGTTTTGAAGACAAATTAAAGGCACCAAGTATTAAAGAAATTAACCAAACATTCTGCACAAAATTATTAAAGAAGATCTGACATAAATAACTTCTTAAGTTAAATTACATTAGTGTACCTGGGCAGCATTGAGTGTCAAAGACATGAAAGTGTTCAAGACAGTTATATACTAACCTAGCCAAATAGAAAATATTCATTATATTGAAATTATATGCAAATACATACAAAAGCCTAATATACATATACCAGTCTTAAATTTAAGAAGACAGTAAATTGTCATGGAATGACAGATTCAATTGAGCAATGCAGTTTTGAAGACAAATTAAAGGCACCAAGTATTAATGGAATTAACCAAACATTCTGCAAAAAATTATTAAAGAAGATAAGACATAAATAGCTTTCTAAATTAAATTACATTGATGTGGTTAGGCAACATTGAGTGTCAAAGACATGAAGGTGTTCAAGACAGTTATATACTAACCCAACCAAATATAGAATCATTATATTGAAATTATATGCAAATACATAGAAAAGTCTTATATACATACAGAAGTCTTAAACTTAAAAAGACAATAAATTGTCATGGAATGACAGATTCAATTGAGCAATGCAGTTTTGAAGACAAATTAAAGGCACCAAGTATTATAGAAATTAACCAAACATTCTGCACAAAATTATTAAAGAAGATCTGACATAAATAGCTTTTTCTAAATTAAATTACACTGATGTAGCTGGGCAACATTGAGTGTCAAAGACATGAAGGTGTTCAAGACAGTTATATACTAACCCAGCCAAACAAAAAAGATTCATTATATTGAAATTATATGCAAATACATATATACATACAAAAGTCCTAAATTTATAAAGGAAGTAAATTATCCTAATTTGAGACATTTGAGATATTCAAAATAACATAGAAAAGACTCAAACGTAAAGCCTAAAGCAAAATAACAAAGTATATCATAATTTCATACAAAAGTCGAATATAAAGCATATTTAAAAAGTTGGAACTTTAATACAACTCTAACTGATAAAATGCAGTTGTCCATAGGAATCATAAATTCAATTTAAAATTTAAATACAGAGTACAACTCATAACTTCTCCTTAAAGATCCCTTGTAATCAAAATTTATGCTTATTTTTTATTTAAATACATATATATATATATATATATATATATATATATATATATTGGGTTCTTTTTTATTTATTTGTGATACTTATATTTGTTATTATTGTATGAACTTGATGATCATATTCAAATCAAATTCAAATTTATAAAGTTAATTATCATATGGAAATTATTCTTAATTAGTGATTCAAAGTTAAATAATTGGTACATTTTGTAATTAAAATTTATACTTATTATATATTTTTCATTTTTATTATATTCTTATTGATTGTTATTTATTCAATCAAATTTAGTTTTATGAAATGAAATTGAATACCATATTGAAATTATCTTGAAAGGATTATAATTCAAAGTTATATAATTAGTAAGCTTTGTGATTAAAATATATATTTATTGTTGTCCAAAGTAAACATTGAACAAAGTATCATTACATTACATCTAACAATATACTTCAACCCTGTGTAGTTCAATGTAAGTCCAATACTTACTTTTCAATGTTTAATAATACAAATTAATTTATACTTATATAATAAATATTTTGTAATCTTGCAAGGAATAGTTATCCATTCTTATACAGTTACACTTCCATCAAGTGAGTGGTATGTGCACACAATTGTAACATTTTTGTCATGCATACCAAATAAGATTAAGTTTAGATATTATATACTTATTTTTTAACGTAGCAAGACAAAGTTTTATTATTTAGATATCATATTAATTTGTTGTTGTTTCAAATAATGTTATTATACACATTTTAGTATTACATTTATTATTTGAAGCAATTTTTTTGCATTTCATATCTATATTTATATTATTGATTATTGATTTCATTTGTCTGTTACTTTTAAATTTTATTTTAATTATAATATACATATATCTTTATTTTATTATTATTAGGGTATAGTGGGTTTACATGGTATTAATAATAGTGTAAATAAAAGGAAAAGGATACATAAATTGTTTCAGTTATTTATCTGTATACATTTTTCTATATCCATTATGAAAAATTTTAATATTATTCCATTATTGGTGTCATTTTTATAACATTATTATATTGGATTTTACAGTAGTTTCTACTTTAACAACATTTGTGTTTTCTCATGATTTCAAGTATTTCAATTTTTCAATTATGAGTTTCATCCCAGAAAATTTTTTAATTAACTTAACTACAATTGAATTGAAAATATATAATTTTTAACATTCTAAAACATAACTTCTATATTCCAATCTTATAAATACAACAAATATTTTACATTTCAAACTGTAACTTCAAGCTTAATCTTAAAAGTATAATTTTAGATGTAAGGGTTCAAATCTGCACTATTGGAAATGCAAAAAAGTGAAGTTCAAAGGAAACATATGCTTATTCAATGTCTGTCAAACCCTAATAGAGATTAGTCCCCATATTCAACTGGGAATATCTGTTCATACTATCTCCAGCAAAAAATTAATTTCAATTTCCTAATCCCAATGAGGTTGAACAAAAAACAGAACACTCCAACTCCTACAATTACATAATGACATTCTTATATTTCCTCTTGTGAAATATCTTTTTCCCTCTATTTGAGTAGATTATTATTATTATTATGATTAAAAGACTGTAGACAAAATTTGAAGTTAGATCTATCCATAAGATGCTATGCAAGTGATAAAAGAAGACCTATATGGTTTGTTATTTACTGGGGCAAGCTGAGGAAGATTTCACTTTTCGTTTCCTGATTTCTGATGTGACTATCTCACTTTATTAAAAGAACAGAGTATCTCTTGTGATCATCATCAATCACGAAAGAGTGAATCTGAGTCAACCATTGCTTGTATTTGTACCATTTGCTGTGATGAGGATCGGTACAACCTATACCTATATATCTTTCTGGACTTGGGGCAACTCCAAGCTTCTCTAGGTGGATGCTGTGATGGATGCACCCGAAGAACCACTTGAAGGAGTCCATGCATAAATGAGTAACCCCATGGTAAGAATGGTGGCCCCTGCAACAAAGCCTGCTGGAAGAGAAGACCCAACACCAAGGTATGGCAGCGTGAACACATAGATTGCTATTGGAACTGCCACAACCCAAATTGAATCACTTCAGTTCGATATTCCTTAAAATTTTCAATAACAAGAACTTATAATAAGTTGTGAAATTACAAAAATGGGGGAAAGAAAATAAATAACACTGTCATATTTCAGCAAATCCCTCTTCTATAAAAGCAAGATAAATCGCCTATATCCCCTGACACCCACCAAAGAACACACAGTACTCAACAATCTAACAATAAAAACCTTTCTCCGAAAACTATACATATATATATATATAATATACACACATACTCATGTATTGAAATACACACACATACTCATGTAATCAAATTCATGCCAATATAGTGAAAGTCTTTGATTAGTCAATCACGGGGAGCTACGAAAATAATTCATGACTTCCATAAGGTCCTTTTATTGTCTCAATAAGCTTCTACTTATGTTCTATTAATATACGCTTTTTTTAGCTTACTCGGTATTCGAATAAGTTTTATGGTTAAATTTATGAACTTTTTGGAATGACACTTAACTATGTTATATACCCAAGTGCACCCTAAAACCTGTGATTAACTCTTGTAATGGCTGCACTGAACAATGTAATTAATAAACTAACTAACCAAGAGACCTAAAATTATACCATTAATTGAACATGTTATTTTTAACAACACTTATAATCAGGGTTTAAAATAATGCGATATAACAGTTTACCACAAGGACCTCTGCCCACTACAGGAGCTGCTGTAGCACTGATCCTGCCAATTGATGATTCCTGTCTACAAAACTTGTAATTGACCTTTTGATGACATTTACACATTTACTTGTATGTTTTGTTCGTTCAAGACAGCTATGAGTATGACTTTTCATTGTTAATATGAACGTTACTTAATTTTTGAGTAGCTGATAAAAGAACCTTAAGCTTGAGTAATTTTTACCATTTTTTAGAGTTCATATGCATACAATATACATTATATAAACTATATAAAAGAATTTAATATAGGGACTATCCCTCCCACTATACACTATCATGCTATAGTGTTGTTTTTGGACGGACTAGGCAGCTTCAGACAACTATCTAAGATTTAGAACATTGCTTGTAATATACTTCAAAAATTATATAATCTAAGTTCTAACATGAATGAAAATGACAAGAATATAAAAGTAAAGTATTTTCTCTTGCTCTGATATGAATTAGGTTAGTCAGACCTCACCTTGTGTGAAATGGCTGCCAAAAGTGCTAATGTAAAATGATAGCCTGGGCCAAACTATTACTGTTCTTTTACTTGCTAGACTATTATTGTCTTTTACATGCTAGATGTATTCTTACAATCAGAGATGAAGAAAAAAATAACTGAGAATAATAACAAGTTTACATGCACAAAAGTGAACCAAGTTTAGAAGCCTCCTTATAAACAAGCTAAAGTTTCTCTTCTGGCACATGTATACTGATACGGGGAAAAGTGGTTAATAGAGCTAGGTTTTAGTTAACTATTAATGATTGCATTTTAACCATTGCTTCTGACTTTAGACAATATCTCTAAAATTCCAAATATGTTACAGTTGTCCATTTTCCTCCACCACTAAGACATTACTGTTATTCACTTTATATGTCTCATAAAAAATATATATTTTGAGAGAAACAAATCAAATACCTGAAAATGTGGAGGCTAGACTAGGGACAACAGCTGAGGAACTACTTATGTTTTACTAAAATACGCTCTTTTTAGCTTACTCGGTATTCCAGTAAGTTTTATGGTTAAATTTATGGCATAAGTCCTCATCTCATGAAACTTTCTGGAATGACACTTAACTATGTTATATATCCAAGTGTACCCTAAAACCTGTGATTAACTCTTGTAATGGCTGCACTGAACAATGTAATTAATGAACTAACTAACCAACAGACCTAAAATTATAGCATTAATTGAATATGTTATTTTAAACAACACTTATAATCAGGGTTTAAAATAATGTGATATAGCAGTTTACCACAAGGACCTCTGCCCACTACAGGAGCTGCTGTAGAACTGATCCTGCCAATTGATGATTCCTATCTACAAAACTTGTAATTGACCTTTTGATGACATTTACACATTTACTTCATTTACTTGTTTTTTTTGTTCGTTCAAGACAGCTGAGTATGACTTTTCACTGTTAATATGAACTTTACTTAATTTTTAGTAGCTGATAAAAGAACCTTAAGCTTGAGTAATTTTTACCATTTTTGAGAGTTTATATGCATACAGTATACATTATATAAACTATATAAAAGAATTTAATATAAGGACTATCCCTCGCACTATACACTATCATGCTTTAGTGTTTTTGGACCAGGCAGCTTCAGACCGCTATCTAAGGTTTAGAACATTGCTTGTAATATACTTCAAAAATTATATAATCTAAGTTCTAACATGAATGAAAATCACGAGAATATAAAAGTAAAGTATTTTCTCTTGCTCTGATATGAATTAGGTTAATCGAACTTCACCTTGTGTGAAATGGCTGCCAAAAGTGCTAATGAAAAATGATAGCCTGGGCCAAACTATTACTGTTCTTTTACTTGGTAGACTATTATTGTCTTTTACATGCTGGATGTATTCTTACAATCAGAGATGAAGAAAAAAATAACTTAGAATAGTTTCAATAATAAGTTTACATGCCCAAAAGTGAACCAAGTTTAGAAGCCTCCTTATAAACAAGCTAAAGTTTCTCTTCTGGCATATGTATACTGATACGTGGAAAAGTGGTTAACAAATCAAATACCTGAAAATGTGGAGGCTAGACTAGAGACAACAGCTGAGGAAATCTTGATGAGATGAAGCAATGAGATATTGAAGCCCATGTTAACAACAATAAACAACAAGGGCAGCAGGGGAGCTCCATCACATCCTGCAAACCAATTCCAATGCATAATTACTTTCTGCAATTTTTTATTACTAGAATTACAAAAGAAAACTAAATAAATGGATTTGAAACCAACTTGGCCAAGAGCAGTTTACAATATTCATAAATTATGTGAATGTAATAACATTTTATTTAATTAGCTACCATCTACCATTTAAGCATTGATAATGATGAAACTCTAAGTAGAACCTTATCAATAATCATATATGCCAAATTTTTTCTTGTTCTGTGTTTGTAATTACATAAATAAAATTCCAAAGCTGCTAGATTTTATATAAATTAGGTTGGAAAAAGTATCGGAACTTTTAACAAAAACAAAATAAAACTCAAAGAAAAGGAGAAAAAAGAATTTGAAATATTATGCTTATCTAGATGTTTCAAGGAACAACAGAAGCCTTCTCCCGCTACATGAATTTTTGCTACTTAGATGAAATGATGTCATTACTTCTATCAAAAGCCAAATCTTTGGAAAGCTTTTAATTGTTTCAATTAGTTCTTTTGGTTTCCCTTTACCTTTAGTTATTTGACTAGCATTTGGGCTTCTATATTTCTTCTTCTCACATGGCCATACTATCTCTCCTTAACATGTGTCTTTCTTACTTTCCTTCTAATACCTTGTATGTCTACTCATCCACTGCAACATCCTCATCTTCTGCTCTGGTTACCATTTTACAGCCCCACATTTTGTACAATTAAGCATTTTTTATCTTATGGCTGTGCAAAAAAAATTTTCTTCAAGTTTCAGCAACACATTTTGATCACAAATAACACTTGAAGCACTCCTCCATAAAACACCTCACTTATGCAGCTTGTGGTATGGTATAATATCCAATTCTCCGTTTTCAACCCCAACTCAGTGTCAGCATAGCGAACTAATTACATTCCATATACTTTGCCTCACATTAGATCTACTTAAACAGACACCATGCAGGTTTAAAGATTCTATCCGCAATTCTAGTTTTACCATTTCTTCTCAAACCATTCTTCCACAAGGACTATATGATCAGAAAGCAGGTAGCACCGTCCTTAAGATAATTTGGTAGTTGACCAAAGGGGATGCCCCATAATTTTGATAAGAAGGGGAGGAGAAGGCATACGAATAGTGCCTACAGTTAGCATAGCTCATGCATTTAGGTATCCATTTTTATGTATATCCTAAATAAAATAATGCAAATTTCATGACAATTGGAATGCACCTGGAAGGCAGATCCGAATGAATTAACAACAAACATATCCAAAGAACCCCCTGTTTCAAAAAACATTGGAGATTGATTACAACATCATCATACAAGAAAGTATTAAAGTAGTGGACCATCGTTCTTTTCCTATTGAAGTTTGAGGCAGATGTCTTATATGTTACCAAGTGGACCAGAAGTACAATCAATTATTCTAAAATGGCACTTCACTATGCCTGCATTTCCAAAGTCATATTTACATTATATGAGTTAAGTCATCAATGTACACACCTTCAGTTTTTGGGTTGTGTTCAAAAAAATTATTTCCTACAAAATATGAAAAGGTCATAAGTCCAAAAGAGAAACAATTCAAAATCGCAGAATATGCAACAACCATTAAAATAGATGACTATCTTCAGAACATTATCAGCTGCTTGAAATAAAAATGAAATTATCATTAAAAGACTCCAAAATATACCCACTTCTTTCAATGAATGTCCAGCACCATATCCACTAAAATAAGTAAACGTAAAATCAGAAAGGCAGAAGCATAAGCACAAAGTTTACATATTTGGACATAGCATAGCTAAATTACAAAATTGCAACATATACATCTGATGTTACAAGATGTTATGTCAATGTTCTAATTACATAAAAAAATTTACACTAAGCCAAAAGACTAAACAAAAACTGCTTTTAAGACTTAATTTTAAAAACCATTCGAGTGAATAAACTAGTCACTTTTGTAACAAAAATGAGACTTTGCAGTTCAGCATGAAATGTATTGATAAAATGTGAAATCATTGAGTAGGGTTTTACTTTTATGATCCACATCCCCTTAAACTTGCATGTTAAAAGCAAGGCATGGAGAGAGGGTGAATTAACATGCAATACTGAACAGCCATACAAGTGATATGAACTAGAATCAATTTGACCAAAAAAAACATAAGCAACCATTGTGGTAAAATGAACATGACCATTCAGATTTATATATTGATCCATGTTCAATATCATTGTAGACCAGATTCTTTTTCCTAAAGGTTCATGGTTCAAGAGTGCAGTCAAATTAAGCCCACGTAAATACAACATTAATATGGACTGACCTCGCTACAGTGAGAATTACGCCAATTGCCACGAGAAAGCACCCAAGTAGTTGGTTGAGTTTATATCGCCTACGAAGAAAAATAAATGAGAGGAGAATTTGTCACACAAGAAAAGCCTGCAACATAAGAAAAATAAGTTAATTATCCACCTTTAGTTTACATTTTATGATAAATCAATACAAGTTGAATAGATGAGCTAGAAATTGTATGGTAAATAAGCTATACAGACTACATTATTAATTTTGACAGGTTAGATCAGGATGGTTAAATTCTGAAATTTTTATATTCCATTATAAAGTGTAAATGCAGAAGTAACAGAATTTAACAACAACAGCAAAGAGCATTGACTTCTGAAGGTTTATCTGAGACAAAATTGGTATTGATGCTCCAGATAGCATTGCTGATATAATAGAGGGGAACAAATAATTAAATGAAATTCAGACATGAACATTAAATAAAGTAACCAAAATTGTACAATCCAATCATTTATCTTCCTATCTCCAACAATATTTACAAAATATGGAAGAGGCAGCAAGAAAAGATCCATAGTAAATTACAGTTGAAGGAGAAAACATAAAATGTGAATAACAATGAAAACAAGAATCTTTAAAACATATCACATCTAATATTAACTAATACGCTTAACTCATCCAGAAAAACTAAAATCCCATAATTTATAAACCATTTTGCATTTTAAACAAAACTGTTGATAGTAGAGATAATGTATTTTATGATAAACTTTTGTTGTTAAAGATTATAGGATTTAATATACTCTGCTAACTGGAGTTATAAGATGCGTTGATTCACTCAAAAATAAATTATCATTATGTCCGCAGCTGCTTTTTCTTTTCTCTCTTTTTCTTGGTCTTAATAATTTTTATGGTTTACAAATGAAAATATGAAATTTGATGGAATCGACTACAACAATCAGAAAATTTAGCACATAAGCATTTTAATTATATGAAGAAGCCAGACGTATTTGACATGAAACAGAGAAAAATAATTTAGGACAAACATTACCTCCTGCTGCCATTTCTGTGGCAGCACCCAGAGCCTCCAAGAGACCAACAACTATAAATGGCGTTTTTGGCATTGATAACATTTCGTCAGTCACAATGCCCGCATGGTACCGGATAGACAAAATAGAGAAGTATACAATTACATATCTGAAAGAAAGAAAACATCATTAGAGTTAGTTATAATAACTCTTGTAAGCACTACAACCTTCAAGACAGACTGCATTACATACTATTGATCAGAGTAAAAAATGGATAAACACCATTTTGGTCTTCAAAGTGTAATGCATTCTTACATTACTCCCAAAACTAAAGAAATTTAAAACAAGCTCTTTAAACATATTAATATTATCATAAGCCATGCAACTTTTTTGAATTTTGGAATAATGGCATATTTGGACGTGCCTTCATGTGTTACTTCCAACACTTCCCACATTTCTTTGGCATTGGCACACTCGAAAAAATTCATCAAGATTCTGTGTAGATGTTATAATATTATTTGCTCTACAATCATACTGCAATTTCTTTTGTTCTTCAACAGTTAAACTATCCCAAGGTTTCTCTTCATCCTTATCTTTGTCTTTAGGGATATATGGTCCATTGATTATAGCATTCCAAATACCTTTATCAATTGATTCAATGAAAATCTTCATTCTTACTTTCCAAGAAGGGTAGTTCATAGCTGAAAACATTGGTGGCCTGTTTATAGAAACACCCTTTGCAAAAGGTAATTTCCCTTCAGCCATGTTTTTGAAATTTTTAGAAAAAAAAACACTTGAATATTTTAGAAGAACCAACTCTTAATACCAATTGTTAGAATAAATGGCTGAGTTTAAGAGGGGGGTGAATTAAACTCTCAAAGAATTTTTGAAAACCTTGGCCAATTTCAGAAAAACAGTTTGCAATTGCAAGTAAAAATCAATTCTTTAAATATTCTTGAAATGCTTATACCAATGTATCACATATCCAATTAATGTAACAATTCAATTATCAATTACAGAAACTAAAGAAGCAAGGAAAAAAGATCAACACAAGAGATTTATACTTGTTCACCTTCCTATGAAGGCTACATCCAGTTTTCTAAACACCCAAATCAAAGCAATTCACTAAATTTCAGTTTTTACATGAACCCTACATGAAAAACTAAAAAACAGAACAATACAATTGATCTTGAACCCTACAGTATCTGTATACCCTTGTAAAACCCTATTACAAGAACACCTTAATCACCCTGATTAAGAAGAAACACACTCAGTATAAGATTACACAAGATTATGGAACGAATTCACCTGATTTACACTTGTAGTATATGAAACAAGACAAAATTCAGATGATGACTTTCTATGGAAAGATTCTCAATTCAATTTGATTTTGGACTCTTTGATTGATTTCGCAAATTCATTTCGAACACTTGAAGGCTCTTTTTGAACAACGGGTTTCTCTGTAACTCATTTGTTGCCCAGTTCTTTAAAATTCAAAGTATTTAAAATAAAACTCGTTCAATGTTTTAAAATTGTTACTGACAAAATCAATTAGTTAAAATGCAATTTTTCTAGTTGTTTTCATTAAAATGAATTTTTCAGAGAACACCTAAAATCTGAAAACTGAAAACAGTTAGTTGAAAATGCGATTAAACTGGTGGAAATCGTTGAAGTGAATTCTTTAAGTGATTTTAGCCTGTTTAGATGCGAATCAACTAGATTTTCTGGAGAGCATGGATTTCTTAAGAACAACTCTAGGATTTTAGTTGATTTAAATTCTGAAAAATAGCTAGCTGAAATTAGCTGGAAGTAAAATTCAGAAACAACAGCTCCATAATTTAAGCTGATTAAAATTTTGAAAACAGTTAGTTAAATTTAGCTAGAACAAAATTTAAAAACAGTAGTTTAGAATATTAGTTAACTGAAATCCATACCAGTAGGTTAAAATGTTTAATATTGACTTGGCAATCAAACTAAGAACTTATTTTTAACTGACTGAAAACATATTTTTAATGAGTTGAAAACAGTTAAAACTTCTTGAAAACATTTCAAAACATTTTAAAAAGCAAGATTAAGTCCAAGATTAAAGGAAATGCATCTTACCCGAAATCCTAAGACACTTCTAAAACTAAGATAAAATCTTCATTTTTCAAGCATCATCATCTTCATCATGAAAGTGGTTGGAGACATCAAATTAACATGAAGTCAAGCCTTCAAGTCCAACAATAAGTACCTATAATAATAGTATTTCTTGATTTCATCAACAATGGTTGTTTCTGCAGAATTTGCAGAAGAAGGAGAAATCTTAATTGTAGCTCTATTTGGACCTTTGTTGACATATTTAAAAAGATACTTGATTGAATTAGACTTGTTGCAATATTCGGTATTGATATGAGCTTGATACCTTATCAGAAGAGATGGACTATAAGGAACAACACTGTTGTTACCTAGTTGAACTCCATTCTTTTGCACAGTGTTAGAATCAGAGAGATATCAAGAAGGGGGGATGAATTGATACCGTATTTTCTTCCAAATCTATCAAGTATCAAATTTTACATTTGTTGTCAGGAACAAATTAGTTTACTTATCACTGAAAACAATTGATTAGTTATATAAGAAAATTATAAAAGAAGATTAGGGAAGAGAAAGAATGCACAAGAAACTATACTGGTTCACCCTTTTTCAAGAGCTACGTCCAGTTTAAATCTGTAACACTAACAGATCACAATAACACTAATTGAACAAGTCTTTGCAAGAACCCTCTTCTAAAGACAATCTAAACCAAAATGATGAAATCCTAAACACTATGAAATTCAATCAAAACTAGACTCACTCCAAGTCTACAGTGATCACCAATCACAGAAATACAGATGTGGTAATTTTACTAAACTATCCCAAACTATGTAAGACACAATTTAGAATTCACTATTGCAGGTCCTTTTCTTCATTCTTCCTAAAACTGAATTCTTCAATGAATTTGTGAATGAGATCTTTTTCGTAATTCTCTTCTTTTTTTGGATCTTCCAAGCGGCTTGTATTTATAGAGAATGAGAGACTGACTCCAACAGTTGATATTCAGTCCTGACTTACTGGAAGAGTCTTGAAGAAAATAGTTAGCTAAACATCAAACAATTAGCTTAATTCATTAAAACACATTCCCAACATATTTCCTGTATTAATGAAAATAACAGACTAATATATCAAATTAGCTAACTAAACAAAGATAATCTGACATAAACTAAAAACTGCAGTAACATCATTGAATCATCAAACATTGCCGCAACATCATCAAATCAAAATTATCAACAAACTGTTTTGATGATGGCAATCAACCTGCAAGAACCTGTTAAAATCAAAGAGAATAGATGGAAGATTATCTCCCCCTTTGACATTAGCACATAGGCAATGTTTTAATAATAAAATAGAAAATAAGTTGCAAATCATATTATAGACCATCAATTGTTTATCAAAAAATAGCATAAAAATGAAACTACAGAAAAACAATTAAATAGCAGATTTTAATCTTCATCTTCATCTTCATCATCATCATCATCATCAATATCACCCTCATCATCATCATCGTCATCGTCATCATCATCTTCATCTTCATCAGCATCCTCATCCATGGCAGCAGCAGTTCCAGAGGTGCCTTCAAAAGCTTCAACAGAGACTTGAATTTCTGCAAGTTGTTGCTGTATGAGTTCAATTTCATAATTAATGTTTGTAAACCTGGAAACCATGGTTTCATGAGTATTGCGCTGCATAGAACTAAGAACGTTAAGACGAGTAATAAGCATTCTTTTAAATTCAAATAAAGGGATTCCTTGGTATGCAGGAGCAGTGGGTTCCTTGAAGAGTTATCTGCTTGAGCTGATGATCGGGGTGCAGTGGAGGATGAACCAGCTTCAAACTTCCATTCATCATCAACCTTTGAGAGCCCCATTTTTCTAAGATAATAGTTGTCAAAGATGTGCTTGTGATTGATGATCCTGGTTGTCGCTCATTCAGTGAAAACATTAAAATAATCCAGAACTTTGGAGATGAAGATTGCATACAGCAGATTGTGGTCACTAAGACGCTTAGCTTTGAACATATGTCCCTTTATGACATAAATCCAGTTGACCTTGATGTTGTTCTTCATGCAATGGATCAGAGCCAAATCTTCTTCCATTAACTGTGCATGATTGCTCCCCCTGGGTGTGAGCTGCCAAGCGATTATGAAGGCTAAAAGTCTATCATCACGTTTGATTTTTCTAACATGGTATTTCTGCACAACCTCTTCAGCATTGCACATGCATGACTTGAACACAGAATCTTTGTTGAAACCAGGCACAGAAGAGGTTTTTCCTTTGCTTATTTTTACACCTTCATACTTCAAACCAGCCAATCTCCTCCACAAGGAGTTATCAATTTTTATCTACTTTCCTTTGACTTTTGAAACTAGTATGTTGTTCTCAGCTTTCAGATTAGCATAAAATATCTTAATCAAATCACTGTAAAAGTTACCTTCCAGCTCCAAAAACTGATGCAGACCTTGCGTTTGCAGAACATTCTTTACAAACATCAAATTTTCATTATTTAGCCAAGTGAACTTGAGAATCTTGGGAATCAGCACCATTTTTTATTTGCATTTTCAACTCCAGTGATTCAATAGCTTATGTTTCCTCTTCATTTTCATATGCATTGTTTTCTGATGATTCAGAAGATTCAGATTGGTTGCCTTCAACATGCACAGGAGAAGGAATTCTCACTCGAATTTTAATCCTCTTTGAAGGTTGACCCATAGTTGGATTTGGTGGTGTAGTAGCAGATGCAGAGTTCCTGTTGGTTTGTGCAGAAGAAGCAGAGGTTGATCCTCTGTTGCGAGTTTGCATTCTGCGAACTGGAGACTTGGAAGCACAGGTTTTCATCCTTGGAGATCTTCGTAGTCTCTTAAAAACATTGACTAAAGGAGTATTTGAATCATCATCACTCTCATTAGAAGACATTTTTGTAAAGAATTGCAGAGAAAATATGATGTACAAGGAGTGTGTATATAATGCAGAAGAAGCAAATTAATAGGGAAGGTTGAGTAGACTAGTTAAGAAAAGCAAAATCAGAGTAATAAGTATGAGAAGATTTTGAACAGATATGCACTCAAACCAGATGTTAGTAGTCAACTGTTGTAATGTCAGAAACACAGAAGGAATATATTGAAGAATGGAAATTTAGTTTTGGAAAAGAAATAAAGCTTTCTCACATATTTCTATAAGTTTTTATGCTTTATCAGTGGGACGCAGTACGAAATTTTGGGATAATCAAATTTAGTTCAGATAGAATTGGAAGAATTAAATTAGTTAGTTTAATATCCAATCAAATCAGATGTATTAAAATAAAATCAGTCAACCAATCAAAGAAATTAACAGGCTAAACTGACAACAATTATAGCAGTGTGTCAATTAAATGAAATAAGTCAGCTATTTCAAAAGAATTAACAAACTATATTATGCAGCAGTAGACCATTTGTGTCAATTAAATGAAATAAGTCAGTTATTTCAAAAGAAATAACAAATTATGTTATGCAGCAGTAGAACATTTCAGACAGATTCTTAATGTTTAAGATTCCTAATTCATTTCTTAATTTGAAAAACCTGTCACGACCTAATGGTTTAGTGAAAATATCAGCTAGTTGGTCATTTGTTGAAACAAATTAAATCCTACAATCTTTCTTCTCAATATGATCTCTTATGAAGTGATGCCTAATCTCAATATGTTTTGTTCTAGAATGTTGAATGGGATTTTTTGTTAGATTTATAGCACTTGTGTTGTCACAGAGAATACGAACATCAGATAAATGCAAAATCAAAATTAGATAGCTGCTGTTTTAACCAAAGAATTTCTGCAGTGCAACTTCCAGCAGTAATGTATTCAGCTTCTTCTGTTGATAATGCAACACAATCTTGCTTCTTGCTGGTCCAGGATATCAAGCAGTTTCCAAAGAGATGGTATGTTCTACTTGTGCTTTTTCTATCTAATTTGCAACCTGCAAAATCAGAATTTGTATAGCCAATTAAATTTAGTTCATTACCAGTGGAGTACCATAGTCCAACATTTACTGTTCCTTTGAGATACTTAAGAATTCGTTTTGTAGCAGGGAAATGTGAATGTTTTGGAATTGCTTGAAATCTTGCACATAAGCATACAACAAACATGATATCTGGTTTGCTGGCAGTTATATATAGCAAGGAACCAATTAAGCCTCTGTACATGGTAGCATCAACAGATTTTCCTTTTTCATCCATGTCAAGATAGCAATTAGAAGACATAGGAGTAGAAGCTTCTTTGCAGCTTTCCATATTAAATTTCTTCAATAGCTCATTGCAGTATTTTGTTTGCTTGATGAATGTACCATTTGGCATTTGTTTAACCTACAGTCCTAAGAAAAAATTTAACTCTCCCATCATGGACATCTCAAATTCACCTTTCATAGTATCTGCAAACTCTTGGCATAAAGATTGGTTAGATGAACCAAAAATTATATCATCAACATAAATCTGCACTAGTATGAGTTCATTATCAACTTTCTTAGTAAAAGGAGTTTTGGCATTAATTCCTCTTTTAAAACCGTGTGATATGAGAAAAGTTGTAAGTCTTTCATACCATTGTCTAGGAGCCTATTTGAGACCATACAAAGCCTTTTTCAGTTTGTATACATGATTTGGAAATTTAAAATCAACAAATCCAGGAGGTTGTTCAACATATACATTTTCATTAATGAAGCCATTTAAGAAAGCACTCTTGACATTCATTTGAAAAAGTTTGAAACTTTTAAGACAAGCAAAAGCAAGTAACAGTCTAATAGCTTCTAATCTAGCTACAGGAGCATAGGTTTCATCAAAATCAATACCTTCTTCTTGATTATAGCCTTTAGCAACTGATCTAGCTTTGTTCCTAGTGATTATCCCATTCTCATCAAGCTTATTTCTTAACACCCATTTAGTTCCAATAACATTCATATTGCTATTTCTAGGTACAAGAAACCATACATCATTTCTGGTAAACTGATTTAATTCATCATGCATAGCAGTAATCCAATTATCATCAAGCAAGGCATCTTTGATATTCTTAGGTTCAATTTGTGAAACAAAAGCCATATGATTGCAGAAATCATTTAAATAATTTCTAGTTGTAACTCCCTTTTCAACGTTTCCTATGATGTTGTCCAGTTATAGTCCTTTTTGAGTTCTCCAGGATTTAGACAGTACATTTCCTGTTGCAGAATAATCAACTGTTCCAGAGTTATAGCTAGCTTTTTCAATTTGTCTGTCAGCAGCAACAGATGCTTCTGCACAGTCATTATTCTTTTCTTATTTATCTAACATATCATCATCTGTACCTGCAAGAGAAATACCTTCTCTCTGTTTTTGACATAAGAACTCATCAAATACAACATGAATTGATTTTTCAGCAGTTAAATTCTTTTTGTTGAATACACGATAAGCTTTACTATGCATTGAGTATCCAAAAAATATACCATCATCAGCTTTTTCATCAAACTTACCTAAAGATGTTTTTCCATTGTTTAATATGAAACGTCTGCAACCAAAAACTTTAAAATATGCAATGCTAGGAGTTCTACCATTCAATAGTTCATAAGGAGTCTTTTTGAGAATTGGTGTTATTAATACCCTGTTAAGCACATAACAAGTTGTAGAAACTGCATCCGCCCAAAAATACTTAGGCAGCTTAGATTCACTTAACATAGTTCTAGCACATTCTTGAACTGTTCTATTCTTTCTTTCAATAACTCCATTTTGTTGTGGAGTTCTAGGAGCAGAAAAATTGTGAGATATACCATGTTTTGAGCAAAACTTTTCAAATTGACTATTTTGAAATTCTGTTCCATGATCACTTCTTAAAGAAACAATGTTAAGATCTTTTTCATTTGAAATAATCTTGGTAAATTTCTTAAATGCATAGAAAGTTTCATCCTTAGAAGATAGAAATAATGTCCAAGTGAATCTTGAAAAATCATCAACAATGACAAGAACATAGGAATTGTTACCAAGACTTATAGTTCTTGATGGACCAAAGAGATCAAGATGTAATAGCTTCTTGTTGAGATGATGTTCTTTGACTCAAAGGAGTTCCTTGACTGTTTTCCCTTTAGACAGTATTCACAGACTTTGTCTTTCATGAATTTGACATTTGGAAGTCCTCTAACAAGGTTTTTGCAGCAGATTTTGTTTAATAACTGCATATTAATGCATCCACATCTTCTATGCCAAAGCCAACCTTCATTCTCTTTGGTTAATAAGCATATATTCTTGAGATTTGATGATTCAATGTCCAGCATATACACATTGTTTGATCTTCTTCCAATGTGGACAATATCTGTAGTTTTACAGTTATATATGACACAAAATTCTGCATCAAAAGTGACCTTCATACCTTTGTCACATAGTTAACTAATACTTAGCAGATTGTGTTTCAATCCTTCAACAAATAGAACATCTTTTATTTGTGAAGATGAACAACTTCCAATATCTCCAGAACCTTTTATTTTTCCCTTGCTATCATCTCCAAATGTGACAGAACCTGCTTCATATTCCTTGAATTGATAAGCTTGGATCTAGTGCAGATGAAACAAATTAATAGGGAAGGTTTGAATAGATTGGTCAAAAGAACAATAAGTGTGAGAAGATTTTGAGCAGATATGCACTCAACACAGATGTTAATAGTCAATAGTCAGAAATGCAGAAGGATATTGAAAAATGGAAGTTCAGTTTTAGAAAACCAATAAAGCTCTCTCACATGTATCTATAAGAGTCTATGTTTTGAAATCAGTGGGACCCTAGAACAAAATTTTAATATAAGATAGATTTGGTTCAGTTAATTGGAAGAATTAAACTAGTTAGTTTGAATAACCAATTGAATCAGATGTAGAAAAATAAAATCAGTCAACTAGTCAAAAAAATTAATAGGCTAAACTGACAACAATTATAGCAGTGTGTCAATTAAATGAAATAAGTCAGCTATTTCAAAAAAATTAAAAACCTATATTATGCAACAGTATAACATTTGTGTCAATTAAATGAAATAAGTCAGCTATTTCAAAATAATTAACAAACTGCATTATGCAGTAGTACAACATTTAAGACAGATTCTTAATGTTTAAGATTCCTAATTCATTTCTTAATTTGAAAAACCTGTCACGACCTAACGGTTTAGTGAAAATATCAGCTAGTTGGTCATTTGTTAGAACAAATTCAATCCTACAATCTTTCTTTTCAATATGATCTCTTATGAAATGATGCCTAATTTCAATATGTTTTGTTCAAGAGTGTTGAATGGGATTTTTAGCTAGATTTATAGCACTTGTATTATCACAGAGAATAGGAATATCAGATAAATGTAAACCAAAATCACATAGTTGTTGTTTTAAACAAAGTATTTGTGCAGTGCAACTTTCAGCAGCAATGTATTCAACTTCTGCTATTGATAATGCAACACAAGCTTGTTTCTTGCTGGTCCAGGATAACAAGCAATTTCCAAAGAGATGGCATGTTCAAACTTGTGCTTTTTCTATCTAATTTGCAACCTGCAAAATCAGAATCAATATATCCTACTAAATTCAGTTCATTACTAGTGGAGTACCATAGTCCAACATTCACTGTTCCTTTGAGGTATTTGAGAATTCGTTTTGCAGCAGTGAAATGTGATTCTTTTGGATTGGCTTGAAATCTTGCACATAAGCATACAACAAACATGATATCTGATCTGTTGGCTGTTATATATATCAAGGAACCAATTAATCCTCTGTACATGGTGTCATCAACTGTTTTTCCTTTTTCATCCATGTCAAGATAGCAATTTGAAGACATAGGAGTAGAAGCTTCTTTGCAGCTTTCCATATTAAATTTCTTCAACAGCTCATTGCAGTATTTTGCTTGGTTGATGAATGTACCATTTGACAATTGTTTAACCTACAGTCCTAAGAAAAAATTTAACTCTCCCATCATGGACATCTCAAATTCACCTTTCATAGTATCTGCAAATTCTTGGCACAGAGATTGATTAGATGAACCAAAAATTATATCATCAACATAAATCTGTACTAACATGAGTTCATTGTCAACTTTCTTAGGAAAAAAGTTTTGTGAATAACTCCTCTTTTAAAGCCTTGTGATATGAGGAAAATTGTAAGTGTTTCATACCATTGTCTAGGTGCCTGTTTGAAACCATACAAAGCCTTTTTCAGTTTGTATACATGATTTGGAAATTTAAAATCAACAAATCCAGGAGGTTGTTCAACATATTAATGAAGCCATTTAAGAAAGCACTCTTGAAATCCATTTGAAAAAGTTTGAAACTTTTAAGACAAGCAAAAGAAAGTAATAGTCTAATAGCTTCTAATCTAGCTACAGGAGCATAGGTTTCATCGAAATCAATACCTTCTTCTTGATTATAGCCTTTAGCAACTAATCTAGCTTTGTTCCTAGTGATTATCCCATTCTCATCAAGCTTGTTTCTAAACACCCGTTTAGTTCCTATAACATTCATATTGTTATTTCTAGGTACAAGAAACCATACATAATTTCTGGTACACTTATTTAATTCATCATGCATAGCAGTAATCCAATTATCATCAAGCAAGGCATCTTTGATATTCTTAGGTTCAATTTGTGAAACAAAAGCTATATGATTGCAGAAATCATTTAAAGAATTTAGAGTTGTAACTCCCTTTTCAATGTTTCCTATGATGTTGTCCAGTGATAGTCCTTTTTGAGTTCTCCAGTATATTGTCTGTTGTAGACTAATCAACTGTTCCAGAGTTATAGCTAACTTTTTCAATTTGTCTGTTAGCAGCAGCAGATTCTTCTACATAGTCATTATTCTTTTCTGATTTCTCTGACATATCATCATCTGTACCTGTAAGAGAAATACCTTCTCTCTCTTTTTGACATAAGAACTCATCAAATACAACATGAATTGATTCTTCTACAGTTAAATTCTTTTTATTGAATACACGATAAGCTTTACTATGCATAGAATATCCTAAGAATATACCATCATCAGCTTTTTCAGTAAACTTACCTAAAGATGTTTTTCCATTGTTTAATATGAAACATCTGCAACCAAAAACTTTAAAATATGCAATGCTAGGAGTTCTACCATTCAATAGTTCATAAGGAGTCTTTTTGAGAATTGGTCTTTGTTGGACTTGAAGACTTGGTTTCAAGTGGATTTGATGTCTCCAACCACCTTTGATGATGAAGATGATGGTGCTTGAAGAATGAAGATTGTGTCTTAGGATTAGAGTGTCTTAGGATGTGTGGTAAGATGCATTTCAATTAATCTTGGACTTAATCTTGGGTTTTAAAATGTTTTGAAATGTTTTAAAAGGTTTTAAAATGTTTTCAAAGGTATTAATTGGTTTTTAACTGATTAAAAATCTGATTTCAATCAGTTAAATTGTTCTTCATCTTTAAAGCTTTGTTTTTGGCAAATTTTAGCTAGCTGTTTTTCTGAATTTAAACCAGTTGAAATTCTGGAGCCTTTGTTAAGAAATTCCAATTTTCTGGAATAGCTAGTTAAATCATGTTTTCAACTGACTATTTTCAAGTTTCTGAAAAAGGGTGCTTTCTAGAAAATTCCTTTTAATGAAAACAACCAGTTAAATCGTGTTTTCAACCGACTGTTTTCATCAGAATCAGTTTTAAACCACTGGAACAGATTTGCTATAAATACTTTGAAATTCAAAGAACTCAGTGACGAATCATTTCTAGAGGAACCCATTGTGCAAGAACATTTTTCTAATACACTAAATTAATTTGTGAATCTCTCCAAGAAGTCCAAGAACGAATTGAATAGGGAATCTTACAAAGAATTCACACTCTGTTTTTCATACTGCTGAGTGCTCTATTTTCAGTCTAGGACTGAGTTTTCAGGTGAATTCAATCCAATTCTTTGTGTGTGTGTTAGCTGCGCTTGCGTCTCTTAATCAGGGTGATTAAGGTGTTCTTGTAATAGGGTTTTACAAGAGTTTAAAGGTCTTGTAGGGTTCAAGATCAGGTGTAGTTTTTTTTATTTTCGTTTTTGATGTAGTGTTCATGTAAAAACTGATTTTTAGTGAATTGATTGGATTTGAGTGTTTAGGAAACTGGATGTAGCCTTTGTTGAAAGGTGAACCAGTATAAATCTTCTGTGTTGATCTTCTTTCCCTAATCTTTTAAATTCTGCAATTGATATTTGAATTGTAATTGAATAGGATATATGATCAATTGATAAACAGCATTTCAAGAACTTATAAAAACTGGTTTTTCACCTTCATTCTGAATCTAGTTTTTCTTAATTGGCCTTGAATTTTGAAAATCTTTAAGAGTTTAATTCACCCCCCTCTTAAACTCATCCATTTATTCCAACAGTCTTATCAATACCCTATTAAGCACATAGCAAGCTGTGGAAACTGCATCCGCCCAAAAATATTTAGGAAGCTTAGATTCACTTAACATAGTTCTAGCACATTTTTGAACTGTTCTATTCTTTCTTTCAACAACTCCATTTTGTTATTGAGTTCTAGGAGGAGAAAAATTGTGAGAAATACCATGTTTTGAGCAAAACTTTTCAAATTGAATGTTTTGAAATTTTGTTCCATGATCACTTCTTAAAGAAACAATGTTAAGATATTTTTCATTTGAAATAATCTTGGCAAATTTCTTAAATGCATAGAAAGTTTCATCCTTAGAAGATAGAAATAATGTCCAAATGAATCTTGAAAAATCATCAGCAATGACAAGAACATAGGAATTGTTACCAAGACTTACAGTTCTTGATGGACCAAAGAGATCAAGACGTAATAGCTCAAGCGGTCTTCTTGTTGAGATGATGTTCTTTGACTCAAAGGAGTTCCTTGACTGTTTTCCCTTTTGACAGTATTCACAAACTTTGTCTTTCACGAATTTGACATTTGGAAGTCCTCTAACAAGGTTTTTGCAGCAGATTTTGTTTAATAACTGCATATTAATGCGTCCACATCTTCTATGCCAAAGCCAACCTTCATTCTCTTTGGTTAATAAACATATATTCTTGAGATTTGAGGATTCAATGTCCAGCATATACACATTGTTTGATCTTCTTCCAATGTGGACAATATCTATAATTTTACAGTTATATATGACACAAAATTCTGCATCAAAAGTGACCTTCATACCTTTGTCACATAGTTGACTAATACTTAGCAAATTGTGTTTCAATCCTTCATCAAATAGAACATCTTTTATTTGTGAAGATGAACAACTTCCAATATCTCCAGAACCTTTTATTTTTCCCTTGCTATCATCTCCAAATATGCAGAACCTGTTTCATATTCCTTGAAATTGATAAGCTTGGATTTATCACCTGTCATATGTTTAGAGAATCCACTATCTAAATATCGTAAAACTTGTTAGCACATTCCAAGACCAAGTGTTAATGAAGTCTTCTAGAGGTTTAATGAAGTCTTCCATAGTTTTGATGAAGTCTTAAAGTTTTGATGTTGAAGATTTAATATGATTCAATCAACATTAAAGACTTGTGCCATCTCACAAAGGAAGGTTGCTTGGTAGAAAAGGAAAGGCATAAAGAGTGTTTAAAGCTTTCAAGAGAGAAGATTGATGAAGATTTTCTTAAGAGCTGAAGTTTTAAGTGTAGAAGGTTCTGTTTTGGGTGTTGGATGAAAAGAGTAAGTCATAAATCCCATTCAAGACCTTCCCAAACAAGAGAACAAGTTGTTTTCTCGCAAAAACGTTTTTTTACGCTTTGAATCGATTATGATACGTAGATAATCGATTATTTAACTTAAAATTTGAATTAAAATTGTTTAACGAACTAAATAATCGATTAAGTGTTTTTGATAATCGATTATATTGATTCTGGGTTAATATAATCAATTATGGCCTTAATCTAATCGATTATATCAGGCAAAATAAGTTTTCCAGTTTTCAAATATGATATAATCGATTAAGCTTTTTATATAATCGATTAAATGAGTCATTTTTGTGAAATCAATGCTAAATCAACCTAAGAATGGAAACTTTGGAGCATTTTCGAATTATAAAATGAAAGAGAATGTCTTAGGTTAATCATCATCTGATTAAACACGAATATTCAAAGTGTTCTTGTGCCTTAGCTTTTCAAAACCGCTTTTTGCTCTCTCAAAGTTTGAACAAGTTCTTTCTCTTTCCCTATCTCTTTTTATTGTGGATCATTTTAACAATTGCAACTCAATCTGCTTTAATCAAAGGTTAAGAAAAATCCGCATCCTAAGTTTTTTAAAGTAATTAAAAAATCTGGAAATTTATTTTAAAGGGAAAAAGTTTATTAAAAATCCAATTCACCCCCCCTCTTGGTTTTTACATTGTCGTCTTTATTTAACAATTGGCCTCAGAGCTGGTTTTTTGAAAATTACTCAAAAATAAGATCCTTATGGCAGGCAGAAATCAATCTTTTGCTGAAGGTGCATCTATTCATAGACCACCACTCTTTACAGGTGAAAACTATCCTTTTTGGAAAAAGAGGATGGAGATTTTTCTTAGGTCTAATGATCAAGGCGTTTGGAATGCAATTATAAATGGTCCATATATTCCTATGACTGTTGTTAATGATGTGTAGGTACCGAAAGTGAGAGCAAGTTGGACAAGGGATGAGTACAATGAATATCAATGTGATATAAGGGCGTGTAATATGATATCATCTGCCTTAACTGTTGATGAGTTTTACAGGTTGTCAGATTGCACTACAGCAAAGGAGATGTGGGACACTTTAGAAGTCACACATGAAGGAACAGAGGAGGTCAAGAGATCAAGGAAAAATACCTTGATTCAAGAATACGAGATGTTCCGGATGAGCAAAGGGGAAACCATCTATGACGTTCAAAAGAGATTTACTCACATTGTAAATCACCTCAAGGCGTTAGGTAAGAAATTTGACACTGAGGAATTAAATGTGAAAGTGTTAAAATCTTTGGACAGGACATGGCAACCCAAAGTGACGGCTATCACGGAATCAAAGAACCTCACAAGCATGAATATGACAACTCTCTTCGGAAAGCTTAGAGAACACGAAATGAGCTTGGACGTTTCAAAGGAGAAGAGGAAGACGTCAAAAGAAAAGGTGTTGCTCTTAAAACGGAATCCTACAAGGATGAGAGTAGTGATTCAGATGATAATCTTGAATGCAGTGACATCAGCATGTTTGTCAAGAAATACAAAAATTTCATCAAGAACAAAAACAAAGGGAATTTCAAGAAAGGTAAGAAAACTAAAAATTTAAATTCTCTTGATAATTTTAAATGCTATGGTTGTGGAAAAAGGGGACACTTGAAGTCGGATTGCCCCAACATCAAGAAAGATACAAAAAGCCTTTTGACAAAAAGAAAAAGAAGGCATACACGCTTGGGAAGATAATAAAGTGAGTTCTTCTGAAAGTGCAAGTGAATCGGAAGAAGAAGCAAACATTTGTCTCATGGCGGATGATGATGCTGAATCCACATGTAGCAAGGTAAGTGATTTTGGTCTTCCAGATAATTATGATCAATTGCTTGAAGAGTTTCTAGATTTATGTGAAAAATCTGAAAAACTTACTTCTTTTCATAATAAATTAAAAAATGACTACAAGAGTCTTGAAAAGAAAAATTCTGATTTGGAAGAAGAGAAAAAGGTTTTAAAAGAGGATTTGGAAAAAGCGAAAATTCCTTGCAAATGCAAAACAAAAATTCCTATTTGTGAAAATTGTAATGTTCTTGCTAACAAAGTTTCTTATCTTGAAACATCTATTTCGAAAATTACAATGGGAAATAATAATTTGAATAATGTTTTGAATGTGCAAAAAGGTTTATATGAAAAAGCAGGACTTGGCTATAATTTCAAATATAATCATAAACCTACCAAAATTGTTTTTGTAAAAGGAGAATCATCAAATTCAAATAAGGTTTTTGAAAATAAAAATTTCTTTAATAAACCAAATGTTCCTATAGAGAAGTTTTATAAAAATGCATATAATTCAAGAAAAACAAATGTTCCTACATGTTTTTATTGTATGCATAAAGGTCATTCAGTGAGTAAATGCAATATTAAATGTTTTAGTGTTCCTAATGGGAAATACAAATGGGTTCCCAAAGGAAAAACTGTTTCTAACCCATGAGGACCCTAATAAGTGACTTTAGGGGACCTAAATATTTTTGTTTATGATGCAGGTTGGTCCCAAGTCTAAAAAGTCATTGTGGTACCTTGATAGTGGTTGTTCAAGACACATGACAGGTGATAAAAGCAAATTCAAAAGCTTCAAAAAGAAAGAGCAAGGTTTTGTAACCTATGGTGACAACAACAAGGGAAAAATCATTGGTAGTGGAATGATTGGAGAATCCTTAAAGATTCACGATGTTCTTCTTGTTGACGGGTTGAAGCACAATTTGCTAAGCATTAGTCAACTTTGTGATAAAGGTTTAAAGGTAACTTTTGATAGTGATCTTTGCAAAATTCATCACAAGGACTCAAATGAAATCGCCCTCATTGGTAAGAGACATAATAATATTTATTTGATTGATATTGATTGTGCATCTACATCTAGTAATTTATCTTGTTTAGTTGCGAAAGAAGAGGATCCATGGTTATGGCATAGAAGAGCTGCTCACATTCATATGCCTCATCTAAGTAAACTCATATCTAAAGAGTTAGTAATTGGTTTGCCAAAACTGATTTTCGAAAAGAACAAAATATGTGCAGCTTGTCAAAAAGGGAAGCAAACTAAAAATTCTTTTAAATCTAAAAATGTTGTTTCCACTTCTAAACCTTTAGAATTACTGCACATGGATTTATTTGGCCCTTCTAGAACAAAAAGTTTTGGTGGCAATTATTATGCTCTTGTGATTCTTGATGATTACTCTAGATATACTTGGACTCTTTTTCTTTCATCTAAAAGTGATGCTTTCAAAGAATTTAGAAAATTTGCCAAGGTTATTCAAAATGAAAAGGATTTGAAAATCAAGTTTTTAAGAAGTGATCATGGCGGTGAATTTCAAAATGTTTCTTTTGAAAATTTGTGTGAAGAACAAGGTATTTGTCATAATTTTTCAGCACCAAGAACACCTCAACAAAATGGTGTATTTGAATGGAAAAATAGATCTTTGGAAGAACTTGCAAGAACTATGTTGAATGAAACTAATTTACCTAAATATTTTTGGGTTGATGCTGTAAGCACCACTTGTTATGTTTTGAATAGAGTTTTGATAAGACCTATTTTGAAATTAACACCTTATGAGCTTTTCAAAGGAAGAAAACCAAATATTTCTCATTTCAGAATTTTTGGATGCAAATGTTTTGTTTTGAATAATGGAAAAGATAGCCTTGGGAAATTTGATGCTAAATCCGATGAAGCTACATTTTTAGGTTATTCTTTGCATAGTAAAGCATATAGAGTTTTTAATAAAAGGACTTTAAATGTTGAAGAATCTATACATGTTGTCTTTGATGAATATCTAGACCTTGAGGAAACCCCTCTTGAGTCAAAAAGATTCTTTGTAGATGATGAAGGAGAACATCAAGAAGAAACTCCTTTAGAAGAAGCTGTTGAAGAAATCAAATTGGATGAGAATCCTCCTCATGATGAAAGTCTACCAAAAGAATGGAGACCACTTAGAAACATATCTTTGGACAATGTCATTGGAGATATCTCAAAAGGTGTAAGAACAAGAAGGAACATGAATAATTTCTGTATGAATGTTGCTTTTGTTTCACAGATTGAACCAAAGAATGTAGAAGAAGCTTTGACGGATGAACATTGGTGTATAGCAATGCAAGAAGAGCTAAATCAATTTGAAAGAAATCAGGTATGGGATTTAATTCCTAAAACTAACAAAATGCAGGTTATAGGCACCAGATGGGTTTTTAGGAATAAGCTTGATGAAGATGGAAATATCACCAAGAACAAAGCAAGGCTGGTTGCAAAAGGCTATAGACAAGAAGAAGGCATAGACTATGATGAAACCTATGCTCCAGTAGCAAGACTTGAAGCTATTCGTTTGTTGCTAGCATATGCCTCCATTATGGGATTCAAATTATTTCAAATGGATGTGAAAAGTGTTAAATAAAGACGGCAGTGTAAAAACCAAGACGGGGGGGGTGAATTGGATTTTTAATAAACTTTTCTCTTTTAAATAAATTTCCAGATTTTGAATTCTTTCAAAAACTAGGATGCGGATTTTTCTTAACCTTTGATTAATGCGGTTTGAATTTGCAATTGTTAATATGATCCACAATAAAAAAGAGATAGGGAAAGAGAAAGAACACAGAGATTTATACTGGTTCGGATTAAGCCAATCCTACGTCCAGTTCCCAACCACCACAAATGCGTGATGATCACCCCACTATCTTTAATTGAAATTACAAACACCAATTCATGCAATAACAAATAAGGATAAAGGAACACCTCCTTAGACACACTAAGGATGAAACACCTCCCCAGACACACTGAGGATGAAACCCACCTCTCTTGACACACAAGAGATGAACACACCTCCCTTAGAACCGATCCAAGGGATGAATTTTCCCGTTTAATAAAAACAGTAAAAGAATACACCTGATAATAGTGCTGGATGGAAAGCTTAAGCACAATGATCACCACTTCCAAGACTTGATCAAATTGAAGAGAGCAGGAAAGCGGTTTTTAAAAGCTAAGGCGCAGAAACACTTTGAATATTATGTGTTTTATCAGATGTGTTTAACCTAAGACATTCTCTTTCATTTTATAATTCGAAAATGCTCCAAAGTTTCCATTCTTAGGTTGATTTGGTATTGATTTCACAAAAATGACTCATTTAATCGATTATATTAAAAGCTTAATCGATTATATCATGTTTAAAAACTGGAAAACTAATTTCATCTGATATAACCGATTAAATTAAGGCCATAATCGATTATATTAACCCAGAATCAATATAATCGATTATCAAAGACACTTAATCGATTATTTAGTTCGTTAAACATTTTTAATTCAAATTTTAAGTTAAATAATCGATTATCTACGTATCATAATCGATTAAAAGCGTAGAAAAACGTTTTTGCGAGAAAACACTTTGCTCTGTTGTTTGGGAAGGTCTTGAATGGGATTTATGACTTACTCTTTTTATCCAACACCCAAAACAGTGTTGGCATATTTCAAGTCCTGAGTTTTATGGAGACCTACAGTTTTGACGATGAAGTTTTTAGAAAGTTTCAATCAACATTAAAGACTTGTGCCATCTCACAAAGGAAGGTTGCTTGATAAGAAAGGAAAGGCATAAAGAGCATTCAAAGCTTTCAAGAGAGAAGATTGATGAAGATTTTCTCAAGAGTTGAAGGATCAAAGGTAGAAGGTTCTGTTTTGGGTGTTGGATAAAAAGAGTAAGTCATAAATCCCATTCAAGACCTTCCCAAACAAGAGAGCAAGGTGTTTTCTTGTAAAAACGTTTTTCTACGCTTTTAATCGATTACCATACGTAGATAATCGATTATTTAACTTAATTTGAATTAAAAATGTTTAACGAGCAAAATAATCGATTAAGTGTCTTTGATAATCGATTATATTGATTCTGGGTTAATATAATCGATTATGGCCTTAATCTAATCGATTAAATCAGACGATATTTGTTTTCCAGTTTTTAAACATGATATAATCGATTAAGCTTTTAATATAATTGATTAAATGAGTCGTTTTTGCGAAATTAATTTTAAATCAACCTAAGAATGGAAACTTTGGAGCATTTTCGAATTATAAAATGAAACAGAATGTCTTAGGTTTAACACATCTGAACAAACACAAAATATTCAAAGTGTTTCTACGCCTTAGCTTTTTCAAAGCCGCTTTCCTGCTCTCTTTAGTTTGATCAAGTCTTTGGAAGTGGTGATCATTGTGCTTAAGCTTTCTATTCAGCACTATTATCAGGTGTATTCTTTTACTATTTTCTGTAAAGGGAAAATTCATCCCTTGGATCTGTTCTAAGGGAGGTGTTTCATCTCTTGTGTGTCAAGAGAGGTGGGTTTCATCCTCGTGTGTCTGGGAGGTGTTTCATCCTCGGTGTCTGGGAGGTGTTTCATCCTTAGTGTGTCCGAGGAGGTGTTTCCGTTTATCTTTATTTGTTATTGCATGAATTGGTGTTTGTAATTTCAATTAAAGATAGTGGGAAAAATCATCACGGATTTGTGGTGGTTGGGAACTGGATGTAGGATTGGCTTAATCCGAACCAGTATAAATCTCTGTGTTCTTTCTTTCTCTCTTTATCTTTTAATTGTGGATCATTATTACAATTGCTAATCCCAACAGCGTTAATCAAAGGATTGGAAAAATTCACATCCAAGTTTTTGAAAGTTTTTCAAAACCTGAAAATTTATTTGAAAGAGAAAATTTCTTTAAAAACCCAATTCACCCCCTCCCCCTCTTGGTTTTTACACTGCCGTCTTTATTTAACAATTGGCCTCAGAGCTGGTTTTTTGAAAGTTATTCAAAAACGAGATCCTTACGGCAGACAAAAATTAAACTTTTGCTGAAGGTGCATCTATTCATAGACCACCACTTTTTACAGGTGAAAACTATCCTTTTGGAAAAAGAGGATGGAAATTTTTCTAAGGTCTAATGATCAAGGCGTTTGGGATCTTTGTTGTAAATGGTCCATTTATTCCTATGGTTGTTGTTGAAGAAGCGCAGGTACCTAAGAAGAAAGCAAATTGGAGCAAGGACGAATACAACCAGAATCAATGCGACATAAGGGCATGTAATATGATAGCATCTGCCTTAACCATTGATGAGTTTTACAGGTTATCAGATTGCACTACTGCAAAGGAGATGTGGGACACTCTAGAAGTCACACATGAAGGAACGGAAGAAGTGAAACGATCAAGGAAAAACACCTTGATTCAAGAATATGAAATGTTCCGTATGATTAAAGGAGAAACCATATGCGACGTACAAAAGAGATTTACTCACATCGTAAATCATCTCAAGGCGTTAGGTAAGAAATTTGATACTGAAGAATTAAATGTCAAAATTTTGAAATCTTTGGACAGGACTTGGCAACCTAAAGTGACGACCATCACGGAATCAAAGAACCTGTCAAACATGAACATGACAACTCTCTTCGGGAAGCTCAGAGAACATGAAATGGAGCTAGGTCGCTTCAACGGTGAAGAAGAGGACGTTAAAAGAAAAGGTATTGCTTTAAAGGTTCAATCCATTAAAGAGGAGAGCAGCGATACTGATGATTCAGAAGACGATGATCTAAATGAATTTGTAAAGAAATACAAAAAAGTTCATCAAGAAGAAAGGCAACCATAAGAAAGGTAAGAAATTTGAAAATTCAAATTCTAACGATAATTATAAATGTTATGGTTGTGGCAAAAGAGGACACATGAGAGCAGATTGTCCAAATTCCAAGAAGCCTGAAGAAAGGGAAAAGAAAAACAAGAAGTTTTTCAAAAAGAAGAAGAGAGCATATATTGCTTGGGACGACAATGAAGTGAGTTCTTCTGAAGGATCAAGTGAATAAGAAGAAGAAGCAAACATTTGTCTCATGGCAGATGATGATGTGGAATCCACGTGCAACGAGGTAAGTGATTCTAATCTTCCAAATGATTATGATGAATTGCTTGAAGAATTTCTAAATCTTTGTAAAAAATCTGAAAAGCTCTTTTCGGCTCATAACAAATTGAAAAATGATTTTAAGGTTCTTGAAAAGAAAATTATTGATTTGGAAGAACAGAAAAAGGTTTTGAAAGATGATTTGGAAAAGGCAAGAATTCCGTGTAAATGCAAAACAAAAATTCCTGTTTACGAAAATTGTAATGTTCTTGCTAACAAGGTTTCTTATCTTGAAACATCTCTTTCAAAAATCACGATGGGCAATAATAATTTAAACAATGTTTTGAAAGTGCAAAAAGGTTTATATGAAAAGCAGGTCTTGGTTATAATTTCAGGTATAATCATAAACCTACTAAAACTGTTTTTGTGAAAGGAGAATCGTCTAATTCAAATAAGGTTTTTGAAAATTCTAATTCCTTTAAACAAAACGTTTCTACAAAGAAAGTTTATAAAAATGCATATTTCTCAAGAAGAACAAATGTTCCTACATGTTTTTATTGTATGCATAAAGGTCATTCTGTTAATAGATGCAATATTAAACGTTTTAGTGTTCCTAATGGGAAATACAAATGGGTTCCCAAAGGAAAAATTGTTTCTAACCCATGAGGACCCTGATAAGTGATTGTAGGGAACCAGAATTTTTCTTGTTTATATTGCAGGCTAGTTCCATATCCAAAAGGCCTCTTTGGTGATGAGTTAGCAAGTGATCAAGTTTATGAAGGAAGGCATAAACATCAACGAGTTGGCATATTTACCAATCTTTTATCTCAAGTAAGATTTTATGAGCTTAGAAAGGATCCAGGTAAGTGTTGTTGATGATTTTAATGTTATTTCAGCGTTTTACGAAAATTTACGTATTTAATCGATTAGGTTTTGTGTGATAATCGATTAAACGCGGTGTTTGTGAAAATAATGTATGGATATCTCCATCATAAATATTAGTCCACAAAGGAATAAAATAGGCAGTCATATAGCATTTAAGTTTCAATTTGAATTTTTAGAAAGAGATTTCAAGGAATTAATGAGTGGAAATTATTTCTAAAAACTCCCCCTTAAACTATGCTCTTAATTGTTTAAGCTATATAAGGCACTTATTTGAATTATTTCCTAAAGCTCTCCTTGAAATTAATTTTCTTAAAAGCTATATTAAATAGATAGATTTTCAATCAAGACAAATATTTTCTCCCCCTTTATTTTTATCATTTTCAAAAAGATTACATTTTCAGAGATAATTACAGCAGAAGCAAATTAATACACAGAAAATAATAGAGAGAAAAAAATACAGCAGCTGGAAAATAATGAAGAACAAGCTAAGGAAAAGTGAACTTGTAGCCTATTCAGTTTCTTCACTATCTTCTTCATCTTCCTCAACATTGGCTAGCTGTTTGCCTCTTGAGGATGTTGTATTATCTTCTTCAGGAGATAATTCTTCAATGTTCATCTTCCTTTCAACTCTATACATTCTTCTATTGAGTCTTGAAAGTTGATGAGAAAGGCCTTCAAATTCCTTGGAGTGAAGATTCATCATATTATCCATCCTTGATATGAGAAGCTCCTCCACTGATCCTGGTTGAGGTTGAAATTGAGGTGGAGGTTGAGGTTGGTCTTCATCATCTTCTTCCATGGCAGCAACTCCTTCATCTCTTTGGGTAAACCTGTTGCCTTGTTCTATGAGGCCCATATGCCTTAGAACATTTTTGCCAATTTTGCTATTGCTTAGCAAAATTTGTTTATTCTCCCCTTCAAGATCAACACCTTTGTATTCTAGAATCTTAGAAACAAACACAGCATAGGGTAATGCAAAAGAGGAAAGCCTAATGGCTTTAAACATATTATCAAGGATAATTGAGGGCCAATCTATGCTCACATTATTAAGGAATCCATACATTAGAAGGATGTCTTCCTTAGTAAGTTGGGCATGATTAGTGCCTCTTGCAACTAAAATCCAAACAATAACATAATGCAGCATTCTTTCATTTAACTTTACATTACCAACTTTATACAAGTTCTCAACTTGTAGGTTAGGATCCTTGCAGAATTTTCTGAATTCTACCAACTTGTTGAAGTCCTCAAAGCCATATGTGATGTTTATGCCTTGAGTTGAGAGACCAGCTACATTGTTCCATAATTCTTCATCAAAGAAGATCCTTACACCTTTCACTTTAGTGCTTGGGCTGGTCGTTCTTGATGTCAAGTTCATGTAGAACACTCTAACCAAATCGGGTAGAATGCCCCTTCCATCTCCACAAATTGTTGTAGTCCACTTCCTACTAAAAATTCCTGAAATTGAAAACCATGAGATCTAAAAAATTCACAAGATAGATATTTAGGGGTAAGAATTTTCCTATCCTTCCACTTGTTAACAAAGCCAATTTGCAGATCCTCATCTGAAATCCAACCAGCTAGATTTGGAGGTCTCCTTTCTTGAGGTTGAGAAGTCATGGGCTCCTTTCCTCTTCTCCTTGATGGCATCTTCCTTCTTCTTTGATAAGCCATTATAGAGATATAGAAGACAAGAAAATTTGCACAACAAGATAATGAAATAACAGAGACAACATGAGAGAATTAAAATTCGCACAAGACAGACAAATAACAGCAGAAAGCAGCAAGAGTGAAAGAGAGTGAGTGAGTCACTTTGATTCTCAAACCAGCTATTTATAGAATGAAATCCGGGTCATAAAACGTTGATTTAATGAAAATATATCTGTTGGGAACGAATATAGCCGTTTAAAAAAAAGACAAAACTCGTAAAAACATGGTCAACGTTCGAAAATCAGAGTTGCAGAAAAACATAGAACGGTGCATTTAATCGATTATATTTTCATTTAATCGATTATTTGCATTCAAAAATTTTCCAGAAAACGAAAACCCTGAAATTTAATCGATTAAGTTTATGACATAATCGATTAAATCGCTGGGGAGCAATTTAATCGATTCAGGATATTATCACAAGTCTCTAGGTTTCTTTTTATCATCATCAAAAAGGGGGAGATTGTTGGCATATTTCAAGTCCAGAGTTTTATGGAGACCTACGGTTTTGATGATGAAGTTTTTAGAAAGTTTCAATCAACATTAAAGATTTGTGCCATCTCACAAAGGAAGGTTGCTTGATAAGAAAGGAAAGGCATAAAGAGCATTCAAAGCTTTCAAGAGAGAAGATTGATGAAGATTTTCTCAAGAGCTGAAGGATCAAAGGTAGAAGGTTCTGTTTTGGGTGTTGGATAAAAAGAGTAAGTCATAAATCCCATTCAAGACCTTCCCAAACAAGAGAGCAAGGTGTTTTCTCGTAAAAACGTTTTTCTACGCTTTTAATCGATTACCATACGTAGATAATCGATTATTTAACTTAAAATTTGAATTAAAAATGTTTAACGAGCAAAATAATCGATTAAGTGTCTTTGATAATCGATTATATTGATTCTGGGTTAATATAATCGATTATGGCCTTAATCTAATCGATTAAATCAGACGATATTTGTTTTCCAGTTTTTAAACATGATATAATCGATTAAGCTTTTAATATAATCGATTAAATGAGTCGTTTTTGCGAAATTAATTTTAAATCAACCTAAGAATGGAAACTTTGGAGCATTTTCGAATTATAAAATGAAAGAGAATGTCTTAGGTTTAACACATCTGAACAAACACAAAATATTCAAAGTGTTTCTGCGCCTTAGCTTTTTCAAAGCCGCTTTCCTGCTCTCTTCAGTTTGATCAAGTCTTTGGAAGTGGTGATCATTGTGCTTAAGCTTTCTATTCAGCACTATTATCAGGTGTATTCTTTTACTGTTTTATGTAAAGGGAAAATTCATCCCTTGGATCTGTTCTAAGGGAGGTGTTTCATCTCTTGTGTGTCAAGAGAGGTGGGTTTCATCCTCGAGTGTATGCGGGAGGTGTTTCATCCTTAGTGTGTCCGAGGAGGTGTTTCCGTTTATCTTTATTTGTTATTGCATGAATTGGTGTTTGTAATTTCAATTAAAGATAGTGGGGAAAATCATCACGGATTTGTGGTGGTTGGGAACTGGATGTAGGATTGGCTTAATCCGAACCAGTATAAATCTCTGTGTTCTTTCTCTCTCTCTTTATCTTTTAATTGTGGATCATTATTACAATTGCTAATCCCAACAGCGTTAATCAAAGGATTGGAAAAATTCACATCCAAGTTTTTGAAAGTTTTTCAAAACCTGAAAATTTATTTGAAAGAGAAAATTTCTTTAAAAACCCAATTCACCCCCCCTCTCTTGGTTTTTACACTGCAGTCTTTATTTAACAAACAGAACCTTCTAATCTTGAAACTTCAGCTCTTGAGAAAATCTTCATCAATCTTCTCTCTTGAAAGCTTTGAATGCTCTTTATGCCTTTCCTTTTCTACGAAGCAGCCTTCCTTTATGAGATGGCACAAGTCTTTAATGTTGATTGAATCACTCTAAATCTTCATCATCAAAACTTTAAGACGTAATAAAAAAAATCAGGAGAACTTCATTTACTCTTGGTCTTGAAATATGCCAACAAAAAGTGCTTTCCTAAACGGATACATCAAGGAAGAAGTCTATGTAGAACAACCTCCAGGCTTTGAAGATTTCAAAAATCCTAATCATGTCTACAAGTTGAAGAAAGCCTTGTATGGACTCAAAAAAGCCTCAAGATCTTGGTATGAAAGGTTGAGTAATTTCTTGCTAGAAAATAATTTTAGAAGAGGTAAAGTTGATTCTACTCTTTTCATTAAGAAATCAGAGAAACATTCTTATTGTTCAAGTTTATGTTGATGATATCATATTTGGATCAACGAATGATAATCTTTGCCAAGAGTTTGCTAGTAACATGCAGGGAGAGTTTGAAATGTCTATGATGGGAGAATTAAATTTCTTTCTTGGATTGCAAATCAAACAATTGAAGAAAGGCATATTCATATGTCAAACAAAGTATTGCAATGAAATCTTAAAGAAATTTGAGATGGAAAGTTCCAAGGAAGTTGCAACTCCCATGGCTACATCTTGTTATCTAGATCAAGATTTAAGTGGTAAGGCTGTAGATCAAACAAGGTATCGAGGTATGATTGGATCATTGCTTTATCTTACTACAAGTAGACCTGATATTATGCAAAGTGTGTGTGTTTGTGCTAGGTTTCAATCCAACCCTAGAGAATCACACCTAAAGGCTGTTAAGAGAATCCTTAAGTACCTTAGACGAACAAAATCCTTTGGTTTATGGTACCCTTCAGGAGCCTCACCTAGTATCATAGGTTTTTCTGACTCAGATTATGGTGGCTGTAGAGTTGATAGGAAAATTACTAGTGGTACATGTCATCTTTTAGGATGTTCTTTAGTTTCATGGCATTCTAAGAAACAGGCTAGTGTTGCTCTTTCAACCACAGAGGCTGAGTATATAGCAACAGGCAGTTGTTGTGTTCAAATACTGTGGATGAAGCAGCAATTAGAAGATTTTGATATCTTTTTAGATCATATCCCTCTTAAGTGTGATAACACTAGTGCCATTAATTTGACTAGGAACCCTATCATGCATTCTAAGACAAAGCATATAGAAATTAGACATCATTTCATTAAAGATCATTTAGCTAAAGGTGATTGCATTATAGAATATATAGATACCAAACATCAATTAGTTGATATCTTTACCAAACCTTTGCCTAGAGATAGATTTTATGAGCTTAGAAGAGATCTAGGAATTGTTGATGATAAATATATTGATTGATTGATGTTTATTGTTGTTTTTTATGTTAATTATGCGTTTTTTCGAAAAATTCCGTATTTAATCAACTTGTTTTCGTGTGGTAATCGATTAAAAGCGTTGTTTTTAAAGATGTTTTAAAACATAATCGATTAAGTTCATAACATAATCGACTAAATCGCTAGGGAGAAATTTAATCGATTAAGGAATGCACATAATCGATTAAATTTCTGGGTCTTCGTTTTCTGAAAAAATTTTGAAGGCAAATAATCGATTAAGTTCTTCACATAATCGATTAAATGCGACGTTCTGTGTTTTTCTGCACACTTTCTTTTTTAATGTTGGGCTTAATTTCACGTGTTTTTCTGTTCAAACGGCTATATTCAAATCCTAACGGCTCTATTTACATTAAATCAACAAATTGTGATCATATTCTTTGCCTATAAATATTGAGAATTAAAGTGCTACTTTCACTCTCTCTCTCACTCTTGCTGGCTTTTCTGCTGTTAATCCCTCTTTTTTGTGAATTTGTGGTTCTGTGTTATTCTGTTTTTGTGCTATTTCATCTGTGCATTTTTCTTTTGTCCATTCCCTATCTACATGGCTGATCAAAGGAGAAGAAAGATGCCCTCAAGGAGGAGAGGCAAGGAGCCCATGACATCCCAACAGCAAGAAAGGAGACCACCAACACTTGCTGGATGGATTTCTGATGAGGATATGCAGATTGGTTTCGTGAATAAATGGAAAGACAGGAAGATTCTAACCCCAAAATATTTATCTTGCCATTTTTTCAGAACTCATGGTTTCACTTTTCAGGATTGTTTAGTTGCAAGTGGATTGCAAAATTTTGTTGAGATGGAAGGAGCATATTATCCAGACTTAGTCAGAGTTTTCTACATGAATCTGACTTCAAGGGCAGCTAGTCCCAGTACCAAGGTGAAAGGAGTTCGAATTCACCTTGATGAAGAGGTGTGGAACAATGTTGCTGGATTATCCACCCAAGGAGGGATAAACATCACTTATGGCTTTGAGGACTTCAACAAGCTGGAGGAGTTTCGGAAATTCTGCAAGGATCCAAACTTACAAGTGGAAAACTTGTACAAAGTTGGTAATGTTAAGTTAAATGAGCGCATGTTACATTATGTTATTGTATGGATTCTTGTTGCTAGAGGCACCAATCATGCCCAACTTACTAAGGAAGACATTCTATTGATGTATGGCTTTCTTAATAATGTTAGTATTGATTGGCCTTCTATTATTTTAGATAATATGTTTAAAGCCATTAGGCTATCATCCTTTGCTTTACCCTATGATGTGTTCATATCAAAGATATTAGAATATAAAGGTTTAGATCTTGAAGGAGAAAACAAGCAAATTTTTCTTAGCAACAGCAAAATAGGGAAGAATGTTCTAAGGCACACGGGCCTTATAGAACAAGGAAACAGGTTCAGGCAAAGAGATGAGGAAGCTGCTGCAATGGATGAAGATGAAGAACCACCACCTCAACCTCAACCTGGATCAATGGAGGCACATATTCTATCAAGGATGGACACCATGATGAGTCTCCAAACAACTCATTATGATGACCTTTGCTCTAGGCTCTCAAGGCTTAATTAATAGGAGAGTTTATATAGTAGAAAGGAAGCTGGAGATTGAAGATGTCTCTCCAGAAGAAGATAATGCTAGATCTTCCAGAGGCAAACAGCCAACAGTAGATGATGAGGAAGATGAAGAAGATGCAGAGGATAGTGAAGAAATTGAATAGGCTACAAGTTCACTAATTCTCTTAGCTTAATTTTATTTTTCCAGCTACTGTCTTTTATTTTCCCTCTATATTTTCTATGTATTTAAATTGCTTATGCTGTATTATTCTCTGAATATGTAATCTTTTTGAAAATGATAAAAATAAAGGGGGAGAAATATATTTGTTTTGATTGATAATCTGTCCAGATTTCTAGCATTTAAGAAAATTAATTTCAGGGGGAGCATTAGGAAATATTTCAAATAATTGCCTAATATATATCTTAAACATTTAAGAGCAAAGTTTAAGAGGGAATTTTTAGAAATAATTTCCAGTCATTAATTTCCTTGAAATCTCTTTTTCAAAATTCAAATTGAAAATTAAATGCTTTATGATTGCCTACTTTATTTCCTTTGTTGACTAATCTTTATGATGGAGATATCCATACATTATTTTCAAGATTTTCAGGATATCAATCACAAGTCTCTGTTTCTTTTTATCGTCATCAAAAAGGGGGAGATTGTTAGCACATTCCAAGACCAAGTGTTAATGAAGTCTTCCAGAGGTTTAATGAAGTCTTCCAGAGTTTTAATGAAGTCTTAAAGTTTTGATGATGAAGATTTAATATGATTCAATCAACATTAAAGACTTGTGCCATCTCACAAAGGAAGGTTGCTTGGTAGAAAAGGAAAGACATAAAGAGTGTTTAAAGCTTTCAAGAGAGAAGATTGATGAAGATTTTCTCAAGAGCTGAAGTTTCAAGTGTAGAAGGTTCTGTTTTGGGTGTTGGATGAAAAGAGTAAGTCATAAATCCCATTCAAGACCTTCCCAAACAAGAGAGCAAGTTTTTTTCTCGCAAAAACGTTTTTCTACGCTTTTAATCGATTATGATACGTAGATAATCGATTATTTAACTTAAAATTTGAATTAAAATTGTTTAACGAACTAAATAATCGATTAAGTATTTTTTATAATCGATTATATTGATTCTGGGTTAATATAATTGATTATGGCCTTAATCTAATCGATTATATCAGGCAAAATAAGTTTTCCAGTTTTCGAATATGATATAATCGATTAAGCTTTTTATATAATCGATTAAATGAGTCATTTTTGTGAAATCAATGCTAAGTCAACCTAAGAATGGAAACTTTGATGCATTTTCGAATTATAAAATGAAAGAGAATGTCTTAGGTTAATCATCATCTGATTAAACACGAATATTCAAAGTGTTCTTGCGCCTTAACTTTTTAAAACTGCTTTCTTGCTCTCTCAAAGTTTGATCAAGTCTTTGGAAGTGGTGATCTTTGTGCTTAAGCTTTATATCCAGCACTATTATTAGGTGTATTCTTTTTTACTATTTTTATAAACGGGAAAATTCATCCCTTGGATTTGTTCTAAGGGAGGTGTGTTCATCTCTTGTGTGTCAAGAGAGGTGGGTTTCATCCTCAGTGTGTCTGGGGAGGTGTTTCATCCTTAGTGTGTCTAAGGAGGTGTTTCCTTTATCTTTATTTTTTATTGCATGAATTGGTGTTTGTAATTTCAATTAAAGATAGTGGGGTGATCATCACGCATTTGTGGTGGTTGGGAACTGGACGTAGGATTGGCTTAATCCGAACTAGTATAAATCTCTGTGTTCTTTCTCTTTCCCTATCTCTTTTTATTGTGGATCATTTTAACAATTGCAACTCAATCTTCTTTAATCAAAGGTAAAGAAAAATCCGCATCCTAAGTTTTTGAAAGTAATTCAAAAATCTGGAAATTCATTTTAAAGGGAAAAAGTTTATTAAAAGTCCAATTCACCCCCCTCTTGGTTTTTACACTGCCGTCTTTATTTAACAAAACTTTTTTTGCTCTTTGACATATCTGCAAAACAAATTTAGTTTAGTTTTCTTGGTCCCCAAATCAAGTTAGGTCCTTTTTGAGTTAGGAATAACATATAATCTTGGTTTCCAAATATATTCACCTCCTGAAATACCAAAATTTTTAATGTAGCAATATTTAAATATATGCCCAGTTTTCATACAATAAAAACATTTTCTTGATTTGATATTTAAGAAAGACTTAGATTCTGTAGCAGAAAAATGTTTGACAGATTCACCATAGGCAAGTCTAGTTCTGTTTAGAAAACCTTTCTGAGAACTTAATAGTTGATCAAGACTATTTTTTCCCAATTGAAACTTTCCTAACGTCTTTATTAGATAAGCTACTTTTTCTTGACGATTCTTGTAGTTTTCACAATTAGCAGGGTTGTTTTTGTTATCAATTTCAGATTTTTCAGATTTAATCTGATTTTCCAGTTCCAGTACTCTATTTTCTAGCCAGCTATTTAATCCTTTTAGTCTGTTAATATGATGATCTTGTTTTCTAGCTTCATCATGCAGTTCTTTAAATGCACCTAATAAAGTGTCATAGTTTTCACTGAGATCAGTGTCACTGTTACTCACCTGACTTGAGGTTTCTGCATTTGCTACAAGACATAGATTAGCTTGATTTTCAGATTCAGAATCTGATATGGAGGATCTGCAAGATTCACTATCATCCCATGCCATATAGGCTTTCTTTCCTTTCCTTTCTTTAAATGAGGATTTCATTTTTCATAGACTTTGTCTTTTCTTTCTTTTCTTTCAGGGCTTCTTTCTTTTCTTTGATTAATAAGAGGACAATAAATTTTCACATGTCCTAGCTGCCCAAAATTGAAGCAAGAGAAATTAGAAGTATTGAAATTAGATTTTCTTGTGTACCTTTTCTGATGATCTTGAAATCTGTCTCTTGAATTGTTTCTTTTCTTTAGAAATTTTCCAAATTTCTTTACAAGCATGGCAAATTCTTCACTGTCATTTTCCTTCTCCTCTTCATCATAGTTTAAGAATTCTTTGGCTTTCAAGGCTAGGCTCTTATTCTTCTTGTCATAACTTTCTAGCTGATCAAGTCTATTTAATTCCAGTTCATGCTCTCACAATTTTCCAAACAATGTTGTTGTGTTCATGACTGAGAGATCTTTTGTTTCAAGAATTGTAGTAACCTTTGGCTGCCAGCTCCTGTTTAGGCATTTTAGGACCTAGATATTCAGTTCTTCATCATCAAACTTTTTGCCCAGTCCTATCAAATGATTCACAATGTGAGTGAATCATTTTTTAACATCTTGGATGCTTTCTCCAGGCTGCATTCTAAACATTTCGTATTCTTGAATCAATGTATGTTTTCTTTCTCTTTTCACTTCAGATGTGCCCTCATGGGTTACTTGTAAGATGTCCCACATCTCCTTTGCAGTAGTACACTGAGATATCCTGAAAAATTCATCAAGATTCAATGCAGAAGTTAAGATATTTTTTGCCTTACAATCAAATTATGCGCGCTTGTTTTCTTCTTTTGTCCATGTCTCCCAAGGTTTTTTCAGATATTGTTCCATCCTCTGCTTTTATCTTTGGAATGTATGAACCATTAACTACAGCATCCCATATGCCTCTGTCCATAGATTTTGAAGAAAATCTTCATCCTTGCTTTCCAAAAGGGGTAATTAGCCCCAACAAACAGTGGTGGTCTACTGGTGGAAGCGCCTTCAGCAAAGGGTAGCTTGTTTTCAGACATTTTCTTGGATCAATCTTGAATACCTTTCAAGAACTTGCTCTTGATACCAATTGTTAGAATCAGAGAGATATCAACAAGGGGGAATGAATTGATACCGTATTTTCTTCCAAATCTGTCAAGTATCAGATTTTACATTTCTTTGTCAGGAACAAATTAGTTTACTTATCACTGAAAATAGCTGATTAGTTATATCAGAAAATTATAAAAGAAGATAGGGAAGAGAAAGAATGCACAAGAAATTATACTGGTTCACCCTTTTTCAAGAGCTACGTCCAGTTTAAATCTGTAACACTAACAGATCACAATAATGTTAGCATATTTCAAGATCAAGTGTTGATGAAGTCCTCTAGATATTTCATGAAGATTTAAAGTTTTGATGATGAAGATTTAAAGTGCTCTAAACAACATTAAAGACTCGTGTCATCTCACAAAGGAAGGTTGCTTGATGGAAAAGCCAAGGCATAAAGAGTGTTTAAAGCTTTCAAGAGAGAAGATTGATGAAGATTTTCTCAAGAGCTAAAGTTTCAAGTTTAGAAGGTTCTATTTTGGGTGATGGATGAAAAGAGTAAGTCATAAATCCCATTCAAGACCTTTCCAAACCTGAGAGCAAGTAGTTTTCTCGCAAAAACGTTTTTCTACGCTTTTAATCGATTATGATACATAGTCTAATCAATTATTTCACTTAAAATTTGAATCAAAATAGTTTAACGAGAAAAATAATCGATTAAGTGTTTTTGATAATCGATTATATTGATTCTGGGTTAATATAATCGATTATGGCCTTAATCTAATCGATTATATCAGGCAAAATGAGTTTTCCAGTTTTTAACTCTGATATAATCGATTAAGCTTTTTAGATAATCGATTAAATAAGTCGTTTTTGTGAAATCAATGCTAAATCAACCTAAGAATGGAAACTTTGATGCATTTTCGAATTATAAAATGAAAGAGAATGTCTTAGGTTCAACACATTTATAGTCATTTTTTAATTTATTATGAAAAGAAGTAAGTTTTTCATATTTTTCACATAAATCTAGAAACTCTTAAAGCAATTCATCATAATTATCTGGAAGACCAAAATCACTTACCTTGCTACACGTGGATTTAGCGTCATCATCTGCCATGAGACAAATGTTTTCTTCTTCTTCCGAATCACTTGCACTTTCAGAAGAACTCACTTCATTATCTTCCCAAGCAATGTACGCCTTCTTTTTCTTTTTGTCAAAAGGCTTTTTGTGCTTCTTGACCTTTTCTTCATCTTTCTTGATGTTGGGGCAATCCGACTTCAAGTGACCCCTTTTTCCACAACCATAGCATTTAAAGTTATCAAGAGAATTTAAATTTTCAGCTTTCTTACCTTTCTTGAAATTCCCTTTGTTTTTGTTCTTGATGAACTTCTTGTATTTCTTGACGAACATGCTGATGTCACTGCATTCAAGATTGTCATCTGAATCACTACTCTCACCCTTGTAGGATTCCGCTTTAAGAGCAACACCTTTCCTCTTGACGTCTTCCTCCTCTCCTTTGAAACGTCCAAGCTCAATTTCGTGTTCTCTAAGCTTTCCAAAGAGAGTTGTCATGTTCATGCTTATGAGATTCTTTGATTCCGAGATAGCCGTCACCTTGGGTTGCCATGTCCTGTCCAAAGATTTTAAAATTTTCACATTTAACTCCTCAGTGTCAAATTTCTTACCTAATGCCTTGAGGTGATTTACAATGTGAGTAAATCTCTTTTGAACGTCATAGATGGTTTCCCCTTTGCTCATCCGGAACATCCCATATTCTTGAATCAAGGTATTCTTCCTTGATCTCTTGACATCCTCCATTCCTTCATGTGTGACTTCTAGAGTGTCCCACATCTCCTTTGCTGTAGTGCAATCAGACAACCTGTAAAACTCATCAACAGTTAAGGCAGATGATATCATATTACACGCCCTTATATCGCATTGATACTCATTATACTCATCCTTGGTCCAACTTGCTCTCACTTTGGGTACCTGCACATCATTAACAATAGTCATAGGAATATATGGACCATTTACAATTGCATCCCAAACGCCTTGATCATTAGACCTAAGGAAAATTTCCATCCTCTTTTTCCAAAAAGGATAGTGTTGGCATATTTCAAAAGCAAGAGTAAATGAAGTTTTCCAGATTCTTTTATGAAGTCTTAAAGTTTTGATGATGAAGATTTAGAGTGATTCAATCAACATTAAAGACTTGTGCCATCTCACAAAGGAAGGCTGCTTGGTAGAAAAGGAAAGGCATAAAGAGCATTCAAAGCTTTCAAGAGAGAAGATTGATGAAGATTTTCTCAAGAGCTGAAGTTTCAAGAGTAGAAGGTTCTGTTTTGGGTGTTGGATAAAAAGAGTAAGTCATAAATCTCATTCAAGACCTTCCCAAACAAGAGAGCAAGGTGTTTTCTCGCAAAAATGTTTTTCTACGCTTTTAATCGATTATGATACGTAGATAATCGATTATTTAACTTAAAACTTGAATTAAAAATGTTTAACGAACTAAATAATCGATTAAGTGTCTTTGATAATCGATTATATTGATTCTGGGTTAATATAATCGATTATGGCCTTAATCTAATCGATTATATCAGACGAAATTAGTTTTCCAGTTTTTAAACATGATATAATCAATTAAGCTTTTAATATAATCGATTAAATGAGTCGTTTTTGCGAAATCAATACCAAATCAACCTAAGAATGGAAACTTTGGAGCATTTTCGAATTATAAAATGAAAGAGAATGTCTTAGGTTAAACACATCTGATAAAACACATAATATTCAAAGTGTTTTTGCGCCTTAGCTTTTAAAAACCGCTTTCCTTCTCTCTTCAGTTTGATCAAGTCTTTGGAAGTTATGATCATTGTGCTTAAGCTTTCCATCCAACACTATTATCAGGTGTATTCTTTTACTATTTTTATTAAACGGGAAAATTCATCCCTTGGATCGGTTCTAAGGGAGATGTGTTCATCTCTTGTGTGTCAAGAGAGGTGGGTTTCATCCTTAGTATGTATGGGGAGGTGTTTCATCCTTAGTGTGTCTGAGGAGGTGTTCCATTCTTAGAGATAGTGTCTTCTTCATTTTCAGAGATAGTGTCTTCTTTAGAAGATCCAGATTGATTTCCTTCATTATGCACAGGAGAAGGAATCCTTACACGTACTTTAATCCTCTTTGAAGGTTGACCCATAGTTGGGTTTGAAGGTGCAGTAGCAGAACCAGAGTTCCTGCTAGCTTGAGCAGGAGAAGCAGAGGTTGATCCTCTGTTCCGTGTTTGCATCCTGTGAACTGGGGAATTGGAAGCCTGGGACTTTATTGTGGTTCTTGAGGATCTTCGTAGTCTCTAAACAACATTTAGTAAAGGTGTATCTGAATAATCATCACTCTCAATCACGAAATAGTCATTAGAAGACATTTTGTTATAGACTATCAGAGAAAATATGATGCACAAGGATTGTGTGTATAATGCTGAAGAAGCAATTTAATAGGGAAGGTTGAATAGATTGTTCAGAAGAAGAAAAATAAGTGTGAGAAGATTTTGAACAGATATGCACTCAAACCAGATGTTAGTAGTCAACTGTCAGAAATACAGAAGGAATATATTGAAAAAGGGAAATTCAATTTTGGAAAAGAAATAAAGCTTTCTCACATATATATATAAGTGTCTATGTTTCATTAGTGGGATCGAGTACGAAATTTTGAAACAAAATACATTTGGTTCAGATAGAATTGGATGAATTAAACTAGTTAGTTTGAATATCCAATTGAATCAAATGTATTAAAATAAAATCACTCAACTAGTCAAAGAAATTAATAGGCTAAACTGACAACAATTATAGCAGTGTATCAGTTAAATGAAATAAGTCAGCTATTTCAAAAGAATTAACAAACTATATTATGCAGCAGTAGAACATTTAAGACAGATTCTTAATGTTTAAGATTCCTAATTCATTTCTTAATTTGAAAAACCTGTCACGACCTAATGGTTTAGTGAAAATATCAGCTAGTTGGTCATTTGTTGAAACAAATTCAATCCTACAATCTTTCTTCTCAATATGATCTCTTATGAAGTGATGCCTAATTTCAATATGTTTTGTTCTAGAGTGTTGAATGGGATTTTTTTGTTAGATTTATAGAACTTGTGTTATCACATAGAATAGGAACATCAGATAAATGCAAATCAAAATCAAATAGTTGTTGTTTTAACCAAAGAATTTATGCAGTGCAACTTCCAGCAGTAATGTATTCAGCTTCTGCTGTAGATAATGCAACACATGCTTGCTTCTTGCTGGTCCAGGATATCAAACAATTTCCAAAGAGATGGCATAGTCCACTTGTGCTCTTTCTATCTAATTTGAAACCTGCAAAATCAGAATTTGTATATCCTATTAAATTCAGTTCATTACCAGTGGAGCACCATAGTCCAACATTCACTGTTCCTTTGAGATACTTGAGAATTCGTTTTGCAGCAGTGAAATGTGATTCTTTTGGATTGGCTTGAAATCTTGCACATAAGCATACAACAAACATGATATCTAGTCTGTTGGCAGTTATATATAGCAAGGAACCAATTAAGCCTCTGTACATGGTGGCATCAACTGTTTTCCCTTTTTCATCCATGTCAAGATAGCAATTTGAAGACATGGGAGTAGAGACTTCTTTGCAGCTTTCCATATTAAATTTCTTCAACGACTCATTGCGATTACTTTGTTTGGTTGATGAATGTACCATTTGGCATTTGTTTAACCTGTAATCCTAAGAAAAAAATTTAACTCTCCCATCATGGACATCTCAAATTCACCTTTCATAGTATCTGCAAATTCTTGCCATAGAGATTGATTAGATGAACCAAAAGTTATATCATCAACATAAATCTGCACTAATATGAGTTCATTATCAACTTTCTTAGTAAAAGAGTTTTTTTAATAACTCCTCTTTTAAAGCCTTGTGATATGAGGAAAGTTGTAAGTCTTTCATACCATTGTCTAGGTGCCTGTTTGAGACCATACAAAGCCTTTTTCAGTTTGTATACATGATTAGGAAATTTAAAATCAATAATTCTAGGAGGTTGTTCAACATATACATCTTCATTAATAAAGCAGTTTAAGAAAGCACTCTTGACATCCATTTGAAAAAGTTTGAAGACAAGGAAAAGCAAAAGCAAGTAATAGTCTTATAGCTTCTAATCTAGCTACAGGAGCATAGGTTTCATCAAAATCAATACCTTCTTCTTGATTATAGCCTTTAGCAACTAATCTAGCTTTGTTCCTAGTGATTATCCCATTCTCATCAACCTTATTTCTAAACACCCATTTAATTCCAATAACATTCATATTGTTATTTCTAGGTACAGGAAACCATACATCATTTTTGGTAAACTGATTTAATTCATCATGCATAGCAGTAATCCAATTATCATCAAGCAAGGCATCTTTGATATTCTTAGGTTCAATTTGTGAAACAAAAGCCATATGATTGCAGAAATCATTTAAAGAATTTCGAGTTGTAACTCCCTTTTCAACGTTTCCTATGATGTTGTCCAGTGATAGTGTTTTGAGTTCTCCAGGATTTAGACAGTACATTGTTTGTTGCAAAATAATCAACTGTTCTGGAGTTATAGCTAGCTTTTTCAATTTTTACATCACGATGAATGCATTCTTACTCGCATTATTATTTTTTTCTGATTTATCCGACATATCATCATCTGTACTGCAAGAGAAATACCTTCTCTCTCTTTTTGACATAAGAACTCATCAAATACAACATGAATTGATTCTTCAATAATTAAATTCTTTTTGTTGAATACACGATAAGCTTTACTATGCATAGATATCCTAAAAATATACCATCATCAGCTTTTTCATCAAACTTTCCTAAGGATGCTTTTCCATTGTTTAATATGAAACACTTGCAACCAAAAAATTTAAAATATGCAATGCTAGGAGTTCTACCATTTAATAGTTCATAAGGAGTCTTTTTGAGAATTGTTCTTATCAATACCCTGTTAAGCACATAGCAAGCTGTGGAAACTGCATCCGTCCAAAAATACTTAGGAAGCTTAGATTCACTTAACATAGTTCTAGCACATTCTTGTAGTGTTCTATTCTTTCTTTCAACAACTCCATTTTGTTGTGGAGTTCTAGGACCAGAAAAATTGTGAGATATACCACTTTTGAGCAAAACTTTTCAAATTGACTATTTTGAAATTCTGTTCCATGACCACTTCTTAAAGAAACAATGTTAAGATCTTTTTCATTTGAAATAATCTTGGCAAATTTCTTAAATGCATAGAAAGTTTCATCTTTAGAAGATAGAAATAATGTCCAAGTGAATCTTGAAAAATCATCAACAATGACAAGAACATTGGAGTTGTTACCAAGACTTACAGTTCTTGATGGACCAAAGAGATCAAGACGAAATAGCTCAAGTGCTCTTCTTGTTGAGATGATGTTCTTTGAATCAAAAGAGTTCCTTGACTGTTTTTCCTTTTGACAGTATCCACTGACTTTGTCTTTCACGAATTTGACATTTGGAAGTCCTCTAACAAGGTTTTTGCAGCAGATTTTGTTTAATAACTGCATATTAATGTGTCCACTTCTTCTATGCCAAAGCCAACCTTCATTCTCTTTGGTTAACAAGCATATATTCTTGAGATTTGAGGATTCAATGTCCAACATATATACATTGTTTGATCTTCTTCCAATGTGGACAATATCTACATATTTACAGTTATATATGACACAAAATTCTACATCAAAAGTAACCTTCATACCTTTGTCACATAGTTGACTAATACTCAACAGATTATGTTTCAATCCTTCAACAAATAGAACTTCTTTTATCTGTGAAAATGAACAACTTCCAATATCTCCAGAACCTTTCATTTTTCCCTTGCTGTCATCTCCAAATGTAACAGAACCTGCTTCATATTTCTTGAAATTTATAAGCTTAGATTTATCACCTGTCATATGTTTAGAGCATCCACTATCTAAATACTATAATGCTTTCTTTGCTCTTTGACATATATGCAAAAAAAATTTAGTTTAGTTTTCTTGGTCCCCAAAGCAAGTTGGGTCCTTTTGAGCTAGGAACAACAGATAATCTTGGTTTCCATAAATATTCACCTCTTGAAATACCAAAATTTTTAATGTAACAATATTTAGATATATGCCCAGTTTCCATACAATAAAAACATTTTCTTGATTTCCTATTTGAGAAAGATTTAGATTCTGCAACAAAAAAATGTTTGACAGATTCACCATAACCAAGTCCAGTTTTGTTTAGAAAACCTTTTTGAGAGCTTAACAGTTGATCAAGACTATTTTGTCCCAATTGAAACTTTCCTAAGGTCTTTATTAGATAAGCTACTTTTTCTTGAAGATTCTTGCAGTTTTCACAATTACCAGGATTGTTTTTGTTATTACTTTATGATTTTTCAGATTCTGATTTTCATTCAATCTGATTTTCCGGTTCCAGTACTCTGTTTTCTAGCCAACTATTTAATCCTTTTATTTTTTTAATATGATGATCTTGTTTTCTAGCTTCATCATGCAGTTTTTTTAATGCATCTAATAAAGTGTCATAGTTTTCACTGAGATCAGTGTCATTGATACTCACCTGACTTGAGGTTTCTGCATTTGCTACAAGACATAGATTGGCTTGATTTTCATATTCAGAATCTGATATGGAGGATCTGCAAGATTCACTATCATCCCATGCCATATAGGCTTTCTTTCCTTTCTTTAAATGAGGATTTCGTTTTTCAGAGACTTTGTCTTTTCTTTCTTTTCTTTCAGGGCTTCTTTCTTTTCTTTGATTAATAAGAGGACAATCCATTTTCACATGTCCTAGCGGCCCACAATGGAACAAGAGAAATTAGAAGTATTAAAATCATATTTTCTTGTGTACCTTTTCTGATGATCTTGAAATCTGTCTCTTGAATTGTTTCTTTTCTTTAGAAATTTTCCAAATTTCTTTACAAGCATGGCAAATTCTTCACTCGTCATTTTCGTTCTCCTCTTCATCACGCGTTTAAGCATTCTTTGGCTTTCAAGGCTAGGCTCTTATTCTTCTTGTCAGAACTTTCCAGCTGATCAAGTCTATTTAATTCCAGTTCATGCTCTCTCAATTTGCCAAACAATGTTGTTGTGTTCGTGACTGAGAGATCTTTTGTTTCAAGAATTGAAGTAACCTTTGGCTGCCAGCTCCTGTTTCGGCATTTCAGAACCATGATATTCAGTTCTTCATCATCAAACTTTTTGCCCAGTCCTATCAAATGATTCACAATGCTGGTGAATCTTTTTGAACATCTTGGATGCTTTCTCCAGGATGCATTCTGAACATTTTGTATTCTTGAATCAGTGTATGTTTTCTTGCTCTTTTCACTTCAGATGTGCCTTCATGGGTTACTTGCAAGATGTCCCACATCTCCTTTATAGTAGCACACTGAGATATCCGGAAAAATTCATCAAGATTCAATGCAGAAGTTAAGATATTTTTTGCCTTACAATCAAATTGTGCACGCTTGTTTTCTGCTTCTGTCCATGTCTCCCTAGGTTTTTTTAGATATTGTTCCATCCTTTGCTTTTATCTTTGGAATGTATGGACCATTAACTACAACATCCCATAGGCTTTTTTCCACAAATTCGAAGAAAATTTTCATCCTTGCTTTCCAGAAGGGGTAATTAGCCCCAACAAATAGTGGTGGTCTATTGGTGGAAGCATCTTCAACAAAGGGAAGCTTGTTTTCAGACATCTTCTTGGATGAACCTTGAGTACCTTTCAAGAACCTGCTCTAGATACCAATTGTTAGAATCAGAGAGATATCAAGAAGGGGGGATGAATTGATACCTTATTTTCTTCCAAATCTGTCAAGTATCATATTTTACATTTGCTGTCAGGAACAAATTAGTTTACTTATCACTGAAAACAACTGATTAGTTATATCATAAAATTATAAAAGAAGATTAGGGAAGAGAAAGAATGCACAAGAAATTATACTGGTTCACCCTTTTTCAAGAGCTATGTCCAGTTTAAATATGTAACACTAACAGATCACAATAACACTAATTGAACAAGTCTTTACAAGAACACCTCTTCTAAAGACAATGTAAACCAAAATGATGAAATCCTAAACACTATAGAATTCATTCAAAACTAGACTCACTCCAAGTCTACAGTGATCACCGCAATCACAGAAATACAGATGTGGTAATTTTACTAAACTATCCCAAACTATTTAAGACACAATTCAGAATTTACTATTGCAGATCCTTTTCTTGATTCTTCCTAAAACTGAATTCTTCAATGAATTTGTGAATGAGATCGTTTTCGTAGTTCTCTCTTCCTTTTTTTTGGATCTTCTGAGTGGCTTGTATTTATAAAGAATGAGAGACTGACTCCAACAACTGATATTCAGTTCTGACTTATAGGAAGAGTCTCGAAGAAAATAGTTAGCTAAACATCAAATAGTTAGCTTAATTCATTAAAACACATTCCCAACATATTTCCTGTATTAATGAAAATAGCATACTAATATATCAAATTAGCTAACTAAACAAAGATAATCTGACATCAACTAAAAACTGCAGTAACATCATTGAATCATCAAACATTACAGCAACATCATCAAATCAAAATTATCAACAAATTTTTGGTTTCTCAACCACCAGGTTTTAAAGATCATTATAGGCAAGACCATGTATACAAATTAAAGAAGGCTCTCTATGGACTTAAACAAGTACCTAGGCAATGCTATGAGAGGTTCAGTAATTTTCTTCTCTCTAAAGGCTTTGAAAGTGGTAAAGTTGATAAAACTCTTTTCTTGAAAAGATCAAATAATGATGTTATTTTAATTCAAGTTTATGTTGATAAAATCATTTTTTAATCAACTAATGAGAATTTGTGTCAAGAGTATGTATTAGCTATGCAAGGTGAATTTGAAATGTATATGATGGGAGAGCTATCATTATTCTTGGGGCTGCAGATCAAGCAAATGAAGGATAGGATATTCTTATCTCAATCAAAGTATTGTGTAGATTTGTTAAAAAGGTTTGAAATGGAAAATTGCAAAGAAGCAACAACAACCAACTGTTATCTTGATGCAGATTTCAGTAGATCATAGCATGGAAAATCACTCCTAGGGGAAGCAATCATGCACTGCTCACAGAAGATGACTTGGTGCTCATGTATTGCATTGCAAATAGGCTGAAAATAAATTGGATTCATGTGCTGAAGAAACATATGCAAAAATCTGCAAGACTTCCATATTACAAATTCCCATATGTTGTTTTGGTTTCAAGAATTCTTGATCACTACGATGTTGATCTTGAAAATGAGTTTTTTGAAGTGGTTAAGAGTACCAACGAACTCTCAAATTCCACACTTCAAAAGATGGGCTTCATGAAGGTGAATAACAAGTGGTCCTATAAGGGAAATGATGGAAAAGCTGGAGATGATGGTGCTGGAACTAGTAACACCAATGTTGGTGAAGAATAAGGGAATTATGCAATGATACCATACACTCCTCGTGTTGATCGTGGGATCCCCCTCTCTCCTTTTGAAAAGTTATTGTTAACTCAAATGGACAAACTGTCACAAGACCAGAAAATGCATCATGAAGTTTGTGTGGCAAGGTTTCAACACATTGATTTTTAGCTTGAGGAGTTATATGAGCAAATGGGATCCTTCAATGTTCGTGATGAGGATGCATGAGAATAATGCATTTCATTCATCTAGATTGCATTTTCATTCTGTTTTATTTTGGTTGTTTTCAGAACAGTTTTAATTTGGTGATGTATGAACAATTTAATCTGTTATTCTTGTGATACTATTGCTACTACTGATTTACTGCACACGTTTTTACTGTTATATTTTGCCCTGATTTTATTCTCTTTTGATATTCTCTTCTTCCATTTGATGAAGTCAAAGGAGGAGAATAATTGTATGTCATGATTAATGTTGTAAGGGGGAGAAGTTGTGTGTGATATTATCACTGAATTTTTGGTGTTCCAGGGCTGAATTTTTTGGTTCAACTGTTACTATGGACTAACATTGCTATTGCAGGCTGTTATGATCTGTATTTTTGTGTATACTACTGCAATATGCAGTTTTGCAATATCTTGTGATATAAAATGATATTTTGTTGTATGTAGATACCTTAGCTTGCTTGTTTTTTTTATTTTGTTTCATGCTCTACATTGGATGGCATCTTAGAAGGTTGTGTTTTGTTGCCTTCATCAAATAGGGGGAGACTGTTAAGAATGGAGCCTTTTGGTTGGTCAAATTTTGAAGATTTGATGAAGTCAACCTCATTAAAGCTTATGAAGATCATTATGTGTTTTCATTTTTGTGTTTCTAGGTTGCCTTGTAAGCATCTCTTAATTAGTCATTCATGTGATCATTTGATAAGCTTGGATATGTTGATGAAATCTATCTTTGAAATTATCTTGATCATCTGCATATTTTTAATAGATTAAAAGATCGCGTTAATTTGTTAAAATGCTTCTGAAGTATTGAAAGTAACTTCAGTTGGATTTTTAATTGGGTAAAACATCAGTTTAACGTGTTAAAAATACTTAAGATCTTGAATATTTTTAAGACAGGTTTGTTAATCTATTGAAGATTATTTTTCAATAGATTAATTGTCTTTGGAAAATCCTGGCAAAAGAGGGGCAAAACATTAATGAACATATGTGTGAGTTCAAGTTGAAATTGTAGAATCTGAATAAATTGTACGAAAATGAAGGGATGAAGATAAATTCAACTAAGTGGCTTCCTTTGGTGTGATAGTTTGACATTGTCAATCTGAATGTTGTGTATGGCAGTGGCAAGGACCTGTCCTTGAAGAATTTATGAACTTCCATTGCCAAGCACAATGATTTCCACATAGTAATCTGAAAACATGAGACACCGACTTAACGAAACAAAATAAGATGTTGACCTGAGAGTATATAGAACTTCCTCAATTTCTCCCAACCTTTCTCTAACAGTGGGCTGTCCAAATTCATGTTGTACGTAACAACATGAATGTTGCCTCTTTTGTCAGCTAATGTCCACTTTGAACCGAGTTCTTCACAGAAATCATTACCAAAAGAATGATCGACGTAGCCAAAAGTTTACAAAAATTAAACAAATTTCAACAAATAATATTAATAAATTAGCAAAATGAAATACATCATACCTTAGCAATAAGACGCATAGTAATGAAATTTTCTTTCATTTGAATTTCAAGGATGGTTTCTGCACTTAACATGTTTTTCATTGAAGAAAAAGTGAAGTGAAGAGGAAAAGAAAAACTTTGAAAGAGAGATAAACTTTTAAAAAAGTGCAGAGAAAGTATTAGAGAACTTAAAGAGATAGATGTTACAGGAAGTGAAAAGAAATGAATTTCACATTAAGTAGAGGTTAAAAGGCCTTCAGAAAAATTGAAAGGTCTTTCGAGAAAAAAAAATTCTACAATTGAAAAAGTGAAGTTGAAAACCTGATGACAGGATTTTAGATGACATTTTAAAGAAAATGAAGATATAAAGGTGACATGATTTGAAATGACATTGCATTAAATATAGGTTGAAGAAGTTCAGAGAAATTGGAAAGTCTTTTCAGAAGAAATCATTTTTGTAAAACTGAAAAAGTTAACTTGAAAAATAGTTTAACTAATTTTAAGAAAGTTATGCCTATAATAACGAAAGATAAGAATGAAATGAATATAATTTCGAAATTCCAATTTTGTAGGAATATATTTACCTGTTCCAATATATGTATGCTTATTTATTAAAATGTATATTTACTAACTTCAAGAATGAATGAATAATTACTGAAATAAAAAAATAATTAAAGATATATTCAAGATGAAGAGAATTATTAGATATTACAATTCTTTCATAAAAAAATAAGGAAAACGAAAATTAAAAAAATGAAACAAAATGAAAGATGTGGCTGACACTGATTTGGTATTGAAATAAATCAAATTTTTATCTCAACACAAAGATGCATAGTCAGCAATTACAATGAAAATTAAGGGGCATCATCATGTATATAAGTTACAATTTGAAATTTTCAATTCTGAGAAATGTATCTCCCTGTCCAAATATATATATATATATATATATATGTATATATATATATATATATATATATATATATATATATGTATATATATATATTGAAATTCATATTTCGTAAACTGAGGAACTAATTAGTAATTAATGATTAGTAAAACAAAAAAAGAATTAAAGACATATTAAAGTTCAAGAGAAAAGTTAGACAAAATGAAATAAAATGCCTTTTACATTAAATAGAGGTTTTATTCATTTTAGAGAAATTGAGAAGTGGTTTCAGGAAAAAGCATTTTCTGGAGATTAAAAGAGTGAACTTCAACATGGTTAAATTAATTTTAAAAGAGAAATGATACAAAAATAGAAATTAATTAATTAAAGATACATTAAACATACATCTGCACTTAAACCTTTAAAGATGAAAAGATAATTATAACAGCAAATAAAATGATGGAATGGAATTAGAATTATTGAAAAATAGAATTCTTTGAGACAAACATAACCAAAACAAAAATCAAAGAAATAAAAGAAAATGAAACATGTAGCTGACATTCATTGGTATTGAAATCAAGTAAATTTTGATGTCAACACGAAGATCCACAATAAGCAATTGTTACTACGGCATTGCCATGCATATAAAGTTAATGATCTATACACTTGAGGATATGTAAAGCTTTGTAGAAATGAAGACAATAAATTGGAATGGGAAGGTAAACATAATGTAAAGCAATAAACATTCAAACATTATTCTACGAAAGGATGACTTAAGTAAATATTGTTTAGACATTACTATTGTTAATTCTGAAAACAAAAAGAAGCAGTTCGAAGTACAAGTCACTTATATGAACAAACATAAAAAAAGACCCTAAAGAAATCTTGCGGTAAAAATTCTGATGGTGTTGTCTTGTTCCAAGTGAGCTCTGAAGACAACGAAATTTCCTTCCTTCAGGGCATTCCTTTGGTACAAACGTTTCCATCCTTTTCCTATTTTAGTAGACTTCTTCAATCCATTCCTTATGAGTACCTTGAACTCTACTGCTTCCAGAGGACCATCCAGAGCCAATCTTCTAAATTTGTATTTGCGTACATGATTCGCAAAGTCTGAAGTCAGATCCTACAAATATTGATTTTACATTTTAGTGCAAGTAATGTCATTGAAAAATTACTAAAATAATGAAATTAAAAGTATACTGGTAAAACAAGGTGAAGTTAGGACTCACCAGGTGGCTTGCTTTGGCATGGAATGTAGTCAAAGTGAAATTGAAATGAGTGTATGGGGAATTGTTCATGGTACACATGCCAAATACATGCAAATTGTGTGTTGTAGGTGTTCCTTTGAAAATGGTGAACTAGAAAGTGGAACGACCAACGTAAGCGAAAAGAATGGCTCATGGGTGTTCTATCTTGTAGAATTGTGTAAGATACGTCCAGCCTCCAGTTATCCTCGGGTCTTGAAGATCCATGTTATATCTTACAACAACATGGTTACTCTTTTCGTCAACTAAGTGTCAATACTCGCTTAATTCTTGTTTAAATGCGTAGTAGAAGGCTGGGTCCATGTAGCCAATATCCTTGTAAAAAACAACCAAAAATTACTTGGAATGGAAGATCTTTCTACAAATACAAAGATGAAATGCATAAGTTTGTAAAGATGAAATACAAAGAGGGATTATAGAATGAAGGTTGTAATGAACATTTGAGTTGAAAAGATCTAAAATTGGCTTGGAGAAGAGAGCCTAGAAGAAAAAATTAAAATTTATTGAGAATGCAAGAGAAAGTTGTCCTAGAAAATGTACAAAAAAGTTAGCTTTGGAAACAAAGCTTTGCAGAAGCAATTAATATGCATGGAGAATGTAACAAAAAGTTGGCGTTATGGACTTATTAAAATTGAATTAAAATTAAAATTAATTATAAAACGTTTTTTTCACCTCATACGAATTTTGTATTTTCAGTTAAAGTAAAAATTATATAATGTTGGAATAAATGGCTGAGTTTAAGAGGGGGGTGAATTAAACTTTCAAAGATTTTCGAAACCCAATGCCCAATTATGAAAAACCAGATTCGGATTGAAGATTTAAATCAGTTTTTATAGGTTCTTGAAATGCTCTTTATCAATTGATCATATATCCAATTCAATTTCAATTTAAACTTCAATTACCGAAAGTAAAGAGTTCAAGGGAAGAAGAACAACACAGGAGATTTATACTGGTTCACCTTTCAACAAAGGCTACATCCAGTTTCCTAAACAAACAAATTCAATCAATTCACTAAAAACCAGTTTTTACATGAACACTACATGCAAAACCGAAACCGTAAAGCCGCACCAAGTCTTGAACCCTACAAGACTTCTAAACACCTGTAAAACCCTATTACAAGATCTCTTAATCACCCCGATTAAGATACAAACACGCAGCCTAACAAACACACAAAGAATTGGATTGAATTCACCTGAAATTCAATGCGTAAACGAAAACAGAGCACCAAAGAAGAACGTAAAAACAGAGCATGCAATTCTTGATTTGATTCGCACTCAAATGAATCTTGATCGCCTTGGAGTGATTCGCAAAATGTTTTAGAGTGTATTAGGAACGTTCTTGCTCAATGGGTCTTTTAGAAAAGGTTTCGTCACTTAGTTCTTTAAGTTTCAAGATATATATAGAAAACTGCTAAAACCGATTCTCGCAGAAATAGTCGGTTAAAACGCGCTTTAGCCTGGTTGTTTTCATTAAAAACCAATTTTCCAGTGAGCACCTGCTTTATCGAAACTTGAAAACAATCAGTTGAAATCTCGCTTTAACTAGCTATTCCGTAAAACTGAATTTCCGAAACAAAGCTACCAGGATTTTAACCGGTTTAAATTTCGAAAACAATCACTGAAATTTTCAAAATACAAAGCTTTGAAAATGAAGAACAGCTTAACTAGTTGAAATCAGATTTTTAACCGCTAAAAATCAGCTTAAACCTTTGAAATCATTTTAAAACCTTTTAAAACATTTCAAAACATTTTAAACTCCAAGACTAAGATCAAGATAGATTGAAATGCATCATACCACACAACCTAAGACTCTCTAATCCTAAGACAAAATCTTCATTCTTCAAGCACCAACATCTTCATCATTAAAGGTGGTTGGAGACATCAAATCCACTTGAAACCAAGTCTTCAAGTCCAACAAACTCCCCCTATTTGATGATGACAACCACTTGATGCATTCATTGTCTTTGAAGAATGTAGGAGTCCTGCACAAAACAAAATACAGCAGCAGAAATAGCAGAACAGTGTGGTAAAACAATTTATCAGAGAAATAGCAGCAGAGAAAACAAAATCAGCAGCAGAAAAAAAAATCAGCAGCAGCAGATTCTCCCCCTTAGCAGATTCAGATTCTCCCCTTTCATCTTTCACTTGCTCTTCACGTGCCTTCAAATGCATTCAACAATTTCTCCCCCTTTGGAATCATCAAATAGCACAGGAGAAAAGAAATAACATAGCATATGCAGCAAATTTTAAATTGTTCAAGATACATGGGAATTTAACCCAATTAACAACACAAACAGCAACACAAACTAATAGAAATTAAAAGGTGTTGGACTTGAAGACTTGGTTTCAAGTGGATTTGATGTCTCCAACCACCTTTAATGATGAAGATGTTGGTGCTTGAAGAATGAAGATTTTGTCTTAGGATTAGAGAGTCTTAGGTTGTGTGGTAAGATGCATTTCAATCTATCTTGGTCTTAGTCTTGGAGTTTAAAATGTTTTGAAATGTTTTAAAAAGGTTTTAAAATGATTTCAAAGGTTTAACTGATTTTTAACTGGTTAAAAATCTGATTTCAACTAGTTAAACTGTTCTTCATTTTCAAAGCTTTGTATTTGGAAAATTTCAACCGATCATGTTGAAATTTAAACCAGCTTAAAATCCTGGTAGCTTTGTTTCAGAAATTCAGTCTCGAATAGCTAGTTAAAACGAGATTTCAACCGATCTGCTTTCAAGTTTCATAGAAACAAGTGCTCACCGGAAAATTGGTTTTTAATGAAAACAACCGACTAAAACGCTGCTTTAACCGACTATTTCCTGCAGTAATCGCTTTAACAGCTTTCTATATATATCTTGAAACTTAAAGAACTAAGTGACGAAACCTTTTCTAAAAGACCCATTGAGCAAGAACGTTCCTAATACACTCTAAAACATTTTGCGAATCACTCCAAGACGATCAAGATTCATTTGAGTGCGAATCAAATCAAGAATTGCATGCTCTGCTTTTTCTCGTTCTTGCCGGTGCTCTGCTTTGCTTTCGCATTGAATTTCCAGGTGAATTCAATCCAACTCTTTGTGTGTTGGCTAGTCAGCGTGTTTGTATCTTAATCGTGGTGATTAAGAGATCTTGTAATAGGGTTTTACAGTGTTTAGAAGTCTTGTAGGGTTCAAGACTTGGTGCAGCTTCTGGTTTCGGTTTTGCATGTAGTGTTCATGTAAAAACTGGTTTTTAGTGAATTGATTGAATTTGTTTGATTAGGAAACCGGATGTAGCCTTTGTTGAAAGGTGAACCAAGATAAATCTCCCGTGTTGTTCTTCTTCCCTTGAACTCTTTACTTTCGGTAATTGAAGTTTAAATTGAAATTGAATTGGATATATGATCAATTGATAAAGAGCATTTCAAGAACCTATAAAACCGATTTAAATCTTCAATCCGAATCTGGTTTTTCATAATTGGGCATTGGGTTTCGAAAATCTTTGAAAGTTTAATTCACTCCCTCTTAAACTCAGCCATTTATTCCAACAATTGGTATCAAGAGCTGGTTCTTGAAAAATATTCAAGTTTTCTCGAAAAATTTCAAACATGGTCGAAGGAAAATTGCCTTTGCGTAGGGTGCTTCTATAAACAAGCCACCTATGTTTTCTGGGGTAAACTATCCATTTTGGAAAGTGAGAATGAAGATTTTCATTGAATCAATTGATATAGGGATTTGGAATGCTATAGTCAATGGACCGTATATCCCTAAAGAAGAAAAACCATGGGAAAGTTTAAATGCCGATGAACAAAAGAAAGTGCAATATGATTGTAAAGCAAAGAACATCATTACATCCGCACTTAATCTTGATGAATTCTTTCGTGTTTCACAGTTGTTCCAATGCTAAAGAGATGTGGGAAGTGTTGGAGGTTACTCATGAAGGAACAAACTGATGTTAAGAGAGCAAGAAAGCATACTTTAATCCAAGAGTATGAGATGTTCGTAATGCTTCCTGGAGAAACTGCTTTCAGATGTGCAAAAGAGGTTTACACACATTATAAAACCATCTGATAGGCCTTGGAAAAGTGTTTGAGAAAGAGGAGCTGAACATCAAAGTGCTGAAATGTTTGGATCGAAGTTGGCAACCCAAAGTTACAGCAATTTCTGAATCCAAGGACTTGTCAACAATGAGTGTTGCTGCACTTTTTGGAAAGCTAAGGGAACATGAGCTAGAGTTGAATAGACTTGCTGAACAAGAAGACAATGACAAGAAAAAGAAAGGGCTTGCCTTGAAGACTTTGGTTCACAAAGAGGAGAATAGTGAGGATGAAGGACATGGAGGAAGTGATGCAGAAAATCTGAACCTCTTAGTTAGAAAGTTCAACAAGTTCTTGAAATACAAGAACAAAGACTACAAGAACAAGAGGTATAATAAAAATCTGATTTAGCTTCTTCTAACTTTACTTGTTTTGGTTGTGGAAAACAGGGACACATTAAGGCCGAATGTCCAAACTCACAAAACAAAGAGAGAAATGGAGAAAAGAAGCATGAAAGATCATTCAAAACCAAGAAGGCTTATATAGCATGGGATGAGAATGATATCTCCTCTAGTGACTCTTCAAGTGATGATGAAAGAGCCAATCTTTGTCTTATGGCTAATGGTGATACAGCAAGTAGTGTAAGTTCCTCCACTACTCAAAATGGTCTTCCTTATGATCACCGCTGCAAAATTTTCTGGAATTGCATGAAGAGGCTAATAAGGTTGCTTGTTCTAACAATAGGCTTAAAGGTATGAACAATTGGCTAGAGAACAAGGTGAAAGAGCTAGAGAAAGAGCTGGAAAATTCAAAAACTGATTTTGAAAATCTGGAAATGATTTACAAGGTTTCTAGTTGCAATGATGAACATGCTGGAAAAATCTGCACAAACCGCAGTAACTTTAGAAAATCAAATTGAGTATTTGAACAAATCTTTAGCTAAATTCACCATGGGAAGAGCCAACTTGGATACACTTTTAGAATTTAAAAATTGTGTAACGAATAAAGCTGGACTTGGATTTAAAAATGGTTTTCAAAAGAAACAAAAGGCTTATAGAAATTTCTTTTCACATAGAAAACCGTCCAAAGACATCATCCATTACTTGCTTCTATTGTATGAACAAGGGACATACTTCAAAATCATGCAAAATCAGAAAATTTGGTGTTCCTAGTGGTCAATTTATTTGGAAGCCAAAATGTGGTAGAAAGGTTATTAACTTTGTTGGACCCAAATTGATGTGGGTACCAAATTCTCTCCATTGATTGTGTTTTGCAGGTGTTCTTGAAGGCCAAGGAATCATTGTGGTATCTAGACAAGTGGTCTGTTCAAGGCACATGTGTGGTGACAAAAGGAAGTTTGTCAAACTCACCTTGAAAAATGGAGGTTTTGTCACCTATGGAGATAATAATAAAGGGAAAATCCTTGGAAGTGGTGATGTTGGTAACATTTCTTCAATCCTCATTGAAAACGTGTTATATGTTGAAGGTTTGAAGCATAATCTTCTTAGTATTAGCCAGCTATGTGATAAAGGTTTTAGAATCACTTTTGAATCAAATCATTGCAAGATCTTTGAGAAAAATTCTGATAAAATCTGCATGTTAGGCAAGAGAATTGAAAACATTTATATGCTTGATCTTGATCATATGTGTGCAACTAATTTTACATGTCTCATGTCTAAGGAAGATAGTTCATGGCTTTGGCATAGGAGAGCTGCACATATTAATATGAACCATTTGGAAAAACTGCTTTCAAAAGAACTTGTTTTAGGGTTACCTAAACCGAAATTTGAGAAAGATAAAATCTGTCATGCATGCCAAAAGGGTAAACAAACCAAAGTTTCTTTTAATCTGAAAATTATGTGTCAACAACAAAACCTTTGGAACTCGCCGCATATGGATTTGTTTGGTCCATCTAGAACAATGAGTATTGGTGGAAACTATTATGCTTTGGTTATTGTTGATGACTATTCTAGGTTTACTTGGACTTTGTTTTTGAAAAATAAAAGTGATGCATTTCATGCTTTTAAGAAACTTGCCAAGGTTTTACAAAATGAAAACAGCTGCAAGATAAGTGCTCTTAGAAGTGATCATGGAGGGAATTTGAAAATGAAAAGTTCAATCATTTTTGTGAAAAATATGGGATTAAGCATAACTTTTCAAGCACTCTAGGACTCCTCAACAAAATGGTGTTGTTGAGAGGAAAAATAGATCACTTGAGGAACTAGCTAGGACAATGCTTAATGAATCAAACATCCCTAAATATTTTTGGGCTGATGCAAGAATACCGCATGTTACATAATAAATAGTGGTTTTGATAAGACCTATTTTGAAGAAAACCCCTTATGAATTGTACAAAGGGAGAAAACCCAACATAGCACATCTTAGAGTGTTTGGTCGCAAGTGTTTTGTTTTAAATAATGGCAAAGAAAAACTTGGCAAATTTGATGCTAAAGCCGATGATGCATTGTTTTTAGGCTATTCTTTACATAGCAAAGCATATAGGATCTTCAACAAGAGATTAGCTATCATTGAGGAATCAATACATGTTGTTTTTGATGAGTCTAATGTGCAAAATGAAGGTGCAAGTGAGTGGTGCAAAGTGTGTGAAGAGAACTTAATTGAAGGTGTATCAACTGACATGTAGAAACCGAAAAAGTCGCCGCAGTGGAATTTCAACCGGTGAAAATCGTAAAGAACTCGATCGAAATCCTGGCACCGTAATTAAATTCTGCGTAAAATGATCTACCTAAAGAATGGAGGGTGCCTCGCAACTGGTCCATTGGAAATGTGATAGGAGATGTCCAAAGAGGTGTTTCTACAAGAAGGTCTATGCATGATACATGTTTAATCGCTGCATTTGTTTCCCAAGTTGAACCTAAATGTGTTGATGATGCTTTATTGGATGAAAACTGGATTTTGGCAATGCAAGATGAATCGAACCAATTTAAAAGGAATGAGGTTTGGGAACTAGTCCCTTGCACACCTAACATGAATATAATTGGCACAAAGTGGGTGTTTAAAAATAAAATGAATGATCAAGGAGTAATAACTAGAAACAAGGCTAGGCTTGTAGCTAAAGGGTATAACCAAGAGGAAGGAATAGATTATGAGGAAACATATGCTCTCGTTGCTAGGTTAGAAGTCGTTAGGTTATTACTTGCTTTCTCATGCATGATTGATTCAAACTGCATCAAATGGATGTGAAAAGTGCATTTTTGAATGGATATATAAATGAAGAAATCTATGTTTCACAACCATCCGGATTTGTTGATCACAAATTGCCTAACCATGTATATAAGCTCAAAAAGGCTCTTTATGGACTCAAGCAAGCTCCAAGACAATGGTATGAAAGGTTAAGTAACTTCCTTATCTCTCAAAACTATGAAAGGGGCCAAGTTGATAAAACTTTGTTCATTAGAAAGTCTTTGGACAAGCATTATACTCGGTGCAGTGTTTATGTGGATGATATTATCTTTGGATCCACTAATGAGAAGCTTTGTGAAGAATTTGTTGCAGCTATGCAGGGGAGTTTGAAATGTCAATGATGGGTGATCTAAACTTCTTCTTAGGCTTACAAGTCAAGCAATTAGATCATGGAACATTCCTCAATCAGCCAAAATATTGCAAAGAGTCAGTTAAAGAAATATGAGATGGACAAATGCAAAGAATCAAGCACACCCATGGCTACCAAGCAGCTATCTTGATGCGGATGAAAGTGGTAAACCTTTTGATTCCACTAAGTATAGAGGTTTGATTGGTTCACTATTATATCTAACCGCTAGTAGGCCTCGATATAATGTTTAAGTGTATGCATGTGTGCTAGGTTTCAATCTAATCCCAAAGAATCACATTTCGCAATTGCCAAAAGAATTTTGAAATATCTAAAAGGAACTATTAATGTTGGTTTGTGGTATCCTAAAGGTGCTTCTTTTAATCTAGTGGGCTATTCTGGATGCAGACTTTGCTCGGATGTAAACTTGATAGAAAAAGCACTAGTGGAACTTGTCATCTACTAGGAAGTAGTCTAGTATCATGGCATAGCAAAAGCAAGCTAGTGTGGCTTTGTCTATCGCCAAGCCGAGTATGTTGCAGCTGGAGTCAGCTGTGCTCAAACTCTTTGGTTAAAACAAGCAGCCTTTTGATTATGGTTTGAAACTAGATCACATTCCTATTAGGTGTGACAATACAAGTGCTATCAACTTAACAAAAATCCTATTTTGCACTCTAGAACGAAACATATAGAAATAAGGCACCATTTCATTAGTGGATCATGTTCAAAAGGTGATTGCATAATTGAATTTGTTGACTCTAATAACCAACTTGTCGATATATTTACCAAACCACTCCCAAAAGATAGGTTTTTCCAATTAAGAAATGAGTCAGGTGTTCTTGATGTTTCAAATGTGATGTAATTCCCGTATATGATTCATTTCTCTGTTAATCATGCTGTATTTGTGTGTTTGAATGCTTAAATCTGCATAATTCTTGATTAATTACGCTTAGATTTGCATATTGTATGTTATAAGTGAAATCTGCAATGTTATTCAGGATTTTAGCTAGTTGTTTCGGCTTTTAATCGCTTGTTTTGCCTAATTTGGGGTCGCAGTGGATGTGCAGTATTTCGCTCTGTTTTAGTCTGCTGATCCGTCGATTTAGTCGCTAAAATCAGCTATCCGCATTAAACCAAGATCGTGATTTCTGCTTTAATCACCTGTTTTTCATAAATCAACCGATCGAATTGCTCGTCAACGATGCAAAATTTAAAATTTGTGCGAATTTGCTGTTATACCGCATTGATTCATATTCAATTGGTGCATTTAAGTTGATTAAATGAGAATTGAGCATTTAAACATGATAGATAAAGCCGATTCAAAGAATCTTGACTCGCTGTTTTGTCTTGTAGTGCCTTTGCTTTACTTTTTAACCGGTTTCTCTCTCCAAATACGTGTTGCATTGAACTAATCGAATTCTCTGGTCAAAACCGTGCCTCACCGTATATCTCTCGTCCAATATATTCCAACCGAATGCAATTGATTCCTTCTTTGACCGAACAAAGCACTAATTTCTTAATAAATTGAAAATCTGAAATGTTAAATACATGTGGGTAGCATTGTTACTTTAGCATTCACTTTACTCGCGCAAAAACTCTGCATATACTGCTTTCGTGGCATTTCTTTTCTCGCAATGGCCTCCTCAAGCAACCCAAGGAAGAGATCAAAAAGGCCGGGTCATCCAAAGGTAAGGAACCGTAAATTCCAGCAACTCATACTTATAGACATGGGTCTATAGAAGCTTGGTTTGAAGGTGATGAAGAGAGGATTGAGAAGTTTCAATCTCATATCGTGAGGAAGGTCGTAAACTCACCCAAAGTGCTTAGTTCTCGTGGTCGGAAGATGAAGGACTCGATCGATATTATAGCTATGATTCAACATCGGATCTGCAGAAATTTCTGGAATTAAATGGGTTCATATACCCGCATTTGGTGAAAGTATTCTACACAAATCTCAAACATGATGGATCTGCTTTTAACTTCCAAAGTGAAAGGAACGTAAATGGTTATAAACAATTCGTCTGGAAAAGAATCGGGGGCTTCAAAACCGATGGCATTGTGGTTAGCAGGGGCTTGTGTGGTTCATTGGAAGATTTTAACAAGGTGCAAACATACGAGAGTGTTTGAGAAATTCTCAAGGTTCCGTCTCGTGGATTCCAAGTTGGTGGACTTACATTGACAAAGAAGTGGTGCTTACATTTATCATCACATGGATGATCACTCCAAGGGGCAGCAATCATGCTACAATGAATGAAGCGTGATCTTCTTCTACTTTTTTGTCTAATGAAATCTGTAAGGATTAACTGGATTCATATCATCAAAGATCACATGATGAAGTCCAAAAGGTCGCCAGATTACCGTCTTCCATATGTCGTGATTATCTCCAAATTCTTTGAGTATTTTGGTGTGGACATTAGAGGTGAAATGTAAAATCAGTGATAGGGAGAACCCACCAACTGGACAATAGCTTTCTTTAAGTTTGGATTTACCAAAAGCAATGGAACTTGGACTCGCTGCACAAGATACTCGTCAACGAAGGGCAAAATTCTCGCTGAACGTCTCGTCGGTGCCGGAACCGCAACCGATGAAGCTGGAAATTCAAGCCGGTGCAGTATGATACTCCATGGGAGATATTGTACCTTATGTTCCTCCAGCTTGACCGTGGACCTCCACTTTCATTGTTTGAACAGCAAGTGTTCCAAAGATTTGATGCCATCCAATCTCATCAACAATATCATCACAACTACTGCATTAATAGGTTTGGGCGCATTGATCAAAGCATTGAAGATTTACATGCCCAACTTGTGCAGATTAATATGGGTTCCTATGCTACTCCCGGTGATGATAAGTGAAGAAGATAATGATCGATATCACCGCTAAGTTCCGCTTGTTGCCACCGAACCGTCGTAGTTGGTTTCAAAGCATGTTGTCCCTCATGCTATTGTTATTTTCCGTGTATCTCTTGTGCCTTTTAATTTCTATTAGTTTGTGTTGTCGTTTGTGTTGTTAATTAGGTTAAATTCCCATGTATCTTGAACAATTTAAAATTTGCTCGCATATGCTATGTTATTTCTTTTCTCCTCGTGCTATTTGATGATTCCAAAGGGGGAGAAATTGTTGAATGCATTTGAAGGCACGTGAAGAGCAAGTGAAAGATGAAAGGGGAGAATCTGAATCTGCTAAGGGGGAGAATCTGCTGCCGCTGATTTTTTTCTCGTCGCTGATTTTGTTTTCTCTCGCCGCTATTTCTCCGATAAATTGTTTTACCACACTCGCTCTGCTATTTCTCGCTGCTGTATTTTGTTTTGTGTAGGACTCCTACATTCTTCAAAGACAATGAATGCATCAAGTGGTTGTCATCATCAAATAGGGGGAGTTTGTTGGACTTGAAGACTTGGTTTCAAGTGGATTTGATGTCTCCAACCACCTTTAATGATGAAGATGTTGGTGCTTGAAGAATGAAGATTTTGTCTTAGGATTGTGAGAGTCTTAGGTTGTGTGGTAAGATGCATTTCAATCTATCTTGGTCTTAGTCTTGGAGTTTAAAATGTTTTGAAATGTTTTAAAAAGGTTTTAAAATGATTTCAAAGGTTTAACCGATTTTTAACCGGTTAAAAATCTGATTTCAACTAGTTAAACTGTTTCTTCATTTTCAAAGCTTTGTATTTGGAAAATTTCAACCGATCTGTTGAAATTTAAACCAGCTTAAAATCCTCGTAGCTTTGTTTCAGAAATTCAGTTTTCTGAATAGCTAGTTAAAACGAGATTTCAACCGATCTGCTTTCAAGTTTCAATGAAACAAGTGCTCACTGGAAAATTGGTTTTTAATGAAAACAACCGACTAAAACGCTGCTTTAACCGACTATTTCCGCAGAATCGCTTTAACAGCTTTTCTATATATATCTTGAAACTTAAAGAACTAAGTGACGAAACCTTTTCTAAAAGACCCATTGAGCAAGAACGTTCCTAATACACTCTAAAACATTTTGCGAATCACTCCAAGACGATCAAGATTCATTTGAGTGCGAATCAAATCAAGAATTGCATGCTCTGCTTTTTCTCGTTTCGCCGGTGCTCTGTTGCTTTCTGCATTGAATTTCCAGGTGAATTCAATCCAATTCTTTGTGTGTTGGCTAGCTGCGTGTTTGTATCTTAATCAGGGTGATTAAGAGATCTTGTAATAGGGTTTTACAGGTGTTTAGAAGTCTTGTAGGGTTCAAGACTTGGTGCAGCTTTCTGGTTTCGGTTTTGCATGTAGTGTTCATGTAAAAACTGGTTTTTAGTGAATTGATTGAATTTGTTTGATTAGGAAACTGGATGTAGCCTTTGTTGAAAGGTGAACCAGTATAAATCTCCTGTGTTGTTCTTCTTCCCTCGAACTCTTTACTTTCGGTAATTGAAGTTTAAATTGAAATTGAATTGGATATATGATCAATTGATAAAGAGCATTTCAAGAACCTATAAAACCGATTTAAATCTTCAATCCGAATCTGGTTTTTCATAATTGGGCATTGGGTTTCGAAAATCTTTGAAAGTTTAATTCACCCCCCCTCTTAAACTCAGCCATTTATTCCAACAAAAGGCACAAGAGATACACGGAAAATAACAATAGCATGAGGGACAACATGCTGAAACCAACTACAGCTAGATTCAAGTGACAGCAAAGCAGAACTTCAGCAGACTGATATCAGTCATTATCTTCTTCACTATCACCACCAGGAGTAGCATAGGAACCCATATTAATCTGCGCAAATTGGGCATGTAAATCTTCAATACTTTGATCAATGCGCCCAAACCTATTAATGCAGTAGTTGTGATGATATTGTTGATGAGATTGATGGCATCAAATCTTTGGAACACCGCCTCGTTCAAACAATGAAAGTGGAGGTCCACTGGCCAACTGGAGGAACATAAGGTACAATATCTCCCATGGAGTATCCTTCTCGCACCGCCTTCGAATTTCCAGCTTCATCGCCTGCAGCCCAAAGACCAGCAGACGCTCCAGCAGAACTTTGCCCTTCGCTGACGATGATCTTGTGCAGGCAGTCCAAGTTCCATTGCTTTTGGTAAATCCAAACTTAAAGAGAAAGCTATTGTCCAGCTGGTGGGTTTTCCCTATACTCGATTTTCTGCTCACCTCTAATGTCCACACCAAAATACTCAAAGAATTTGGAGATAATCACAAAGATATGGAAGACTAGTAATCTGGCAAACTCTTTGGACTTCATCATGTGATCTTTGATGATATGAATCCAGCTAATCCTTACAGATTTCATTAGACAAAAAGTAGAAGAAGATCACCTTCATTCATTGTAGCATGATTGCTGCCCCTTGGAGTGATCATCCATGTGATGATAAATGTAAGCACCCTTGCTGTCAATGTAAGTCCACCAACTTGGAATCCACGAACGTAACCTTGAGAATTTCTCAAACACTCTCGTATGTTTGCACCTTGTTAAAATCTTCCAATGAACCACACAAGCCCCTCGCTAACCACAATGCCATCAGCTTTGAAGCCCCCAATTCTTTTCCGCATGTAATTGTTTATAACCATTTCTGCTCCTTTCACTTTGGAAGTTAAAACAGATCCATCATGTTTGAGATTTGTGTAGAATACTTTCACCAAATCGGGTATATGAACCCATTTAATTCCAGTAAATTTCTGCAGATCCCGATGTTGAATCATAGCTATAATATCGCCAGCCCTTCATCTTCCAAACTAATCGAGAACTAAGCACTTTGGGTGAGTTTACAGCTCTTCCTACCGATATGAGATTGAAACTTCTCAATCCTCTCTTCATCACCTTCAAACCAAGCTTCTATAGACCCATGTCTATAAGTATGAGTTGCTGGAATTTCTGGTTCCTTACCTTTGGATGACCCAGCCTTTTTTCATCTCTTCCTTGGGTTGCTAGAGGAGGCCATTGCAGAAAAAGAAATGCACAGAAACAGAGTATATGCAGAGTTTTTGCTCGAGTAAAGTGAATGCTAAAGTAACAATGCTACCCACATGTATTTAACATTTCAGATTTTCAATTTATTAAGAAATTAGTGCTTTGCTCACCAAAGAAGGAATCAATTGCATTCAGCTTGGAATATATTGACAGAGATATGCAAGAGGTACGCTTTGACCAGAGAATTCAGCTTAGTTCAATGCAACACGATTTGGAGAGAGAAACCAGCTAAAAAGTAAAGCAAAGGCACTACAAGACAAAACAAAGAGTCAAGATTCTTTGAATCGCCTTTATCTATCATGTTTAAATGCTCAATTCTCATTTAATCAACTTAAATGCACCAATTGAATATGAATCAATGCAAGATAACAAAGAAATTCGCACAAATTTTAAATTTTGCATGTCGACAGCAATTTCGGCCGCTTGATTTATGAAAAACAGCCGATTAAAACGTAAATCTCGATCATCGGTTTAATGCAGTATAACTCGATTTTAACCGACTAAATCGACGTATCAACCGACTAAAACAGAGACGTAAATTACCGCACATCCACCGCAGCCTCAAATTAGGCAAAACAACCGATTAAAAGCCCGAAACAACTAGCTAAAATCTCGAATAACATTGCGATTTCACTTATAACATACAATATGCAAATCTAACTGTAATTGATCAAGAATTATGCAGATTTAAGCATTCAAACACACAAATACAGCATGATTAACAGCAGTAAATGAATCATATACAGTGAATTACATCACATTTGAAACATCAAGAACACCCAACTCATTTCTTAATTGGAAAACCTATCTTTCGGGAGTGGTTTGGTAAATATATCGCAAGTTGGTTATTAGAGTCAACAAATTCAATTATGCAATCACCTTTTGAACATGATCCCTAATGAAATGGTGCCTTATTTCTATATGTTTCGCTTCTAGAGTGCAAAACAGGATTTTTTGTTAAGTTGATAGCACTTGTATTGTCACACCTAATAGGAATGTGATCTAGTTTCAAACCATAATCAAAAAGTCGCTGCTTTAACCAAAGAGTTTGAGCACAACAGCTCCCAACCGCAACATACTCAGCCTTCAGAAGTAGACAAAGCCACACTAGCTTGCTTTTGCTATGCCATGATACTAGACTACTTCCTAGTAGATGACAAGTTCCACTAGTGCTTTTTCTATCAAGTTTACATCCAAGCAAAGTCTCGCATCCGAATAGCCCACTAGATTAAAAGAAGCACCTTTAGGATACCACAAACCAACATTAATAGTTCCTTTTAGATATTTCAAAATTCTTTGGCAATTGCGAAATGTGATTCTTTGGGATTAGATTGAAACCTAGCACACATGCATACACTAAACATTATATCAGCCTACTAGCAGCTAGATATAATAGTGAACCAATCAAACCTCTATACTTAGTGGAATCAAAAGGTTTACCACTTTCATCCGCATCAAGATAGCTACTGGTAGCCATGGGTGTGCTTGATTCTTTGCAACTGTCCATCTCATATTTCTTTAATGTACTCTTTGCAATATTTTGACTGATTGAGGAATGTTCCATGATCTAATTGCTTGACTTGTAAGCCTAAGAAGAAGTTTAGATCACCCATCATTGACATTTCAAACTCCCCCTGCATAGCTGCAACAAATTCTTCACAAAGCTTCTCATTAGTGGATCCAAAGATTATATCATCCACATAAACCTCGCACCAAGATAATGCTGTCCAAAGACTTTCTAATGAACAAAGTTTTATCAACTTGGCCCCTTTCATAGTTTTGAGAGATAAGAAAGTTACTTAACCTTTCATACCATTGTCTTGGAGCTTGCTTGAGTCCATAAAGAGCCTTTTTGAGCTTATATACATGGTTAGGCAATTTGTGATCAACAAATCCAGATGGTTGTGAAACATAGATTTCTTCATTTATATATCCATTCAAAATGCACTTTTCACATCCATTTGATGCAGTTTGAATCCAATCATGCATGAGAAAGCAAGTAATAACCTAACAGCCTTCTAACCTAGCAACAGGAGCATATGTTTCCTCATAATCTATTCCTTCCTCTTGGTTATACCCTTTAGCTACAAGCCTAGCCTTGTTTCTAGTTATTACTCCTTGATCATTCATTTTATTTTTAAACACCCACTTTGTGCCAATTATATTCATGTTAGGTGTGCAAGGGACTAGTTCCCAAACCTCATTCCTTTTAAATTGGTTCAGTTCATCTTGCATTGCCAAAATCCAGTTTTCATCCAATAAAGCATCATCAACACATTTAGGTTCAACTTGGGAAACAAATGCAGCAGCTTAAACATGTATCATGCATAGACCTTCTTGTAGAAACACCTCTTTGGACATCTCCTATCACATTTCCAATGGACAGATTGCGAGGCACCCTCCATTCTTTAGGTAGATCATTTTCTCGCAATTTAATCTCGGTGCCGGATTTCGCCGCTTCTTTCGATTTTCACCACCGAAATTCCACCCGCAGCAGCCTTTTTCAGCTTCTACATGTCCAGCTTGATACACCTTCAATTAAGTTCTCTTCACCTGCACCTGCACCACTCACTCGCACCTTCATTTTGCACATTAGTCTCATCAAAAACAACATGTATTGATTCCTCAATGATAGCTAATCTCTTATTGAAGATCCTATATGCTTTGCTATGTAAAGAATAGCCTAAAAACAATGCATCATCGCCTTTAGCATCAAATTTGCCAAGTTTTTCTTTGCCATTATTTAAAACAAAACACTTGCAGCCAAACACTCTAAGATGTGCTATGTTGGGTTTTCTCCCTTTGTACAATTCATAAGGGGTTTTCTTCAAAATAGGTCTTATCAAAACCCTATTTATTATGTAACATGCAAGATTTATCGCATCCGCCCAAAAATATTTAGGGATGTTTGATTCATTAAGCATTGTCCTAGCTAGTTCCTCAAGTGATCTATTTTTCCTCTCAACAACACCATTTTGTTGAGGAGTCCTAGGTGCTGAAAAGTTATGCTTAATCCCATATTTTTCACAAAAATGATTGAACTTTTCATTTTCAAATTCCTCCATGATCACTTCTAAGAGCACTTATGTCTGCAGCTGTTTTCATTTTGTAAAACCTTGGCAAGTTTCTTAAAAGCATGAAATGCATCACTTTTATTTTTCAAAAACAAAGTCCAAGTAAACCTAGAATAGTCATCAACAATAACCAAAGCATAATAGTTTCCACCAATACTCATTGTTCTAGATGGACCAAACAAATCCATATGCAGCAGTTCCAAAGGTTTTGTTGTTGACACATAATTTTTCAGATTAAAAGAAACTTTGGTTTGTTTACCCTTTTGGCATGCATGACAGATTTTATCTTTCTCAAATTTCAGTTTAGGTAACCCTAAAACAAGTTCTTTTCAAAACAGTTTTTCCAAATGGTTCATGTTAATATGTGCAGCTCTCCTATGCCAAAGCCATGAACTATCTTCCTTAGACATGAGACATGTAAAATTAGTTGCACACATATGATCAAGATCAAGCATATAAATGTTTTCAATTCTCTTGCCTAACATGCAGATTTTATCAGAATTTTTCTCAAAGATCTTGCAATGATTTGATTCAAAAGTGATTCTAAAACCTTTATCACATAGCTGGCTAATACTAAGAAGATTATGCTTCAAACCTTCAACATATAACACGCTTTCAATGAGGATTGAAGAAATGTTACCAACATCACCACTTCCAAGGATTTTCCCTTTATTATTATCTCCATAGGTGACAAAACCTCCATTTTTCAAGGTGAGTTTGACAAACTTCTTTTGTCACCACACATGTGCCTTGAATAGCCACTCGTCTAGATACCACAATGATTCCTTGGCCTTCAAGAACACCCGCAAAACACAATCAATGGAGAGAATTTGGTACCCACATCAATTTGGGTCCAACAAAGTTAATAACCTTTCTACCACATTTTGGCTTCCAAATAAATTGACCACTAGGAACACCAAATTTTCTGATTTTGCATGATTTTGAAGTATGTCCCTTGTTCATACAATAGAAGCAAGTAATGGATGATGTGCTGGACTGGTTTTCTATGTGAAAAGAAATTTCTATAAGCCTTTTGTTTCTTTTGAAAACCATTTTTAAATCCAAGTCCAGACTTTATTCGTTACACAATTTTTAAATTCTAAAAGTGTATCCAAGTTGGCTCTTCCCATGGTGAATTTAGCTAAAGATTTGTTCAAATACTCAATTTGATTTTCTAAAGTTCTCGCAGTTTGTGCAGCTTTTTCCAGCATGTTCATCATTGCAACTAGAAACCTTGTAAATCATTTCCAGATTTTCAAAATCAGTTTTTGAATTTTCCAGCTCTTTCTCTAGCTCTTTCACCTTGTTCTCTAGCCAATTGTTCATACCTTTAAGCCTATTGTTAGAACAAGCAACTTTATTAGCCTCTTCATGCAATTCCAGAAAATTTTGCAGCAGCTGATCATAAGGAAGACCATTTTGAGTAGTGGAGGAACTTACACTACTTGCTGTATCACCATTAGCCATAAGACAAAGATTGGCTCTTTCATCATCACTTGAAGAGTCACTAGAGGAGATATCATTCTCATCCCATGCTATATAAGCCTTCTTGGTTTTGAATGATCTTTCATGCTTCTTTTCTCCATTTCTCTCTTTGTTTTGTGAGTTTGGACATTCAAACTTTAATGTGTCCCTCGTTTTCCACAACCAAAACAAGTAAAGTTAGAAGAAGCTAAATCAGATTTTTTATTATACCTCTTGTTCTTGTAGTCTTTGTTCTTGTATTTCAAGAACTTGTTGAACTTTCTAACTAAGAGGTTCAGATTTTCTCGCATCACTTCCTCCATGTCCTTCATCCTCACTATTCTCCTCTTTGTGAACCAAAGTCTTCAAGGCAAGCCCTTTCTTTTTCTTGTCATTGTCTTCTTGTTCAGCAAGTCTATTCAACTCTAGCTCATGTTCCCTTAGCTTTCCAAAAAGTGCAAGCAACACTCATTGTTGACAAGTCCTTGATTCGTAAATTGTCAGTAACTTTGGGTTGCCAACTTCTATCCAAACATTTCAGCACTTTGATGTTCAGCTCCTCTTTCTCAAACACTTTTCCAAGGCCGATCAGATGGTTTATAATGTGTGTAAACCTCTTTGCACATCTCGAAACAGTTTCTCCAGAAGCATTCTCGAACATCTCATACTCTTGGATTAAAGTATGCTTTCTTGCTCTCTTAACATCACTGCTCCTTCATGAGTAACCTCCAACACTTCCCACATTTCTTTAGCATTGGAACACCGTGAAACACGAAAGAATTCATCAAGATTAAGTGCAGATGTAATGATGTTCTTTGCTTTACAATCATATTGCACTTTCTTTTGTTCATCAAGATTTAAACTTTCCCATGGTTTTTCTTCTTTAGGGATATACTGGTCCATTGACTATAGCATTCCAAATCCCTATATCAATTGATTCAATGAAAATCTTCATTCTCACTTTCCAAAATGGATAGTTTACCCCGTAAAACATAGGTGGCCTGTTTATAGAAGCACCCTCCGCAAAAGGCAATTTTCCTTCACCATGTTTGAAATTTTTCAGAAAACTTGAATATTTTTCAAGAACCAGCTCTTGATACCAATTGTTGGAATAAATGGCTGAGTTTAAGAGGGGGGGGTGAATTAAACTTTCAAAGATTTTCGAAACCCAATGCCCAATTATGAAAAACCAGATTCGGATTGAAGATTTAAATCAGTTTTTATAGGTTCTTGAAATGCTCTTTATCAATTGATCATATATCCAATTCAATTTCAATTTAAACTTCAATTACCGAAAGTAAAGAGTTCAAGGGAAGAAGAACAACACAGCAGATTTATACTGGTTCACCTTTCAACAAAGGCTACATCCAGTTTCCTAATCAAACAAATTCAATCAATTCACTAAAAACCAGTTTTTACATGAACACTACATGCAAAACCGAAACCGTAAAGCCGCACCAAGTCTTGAACCCTACAAGACTTCTAAACACCTGTAAAACCCTATTACAAGATCTCTTAATCACCCCGATTAAGATACAAACACGCAGCCTAACAAACACACAAAGAATTGGATTGAATTCACCTGGAAATTCAATGCGTAAACGAAAACAGAGCACCAAAGAAGAACGTAAAAACAGAGCATGCAATTCTTGATTTGATTCGCACTCAAATGAATCTTGATCGCCTTGGAGTGATTCGCAAAATGTTTTAGAGTGTATTAGGAACGTTCTTGCTCAATGGGTCTTTTAGAAAAGGTTTCGTCACTTAGTTCTTTAAGTTTCAAGATATATATAGAAAACTCGTTAAAACCGATTCTCGCAGAAATAGTCGGCTAAAACGCTGCTTTAGCCTGGTTGTTTTCATTAAAAACCAATTTTCCAATGGAGCACCTGCTTTATCGAAACTTGAAAACAATCGCTTGAAATCTCGCTTTAACTAGCTATTCCGTAAAACCGAATTTCCGAAACAAAGCTACCAGGATTTTAACCGGTTTAAATTTCGAAAACAATCACCTGAAATTTTCAAAATACAAAGCTTTGAAAATGAAGAACAGCTTTAACTAGTTGAAATCAGATTTTTAACCGCTTAAAAATCAGCTTAAACCTTTGAAATCATTTTAAAACCTTTTTAAAACATTTCAAAACATTTTAAACTCCAAGACTAAGATCAAGATAGATTGAAATGCATCATACCACACAACCTAAGACTCTCTAATCCTAAGACAAAATCTTCATTCTTCAAGCACCAACATCTTCATCATTAAAGGTGGTTGGAGACATCAAATCCACTTGAAACCAAGTCTTCAAGTCCAACATATAATATATACAATATTTGAGTTGAAAATATGTAAAATTGGCTTGGAGAAGATAGTTTACTCGAAGAAATTAAATTCATCAAGAATTTAAGAGAAACTGGCCCTAGAGAACAGAGCTTAGCAGAAGAAAGTAAGATTGATTTAGAATGTAAGAAAAAGCTGGCTTTGGAAACAGAGTTATGCAGAAGCAATTAAAATTCATGGAGAATGTAAGAAAAACTTGGCTTTATTGACTTATTAAAATTGAAATTGAATTAAAATTAAAAGTAATTATATAACATTGTTTTCACTTCATAAGAATTTCATATTTTCAGTTAAACTAAAAAATATACAATATACAATATTTGAGTTGAAAACATGTAACATTGGCTTTGAGAAGGGAGCTTACCAGAAGAACTTAAATTCATCGAGAATGTAAGAGAAAGTTACCCTAGACAACAGAGCTTAAGCCAAGAAATTAAGATTGATTGAGAATGTAAGAAATAGTTGGCTTTGGAAACAAAGTTTTGCAGAAACAATTAAAATTTATGATAATGTAAGAAAAACCTGGCTTTATGGACTTATTAAAATTGAATTAAAATTAAAACTAGTTATAAAACATTGTTTTCTGTTGAAGATAAAAAATGTTGGCATAATAACTAATTTTAAAACATTCAACATAAAATAAAAACTAATTTTAAAAAAATGATTAAAAAAAACCAAAATGAAAATCCTAATTTTATAAAACTAATAGGATTTTTTGAGACAAACATAACAAAAACCAAAATCAAAGAAAACGAAACATGTAGCTGAAATTCATTTGATACTAAAATCAATCAAATTTTGATTTCAACACGAACATCCACAATTAGCAATTACAAATAAAATTAATGCATATTGGCATGTATATAAACTTGAACATCCACAGTCAGCAATTACAATTATAATTAAAAGGTATTGGCATCTATAAAAATTGAATGATGTATACAGTGCAAAACATGTAAACTTGCATAGAAGTGAAGACAATAAACACAAAGGAATAAACATTCAAAAATTATAATACAAAAGGATGACTTAAGTAAATATTGTTCACATATTACTATTGTTAATTGTAACAACAAAAAGAAGTAGTTGTGAAGCTAAATATAAAACATTCATTATATTTAAAATATATTCAAATTGAAAATATATTCAAATTTACAGAGAAGCCTAAAATACTTAAACACAAAAAATTGTGATGAAATGAGATGCAATTGAGCAACACAGTTTTCAACACAATGTAGTTGAGTAGGATTGAGTGTCAAAGACATGAACATGTTCAAGACACTTATATATTAACCAGCCTAATAGAAAAGATTCATTATATTGAATTATATTTAGATACATAGAAAAACCTGATACATAAGTTTTAAATTTAAAAAGAAAATAAATTGTCATGGAATGACATATTAAATTGAACAATGCAGTTTTGAAGAGAAATTAAAACCAAGTATTAAAGAAATTAACCAAACATTCTGCAAAAAATTATTAAAGAAGATCTGACATAAATAACTTCTTAAGTTAAATTACATTAGTGTACCTAGGCAGCATTGAGTGTCAAAGACTTGAAAGTGTTCAAGACAGTTATATACTAACCCAGCCGAATAGAAAATATTCATTATATTGAAATTATATGCAAATACATACAAAAGCCTAATATACATATACCAGTCTTAAATTTAAGAAGACAGTAAATTGTCATGGAATGACAGATTCAATTGAGCAATGTAGTTTTGAAGACAAATTAAAGGCACCAAGTATTAAAGAAATTAACCAAACATTTTGCAAAAAATTATTAAAGAAGATCAGACATAAAAGCTTTCTAAATTAAATTACATTGATCTAGTTGAGCAGCATTGAGTGTCAAAGACATGAAGGTGTTCAAGACAGTTATATACTAACCCAACCAAATATAGAATCATTATATTGAAATTATATACAAATACATAGAAAAGTCTTATATACATACATGTCTTAAACTTAAAAAGACAATAAATTGTCATGGAATGACAGATTCAATTGAGCAATGCAGTTTTGAAGACAAATTAAAGGCACCAAGTATTAAAGAAATTAACCAAACATTCTGCACAAAATTATTAAAGAAGATCTGACATAAATAGCTTTCTAAATTAAATTACATTGATGTAGCTGGGCAGCATTGAGTGTCAAAGACATGAAGATGTTCAAGACAGTTATATACTAACCCAGCCAAATAGAAAAGATTCATTATATTGAAATTATATGCAAATACATAGAAAAGCCTGATATACATACAAAAGACTTAAATTTATAAAGGAAGTAAAATATCATAATTTGAGACATTTGAGACATTCAAAATAACATAGAAGAGACTCAAACGTAAAGCCTAAAGCAAAATAACAAAGTATATCATAATTTCATACAAAAGTCGAATATAAAGCATATTTAAGAAGTTGGGACTTTAATACAACTCCAACTGATAAAATGCAGTTGTCCATAGAAATCATAAATTCAAATTGAAATTCAAATACAAAGTACAACTCATAACTGTTAAATAAAGACGGCAGTGTAAAAACCAAGAGGGGGGTGAATTGGATTTTTAATAAACTTTTTCCCTTTAAAACAAATTTCCAGATTTTGAATTATTTTCAAAAACTAGGATGCAAATTTTTCTTAACCTTTGATTAGTGCAGTTTGAGTTGCAATCGTTAATATGATCCATAATAAAAAGAGATAGGGAAAGAGAAAGAATACAGAGATTTATACTCGGTTCGGATTAAGCTAATCCTACGTCCAGCTTCCCAATCACCACAAATGCGTGATGATCACTCCCACTATCTTTAATTGAAATTACAAACACCAATTCATGCAATAACAAATAAAGATAAAGGAAAACACCTCCTTAGACACACTAAGGATGAAACACCTCCCGCATCACATCGAGGATGAAACCCATCTCTCTTGACACACAAGAGATGAACACACCTCCCTTAGAACAGATCCAAGGGATGAATTTTCCCGTTTAGAAAAATAGTAAAAAGAATACACCTGATAATAGTGCTGGATAGAAAGCTTAAGCACAAAGATCACCACTTCCAAAGACTTGATCAAACTTGAGAGAGCAAGAAAGCGGTTTTGAAAAGCTAAGACGCAAGAACACTTTGAATATGTGTTGTTTTTAGATGTTGTTTAACCTAAGACATTCTCTTTCATTTTATAATTCGAAAATGCTCCAAAGTTTCCATTCTTAGGTTGATTTAGCATTGATTTCACAAAAACGACTCATTTAATCGATTATCTAAAAAGCTTAATCGATTATATAATATTTAAAAACTGGAAAACTAGTTTCGCCTGATATAATCGATTAGATTAAGGCCATAATCGATTATATTAACCCAAAATCAATATAATCGATTATCAAAAACACTTAATCGATTATTTAGTTCGTTAAACATTTTTAATTCAAATTTCAAGTGAAATAATCGATTATCTACGTATCATAATCGATTAAAAGCGTAGAAAAACGTTTTTGCGAGAAAACAACTTGCTCTCTTGTTTGGAATGGTCTTGAATGGGATTTATGACTTACTCTTTTCATCCATCACCCAAAACAGAACCTTCTAAACTTGAAACTTCAACTCTTGAGAAAATCTTCATCAATCTTCTCTCTTGAAAGCTTTAAACACTCTTTATGCCTTTCCTTTTCCATCTAGCAACCTTCCTTTGTGAGATGACAGAAGTCTTTAATGTTGATTGGAGCACTTTAAATCTTCATCATCAAAACTTTAAATCTTCATAAAAACTCTGGAAGACTTCATTAACACTTGATCTTGAAATATGCTAACAATAACTTCTCCATAAAGATCCCTTGTAATCAAAATTTATGCTTATTTTTGTTTAAATTACATATATATATTTTGGGTTCTTTTTATTTATTTATTTGTGATACTTATATTTATTATTATTGCATGAACTTGATGATCTTATTCAAATCAAATTCAAATTTATAAAGTTAATTATCATATGGAAATTATTCTTAATTAGTGATTCAAAGTTAAATAATTGGTACATTTTGTAATTAAAATTTATACTTATTATATATTTTTCATTTTTATTATATTCTTATTGATTGTTATTTATTCAATCAAAATTAGTTTTATGAAATGAAATTGAATACCATATTGAAATTATCTTGAAAGGATTATAATTCAAAGTTATATAATTAGTAAGCTTTGTGATTAAAATATATATTTATTGCTGTCCAAAGTAAACATTGAACAAAGTATCATTACATTACATCTAACAATATACTTCAACCCTGTGTAATTCAATGTAAGTCCAATACTTACTTTTCAATGTTTAATAATACAAATTAATTTATACTTATAATATAATAAATATTTTGTAATCTTGCAAGGAAGTTATCCATTCTTATACAGTTACACTTCCATCAAGTGAGTGGTATGTGCACACAATTGTAACATTTTTGTCATACATACCAAATAAGATTAAGTTTAGATATTATATACTTATTTTTTAATGTAGCAAGACAAAGTTTTATTATTTAGATACTATATTAATTTGTTGTTGTTTCAAATAATGTTATTATACACATTTTAGTATTACATTTATTATTTGAAGCAATTTTTTTGCATTCATATCTATATTTATATTATTGATTATTGATTTCATTTGTCTGTTAATTTTAAATTTTATTTTAATTATAATATGCATATATCTTTATTTTATTATTATTAGGGTATCGTGGGTTTGCATGGTATTAATAATAGTGTAAATAAAAGGAAAAGGATACATAAATTGTTTCAGTTATTGATCTGTATACATTTTCCTATATCCATTATGAAAAATGTTAATATTATTCCATTATTGGTGTCATTTTTATAATATTATTATATTGGATTTCACAGTAGTTTCTACTTTAACAACATTTGTGTTTTCTCATGATTTCAAGTATTTCAATTTTTCAATTATGAGTTTCATCCTAGACAAATTTTTAATTAACTTAACTACAATTGAATTGAAAATATATAATTTTTAACATTCTGAAACATAACTTCTATATTCCAATCTTATAAATACAACAAATATTTTACATTTCAAACTGTAACTTCAAGCTTAATCTTAAAAGTATAATTTTAGATGTAAGAATTTGATGAACTCGGGCTCAAATCTGCACTATTGGAAATGGAAAAAGTGAAGTTCAAAGGAAACATATGCTTATTCAATGTCTGTCAAACCCTAATAGAGATTAGTCCCCATATTCAACTGGGAATATCTGTTCATACTATCTCCAGCAAAAAATTAATTTAAATTTCCTAATCCCTAATGAGGTTTAACAAAAAACAGAACACCCCAACTCCTACAATTACATGATGACATTCTTATATTTCCTCTTATGAAATATCTTTTTCCCTCTATTTGAGTAGATTATTATTATTATTACTATTAAAAGACTGCAGACAAAATTTGAAGTTAGATCTATCCATAAAATGCTATGCAAGTGATAAAAGAAGACCTATATGGTTTATTATTTACTGGAGCAAGCTGAGGAAGATTTCACTTTTCGTTTCGTGATTTCTATGTGACTATCTCACTTTATTAAAAGAACAGAGTATCTCTTGTGATCATCATCAATCACGAAAGAGTGGACCTGAATAATCCATTGCTTGTATTTGTACCATTTGTTGTGATGAGGATCGGTACAACCTATACCTATATATCCTTCTGGACTTGGGGCAACTCCAAGCTTCTCTAGGTGAATGCTGTGATGGATGCACCGGAAGAACCACTTGAAGGAGTCCATGCATAAATGAGTAACCCCATGGTAAGAATGGTGGCCCTCGCAACAAAGCCTCGCTGGAAGAGAAGACTCAACACCAAGGTATGGCAACGGCGAGTGTGAACACATAGATTGCTATTGGAACCGCCACAACCCAAATTGAATCACTTCAGTTTGATATTCCTTAGAATTTTCAATAACAAGAACTTATAATAAGTTGTGAAATTACAAAAATGGGGGGAAAGAAAATAAATAACACTGTCATATTTCAGCAAATCCCTCCTCTATAAAAGCAAGAAAAATCGCCTATATCCCCTGACACCCACCAAAGAACACACAGTACTCAACAATCTAACAATAAAAACCTTTCTCTGAAAACTATACATATATATATATATATAATATACACACACATACTCATGTATTCAAATACACACACATACTCATGTATTCAAAGTCATGCCAATATAGTGAAAGTCTTTGATTAGTCAATCACGGGGAGCTACGAAAATAATTCATGACTTCCACAAGGTCCTTTTAGCTTGTCTCAATAGAAAAATGTTCTCTTGACACTCCTTTGAAGTTAACATTTACTTGACACTGTACACGTAGAAGCGGATGCTGACATGGCTCAAGGGTACTTTTGTCCAAAATGTAAAAATAAATCAATGAAGAAAGAGGGTACGGTGAAAGTAAACTCTAAAACTCTCCCACGAGTTAACCCTCGCGTGCGGTGTTGTCGTCGTCCTCACTGTCGTCGGCGTCGTCGGCGGCGGCGCCCTTGGCCTCCGCACTCCGCCTCCGTGTTGTGGTTGTCGGCATTGAAGTTGTGTTGTTATACTTTGCAGTCCCGCTCCTCCGAAGCACCGTCGTCCTCTTCCTTAGTGTCGTCCTCGTCCGTGTCGTTGTGGTCGGCGCCGTCTGCCTCCGCGTCGTCTGCGTCGACGGCGTCGTTGTCCGCAACCTGATCCTCCGGGCATTCCACCTCCACGCCACAGTTGTCGTCCTCCGTCGCCTTCTCATCCATGCCGCAGTTCGTTCTCCTCATTGCAATTGATAACACAAAGAAAAAGATTTGAGGAAGGATAACAAGTATTTTGTTTTAATTTATATTTATTTGATTTTGTTTTGGTTATGACATTGTGTTTCTTTGATTTTGAGTACTTTGTTTGAAACCTTTATTGTAAAAAGTTTTCATTGTATGTGAGGTTGATTGTAGGATGACTTCTCTGACTTTTACCTCTGTTTCTGTATTGTTTTGTTTTTTGTAAGTTTGTGTCTTCGTGAAATGGTTTAAAAATTGAATTTTGTACTCTTTGTTCGTTGCCATAGTGTGTATACCTTATTAACTAACGTGCATGTGAACATTGTGCATCTACAAAAAACATTTTTAGATGCTCCTAAAGATAGTTTTTTATGTGTTAGTAAAGGTATGGTTACCAATTTGCAGGATAAAATGGAAAGGAGGTTGGGAAAGTTGAAGAATTTGATGTTGCACATAAGGTTGTTGTGATACTATAATATTGTTATTTGAAATGATGATGTGTGGGTTTTTGTGATGAATAATTGACTTAATTGTTTGAAATGTAGGTGTTGGTACGTTATTTTTGTAGGACGAACCATTTGGCGGTTGTGAATGACATGTTAACAGTGATCGAGAAGTCTTGTATTGCATCAACTCCGTTTGCCTGGCTGATGTCGTTGACTAATAGAGTTAAACTTAGTAAGACATTACTTAGTGAATTATGTAACAGGTGGGTTGAGAGGCGGGGAGGATTTCAAGTAAGGTCTGCAGTTGTACCTTTTTCGTTGTTAGATGTTTGTTTAGGCTTAGGAGTTAGAGTTGTAGGAGAAAGTATTGAGTTGGGCAAAGTAGATATTGGATGTCATTGTAGGATATTGTTTACTAAGAAAAAAGTAAATTTGAATATGATTTGGGAGGAACTTTTGAAACGTCACAACGATAGTAATGTTGATGACTTTTGTAGGTTGTACATTCTGCTAGGGCTGACTGAATTTTTACTCCCTAATAGAATGGGTACTGTGCATCCTGGATTGTTTAATATAATGGATAATTTGTGTGAACTTCAAAAGTATAATTGGGGGAGTGTTAATTATGAGTATTTGGTTGGTAGTTTATGTGAAGCTTCAAGGTGTATGAGCAACGAAACAAATCGTTCAAATTTGCATGTTGTGGGATGTGTTTTCCTATTGCAGGTAATTTGGAAATTTTGATATAGTTTTGTTTTTGTAAATATTTTAATAATGTTCAATGATGCAATATGTATGTGTGAATGACTATTGTATAGATTTGGGTTTTCGAGCAGGTTGTTGTTGAGTACAGAAAGTTAGATAGTATGGGAAGACAATTTCCACGAGTTATACACTGGATGGATGTTACAATAGGTCCAAAGAAAATTACTGCTGCTTTCAATCATAATGTGGTGAGTGTAATGTAATTATAGTTTGTGCTGAATGTGGTATGTTTTTTGTACGATAAAATTGCATTTGATGTTGTTTTTTTATTTGAAACTATCATAAATAGGTTATTTCAGAGTTGTCTGTGTCAAATGAGGACCTTTGCCATGACATTGTGAAAGAAGCGTTTAAGCATCTAAAATATCCATTTGAAGATTTTAAAGAAAGAGGAAAAGAAAAGTTTGTTCAATACTTAAGCGAACAAGAGGCCAAAATTGCAAAGCTTGAGGAAGGTGTAGCAGGCTTAGAAGATTTGTTAAGACACGGAAGAAATAAGATGGGTGATTCGATTCCTTTATTATGTGCATCAATTTCAAGAGATTGTCCGGATTATAGTACGTGGCAAACAAATGCAAATAATGAAGAAGTAGAAGGTGATATGAATGCTGAAATTCAACAATCTAACATGTACTCACGACTAAAGTGTGAACCTAGAAATCGATTTAAGAGTGGTGTTCTCCGAACACCTTGGACTACACGGTCAAGGAAAAAGAAGAAGGCTCCATAGTTTTTCCATTGCTTTGTAAAAAATTACTGCTTTATTAGATTCAGTGATGTATTTTAAGTTTGCTTTGTGATTCATTTTGTAATGTTTTGAGGATTCCACAAATGAATTGTTGAGTGGTTGTTATTGAACAGATTTTTAGACGGTCACTTATACTTCGAATGCGAGTTGTACAATATTTAGGCGTACCATATATGTATATGGGATTGTAATTTGATGTTTTTTATATTAAGAAGTAGTAGGTCGGAATGGATGTTTAGAACATGATCATGTTATTCTGAATTCATATTCAAAGCAGAATGTTGAAATTTGAAGTAATTCTAATTTGAAACCTGATTGTTATTGTCAAACATTGTTGTCTATTGACACAATCCTTTTTAAGATTAATGTTCATTGTGCAAAAGAAAAGACACAGGTAAGCATAGAAGTAAAAATTTAGAACCACTAATTGGTTGAATGGCATGTTGTCGTTATTTGGTTGAATGAGGTCATGTGTAGGATTTTGAACTGCAAAATTCAGAAGTGCAGAAGTGCTGATTACCTGTACCTTGCAGTGCTTATATGGTTACTTATGTGGTATATTTTGTACATCCATCAAAACGTCCACATAGTTAGGAAGTGCTTGGTAGGTTTTGTCTTCATCGGCCAACGACAATATTATGAATGAGGAGGTACAAAAGCATAGGAAAAAATGTGGCCAGATAGATCTCAATGAATTTGAACTTCCCATGTACTGGTTTAGGTGAGCTGTACCCAAATGGTTACCTGTTCTCCCATATGTGGTTACCTGTGTAGTATGTTATGAACATGAAAGCTATGTGCATTGCAATTACACAGTGTCGTCAAACATGAGACATATGTATGGTTGGATGAGGTCATGTGTGGGATTTTGAACTGCAGAATTCAGAAGTGCAGAAGTGCTGATTACCTTAGTACCATGCAGTGCTTATATGGTTACTTATGTGGTATATTTTGTACGTCCATCAAAACGTCCACATAGTTAGGAAGTGCTTGGTAGGTTTTGTCTTCATCGGCCAACGACAATATTATGAATGAGGAGGGACAAAAGCATAGGAAAAAACGTTGCCAGATAGATCTCAACGAATTTGAACTTCCCATGTACTGGTTTAGGTGAGCTGTACCCAAATGGTTACCTGTTCTCCCATATGTGGTTATCTGTGTAGTATGTTATGAACATGAAAGCTATGTGCATTGAAATTACACAGTGTCGTCAAACATGAGACATATGTATGGTTGGATGAGGTCATGTGTGGGATTTTGAACTGCAGAATTCAGAAGTGCAGAAGTGCTGATTACCTTAGTACCATGCAGTGCTTATATGGTTACTTATGTGGTATATTTTGTACGTCCATCAAAACGTCCACATAGTTAGGAAGTGCTTGGTAGGTTTTGTCTTCATCGGCCAACGACAATATTATGAATGAGGAGGGACAAAAGCATAGGAAAAAACGTTGCCAGATAGATCTTAACGAATTTGAACTTCCCATGTACTGGTTTAGGTGAGCTGTACCCAAATGGTTACCTGTTCTCCCATATGTGGTTACCTGTGTAGTATGTTATGAACATGAAAGCTATGTGCATTGCAATTACACAGTGTCGTCAAACATGAGACATATGTATGGTTGGATGAGGTCATGTGTGGGATTTTGAACTGCATAATTCAGAAGTGCAGAAGTGCTGATTACCTGAGTACCATGCAGTGCTTATATGGTTACCTATGTGGTATATTTTGTACGTCCATCAAAACGTCCACATAGTTTGGAAGTGCTTGGTAGGTTTTGTCTTCATCGGCCAACTTCAATATTATGAATGAGGAGGGACAAAAGCATAGGAAAAAATGTGGCCAGATAGATCTCAATGAATTTGAACTTCCCCATGTACTGGTTTAGGTGATCTGTACCCAAATGGTTACCTGTTCTTCCATATGTGGTTACCTGTGTAGTATGTTATGTATATATGTTGTTACCCGTTTTTTCTGTTATGCACACCAAAATGTATGCACCCCTTTGAAAGTGCCACAATATAATTTCACATGGATTGCGTCGGATAGAGTCCGTTATATTTGAACCATATTGATTTTATATTTAAAGATAATCGATTATTTATAAACATAATCAATTATGAGTGGGCGATTCTGTTACCTGATTTTCGGTAAAAATCGATTACATGTAAGTATAATCGATTGTTTACACATGTATGCATCAGGTCACCTACAATGCTTCGAAAATAATCGATTAAATTAATACATAATCGACTACAACTGACTTGTTTGTGAAAGTCCACTTCGGCGATTACATATAAGTATAATCGATTGTTCTCACATGTATGCATCAGTTGCCCTGCAATGCTTCGAAAATAATCGACTAAAGTAAAACATAATCGATTAAGACTGACTCGTTTGTCAAAGTCCATTTTGGTAATAATCGATTACATATTTGTATAATCGATTGTTCTGACATGTATGCATCAGTTGACCCGGAATGGTTCGGAAATAATCGATTAAAGTAATACATAATCGATTACAACTGACTTCTTTTTGAAAGCCCATTTCAGTAATAATCGATTACATATAAGTATAATCGATTGTTCTCACATGTATGCTTCAGTTGCCCTGGAATGCTTCGGAAATAATCGATTAAAGTAATACATAATCGATTACAATTGACTTGTTTGTGAAAGATCATTTCGGCAATAATCGATTACAAATAAGTATAATCGATTCTTTACACATGTATGCATCAATTGCCCTGGAATACTTCGGAAGTAATCGATTATAGTCATGCATAATCGATTATTTCTTATTTGTTTGGGGATCTCCACTTCGGTAATAATTGATTACATTTAAGTATAATCGATTGTTCTGAGATGTATGCATAGCTTTTACTGCAATGCGTCCGGAATAATCGATTAAAATTATACGTAATCGATTACTGCGCATTTGTTTGGGGATCTCCACTTCGGTAATAATCGATTACATTGAAGTATAATCGATTGTTTATACATGTATGCATAAGTTGTCGTGGAATGCATCCAAAATAATAGATTAAAGTAATACATAATCGATTACTGCTAACTTTTTTGGGGAACTCCAATTCGGTAATAATCGATTACATTTTCAAATAATCGATTACACTTACAAATAATCGATTACATTTACAAATAATCGATTACATAAGGCAGTCCTCCTTTACTATTAAGGACCGTCTTCAGTCTTCGTTTTCGTCCAACCCTAGTGCACGAAATGGCTTCTTCTTCACGACCAAAGGTAGCCAAGCGCAGTCGGCGTGGGAGGGATGGTGGTGGCACTGTTGGTGGTTTTTCATGTCCTGCCTCACTAGAAGGTTGGATCAGTGATGAAGAGCAGCAGTCGGAGTTTCGTAACTTCTGGAAAGACCGGAACATCATTGCTCACAAATATCTGAACCTGAACTTCTTTCGAGCCAGCGGATTCACGTTCCAAGACGTTCTTCGATCCCAAGGTTTGAGTACTTTTGTTGAACTTAAAGGAAACTATTATCCTGATCTTGTTAGGGTTTTTTATGCAAATCTTTATCGTAGTGAGGGAGTTATAAGATCTCGTGTAAAAGGGGTGGACGTTATTCTTGACGATGAATGTATGGACCAAAGTTGGGGGTTTGAGAATTGGGGGTGAAAAAGTAACCGTGGGTTTTGAAAATTTTAATAAGCTGGATGTGTACCAATCATGTCTCCGGAACCCAGTTGCACCTAGAGATTATTCAAAGTTCAGAACTGGTGGAATGAAGAAGAATGAACGGCTTCTTGCTTTTGTTATAGCATGGGTGCTTGTCCCTAGAGGAAGCAACCATGCTCAGATGACTATGGAAGACATGTATATCATTTATGCTTTGAAGAATGATATTGATGTCAACTGGCCTGCCATTATTTGTGATACAATGTTCAAAGCTCTTCGTCTGGCGTTGCATCCATTATCATATTCAGTCTTCATTTCAAAGGTCTTGGAATATTACAATGTTGATGTACAAGGGGAGACCTCACGGATCTTTTTCTCTTCTAACCACATTGAGACCGCTGCCCTTCATCATATGGGGTTCGTTGAGCATGACAAGCAATGGTTCTTCAAAGATGAAGTAGACGAACATGATTCTGAAGATATGGAAGCTTCTGAGGCTGAAGCTGAAGTTCAACCCCAAGTAGGTGCTGCTGATCCTGCTTCTTCATCAAACTCTGCCTTTGAAATGGATGTGGTGAGTCGACTTGATACAATTCATCAGTGGCAAATTGAAAAACATGCCATTTATGATGCAAGATTTGATCGTATTGATGCAAAGCTGACATCCATTGAGATGCTGCTAACAAAACAACATATCGGTGAGGGAGGCAACTGTGACGAAGATGGTGGTGATGGTGGTGATGGTGGTGCTGAAGATGCTATTCATGGTGGTGATGAAGACGAACACCATGGTGGTGATGAAGTTGAAGGCCAAAACTGATGAAGTGCAACATAGTAATTTTAATGAGTAGTGTTAACTTTAACGTAGGACATGTCTTTTTTTGCTGTATGAATGCAGATTACTTTTTGGACAAATAGCCTCACTATATAATGACTTCTATGTTTTGAATGACTATGTAATGACTTCTGGCTTTTGAATAGTTATAATGTTTCCCTTCTTCCACATGGACATGGTTATGAATTAGTTACATGTTCTATAAATTGATTAACGATTTCAGTAGCTTTTACAAAGTGAGAGTAGGTTCCATTGGTCGTGCTGGTGGTCATTTATATTATAAGTTTGTGGTCAAGTGCGTGGTATGAACTGTCTTCAATATGGTTACATGCAAGGTGTATGTGCTTGGCCATGTTGTAGTGGATTGACGTAACAGAGTAATCGATTATAATTCGGTGTAATCGATTATTCCTGCTTCATTTGTTTATGCCAGGTTCAGAAATAATCGATTACAAAGGTCTATAACCGATTAAATTTGACAGTGTACTGACAATTTTGATGTCATTCAATACAGACATGTGTAATGAATTAGTGTGGCACAGTAATATGTTGCAAACGAAAAAAATGACTTGTAATTTGTACGATTCACTGATATGATGTCATCATGCTAATTGGTTTTTCATTAATGTCAAAAAACAATAATGTAAATGTTTTTCTAAGTAAATATTGAGCGCAATAAGTGAGACAAAATCGTGGTGCTGGTTATGACTTGTAATTTGTACGATTCACTGATATGATGTCATCATGCTAATTGGTTTTTCATTAATGTCAAAAAACAATAATGTAAATGTTTTTCCTAGTAAATATTGAGCGCAATAAGTGAGACAAAATCGTGGTGCTGGTTATGACTTGTAATTTGTACGATTCACTGATATGATGTCATCATGCTAATTGGTTTTTCATTAATGTCAAAAAACAATAATGTAAATGTTTTTCTGAGTAAATATTGAGCGCAATAAGTGAGACAAAATCATGGTGCTGGTTACATTTTTATGAAATATGACGACATGTCATACACAAACACAAAATCAAATCAAATTATGATGTTTGTCCATGTCATGTCGTTCCAAGTATCATATCCAATTTACGCTGCTTATAATTATACTATTTCCTGTGAAAAAAATAAGGAAAAAAATATAATAAGTACGATATCATTATATTGTTGAAAGTAAGTATAATGTATTAAAAGGACTATAAATAGAATACCTAAACCATTGTTTAGATGTCGACATCTGTGTATTATTGACAGTTGTATCTATTGCTGTAAGAAGTGATAGAAAGCCAGCTGACTCCATAGTTAGTAGCTGCAAAGCAAAACATTTTAATGAGTTGTGTATATGTCCATATTTAATGAATAATAGTTACAAAGATTGTCTATAAGAAGGACAAACCGTTTCAGATGCATGAGCTGTTCCAATGGTCTCGTTCATGTCAACTTGACTTTGAATTTGCATTGGTAGATTAAGTAAGTCAACATTGTTTACTTCGGTCGTGCCCTATAACAAAAAGATAGAATCATAAATATGATGTCAAGTTACACATTACATAAAACAAATTAAATGTTGTTCTTCATACAAAATAACATATTTTTCTTACAATATTGGAAGTGCATGTGTCTTTCTTTGAATTTTTTTATCTTCTCTGTTTCACAACCTTTTCACACATGGACTGCTTCCTTGTTGAACGGGGTCTTCCCTTCCTTTTAACATGGTTTGGGCTGTGGATTTCAAAGGGCACGTTCTCCATAGGTGCATCTTGTGATTCATTTCTTACTTCATAACCATTGCTGAATTGTTGATGAACATTCTGCCTTTCACTGATATTGTGAGGTTGTAAGCAATGTTTGGTGGCAAAAACTTCAATATGTTGCAGTAACAAATCTGTTGCCTTTGTTGACTCACACGCAATCTCAGCAATTTCATGAAATCTTTTACACAAACCATCATATCTTGTAATATGTGTTTGTTTGTCTTTTGTGTCACATGAAGCAGCGATATACGTATGTTTCCTTCGTATATTTTTACTCCACCTGCTGAGAACATATTTTGGAAGAACATTTGGTATTCTCTCTTGTGCTAGCACTAGCAAGCAATGCCTACATAAGATGCCCCTGAACTCAAATAACAAACAGCTGCAATTGACTTCATGGTTGTCACGATTAAAACAAACGACATAATTTTTCTCTTCGCACTGTCCATTCTGAATTGATTCTTCTACAATTTCGTACGTACAGTGATCTTCGTGGATACATCTTTTGGCAACAACGCAGCTCATTTTTCCTCTGAACTCCATCTGTACTTCACAAAATTTGGCATGTGTGTATTCAGACTGAAATTGTCTTTCAATTAAAGATTGCGACACACATTGAATCACAGTGTTCAATGATGCAAAATCTGCTTCGTACTCTTTTTCAGCCTTATGACGCAAAGCATTGTCGTACTGTGTCACAAATTGTTTTTCAGCGTTGTCTTTGAATTGATATATCCATCAAAGAATGCATTCATGCTCTCACTCCTTTGTGTTGTTGACATCCCTGCCCAAAAACTGTTCTTCAAAAAACAAGGTACCCATCTTTGTCGTTCCTCAAAAAGTGATGTCAACCATTTGTTATTATGTAGGTCAAATTTTGAAATGAATTTTTCCCACTTACATCCAAATTCATCAACAGATAACGACTCATAAACAAGAACCTTCAACGCACGTTTAATGTCTTTGTATTCGGCATATCCTTGCAGCTTTTCAGGAATTTTTTTCATTAGGTGGTGTCTGACGCGATTATGGAAAGACAATTTCGATGGAATTTTTCATTGCCCTACATTGGTCCGTGACAATGCCTTTTGGAGCTTTGTAGGACATACAACGAAGCCAAGTATCAAAAAGCCAAACGAATGTTGTCGTGTCTTCATTTGACAACAATCCACAGCCTAAAAAAATGGACTGCCCGTGGTGGTTGACACCCACAAACGGTGCAAAGGGCATGTCATACTTATTTGTTAGATATGTTGTGTCGAAAGATACGACATCCCCGAAATTTTCACATGCAGCCCTACTTCGTGCATCTGCCCAAAATACATTCCTTATGCGATTTTCATCATCCAAGTCTATGTCGAAGAAGAAGTCTCTGTTCAATTCCGTCATCCGTGAAAAGTGGGTTAGTAGAGCTTTGCCATCACCATCCTTTCCCAAGAGACGTCTTTGTTTGCCAACGTAATTACGCACATCTCGTTCCACACATTCAAGATTCTCATAACCTCCTGCTGCACATACAAGCGACCGAAAACTCTTATTAACCCTAACTCCAGCCTCATCATTTATATCAAGAGTTCTTTGCACTTGTAGACTCCCCCCAACCTAGAATCTTGCTTTCCCTCAAGCAAAGTAACTTACTGAAAACAGAGTTTGTTCAAAGAGACATTCAAACATTAACAGTTCATTCACAAGATTCAATCGAAATAGCTTTCGTATAAGGATCAAGGATCATAGCAGAACTACATATGTTTCCAACACCCAATTAAGATAAGGTTCAGGTGCAATCAACTCCCAAATAAACAGCTGCAACAAAATTAACAGGTGAAAAAAAAATCTCTCTAAAACCTCACAAGTGAGTGTTTCTCTCTACATCCACTGAATCTGAGCAAATCAAAGTTACTTTTCATTTCCAGTCACATCACAAACACACAAAGTCAACATGGATCATAAGGTCTTTTCAAAGGTTGTAATGGGGCTAGGTTCCAAAAAAGAATTGGTTTTTCAGGATTTCAAATGCATGCTTAAAAGAAAGAGAGCATATTTATACTTGACTCAAAGCTTCATTTGTAATTTCTATCTAACCCATTATTGGACCCTAAAGTTTACTAAAATTGTAATCCCCTTTTTCTTCCTCTTCCCTTTCTTTTCTTTTCTTTTCTTTTCTTTTCTTCTCTTTATTTTTATTTATTTATTTTTTTGAAAGAGAAAAGGAGTGGAACACTTGATTTATTCATTCACACCCAAACTTTCAAAACAAAATTGTAAAGAGTGAATTATTTTATTCTTTCACTCACTTTATAACCTGCCTAACATAAACAAATTCCAGCTTAAAATTATGAAATGTACCTATGCTCCCTTTCCCTAAGCATGACTCAAGGTAGGAAAATATATGCATTCAAGGTTAGGGTACAATAAAATAATCAGCTCAACTGGGGTACCAAAAAATTGTCACAATGTATACAAGTTAGCTTGTTTGGCCCTAGGCTTAACAAGATATTCACAAAAATGCCTTAATCACTTCCATGATTCCTTATGTAATGCAAAAAGACCAGAAAATCAAGAAACAATAACTGCACATTCAACAGTGGAAACTCTCAAACTGTATCAGGATTCACTCACTCACATGGCTATTGTCTAAGGCCTCTGTTTTGTCAATTATTGTCACAGCCATTTAATTTGTTCAAATCAAACACCCTTATCCTAAATCCAACTAGATTAAGGATTCAAACACAATCCTGCATGTTTCACCTAAATTTCCATCTACTGAGCTATTCCAATTAAATCAAATCTACTTTTTCATTCTCTTGAACTACTCCCACAAACTTTTCCAACAGCCTTCAAGCAACATATTTAAGTGCCAAAGAACAAATATGAACCACAATGATCACACAAATAAGACACTCAAATACATCAGGCTTAATTACATCAGACTCAATTAAATCATGCTCAAATACATTCCAACTGAAAACACTAAAACATGAAAATAATAAAACATGAAGATAATAAAACATGAAAATAATAAACATAAAAATAAAAAAAAATAAAAAAATAAAAATTGCGAACAAATAAACTAAATGTAAGGTGATAGAAAACTGGGTTGCCTCCCAGGAAGCGCTCGTTTAACGTCATATAGCTTGACGTCTGTATCTTTAATTCTCTTCCAGCAGAATAATGGTGGCAATTTTTTCAACTTTCTATAATCAATACACTTCCTCCACCCGGTGAATGTTCTTGTGGGAATCAATTCATTCTTCTCATTACATACAACAATCATACCTCCCTTCTTAGGAACTACCTGGACCGGATCGACCCGAGCACTCGTCGGATATGGGATAGATCATCCCAGACATCAAGCAATTTCAGCACTTTTTCTTAACCACTTCTTTCATGGTGGGGTTCAATCTCCTTTGCGGTTGAATTACCGACTTATAATCCTGTTCCATGTGAATCTTGTGCATACAATAAGAGGGACTGATACCCTTTAAATCGAGATAAAGCCCACCCTATTGCACCTTCATTAGCTTTTTCTAGAGGACTTGATGTTGTCACTGCTTCTTCTTTGCTAAAATTAATTCATCGATAGCCTCCATTCCGAAACATTGTTGTTTTTCCTTGGGGTGCTGGATGGCCTTAAAAACATTAAAGTTGACTTCATCATCTTGCATTCGACCTTTAATTTGCCATCATCCACATCAATGATGACCTTGGCAGTTTTCATAAAAGGTCTTCCCAGTATAAGAGGAACTTCAGCATCCTCTTCAATATCCATGACAACAAAATCTACTGGAAACACAAATTTGTCAACTTTAACTAACACATCTTCCGCCACTCCATAGGGTACTTCATGGACTTGTCGACCAACTGCAAAGTCATTCTTGTAGGCCTCACCTCAAGATCCCCTATTCTCTTTACCATAGATAACGACATCAAATTTATGCTAGCACCCAAGTCAAGTAATGCCTTCCCACCAGGCAGTGTTCCAATAATGATTGGAATAGTGAAGCTCCTGGGGTCCTTGGATTTCGAGGCAAAGATTTTTGAATTATAGCACTACACCTCGCTTCTAACTCCACTGTCTCTTACGTGAATCTTCTTTTCTTAGTCAAGAGCTCCTTCATAAATTTCGCATAAGTTGGCATCTGCTCTAGTGCCTCAACAAAAGGTATATTTATCTGTAGTCGCTTGAATATATCCATGAATCTTGCAAACTGCCTCTCCTTATCTCTCTTGGAGGGATTGTGAGGATATGGTATCTGAGGAATTTGTGCTTCATCCTTCTCCCTCTTCCTATCTTTCTCTCCTCTACCATCACCCTTATCTTCCTTTTTATTGTCCCCCTCACTTTTTTCTTCTTCACTCATTTTCTCACTCCCTTTTTCACTCCTATCACTCTCTTTTTCACTCTTATCACTCTCTTTCAACTCTTCTTTTTCATAAGCCATCTCCTCAACAACTATCTTCTCACCAATTCCTGCACCTATAACTTTACCACTCCTTGTTGTGATTGCATTGCAATGTTCCTTGGGATTGGTCTGTGTGTTGGCAGAGAATTGTCCTCCTTGTTGATCCGCTAACCGCTTAGCTAGTCGTCCAACCTCGTATCTCAAGATTTCTAATAGCAGCTTCGAGTATTTTTCTCAAGATTTCTAATAGAAGCTTCAGTATTTTTCTGGTTGGACGAGGAAACCTGCATGAATTTCTCCAAAGTATCCTCCAACTTGGTTGTTCTATCTTGCATCGAAGGATATTATTGTTGATGTTGAAATGGTGGTCGCTCGTTAGATGGACCAGCATCCTGCTTCCAACCAAAATTTTGATTTTGATTGTTTCTCCAACCCTGTGAAAAATTGTTAGAATAATTATTATTGTTGGAGAAGTTTCCTGGCCTCCCTTGATTGCTCATATAGTGGACTTCCTCTTCTTGTGAGCTATTCTGATGTGAACAATGTCCATCTGGATGGTTGCCTCCACAAAAAACACATCTCAACTGCTGGTTTGGAGAAGAAAATTGTACAGCATGTAGTTGTTGAGGCAAATTAGACATCTGCTTTGTCAACGCTTCAATCTGCTAAGTCAAAATCTTATTTTGAGCTAAGAGGGCATCTGAAGTGTTAAGATTAAGCATCCCCCTCTTTTGAACCGTGTGTCTATCATGTTGAGCTTGCTGATCTGTAGAAGCTAATGCCTCAATGATTCTTGTAGCTTGTTCTGCGTCTACAGACATCATTGTTCCTACTGCTGCTGCATCTACTAACATCTTAGTATCAGGCCTCAACCCATTGCAAAACATACTTAGCTGAGCTATATCTTCAAACCCATGATTGGGACATCTCCTGAGCAAAGATTTGAATCTTTCCCAAGCTTCACAAAATGGTTCATCTGATCCTTGCCTGAAATTAGACACATTTGACTTTGCCTTTATATAACAGGTTGGTGGAAAAAATATTTTCAAAAACTTCTCCACAACATCATTCCAAATGGTCAAACTCTGATTAGGATGTGAGATCAACCATTCTTTGGCTTTTCCTGCTAATGAAAAAGGGAACAACCTCATATGTACTACCTCCATGTCTCCCGCTGCAAAGCCCATGGTTCCAACCAGCTCATAAAAAGTTGCAAGATGAGTATATGGGTCTTCATGATCCATCCCAGTAAATTGATGAGCACTGATCAAACTCAAGAAGGCTGGCTTCATCTCCAAGGCTTTAGTATTTGTTATTGCTATGCTTGAAAAATGCCTTGGTCCCTGCTGCATAACATAGTCTCCAAGTGTCCTCCTGACAGGGGGATTTGGTACTTCCTCAGCCATTTCTTCAAGATTCTATTCTATCTGAATGAATTCTTGATCTGAATGAATAGGTGAGTGTTGTGAAATGGACTCTTGCTTCTCTTTTCTTTTTCTGCCTCTATTCCGCCTTGCTGTCTTTTCTATCTCCGGATCAAATTCCAAATGCTCTTTCTGAACCTGACCTCTCAAACGCATCTACTATAAGACACTCAAGCAAGGATTAGCAAGCAGATGACAATTTAATTAAAATTTAAATAAAATAAATAAATAAAATTTAATTAAATAATAAATAAATAAAAATAATAATAATAATAATTAAATAAATAAAATTATTAACAATACTTAATGAGCTTAACTAAACAATTCAAAAAAAAAAAACAACTCCCCGGCAACGGCGCCAAAAATACTTGTTAAAACTATTGGCAAGCGTACCAAATGTCAACCGTAGTATAATAAAAATGAGTAAGAGTATCGTTCCCACGAGGAATTGTTAATTCAAACTGTAATAATTTCACTCATTAAGCATATAAGATAATCAATAAATTTCATTGTAAAAGGGAATATGTGTTGGGTTTATATATAATTTTAATAGAAAAAAAAACAAGAATTAAATCTGAGGGTTATAAAGGTGGAAATATTGGGATTAGATGTTCTCTATTTTCCTCTTCAATGTTCCAATTAAAGATAAATATGCACTGTTCAATTTAACAGTATTGAAGCAACACTCTAAAATCATATATCTTGATTCCTCACAAATATAATTCAAAAGATAAATTCATTGGCATCAATTCCTTGATTACTCATAAGTCATCCCGCATTAAGTTCAAATGTTTTCAACTATTGAGATAATGTAATCTATTCCTAGCATCACAATATGACAAGTAATTTCATCTAAATCCAGTTTTCAAAAATACCTTCCGGTCAAATCCAAAAACCTAGAAACACAAAACTAGTGATCAAATAGAATTATGTAAAACGATAAAAACAAGATGAATTACCAATACTGTATATAAAACTGAACAGCACAAATCTATAATTCACTGAAACATATTCGAGTTCTACAGATTACATCTAATCCCAAAGAAAGAGTTTAGCTACTCATGGTAGCCATTACCAATGACGAAACGAGAGAGAATGATCCGGACTCCTTAAATGAAGTGCCTTTGCCTTCTCCCAATAGCATTCAACGCCTCTGCAAATTTTCCCTGACTGCTCAGCTGCGGCGCTCACTGGATGCCTCACTGCTCCGCCTTTTCTCAATTTTATAACCTAAAACGCAATTAGGTTAGTGACTTTTCGCTCAAGCCAGCAAATGTCGCTCAGGCCAAACAGGTGATCTCGCTCAAGCGGTAGGAGTCTCGCTTGGGCGAGACTGCTCCAGTGGCAATCATCAGATTTTCCAATCTCGCTTAAGCGAAGGATGTCTTGCTTAAGCGAGTCTTCTCCAGTGCGTCACTTTCCTCTTTAGCTGAGATGATTCAGTTTAGACTACCAAAACTTGAATGCAGGCTTGAATTCTTCTCTTGGAGTCTTCATCAATGTTTTCTTCTTTCCTTTCTTCATTGATCACCTATAATTCAACAAAAATTGAGATTAAATGATCCTTTTGAGCATGATTCACCATTAACCGCTTAAGTTAAATAATTCTAACAATTGGGGTAATTATCACTTCAAAATTTGCATTTAAGACCTTTAAGTGACCAAAAAGAGAACATGAATTGGTTAACTAATGGCACTTATCAGATTTATTTTTCAATTTCCACGAAACATCCTTGACTTTGTGGGGCTAAGGTCATGAGAGTGATGGTCATTAATTGACGTAATATACCATTTGCCATCTTTCTTTACAACCGTAATACGTGCAGGACATTCATTTGCTTGTGTCGGATGTGTTTTCATTGGTGTGGGAATTGGAGACACGTATTTTCCTTCTCTTCCACATACCAACATGAAATATCTTAATTGGTTGTCTTTTCCTTTTTTTGAACTTCTTGTTCTGATACCAAAACCTTTTGTAATGGCATATTGTCTATAGAATGTCTTGACCTCTTCAGCTGTTTCGAAACACATACCGATAGTAGGACCGCATTCGTCAACATTGTTCACAACTCCCTCTTCAGTTGTATTTGATGGTTCACATTGTTCGTACAAGGGAATGTCATCTAGTGATACATCAATGTTGACATTCATGATCTGAAATATAAAGAATGAACATGTCCCAATTAACTTAATTTATTCATTGCACTTGTAAACATGTTTGTAAAGCAATAAACATCAATTCATGCATGCTATTAATTTTGACAGTTGGACACACAAAAAGTTAGAAATACAACTTTAAAAATAAAAAGGATATATGTTAATCTGAACCACACTTTTGTCTTCATCAGACAGGGGAACTCACTCCAATACTATGTACATACACTAATCGGTGTTGATTAAATAAGGGCTAATTACCAAACATCATAGTCATTTAGATATAACATGAACATCAATTTTAGAAGGGCTTTTCTAACTTAGCTATCTCCCTCTTCAAAATATTATCTTGGATTGTGATCCTCACCATATTTTGTCATCAACAAGTCTAATGTCAGAATCGTGACGCGTAATTTGACATGTTAGCGGTGGTAGTTAAGAATGAAATGTAAAAGGTTCTGCTGAATTTTTCATGGTGTGGGTGAAAAATTATTAGACGACAACGATATATACCTTTTGTTGTGCATAGTGTGGGTCAAAGTCTTGGAAAACTACACATGGAATTAGTCATATACAAACATAACTAAGATGAGGGACCCCACATATATGACTACATTTTTCTTCAATGAAAGTACACGTGAACCAAAAAGCTCCTTCATTTTCAACCTACGTACACATGACTCCTACACACAACCTCAAACCTTTAAATGAGATGCATTGAATTTTGTTAACAACTTTCATATTGCATTGAATATGTTTGGTGGCATTCATAACTCATAACATTAACAACTGAGCACTGCCCACCATGACATTGAATGTGTTAAATACAGCTTCCCTTACCCTTGCGCAGCGGACGTGGTTGTTGAGGAGAAGTTGTTGATTGTGTTTTCTAATTAATGAAACAGTGATGAGAGTGTCAATAAATGATGCTTTTTTTTTGTGTAACCCTAAAATAGCGCGGGAGTTGGTTCTTTGAAATACTTCAACAGTGAAAAACACCTTTGTCAACGTAAGGGCAGGGTAGATGAGCTTTGTGCTTTTCATCTTGGCTTGAACCTCCTGTGTATTAGGTTTGTCCATTGGATAATAGACTGAATCTGTAAAATAAGTTGACCAACACAATATTGTATGTCATTTCATTACACAGTGGGTACAACAAAATCCTACAAAATATATTGCTTTGTCACCTATAAAAAACCATTTGAGGTGCATAACTTTGAAAGAGTATCATTTTCTACGAAATTTGATATCTGTCATTTTGTACTGTAAGTCAATTTCTTTGCAGATAATAACATAGGAAGAAGATGGAACAATGGGAAGAACTTGATATTGATACAAGTGATATTGATAGGTATTTGAATCGATGCAAGTCGAATTTTTCCTTCATTCCAGGGCCTGCAGGTAATGTTCAAGCAGTTCTTGAAAATCGTATATCAGATAATCCACTTAACACGCAACAGTTTATGAACGAAATAGCGGAGGAAACACATCATCGTGATTTCACTTCAAGTCCTTGGTTATGGGCACAACAATTTATTCAATTCCATGGTATGCCTTTCAACACATTCAATTATCTCATTCCATTTGTGTATGGGCAGATCAATAATGTAGTGCTGTTTTATTAACTTCAGTTGAAAAAATATTTACAGATCTTTTACGTGCTAATGACATTGAACATGTGTCAACATTGACATCAATGAAAACTACAAATGTACTACCTTTACTTCCTTGCGTAGTGAAATCGTGTCAACCTAACAGATTGGGGGACATGATAGTTACTCTGAAGGTAATGATCTTACCATTAAGCACAACACATACACAAAGAACACTTTAGAAATTGTGTCAATGACTAACAATGAATACATTACAGGATCCGACAGGAAACACTAAGGGTAGTATACATCGCAAGGTGTTGGTTGATCCCGAATTTGGATCCGACGTTTGTGTTGGCTCTGTCTTACTCCTGAAAAATGTATTCTTTATATGATTATATATTTTCTGGACTTTCATTATACATGTCATTTAAGATGTTCTATTTGTTCGCATAGGTTGCCGTATTCAGTCCAAATCGTTTAACATTCTACCTGAATATAACATTATACAACATTGTCAAGGTACTTTGATATAATTACAAAACATGTATTAACTGTTAAATGCACCTGCTCACAAACAATGTTCAACTGACATTGAAGGTGTTTCGCTTTGACATATGTTGCCCAACAAAAGATTTAGTATGTGCTTCTCTCCCAGCAATGCGTCCTAAACCAATAGCAGGTCATTTAACATATATTTGTATTTACCCACACTTATTAAACTTTAATGTACATTTAAACCTGACAACATGTTTCTATGTTTTTCATAGATCCAAAATTGATGCAATTGTTGAATGACAAATTAGACAACAAGCAATCCTAGATGAACATTGTACTGTCATGGAGATGAGAGAAATTGTGTTCACTTTCTTTTGTTCTACGTCTTAAGTGGTCTTTCTTTACATTCATGTCGCAGAGTTTATTTCATTTCGTACTTGTACTTCAATATGTGTAATGAATTACATTTTAAAGTACTCCATTATTTGCAACCACTGTACCATAAACTTTTCGTCATATGAGTTCATGTAATACCACCTTGTCCAAAATAATGGACTACTAATAATACAGATATGTCAACCACATAAAATAATCCATGATTCCATGAATATAAAGTTCGCAGATATGTTATGCAATGTTCCATACTTTTTTATTTGTATTAGTACTTCATTATTCCAGAAACATCATTGATATGGTTACCCATCGTCATAAATGCCGATTATGGAATTATGCATTACTTAACTTAATAATCGATTATAGTATTTTCAAAACGAAAATCACAAATCTTAATGTGTATAACAAATAACATAGGGACCACATTTAATGTGAAGAGTGGACCATCTTTAACGTACGTTGTAAAGCTTGTGCATCCTCCACAACGTGGGTAACCACATATGGACATTGAGGTAACCAGAAAATTAGGACCTCCGGATTGTGGGCTCCCCATGAAGCACCTTGCACACCGCACTAGTTCTGAATAAGGAATTCACCTCCTTGAACCCTCTAAGCCATTAAATGTACTTGACAACAATTACCCACACAACACAGAGTCTCGCACTGACCATATGTGACAGAATAATCGATTATTTCCATTCATAATTGATTAATCCAGTGGGAAACTGCACCTGCTGCAGGATCATGTGCATAACAAGATACACAGGTAACCACATATGGAGGTTGTGGTAACCAGAACATTAGGACCTCCAGATTGTGGCCTCCCCATGAAGCACCTTGCACACCGCACTAATTCTCAATAAGGAATTCACCTCCTTGAACCCTCTAAGCCATTAAATGTACTTCACAACAATTACCCACACAACACAGAGTCCTGCACTGACCATATGTCACAGAATAATCGATTATTTACATTAATAATCGATTAATCCAGTGAGAAACAGCTCCTGCACCAGGATCATGTGCATAACAGGATACACAGGTAACCACATACGGACGTTGTGGTAACCCGAACATTAGGACCTCCGGATTGTGGCCTCCCCATGAAGCACCTTGCACACCGCACTAATTCTCAATAAGGAATTCACCTCCTTGAACCCTCTAAGCCATTAAAACAACTTCACAACTATTACCCACACAACACAGCGTCCTGCACTCACCATATGTGATACGAGCATGAAGATGACAACCGTAGTTTTAGGATTTCTAAATTTAATTTTTAATATTTTGTAATTTGGATTTAATTTTCTTTGTGGGCCTCTATTGGTTGGGCTTTGTATTTTTGTTCTTTTTCCTGTTTTGGGCCTAATTACTTAATGGGCCTTGTATTAGGTCCATTAGTATAAATAGGATTCTCATAACTCTTTGTAGTCAGAATTCAGATTTTAAGGAGTTGAGACTTTGGCTCCGTGAATTCTCTCTTGGTTCTGGAGTAGAACTCTAGATTCTTATCTATGAATTTTTGAATTCAAAGTGGCGAATCCTCACTGGACTTATCAATCAGAAATGATTGTGGCGTCTTCTCCATCCCTAATCCCTTTCCGCAATTTTTATTTTTGATCTTTGGTTTGAGGGAAATTTGTCAGATTCTATGTTTGGACAGATTCACATCATTTGGTAATCAGAGCTGGATTCTGACTTTTCAGCAGCTTTTCCGCAACATTTCCATTTTTTTTGTAGCGTTTCCGGAAGCGAAACTGGAGGATACACATTTTTGTTTGGGCATTCTGGAAGATTGAAGCGATTGAAGTAGTTTGGGGTTTTGAATCTGGCGTTCCTAAATCGGAGTTATTTTGAATGGGTTTCACTTGCAATTTGGCACTGCAGAAACAAATTCGAAGAGATGGCACGATGTAACAACACTCTTGATCCTTGGTTCAAAGCTCAAAGCAGATTGTTGTCTATGTTGAACGGCATAATACTGATCGATACACTACACAAGCCCTCGCGATTTCAGTGGATTTTGTGATTGAAACTGGAGTTGAAAGCTTGAACCAGACACTCAACCGTACTGAAGCAATTCATACCTGATCGTGAAAGTGGTGAATTGTTTGGAGCAGGTACAGTTGCGGTATCGTCACTCGGTTCAAAAAGTGTGAATTAGAAGCTGGTGGAGCACATGAAATGCTGTTGTGGTAGAATTGAACGAAGCTGCAGTCAAGGTGTTTGAAAAAATGCAGTGTTGGTGCTTTGTAGTGCTCTCGATAGCTAACTTGGTACTAGTCCATGTGAATTTTTGAGGCTAAACCAGTTGAGGGAGAACAGTGCAGTACGCGTGGGAGTAACAATTGAGCTTTGCAGAATTGAGTTCAATTAAAAAAATTGAAAATCAGTGGAATCACGTTTGCTGCATAAAGCGGTTGGCACGGTGCAGAGTTAATTGGCTGGGAGTGTTCAAGTGTTTTGCTCCAAGCGATGCTGCTTTGATTCACGTGCCCTAATCTGTGCAGATTGGCTTGCATCAAGCAATGGTGGAGGCCTCAGACGGTGCACCTGTGTCTTCACTCCTTGGCTTGATTGGTCATTTTGAGTTTTGGTTTGGAGCATTCAACTGTTAATCACGTGGATAGCCATTAAATTCGAAAGGCTACTAAGGTGAAGTAAATTAAATGATGTGGGGTCATTGGTAAGGTGAAGTAAATTAAATGCATGTGGGGTCATTGGTGAATTTAATTGATTTGATGATTTATGAATTTAATTGATTTGATGATATGGATGAATGTGTCAAGTGGGACCCGTTGGTGAGTTTATCCAATTGATGATCACATGCATTAGGGAAAGTTGCAAACAATGGGACCCGCTGGTGTTTAATTTGATTTGGTGAATTGAAGAGAGGGGATGCACTTATCAATTGAAAATGAATTTAATCTTGCAAAAGAATATTTTATTGGTCACGTGAATGGGTGGAGAAATGGGAAGACATGTGGGGTCCACGACTTAAAAAAAAATAAAAATTTATGCATGTATGCAATTGGAACCCGCTGCCAATTAAAAAAGAAATATCTGTTCAACATTTTGTGAGTCTTTCCTCCTCTAATTCTTGTTGTTTCTCTTCCTTTCCTTCATATTCTAGCTTTGATTTGAGTCATATGTCTATAAATTTTCTTTGAGTTTTATTTTTCTTGGATTCTTGTTTGTGAAACATAGTATTGAGAGTTGAATTGTTGGAAAATCTTGATTGTTTGAGATTGAATTTTGAGATTACACAATTAGGAGCTAAGTGTAGCATCTATGTTTTGAGCATTCTTTTAAAATTTGAGTTTAAATCTCGAGAAACTTATAAGCACAACGTAAGGAAATTGCATAAGAATGGGTGGATGCCTAACTAGCTTTCATTCATCTCAAGTGTGATAAGCCAAAAAAAAATGTTAAAGTGCATATTCCATATTTCTCTTGAGATTTAGATTCAATTTTAATTAAGTTCTCTATTGGATGTCCAAATTAGTTCCATGCATCTAGGTAGTCTTGATTCATTTCTTACAACTAGACTTTTCTAATTGTTTAGCTTACTTGCTTTGTTTTACATTTCTAGCGGTAATTCTAAATACACTATTTAGATTACCCTTGTCTTCTAAAGTGCTTTTCTCTTTGTAACCTTAGTTTTGTCGCATCTTACTTCCCTTTGGTTTAGCTCATTTCTTGATTTTGTGCTTTTTATTTTGTCTTTCTAAATTCCTTGGTTTTGTCATGGAGTTTTCTATTTTCTTGACCTCTTGAGTTCAATGTGGATTTGTTACATCTTTCACTTTGAATGTAAAATTCTTGATAAGTTGACTGGAAGTTCTCCTTAAGAACTAAAGAGGAATTTGAGTGAAGAGAGTGAAAATAGTTTTTTAAGAGTGATACACGAGTGAATGAGTGCAAACACTTAGTGAGTGGCGAGGTCCATTTTTTTCTATTAATTGTGCTAACCATTTCTTTATGATTTTCTTGTTTTGTTTCTAACATTTACTTGCAGTCATGGGATTGACTATAGAATATTTGAATTCAATACTCATTCCAATAGTACAACAGTTGGAAAGAAAAGTTTATGAGCATAAAAGGCTAAAGAAGGCAGAGTGTAAATGTAACAACACATCAAGTTCAAGGATAAAAATAAGTTCTATTAGATGCTCCAAATGTGAAGGCTATGGGCATGTTTCTCTTGAATGTCCTAATTGGAAGTCAAAACCCATAAATGATCAAGATCTTAAAGACTATTACCAGTGGTTGCAGAGAGAGAAAAGAAAGCATTACAAAAATTAGAGAGGATAGAAAGAGAGCTTAGAGAAGAGAGAGAACAAATGAGGGAGCTTATGGAAAAGGGAAAAAGATTTGTAGAAAGTGAAAATGATTTTATAAGAAGAGAGAAAGAGTTTGGGGAAAAAGTGAAGGAAATTCTTAGGAAAAGAGAGGAGAAAATTGAAAAGGAAGAAAAAGAAAAGTTTGATCAAAAGATTAGAGAATTGAAAGAAAAGACTGAGGAAGGAAGTAGAAAATTTGATGAATTGTTAGAGAAGGAAAAAGAATAATAGGAAGAAAGGAGAAAGAAAATATAGAAAGAGAAGAGAAAGAAAAGAGAGCAAAGGAAGAAGAGACTAATGATAATATTTGTTCTTACTCGACTCTATAATTATTTGTGTGGATTCTCCTTTGCAGGAAATTACTAGTGATGAGCTTTCAAGTGATTCATACAGTATTAGAGAGAAGAACATATGGGCTTCCACTACATCTTTGGAATTGTCTAATGTGTATCATGAGCAAATTAAAAATCCTTGTGAATTGTCCGTTGCTTTTGATATGCATACTATTGTTTTAGGTGGTGATGCCAAGTCCTTGAATGATGAGATGCATACATATCCTATGGACTTGAATGTTCATGATCATCTTTTCTCTATGTGTGTGAATTATCAGCAGGTTGATGATGAGATTAAGCATCATCATGTTAGATCTTTAATCTTGTTACGTGAACTGAAAAGGACATTAGATACCATATATTTGTATTGGATTGATGTATTTGACATGCTTATGATTAGTCGTTTGATGTTCTTATTGTTTGATGTGTTTTACAGGTTGGTTTATGATCCTGGAGGAAGATATTTACTACACTTTGATAATAAGAGATTGGACTCTCATGAGCTCCACATCTCCATTTAGATAGTTTTTCTCGTCTTTGTTTAGATGATGTTAAAATTGAGTTCTTTTAGTCTTATGTTTGTAAGTTTGCTTGTAGGTACAAAGAGCTAAATTCGTGGACGAATTCTCTCCAACCTCGGGAGGATGATACGAGCATGAAGATGACAACCGTAGTTTTAGGATTTCTAAATTTAATTTTTAATATTTTGTAATTTGCATTTAATTTTCTTTGTGGGCCTCTATTGGTTGGGCTTTGTATTTTTGTTCTTTTTCCTATTTTGGGCCTAATTAGTTAATGGGCCTTGTATTAGGTCCATTAGTATAAATAGGATTCTCATAACTCTTTGTAGTCAGAATTCAGATTTTAAGGAGTTGAGACTTTGGCTCCGTGAATTCTCTCTTGGTTCTGGAGTAGAACTCTAGATTCTTATCTGTGAATTTTCGAATTCAAAGTGGCGAATCCTCACTGGACTTATCAATCAGAAATGATTGTGGCGTCTTCTCCATCCCTAATCCCTTTCCGCATTTTTTATTTTTGATCTTTGGTTTGAGGGAAATTTGTCAGAACAATCTGTTGATCCTATGTTTAGGCAGATTCACATCAATATGTGACAGAATAATCGATTATTTACATTCATAATCGATTAATCCAGTGGGAAACAGCTCCTGCACCAGGATCATGTGCATAACAGGATACACAGGTAACCATATATAGACGTTGTGGTAACCAGAACATTAGGACCTCCGGATTGTGGCCTCCCCATGAAGCACCTTGCACACCGCACTAATTCTCAATAAGGAATTCACCTCCTTGAACCCTCTAAGCCATTAAAACAACTTCACAACTATTACCCACACAACACAGCGTCCTGCACTCACCATATGTCACAGAATAATCGATTATTTCCTTTCATAATCGATTAATCCAGTGGGAAACTGCACCTGCTGCAGGATCATGTGCATAACACGATACACAGGTAACCACATATGGACGTTGTGGTAACTAGAACATTAGGACCTCCGAATTGTGGCCTCCCCATGAAGCACCTTGCACATCGCACTAATTCCGAATAAGGAATTCACCTCCTTGAACCCTCTAAGCCATTAAAACAACTTCACAACTATTACCCACACAACACAGCGTCCTGCACTCACCATATGTGACAGAATAATCGATTATTTACATTTATAATCGATTAATCCAGTGGGAAACTGCACCTGCTACAGGATCATGTGTATAACAGGATACACAGGTAACCACATATGGCTTCAGGGGTCACCACTGCAGGTGTGGGTGACCTAAGGCACTACATCAGTACTTCCAAGTCATATGGATGTCCCCAAAGACCACTTCGTGCCTCTGCACCTTCATGACAAAGTGTTGGGCTGCAAGTCCCACATCCAACCTGAAGAGAGGACTATCTGTCTCCTACATTCTAAAGGTTGTGCATCATCCACAACGTGGGTAACCACATATGGACCTTCAGGTAACCACAACATTAGGACCTCCGGATTGTGGCCTCCCCATGAAGAACCTTGTCACCGCAACTACTTCTCCATAAGGAATTCACTTCACAACATTTAACCACAAACCACAGCATATTGCACTGACCATATGGCACAGAATAATCGATTATTTACATATATAATCGATTATTTTGTGCAGAAATGGTAATACTACAACAAAATTGTTCAAATAATCCGTTATTTTCAAAAATAATCCATTATTCCAGTGCAAATTTGCTTTGAACAAACATTTGATGATTTAAAAAATAATCCATTATTCCACAATCATAGCTACAAAAATGAAACAAACTTAACAAACAGGTACACAGCAATATGTTATAACAATGTACATACACTAAATATAACATGAAAATGCAGACTAACGTGTTCGGTTGCTGTGGCAAAGCCTCTTCTACAAGCTTCAGCTCATGGTGCACCGGAGCATCAACCTTAGCATCCAGCAAAGCAAATAGATGGTCAAGACGACCAACCTAAACACACAACAACTTATATGTAAGCTTTGTCATAACAATGAATGTCAAAGTAATTGATGGGATGTAGAATAATTTACCATAGCCCTATCAATACGTTTGCGTGCACGATTTTTATGACCTAGGAAATCTAACACAAAACATTCCCTAGTCTGACAATTAACCGCATAACACCACCAATGGTTATTGTCAATTTGTTGGGGCAAACAACTACATATCAAAAACAAAAATTAAACACTTGTACAAATATTGTCTAATAAGTTACTTAGGATTAGTAAAAAAACTCACAAATTCACAGTTTAAGATCCCGTCCAGTGAAACCATGCCCTTTGGGTAAAAGTATTTGTAATCCTTTTCAACCCAAACTCGGGCTTCAGATTTTGGGACCTTCATCTGTTCAATAAATTGAGTCTAAAAACAAAATTTCATTAAATTACCCTAAGACATACATTTCACAATTATGATTACAATACACAACAAATTACACTCACCGCAAAAAATGGATTCAAACAGAAGCGTTTGAGGACACCGAAAGTATGAATTTGTTCATACATCAGCATGCTCGTAGCAAATAACATAACCTAAAAAATATTTAAATATCATGATTACATCGAATATAACAAAATATATAAAGAGCATCTATCGTAAAACTTACCATATTGCTGATTTTTGCCCGAGGTTTGAATGTGTGCAACTCCTCAACCGTCAATATTTGCTTTTGAACCTCTACTACAACTCTGTAACAAACACCAACAAAATATGAACTCAGCATATACAAAAAATACTTAGTAAACACATATTCAACATTTGAACTATCAATGTATACTAACCTGTTATTGTCTTGATTTCTCAATGAAGTACACATATTGTACAACTTGAACATGTCCAGATCAGGTGCATTACTTGTAGATGGCCCCTCCTCAGTTCTGTCACACCAATTGACCTGATTATTCATTTCTTCTTGTACTAGTTTGACACGTTCTTCAAGTTGTACAATGCGTCTATCATTATGTTCAATTTTTTATCTGCATTCTGCGTCATTGAACATGTCTTTGCGCTCGGTTGAGGAGGACACATTGTCCTGGAAAGTCTGTTCCCCTTCACCTTCTAAGGATTCTTTTACAATGTGTATAGCCTTTTGTTCAGAGGTCACAGCCCAATCCCATACAATCTACACACAACGAAATGAACTTCTCACAACAATAATACCTAACACAAAAACACATCAAGTGAAAAGCAAAAGATGTTTCAAATACCTCATTCCTCAGGAAAGCATTGTTTATTTTTCCTGATTGAATGGTCAGCAGTGGCCATTCCAAAAATCTTGGAAAAGTTAAATTATTGGCACCATCAAGAACATTTACATGTTCAAGTGCCCAAATCTGTAAAACCAACAAATTCGTTAACATCAGTAAAACATTTTACGTATTTTATATTACTTCAAAATACAAAAATATCAAGAAAACATAAACTAACCTGCAAAACTGCAACACAACCGGCTAAGTATACTCCAGCAGCATTGCGTTGCTCATTGAAAATTTCAGATACACGGCTTAAACTATGACATAATAAGCCATGTACTGCCAGACCCCAATTAAACGTGTGTAACTCATCCAAATTGTCTAGTAGACTAAATGGAAAGTTACAAACAGTTCGGGATGTCCTTGGAAAATAAAAAACTACAAAGCAAAGTAAAATATACAATCTATAAAAGTCATCTACATTTTTTTGTCGCTTGAATCTACGATCATTCAATTTATTTACAACTCCACTAATTGTTATGTCTTCCCCCCTAAAAAAATTATTTACAATGCCACTGGCATTGTCTTCTAATTGAACTACTTTCCCACTAATACCTAAACCTAAAGAAAAGCAGACATCTACGGGGGTCAAGGGCACCAAATGCCCTCTAACCCTAAAACTGTGATGGTTCCCATCCCATCTACCTATTAGTTCTTTCAAAATAGGACTACTTATACATAACGGTTGATGTAAATCAACAATGTGTTTGAATGAAGTGCCCAATAGTCTTTCCCTCTGAAAGCTTGTCAGGTTACTATTAATTTGTACAATGTGTTGAGTGTCTACTCTATGTCTGACTCTAATCTGCAAAGTAAATTCACAAATAATAAATCAATTAAACATACATGCTTCAATGTGTTGAGTGCCCATTACGGTATATGCTTCAAACTGTTATACAAAAAAAAATCAAAGCATATTATATATTTGCTCAACCATACTATCTACATGACTTCATACATTGTCTCAACTTTACTATCTCACAACAAATCAGACACATGTAATTACAAAACATTATATTTACGTACATTAATTATACTTTCGACATGTTCTACATAAATGTATTCAAAATTTGACCACTATGACCACAACAATCAAAGCAGGAATTTTTGTCATTCATTTATTCACAATTTTAGCACTGAGGATAACTGTGAGGAAATGTCTACGAAATTGCAATTTGTAAAGGAAAGTTGGACACACTTGGCTAGTTTTTATCAATAAAGGTACACATAGCGCTCATTCCATCAACTTAGACACAGTTACTGGTAACTATGACACAGTCTCACCAGTTTTTGCACGACAAGCTTTTATACACCATACAGATTTGGCCCTGCAATCGCAGTTAAGTCAAAATTTCATACATAATTTTTACAACTAAGTCCCATGTCATGAAGCACTATAAAATGGCTTGGTGGTAACGACTGTGGACTATAAAATGAAGCAGCATACAGAGTTTTACAGGACGTTTTTTTATCAGACAAGCCGCAATGCCGCCGTCCACCACCCACAACCGCTATAAGCACCGCTGCCGTCACACACCAACGTCGTCCGAAACCAAGCCCCGTCGCACAACCCGCCCCTTAATGCCGCCGTGAAGCACCCCACCGAAAGCAACCCCTCAATGTCGCCGTGAAGCACCCCACCGAAAGCAACCCCGCAATGCCGCCCTCGCCCCATCGCCCGTCGCCCGTCGCCTGTCGCCACCGGGCCTCGTCGCAGAAAATGTCGAAGTCCGAAACTCGTTAACCCTCGCGTCTCACTCTCCTTTCAAAACGCCTCCCACCAATTTTCTCCATCCTTCATTTAATAATCCCACTCATGCCACGTCACCGCCACGTCAACGGTGTCAAATGGGAGTGCTGACGTGGCAATGTCAACATATCAGTGCTCGTCTCAATAAGCTTCTACTTATGTTTTATTAAAATACGCTCTTTTTAGCTTACTCGGTATTCCAATAAGTTTTATGGTTAAAATTACGGCATAAGTCCTCATCTCATGAAACTTTCTGTAATGACACTTAACTATGTTATATACCCAAGTGCACCCTAAAACCTGTGATTAACTCTTGTAATGGCTGCACTGAACAATGTAATTAATGAACTAACTAACCAACAGACCTAAAATTATACCATTAATTGAAAATGTTATTTTAAACAACACTTATAATCAGGGTTTAAAATAATGTGATATAACAGTTTAGCACAAGGACCTCTGCCCACTACAGGAGCTGCTATAGCACTGATCCTGCCAATTGACGATTCCTATCTACAAAACTTGTAATTGACCTTTTGATGACATTTACACATTTACTTCATTTACTTGTACGTTTTATTCGTTCAAGACAGCTATGAGTATGACTTTTCATTGTTAATATGAACGTTAGTTAATTTTGAGTAGCTGATAAAAGAAACTTAAGCTTGAGTAATTTTTACCATTTTTGAGAGTTCATATATATAAACTATATAAAAGAATTTAATATAGGGACTATCCCTCCCACTATACACTATCATGCTATAATGTTTTTGGAGTAGGCAGCTTCAGACAGCTATCTAAGATTTAGAACATTGCTTGTAATATATTTCAAAAATTATATAATCTAAGTTCTAACATGAATGAAAATCACAAAAATATAAAAGTAAAGTATTTTCTCTTGCTCTCATATGAATTAGGTTAGTCAGACTTCACCTTGTGTGAAATGGCTGCCAAAAGTGCTAATGAAAAATGATAGCCTGGGCCAAAGTATTACTGTTCTTTTACTTGCTAGACTATTATTGTCTTTTACATTCTAGATGTATTCTTACAATCAGAGATGAAGAAAAAAATAACTGAGAATAGTTTCAATAACAAGATTACATGCACAAAAGTGAACCAAGTTTAGAAGCCTCCTTATAAACAACCTAAAGTTTCTCTTCTGGATCTAGTATACTGATACGTGGAAAAGTGGTTAATAGAGCTAGGTTTTAGTTAACTATTAATGATTGCATTTTAACCATTGCTTCTGACTTTAGACAATATTTCTAAAAAATTCCAAATATGTTACCTGCTATTTTCTAATTGTAACGGGTTTACAGTTGTCCATTTTCCTCCACTAAGACATTACTGTTATTCACTTTATATGTCTCATAACAAATATATATTTTTGAAAGAAACAAATTAAATACCTGAAAATGTGGAGGCTAGACTAGAGACAACAGCTGAGGAAATCTTGATGAGATGATGCAATGAGATATTGAAGCCCATGTTAACAACAATAAACAACAAGGGCAGCAGGGGAGCTCCATCACATCCTGCAAACCAATTCAAATGCAAAATTACTTTTTGCAATTTTTTATTACTAGAATTACAAAAGAAAACTAAAAAAATGGATTTGAAACCAACCTGGCCAAGAGCAGTTTACAATATTCATAAATTATGTGAATGTAGTAACATTTTATTTAATTAGCTACCACCTACCATTTCAGCATTGATAATGATGAAACTCTAAGGCAGAACCCTATCAATAATCATATATGCCAAATTTTTTCTTGTTCTGTGTTTGTAATCACATAAATAAAATTCCAAAGCTGCTAGATTTTCAATAGTATTGGAAGTTTTAACAAAAGCAAAATAAAACTCAAAGAAAAGGAGAAAAAAGAATTTGAAATATTATGCTTATCTAGATGTTTCAAGGAAAAACAGAAGCCTTCTCCCGCTACATGAATTTTTGCTACTTAGATGAAATGATGTCATTACTTCTATCAAAAGCCAAATCTTTGGAAAGGCACAACGATTATAATTCTTTTAATTGTTTCAATTAGTTCTTTTGGTTTTCCTTTACCTTTAGTTATTTGACTATTCTCCGTCCAGTCAACTCTTCTAGCATTTGGGCTTTTATATTTCTTCTTCTCACATGGCCATACAATCTCTCCTTAACATGTGTCTTTCCTACTTTCCTTCTAATACCTTGTATGTCTACTCATCCACTGCAACATCCTCATCTTCTGTTCTGGTTAGCATTTTACATCCCCACATTTTGTACAATTAAGCATTTTTTATCTTATGGGTGTGCAATAAAATTTTTCTTCAAGTTTCAGCAACACATTTTGATCAGAAATAACACTTGAAGCACTCCTCTATAAAACACCTCACTTATGCAGCTTGTGGTATGGTATGATATCCAATTCTCCGTTTTCAACCCCAACTCAATATCAGTATAGCGAACTAATTACATTCCATATAGTTTGCCTCACATTAGATCTACTTAAACAGACACCATGCAGGTTTAAAGATTCTATCCACAATTCTAGTTTTAATATTTCTTCTCAAACCATTCTTCCACAAGGACTATATGATCAGAAAAGTGCATGCAAACTACCACAACTCTAGGTTTTGTAAAAGAATTTCACATTTAATAACAGCTGCAAAAATGATGAAAACCAGAACATTAAGATATTTGAAGGAAAAACTGACTTTTTGGCTCAGTAGGATTTCTATTTCTATTATATATTCTTATTTGGGGTTTGCTCATGAAGCAGGATGTGGGGTTCTCATTTAGTCAGTTTATGTAAATGAAATTTTACATGTAAAACAATCTTCCCTTGTGACTTGAGAGTAGATCTAGGTCATAAATATTATTGATGAATTTGATTCCAAGATAACACATTTGATAACCAAAAGACAATCTTTAGTTATTGCCTTTTGTAAGAAATGACAATATGGAAAAGAGAATACAGCTGCTTACCTCTTGACAGTGTCCCAACATTCAGAAAGCAGGTAGCATAGCTCATGCATTTAGGCATCCATTTTTATTTATATCCTAAATAAAATAATGCAAATTTCATGACAATTGGAATGCACCTGGAAGGCAGATCCGAATGAATTAACAACAAACATCTCCAAAGAACCCCCTGTTTCAAAAAACATTAGAAATTGATTACAACATCATCATACAAGAAAGTATTAAAGTAGTGTACCATCGTTCTTTTCCTATTGAAGTTTGAGGCAGATGTCTTATATGTTACCAAGTGCACCAGAAGTACAATCAATTATTCTAAAATGGCACTGCACTATGCCTGCATTTCCAAAGTCATATTTACATTATATGAGTTAAGTCATCAATGTACACAACTTCAGTTTTTGGGTTGCGTTCATAAGTTCAAAAGAGAAACAATTCAAAATCGCAGAATATGCAACAACCATTAAAATAGATGACTACCTTCAGAACACTATCAGCTGCTTGAAATAAAAATGAAATTATCATTAAAAGACTCCAAAATGTACCCGCTTCTTTCAATGAATGTCCAGCACCAGATCCACTACAATAAGTAAAGAAGGGGTAAAATCAAAAAGCCACAACCATAAACACAAAGTTTACATATTTGGACATAGCATAGCTAAATTACAAAATTGCAACATATACATCTCATGTTACAAGATGTTATGTCAATGTTCTAATTACATAAAAAAATTTACACTAAGCCAAAAGACTAAACAAAAACTGCTTTTAAAACTCAATTTTAAAAACCATTCGAGTGAATAAACTAATCACTTTTATAACAAAAATGAGACTTTGCAGTTCAGCATGAAATGTATTGATAAAATGTGAAATCATTGAGTAGGGTTTTACTTTTATGATCCACATCCCCTTAAACTCGCATGTTAAAAGCAAGGCATGGAGAGAGGGTGAATTAACATGCAATACTGAACAGCCATACAAGTGATATGAACTAGAATCAATTTGACAAAAAAAACATAAGCAACCATTGTGGTAAAATGAACATGACCATTCAGATTTATATATTGATCCATGTTCAATAGCATTGTAGATCAGATTCTTTTTCCTAAAGGTTCATGGTTCAAGAGTGCAGTCAAATTAAGCCAACGTAAATACAACATTAATATGGACTGACCTCGCTACAGTGAGAATTACGTCAATTGCCACGAGAAAGCACCCAAGTAGTTGGTTGAGTTTATATCGCCTACCAAGAAAAATAAATGAGAGGAGAATTTGTCACACAAGAAAAGGCTGCAAGATAATAAAAATAAGTTAATTATAGTTTACATTTTATGATAAATCAATGCAAGTTGAATAGATGAGCTAGAAATTGTATGGTAAATAAGCTATATAGACTACATTATTAATTTTGACAGGTTAGATCACGATGGTTAAATTCTGTCACCATGTTTTCAAGGGAACATTTTACGCTTGGGACCTCTGACCACCCATCAAGCAGGTCACATATTCAAGGGGAATGGATCATGCCTCTTTACTAAGGAATACTTACATTTTCAATTAGTTTTCATTGATATCTAAAGTCTGAATAATTCTGAAATTTTTATATTCCATTATAAAGTGTAAATGCAGAAGTAACAGAATTTAACAACAACAGCAAAGAGCATTGACTTCTGAAGGTTTACCTGAGACAAAATTGGTATTGATGCTCCACATAGCATTGCTGATATAATAGAGGGGAACAAATAATTAAATGAAATTCAGACATGAACATTTCATAAAGTAACTAAAATTGTACAATCCAATCATTTATCTTCCTATCTCCAACAATATTTACAAAATATGGAAGAGGCAGCAAGAAAAGATCCATAGTAAATTATAGTTGAAGGAGAAAACATAAAATGTAAATAACAATGAAAACAAGAATCTTCAAAACATATCACATATAATATTAACTAATACGCTTAATTTATCCAGAAAAACTAAAATCCCATAATTTATATACCATTTTGCATTTTAAACAAAACTGCTGATAGTAAAGATAATGTATTTTATGATAAACTTTTGTTGTTAAAGATTATAGGATTTAATATACTCTGCTAACTGGATTTATAAGATGCGTTGATTCACTCAAAAATAAATTATCATTATCAATATGTCCGCAGCTGCTTTTTCTTTTCTCTCTTTTTCTTGGTCTTAATAAATTTTATGGTTTACAAATGAAAATATGAAATTTGATGGAATCGACTACAACAATCAGAAAATGTAGCACATAAGCATTTTAATTATATGAAGAAGCCAGATGTATTTGCATGGAACAGAGAAAAATAATTTAGGACAAACATTACCTCCTGCTGCCATTCCTATGGCAGCACCCAGAGCCTCCAAGAGACCAACAACTATAAATGGCGTTTTTGGCATTGATAACATTTCGTCAGTGACAATGCCCGCATGGTACCGGATAGACAAAATAGAGAAGTATACAGTTACATATCTGAAAGAAAGAAAACATCATTAGAGTTAGTTATAATAACTCTTGTAAGCACTACAACCTTCAAGACAGACTGCATTACATACTATTGATCGGAGTAAAAAATGGATAAACACCATTTTGGTCTTCAAAGTGTAATGCATTCTTACATTACTCCCAAAACTAAAGAAATTTAAAACAAGCTCTTTAAACATATTAATATTATCATAAGCCATGCAACTTTTTGAATTTTGGAATAATGGCATGTTTGGACGTGCCTTCATGTGTTACTTCCAACACTTCCCACATTTCTTTGGCATTAGCACACTCGAAAAAATTCATCAAGATTCTGTGTAGATGTTATAATATTTTCTGCTCTACAATCATACTGCAATTTCTTTTGTTCTTCAATAGTTAAACTATCCCAAGGTTTCTCTTCATCCTTATCCTTGTCTTTAGGGATATATGGTCCATTGATTATAGCATTCCAAATACCTTTATCAATTGATTCAATGAAAATCTTCATTCTTACTTTCCAAGAAGGGTAGTTCATAGCTGAAAACATTGGTGGCCTCTTTATAGAAGCACCCTTTGCAAAAGGTAATTTCCCTTCAGCCATGTTTTTGAAATTTTTAGAAAAAAAAAAACACTTGAATACTTTAGAAGAACCAACTCTTAATACGAATTGTTAGAATAAATGGCTGAGTTTAAGAGGGGGGTGAATTAAACTCTCAAAGAATTTTTGAAAACCTTGGCCAATTTCAGAAAAACAGTTTGCAATTGCAAGTAAAAATCAATTCTTTAAATATTCTTGAAATTCTTATACCAATGTATCACATATCCAATTCATTTAACAATTCAATTATCAATTACAGAAACTAAAGAAGCAAGGAAAAAAGATCAACACAAGAGATTTATACTGGTTCACCTTCCTATGAAGGCTACATCCAGTTTCCTAAACACCCAAATCAAAGCAATTCACTAAATTTCAGTTTTTACATGTGTTAAATAAAGACGGCAGTGTAAAAATCAAGAGGGGGGGTGAATTGGATTTTTAATAAACTTTTTTCCTTTAAAACAAATTTCCAGATTTTGAATTATTCTCAAAAACTAGGATGCGGATATTCCTTAACCTTTGATTAGTGCAGTTTGAGTTGCAATCGTTAATATGATCCACAATAAAAAAGAGATAAGGAAAGAGAAAGAACACAGAGATTTATACTGGTTCGGATTAAGCCAATCCTACATCTAGTTCCCAATCACCACAAATGTGTGATGATCACCCCACTATCTTTAATTGAAATTACAAACACCAATTCATGCAATAACAAATAAAGATAAAGGAAAACACCTCCTTAGACACACTAAGGATGAAACACCTACCCAGACACACTGAGGATGAAACCCACCTCTCTTGACACACAAGAGATGAACACACCTCCCTTAGAACAGATCCAAAGGATGAATTTTCCCGTTTAGAAAAACAGTAAAAAGAATACACCTGAAAATAGTGCTGGATAGAAAGCTTAAGCACAAAGATCACCACTTCCAAAGACTTGATCAAACTTGAGAGAGCAAGAAAGCGGTTTTGAAAAGCTAAGGCACAAGAACACTTTGAATATTGTGTTGTTTTCATATGTGTTTGAACCTAAGACATTCTCTTTCATTTTATAATTCGAAAATGCTCCAAAGTTTCTAATCTTAGGTTGATTTAGCATTGATTTCACAAAAAACGACTCATTTAATCGATTATCTAAAAAGCTTAATCGATTATATCATATTTAAAAACTGGAAAACTAATTTCGCCTGATATAATCGATTAGATTAAGGCCATAATCGATTATATTAACCCAGAATCAATATAATCGATTATCAAAAACACTTAATCGATTATTTAGTTCGTTAAACAACTTTGATTCAAATTTTAAGTGAAATAATCGATTATCTACGTATCATAATCGATTAAAAGCATAGAAAAACGTTTTTGCGAGAAAACAACTTGCTCTCTTGTTTGGAAAGGTCTTGAATGGGATTTATGACTTACTCTTTTCATCCATCACCCAAAACAGAACCTTCTAAACTTGAAACTTCAGCTCTTGAGAAAATCTTCATCAATCTTCTCTCTTGAAAGCTTTAAACATTCTTTATGCCTTGCCTTTTTGATCAAGCAACCTTGCTTTGTGAGATGACACAAGTCTTTAATGTTGATTAGAGCACTTTAAATCTTCATCATCAAAACTTTAAGACTTCATAAAAAATTGGAGGACTTCATCAACACTTGTCCTTGAAATATGCTAACAACATGAACCCTACATGAAAAACTAAAAAACAGAACAATACAATTGATCTTGAACCCTACAATATCTGTATACCCTTGTAAAACCCTATTACAAGAACACCTTAATCACCCTGATTAAGAAGAAACACACTCAATATAAGATTACACAAGATTATGGAACGAATTCACCTGATTTACACTTGCAGTATATGAAACAAGACAAAATTCAGATGATGACTTTCTATGGAAAGATTCTCAATTCAATTTGATTTTGGACTCTTTGATTGATTTCGCAAATTCATTTAGAACACTTGAAGGCTCTTTTTGAACAACGGGTTTCTCTGTAACTCATTTGCTGCCCAGTTCTTTAAAGTTCAAAGTATTTAAAATAAAACTCGTTCAATGTTTTAAAACTGTTACTGACAAAATCAATTAGTTAAAACGAAATTTTGCTAGTTGTTTTCGTTAAAATGAATTTTTCAGAGAGCACCTAAAATCTGAAATCTAAAAACAGTTAGTTGAAAACGTGATTAAATTGGTGGAAATCGTTAAAGTGAATTCTTTAAGTGATTTTAGCTTGTTTAGATGCGAATCAACTAGATTTTCTGGAGAGCACGAATTTCTTAAGAACAAATCCAGGATTTTAGTTGATTTAAATTCTGAAAAATAGCTAGCTGAAATTAGCTGGAAGTAAAATTCAGAAACAATAGCTCCAGAATTTAAGCTGATTAAAATTTTGAAAACAGTTAGCTAAATTTAGCTAGAACAAAATTTAAAAACACCAGTTCAGAATATTAGTTAACTAAAATCCATACCAGTAGGTTAAAATGTTTAAGATTGACTTGGCAATCAAACTAAGAACATTTTAACTGACTGAAAACATATTTTTAATGAGTTGAAAACAATTAAAACTTCTTGAAAACATTTCAAAACATTTTAAAAAGCAAGATTAAGTCCAAGATTAAAGGAAATGCATCTTACCCTAAATCCTAAGACACTTCTAACACTAAGATAAAATCTTCATTTTTCAAGCATCATCATCTTCATCATGAAAGTGGTTGGAGACATCAAATTAACATGAAACCAAGCCTTCAAGTCCAACAAAGTACCTATAATAATAGTATTTCTTGATTTCATCAACAATGGTTGTTTCTGCAGAATTTGCAGAAGAAGGAGAAATCTTAATTGTAGCTCTATTTGGACCTTTGTTGACATATTTAAAAAGATACTTGATTGAATTAGACTTGTTGCAATATTCGGTATTGATATGAGCTTGATACCTTATCAGAAGAGATGGACTACAAGGAACAACACTGTTGTTACCTAGTTGAACTCCATTCTTTTGCACAGTGTTAGAATCAGAGAGATATCAAAAGGGGGGATGAATCGATACCGTATTTTCTTCCAAATCTGTCAAGTATCAGATTTTACATTTGTTGTCAGGAACAAATTAGTTTACTTATCACTGAAAACAACTGATTAGTTATATCAGAAAATTATAAAAGAAGATTAGTAAAGAGAAAGAATGCACAAGAAATTATACTGGTTCACCCTTTTTCAAGAGCTACGTCCAATTTAAATCTGTAACACTAACAGATCACAATAACACTAATTGAACGAGTCTTTACAAGAACCATTCTTCTAAAGACAATCTAAACCAAAATGATGAAATCCTAAACACTATGAAATTCAATCAAAACTAGACTCACTCCAAGTCTACAGTGATCACCCCAATCTGTAAAATAAAGACGACAGTCTAAAAACCAAGGAGGGGGGGGGCGAATTGGATTTTTAATAAACTTTTTCCCTTTAAAACAAATTTTCAAATTTTGAATTATTTTCAAAAACTAGGATGCAGATTTTCCTTAACCTTTGATTAGTGCAGTTTGAGTTGCAATCGTTAATATGATCTACAATAAAAAGAGATAGGGAAAGAGAAAGAACACAGAGATTTATACTGGTTCGGATTAAGCCAATCCTACGTGCAGTTCCCAATCACCACAAATGCGTGATGATCACCCCACTATCTTTAATTGAAATTACAAACACCAATTCATGCAATAACAAATAAAGATAAAGTTAAACACCTCCTTAGACACACTAAGGATGAAACACCTCCCCAGACACACTGAGGATGAAACCCACCTCCCTTAGAACAGATCCAAGGGATGAATTTTCCCGTTAAGAAAAACAGTAAAAGGAATACACCTGATAATAGTGCTGGATAGAAAACTTAAGCACAACGATCACCACTTCCAAAGACTTGATCAAACTTGAGAGAGCAAGAAAGCGGTTTTGAAAAGCTAAGGCGCAAGAACACTTTGAATATTGTGTTTTAATCAGATGTGTTTTGAACCTAAGACATTCTCTTTCATTTTAAAATTCGAAAATGCTCCAAAGTTTCCATTCTTAGGTTGATTTAGCATTGATTTCACAAAAACGACTCATTTAATCGATTATATCATATTTAAAAACTGGAAAACTTATTTCGCCTGATATAATCGATTAGATTAAGGCCATAATCGATTATATTAACCCAGAATCAATATAATCGATTATCAAAAACACTTAATCGATTATTTAGTTCGTTAAACAACTTTGATTCAAATTTTAAGTGAAATAATCGATTAGACTACGTATCATAATCGATTAAAAGCGTAGAAAAACGTTTTTGCAAGAAAACAACTTGCTCTCTTGTTTAGGAAGGTCTTGAATGGGATTTATGACTTACTCTTTCCATCCATCACCCAAAACAGAACCTACTAAACTTGAATCTTCAGCTCTTGAGAAAATCTTCATCAATCTTCTCTCTTGAAAGCTTTAAACACTCTTTATGCCTTTCCTTTTCCATCTACCAACCTTCCTTTGTGAGATGACACAAGTCTTTAATGTTGATTGGATCACTTTAAATCTTCATCATCAAAACTTTAAGACTTCGTGAAATATCTGGAGAACTTCATCAACACTTGGTCTTGAAATATGCTAACAATCTCCCCCTTTTTGATGATGATAAAAAACATAGAGACTTGTGATTGATATCCTGAAAAACTTAGAAAATAATGTATGGATATCTCCATCATAAAAATTAGTCCACAAAGGAAATAAAGTAGGCAGTCATATAGCATTTAATTTGAAATTTGAAATTTGAAAAAGAGATTTCAAGGAAATTAATGCATAGAAATTATTCTAAAAACTCCCCCTTAAACTTTGCTCTTAAATGTTTAAGATATATTAGGTAATTATTTGAAATATTTCCTAATACTCCCCCTGAAATTAATTTTCTTAAATGCTAGAGATATGGACATATTATCAATCAAAACAAATATTTTTCTCCCTCTTTATTTTTATCATTTTCAAAAAGATTACTATTCAGAGATTAATACAGCAGAAGCAATTAATTATACAGAAAATATAGAGGGAAAAAAATAAATACAACAGCTGGAGAGAAAAAAATAAGCTAAGGGAATTAGTAAACTTGTAGCCTATTCTGTTTCTTCACTATCTCCTGCATCTTCTTCTTCCTCAACATCTTCTACTGGCTGTTTTCCTCTGGAGGATCCAGTATTGTCTTCTTCTAGAGAGACATCTTCAATCTCCAACTTTCTTTCCACCCTGTAAACTCTCCTGTTAAGCCTTGAGAGCTTGGAGCAAATGTCGTCATAATGAGTTACTTGAAGACTCATCATGTTGTCCATCCTGGAGAGAATATTTGCTTCCATTGATCCAGGTTGAGGTTGAGGTGGTGGTTCTTCATCTTCATCCATTGCAGCTTCCTCATCTCTTTGCCTGAACCTATTTCCTTGTTCAATAAGGCCCATGTGCCTTAGATCATTCTTCCCGATTTTGCTGTTGCTTAGCAAAATTTGCGTATTTTCTCCTTCAAGATCTACACCTTTATATTCTAAAATCTTTGATATAAACACAGCATAGGGTAAAGCAAATGATGATAGCCTAGTAGATTTAAACATATTATCTAAAATAATAGCAGGCCAATCAATACTAACATTATTAAGAAAGCCATACATCAAGAGAATGTCTTCCTTAGTAAGTTGAGCATGATTGGTTCCTCTTGCAACAAGAATCCAGACAATAACAAAGTGTAACATACGCTCATTTAATTTCACATTACCAACTTTATACAAGCTCTCCACTTGTAAGTTTGGGTCTTTGCAAAATTTCCAGAACTCCACCAGCTTGTTGAAGTCCTCAAAGCCATATGTGATGTTTATACCTCCTTGGGTGGATAAGCCAGCAACATTATTCCATACTTCTTCATCAAGGTGAATTCGAACTCCCTTCACCTTGGTACTGGGATTTGCTGTTCTTGAGGTCAGATTCATGTAGAAAACTCTAACTAAATCTGGATAATAAGCTCCTTCCAGCTCTACAAAATTTTGCAAGCCATTTGCAACTAACAAATCCTGAAAAGTAAAGCCATGATTTTTGAAAAATTGACAAGATAAATATTTTGGAGTTAGAATCTTCCTATCTTTCCAGAGATTTATGTAGGCAATCTGAAGATCTTCATCAGAGATCCATCCAGCAATAGTTGGTGGTCTTTGTTCTTGCTGTTGGGATGTCATAGGTGCTTTGCCTCTCCTTCTTGAGGGCATCTTTCTTCTCCTTTGATCAGCCATGTGGATAGAGAATGGACAAAAGAAGAACACACAAACAAAATAACACAGAAACAACACTAACAATTCGCACAACAGAGAGTATATCAGCAAAATATCAGCAAGAGTGAGAGAGAGTGAAAGTAGCACTTTAATTCTCAATCTAGGTATTTATAGGCAAAGAATCTGATCACAAAACATTGATTTAATGTAAATATAGCCGTTAGAATTTGAATATAGTCGTTTGTACAGAAAACCACGTGAATTGAAAGCCCAACGTTCAAAAAACCAGTGTGCAGAAAATGCAGAACGTTGCATTTAATCGATTATGTGAAGAACGTAATCGATTATTTGCATACAAAATTTTTAGAAAAATGAAAACCCAGAAATTTAATCGATTATGTGCATTCCTTAATCGATTAAATTGCTCCCCAGCGATTTAATCGATTATGTTATGAACTTAATCGATTATGCTTTAAAACATCTTTAAAAACAACGCTTTTAATCGATTACCACACGGAAACTAATCGATTATATACGAAATTTTTCGTAAAACACATAATTAACATCAAAATCAACAATAAACATCAATCAATCAACAGATTTATCATCAACAATACCTGGAAGCCTTTCTAAGCTCATAAAATCTTACTCAGGATAAGATATTTGTAAATATGCTAACTCGTTGATGTTTTTGCCTCTCTTCATAAGTTTGATCACTTGCTATCTCAACACCAAAGAGGCTTTTTGAAAGAGGAACTAGCCTACAACACAAACAAGAAAAATCCTAGTCCCCTAAAATTACTTTTTAGAGTCCTCATGGGTTAGAAACAATTTTTCCTTTGGGAACCCATTTGTATTTCCCATTAGGAACACTAAAACGTTTAATATTGCACTTATTAACAAAATGACCCTTATGCATACAATAAAAACATATAGGAACATTTGTTTTTCCTGGAATATATGCATTTTTATAAACTTTCTTTATAGGAACATTTGGTTTATTAAAGAATTTTTTATTTTAAAAAACCTTATTTGAATTTGATGATTCTCCTTTTACAAAAACAGTTTTGGTAGGTTTATGATTATATTTGAAATTATAGCCAAGTCCTGCTTTTTCATATAAACCTTTTTGTACATTCAAAACATTATTTAAATTTTTATTTCCCATTGTAATTTTTGAAAGAGATGTTTCAAGATAAGATACTTTATTAGCAAAAACTTTGCATTCTTCGCAAATAGGAATTTTTTATTTGCATTTACAAGGAATTTTTGCCTTTTCCAAATCACCTTTCAAAACCTTTTTCTCTTCTTCTAAATCAATAATTTTCTTTTCAAGACTCTTATAATCATTTTTTAATTTATTATGAACCGAAGAAAGCTTTTCAGATTTTTCACAAAGACTAAGAAATTCTTCAAGCAATTCATCATAATTATTAGGGAGATCAGAATCACTTACCTCACTGCACGTGGATTCAGCATCATTCGCTATGAGACAAATATTAGCTTCCTCTTCTGATTCACTTGAACTTTCAGAAGAACTCACTTCATTGTCGTCCCAAGCAATATATGCTTTCTTCTTCTTTTTGAAGAATTTCTTCCCTTTCTTTTCCTTTTCTTCAGATTTCTTGGAATTTAGACAATCTGCTCTCATGTGTCCCTTTTTGCCAGAACCATAACATTTATAATTATCGTTAGAATTTGAATTTTCAAATTTCTTACCTTTCTTATGGTTGCCTTTCTTCTTGATGAACTTTTTGTATTTCTTTACATATTTGTTCAGATCATCGTCTTCTGAATCATCAGTATCACTACTCTCCTCTTTAATGGATTGACCTTTAACTCAATACTTCTCCTTTTGACGTTTCCTTCTTCACCATCGAAGCGACCTAGATCAATTTTGTGTTCTCTAAGTTTTCCAAAAAGAGTTGTCATGTTCATGCTTGTGAGATTTTTGGATTCCGTGCTAGCCGTCACCTTGGTTTGCCATGTCCTGTCCAAAGATTTTAAAATTTTCACATTTAACTCCTCAGTGTCAAATTTCTTACCTAATGCCTTGAGGTTATTTACAATGTGAGTAAATCTCTTTTGAACGTCATAGATGGTTTCCCCTTTGCTCATCCGGAACATCTCGTATTCTTGAATCACGGTATTCTTCCTTGATCTCTTGACATCCTCCGTTCCTTCATGTATGACTTCTAGAGTGTCCCACATCTCCTTTGCTGTAGTGCAATCAGACAACCTGTAAAACTCATCAACAGTTAAGGCAGATGATATCATATTACACGCCCTTATATCACATTGATACTCATTATACTCTTCCTTGGTCCAACTTGCTCTCACTTTGGGTACCTGCACATCATTAACAACAGTCATAGGAATATATGGACCATTTACAATTGCATCCCAAACGCCTTGATCATTAGCCCTAAGGAAAATTTCCATCCTCTTTTTCCAAAAATGATAGTTTTCACCTGTAAAGAGTGGTGGTCTATGAATAGATGCACCTTCAGCAAAAGATTGATTTTTTCCTACCATAAGGATCTTGTTTTTGAGTAATTTTCAAAAAACCAGCTCTGAGGCCAATTGTTAAATAAAGACGGCAGTGTAAAAACAAAGAGGGGGGGTGAATTGGATTTTTAATAAACTTTTTCCCTTTAAAACAAATTTTCAGATTTTGAATCAATTTCAAAAACTAGGATGCGGATTTTCCTTAACCTTTGATTAGTGCAGTTTGAGTTGCAATCGTTAATATGATCCACAATAAAAGGAGATAGGGAAACACAAAGAACACAGAGATTTATACTGGTTCGAATTAAGCCAATCCTACGTGCAGTTCCCAATCGCCACAAATGCGTGATGATCACCCCACTATCTTTAATTGAAATTACAAACACCAATTCATGCAATAACAAATAAAGATAAAGTTAAACACCTCCTTAGACATACTAAGGATGAAACACCTCCCCAGACACACTGAGGATGAAACCCACCTCTCTTGACACACAAGAGATGAACACACCTCCCTTAGAACAGATCCGAGGGATGAATTTTCCCGTTAAGAAAAACAGTAAAAAGAATACACCTGATAATAGTGCTGGATAGAAAGCTTAAGCACAACAATCACCACTTCCAAAGACTTGATCAAACTTGAGAGAGCAAGAAAGTGGTTTTGAAAAGCTAAGGCGCAAGAACACTTTGAATATTGTGTTTTAATCAGATGTGTTTTGAACCTAAGACATTCTCTTTCATTTTATAATTCGAAAATGCTCCAAAGTTTCCATTCTTAGGTTGATTTAGCATTGATTTCACAAAAAATGACTCATTTAATCGATTATCTAAAAAGCTTAATCGATTATATCATATTTAAAAACTGGAAAACTTATTTCGCCTGATATAATCGATTAGATTAAGGCCATAATCGATTATATTAACCCAGAATCAATATAATCGATTATCAAAAACACTTAATCGATTATTTAGTTCGTTAAACAACTTTGATTCAAATTTTAAGTGAAATAATCGATTATCTACGTATCATAATCGATTAAAAGCGTAGAAAAACGTTTTTGCGAGAAAATAACTTGCTCTCTTGTTAAGGAAGGTCTTGAATGCGATTTATGACTTACTCTTTCCATCCATCACCCAAAACAGAACCCACTAAACTTTAAACTTCAGCTCTTGAGAAAATCTTCATCAATCTTCTCTCTTGAAAGCTTTAAAAACTCTTTATGCCTTTCCTTTTCCATCTAGCAACCTTCCTTTGTGAGATGACACAAGTCTTTAATGTTGATTGGATGACTTTAAATCTTCATCATCAAAACTTTAAGACTTCATAAAAACTCTGGAAGACTTCATAAAAACTTGGTCTTGAAATATGCTAACAATATATTGAAGAATGGAAATTCAGTTTTGGAAAAGAAATAAAGCTTTCTCACATATTTCTATAAGTGTTTATGCTTTATTAGTGGGACCCAATATGAAATTTTGGGACAATCAGATTTAGTTCAGATAGAATTGGAAGAATTAAATTAGTTAGTTTAATATCCAATCAAATCAGATGTATTAAAATAAAATCAGTCAACTAGTCAAAGAAATTAACAGGCTAAACTGACAACAATTATAGCAGTGTGTCAATTAAATGAAATAAGTCAGCTATTTCAAAAGAATTAACAAACTATATTATGCAGCAGTAGAACATTTGTGTCAATTAAATGAAATAAGTCAGTTATTTCAAAAGAAATAACAAACTATGTTATGCAACAGTAGAACATTTCAGACAGATTCTTAATGTTTAAGATTCCTAATTCATTTCTCAATTCGAAAAACATGTCACGACCTAATGGTTTAGTGAAAATATCAGCTACTTGGTCATTTGTTGAAAAAAATTCAATCCTACAATCGTTCTTCTCAATATGATCTCTTATGAAGTGATGCCTAATCTCAATATGTTTTATTCTAGAATGTTGAATGGGATTTTTTGTTAGATTTATAGCACTTGTGTTGTCACAGAGAATAGGAACATCAGATCAATGCAAATCAAAATCAGATAGCTGCTGTTTTAACCAAAGAATTTGTGAAGTGCAACACAAGCTTGCTTCTTGCTGGTCTAGGATATCAATCAGTTTCCAAAGAGATGGTATGTTCCACTTGTGCTTTTCCTATCCAATTTGCAACCTGCAAAATCAGAATCTGTATAGCCAATTAAATTTAGTTCATTACCAGTGGAGTACCATAGTCCAACATTTACTGTTCCTTTGAGATACTTAAGAATTCGTTTTGCAATAGGGAAATGTGATTCTTTTGGATTGGCTTGAAATCTTGCACATAAGCATACAACAAACATGATATCTGGTCTGCTGGCAGTTATATATAGCAAGGAACCAATTAATCCTCTGTACGTGGTAGCATCAACAGATTTTCCTTTTTCATCCATGTCAAGATAGCAATTAGAAGACATAGGAGTAGAAGCTTCTTTGCAGCTTTCCATATTAAATTTCTTCAATAGCTCATTGCAGTATTTTGTTTGGTTGATGAATGTACCATTTGGCATTTGTTTAACCTACAGTCCTAAGAAAAAATTTAACTCTCCCATCATGGACATCTCAAATTCACCTTTCATAGTATCTGCAAACTCTTGGCATAAAGATTGATTAGATGAACCAAAAATTATATCATCAACATAAATCTGCACTAGTACGAGTTCATTATCAACTTTCTTAGTAAAAAGAGTTTTGTCAATAATTCCTCTTTTAAAACCTTGTGATATGAGAAAACTTGTAAGTCTTTCATACCATTGTCTAGGAGCCTATTTGAGACCATACAAAGCCTTTTTCAGTTTGTATACATGATTTGGAAATTTAAAATCAAGAAATCCAGGAGGTTGTTCAACATATACATTTTCATTTATAAAGCCATTTAAGAAAGCACTCTTGACATTCATTTGAAAAAGTTTGAAACCTTTAAGACAAGCAAAAGCAAGTAACAGTCTAATAGCTTCTAATCTAGCTACAGAAGCATAGGTTTCATCAAAATCAATACCTTCTTCTTGATTATAGCCTTTAGTATTTTGTTTGGTTGATGAATGTACCATTTGGCATTTGTTTAACCTACAGTCCTAAGAAAAAATTTAACTCTCCCATCATGGACATCTCAAATTCACCTTTCATAGTATCTGCAAACTCTTGGTATAAAGATTGATTAGATGAACCAAAAATTATATCATCAACATAAATCTGCACTAGTACGAGTTCATTATCAACTTTCTTAGTAAAAAGAGTTTTGTCAATAATTCCTCTTTTAAAACCTTGTGATATGAGAAAAGTTGTAAGTCTTTCATACCATTGTCTAGGAGCCTATTTGAGACCATACAAAGCCTTTTTCAGTTTGTATACATGATTTGGAAATTTAAAATCAAGAAATCCAGGAGGTTGTTCAACATATACATTTTCATTTATGAAGCCATTTAAGAAAGCACTCTTGACATTCATTTGAAAAAGTTTGAAACCTTTAAGACAAGCAAAAGCAAGTAACAGTCTAATAGCTTCTAATCTAGCTACAGAAGCATAGGTTTCATCAAAATCAATACCTTCTTCTTGATTATAGCCTTTAGCAACTGAGCTGGCTTTGTTCCTAGTGATTATCCCATTCTCATCAAGCTTATTTCTAAATACCCATTTAGTTCCAATAACATTCATATTGTTATTTCTAGGTACAAGAAACTATACATCATTTATGGTAAACTGATTTAATTCATCATGAATAGCAATAATCCAATTATCATCAAGCAAGGCATCTTGTATATTCTTAGGTTCAATTTGTGAAACAAAAGCCATATGATTGTAGAAATCATTTAAAGAATTTTGAGTTGTAACTCCCTTTTCAACGTTTCCTATGATGTTGTCCAGTGATAGTCCTTTTTGAGTTCTCCAGGATTTAGACAGTACATTTCCTGTTGCGGAATAATCAACTATTCCAAAGTTATAGCTAGCTTTTTCAATTTGTCTGTCAGCAGCAACAGATTCTTCTGCACAGTCATTCTTCTTTTCTTATTTATCTAACATATCATCATCTGTACCTGCAAGAGAAATACCTTCTCTCTCTTTTTGACATAAGAACTCATCAAATACAACATGAATTGATTTTTCAACAGTTAAATTCTTTTTGTTGAATACACGATAAGCTTTACTATGCATTGAGTATCCAAAACATATACCATCATCAGTTTTTTCATCAAACATACCTAAAGATGTTTTTCCATTGTTTAATATGAAACATATGCAACCAAAAACTTAAAAATATGCAATGCTAGGTGTTCTACCATTCAATAGTTCATAAGGAGTCTTTTTGAGAATTGGTCTTATCAATAGCCTGTTAAGCACATAGCAAGTTGTAGAAACTGCATCCGCCCAAAAACACTTAGGTAGCTTAGATTCACTTAACATAGTTCTAGCACATTCTTGAACTGTTCTATTCTTTCTTTCAATAACTCCATTTTGTTGTGGAATTCTAGGAGCAGAAAAATTTTGAGATATACCATGTTTTGAGCAAAACCTTTCAAATTGACTATTTTGAAATTCTGTTCCATGATCACTTCTTAAAGAAACAATGTTAAGATCTTTTTCATTTGAAATAATCTTGGCAAATTTCTTAAATGCATAGAAAGTTTCATCTTTAGAAGATAGAAATAATGTCCAAGTGAATCTTGAAAAATCATCAACAATGACAAGAACATAGGAATTGTTACCAAGACTTACAGTTCTTGATGGACCAAAGAGATCAAGACGAAATAGCTCAAGTGGTCTTCTTGTTGAGATGATGTTCTTTGAATCAACAGAGTTCCTTGATCGTTTTTCCTTTTGACAGTATGCACAAACTTTGTCTTTCACGAATTTGACATTTGGAAGTCCTGTAACAAGGTTTTTGCAGCAGATTTTGTTTAATAACTGCGTATTAATGTGTCCACATCTTCTATGCTAAAGCCAACCTTCATTATCTTTGGTTAACAAGCATATATTCTTGAGATTGGAGGATTCAATTTCCAGCATATACACATTGTTTTATCTTCTTCCAATGTGGACAATATCTGCAGATTTACAGTTGTATATGACACAAAATTCTGCATCAAAAGTAACCTTCATACCTTTGTCACATAGTTGACTAATACTCAACAGATTGTGTTTCTAACCCATGAGGACCCTAATAAGTAATTTTAGGGGACCTAAATATTTTTGTTAATGATGAAGGTTGGTTCCAAGTCTAGGAAGTCTTTATGGTATCTTGATAGTGGATGTTAAAGACATATGACGGGTGATAAAAGCAAATTTAAAAGCTTCAAAAAGAAAGAACAAGGTTTTGTAACCTATGGAGACAACAACAAGGGAAAGATCATTGATAGTGGAGTTATTGGAGAGTCTTTGAAGATTCATGATGTTGTTCTTGTTGATGGGTTGAAGCACAATTTTCTAAGTGTTAGTCAACTTTGTGATAAAGGTTTAAAGGTAACTTTTGATAGTGATCTTTGAAAAATTCATCACAAGGACTCAAATGAAATCGCCCTCATTGGTAAGAGACATAATAATATTTATTTATTTGATATTGATAGTGCATCTACCTCTAGAAATTTATCTTGTTTAGTAGCTAAAGAAGAAGATCCATGGTCATGGCATAGAAGAGCTGCTCACATTCATATGCCACATCTAAGTAAACTCATATCAAAAGAGTTAGTAATTGGTTTGCCAAAATTGATTTTTGAAAATAATAAAATATGTGCAGCTTGTCAAAAAGGGAAGCAAACTAAAAATTCTTTTAAATCTAAAAATATTGTTTCCACTTCTTAACCTTTAGAATTATTGCACATGGATTTATTTGGTCCTTCTAGAACAAAAAGTTTTGGTGGCAATTATTATGCTCTTGTGATTGTTGATGATTACTCTAGATTTACTTGGACGCTTTTTCTTTCATCTAAAAGTGATGCTTTCAAAGAATTTAGAAAATTTGCCAAGGTTATTCAAAATGAAAAGGATTTGAAACTCAAGTTTTTAAGAAGTGATCATGGTGGTGAATTTCAAAACGCATCTTTTGAAAATATTTGTGAAGAACAAGGTATTTCTCATAATTTTTCAGCACCAAGAACACCACAACAAAATGGTGTAGTTGAAAGGAAAAATAGATCTTTAGAAGATCTTGCAAGAACTATGTTGAATGAAAATAATTTACCTAAATATTTTTGGGTTGATGCCGTAAGCACCACTTGTTATGTTTTAAATAGGATTTTAATAAGACCTTTTTGAAATTAACACCATATGAGCTTTTCAAAGGAAGAAAACCAAATATTTCTCATTTTAGAATTTTTGGATGCAAATGTTTTGTTTTGAATAATGGAAAAGATATCCTTGGAAAATTTGATGCTAAATCCGATGAAGCTACATTTTTAGGTTATTCCTTGAATAGTAAAGCATATAGAGTTTTTAACAAAAGGACCTTAAATGTTGAAGAATCTATACATGTTGTCTTTGATGAATATCTAGACCTTGAGGAAACCCCTCTTGAGTAAAAAAGAATCTTTGTAGATGATGAAGGAGAATATTAACAAGGAACTCCTTCGGAAGAAGCTGTTGAAGAAATCAAATTGGATGATAATCCTCCTCAAGATGAAAGTTTACCGAGAGAATGGAGACCACCAAAAGAAGTTTCTTTGGACAATGTCATTGGAGCTATCTCAAAAGGTGTAAGAACAAGGAGGAACATGAATAATTTCTGCATGAACGTTGCTTTTGTTTTACAAATTGAACCAAAGACCGTGGAAGAAGCTTTCACAGATGATCATAGGTGTATAGCAATGCAAGAAGAGCTGAATCAGTTTGAAAGAAATCAGGTATGGGATTTAATTCCTAAAACTAACAATATGCAGGTTATTGGCACCAGATGGGTTTCTAGAAATAAGCTTCATGAAGATGGAAATATCACCAAGAACAAAGCAAGGCTGGTTGCAAAAGGTTATAGACAAGAAGAAGGAATAGAATATGATGAAATGTATGCACCTTTAGCAAGACTAGAAGCTATTCGTTTGTTGCTAGCATATGCTTCCATTATGGGATTCAAATTGTTTCAAATGGATGTAAAAAGTGCTTTCCTAAATGGATACATCAAGGAAGAAGTGTATGTGGAACAACCTCCAGGTTTTGAAGATTTCAAAAATCCAAATCATGTTTACAAGTTGAAGAAAGCCTTATATGGACTAAAACAAGCTCCAACATCTTGGTATGAAAGGTTAAGTAATTTCTTACTTGAAAATAGTTTTAGAAGAGGTAAAGTTGATTCTACTCTTTTAATTAAAAAATCAAAGAAACATATTCTTATTGTAAAAGTCTATGTTGATGATATCATATTTGGATCAACTCATGATGATCTTTGCCAAGAGTTTGCAAGAAATATGTAGGGAGAATTTGAAATGTCCATGATGGGAGAATTAAATTTCTTTCTTGGTTTGCAAATCAAACAAATGAAGAAAGGCATATTTATACGTCAAACAAAATATTGTAATGAAATCTTAAAGAAATTTGAGATGGAAAATTCCAAGGAAGTTGCAACTCCCATGGCTACATCTTGTTATCTGGATCAAGATTTAAGTGGTAAGGCAGTAGACCAAACAAGGTATAGAGGTATGATCTGTTGACATATTTCAAGTTCAAGTGTTGATGAAGTTCTCTCAATAAGTCTTGAAGATTAAAGTTTTGATGATGAAGATTTAAAGTTCTCTAAACAACATTAAAGACTTGTGTCATCTCACAAAGGAAGGTTGCTTGATGGAAAAGGCAAGACATAAAGGCTGATATAGTCGATTAAACCTTTTAGATAATCGATTAAATACGACGTTTTGCGAATTCAATGCTGAATCAACCTAAGAAAGGAAACTTTAAGCCATTTTCGAATTATAAAATGAAAGGCAATGTCTTAGGTTCAACACATCTGATTAAACACAATATTCAAAGTGTTCTTGCGCTAAAGTTTTTCAAAACTGCTTTCTTGCTCTCTCAAGGTTGATCTAAGTTCTTGGAAGTGGTGATCATTGTGCTTAAGCTTTCAATCTAGCACTCAATTAGGTGTTTTCTTTTACTATTTTTTTGAACGGGTATAATTCATCCCTTGGATCTGTTCTAAGGGAGGTGTGTTCATCTCTTGTGTGTCAAGAGAGGTGGAATCATCCTCAGTGTGTCTGAGGAGGTGAGTTCATCCTTAGTGTGTCTAAGGAGGTGTTTCCTTTATCTTTATTTGTTATTGCATGAATTGGTATTTATAATTTCAATTAAAGATAGTGGGGTGATCATCACGTGTTTGTGGTGATTGGGAACTGGACGTAGGATTGGCTAAATCTGAACCAGTATAAATCTCTGTGTTCTTTCTCTTTCCCTATCTCTTTATTTTACTGTGGATCATATTAACAATTTCAAGTCAAACTACGGTTATCACAGGTTAAGGAAAATCCGAATCTTGTTTTTAGAAAATTTATTTAAAATCTGGAAAATTATTTTAAAGGGAAAAAGTTTCTTAAAAATCCAATTCACCCTCCCCCCCTCTTGATTTTTACACTGTCGTTAATTCTAACAATTGGCCTCAGAGCTGGTTTTTGAAAGTTACTCAAAATCAAGATCCTTATGGTAGGTAAAAATCAATCTTTTACTGAAGGTGCATCTATGCATAGACCACGACTCTTTACTGGTGAAAACTATCCTTTTTGAAAAAAGAGGATGGAGATTTTCCTTAGGTCTAATGATCAAGGCGTTTGGGATGCAGTTGTAAATGGTCCATATATTCCTATGACTGTTGTTAATGAAGTGCAGGTACCCAAAGTGAGAGCAAGTTGGACGAAGGATGAGTACAACGAGTATCAATGCGATATAAGGGCATGCAATATGATATCATCTGCTTTAACTGTTGATGAGTTTTACAGGTTGTCTGATTGCACTACAGCAAAGGAGATGTGGGACACTCTTGAGGTCACACATGAAGGAATGGAAGATGTCAAAAGATCAAGGAAAAACACCTTGATTCAAGAAAATGAGATGTTCCGTATGAGCAAAGGGGAAACCATCTACGACGTTCAGAAAAGATTTACTCACATTGTAAATCACCTCAAGGATGACACCTCTCTTAATATATACAATAGAAATTAAATGTGAAAATTTTGAAATCTTTGGACAGGACATGGCAACCTAAAGTGACAGATCACGGAATCAAAGAATCTTACAAGCATGACAATGGCCACTCTCTTTGGAAAGCTTAGAGAACATGAGATGGAGTTAGGTCGCTTCAATGGTGAAGAAGAAGACATAAAAAGGAGAAGTATTGCTTTAAAGGCTCAATCCATTAAAGAGGAGAGTAGTGATATTGATGATGATTCAGAATATGATGATCTCAACAAATTTGTAAAGAAATACAAGAAGTTCATCAAGAAGAAAGGCAACCATAAGAAAGGTAAGAAATTTGAAAATTCAAATTCTAATGATAACTATAAATGTTATGGTTGTGGCCAAAAGGGACACATGAGATCAGATTGTCCAAATCCTAAGAAATCTGAAGAAATCTGGAGAAAGGGAAAAGAAAGGCAAGAAATTCTTCAAAAAGAAGAAAGCATATATTGCTTGGGAAGATAATGAAGTGAGCTCTTCTCAAAGTTCAAGTGATTTGGAAGAAGAAGTAAATATTTGTCTCGTGGCGGATGATGCTGAATCCACATGCAGCGAGGTAAGTGATTCTGATCTTCCTAATGATTATGATGAATTGCTTGAAGAATTTCTTAGTCTTTGTGAAAAATCTGAAAAGCTTACATCTCTTCACAATAAATTAAAAAATGATTATAAAGTTCTTGAAAAGAGAATTTTTGATTTAGAGGAAGAGAAAAAGGTTTTGAAAGATGATTTGGAAAAGACAAAAATTCCATGTAAATGCAAATAAAAAATTCCTATTTGCGAAGAATGCAATGTATTTGCTAATAAAGTATCTTATCTCGAAATGTCTCTTTCAAAACTCACCATGGGAAACCAAAATTTAAACAATGTTTTAAATGTGCAAAAAGGCATGGATCAAAAGGTAGGACTTGGATATACCTTTAAGGGTAATCAAAGACCTACCAAAATTGTGTTTGTGAAAGGTGAAACATCTAATACGAAGAAGGTTTTTGAAAAGATAAATTTTTCAAGAAAACCTAATGTTGCTACATGTTTTTATTGCATGCATAAAGGTCATACAGTAAATAGATGCAATATCTGACGTTTTAGTGTTCCTAATGGGAAATACAAATGGGTTCCCAAAGGAAAAATTATTTCTAACCCATGAGGACCCTAATAAGTAATTTTAGGGGACCAAAACAATTCCTGTTTGTTTTGTAGGTTCGTTCCAAATTCAAAAGTCTCTTTGATGTTTTGATTGCGGGTGTTCAAGACTTATGACGGAAGACAAAAACATCAACTAGCTTATATATTTACCAAACCCTTACCCCAAGTAAGATTTTATGAGCTTAGAAGAGATCTAGGTATTGTTGATGATAAATCTCTTGATTGATTTGTGTTTATTGATAAGTTTTGATGTTAATCATGTGTTTTTACGAAAATCAGTTTTAATTGCGTATATAATCGATTAGATTTCGTATCATAATCGATTAAAAGTTATGTTTGTGAAGTTGTTTTCATTCATAATCGATTAGCTCATGTTATAATCGATTAAAAGCGTTGAGGAGTGATTTAATCGATTATGTAAAACAGATAATCGATTATTTTTCTGGGTTTTCATTTTCTGGAAAACATTTGCATGCAAATAATCAATTACGCTTATTCCATAATTAATTAAATGCGACGCTCTGTGTTTTTCTGCACACTATTTTTGAACGTTGGAGCTTTGAATCACGTGGTTTTCGTCCTACAACGGCTATATTCCTTCCCCAACGGCTATATTGTCATTAATTCAGTGGATTGAAGTCAGATTTCATGTCTATAAATACCAAGGTTGAGAATCAAAGTGCCACTTTCAGCTTCTCTCACCCTTGCTGTATTTCTGTTTTCAAGCTATATCTTGTGCGCGATTTTGTTGCTTAATCTGTGTTGTTATATTCTTTTGTGCTCCTACTATCTTTCTTGCATCAAATGGCTGATCAAAGAAGGAGGAAGATGCCCTCAAGAAGAAGAGGCAAGACACCCATGACCTCCCAACAGCAAGAACTAGAAGAAAGACAACCCAACCTTGCTGGCTGGATTTCTGATGAAGATCTCCAAAGAGCTTATATAAATCATTGGAAAGATAGGAAGATTCTCACACCTAAATGCCTATCTTGTGATTTCTTTAGGTCTCATGGCTTCACTTTTCAGGAGATGTTAGTTTCAAGCTGCCTCAAAACCTTTGTAGAGATGGAAGGTCCATATTATCCGGATTTGGTAAGAGTGTTCTATCTTAATCTAACTTCTCATACAGGTAATCCAAGCTCAAAGGTAAAAGGAGTAAGGATACATCTTAATGAAGATGTGTGGCAAACCATGGCTGGACTATCAACAGAAGGAGGCATCAACATTACCTATGGCTTTGAAGGTTTCAACAAGCTTGCTGAATTCAGAAAATTCTGCAAAGATCCCAACCTCCAAGTAGAGAGTCTCTACAAAGTTGGTAATGTAAAATTAAATGAAAGAATGCTTCATTATGTTATTGTTTGGATTCTTGTTGCTAGGGGAACCAATCATGCTCAACTAACCAAGGAAGATATTTTATTTATGTATGGTTTTTTCAATGGTGTTAGTATTGATTGGCCAGCTATTATTCTTGAAAATGTGTTTAAAGCCACAAGATTATCTACATTTGTTTTACCCTACTCAGTTTTTACTTCTAAGATTTTAGAATACAAAGGGGTAGACCTCACAGGGGAAACAAAACAAATTTTGCTAAGCAACAACAAAATAGGAAAAAGCGTTCTGTGCCACATGGGTCTCATTGAACAAGGTAATAGTTTTAGACAAAGAGGAGAAGAGGTACCTATGGAAGAAGATGAAGACAATGAACAACACCCTCAACCGGGTTCCATGGAGGCAAACATTTACTCAAGGATGGACAACATTCTAAATCTCCAAATCTCACACTATGATGACCTTTGCTCAAGACTCTCAAGACTAAATAGAAGAGTACATCGCGTAGAGCAGAAATTGCAAATTGAAGATATCTCTCCAGAAGAAGATAACACTGGTTCTTCAAGGGGGAAACAACCAGCTAAAGATGTTGAAGATGAGGAAGATAGGGATAGTGAAGAAACTGAATAGGATGAATATTCACTTGTCTCTTAGCTCCAATTTTTTTTCAGCTGCTGTTTTTTTGTTTTTCTCTCCATGTTTTCTGTTTTTCATTAAATGTTTCTGCTATGTAAATCTCATTTGCTGTATTATCTTTTTAATCATGTCAAAAAATAAAGGGGGAGAAAAATATATGTTAATTGATAATTGACTAGAAAATGTCCAGAATATCTTAAGCACTAAGAGTAAAGTTTAAGGGGGAGAATAAGGAAATATTTCAAAATAATTAATTAGAAAATATCTAAGAATATCTTAAACATTAAGAGCAAAGTTTAAGGGGGAGATTAAAGAAATATTTTTGTGCATTAAATTCTTTGAAATTTAAATATTTGAAATTCAAATTCAAATTGCCAATTAAATGCTATAAGATTGCCTATATTATTTCCTTTGTGGACTAACATTTATGATGGAGATATCCATACAATATTTTCCAAGTTTTTTTTTTCAAAATATCAGTCACAAGTCTTTAAGTTGTTTTTATCATCATCAAAAAGGGGGAGATTGTTGACATATTTTAAGCATGAGTAAAAAGTTACTCAGAAAGTTTTGATGAAGATTTAATCTCAATAAGTCATGAAGATTGGAGTTTTGATGATGAAGATATAAAGATTTATTTCAACATTAAGGACTTGATTTTATCTCACAAAGGAAGGTTGCATCATGAAAATTAAGGCAAAATATATTTGCATTCAAGGAGAATAAATGCTTTCAAGAAAGAAGATTGTTGAAGATTCTCTCAAGTGCTGAAGATACAAGTTTAGAAGTTTCAGTTTTGGGTGATGTATAAAAAGAGTAAGTCATAAATCCCATTCAAGACCATTTCAAACTTGAGAACAAGTCATATTTTTGCAAAAACCTTTTTCTACGCGTTTAATCGATTAGGAATCGAAATATAATCAATTATATCACTTAAAATTTGAATTAAAAGAGTTTAACAAACAAAATAATTGATTAAGTGTTTTTGATAATCGATTATATTGCTTTTGGGTTTCATATAATCGATTATGGCCTTAATCTAACCGATTATATCAAGAAAAATATGTTTTCCTGTTTTGCTCTGATATAATCGATTACATCATTTATATAATCGATTAAATACGACGTTTTTGCGAATTCAATGCTGAATCAACCTAAGAATGGAAACTTTGAGCTGATTTCAAATTATAAAATGAATGGCAATGTTTGAGGTTAAACACATCTGATCAAACACGAAATGACAGTGTTCTTGCGCTAAAGATTTTCAAAACCGCTTTCTTGCTCTCTCAAGGTTGATCTAAGTTCTTGGAAGTGGTGATTGCATTGTGCTTAAGCTTTCATATCTAGCACTCATCAGGTGTTTTCTTTAATGTTTACTGGTTTATGTAATTCATCCCTTAGATCAGTTCTAAAAAGAGGTGTTTTTTCATCTCTTGTCTATCAAGAGAGGTGGGGATCATCCTTAGTGTGTCTAAGGAGTTGTTTTCATCCTTAGTATGTCTAAGGAGGTGTGTTCATCCTTAGTGTGTCTAAGGAGGTGTTTCCGTTTATCTTTATTTGTTTTTACATGTTGTCACTGGATTAGTGTTTGTAATTGCATTTAAAGATAGTGGGGAATACCATCACGTATTGTGGTGATTGGGCATTGGATGTAGGATTGACTAAATCTGAACAAGTATAAATCTCTGTGTTCATTCTCTCTTTCCCTATCTCTTTATTTTATTATATTCGGATGATATTAATAATTGTTATCCTGACTACTTTTATCAAAGATTAAGGAAAATCTGAATCTTGAAATTGAATTGAGATTAAGTTTTGGAAAAATATTTCAAAAGGGAAAAAGTTTTTGAAAACCCAATCAGCCCCCGCCTCTTGGATTTTGCACTGTCATTATTTCTAACATACATTCCTTCCCCAAACAACCTTGACTAAAGGGGTGTTTTTGTTTTTAACTGGGAGAAACACAAAAGACATTCTGTAGGTTTGAAAGAGAAGGAGGCAAGACTATTTGGTAAGCAACGCTACCAATGCTCTTTAGGATCTGATAGGGACCGATGAAACGAGAACTAAACTTCATAATCTCAGTGCTCTACTTACTCGAGTCCAATGAGTTACTTTAAGGAATAAATTGTTACCTTCTTCTAACTCAAGTTCTTTTCTCCTCTTGTAAAGCTTGATCAACCTTTCCAAAGGATACTTAATATTGATAAGGATAAAGTGAGCAGATATGGTTAGTCTATCTATAATAACCCACATGACATCTAGATTATTGGTAGTCCTAAGCAACCCAACTACAAGTCCATGGAGATACTAATGCATTTCCACACTAGTGTATCTAGGAATTGCAACATTCTGGAAGGCTTTCAGTGTTCTATCTTAGATTTCTGACAAACTAGACACACATACACAAACTCTTCTATAAGGCTAAACTTTCTAATCATCAAACCTGACACTTGAAGGGGTTTCCTACTTAATGCATCGACTACTACATTGGCCTTACCTGATTGATAGCTAAGCTAAAAATCATATTCCTTAAGAAACTCCAACCATCACTTCTGGCTCATCCTCAATTCATTTTGGTCAAATAAGTACTTAAGGCTTTTATGATTACTAAAAATTTCAAACAGGACCCAAAAAGATAATGTCTCTATACTATCGTAGCTAACTCCAAATCATGGGTAGGGTAGTTTTGCTAATAGATTTCAAGTTGTCTAGAGGCATATGCTACTACTTACCATTTTGCATAAGAACTCTCCCTAAACCCAACATAGAGGCATCATAGAACGCTACAATGGTTTCATTAGGATTGGATTGGGTAACACTAATATCAGTGCACTAGTTAACCTTCTCTCAAGCTCCTGAAAACTCTCCTCACACTTGGCATTCCACACAAATGGTTGGTTCTTCCTAGTTAAATTAGGTAAGAGAAATTCTCTATGAACATCCTTTAATATCCAACTAATCGTAGAAACCTCCTAATCTCAAAGACTAACTTAGGTGCTTCTCACTCTAGCACAACTTCTACTTTGATAGGGTCTACAACTATCTTTTCTTCAGAAATTACATAACCTAGGAAGCTCACACTACCCAAGCAACACTCACACTTAAACAACTTAGCATAGAGTTGTTTTTTTGTTCTAAAGGTTTGTAAGACAAATTTGAGGTGTTCGATATGCTCTTCGTTGGTCTTAGAGTACACTAGGGTGTCATCTATGAATACTCTTGCAAACCTATCAAGCTATAGGTGGAATATCTGATTCATGTAATCCATGAAGACACTAGGTGCAATAGTCACACCAAAAGGCATAACTAAATATTCATAGTGCCCATAGCAGTCCTAAAAGCGGTCTTCAGAATATTCTTAGACCTCACCCGAATTTGGTCATAACCAAATCTCAAGTCTATCTTACTGAAAACACACACCCCAACTAATTGGTCTATCAAGTCATCTATTATAGGTAAAGGGTATTTATTCTTAATGATATATCAAGTCATCTATTATTGGCGGTAGTTCATTCACAATCCCATGCTCCCATCCTTTTTTTTTTCTTAACTAATAACATTGGTGCTCCCTAAGGGACATTTTGTAGGGTGTTATACATATAGGTGCGGTACCAGGTACCAAATCTATGGAGGACTCAATCTCTCAGGTGTTAGAATAGTCACATCCTTACTCACTCACTACATAAATCTCGCTAAGCTCATTATATCTCTCAAGTTTCAAGGAGATTAAAATCATGTATACGGTATCATTTTCTTTTAAACAAGTTTTAATTTTATCAACACTTAGAAATTTTGTACTCTTACTTTCACAAAACAAAATTGACTTATCAAAACAGTTCAACAAGACATAGTTGGAAGATAACCAATTCATACCAAGAATAATGTCTGATTGACTAAGACGCAAATAGATCAAGTCAACTAAAACAACTTATTAGAAATACTAGTGGAACATTCCATTGCTTTAAAGATCTTCTTTACTTTAGTCACTCAAACCATAGTGTCATCTGGATCATATCATCCCTTAAAAGAGGATGGATGGTTACAAAGAAAATGTTCTCACCATTAAGGAGTAGATTTTAGCTTTACCATTATCTATAGCTTGTGCTAACACTTTAAGAGTGCTAGCTATCACACAATCAATTTTACAAGCCATGTTTTGAGAAAAGTAACAAATAAATTAAGTGCAAGTCCTAAAATTATAACACTATCAGAGAACACAACAGAAACAATAGTAGGCTCATAACACACAAGTCCAGTTTTGGACAACTTGGCTTTGATACCACTAAATGTGACACACTCTACCCCACATTGTATATCATGAGAATAAAACTAACACATTTATAAGTAACCTCGTAATTCATAAAATCTATAACAATAGTGTACATAGGGTAAAGGATTAACATTCACTAATAACATTACATTATGTAAGATAAACCAACTAAAGTCTTAATTAAAAATAAATAAACAAAAGTTCTAATTTTCTAGTTCTATCCTAGTGTCACATGTCCTATCAGAGCAGTCCCATGAACACTACATCAAACTGGAGATCACCTGTAATACAAAAGGAAAAACACGACAAGGAAACAAAGGGACTGAGAAATATCTCACTCAGGTTGTGGTGTAAAAACACTGCAGGATAGTTTCACACAACAAACAATTAATCAATACTTAATCATATCCATACATGAAAAAAAAATTAATTTAACTTCAACAGTAATTATCCATAAGCTCAACATATCCATATCATAATTGCATCATATGCAATGCATGTCGTACCCGTATATATACTATGATGATGAATGCGTGTGACACCAATCACATATCACACTTGACCACAAAAGCGATACACAATGGTCTCACATTATGATGCATGTGGTGCCAATATCATATCACACTTGACCGCAAAAGCGATACACAATGATCTCACGTTATAATCTCACATTATGATGCATGTGACGCAAAGACCATATCACACTTGACCACAAAAATGATACACAATAATCTCACGTTATGATCTCACATTATGATCTTACATTATGATGCATGTGGTGCCAATATCATATCACACTTGACTGCAAAAGCGATACACAATGATCTCACATTATGATCTGACATTATGATCTGACATTATGATGCATCTGACGCCAATATCATATCACACTTGACCGCAAAAGCGATACACAATGATCTCACATTATGATCTCACATTATGATGCATGTTCACGTAAGTCCAAGGACTTCTTATACACTCATACACATTTCCTTTCCTTTCACATAAGTTCACATTTTACAGTCACAATCACTTAACACATGACTTATTATCATAATCGATGGATATAACAATATAATAATATTCAATTAACACACATTATCCTTCATTCGTCATTAAAACTATATCACCCTTAACTCATCCCCTTCATAGGGTATCACAAGAGTCCTTAAGGTGCTCCAAAGAAATCACAACATCATCAAATTAAGAAATTATACATATTATTCTTCAATTTACATCGTAAAGAGCCTACAAGAGTAACTAGGAATCAAACAGAGATGAAAGAGGAAAACCCCTCTTTAGAGAACACACCTAAAATAATGAATTGGGTCAAACAATCAAAATATTATCAAATTAAGAAATTACACATATTATTCTTCAATTCACTTCATAAAGAACCTACAAGAGTAATTAGGAATCAAACAGAGATGAAAGAGGAAAACCCCTCTTTCAAGAACATGCTCAAATTAAGGAATTTGGGTTCAATTCCACTACCCAACAGATATCCCACACCCCAAACCGAGTTCTCACTCCCCCCTTACCTTTTTCATGTGCAGATGGTGCTCCCAATACTCTAAAATTTCCCTCTTGCTCTTCTCCTCTCCCTTGTTAAATAGAGAACAAAGAAGATAAAAATCCCAAATCACAGCTATTGTACGAATTGAATATCTCTCTATTCAGACTTCGTATCAACGATCCAACCGCTCATAATCAAGAACTAGATGTGACGAACCCCATGTTAAATTTCCAACCAGATCCAAAAGTAAACGAATTTGAAACAGTAGTTTTACCGTTGCAGCCCTATGAAAAAACAGGAATGACTTTCTCTTCTTATCTCTCAAAGCGTTGGTGTTTTAAATGACCTAAGACTTTAATGTTTATTTAAATAAGACCTCATATTCTGAAAATATTTAATTAATCTTATAAAAATTGGGTGTCACAATTTGGAATACCTAAACATTTAATCTCATTTAAGAATTCTGATGTAACCCACTCACTTTGAATCTCTTGGTCTTCATCTGACTCGAAAGGTGTGTCTGAACTTACGTAAGTTATCTCTTCACCAGATATTAAAGATAAAATAAAATCATTTACCTCTTGCACAGAATCAGTTGTAGGACAAAGTATTGCTCCATCATCAAAAAATCCAGGAGACATCATGTTATGAATAAATTCTGGATAAACAAATTCAACCAAATCCAATAGAGGTGATGCACTATTTTCAATTAGAATATTTTCTGGTATATGAATATTGACTTCACCATCTTCATTTAAATCCATCTTACCATCTCCAATGTCAAGAATCTAATCAGCAAATTCTTTAATATGTCTTACACTTTCAGTAGATTTTGCACTTTTCAATCTCATATTCTGTTAAAGCTTTAAAACTTTGCAATCTTTCCACAATTCTGAGTAGTTAATTGTAGATTTCAGAATATCATATCGTGATCCATTTTTTACAACTGGAAAGATTTTCCTAAAATCATCGCCCAAAACAACAACTTTTCCACCAAATGGTTTGGCACTATTTTCTTCATTTTGGATTCTCATTATACCTCTAAGTGTTCGATCAAATGCTTCGAAACAAAGTCTATTCATCATGGGTGCCTCATCCCATATAATCAACTTTGCTTCAATCAAAAGCCTAGCATGAAGATTACCTTGTGCTATGTTGCACGTTGATTCTTCGTTTATGACTAATGGTATGCAAAATGTTGAATGGGTTGTCTTACCACCAGGAAGCAATAATGAAGCAATTCCACTGGAAGCTACATTTAAAACAATCATTCGCTTAGATCTAAGAATAGCTGACAATGTTCGCCACATGAAATCAAAGAGAAGGGAATTTTCATCTAACAAAACTGACCTTGTCTTGACATTCTAAGATCTCTACACAGGATTTGTTCAACAATGTTGTGGCATCTCTGTCAAACAACTCAAAGGTTGTGGAATTTGTTTGATCAATTACACGAACTTTAATTTTATACCTAGAACAAATATGTATTAGAACAATACAAACATCAGTTTATTAAACAAATACAGAAATCAATTTATGAAATAGAATTATATGACTAAATAAACACTTTTGTACCTAGACATGACTTTCAAGACATGCTTGTTGCACTTTTCACAGAAGAACATCTTGGAGTCCAGGTAAATGGCTTTGTTACATATACGTGTAGTATACCACCAATCGTCATCCTCGAGTATATGCTTAATCGTGGCCAATACAACAAAAGTTGTTTCCTGTTACAATAGCAGAAATTATAACTTGGATATCAATTAAAATAATAACTTCGATACCACAAATTGTAACTATTAAAATACAAACCCATTAAATGTGACACTTGCTTGCAATCCTTTAGACCCTGGATTGAGTTCCTAGGAGTGAGTTTTAGAAACTCATCTTCAATACTATGTTTAGATGACTCAGTCAACTGACTTAAACCTTGGGAAGGTGAGTCACTACTATCAAACATCCTACAAAGACACAAAAAAGATTATATGCATATACATATACATTATATATATTATACTACCACCACATTGTGTTTATGTTACCTTTTCTTGAGCTGGCTCGCTTCTTCATAATCTACATTGTACACTATCTTTGTACAATCAATGCAGTTCTGCAGATAAACCTTATCTAAAAATTAGAGATGAAAAAGTCAGTGAACATAAATAAACGATACATAAACCTGAATAATAGATAGAAGAATACCTTGGAAAACCTTGACCTTAGCAAAATGTATATTGATGACAACATTCTGATCATCTCCAGAGGATAGGAATGCATTAAGATCATCGACATAGTTCCCAAACAATGTGCATTCAATACGAAAACTAATTCCAGAACATAAAATAAATTTAAGTATGTTAACAAAAGAATACACTAAACTATAAAGAACAAAACTTTCATATTACCCATCAACTTCTATAGATATTACATTCAAATTCGTCTTTTTTCCATTTCTTTCCAACTCCCTCTCAGTTCCAACACCATTCAGTAATCCCATCACATCTGCAAAAATAAATGAACCCAGCAGAACCCATCATTGAACTATAGAATAACCTTCATTAACAAAAATATCAAAATATCAGAATAAAATCACCTACTAAATAATTTGTGTCAAACCCAGCAACAATTATGACTAAAATAGGTATATATGGTATCGTGGTTACTAGAACCAACTTACTTTGAAGTATCTCAACCTTCGTTGCAAATTGGAAGTTAATCTTATAATTGTGGTGGGTCGTTCTAAATGACCCACCATTTCTAGAAAGACTGAAACATTGGACTGAAACATTACCCTCAGAAATTTGATGTTGAAATTTGTAAATTAGAGTTCGTCTCACAGAAGCATGTATGCGTAGTCCCTGCAAGGAAATTAGTGAAAGACATTACATTAGATTAGCATAAGTTCATAAAAAACAAATTATTAATCTAAGAAGTTTACCTCTACATCTTGTAACACCATCTCCATTGAGAAAGGGAACTTCTGTTTTGTAAAATCTGCAACCAACCACAATCGTAGAACTCTTACCATGACATTCCATTTTTCCTTTTCCAGCGTGAGCTGTTGTATGGAGTGGTATTGCTTTTGTGCAGTGGACATGATTTGGAATAGAAGTGGAGTAGTGAAATGGAAGTTTGAAGGAAGATGTAAATGTATCAAGAGCTGTTTGAGGTGTAGTAGATAAATAGATGTATGTATGAAACAGAAAACCCTAAATCTCTAATTTGAGATCCAAATTGTTGGCATATTTCAAGAACAAGTGTTGATGAAGTCCTCTAGATATTTCATGAAGATTTAAAGTTTTGATGATGAAGATTTAAAGTGCTCTAAACAACATTAAAGACTTGTGTCATCTCACAAAGGAAGGTTGCTTGATGGAAAAGGCAAGGCATAAAGAGTGTTTAAAGCTTTCAAGAGAGAAGATTGATGAAGATTTTCTCAAGAGCTGAAGTTTCAAGAGTAAGTCATAAATCCCATTCAAGACCTTTCCAAACCTGAGAGCAAGTAGTTTTCTCGCAAAAACATTTTTCTACGCTTTTAATCGATTATGATACGTAGTCTAATCGATTATTTCACTTAAAATTTGAATCAAAATAGTTTAACGAGAAAAATAATCGATTAAGTGTTTTTGATAATCGATTATATTGATTCTGGGTTAATATAATCGATTATGGCCTTAATCTAATCGATTATATCAGGCAAAATTAGTTTTCCAGTTTTTAACTCTGATATAATCGATTAAGCTTTTTATATAATCGATTAAATAAGTCGTTTTTGTGAATTCAATGTTAAATCAACCTAAGAATGGAAACTTTGATGCATTTTCAAATTATAAAATGAAAGAGAATGTCTTAGGTTCAATACATCTAATTAAAAAAATTTACTCAAAGTGTTCTTGCGCTATAGTTGTTCAAAACCGCTTTCTTGCTCCCTCAAGATTGATCAAGTCTTTGGAAGTGGTGATCTTTGTGCTTAAGCTTTCATTCAGCACTATATCAGGTGTATTCTTTTTACTGTTTTTCTAAACGGGAAAATTCATCCCTTGGATCTGTTCTAAGGGAGGTGTGTTCATCTCTTGTGTGTCAAGAGAGGTGGGAATCATCCTCAGTGTGTCTGGGGAGGTGTTTCATCCTTAGTGTGTCTAAGGAGGTGTTTCCTTTATCTTTATTTGTTATTGCATGAATTAGTGTTTGTAATTTCAATTAAAGATAGTGGGGTGATCATCACGCATTTGTGGTGATTGGGAACTGGACGTAGGATTGGCCTAATCCGAACCAGTATAAATCTCTATGTTCTTTCTCTTTCCCTATCTCTTTTTATTGTGGATCATATTAACAATTGCAATTCAAACTGCGCTAATCAAAGGTTAAGGATAATCCGCATCCTGGTTTTAAAACATTTATTTAAAATCTGGAAATTTATTTTAAAGGGAAAAAGTTTCTTAAAAATCCAATTCACCCCCCCTCTTGATTTTTACACTGTCGTCTATTTCTAACAATTGGTATCAGAGCTGGTTTTTTGAAAATTACTCAAAATCAAGATCCTTATGGCAGGAAAAAATCAATCTTTTGCTGAAGGTGCATCTATTAATAGACCACCACTCTTTTTAGGTGAAAACTATCCTTTTTGGAAAAAGAGGATGGAGATCTTCCTTAGGTCTAATGATCAAGGCGTTTGGGATGCAATTGTAAATGGTCCATATATTCCTATGACTGTTGTTAATGAAGTGCAGGTACCCAAAGTGAGAGCAAGTTGGACAAAGGATGAATACAATGAGTATCAATGCAGCATAAGGGCATGCAATATGATATCATCTGCTTTAATTGTTGATGAGTTTCACAGGTTGTCTGATTGCACTACTGCAAAGGAGATGTGGGACACTCTTGAAGTCACACATGAAGGAACGAAGGATGTCAAGAGATCAAGGAAGAATACCTTGATTCAAGAATATGAGATGTTTCGTATGAGCAAAGGGGAAACCATCTACGACGTTCAGAAAAGATTTACTCACATTGTAAATCACCTCAAGGCGTTAGGTAAGAAATTTGACACTGAGGAATTAAATGTGAAAAATTTAAAATCTTTGGATAGGACATGGCAACCCAAAGTGACGGCTATCATGGAATCGAAAAATCTCACAAGCATGAACATGACAACTCTCTTTGGAAAGCTTAGAGAACACGAAATTGAGCTTGGACGCTTCAAAGGAGAAGAAGAAGACGTCAAGAGGAAAGGTGTTGCTCTTAAAGCCGAATCCTACGAGGATGAAAGTAGTGATTCAGATGATAACCTTGAATGCAGTGACATCAGTATGTTTGTCAAGAAATACAAGAAGTTTATCAAGAACAAAAACAAAGGGAATTTCAAGAAAGGTAAGAAAGCTGAAAATTTAAATTCTCTTGATAACTTTAAATGCTATGGTTGTGGAAAAAGGGGACACTTGAAGTCGGATTGCCCCAACATCAAGAAAGATGAAGAAAAAGCAAAGAAACACAAAAAGCCTGTTAGATGCGGAATTATATCAAGAAGGGGGGTTGAATTGATATAAAGCTTTATTGAAAACTTTTCGTATCAGAAAATTTACTGGTGCAGTTTACTGAGAATTAGCCGACTGATTATTGCAAAATAGTAGGTTAGTTCTTAATGCAAAATTTAACAGATGATGAAGGAAGAGAAAAGATAACACCAAGAATTATACTGGTTCGTTCTTTGTGCAAGAACTACATCCAGTTGATGATCTGCAACTCCACAGATCCTAATCACTATCAGAAATGTATTCTTTACAACAAATCTTTCTTGAACACTACAAGAAACTCAAAGAACCTATTCTAAACACTATAGAACAGTTCTAAACAACCTGACTTACACTGAGTCACTGTGATCACCCCAATCATAGTTAACAGGGTTCTAAAACCCACCTACAAATCTCTATCCCAAGATTAAAGAATACAAGATACAGTGAAAGAAAAATTCTTCTTGAAAAGTAAGAACAGTAAACGAAATTCTGCAGATTCTTTTACTCTTAATGTTTGTAACTCTTGAGTGTATTCTCTTGAATTCTTTCGCACTTGCAAACGTCCTTTAGATTTGTATTTATAGGCAAAAGAAGAAGCTTTGGGTCATGCTCTCTTTAAGTCTTTAAAACCCGCGTTTTGCACTTTTCTGCATAAAGAGGGTCTGAAACAAAATGGTCGACTGAAGCAGCAAACCAGTTAGCTATTTTCATTAAACTTGTATTCCTGGTACATTAATGAAAATAGTCGACTAAAGCAACAGGATTAGCAGACTAATTGATGAAAAACAAAATCAACAGATTATCATATTTCAATTAGCTAGCTATATACAGATAATCTAACATCTTAGAAATGCTAAATCAATTAAGAACCATTAATCACAAACCCAGCACATTCTAAAAACAATCATTAAAGCTTGTTAAGCATCATCAAATCTCAAATCATCAAAAAACTCTCCCTATTTGATGATGTCAACCTGCAAAAGCTGTAAAAACACAAAGAGAAGAGATGGTAGATTATCTCCCCCTTTGACATTAGCAAATAGCAGATATAGCAGATATATACGAATGATTAAAAGTGCAGATTTAAGTAAAGTATAGTGTGTGAAAATATTACAGTCCCAAATAGTTTTAACTGCAGAATTATAAAACTGGAAATATTAAAATCAGAAGCAGCTTTGATTAGTCATCATCTTCTTCATCATCCTCGTCTTCATCAGCATCATCATCTTCTTCCATGGAAGTAGTGTTTTGAGTACTGGAGCCATCATAGCTATCCACAGTAACTTGAAGTTCAGCCAGTTGACGTTGGATAAGATCTATCTCATAGTCTACATTAGTGAACCTGGCCACCATTGTCTCATGTATGTCACGCTGCATGGAAGTTAGAACATTAAGTCTAGAAATTAGCATACGCTCAAACTCAGACATGGGTACTCCCTGGTATGTTGGAGGTGCAGAATAAGGAACCATCTGATAGGCTGAGTAATCTTGTTGATTTCCAGATGAAGTGCCAGCAGTGAAGGTTGCTCCTGGTGCAGATGAGGATGCTCCAGCTTCATAAGTCCAGTCACCATTTATCTTAGTCAAGCCCATCTTGCGAAGATAATAGTTGTCAAACAAATGCTTGTGGTTGACAATCCGGGTGGTCTCTCCTTCAGTGGGGAAATTAAAGTAATCCAAAAACTTGGAGATCAGAATTGCATATGGAAGCTTGTGATCAGTGAGCCTCTTAGCCTTGAACATGTGACCCTTGATCACATATATCCAATTGACCTTGATACGGTTCTTCAAACAGTGGATCAATGCAAGGTCTTCCTCCATCAGTTGTGCAGATTGCTCCCCTTGGGGATGAGTTGCCAAGCAAGGAAGAAAGCCAAAAGTCTCTCATCACGTTTCATCCTCCCAACATTGTATTTGAGGATGACTGCTTCATCACAGTTTCACAAGCAAGCCTTGTAAACAGCTTCTTTATTAAAATCTGGTATAGCTCCAGTGTTTCCCTTACTGATTTTGATACCCTCATTCTTCAACCCAGCAACTCTTCTCCACAATGTGTTGTCAATTCGTACTTCTCTGCCTCTTATTTGAGAAACCAGTACATTCTTCTCCACCTTCATGTTAGCATAAAACAATTTAACAAGGTCTATATAGAAGTTACCTTCTAATTCTACAAACTGTTGTAGACCCTGTGCTTGAAGGGAATTCCTCACGAAGGTCAGATTTTCATTATCTAGCCAGCTGAATTTCAGTATTTTAGGTGTAAGAATCTGCTTCCTCTGCATTCTAAGTTCTACAGCTTCAACAATTTCATGTTGTTCCTCATTTTCAGACTCAGTTTCTTCATTCGATTCTTCTTCTGCAGGAGCTATAGGTTGGGGAAGCTTAACTCTAACCTTGTACCTCTTAGGAAACCTTCTCTCTAAAGGTCTAGCATTTGACTCTGGGAATTGAATTGGTTATGCCTGTGACCCAGAAGTTGAGCTCCTGTTTCTGCCTGATCTGGCTGGTTGAGGTGAAGCAGCTTGTGAGGATGCCCGAACACGTGATGATCTCCTCAATCTTTGAAATGTCGTGGCTATTGGGGCATCAGAATCATCACTCTCAACAAGGCAATACTCATTGTTTGACATTTTAATTTGAGAACCTGAGATGATGCAGTAGTGTGCGAAAATGCAGCAAATATAGAAGAATAGTTGTAGTATGTGATATGCAGAGGTATTAGAACTATATAGAGAGTTAAGTATGTATGGTCAAATGAATATTAATGAGCAAATATTTTGAATAGATCTTTACTCCATCACAGATGTTCAGTTTCAGAAAATGCAGAGAATATGTTGAGAAATGGAAACTCAGTTCTGCAAACCCAATAAAGTGAATTCACATGCACCCAAAACTGTTCATCCTTTGAATGACAGTGCACCCAATAGACGTATTGCTCAGATATGGTTTGAATTGATTTGATTAAAGCTGATTTCGTGAAGACCCAATTGAATTTAATTGTAGTTAATGAAATTAGTCAGCTAGTCAAAGCAATTAATAGACTGTTCTGATAGAAACAACAATCAGTAGGTACAATTAATGAAATAAGTCTGTTATTTCTTGAGAATAAGCAAACTATTTTATGTAACAGTAAAGCACTATTGTCAGTTAAGTGAAATAAGTCGACTGTTACAAGCAATTAACACACTGAAATATGCAGCAGTAAAATATTATTATCAGTTAAATGAAATACGTCAGCTATTTCATAGAATTAACAAACTATTTAACTCTGCAGAAGAAAATTTAAGAAAGATGATTGATGTTTAGAATACCCAATTCATTTCTAAGTTTGAAAAACCTATCACGACCAAGAGGTTTTGTGAATATATCAGCTAACTGATCATTAGTAGAGATGAATTCAATCCTACAATCCTTCTTTTCTATATGATCTCTTATAAAGTGGTGCCTTATTTCAATGTGCTTAGTTCTAGAGTGCTGAATAGGGTTCTTAGTTAAGTTGATAGCACTGGTATTATCACATAAGATTGGAATATCAGAAAGATGCAAATTGAAATCACTTAGCTGTTGTTTTAACCATAGAATGCGTGCGATGCAGCTACCGGCAGCTATATATTCAACTTGCTCGTTGAAAGTGCAACACATGCTTGTTTCTTGCTAGTCCACAAAATCAAGCGGTTTCCAAACAAGTGACATGTTCCACTTGTGCTTTTCCTGTCTAATTTGCAACCTGCAAAATCAGAATCAGTATAGCCAACCAAATTTAACTCATTACCAGTGGAACACCACAGTCCAACATTCACAGTTCCTTTGAGATACTTCAGAATTCGTTTAGCAGCTGTGAGATGTGATTTCTTTGGATTAGCTTGAAATCTTGCACATAGACATACAACAAACATAATGTCAGGTCTGCTAGCAGTGATGTATAGCAAAGAACCAATCAAACCTCTATACATAGTTGCATCAACTGATTTTCCAGATTCATCTATGTCAAGGTAACAATTCGAGGACATTGGAGTATTGGCTTCTTTGCAGCTCTCCATGTTGAACTTCTTCAGCAGTTCATTGCAGTACTTAGATTGATTTATGAAGGTTCCATTTTGCATCTGTTTGACCTGCAAACCCAGGAAGAAATTCAATTCTCCCATCATAGACATCTCAAATTCACCTTGCATTGATTCTGCAAATTCTTGGCAAAGAGAGGGATTAGATGATCCAAAAATGATGTCATCAACATAAATTTGCACAAGTATGAGATCATTAACAACTTTCCTAGTGAAAAGAGTTTTATCCACAACTCCTCTTTTAAAACCTTGTGATATGAGGAAGGTTGTGAGTCTTTCATACCACTGCCTAGGTGTCTGTTTAAGACCATACAATGCCTTTCTGAGTTTGTAAACATGGTTAGGAAACTTAGAATCAATAAAGCCAGGTGGTTGTTCAACATACACATCCTCATTTATAAAGCCATTTAGAAAAGCACTTTTAACATCCATTTGATAGAGTTTGAAGCTTTTAAGACATGCAAATGCAAGCAACAACCTAATGGCTTCTAATCTAGCAACTGGTGCATAAGTCTCATCATAATCAATGCCTTCTTCCTGATTATATCCTTTGGCTACTAGTCTAGCTTTGTTCCTAGTTATAATACCATTTTCATCAAGTTTGTTTTTGAAAACCCACTTTGTTCCTATCACATTCATTACATTGTTCCTAGGTACTAGATGCCAAACATTATTCCTAACAAACTGATTCAACTCTTCATTCATAGCAGTTATCCAATTATGATCAAGCAATGCATCATGAATATTTTTTGGTTCTATTTGTGAAACAAATGCCATGTAATTACAGAATTCATGTAGAGAGTTTCGAGTTGTTACTCCCTTTTCAACATTCCCAATGATGTTATCTAGAGACAATCCTTTTTTAGTCCTCCAGGATTTAGATAAGTCATTGTCTGCTGCAGAGTAGTCGACGTTATAGTCGACTGGTTCATCCTGTCTGTCAGCTTCAGCAGATTTTTTTGCAAAATCTTCATTCTTTTCTGACTTTTCAGAATTCTCATCATCAGAACCTGCAAGGGAATTACCTTTTCTCTCTTTTTGGCATAAGTATTCATCAAATACAACATGAATAGATTCTTCCACAGTTAGGTTCTTTTTGTTGAAAACACAATAAGCTTTGCTATTCAAGGAATAACCTAGGAAAATACCACCATCAACTTTTTCATCAAATTTGCGTAATGATGTTTTTCCATTGTTTAGTATGAAGCACCTGCAGCCAAAGACTTTGAAATATACAATACTAGGAATTTTATCATTCTAAAGCTCATATGGGGTTTTATCTAGTATTGTTCTAAGCAAAACTCTATTAAGTACATAACAAGCTGTAGAGACTGCATCTGCCCAAAAGTATTTTGGAAGCTTGGATTCATTCAACATTGTCCTTGCACATTCTTGAAGAGTCCTGTTCTTTCTTTCAACAACTCCATTTTGTTGTGGAGTTCTAGGTGTAGAAAAGTTGTGAGAAATGCCATGTTTAGAACAAAACTTTTCAAAATGCATGTTTTGAAACTCAGTTCCATGATCACTTCTTAAAGAAACAATTTTAAGATCTTTTTCGTTTGAAATGATCTTAGCAAATCTTTTGAATGCATGGAAAGTTTCATTTTTTGAAGAAAGAAATAGTGTCCAAGTATACCTTGAGAAATCATCAACAATAACAAGAACATATGAGTTGTTTCCAATACTTACAGTTCTTGATGGACCAAACAAATCAAGATGCAAAAACTCAAGTGGTCTCCTTGTTGAAATGATATTCTTTGACTCAAATGAGCTTATGGACTGCTTTCCTTTTTGGCAAACCGCACATACTTTGTCCTTCACAAATTTCACATTTGGAAGCCCTCTTACAAGACTTTTGCAGCTGATCTTGTTTAATAATTGCATGTTGATGTGTCCACACCTTCTATGCCATAGCCAACTTTCATCTTCTTTGGTTAACAAGCAGATGTTCTTGGGATTTGAGGGGTTAATGTCCAGCATGTAAACATTGTTTATTCTTCTCCCAATATGCACAATATTTGCAGTTTTACAGTTGTATATGACACAAAATTCTGCATCAAAAGTGACTTTCATACCTTTGTCACATAGTTGACTTATGCTTAACAGATTGTGTTTCAATCCTTCAACAAAGAGTACATCCTTTATTTGTGAGGAAGAACAGTTTCCAATGTCTCCAGCTCCTTTGATTTTTCCCTTGTTGTTGTCTCCAAATGTAACTGAACCAGCTTCAAATGCCTTGAAGTTTATCAGCTTTGATTTGTCACCTGTCATGTGTTTAGAGCAACCACTATCTAGATACCATGAGGCTTTCTTTGCTCTATGACAGATCTGCAAAACAAAGTTAATTTACAAATTTAGGTCCCCAAAACAGGTTGGGTCCTTTGAAGTTAGGAACAACATATGTTTTGGGTTTCCAATAGTATTCACCTCTTGAAATCCCAAAATTCTTGACATAGCAAAATCTAGATATATGTCAATGTTTCAAACAATAAGAACATTTTTTAAATCTGTTACTAGAATACGATTTGTTCTTAGCAGCATGATAATGTTTTCCATAACCAAGACCATTTCCATTTGAAAATCTAATTTGAGAATGTAGAAGTTGATTATGACCAATTTGAAACTTTGCCAAAGTTTTAATCAGATAACCAACTTTATTTTGGAGATTAATGCAGTTTTCACACTTTGCAGATTCGATTTTATCATTCTCAGATTTATCAGATTCTATCTGGTTTTTCAGTTGCAGGACATTGTCTTTTAGTTGACTGTTTTCATCTTTCAGTCTGCTATTCTGGTTTTCCAGTTCCAGTAACTTATTTTCTAACCAGTTATTCAGTCCTTTTAGCCGATTATTTTGATAATCCAGTTTCTTTGCTTCATCATGTAATTCTTTGAATGCATCAAACAAGGTGTCATAATTCTCACTCATATCAGAATCACAAGAACTTACTTGGCTAGATGTTTCTTCATTAGCTACAAGGCACAGATTAGCTTGGTTTTCAGATTCAGAATCTGAATTTGATGATTTTCTGGAATCACTGTCATCCCAGGCCATATAAGCTTTCTTGCCTTTCTTGAAGTGCTGATTGCGTTTGTCTTTGTCTCTTCTTTCATTCTTTTCTGGGCTTCTATCTTTTCTTTGATTCAAAAGAGGACAATCTACCTTGACATGTCCTGGCTGCCCACAATTAAAGCAAGAGAAGTTAGAGGAATTAAAATCAGATTTTCTGGTGTACCTCTTCTGATTTTCTTGGAACCTGTCTTTTGGATAATTCTTCCTCTTTAAGAACTTTCCAAACTTCTTAACCAGCATAGCAAATTCTGTACTTTCATCTTCTTTCTCTTCATCACTCTTTGAGCATTCCTTGGCTTTTAGTGCAAGACTCTTGTTCTATTTATCAGAGGTTTCAAGTTGATCAAGCCTGCTTAGCTCTAGCTCGTGTTCCCTGAGTTTTCAAACAAAGTTGCAATGTTCATGACAGTCAAATCCTTTGTTTCAAGGATTGCTGTGACTTTCGGTTGCCAGCTCCTACTTAAGCATTTGAGAACCTTTATGTTGAGCTCTTCATCATCAAACTTCTTTCCTAAACCCAGCAGATGATTCACTATGTGTGTAAAGCGCTTCTGCACGTCTTGAATGCTCTCTCCAGGTTGCATTCGAAACATCTCATACTCTTGTATGAGGGTGTGCTTTCTTGCTCTTTTCACTTCTGTTGTTCCTTCATGGGTAACTTGAAGAATATCCCACATTTCTTTAGCTGTTGTGCATTGAGAAACCCTGAAAAATTCATCAAGATTAAGAGCGAGAGGTTAAAATATTTTTGCCTTATTGTCAAACTGGGCCTTTTATTTTCTCGCATCGGTTCACTCGATCCCATGGCTTTTCAATCAAGTTTCCATCTTCAGCCTTCATAGTTGGAATGAAAGGACCATTAATCACTGCATCCCACACGCCTCTATCAACAAACTCAAAGAAGATCTTCATTCTGGCTTTCCAGAAGGGATAATTCGCTTCTACAAAGAGTGGAGGTCTGTTGGTAGATGCTCCTTCAGCAAAGGGAAGTTTGTCACCCATCTTGAATCTTTCTTGAGTACCTTACAAGAACCTGCTCTTGATACCAATTGTTAGATACGGAATTATATCAAGAAGGGGCGGTTGAATTGATATAAAGCTTTATTGAAAACTTTTTCGTATCAGAAAATTTATTGGTGCAGTTTACTGAGAATTAGCCGACTGATTATTGCAAAATAGTAGGTTAGTTCTTAATGCAGAATTTAACAGATGATGAAGGAAGAGAAAAAATAACACCAAGAATTATATTGGTTCGTTCTTTGTGCAAGAACTACATCCACAGATCCTAATCACTATCAGAAATGTATTCTTTACAATAAATCTTTCTTGAACACTACAAGAAACTCAAAGAACCTGTTATAAACACTATAGAACAGTTCTAAACAACCTGACTCAAACTGAGTCACTGTGATCACCCCAATCACACTTAACAGTGTTCTAAAACCCACCTACAAATCTCTATCCCGAGATTAAAGAATACAAGATACAGTGAAAGAAAAATTCTTCTTGAAAAGTAAGAACAGTAAACGAAATTCTGCAGATTCTTTTGCTCTGAATGTTTGCAACTCTTGAATTCTTTCGCACTTGCAAACGTCCTTTAGAGTTGTATTTATAGGCAAAAGAAGCTTTAGGTCATGCTCTCTTTAAGTCTTTAAAACCTGCGTTCTGCACTTTTCTGCATAAAGAGGGTCTGGAACAAAATAGTCAACTGAAGCAGCAAACCAGTTAGCTATTTTCATTAAACCTGTATTCCTAGTACATTAATGAAAATAGTCGACTAAAGCAACAGGATTAGCAGACTAATTGATGAAAAACAAAATCAACAGATTATCATATTTCAATTAGCTAGCTATATACATATAATCTAACATCTTAGAAATGCTAAATCAATTAAGAACCATTAATCACAAACCCAGCACATTCTAAAAACAATCATTAAAGATTGTTAAACATCATCAAATCTCAAATCATCAACAAAGCCTTTTGACAAGAAGAAAAAGAAGGCGTACATTGCTTGGGAAGATAATGAAGTAAGTTCTTCTGAAAGTGCAAGTGATTCGAAAGAAGAAGCAAACATCTGTCTCATGGCGGATGATGATGCTGAATCCACATGTAGCAAGGTAAGTGATTTTGGTCTTCCAGATAATTATGATGAATTGCTTGAAGAGTTTCTAGATTTATGTGAAAAATCTGAAAAACTTACTTCTTTTCATAATAAATTAAAAAATGACTACATGAATCTTGAAAAGAAAATTGTTGATTTGGAAGAAGAGAAAAAGGTTTTGAAAGAGGATTTAGAAAAGGCAAAAATTTCTTGCAAATGCAAAACAAAAATTCCTATTTGTGAAAATTGCAATGTTCTTGCTAATAAAGTATCTTATCTTGAAACATGTCCTTCAAATATTACCATGGGTAATAAAAATTTAAATAATGTTTTAAAAGTGCAAAAGGTTTATATGAAAAAGCAGGACTTGGCTATAATTTCAGATATAATCATAAACCTACCAAAACTGTTTTTGTAAAAGGAGAATCATCTAATTCAAGTAAGATTTTTGAAAATATAAATTTCTTTAATAAACCAAATGTTCCTATAAAGAAAGTTTATAAAAATGCATATATTCCAAGAAAAACAAATGCTCCTACATGTTTTTATTGTATGCATAAAGGTCATTCGGTTAATAAATGCAATATTAAGCGTTTTAGTGTTCCTAATGGGAAATACAAATGGGTTCCCAAAGGAAAAACTGTTTCTAACCCATGAGGACCCTAATAAGTGACTTTAGGGGACCTAAATATTTTTGTTTATGATGCAGGTTGGTCCCAAGTCTAGAAAGTCATTATGGTACCTTGATAGTGGTTGTTCAAGACACATGACGGGTGATAAAAGCAAATTCAAAAGCTTCAAAAGAAAGAGCAAGGTTTTGTAACCTATGGAGACAACAACAAGGGAAAGATCATTGGTAGTGGAGTGATTGGAGAATCTTTAAAGATTCATGATGTTCTTCTTGTTGATGGGTTGAAGCACAATTTGCTAAGCATTAGTCAACTTTGTGATAAAGGTTTAAAGGTAACTTTTGATAGTGATCTTTGCAAAATTCATCACAAGGACTCAAATGAAATCACCCTCATTGGTAAGAGACATAATAATATTTATTTAATTGATATTGATTGTGCATCTACATCTAGTAATTTATCTTGTTTAGTTGCTAAAGAAGAGGATCCATGGTTATGGCATAGAAGAGCTGCTCACATTCATATGCCTCATCTAAGTAAACTCATATCAAAAGAGTTAGTAATTGGTTTGCCAAAACTGATTTTTGAAAAGAACAAACTATGTGCAGCTTGTCAAAAGGGAAGCAAACTAAAAATTCTTTTAAATCTAAAAATGTTGTTTCCACTTCTAAACCTTTAGAATTATTGCACATGGATTTATTTGGTCCCTCTAGAACAAAAAGTTTTGGTGGCAATTATTATGCTCTTGTGATTGTTGATGATTACTCTAGATTTACTTGGACTCTTTTTCTTTCATCTAAAAGTGATGCTTTCAAAGAATTTAGAAAATTTGCCAAGGTTATTCAAAATGCAAAGGATTTAAAAATCAAGTTTTTAAGAAGTGATCATGGCGGTGAATTTCAAAATGTTTCTTTTGAAAATTTTTGTGAAGAACAAGGTATTTCTCATAATTTTTCAGCACCAAGAACACCTCAACAAAATGGTGTAGTTGAAAGGAAAAATAGATCTTTGGAAGAACTTGCAAGAACTATGTTGAATGAAAATAATTTACCTAAATATTTTTGGGCTGATGCCGTAAGCACCACTTGTTATGTTTTAAATAGAGTTTTAATAAGACCTATTTTGAAATTAACACCTTATGAGCTTTTCAAAGGAAGAAAACCAAATATTTCTCATTTTAGAATTTTTGGTTGCAAATGTTTTGTTTTGAATAATGGAAAAGATAGCCTTGGGAAATTTGATGCTAAATCCGATGAAGCTACATTTTTAGGTTATTCTTTGCATAGTAAAGCATATAGAGTTTTTAACAAAAGGACTTTAAATGTTGAAGAATCTATACATGTTGTCTTTGATGAATATCTAGACCTTGAGGAAACCCCTCTTGAGTCAAAAAGAATCTTTGTAGATGATGAAGGAGAATATCAAGAAGAAACTCCTTTAGAAGAAGCTGTTGAAGAAATCAAAATGGATGAGAACCCTCCTCAAAATGAATGTCTACCAAAAGAATGGAGACCACCTAAAGAAGTATCTTTGGACAATGTCATTGGAGATATCTCAAAGGTGTAAGAACAAGGAGGAACATGAATAATTTCTGTATGAATGTTGCTTTTGTTTCACGAGATTGAACCAAAGACCAGTAGAAGAAGCTTTTACGGATGATCATTGGTGTATAGCAATGCAAGAAGAGCTAAATCAGTTTGAAAGAAATCAGGTATGGGATTTAATTCCTAAAACTAACAATATGCAGGTTATTGGCACCAGATGGGTTTTTAGAAATAAGCTTGATGAAGATGGAAACATCACCAAGAACAAAGCAAGGCTGGTTGCAAAAGGTTATAGACAAGAAGAAGGCATAGACTATGATGAAACATATGCTCCAGTAGCAAGACTTGAAGCTATTCATTTGTTGCTAGCATATGCCTCCATTATGGGATTCAAATTGTTTCAAATGGATGTAAAAAGTGCTTTCCTAAATGGATACGTCAAGGAAGAAGTCTATGTAGAACAACCTCCAGGCTTTGAACATTTCAAAAATCCAAACCATGTCTACAAGTTGAAGAAAGCCTTGTATGGACTCAAACAAGCTCCAAGATCTTGGTATGAAAGGTTAAGTAATTTCTTACTTGAAAATAGTTTTAGAAGAGGTAAAGTTGATTCTACTCTTTTCATTAAGAAATCAAAGAAACATATTCTTATTGTTCAAGTTTATGTTGATGATATCATATTTGGATCAACTAATGATGATCTTTGCCAAGAGTTTGCAAGTAATATGCAGGGAGAGTTTGAAATGTCTATGATGGGAGAATTAAATTTCTTTCTTGGATTGCAAATCAAACAATTGAAGAAAGGCATATTTATATGTCAAACAAAGTATTGCAACGAAATCTTAAAGAAATTTGAGATGGAAAGTTCTAAGGAAATGCAACTCCCATGGCTACATCTTGTTATCCGGATCAAGATTTAAGTGGTAAGGCAGTAGATCAAACAAAGTATCGAGGTATGATCGGATCATTACTTTATCTTACTTGCTAGTAGACCTGATATTATGCAAAGTGTGTGTGTTTGTGCTAGGTTTCAATCCAACCCTAGAGAATCACACCTAAAGGCTGTTAAGAGAATCCTTAAGTACCTTAGAGGAACAAAAACCTTTGGTTTATGGTACCCTTCAGGAGCCTCACCTAGTATTATAGGTTTTTCTGACTCAGATTATGGCGGCTGTAGAGTTGATAGGAAGAGTACTAGTGGTACATGTCATCTTTTAGGATGTTCTTTAGTTTCATGGCATTCTAAGAAACAGGCTAGTGTTGCTCTTTCAACCACGGAGGCTGAGTATATAGCAGCATGCAGTTGTTGTGCTCAAATACTCTGGATGAAGCAGCAATTAGAAGACTTTGATATCTTTCTAGATCATATCCCTCTTAAGTGTGATAACACTAGTGCCATTAATTTGACTAGAAACCCTATCATGCATTCTAAGACAAAGCATATAGAAATTAGACATCATTTCATTAGAGATCATATAGCTAAAGGAGATTGCACTATAGAATACATAGATACAAAACATCAATTAATTGATATCTTTACCAAACCTTTGCCTAGAGATAGATTTTATGAGCTTAGAAGAGATCTAGGAATTGTTGATGATAAATTTGTTGATTGATTGATGTTTATTGATGAGTTTTGATGTTAATTGTGTGTATATAATCGATTAGTTTTCGTGTGGTAGTCGATTAAAAGCACTGTTTTTTAAGATGTTTTAAAGCATAATCGATTAAGTTCATAACATAATCAATTAAATCGTTGGGGAGAAATTTAATCGATTAAGGAATGCATATAATCGATTAAATTTCTGGGTTTTCATTTTCTGGAAAAATTTTGCATGCAAATAATCGATTACGTTCTTCAAATAATCGATTAAATGCGACGTTCTGCGTTTTTGTGCACACTGGTTTTTGAACGTTGAGCCTCCAAATCACGTGGTTTTCAGTACAAACGGCTATATTTGAATCCTAACGGCTATTTTAGCATTAAATCAATGAATTATGATCAGAATTTTTGCCTATAAATACATAGATTGAGAATTAAAGTGCCACTTTCACTCTCTCTCACTCTTGCTGATTTTCTGCTGATATATTCGTTGTTGTGCGAATTGTTAGTGTTGTTTCTGTATTAGCTTTCGTGCTTGTTCTTCTTTTGTCAATTATCTACTCACATGGCTGATCAAAGAAGAAGAAAGATGCCCTCAAGGAGGAGAGGCAAAGCACCCATGTCCTCCCAACAGCAAGAGGAAAGACCACCAACTCTTGCTGGGTGAATTTCTGATGAAGATCTGCAGATTGCATATGTTAATCACTGGAAAGAGAGGAAGATTCCTACTCCCAAATTTTTATCTTGTCAATTTTTCAGAACTCATGGTTTTTCATTTCAGGAATTGTTAATTGCAAGTGGTTTGCAAACTTTTATAGAACTGGAAGGTGCTTACTATCCATATTTGGTTAGAGTTTTCTATATGAATTTAACATCAAGAACAGCAAATCCAAGTACCAAGGTGAAAGGAGTCTGAATTCACCTTGATGAAGATGTGTGGAATAATGTTGCTGGATTATCCACACAAGGAGGAGTCAATATCACATATGGCTTTGAAGATTTCAACAAGCTGGTGGAATTCCGCAAATTTTGCAAAGACCCCAACTTACAAGTGGAGAACTTGTATAAAGTCGGTAATGTAAAATTAAATGAGCGTATGTTGCGTTATATTATTGTCTGGATAATTGTTGCTAGAGGAACTAATCATGCTCAACTTACTAAGGAAGACATTCTTTTGATGTATAGTTTCTTTAATAATGTTAGTATTGATTGGCTTGTAATAATTTTAAATAATATGTTTAAAGCCACTAGGCTATTATCTTTTGCTTTACCCTATGCTGTGTTTATATCCAAGATTTTAGAATATAAAGGTGTGGATCTTAATGGAGAAAACAAGCAGATTTTGCTAAGCAACAGCAAAATTGGAAAGAATGTTCTAAGGCACATGGGCCTTATTGAACAAGGGAACATGTTCAGGCAAAGAGATGAGGAAGCTGCAATGGATGAAGATGAAGAACCACCACCTCAATCTCAACCTGGCTCAATGGAAGCAAATATAGTCTCAAGGATGGACAGTATGATGAGTCTTCAACTAACTCATTATGAAGACATTTGCTCCAAGCTCTCAAGGCTGAACAGGAGAGTCTACAGGGTAGAAAGAAAGTTGGAGATTGAAGATGTCTCTCCAGAAGAAGACAATACTGGATCTTCCAGAGGAAAACAACTAGCACAAGATGCTAAGGAAGAAGAAGAAGATGCAAGGGATAGTGAAGATACAGAATAGGCTACAAGTTTACTTATTCCCTTAGCTTATTTTTTTTCAGCTGCTGTATTTATTTATCTCCATATTTTCTGTGTAATTAATTGCTTCTACTGTATTAATCTCTTGATATGTAATCTTTTTGAAAATGATAAAAATAAAGGGGGAGAAAAATATTTGTTTTGATTGATAATATGCCTATATCTCTAGCATTTAAGAAAATTAAAGTTTCAGGGGGAGTATTAGGAAATATTTCAAATAATTACCTAGTATATCTTAAACATTTAAGAGCAAAGTTTAAGGGGGAGTTTTTAGAAATAATTTCCATGCATTAATTTCCTGAAATTTTCTTTTTCAAAATTCAAATTGAAAAATTAAATGTTATGAGACTGCCTATATTATTTTGTTTGTGGACTAATTTTTATGATGGAGATATCCATACATTATTTTCTAAGTTTTTCAGGATATCAATCACAAGTCTCTATGTTTCTTTTTATCATCATAAAAAAGGGGGAGATTGTTGGCATATTTCAAGAACAAGTGTTGATGAAGTCCTCTAGATATTTCATGAAGATTTAAAGTTTTGATGATGAAGATTTAAAGTGCTCTAAAAAACATTAAAGACTTGTGTCATCTCACAAAGGAAGGTTGATTCATGGAAAAGGCAAGGCATAAAGAGTGTTTAAAGCTTTCAAGAGAGAAGATTGATGAACATTTTCTCAAGAGCTGAAGTTTCAAGTTTAGACGGTTCTGTTTTGGGTGATGGATGAAAAGAGTAAGTCATAAATCCCATTCAAGACCTTTCCAAACCTGAGAGCAAGTAGTTTTCTCGCAAAAAAAATTTTCTACGCTTTTAATCGATTATGATACGTAGTCTAATCGATTATTTCACTTAAAATTTGAATCAAAATAGTTTAATGAGAAAAATAATGGATTAAGTGTTTTTTATAATCGATTATATTGATTCTGGGTTAATATAATCGATTATGGCCTTAATCTAATCGATTATATCAGGCAAAATGAGTTTTCCAGTTTTTAACTCTGATATAATCGATTAAATAAATCGTTTTTGCGAATTCAATGTTAAATCAACCTAAGAATGGAAACTTTGATGCATTTTCGAATTATAAAATGAAAGAGAATGTCTTAGGTTCAATACATCTGATTAAACACATTTACTCAAAGTGTTCTTGCGCTATAGTTGTTCAAAACCGCTTTCTTGCTCTCTCAAGTTTGATCAAGTCTTTGAAAGTGGTGATTTTTGTGCTTAAGCTTTCATTCAGCACTATATCAGGTGTATTCTTTTTACTGTTTTTCTAAACGGGAAAATTCATCCCTTGGATTTGTTCGAAGGGAGGTGTGTTCATCTCTTGTGTGAGGTGGGAATCATCCTCAGTGTGTCTGGGGAGGTGTTTCATCCTTAGTGTGTCTAAGGAGGTGTTTCCTTTATCTTTATTTGTTATTGCATGAATTGGTGTTTATAATTTCAATTAAAGATAGTGGGGTGATCATCACGCATTTGTGGTGATTGGGAACTGGACGTAGGATTGGCCTAATCCGAACCAGTATAAATCTCTGTGTTCTTTCTCTTTCCCTATCTCTTTTTATTGTGGATCATATTAACAATTGCAATTCAAACTGCGCTAATCAAAGGTTAAGGATAATCCGCATCCTGGTTTTAAAACATTTATTTAAAATCTGGAAATTTATTTTAAAGGGAAAAAGTTTCTTAAAAATCCAATTCACCCCCCCTCTTGATTTTTACACTGCCGTCTATTTCTAACACAAATCATATTAGCATGGGTCAAATCTTTGCTATAAAAGTCTAATTTGAAATTTGAAAATACATATTAACATTAATGCTTCAGTCAGGAAAGGCAAAAGTAGGAATCGAAAATGAAAAAAGCTTTCGAAACAGAAAACCTAAAGCCCTAACTATTTGCGAAGAAACCTAAATCTCTAATTTTAGTTCGAAATCAGGTTTACATCGCTCAAATGCTTTACTCAGAAAAGGCAAAACTAGAAATTGGAAATCAGAAAACCTTTCGAAATAGAAACCCTAAAGCCCTAAATGTTTCCCAAAAAACCTAAATCTCTCATTTCATATCGAAATTAGGTTTACATGGCTGAAATATTACCTCTAAAACCCTATTAACATTAATGCTTTACTCAGAAAAGGCAAAACTGGAAAGCGGAAATTAGAAAAGCTTTACCCTAAATTGGAAACCCAAAATCGCGCCACAACGATCCATAATCTAACCATTCAAAATTTCAATTTTAAATCTTACCTCAATCGCGCCTCAAAGAAAGCCAAAGACGGAAATGGAAAACATTATGTTGGTACACTTCCTTCGCAAACTCACCGAAACACAAAATAAGGTACCAGTGCGGCACATGTAGATGAGGCTGACAAAAACAGTGTCAGACGAAAGCCGAAGATGACAGTGCGTCAGTTTTTTCGTGACTGAAGACGTGAGTGTATGGGTGTGCAAGACGGGTGTGAAGAGGCGCGGGTGTGGTGTGGATGCAGAGTGAAGACGGCAAGTGAACGGTGCAATCAGTGGTGAAGTGTGGGTGTGGTGAGTGTAGTGTTGCAGGTCACTGGTGAAGTGTGGGTGCAGTGAAGAGAGTGGTGAAGAGAGTTGTGAAGGGTGTGGTGTTGCGCGAGCGAAGAGAGTGTGGAACTTGGATTAAATGAAGAGGCGTGGGTGTGTGGGCAAGAGGAACATAATTAAAAGCGCGGACACGTGGCAGAATGTGGAAGTGCCAGTTGTCGACGTTGCATTCAAACACATGTTTTTTCCTGTTGTGGTAAAGTTTTTAAATGAAATTTTTTTATAAAAAAATTGTGAACAGTTGTTGATTTGAGATGTGTGAAAAGTTTCCATTTGTGCCCCTTAGAAATGTATTATTCATTGATTCAATGGGTCATGTCTATTTGAAAGAGGCTATGTGAAAGGTTGAATCCATTTCACATCTCATTACTCACCATAAGTGGAGAATGGCCATTGCTTGACTTAATGCAAAGTCACCCCAATTTGACTTGGTCTAAGCCAGACCTTATTTGACTTGAAGTTGTTGTGGGTTCAACTCAATTTGATCCTATATAAGCTTGATTCGGGATAATTCTTTTTCCACCTCCATCATCTACACATGCATCCCCATAAGTATAAAAAATACTAAAATACCTTTAACTACAAAACAATCAAATTCATTTAAGTTTTTCAATCTGGGTGATAGATGCCAACACACTAAAGTGACTTCCAAATTACATAGTCCGGAAGTTACTTTCAAAGGCTTTCGAATTGCATAATCTAGAAGTCATTTTTTAGATTATACAATCTAAAAATGACTTCTGGACTGTATAATCCAAAAGTTGCTTTCGGATTTGTAAAAGTAACTTACATATTATACAATTCAAAAGTGATTTGGAAAAATAAAACGACTTCCAAATTGTATAATCTGGAGTAATTTCTGGATTAATGCAAAAAAAAAATTCGAGAAGTGCATAAATACAAAATTATGGTGATTTAAAAATAATATTAGGGATATTTTTGTCTTTTCACATATATATTATGGGTGCATGTTGAAGTTTTTGGAGGTGGAGGAAGAATGATCCTCTGACTTGTCTTAACTGACATGAACTTGATTCAACTTTACTCAACTCGATTAGTCTTTAAAGTGGGTCCTACTCAACTTGATTTAAGTGAGGCAAACATGGGCCCAACTCAACTCTATCAACATGAACTCAACTCGATTTGCCCAACATGGGCCTGACGTGGGTTCAACATAGCTAGATTTTACGTGAGCCTATCTCGACTAGTTTGACATAATGTCAATCTAGCCTAACTTAACTTAAGCCCAAGTTGACCTTACCAACACTACGTTTTGAATTTGGATTGAGTAAATATTTTCCTGTATAAAAAAAATTAAGTAAATTTTTGTTTTATTTTTATTTTCAAATAGAAGTTTTACTTTAAAAAGTGACTCATGAGTTGACCTTAACCCATAGAATTAATGAAAAATTGACTTCATTTTAGGATTATTCCCACAATTTTCATTGATTATTTGAAAAAATGAGGAATGTAGAAGAAATTAGAGATGGAAAACTCTAACCTACCTTTATTGAGAGAAATTGATGAGTAAAGAAAGATTCACTACTTTGAATTGGAAAGGAGTTAGAAGTTCCAATGAAAAACTTAGAGAATCTAAAAAATTATTCAAATTCCAAAGTTTCAATTCTAAACACAAAAATTTACAAAAAAAATTTACAAAAAGACTTATATATTATGAACTTTATACTTATGCGTCTAAACACTACTAAGACTCATCATTATTAACAAATAATTAATAATTAAAATTTTGACTTAAAATTGTGATTATAAATTTTAATATACATTTAATTTTTACTAAATTACGAAAGAAAGATTGAAAAAAAAACTTTTAAATATTATTAATATTAAAGTATGAAAGAAAAGTTATAATGATAAAGATGCATATTATTGATTTTTAATGATCTACAAACAATAATCATAATTAATATTTTTTAATATTCAACAAACTCAATTAGTTGCAATTAAACTTTAATCAAAGTTGTCGCTATATGCTGAATTCAACTTTTGGCCATATACAATGTAAACAAAGGTACATGAAGTGCACAATCGGTGAATATAAGTGAAATTGGCATGCTGCAGAACACCTAATTCAAATCCGAACAAGATTTAGTAAGTAGAAAAAAACAAGAACTTTATGAACGAGTTGTTTGATTATCATTTTAAATTATGAAAAAAAAACAAAAATTATGTAAATCTTAGATAGGACTTTCTTCTAACCTAAATTAAAAAAAACACATGTTCTTAAACTCATTTAGCTATGAGAGACATGAAACCAGCTCCAAGCATAAGAGAAACATTGACCCCTAGACGGAGTCTACCACTTCACTTTGCTGCATCCTTGGATTCATGAAATCAATGGCAAGGAGATCAAGCCATGTAGATTAAGATATATACCAGCTGCATTGAATACTCCTTCCACTATAAGAGCAGTTGGACTGTTCTCATCATAAACATTTGCCTGCAACAAGTGCAAATTCCAATCCAATCCCCACTGGAATGGTTAAGGCAAAGAACAATCCCATCATTGTAATACATGCCCTCTTGAAATTTGCCTGCAACAATTCACTTTAAATGGTATTTTCATTTATCATTTTTCACTCAATTAAGGTCAATGAAGCATGAATCTCTAAACATATATACAAAGTTCATATTATATTGACTATTTATACCTTTCTTTACTCAAAGTGAAATATGATTGTCATTGCAAATACAGTGGATCAACTACATTTTGTTAGCATAATTATTATTCACCCACTTTTTCTTCAATTTTACTAATAAAAATATAAAACAGAATATTGCATATTGTTTTAAAAGTATTTTATAGGTATAGCGACAATCAAACAAACCACTTCAAATTCTATATAATGCCCCATAACTTTTGGTCATTGTATTTTAATGGAGTTCTGATCATTTGAATAGGAACAAACAAGCAACAGCCCCTCATGTACTCCATAGGTAGTACAAATCACTCACGAATCCTCTCTTAGTTTGAAATTATTTGTTCCATACCAACCCAACAAAAAACATGGTTCCAGTCTCAAATCATTTAAGACAAATATATATATATATATATATTTCAGTTTGATCATCACAAATAGAAAAAATACAGTACCTGAGATATACAGCTTCCAAATTCCATCCATTCGAAGAATTGATGAAAAGTCAACTCAGCCAACACTGATCTTATTGTGTTAGGACTCTTTGAAGCTCACATAGAGATTACAATGATGACACTGTGAACAATGATTCCCAACTCCAACACCTGCAAAAAACAACTTCATATCTCTCAGTCCCAAACCATGATCAACCATATCTACCCAACATCATTTTCACATCTCTTGCACATTTCCATTAAACATACACTGCTACAGGAACCACATTCCACGTCGATTCTGGAAATAATTTCACGACGGTTCCAAAACCGACGTTGAATAAGAAGACGTTAAAAGTAATATTTTCAACGTCGGTTCAAAGTGAACAACGTTGAATATCACATAGCATACAACGTCGGTTATTTGTATAACCGACGTTGTAAGTGGAGCAAACTTTCTACGTCGGTTATATGTACAACCGACGTTGAAAGTCTCTGCTAAATCTGCGATGCAGTTTCTAATTTTCTCATTTTCCCTAAATTTTAGTACCTGCATATCAAATAAACCAGCAACCCAGCCACAATTTCATATAATACATTTCAAATAGCTAAATTTCAAAACATTTCAAATGAGTTATATATATTCAATAGTTATTTAAATTTGATCTATTTACACATAATACAATTGTATAAATAAAATTACAATAAATAAATTACTACTGTTGTTCCCTATTTCTAATGTCTAAAAACTTATGTGCCCATTTTTCTCTGACTTGGTTGATAGACTCTCTCTAGACTCTCTCTAGGCAAGGGCTGTGTATCATTGAATACCTGGAACAAAATGAAAGTATGTTAAGTATGACAAAGTAGGAAACTTTACAAATAGAGTTTTGGAGGACTAACCTATCTCCAAGTATCTCTGATATTCCCAAAAACTATAAAGCCACATCCAATACATTACGTAGTAGCCACATTCGTAGCTACCCGTTTGTCTATTAACCTATAATCAATTAAACAAGTCATTAGTTGTGAAAAATACATATTCAATATTATAGTGATATTAGAGAATCTTGATCCGGTCTACTTGTAGCAATTTAGAAGAACAATTTAGAAGAACATTTTACAAGAATGTTCCATGAATCCGAGGATCTAATCGATCTTGAAAAAATCATAAAAAATAGTTAGACATTGAATTTTCCGTTAATTTTTGTTGTGTTATGTTCTTTTGATGTGTACTTGAATAAAGAGGTCTCACATCCCCCAAAATAATCATAGTTTTGAAAATACAAAATTTAGGTGTAGAAAAACTTCAAACGATCGTAACTTTTGCTACGGACCTCGGATGGAGATGCGTACAAAATGAAAGTTTTTGGAAAAGACCTAACGAAGCTGTTGGCAAATCCCAAAGGGGATTTGAGGAAAAGAATTTTCAAAAATCCTCCATTTACTATAACTTTTTTATTATTTTACTATTTTTTACCTATTTTCCTAAATTTTGGGCATTTATGTGACTAACTTGCACTTGTCAAAAAATTTTGCAAAAATTTGTGGACTTGTGTCGTACCAAACAGAGAATTATCAGGCCATTACATCTTAGAAATTTCATAGTTGCAGGTTCTTTTGTCCTAATTGCATCATTTTGCATACAACATAACATACCATACTGTATACACTAATTGGTGATGTGCGGTGCACCTCAAATATGGTAACATGTCACTTGTATGAACTTAAATATAGACTAATTCACTTCTTACCTTTCAGCAGAGTTTCCTCTATTATTTGACTAATCCAAATTTTTATACAAAATCAAATACATAAACAACATCAAATAAAGCCCCATGCACAGCCAGACCATCAGAACAATCATCTACAGGCATTTCAATAACCTAATCATACAAACACTATAACATTATTTAATTAGTACAGTTTACTCTATAAGAAAGACAAACTCATTCTAACGAAATTTCAGCAGAGTTTCCTCTATTATTTGACTAAATCCAAATTTTTGAACAACAACAAATCAACATCAAATAAAGCCCCATGGGCACAGCCAGATTATCAGAACAATCTTCTACAGGCATTTCAATAAACTAATCATACAAACACTATATTCTACAAAACAAAAAATCAAAAAAACAATAAAATACAAAAAAAAGCCACTAACCTGGCGCGGCAACAGCGGCGGCGACTGCGATGAAGCTGACGGCAAGGGGAGGGGGGAGGGGACTGCGGCAGCGGCCAAGAGGAGACCTGCAGTGAACGAGAACCTAGTCGGCGACGAAGGGAGCTCCAACAAGCTTCACAGAGACAAAGGGAGCTCCAACAAGCTTCGCGACGACGAAGGGAACGGCAAAACGGAGGAGAATCAAGGACGTCGGTCAGGGGTTCACGCCGGTGACGAAGGGGAGTTGATCGTCGCTGTCGCAGAGGAAAGGGAGCGTCGCGGCGGAGGAGACGACGACGAGCAGCAGCGGCGACGCGAAGAGGAAAAGTGACGAGGGAAGAGAAGGGGGGTAGGTTTTAATAGCCTTTAACCGACGTAGAATGTTTTAAATTCTACATTCTACGTCGGTTCTGAAACTAACCGACGTAGAATGTAGAATTCAAAACATTTGCAGACATAACCTACGTAGAATGTTCAAATCACATGTTCTACGTCGTTTCGACATTAATTCCTACTTCTGTAGTAGTGATACCAGAAGTCAAAAATCAATTACATGATACAAGAAACAAGAATCCATTAAACAAAACCTTAGGTATAATGAAACAATTCAAACATTAAGGTAAATAGTGGCTTACCATGAGAGTCCCCATGACAGTGCACATTGTCACGAACCCAGTGAAGGTAAAATCCCATGGATGCTCTTTCAAGTAAGGCGAGGTTAGATTCTAAAAAACATGGGTAACATGGATATGAAACCAGTGGCCAGAATCACAACCGCGCCAGAAGCCTTTATGATGAAGAAAATATCCTTCTCAGGACTCAACGCAGGTATGACTTTTCCTTACACACCCCAAATTGCAGTCGCAACCAGAGTCTCAATTAACAACCATTTAATCAGAACTCAAGATATTGTGCAGTTTGATCCAAAAAATGAGAGTGCATAGTATAACTCTTCTTAAACAGCAATGCGGTGTGTATAAAGTAATAGTCAAACAAAAAATAACAGAAAGGAACTGGCAGGACAGAATGCATAAAAGTGAATCATAATATAGAATGTGAAATGTGCGTGAGACTATGATGTATGCATTTTAAAAAATGCAAGAAACTTTGATGGAAAGGGTTTTCATATAGGATCTCTTTTTTTGTCCGGAGTAATGATAGATAGACATTCATATTTATTTTTTTTCCTCCATAAAACACATGTATTTATAATATCAATGACTTTTTGATAACTTTATTAACTATACTTTTAAATTTTAACTTTTTATTAACTTTATTAATTATATTTTTAAATTAAAATTGACAAGAAGTAATATAAATGAAGTGTTAAGATTTTTATCATCTTTTAAGATAGAGCACTTTTAATGGCAATAAATATGCGTATATGGCATTTTTATATTAATAGTTTTAAAGTGCGCCCATCTTATTATATATTTTATAATAGTACATGCATGAATATCAAATGTTTTAACTTTTTTATCAAAATTAAATTATAAATACTTGTTTTTATTATTGTTATTATTTAAATTTTTTAACTAATCTTTTTTAATAATTTTATATAAATGTGTAGTTTAGGTGACCCTTATACATAAAATTATTTTAAGCATGGTCATAACAACCATTTAATTAAAATTTACTATTTTAAACATGCTCTATTTGAGTTTTTTAATATAAGTGTATAATTTACATTATTTTTATATATTAAAAGTTTTTAGATATATCTAATATTTATTAATTAAAATATATTTAAATCTTAATATAATATAAATAAATTATTTTCATTTTATAATATCTTTATTTAAATAAATTTTAAAATATATTTTAAAATATACGTATAACCGAATATATCATCTTACATTTTATTATTATAAAAAATTATTACCTTCGTAAATAAACTTAAATATATTTTAAGATATATATGTATAAAATCGGACACATCATTTTATATTTTATTATTATTATTTTTTATCTTTATAAATAAATTTTAACATATATATATATATATAATTTATAATTAATGTGTAATTTATATTATTTTCACTTATTTTATAATTTATGAGTATCATGGTTCCTCACACTTTTTATATTCTAAATGGCATAAATTATAAAAAGTATAACTTCTATTAAAATACAAAAAAATATTAAAAATTTAAAACAAAAAATATTCACGTACAAAGTTAACGTAGTTTACTTACAAAGTTTACATTAGACAAAATAGTATAAAAAAGGATAAATTGATACTTTTACTTTTAAGATGTCACAAATAAGTTTACCCTTTTTAAATTTTCTTGTTTATCTTTACTTAATTTATTATTTGAGTAAGCAGAAGTAAAGAGATAAGGGAACAAAACTACAAAGATTTACACAATGATAAAAGAATAAACACAATCACTATCACTATTTTGATGTATATATAATTTTTAAATTACATATTTGTATAGCATTTGTTTTCAATCTTCATTAGAGAGTTCCTTGTTTGATAGGTTATTAAATTATTGTTGAGATAAATTTGATATTTTCAACATTTCATCTACCAAATTATTAAATAGAATATAAACATAATATTTGTAATATTTATTAATTATTATTAAAATTAATATATCATTTATATTATTTATTAATAAGTTTAAATATTTGGGAACAGTAATATTTTTTCATTTAAAATAAAATATATATAAAAAATTACATTTTATAATGCTAAATTTTTTTATTTAATTTATAAAAAATATTAAATTATTATGTTCAAAACGTTATTTTATAATAATTTTAATTCATATTTTATAATTTTTCTTATAATTTAATGTACAAATATTAACTATATATTTTTTAAAAATAGAGAAAAAATTATGTACAGTTTTATATATAGATAAGATATTAACTTATTAAAAATTATTATATTATTATTTTTTCTAATTATATCTAACATAAAATAAATGAATAAATAATATATGAAAATATATATAAAAGAATATTCCTAATTATTTAATAGAATTGATTTAAAATCTAATTTTATATATTTTATATATATTATGTTTAATCTTTATTTTTTTATAAGATTTTTTAATAATATTTTAGGAATAACTAAATAAATTTTAAAACATTGTAAAATAAAATTTGAGTTTAACTTATTAAAAAGCATTACTAACAATATTTAAATATTAATATTATTTTTACAAAACTAATAAAAGCATTTATATTTAATTTACTTAATGATTTTTACTAAATATTTTTGTGAGAAAAATTAAAATATTTTTTATGTAATTAATATATTTTAGTTATTTATAGAAAAATAATAATCAATTTTATTACTATAAGTTTATGTAATTTAAATAAATTTTTTATTTGAAAAAAGTATAAAAAATAATTTTTATATACATCCAAATTTTCATTTAATTTACAAAAATCATTGAATTATTATATTTAAAATAATTTTTATATTTTTAATTCATATTTTTTCTGTCTTTTTTACACTAAAAGAAAAAAAAAATATGAACTATATGTTTTTTTTACATTAGAAATAAAAGTATGTCTACTCTAGTATGTAGACATCATATTAATTTATTAAAATTTCTCATATAATTAATTTTTTTATTAAATTATATATAAAATAAAATGTCTTAGTAAATAATATATAAAAAATTACTATTTGTTTGATACAATAATTAACTAATTTAAAATCTTACTTACATCTAATTTATATCCTTTTAATGTTATTTTTGAAATAGATAAATAAATGTTGCAATTTCAATGTAACTTATAAAATAATTACGGATAAATAATAAAATTATTTTCATAAAGTTAAATAGAAAACATTTACATTAATATACTATAATAACTATATTATAAAACAGTTTTCTGAAAAAAAAATTATGTATATTTTTTATTATTTATAAAAAAAATTAAATCAAATTTATAACTATAATCTCATAATTTAAATATATTTTTATTTAATTAAAATATATATAAAATATTATAATTCTGATTAATGTTTATTTAATTTATTTTAAACTATTAAATTGTTATGTATAAATATTTTTTATTATAATTTTAATTTATATTTTTAATAATTTTCTCACGCTAATAACAAATATAAGCTATATATCTTTAAAAAAATTAATATGATAATATTGATTTATTAAAACTTACTTATAATTATTTTATTTTATTAAATTATATATAAAATAGAATACGTTAATAAATAATATATATATATATAAATTACTATTTATTTATTAGAACGATGGATTGATTTAAAATTTATTGACATCTAATTTATGTCTTATTATAGTATTTTTAATTTTAATTTACTATCTTATATAGATTTTGTTAATTTATTTTAAGAATAAGCAAATAAATTGTACAAAATTATAAATAAAATTTAAAATTTAAGTTTTAAAAAAGTTACTTACAACACATAAATTTCAAAAATATTTTAATCAAATAAAATAAATTATTTATATTTAACTTACTATAATAAATATTTTACAAAATAAGATTTATTAAGCAATTAATAAACAATTGTATAACTATTATCTTATAAATTAATGCATAAAAATAATTTTAGACAACAATTTATATATTTCCTATTAATTATTGTAAATATTTAATATTTTATTTTACAAACACAAATTATATATATATATATATATTAAAATAAAATTACAAAATAAATATATTACAATTTTATTAAAAAATGGAAAACTCACAAGATAAATCTATATCTATCTATATAATATACACATAGAGCTCACTCTTGGGGCATGTTTTAACACGTGTCACAACCACATTTTTTTCAACAAAAATAAATATTAAAATTGTTTTTACCACTTTTATCAATTTCGAAGGGCTTCATGGAGTGACAACTTGCAACATCATATGCTTCAGAGAAATATTGTTTTTTTAAGAAAAGTTAATGAATTGTTCCTTTTGTAATTTTTGAAATTGAAATGTACACTCACCTTGTTTTTACTTAAAGTTGTGCAGACTATTCCTTTATGAACTGGATTTCTAAAGGAATTAATTTTGTGAATCATGTGTTCTAGATGAGTGATTAGAATTGAGAAGTGGTTTCTTTCCTATCTTCCTTGTTATTTGTTGCATCCTAGCACAAGTTTCTTTTGTTTTGACCAGAGATTCATCACTTTAATGAGAACAAGTAAAGTAAAGTTATTGGTTTGGGGAAGTTGTTAAGTGACAAAATTGGTAAAATTTGGATTTTTATTAGGTATTTAGCAATTGAAATTCCCCTAAAAGACAAAGATAACATCTTTCAATAAAGAAAACTTTTGTGTATATTTATATGTTGGAGCGAGTATCAAAAATAGGAGAAAAATCAATAAACTAAGGAGAAAAGGAATTGTTGAAAGGAATAGAAAAACTCAAGGACTAAAACCAAGTCAACATTTCGACTATTTTCACTTAAGTGGACTGTTTTCACTTAATTGTACTATTATCGCTCATGTTAAAGTTAACATAATTTTATCCTATTGAAATAGTCCAAAATCTCTTGTGAGGGTGTGCCATCTTGAGGCCATTGTTGAGTCTCAAGAGTATTTCAGAACAGGATGAAAATGAGAAGCAAGAGATCCCGGTTCAACTGGAAAAAATATTCAAGATTAATTCATTTTCTGTCACATTTATCATGGTACCTAAGCTACTCATAGTCATGAGTGACTAAACTTCCTTTATATTAAGATTGAAAGTAATTTATCAAACTCTTTTGTTTTACTCTTGATTGTTATCTATGATGTCTGTTGTTTACTGTTAATGGTTTAACTCTATTCTTAATGTGAGGTGAATTTATCACTCATCTTTTGATCTATGATTTAAGGTTATATTGTAGAATTGATCTCAAATTTGATTTAAATTTAATCACCTTATATATTTGAAAACTGAGAATAGATCTAAATATATTTGTTTAATTGGTTTAGAAAGTTTAATCACAGGATTGATGTAGAACAAGTTTTGTTAATCTCAATAACATTAAATAATTGAATATATATATATATATATATATATATTATTAGAGAATTGCATAAGAGAAAGATAGATGAAATTCGATCTTAATGCCCTTTTATTATTGTCTTAATTTTGTTTTTTTTTTTGTTAATGATCTTTTAATTTAACTTTATTATTCAACCCTCTTATTAGTAATGATACAAAAGAAATTGTTTTCATATTTAAATTGAGTAAAAAAAGATATTATAATTCTTATTGAATATAACACAAGTCCCTGTAGATACGACACTTGTAAATGCTACATTGATTCAATACACTTGCGAAAATTATCTTTGAGAAAATTGCTTAACATAGTTTCATCACATTTTTGTTATGGTAATGTTAACTCCAACAATCTCTAAGACAAGATCATTTCTTATGAACACAAATCTCCTCGAAATATGTTCATAAGTGTAAAATCAATCCCACTATGGAGTCATGTTCAAGGTTGATAAAAAAATTCAAATTGTCAAATCTAATTCATATTGATCCAAATCCATATTACTTAATCTATTATAATGGATTTCTCTGAAATCAAAATTCATATTTTTAGATTTTAAATCCAATCCATTTTAATGGATTTCTTTCAAATCCAAATCCATATTTTTGGATTTAAAATCCAACCCATTTAATTGGATTTGGATTTGATATAGATTGGATAAGCTTTTTAATTTTGAAGATCCAAAATGAAGATGCATCTCAATCATATAAAATACTAGGTCGACTGAGCGCAGGTTGAGTAGAGTCGACCCAAGCTCAAGTTAAGAAGAGTTGGCATGGGCCTGCACTGATCCAGGACGGCTCAGGCTCAATCAAAGCCGAGTCGGCCCGATTGAACCAAGTCCACCAAGTCAACCAAGTCACGGTCTACATAAATCGTCTCGGGATCAGTCGACCCAAGCTAGCCTGAGCTAGGTCAACCCAAGTTTGGTCAACCTGAGTCGGCTAGGTAACAGACACCTTGAGTCGGCCCGTGCCCATGCCCAATGGACTTGAATCATCTTGAGTCAACCCAAGCCTGAGGGAACTGAGTGGTGTTGTGCCCGATCAAACTAAGTTGACCTAGGCCTAGTCGATATGAACCACCCGAGTCAACTTAGGCCCTTTCGACTTGAGTTGGTCCAACCACGGTGAACTTGAGTCAGCATGTGCCTAGATGACTTGAGTCAGCCAAAACCCAATCAAGCTGAGTTGGCCATGTCTCGAATGGCCCAAGTCGATCTAGACTCGTGCTTAGTCAACTTGAGTTAGCTTGAGTCTACACGAGCCCTTCCGACCCAAGTTAACTTGGTCGTAGTCAACCTATGCCCAATTGACTTTAGTTGGATTAGGCCCAGTCGACTAGAGTCAGCACGACCTTGATCCACGTGAGTCATCTCAAGCCCAATTGCCATGGGCTTAGTTGACCTAGATCAGTTTGAGAGCTGGTCAACATGAGTCAGTCTGGGCCCAGTCGACCCAGTCAGCTTCATCGTGCTTAGTCTGATCATGTTCAAGTTTCTAAATTTATATCTCATTTGGAAAAAGGAATCTAATTTAATCTAATTTAGAAAGTGGATTTAATCTTAGCCACATTGAGACTTTTATCTACCATGAAATTGACTCAAATTGGAGCCATACTTTGTTGATCTAACTCTCATCATCCTTAAAGTTTTTGCTTACTTCAAACTTTCCACTATTTCTTCCTTACTCTTTCACATGGATTATTCTTCTTGAATAACTTTGACAACATTCTCAAAGTATAAATATCCACTGATATTATTATTTGATACATTAATGATGAGTTGATAATATGAATAAAGTGGACTTTGAAATAGAAGCTCTGAACATTGGTTTTCAACTACACTTAAATTTTGTCTCTAAAAGCAAGGTAAAAAATATTTAGATTACATATATGATGACCTGTCATCAATGTGGACTCACTCATTCAAAGAGTATAGAGTTTTCTTCTCAAGAATATTCTTGTGTAAAGTGACTTAACCTTGTACAATTTTAATAAGAGTATCTCAAATATCTATTGAACCACTAGATGATCTAACAATATTATGACTACTAAATAGTATAACAATGTTGTGAGTACTAGATGGACTAGACCCCACAAGACTCTTGCATAACAGAAGTTTTGACGATAACAAAAATAATGTATATCATTATCTTTCTAACATGTTTTTTGCGTACAACTTAGCATTCAAGTGAAAACATTAGACCATAGTAGGTCTAATTGAACTGTTAGATGGTCTAATAGTAGAAACAAAAAAGGGATTAATTTAAGCACGTTGAATCATACAATGATTTTATATTTAAATCATATATATATTTTATTTGAATAAAATCGTATTTTATTGATAAACATGCAAATAATTAATTTTAGATTTATTCCAACGTTCAAAAAGATGAAGAAAAAGGACATGAATGATACTACGTTCAATAGTTCTTAATATGTGATATTATCTTGTATTACTTGAATTGTTTTCTTTCAGAATATGTGAAACAAGATCGGAACACATCAAGACTTTCCTTTCTAAGCATCCAATGCTACAGTAAGCCAAGACTCTCGCTACGCAAAAAGATATGAACAAGATCATGTCTTCATATATCAAAGTGTGACACCCTCTACCCCACATCATATATCATAAGAATAAAAGTAACACATTTTATAAGGTCTATAGTAAGCTCATAATTAATAAAATCTATAATAATAGTGTACACAGGGTAAAGGATTCACATTCACTAATAACAATACATGATGTAAAATAAACAAACTAAAGTCTTAATTAAAATAAATAAACAAAAGTTCAAATTTTCTAGTCTTATCCTGGTGTCACATATCCTATCAGAGCAGTCCCATGAACACTAAGCTTCACCACTAAAATCACCAACATCAAACTTGAGATCACCGGTAATATGAAAGGAAAAACAAGACAAAGAAACAAAGGGAGTGAGAAATATCTCGCTCAGGTTGCGGTGTAAAGACACTATAGGATAGTTTTGTTAAGAATGGAGCCTCTTGGTTGGTCAAAGTTTTGAATATTTGATGAAGTCAACCTCATTGAAGCTTATGAAGATCATTATGTGTTTGCATTTTTGTGTTTCTAATTTTCCTTGTAAGCATCTCTTAATTAGTCATTCATATGATCATTTGATAAGCTTGGATATGTTGATGAAATCTATCTTAGAAATTATCTTGATCATCTGCATATTTTTAACAGATTAAAATATCGCGTTAATCTGTTAAAATGCTTCTGAAGTATTGAAATTAACATTAAATGGATTTTTAATTGGTTAAAGCATCAATTTAACGTGTTAAAAATGCTTAAGATCTTGAATATTTTTAAGACAGGTTTGTTAATCTGTTGAAGATTTTTTTCAATAGATTAATTGTCTTTGGCTCAGGTATTTCATTATTTGGATATGTTTTATTATTAAAAACTTAGGCTGGTCCATTAATTTTACTGTTACATAAAATTAACATATTAATTCAAGTTTTTAATACGTTAAAACTATCAGTTTTTCTGAAAACCTCTCTATATATAAATGGTTTTAATTTCAAATTTAAAACGGATCTTTTACAAATCATTTTTGAAATGCGAAATGAGAGAGAACCTTTCTGAGCAAGAAGAACTGTGTGGGCAATCCAAGATTTAAAGATTTGATCCTTGAATTTGGTTCTTGAAGAGATTGCATAGAAGATCATCATTCAATTTCTGTTTTGATCTTTGTTTGTTAACCAGGTGATTTCATATCTTGTTTGGGATTCTTGTAAGCATTTCTGGATTGGAATTATCCAGTGGAACTGAGGTAGGGTTTTGCAGTGGTTGGGTGCAAGTCTTGTAGGGTTCAAGACTTGTGTTTGTGTTTGTTCTTAGGCTGACTAGGGTTGTAAGTGTGTGTAAGAACAATTTTTTCAGATTAGTGAAATCTTTTCTGTGGTTGGGTAACTAGATGTAGCTCTTGTGATAGAGTGAACCAATATAAATCATTTGTGTACCTCTTTATTTTCAGTTGTGCACTTTATTGGTTTCTAGTTTTTAGCAATCTGCACCTTGTTCCTTGTAATTGAATCTGATACGATAAAACAACAGGTTAATTCGCATTTTTAACAGATTAATTTTTTGAAAGATCTATTCACCCCCCTCTAGATCTTGTTTATGCATTTTATCAATTGGTATCTAGAGCTGGTTCTTGAAAAATACTCAAGTTTTGATCTGGTTTTTTTGGAAATGGCTTAAACAAGGTTACCTTTTGCTGAAGGGGCTTCTATAAACCGCTCACCCATGTTTGGTGGTGTTAATTACCCTTTTTGGAAAGTAAGAATGAAAATCTTTATGGAATCAATTAATAGAGGAATCTGGGATGCAGTTGTTAATGGACCTTTCATTCCTACTCACAAGGTAGATGGTGAAATGGTTGAAAAGCCATGGAATCAATGGAGTGAAGCTGAAAATAATAAGGCACAATATGATTGCATTTCTAAAAACATTATCACTTCTGCATTGAATCTTGATGAGTTCTTTAGAGTTTCTCAATGCAATTTAGCAAAGGAGATGTGGGATATCCTTGAAGTCACACATGAAGGAACCACAGTTGTTAAATGTGCAAGAAAGAATACCTTAATACAAGAGTATGAGCTTTTTAGGATGCAACAAGGAGAAAGCATAGCTGATGTGCAAAAGAGGTTTACACATGTTGTAAATCATCTCATAGGTTTGGGAAAAACATTTGATAAAGAGGAGCTAAACATCAAAGTGTTGAAATGCTTAGATAGAACATGGCAACCCAAGGTCACAACTATCTCAGAATCCAAAGATTTGACAGCAATGACAACAGCCTCCTTGTTTGGAAAATTAAGGGAGCATGAGATAGAAATTAACAGGTTAAATGAGTCGGAGATCAATGATAAAAAGAAGAAGAGCATAGTCTTGAAAGCTGCAACTCAAAAATCAAAATCCAGTGAAGAAGAATTAGATGCAATGAGTGATTCTAAAAATCTGAATTTGTTAGTGAGAAGATTCAGCAAATTTCTCAAGAAGAAACAAAAAGACAAGAATTTCTCTCAAAGAAGGTATCCAAGAAAATCTAATTCTAATTCTCCTAATTTTACATGTTTTGGATGTGGTAAACAGGGTCATATCAAAGTTGAATGTCCAAACAATTAAAACAAAGAAAGATCCAGCAATTGGAAATCTGAAAAGGCTGCAAAATTTAGAAAAGCTTATGCTGCTTGGCAAGATTATGACTCATCTTCTAGTACATCATCAAAGGAAGATGAAGAGGTGAATTTGGGCTTGATGGCTGGCTATGAATCATCTAGCAATGTAAGTACTGCAAGCTTTCAGATTGAAGAAAACTATGATCAGTTATTAGATGCCTTTAATGAGATGCATGAAGAAGCTAATAGCTTAGCAGGAAAAAATAACAAATTAAAAGGACTAAATAACTTGTTAGAAAACAGAGTTGCTGAACTAGAAAAACAGCCTGAACAGGTTAAATCTGATTTTGAAAAACTGAGAAATGCATCTGAAAATAAGCATGATTTAAAGAAAGAATGTGATAACTATGATATATTGCAAAAGAAGATTCATTATCTTATACAAACATGCTCAAAATTAACCATGGGAAAGAATAATCTAGATACTATCTTAGGTTCTCAAAGATATGTAATAGACAAAGCTGGTTTGGGTTATTATTCTGGTTTCAGAGATAAAAATAAGAAGTTTCGGAATTCTTTTACATATAAAAATCAGAATTACACTTCTTTTATTAATTGCTTTTATTGCATCAAAAAAGGACATAGTATGAAAACTTGTAAAGCTAGATTGCATGATGTTCCTTATGGTTTGAAGAAGTGGATGCCAAAATGTGAGAAAGATAACCCCTTTGGACCCAAATTAATAGGGGTACCACACACTCTCTTTTGATTAGTTTTTCAGGTGCCTATGAACTCAAGAAAGCTACTTTGGTACCTTGATAGTGGATGTTCTAGGCACATGACTGGTGACAAAGAGAAGTTCAAAGAGCTGCAACTAAAACCAGCTGGATATGTCACCTATGGTGATAATAATAAAGGAAAAATACTAGGAAGTGGAAGCATTGGAGGAGACCTCTCAATTACGGCTAATAATGTGCTTTATGTTGATGGTTTGATGCAAAATTTACTTAGTATAAGTCATCTTTGTGATAAAGGTTTAAAGGTTACTTTTGAGTCAAATCATTGCCTTATTTGTGATGCCAAATCTGGAAAAATTTTGTTGGTTGGAAAACGCATAGAAAACATTTATATGGTTGATCTAGAAAATTCATATTCTAGGATTGGTTTCTTGGTTGCAAAAGATGAAGATCCTTGGCTTTGGCATAGAAGATTTGCACACATTCATATGCATCATTTAAATAAGCTAGTTGCACAAGAATTGGTTATTGGACTACCAAAGCTTAAGTTTGAAAAGGATAGAATGTGTGATGCATGTCAAATGGGTAAACAAGTGAAGACTTCTTTTAAACTAAAAAATTGTGTCTACCACTAGACCCCTTGAATTGCTTCACATGGATCTTTTTGGTCCTTCTAGAACCGCAAGCCTTTGTGGTAATTTTTATGCATTTGTCATTGTAGATGATTTTTCTAGGTTTACATGGACTTTATTTTTGGTATCCAAGAATGATGCTTATTCAGCCTTCAAAAGATTTGCTAAAGTTCTTCAAAATGAGAAAAATGTTTGCATTGGTTCTATAAGAAGTGATCATGGTGGAGAATTTCATAATGAGAAATTTGATTCTTTTTGCTCAAAACATGGCATTAAACATGATTTTTCTGTACCTAGGACTCCACAACACAATGTAGTGGTAGAGAGAAAGAATAGGTCTCTAGAGGAGTTAGCTAGAACCATGTTAAATGAATCATCTCTTCCAAAATACTTTTGGGTCGATGCAGTTAATACAACTTGTTATATTCTTAATAGAGTGCTCATAAGACCTATTTTAAAAAGAACACCTTATGAATTGCTTAATGGCAGAAAACCAAACATAAGTCATTTAAAAGTTTTTGGCTATAAATGTTTTGTTTTAATAAATGGCAAAGAGAACATTGGTAAGTTTGATCCTAAGGCTGATGAAGGTTTTTTTTTGGATATTCAAATAATAGCCATGCATATAGGATCTACAATAAAAAGCATTTAATTGTTGAAGAGTCTATTCATGTGGTATTTGATGAAGCTAATCCAGTGGTTGCAGATTTGCAGAAATCTTCTGCAGGTGATGAAGAACAGTTAATTCTGCCCAGTCTGCAGAATTCTAATCTGTTAAATGATCCTGATAATCTGTTGAATCGCCAGGATAATCTGTTAAATGAATCAGATAAATAATCTGTTAAATAACCAGTATGCAGGTGTAAATAAAGAAGAAGAAGAAAATCAACTTCTCAAAGAGTGGAGAATACCCAAAGATCTATCCATTGACAATGTGATTGGTCAATTGGATAAAGGGGTAACCATTGGACACTCTTTAAATAATTTTTGCAATACTATTGCTTTTGTTTCACAGGTAGAACCAAGAACATTAATGAAGCATTATTGAATGAAAGTTGGATTTCTGCAATGCAAGAGGAATTAAACCAGTTTGTTAGAAATGAGGTTTGGATTCTTGTTCTTAGAACTGAAAATATAAATGTTATTGGAACAAAGTGGGTTTTCAAGAACAAAATGGATGACCATGGAGTCATCACAAGAAAAAGGGCAAGGTTGGTTGCAAAAAGATATAATCAAGAGGAAGGGATTGATTTTGGAGAAACATATGCACCAGTGGCATGTTTGGAAGCTGTTAGACTTCTACTTGCTTATCCTCCATGTGTGGATTCAAGCACTTTCAAATGGATGTGAAGAGTGCTTGCTTGAATGGATACATTGAAAAAGAAGTTTTTTTTTCTCAACTACCATGTTTTGAAGATCATTCTAGGCAAGACCATGTATACAAATTAAAGAAGGCTCTCTATGGACTTAAACAAGCACCTAGGCAATGGTATGAGAGGTTAAGTAATTTTCTTCTGTGTAAAGGCTTTGAACGTGGTAAAGTTGATAAAACACTTTTCTTGAAAAGATCAAATAATGATGTTATTTTAATTCAAGTTTATGTTGATGACATCATTTTTGGATTAACTAATGATAATTTGTGTCAAGAGTTTGTATAGCTATGCAAGGTGAATTTGAAATGTCTATGATGGGAGAGCTATCATTCTTCTTGGGGCTGCAGATCAAGAAAATGAAGGATGGGATATTCTTATCTCAATCAAAGTATTGTGTAGATTTGTTAAAAAGGTTTGAAATGGAAAATTGCAAAGAAGCAACAACACCAACAACAACCAATTGTTATCTTGATGCAGATTTGAGTGGATCAAATGTGGATCCTACTAAATTTAGAGGTTTAATTGGTTCTCTTCTATATTTGACAGCTAGTAGACCTGGCATTATGTTTAATGTATGCTTATGTGCCAGGTTTCAATCCAATCCAAAGGAATCACACTTCATTGCTGCAAAAGGATCTTAAAATACTTAAAAGGAACTATACATGTTGGATTATGGTATCCTAATGGTGCATCTATGTCTTTAGTTGGATTCTCCGATTCTGATTTCGCAAGATGCAAATTAGATAGGAAAAGAACGAGTGGAACCTGCCATATGTTTGGAAGCAGCCTTGTATCTTTGAGCTGCAAGAAGCAAACATGTGTTGCTTTATCCACTGCAGAAGCAGAATACATAGCTGCTGGAAGTGCATGTGCTCAAATCATTTGGCTCAAGCAACAGCTGCAAGATTATGGTGTTAATCTTGGTCAGGTACCCTTGATGTGTGATAATACAAGTGCAATTAATCTAACCAAAAATCCAGTGCAGCACTCAAAGACTAAACATATTGAAATTAGACATCATTTTATAAGAGACCACATTCTAAAAGGTGATTGTGAAATTAAATTCATTGATACTAACAATCAATTGGCTGATTTGTTTACTAAACCTTTCTCCAGAGATAGATTTAATTTTCTAAGAACTACATTAGGAATTCTTTATGTTTCAAACATTGTATAATGTGCATTATGATCTGTTCTGTTATTTTTAGTCTGTTATTTCGTATTTTTAGCATGTTAAATTTGATTAATTGCTTACTGTTATTAGTTTTTAATCTGTTCTTTTATCGAAATAACGTGTTAAAATTCCGCACTGTCAGTTTTAGTTCTTCATTTTGATATCTTTTATTGTGCAGTAAATGAAATTTTACCATTGTGAATGTCTATTATGAATTGTACACGTATTTGTTTTCTATTGGGTGCATGTTACATTGCAATTGCTGACTAAATTAATTGCTTTTTGACCAATTTGGTTTGAATTCAACAAGATTCTCTTTGTTCCCAAGCTTTGATTTTTCACTTGGATCAATGACTGATAACGTGTTGTTTTTTTTTACTCTGCACCTTTCAATCCATTCATTGCTTTTCACATCAGTTACAAATGGTGGGTGTGTAAATATCAAAATGCACTTAATTTTGTTGCAAGCATCACACACATATAACCCATTAAATAGGGTGTTGTTTTTAATTTCACTGGTGCACATTACATTGCATATATTCATGATTTGCACTCTCGTCTCTGCAAAGAAACTATTCAAATATGTCTTCCTGTTAAACTCCACCAAGAAAGAGGGTGAAATCCTTTGGTACTGGAAGCAGAAAAAGGTTGCATCATGGTGAATCTTCTAGGAAAGGGAGTGCTTCTAGTTTAGCTGATGTTGTTGGTGGTCACCTTGAAACTTGGTTTAGTGGCAATCAAGAGCAGATGCAGAAGTATTTGAAGGAAATGACTAGGAAGCATGTGAATATTCCAAAGCTATTGCAGTTTTCATGGCTTAAAGAGGAGAAATTTGAAGGTTTGAGGAAGCTGTTGAAGTATCAACATTTGCAAACCTTTTTGGAGCTAAATGGTGCTATATATGCAGATTTAATCAAGGTATTCTACACAAATCTTGACTTGGTGGTTTGATTCTAAAATCTAAAGTGAAGGGAGTAAAGATTGAGGTTTCTCCCACTCAATGGAAACAAATTGCTGGGTTAAAAAATGAAGGCATTGTTGTTGGTAAAGGGAATAATGGTGCTGCTAAAAAATTTAACAAAATCCAATTTTACAAGAGTTGCTTAGGGAATCCTTCTTTAAGTGTGAAGAGTCTTCATGCTGGGGGTATGAAGATTGAAGAAAGACTTCTTGCTTTTATCATAGCATGGAAAATCACTCCTAGGGGAAGCAATCATGCACTGCTCACAGAAGATGACTTGGTGCTCATGTACTGCATTGCAAATAGGCTGAAAATAAATTGGATTCATGTGTTGAAGAAACATATGCAAAAATATGCAAGACTTCCAGATTACAAATTCCCATATGCTATTTTAGTTTCAAGAATTCTTGCTCACTATGGCGTTGGTCTTGAAAATGAGTTTTCTGAAGTGGTTAAGAGTACCAATGAACTCTCAAATTCCACACTTCAAAAGATGGGCTTCATGAAGGTGAATAACAAGTGGTCCTATAAGGGAAATGATGGAGAAGTTGGAGATGATGGTGCTGGAACTAGTAACACTAATGTTGGTGAAGAACAAGGGAATTATGCAATGATACCATACACTCTTCCTATTGATCGTGGGATCCCCCTCTCTCCTTTTGAAAAGTTGTTGTTAACTCAAATGGACAAACTGTCACAAGACCAGAAAATGCATCATGAAGTTTGTGTGGTAAGGTTTCAACACATTGATTTTCAGCTTGAGGAGTTATATGAGCAAATGGGATCCTTCAATGTTCGTGAGGAGGATGCATGAGCATAATGCATTTCATTCATCTACATTGCATTTTCATTCTGTTTTATTTTGGTTGTTTTCAGAACAATTTTAATTTGGTTTTAATTTGGTGCTATATGAACAATTTAATTTGTTACTTTGTGTTTTAATCTGTTATTTCTATGATATTGTTGCTACTGTTGATTTACTGCACACCTTTTTACTGCTATATTTTGCTATGATTTTATTCTCTTTTGATATTATTTTCTTCCATTTGATGAAGTCAAAGGGGGAGAATAATTGTATGTCATGATTAATGTTGTAAGGGGGAGAAGTTGTGTGGGATATTATCACTGAATTTTTGGTGTTGCAGGGATGAATTTTTTGGTTACACTGTTACTATGGATTAACATTGCTATTGCATGTTGTTATGATCTGCATTTTTGTGTATACTACTGCAATATGTAGTTTTGCAATATCTTGTGATATAAAATGATATTTTGTTGTATGTAGATGCCTTGACTTGCTTGTTTTTTTTTATTTTGTTTCAGGCTCTACATTGGATGGCATCTTAGAAGATTGTGTTTTGTTGCCTTCATCAAATAGGGGGAGATTGTTAAGAATGAAGCCTTTTGGTTGGTCAAAGTTTTTGAAGATTTGAGGAAGTCAACCTCATTGAAGCTTATGAAGATCATTATGTGTTTTCATTTTTGTGTTTCTAGGTTGCTTTGTAAGCATCTCTTAATTAGTCATTCATATGATTATTTGATAAGCTTGGATATGTTGATGAAATCTATCTTAGAAATTATCTTGATCATTTTCATATTTTTAATAGATTAAAAGATCGCGTTAATTTGTTAAAATGCTTCTAAAGTATTGAAATTAACTTCAGTTGGATTTTTAATTGGTTAAAGCATCAGTTTAACGTGTTAAAAATACTTAAGAAAGGTTTGATAATCTATTGAAGATTATTTTTCAATAGATTAATTGTCTTTGGCAAATCCTGGCAAAAGAGGGGCAAAACATTAATAAACATATGTGTGAGTTCAAGTAGAAATTGTAGAATCTGAATTGATTGTACGAAAATGAAGGGATGAAGATAAATTCAACTAAGTGGCTTCCTTTGGTGTGATACTTTAACATTATCAATCTGAATGTTGTGTATGGAAGTGGCAAGGACCTGTCCTTGAAGAATTTATAAACTTCCATTGCCGAGCACAATGATTTCCACATAGTAATCTGAAAGCATGAGAGGATGACTTAACGTAACAGAATAAGATGTTGACCTGAGAGTTTATAGAACTTCCTCAATTTCTCCCAACCTTTCTGTTAGATGCGGAAGTATATCAAGAAGGGGGGTTGAATTGATATATGGGTTTATTGAAAACTTTTTCGTATTAGAAAATTTTACTGATGCAGTATACTGAGAAATAGTCGACTGATTAATGAAAAATAGTAGGTTAGTTCTTAATACAGAATATAATAGATGATGAAGGATAAGAAGAATACACAAAGGATTATACTGGTTCATTCTTTATGCAAGAACTACATCCAGTTGGCGATCTGCTACTCCAACAGATCTAAATCACTATCAAAAATGAATTCTTTACAAAAATCTTTCTTGAACACTACAAGAAACTAAAAGAACCTATTCTAAACACTATAGAACAGATCTTAAACCACTGACTCACACTGAGTCACTGTGATCACCCCGATCACAGATAACAGGGTTATAAAACCCTCTCACAAATCTCTACCCAGAGATTAAAGAATACAAAGAAAAGTGAAAACAATATTCTTCTTGAAAAGCTAGAACAGTAAATAAATTCTGCAGATGTCTTTTGCTCTGAACGTTTGCAACTCTTGTGTGTATTCTCTTGAATTCTTTCGCACTCACAAACGTCCTTTAGAGTTGTATTTATAGGCAAGGAGAGAAGCTTTGGGTCATGCTCTGTTAAACGAGATAATACGTGTTCTGTTGTTCTGCATAAAGGGGTCCTGAAACAAAATAGTTGACTGAAGCAGCAAAGCAGTTAGCTATTTTCATTAAACTCATATTCCTGGTACATTAATGAAAATAATCGACTAAGGCAACAAGATTAGCAGACTAATTGATGATTAATAAAAACAACAGATTATTATATTTCAATTAGCTAACTCTTTAACATATAATCTAACATCTCCACTAAGTTGTATAATCAAGAACCATTAATCAAAAACCCAGCAACATTCTTAAAACATCATCAAATCCAAAATCATCAACAAACTCCCCCTATTTGATGATGTCAACCTGCAAAACCTATAAACGATCAAGGAGAAAAGATGGAAGATTATCTTCCCCTTTGACATTAGCAAATAGCAGATATGAACAGTATAGAGCAATTATTAGCAGGTTTTAAAATGCAGATATAAGCAGAATATAAGTGTATGAGTAATATTACATACCCAATTGTTCAAATTGTAGAAACATAATATGGAAAATATTAAAAGATCAGAAGCAGATAAGATCAGGCATCATCTTCTTCATCCTCATCTTCCTCATCATCATCATCAGCATCATCCTCAGCATCATCTTCTTCCATTGCAGCAGAGTTTGGTACATAGGAGCCATCAAAACTTTTCGCTATAACTTGCAGTTCAACAAGTTGTTGTTGGATAAGCTCGATCTCATAATCTATGTTAGTAAACCTGGCCACCATTGTCTCATGTGTGTTACGCTGCATGGAGGTAAGCACATTAAGTCTAGACATTAACATACGTTCAAATTCAAACATAGGTACTCCCTGATATGCTGGAGGTGCTGAGTAAGGAACCATTTGATAAGCTGAGTAGTCTTGCTGGTTCCCAGATGAGGTGCCATCATTAATGGTTGTTCTTGGTGCAGACGAGGAGGATCCAGCTTCAAAGGTCCAGTCATCATTGATCTTGGACAGACCCATCTTACGGAGATAATAATTGTCAAACAGGTGCTTGTGATTGACAATGCGTGTGGTTTCTCCTTCTGTGGGGAAGTTGAAGTGGTCCAGAAACTTGGAAATAAGGATGGCATAAGGAAGCTTGTGATCATTGAGTCTCTTAGCTTTGAACATATGACCTTTGATCACATATATCCAGTTAACCTTGATATTGGTTTTCATACAATGGATCAAGGCTAAGTCCTCCTCCATGAGTTGAGCATGGTTGCTCCCCCTGGAAATAAGCTGCCAAGCTAGAATAAATGCCAATAACCTTTCATCCTGCTTCATCCTGCCAACATTATACTTGAGAATAACAGCTTCATCAACATGGCGCATACAGGACTTGTAAACAGCATCTTTGTTGAAGTCTGGTACAGCCCCTGTATTTCCCTTGCTAATTTTGACTCCTTCATACTTCAGTCCAGCAATCCTTCTCCATAAGGAGTTGTCTATTCTGACTTCTCTTCCTCTCACTTGAGATATCAGGACATTGTTTTCTGCCTTCAGGTTAGCATAAAACAATTTAACCAGATCAATATAGAAGTTACCTTCTAGTTCAACAAATTGTCGCAGTCCCTGTGCTTGAAGTGTGTTTCGCACGAAAATCAGATTCTCATTATTGAGTCAGTTGAACTTCAATATCTTTGGAGTGAGGATCAGTTTCCTCTGCACTTTTAACTCCATAGCTTCAACCATTACATTTTGTTCTTCAATTTCAGATTCAGTCTCCTCATCAGAATCATTTTCTACAGGAGGCACTGGTTGAGGAAGCCTCACACGTACTTTGTACCTCTTTGGGAATCTTCTTTCTGTTGGATTAGAAGGTCCAGCAGCTGATTCTGGAACCAGGATTGGTTGGGCTGGAGACCCAGATGTGGAACCTCTGTTCCTGTTAGTTCTGGTTGGTTGATGAATAGCAGCCTGTGTGGGTACACGATTTCGTGATGACCTTCTTAGTCTTTGAAATGCAGTAGCAATTGGTGCATCAGAGTCATCACTCTCTACTAGGAAATACTCACTGTTTGACATTTTAGCTGAAGAAGAAATGAGAGAGTGCAACAGTAGTGTAATGCGAAAATGCAGTAAGAGAGATGCACAGTAGTGATATCTGATATGCAGGGAGATTAGAACTATATAGAGAGATTGGTATGCATGGTCAAACGAATATTGATCAGTGAATATTTTGAACAGATCTTTACACAATCACAGATGCTCAGTATCAGAGAGTGCAGAGAGAATATGTTGAGAAATGGAAATTCAGTTTTCCAAACCCAATAAAGTAACCTCACATGCACCCAAAACTGTTCAAGTTTGAATGACAGATCACCCTATGTACAAATTGGTTATTTACTGATTTGGTTTGAACAGTTTTGAAGAATATTTGACTGATTTCTTGAAATCCAATTGAATTTAATTGCATTTAATGGAATTAATCAGTTAGTCAAAGCAATGATTAGGTTGTTCAGATAGAATTAACACCAGCAGGCACATTTAATGAAATACGTTTGTTATTTCATGGAAATAAGCAAGCTATTATATGCAACAGTAAAGCAATTATGTCAGTTAAGTGAAATAAGTCGACTGTTACAAGAAATTAACACACTAGAATCTGCAGCAGTATAATATCATTGTCAGTTAAATGAAATACGTTAGCTATTTCATAGAATTAACAAACTATTTAATCCTGCAGCAGAAAATATAAGAAAGATGATTGATGTTTAGGATACCCAATTTATTTCTAAGTTTGAAAAACCTATCACGACCAAGGGGTTTAGTGAAAATATCAGCTAACTGGTCATTAGTAGAGATAAATTCAATCCTACAATCTTTCTTTTCTATATGATCTCTTATAAAGTGGTGCCTTATTTCAATATGCTTAGTTCTAGAGTGCTGAATGGGGTTCTTAGTTAGATTGATAGCGCTGGTATTATCACATAAAATGGGAATATCAGAAAGATGCAAATTAAAGTCACTTAGCTATTGTTTTAACCATAGACTCTATGCAGTACAGCTACCAGCAGCTATATATTCAGCTTCTGCTGTGGAAAGTGCAACACATGCTTGTTTTTTACTGGTCCAAGAAATCAAGCAGTTTCCAAACAAGTGGCATGTTCCACTTGTGCTTTTCCTGTCTAATTTGCAACCATCAGTATAGCCAACTAAATTTAATTCATTCCCATTAGAATACCACAATCCAACATTCACTGTTCCTTTGAGATATTTCAGAATTCGTTTTGCAGAAGTGAGATGTGATTCCTTTGGGTTGGCTTGAAATCTGGCACATAGACATACATCAAACATTATGTCAGGTCTGCTAGCAGTTATGTACAGCAAAGAACCAATCAAACCTCTATACATAGTTGCATCAATTGATTTTCCTGATTCATCAAAGTCAAGATAACAACTTGAGGACATTGGAGTAGAGGCATCTTTGCAGCTTTCCATGTTGAATTTCTTCAATAACTCATTGCAGTATTTTGATTGATTTATGAAAGTTCCATTTTGCATCTGTTTAACCTGCAGACCTAGGAAGAAATTTAACTCTCCCATCATAGACATCTCAAATTCACCTTTCATGGAATCTTCAAACTTTTGGCAAAGAGATTGATTAGATGAACCAAAAATGATATCATCAAAATATATCTGTACTAGTATGAGGTCATTAACAAATTTCTTTGTGAAAAGAGTTTTATCAACAACTCCTCTTTTAAAACCTTGTGATATAAGGAAAGTTGTAAGCCTTTCATACCATTGCCTAGGTGCCTGTTTAAGACCATACAAAGCCTTTTTGAGTTTGTAAACATGATTAGGAAACTTAAGATCAACAAAGTCAGGTGGCTGTTCAACAAACACATCTTCATTTATAAAGCCATTTAGAAAAGCACTTTTGACATCCATTTGAAAGAGTTTAAAGCCTTTAAGACATGCAAATGCAAGCAACAATCTGATAGCTTCTAACCTAGCCACTGGTGCATAAGTTTCATCATAATCTATGCCTTCTTCCTGATTATATCCTTTGGCTACTAATCTAACTTTATTTCTAGTTATAATTCCATTTTCATCAAGTTTGTTTTTAAAAACCCATTTTGTTCCTATAACATTCATTTCACTGTTTCTAGGTACTAGATGCCAAACATTATTTCTAACAAACTGATTTAACTCTTCAAGCATAGCAGTAATCCAATTATTATCAAGCAATGCATCATTAATATTTTTAGGTTCAATTTGTGATACAAATGCCATGTGAATGCAAAAATCATTTAAAGAGTTTCGAGTTGTAACTCCCTTTTCAACATTTCCAATGATGTTATCCAGAGACAATCCTTTCTGAGTCCTCCAGGATTTAGATAAGGCATTGTCTGTTGCAGAGTAGTCGACTGATCTAGAGTTATAGTCGACTGGTTCATCTTGTCTGTCAGCATCAGTAGATTTTTCTGCATAATCTTCATTCTTTTCTGATTTCTCAGACTTTTCATCATCTGAACCTTCAAGAGAATTACCTTTTCTCTCTTTTTGACATAAGAACTCATCAAATACTACATGAATTGATTCTTCTACAGTCAGGTTCTTTTTGTTAAAAACACGATAGGCTTTGCTATTCATAGAATAACCTAAGAAAATACCATCATCAGCTTTTTCATCAAACTTGCCTAAAGATGCTTTACCATTGTTTAGAATTAAACACCTGCAACCAAAGACTTTGAAATATGCAATACTAGGAGTTCTTCCATTTAAGAGTTCATAAGGATTTTGTCAAGAATTGGTCTAAGCAATACTCTATTAAGTACATAGCAAGCTGTAGAAACTGCATCTGCCCAAAAGTATTTAGGAAGCTTGGATTCACTCAACATGGTTCTTGCACATTCTTGAAGTGTTCTATTCTTTCTTTCAACAACTCCATTTTGTTGTGGAGTTCTAAGAGCAGAAAAGTTGTGAGATATGCCATGTTTAGAGAAAAACTTTTCAAAATGCAGGTTTTGAAATTCAATTCCATGATCACTTCTTAAAGAAACAATGTTAAGATCTTTTTCATTTGAAATAATCTTTGCAAATTTCTTGAATGCATGGAATGTTTCATCTTTTGAAGAAAGAAATAATGTCCAAATGAATCTTGAGAAATCATCAACAATGACAAGAACATATGAGTTATTTCCAATACTTACAGTTCTTGATGGACCAAATAAATCAAGATGCAATAGCTCAAGTGGTCTCCTTGTTGAGATGATGTTCTTTGACTCAAATGAGTTTCTTGACTGCTTTCCTTTTTGGGAAAATTCACAGACCTTGTCCTTCACGAATTTGACATTTGGAAGGCCTCTAACTAGACTTTTGCAGCTGATTTTGTTTAATAACTGCATGTTAATGTGTCCACATCTTCTATGCCAAAGCCACCCTTCATCTTCTTTGGTTAACAAGCAAATGTCTTTGAGATTTGAGGGCTCAATGTCCAGCATATATACATTGTTTATTCTTCTTCCAATGTGCACAATATCTGCAGTTTTACAGTTGTATATAACACAAAATTCTACATCAAAAGTGACTTTCATACCTTTGTCACATAGCTGACTTATACTTAGCAGATTGTGTTTCAATCCTTCAACAAAGAGTACATCCTTTATCTGTGAAGAAGAACAGTTTCCTATATCTGATTTTGCCCTTGCTATTGTCTCCAAATGTAACAGAACCAGCTTCATATGCCTTGAAATTTATCAGCTTTGATTTGTCACCTGTCATATGTTTAGAGCAACCACTATCTAGATACCATAAAGTTCTCTTTGCTCTATGACAGATCTGCAAAACAAAGTTAATTTAGAAATTTAGGTCCCCAAAACAGGTTGGGTCCTTTGGAGTTAGGAACAACATATGATTTGGGTTTCCAATAGTATTCACCTCTTGAAATCCCAAAATTCTTGATATAGCAATATCTAGATATATGTCCATGTTTCAAGCAATAAGAACATTTTTTAAATTTGTTACTTAGATAAGATTTATACTTTCCAGCATGATAATGTTTTGCAGACTTTCCAAAACCAAGACCATTTCCATTTGAATATCCAATTTGAGAATGTAGTAGTTGATTAAGTGTATTATGACCAATTTGAAACTTTGCTAATGTTTTAATCAGATATCCAACTTTATTTTGGAGATTTATGCAGTTTTTACACTTTGCAGATTTGATTTTATCATAATCAGACTTATCAGATTCTATCTAGTTTTCTAGTTCCAGGACTCTGTCTTTTAGTTGACTGTTTTCATCTTTCAGTTTGCTATTCTGGTTTTCCAGTTCCAGTAATTTGTTTTCAAGCCAGTTATTCAGACCTTTTAGTCGATTATTTTGATAATCCAGTTTTTTTGCTTCATCATGTAACTCTTTGAATGCATCAAACAAGGTGTCACAATTCTCACTAACATCAGAATCACAAATACTTACTTGGCTAGATTTTTCTTCATTAGCTACAAGGCACAGATTGGCTTGATTTTCAGATTCAGAATCTGAAATTGATGATTTGCTGGAATCACTGTCATCCCAGGCCATATATGCTTTCTTGCCTTTCTTGAAATTCTGAATGCGTTTCTGCTTTCTTTCTGGGCTTCTTTCTTTTCTTTGATTCAAGAGTGGACAATCTATCTTAAATGCAGTGACATCAGTCTGTTTGTCAAGAAATACAAGAATTTATCAAGAACAAAAACAAAGGGAATTTCAAGAAAGGTAAGAAAGCTAAAAATTTAAATTCTCTTGATAACTTTAAATGCTATGGTTGTGGAAAAAGGGGACACTTGAAGTCGGATTGCCCCAACATCAAGAAAGATGAAGAAAAGGTCAAGAAACACAAAAAGTCTTTTGACAAGAAGAAAAAGAACGCGTACATTGCTTGGGAAGATAAAGAAGTGAGTTCTTCTGAAAGTGCAAGTGATTCGGAAGAAGAAGCAAACATTTGTCTCATGGCGAATGATGATGCTGAATCCACATGTAGCAAGGTAAGTGATTTTGGTCTTCCAGATAATTATGATGAATTGCTTGAAGAGTTTCTAGATTTATGTGAAAAATCTGAAAAACTTACTTCTTTTCATAATAAATTAAAAAATGACTACAAGAGTCTTGAAAAGAAAATTGCTGCTTTGGAAGAAGAGAAAAAGGTTTTAAAAGAGGATTTAGAAAAAGCAAAAATTCCTTGCAAATGCAAAACAAAAATTCCTGTTTGTGAAAATTGTAGTGTTCTTGCTAATAAAGTATCTTATCTTGAAACATCTCTTTCTAATATTACCGTGGGAAATAAAAATTTAAATAATGTTTTAAAAGTGCAAAAAGGTTTATATGAAAAAGCAAGACTTGGTTATAATTTCATATATAATCATAAACCTACCAAAACTGTTTTTGTGAAAGGAGAATCATCTAATTCAAATAAGATTTTTGAAAATACAAATTTCTTTAATAAACCAAATGTTCCTATCAAGAAAGTTTATAAAAATGCATATATTTCAAGAAAACAAATGTTCCTACATGTTTTTATTGTATGCATAAAGGTCATTCGGTTAATAAATGCAATATTAAGCGTTTTAGTGTTCCTAATGGGAAATACAAATGGGTTTTCAAAGAAAAAACTGTTTCTAACCCAGAAGGACCCTAATAAGTGACTTTAGGGGACCTAAATATTTTTGTTTATGATGTAGGTTGGTCCCAAGTCTACAAAGTCACTGTGGTACCTTGATAGTGGTTGTTCAAGACACATGACGGGTGATAAAAGCAAATTCAAAAGCTTCAAAAAGAAAGAGTAAGGTTTTGTAACCTATGGAGACAACAACAAGGGAAAGATCATTGGTCGTGGAGTGATTGGAGAATCTTTAAAGATTCATGATGTTCTTCTTGTTGATGGGTTGAAGCAATATTTGCTAAGCAATAGTCAACTTTGTGATAAAGGGTTAAAGGTAACTTTTGATAGTGATCTTTGCAAAATTCATCACAAGGACTCAAATGAAATCGCCCTCATTGGTAAGAGACATAATAATATTTATTTAATTGATATTGATTGTGCATCTACATCTAGTAATTTATCTTGTTTAGTTGCAAAAGAAGAGGATCCATGGTTATGGCATAGAAGAGCTGCTCACATTCATATGCCTCATCTAAGTAAACTCATATCAAAAGAGTTAGTAATTGGTTTTCCAAAACTGATTTTTGAAAAGAACAAACTATGTGCAGCTTGTCAAAAAGGGAAGCAAACTAAAAATTCTTTTAAATCTAAAAATGTTGTTTCCACTTCTAAACCTTTAGAATTATTGCACATGGATTTATTTGGTCCCTTTAGAACAAAAAGTTTTGGTGGCAATTATTATGCTCTTGTGATTGTTATGATTACTCTATATTTACTTGGACTCTTTTTTTTTCATCTAAAAGTGATGCTTTCAAAGAATTTAGAAAATTTGCCAAGGTTATTCAAAATGAAAAGTGTTAGCATATTTCAAGAACACGTGTTGATGAAGTCTTCCAGAATTTAATGAAGTCTTAAAGTTTTGATGATGAAGATTTAAAGTGCTGTAATCAACATTAAAGACTTGTGTCATCTCACAAAGGAAGGTTGCTAGATGGAAAAGGAAAGGCATAAAGAGTGTTTAAAGCTTTCAAGAGAGAAGATTGATGAAGATTTTCTCAAGAGCTGAACTTTCCAGTTTAGGAGGTTCTGTTTTGGTTGATGGATGAAAAGAGTAAGTCATAAATCCCATTCACGACCTTTCCAAACATGAGAGCAAGTTGTTTTCTCGCAAAAACATTTTTCTACGCTTTTAATCGATTATGATACGTAGATAATCGATTATTTCACTTAAAATTTGAATCAAAATTGTTTAACGAACTAAATAATCGATTAAGTGTTTTTGATAATCGATTATATTGATTCTGGGTTAATATAATCGATTATGGCCTTAATCTAATCGATTATATCAGGAAAAATGAGTTTTCCAATTTTTAACTCTAATATAATCGATTAAGCCTTTTAGATAATCGATTAAATAAGTCATTTTTGCGAATTCAATGCTAAATCAACCTAAGAATGGAAACTTTGGAGCATTTTCGAATTATGAAATGAAAGAGAATGTCTTAGGTTCAATAAATCTGAAAACAACACAATATTCAAAGTGTTCTTGCGCCTTAGCTTTTCAAAACTGCTTTCTTGCTCTCTCAAGTTTGATCAAGTCTTTGGAAGTTGTGATCTTTGTGCTTAAGCTTTCTATCCAGCACTATATCAGGCGTATTCTTTTTACTGTTTTTCTAAACGGGAAAATTCATCCCTTGGATCTGTTCTAAGGGAAGTGTGTTCATCTCTTGTGTGTCAAGAGAGGTGGGAATCATCCTTAGTGTGTCTGGGGAGGTGTTTCATCCTTAGTGTGTCTAAGGAGGTGTTTCCTTTATCTTTATTTTTTATTGCATGAATTGGTGTTTGTAATTTCAATTAAAGATAGTGGGTGATCATCACGCATTTGTGGTGATTGGGAACTGGACGTAGGATTGGCTTAATCCGAACCAGTATAAATCTTTGTGTTCTTTTCTCTTTCCCTATCTCTTTTTATTGTGGATCATATTAACAATTGCAATTCAAACTGCGCTAATCAAAGGTTAAGGAAAATCCGCATTCTAGTTTTTGAAAATAATTCAAAATTCAGAAATTTATTTTGAAGGGAAAAAGTTTATTAAAAATCCAATTCACCCCCCCCCTCTTGGTTTTTACACTGCCATTTATATTTAACAATTAGCGTCAGAGCTGGTTTTTTGAAAATGACTCAAAAACAAGATCCTTATGGCAGACAAAAATCAATCTTTTGCTGAAGTTGCGTCTATTCATAGACCACCACTCTTTACAGGTGAAAACTATCCTTTTTGGAAAAAGAGGATGGAGATTTTCCTTAGGTCTAATAATCAAGGCGTTTGGGATGCAATTGTAAATGGTCCATATATTCCTATGATTGTTGTTAATGAAGTGTAGATACCCAAAGTGAAAGCAAGTTGGACCAAGGATGAGTACAATGAACACCAGTGCGATATAAGGGCGTGTAATATGATATCATCTGCATTAACTGTTGATGAGTTTTACAGGTTGTCTGATTGCACTACTGCAAAGGAGATGTGGGACACTCTTGAAGTCACACATGAAGGAACGGAGGATGTCAAGAGATCAAGGAAGAATACCTTGATCCAAGAATACGAGATGTTCCGGATGAACGAAGGGGAAACCATCTACGACGTTCAGAAAAGATTTACTCACATTGTAAATCACCTCAAGGCGTTAGGTAAGAAATTTGACACTGAGGAACTAAATGTGAAAATTTTAAAATCTTTGGACAGGACATGGCAACCCAAAGTGACGGTTATCACGGAATCAAAGAATCTCACAAGCATGAACATGACAACTCTCTTTGGTAAGCTTAGAGATCACGAAATTGAGCTTGGATGTTTCAAAGGAGAAGAGGAAGACGTCAAGAGGAAAGGTGTTGCTCTTAAAGCGGAATCCTACAAGGATGAGAGTAGTGATTCGGATGACAATCTTGAATGCAGTGACATCAGCCTGTTCGTCAAGAAATACAAAAAGTTCATTAAGAACAAAAACAAAGGGAATTTCAAGAAAGGTAAGAAAGCTGAAAATTTAAATTCTCTTGATAATTTTAAATGCTATGGTTGTGGAAAAAGGGGACACTTGAAGTCGGATCGCCCCAACATCAAGAAAGATGAAGAAAAGGTCAAGAAACACAAAAAGCCTTTTGACAAGGAGAAAAAGAAGGCGTACATTGCCTGGGAAGATAATGAAGTGAGTTCTTCTGAAAGTGCAAGTGATTCGGAAGAAGAAGCTAACATTTGTCTCATGGCGGATGATGACGCTGAATCCACATATAGCAAGGTAAGTGATTTTGGTCTTCCAGATAATTGTGATGAGTTGCTTGAAGAATTTCTAGATTTATGTGAAAAATCTGAAAAACTTACTTCTTTGCATAATAAATTAAAAAATGACTACAAGAGTCTTGAAAAGAAAATTTCTGATTTGGAAGAAGAGAAAAAGGTTTTAAAAGAGGATTTAGAAAAAGCGAAAATTCCTTGCAAATGCAAAACAAAAATTCCTATTTGTGAAAATTGTAATGTTCTTGCCAATAAAGTATCTTATCTTGAAACATCTCTTTCAAACATTACAATGGGAAATAAAAATTTAAACAATGTTTTAAAAGTACAAAAAGGTTTATATGAAAAAGCAGGACTTGGTTATAATTTCAGATACAACCATAAACCTACCAAAACTGTTTTTGTGAAAGGAGAATCATCTAATTCAAGTAAGATTTTTGAAATTCCTAGTTTCTTTAATAAACCAAATGTTCCTATAAAGAAGGTTTATAAAAATGCATATATTCCAAGGAAAACAAATGCTCCTACATGTTTTTATTGTATGCATAAAGGTCATTCGGTGAATAAATGCAATACTAAACGTTTTAGTATTCCTAATGGGAAATACAAATGGGTTCCCAAAGGAAAAACTGTTTCTAACCCATGAGGACCCTAATAAGTGACTTTAGGGGACCTAAATATTTTTGTTTATGATGCAGGTTGGTCCCAAGTCTAAAAAGTCACTATGGTGCCTTGATAGTGGTTGTTCAAGACACATGACGGGTGATAAAAGCAAATTCAAAAGCTTCAAAAAGAAAGAACAAGGTTTTGTAACCTATGGAGACCACAACAAGGGAAAGATCATTGGTAGTGGAGTGATTGGAGAATCCTTAAGGATTCATGATGTTCTTCTTGTTGATGGGTTGAAGCACAATTTGCTAAGCATTAGTCAACTTTGTGATAAAGGTTTAAAGGTAACTTTTGATAGTGATCTTTGCAAAATTCATCACAAGGACTCAAAAGAAATCGCCCTCATTGGTAAGAGACATAATAATATTTATCTAATTGATATTGATTGTGCATCTACATCTAGTAATTTATCTTGTTTAGTTGCGAAAGAAGAGGATCCATGGTTATGGCATAGAAGAGCTACTCACATTCATATGCCTCATCTAATTAAACTCATATCAAAAGAGCTAGTAATTGGTTTGCCAAAACTGATTTTTGAAAAGAACAAACTATGTGCAGCTTGTCAAAAAGGAAAGCAAACTAAAAATTCTTTTAAATCTAAAAATGTTGTTTCCACTTCTAAACCTTTAGAATTACTGCACATGGATTTATTTGGTCCCTCTAGAACAAAAAGTTTTGGTGGCAATTATTATGCTCTTGTGATTGTTGATGATTACTCTAGATTTACTTGGACTCTTTTTCTTTCATCTGAAAGTGATGCTTTCAAAGAGTTTAGAAAATTTGCCAAGGTTATTCAAAATGAAAAGGATTTGAAAATCAAGTTTTTAAGAAGTGATCATGGCGGTGAATTTCAAAATATTTCTTTTAAAAATTTTTGTGAAGAACAAGGTATTTCTCATAATTTTTCAGCACCAAGAACACCTCAACAAAATGGTGTAGTTGAAAGGAAAAATAGATCTTTGGAAGAACTTGCAAGAACTATGTTAAATGAAAATAATTTACCTAAATATTTTTGGGATGATGCCGTAAGCACCGCTTGTCATGTTTTAAATAGAGTTTTAATAAAACCTATTTTGAAATTAACACCTTATGATGCTAAATCCAATGAAGCTACATTTTTAGGTTATTCTTTGCATAGTAAAGCATATAGAGTTTTTAATAAAAGGACTTTAAATGTTGAAGAATCTATACATGTTGTCTTTGATGAATATCTAGACCTTGAGGAAACCCCTCTTGAGTAAAAAAGATTCTTTGTAGATGATGAAGGAGAATATCAAGAGGAAACTCCTTTAGAAGTAGCTGTTGAAGATATCAAATTGAATGATAATCCTCCTCATGATGAAAGTCTACCAAAAGAATGGAGACCACCTAAAAATGTATCTTTGGACAATGTCATTGGAGATATCTCAAAAGGTGTAAGAACAAGGAGAAACATAAACAATTTCTGTATGAATGTTGCTTTTGTTTCACAGATTGAACCAAAGACCGTAGAAGAAGCTTTGACGGATGAACATTGGTGTATAGCAATGCAAGAAGAGCTAAATCAGTTTGAAAGAAATCAGGTATGGGATTTAATTCCTAAAACTAACAAAATGCAGGTTATAGGCACCGGATGGGTTTTTTAGAAATAAGCTTGATGAAGATGGAAATATCACCAAGAAAAAAGCAAGGTTGGTTGCAAAAGGCTATAGACAAGAAGAAGGCATAGACTATGATGAAACCTATGCTCTAGAAGCAAGACTTGAAGCTATTCGTTTGTTGCTAGCATATGCATCCATTATAGGATTCAAATTGTTTCAAATGGATGTAAAAAGTGCTTTCCTAAACGGATACATCAAGGAAGAAGTTTATGTAGAACAACCTCTAGGCTTTGAAGATTTCAAAAATCCAAACCATGTCTACAAGTTGAAGAAAGCCTTGTATGGACTCAAACAAGCTCCAAGATCTTGGTATGAAAGGTTAAGTAATTTCTTGCTTGAAAATAGTTTTAGAAGAGGTAAAGTTGATTCTACTCTGTTCATTAAGAAATCAAAGAAACATATTCTTATTGTTCAAGTTTATGTTGATGATATCATATTTGGATCAACTAATGATGATCTTTGCCAAGAGTTTGCTAGTAACATGCAGGGAGAGTTTGAAATGTCTATGATGGGAGAATTAAATTTCTTTCTTGGTTTGCAAATCAAACAATTGAAGAAAGGCATACTTATATGTCAAACAAATTATTGCAACGAAATCTTAAATAAATTTGAGATGGAAAGTTCCAAGGAAGCTGTAACTCCCATGGCTACATCTTGTTATCTAGATCAAGATTTAAGTGGTAAGGCTGTAGATCAAACAAGGTATCGAGGTATGATCGGATCATTACTTTATCTTACTGCTAGTAGACCTGATATTATGCAGAGTGTGTGTGTTTGTGCTAGGTTTCAATCCAACCCTAGAGTAGAGAATCACACCTAAAGGCTGTTAAGAGAATCCTTAAGTACCTTAGAGGAACAAAAACCTTTGGTTTATGGTACCCTTCAAGAGCCTCACCTAGTATTATAGGTTTTTTTTACTCAGATTATGGTGGCTGTAGAGTTGATAGGAAGAGTACTAGTGGTACATGTCATCTTTTAGGATGTTCTTTAGTTTAATGGCATTCTAAGAAACAGGCTAGTGTTGCTCTTTCAACCACAGAGGCTGAGTATATAGCAGCAGGCAGTTGTTGCGCTCAAATACTGTGGATGAAGCGATAATTAGAAGACTTTGATATCTTTCTAGATCATATCCCTCTTAAGTGTGATAACACTAGTGCCATTAATTTTACTAGAAATCCTATCATGCATTCTAAGACAAAGCATATAGAAATTAGACATCATTTCATTAGAGATCATATAACTAAAGGAGATTGCATTATAGAATACATAGATACAAAACATCAATTAGCTGATATCTTCACCAAACCTTTGCCTAGAGATAGATTTTATGAGCTTAGAAGAGATCTAGGAATTGTTGATGATAAATCTGTTGATTGACTGATGTTTATTATTGAGTTTTGATGTTAATTGTGTGTTTTTACGAAAATTCCGTATATAATCGATTAGTTTTCGTGTGGTAATCGATTAAAAGCGCTATTTTTAAAGATGTTTTAAAGCATAATCAATTAAGTTCATAACATAATCGATTAAATCGCTGGGGAGCAATTTAATCCATTAAGGAATGCACATAATCGATTAAATTCCTAGGTTTTCGTTTTCTGGAAAATTTTGCTCACAAATAATCGATTACGTTCTTCACATAATCGATTAAATGCGACGTTCTGTGTTTTTCTGCACACTGGTTTTTGAACATTGAGCCTCCAATTCACGTGGTTTTCAATACAGACGGCTATATTCAAATCCTAACGGCTATTTTCACATTAAATCAATGAATTGTGATCAAAATCTTTGCCTATAAATACATAGATTGAGAATTAAAGTGCCACTTTCACTCTCTCTCACTCTTGCTGATATATTCACTGTTGTGCGAATTGTTAGTGTTGTTTCTGTGTTATCTTGTGTGTTTGTTCTTCTTTTGTCAATTCTCTACTCACATGGCTGATCAAAGAAGAAGAAAGATGCCCTCAGGGAGGAGAGGCAAAGCACCCATGTCCTCTCAACAGTAAGAAGAAAGACCACCAACTCTAGCTGGGTGGATTTCTGATGAAGATCTGCAGATTGCATATGTTAATCACTGGAAAGACAGGAAGATTCTTACTCCAAAATTTTTATCTTGTCAATTTTTCAGAACTCATGGCTTTTCATTTCAGGATTTGTTAGTTGCAAGTGGCTTGCAAACTTTTGTAGAGCTGGAAGGTGCTTACTATCCAGATTTGGTTAGAGTTTTCTATATGAATCTAACATCAAGAACAGCAAATCCCAGTACCAAGGTGAAGGGAGTTTGAATTCACCTTGATGAAGATGTGTGGAATAATGTTGCTGGCCTATCCACACAAGGAGGAGTCAATATCACATATGGCTTTGAAGATTTCAACAAGCTAGTGGAATTCCGCAAATTTTGCAAAGATCCCAACTTACAAGTGGAGAACTTGTATAAAGTCAGTAATGTAAAGTTAAATGAGCTCATGTTACATTATATTATTGTCTGGATAATTGTTGCTAGAGGAACTAATCATGCTCAACTTACTAAGGAAGACATTCTTTTAATGTATGGTTTCTTTAATAATGTTAGTATTGATTGGCCTGCAATAATTTTAGATAATATGTTTAAAGCCACTAGGCTATTATCTTTTGCTTTACCCTATGCTGTGTTTATATCCAAGATTTTAGAATATAAAGGTGTGGATCTTAATGGAGAAAACAAGCAGATTTTGCTAAGCAACAGCAAAATTGGAAAGAATGTTCTAAGGCACATGGGCCTTATTGAACAAGGGAACAGGTTCAGGCAAAGAGATGAGGAAGCTGCAATGGATGAAGATGAAGAACCACCACCTCAACCTCAACCTGGCTCAATGGAAGCAAATATAGTCTCCAGGATGGACAACATGATGAGTCTTCAACTAACTCATTATGAGGATATTTGCTCCAAGCTCTCAAGGATAAACAGGAGAGTCTACAGGGTAGAAAGAAAGCTGGAGATTGAAGATGTCTCTCCAGAATAAGACAATACTGGATCTTCCAAAGGAAAACAACCAGTACAAGAAGAAGAAGAAGAAGAAGATGAAGGGGATAGTGAAGATACAGAATAGGCTACAAGTTTACTTATTCCTTTAGCTTATTTTAGCTGCTGTATTTATTTGTTTTCTCCCCATATTTTTTGTGTAATTAATTGCTTCTGCTGTATTAATCTCTTGATATGTAATCTTTTTGAAAATGATAAAAATAAAGGGGGAGAAAAATAATTGTTTTTGATTGATAATATGTCTATATCTCTAGCATTTAAGAAAAAGTTTCAAGGGGAGTATTAGGAAATATTTCAAATAATTACCTATTATATCTTAAACATTTAAGAGCAAAGTTTAAGGGGGAGTTTTTAGAAATAATTTCCATGCATTAATTTCCTTGAAATTTAAATTTGAAAATTCAAAATTCAAAATTAAATGCTATATGACTGCCTACTTTATTTCCTTTGCGGACTAATTTTTATGATGGAGATATCTATACATTATTTTCTAGGTTTTTCAGGATATCAATCACAAGTCTCTATGTTTCTTTTTATCATCATCAAAAAGGGGGAGATTGTTAGCATATTTCAAAAACAAGTGTTGATGAAGTCCTCCAGATATTTCATGAAGATTTAAAGTTTTGATGATGAAGATTTAAAGTTCTCTAAACAACATTAAAGACTTGTGTCATCTCACAAAGGAAGGTGTTTGATGGAAAAGGCAAGGCATAAAGAGTGTTTAAAGCTTTCAAGAGAGAAGATTGTTGAAGATTTTCTCAAGAGCTGAAGTTTCAAGTTTAGAAGGTTCTATTTTGGGTGATGGATGAAAAGAGTAAGTCATAAATCCCATTCAAGACCTTTCCAAACCTGAGAGCAAGTAGTTTTCTCGCAAAAACGTTTTTCTACGCTTTGAATCGATTATGATACGTAGTCTAATTGATTATTTCACTTAAAATTTGAATCAAAATAGTTTAACGAGCAAAATAATCGATTAAGTGTTTTTGATAATCGATTATATTGATTCTGGGTTAATATAATAGATTATGGCCTTAATCTAATCAATTATATCAGGCAAAATGAGTTTTCCAGTTTTTAACTCTGATATAATCGATTAAGCTTTTTAGATAATCGATTAAATAAGTCGTTTTTGTGAAATCAATGCTAAATCAACCTAAGAATGGAAACTTTGATGCATTTTCAAATTATAAAATGAAAGAGAATGTCTTAGGTTCAACACATCTGATTAAACACATTACTAAAAGTGTTCTTGCGATATAGTTGTTCAAAACCGCTTTCTTGCTCTCTCAAGTTTGATCAAGTCTTTGGAAGTGGTGATCTTTGTGCTTAAGCTTTCATTCAGCACTATATCAGGTGTATTCTTTTTACTGTTTTTCTAAACGGGAAGATTCATCCCTTGGATCTGTTCTAAGGGAGGTGTGTTCATCTCTTGTGTGTCAAGAGAGGTGGGAATCATCCTCAGTGTGTCTGGGGAGGTGTTTCATCCTTAGTGTGTCTAAGGAGGTGTTTACTTTATCTTTATTTGTTATTGCATGAATTGGTGTTTGTAATTTTAATTAAAGATGGTGGGGTGATCATCACGCATTTGTGGTGATTGGGAACTGGACGTAGGATTGGCATAATCCGAACCAGTATAAATCTCTGTGTTCTTTCTCTTTCCCTATCTCTTTTTATTGTGGATCATATTAACAATTGCAATTCAAACTGTGCTAATCAAAGGTTAAGGATAATCCGCATCCTGGTTTTAAAACATTTATTTAAAATCCGAAAATTTATTTTAAAGAGAAAAAGTTTCTTAAAAATCCAATTCACCCCCCCTCTTGATTTTTACACTGCTGTTTATATTTAACAGTAACAACATGAATGTTGCCTCTTTTGTCAGCTAATGTCCACTTTGAACCGAGTTCTTCAGAGAAATCATTAGCAAAAGAATGATCGACATAGCCACAAGTTTACAAAAATTATACAAATGTAAGAAAATAATATTAATAAATTAGAAAAATGAAGAATTTAAAAATGAAATACATCATACCTTTGCAATAAGATGCATATTAATGAACTTTGCTTTCATTTGACTTTGAAGGATGGTTTCTGCACTTAAAATGTTTTTGGTTGACGCAAAAGTGAAGTGAAGAGGAAAAAAAAACTTTGAAAGAGAGATAAACTTTTAAAAAAGTGCAGACAAAGTATTAGAGAACAGAAAGAGATAGAGGTTACAGGAAGTGAAAAGAAATGAATTTCACATTAAATAGAGGTTAAAAGGCCTTCAGAGAAATTGAAAGGTCTTCCGAGAAAAAAAAGTTCTACAATTGAAAAAGTGAAGTTGAAAACTTGATGACAGGATTTGAGATTGCTTTTTAAAGAAAATGAAGATATAAAGGTGACATGATTTGAAATGACATTGCACTAAATATAGGTTGAAGCAGTTCAGAGAAATTGGAAAGTCTTTTCAGAAGAAATCACTTTTGTAAAACTGAAAAAGTTAACTTGAAAAATGGTTTAACTAATTTTAAGAAAGTTATGCCTATAATAACGAAAGATAAGAATGAAATGAATATAATTTCGAAATTCCAAATTTGTAGGAATATATATTTTTACCTGTGCCAATATATGTATGTTTATTTATTGAAATGTATATTTACTAACTTCAAGAATGAATGAATAATTACTTAAATAAAAAATAATTAAAGATATCTTCAAGATGAAGAGAATTATTAGATATTACAATTCATTCAGAAAAAAATAAGGAAAACGAAAATCAAAGAAATGAAACAAAATGAAAGATGTAGCTGACACTGATTTGGTATTGAAATAAATCAAATTTTTATCTCAACACAAAGATGAACAGTCAACAATTACAATGAAAATTAAGGAGCATTGTCATGTATATAAGTTACAATCTAAAATTTTCAATTCTGAGAAATATATCTCCCTGTCCAAAATATATATATATATATATATTGAAATTCATATTTCGTAAACTCAGGAATTAATTAGTAATTAATGATTAGTAAAACAAAAAGAGAATTAAAGACATATTAAAGTTCAAGAGATAAAGGTTAGACAAAATGAAATAAAATGCCATTTACATTAAATAGAGGTTTCATTCATTTAGAGAAATTGAGAAGTGGTTTCAAGAAAAAGCATTTTCTGGAGATTAAAAAAGTGATTTTCAACATGGTTAAATTAATTTTTAAAAGAGAAATGATACAAAAATAGAAATTAATTAATTAAAGATACATTAAACATACATCTGCACTTAAACCTTTAAAGATGAAAAGATAATTATAACAGCAAATAAAATGATGAATGGAATTAGAATTATTGAAAAATAGAATTCTTTAAGACAAACATAACCAAAACAAAAATAAAAAAAATAAAAGAAAATGAAACATGTAGCTGACATTCATTGGTATTGAAATCAAGTAAATTTTGATGTCAACACGAAGATCCACAATAAGCAATTGTTACTACGGCATTGCCATGCATATAAAGTTAATGATCTATACACTTGAGGATATGTAAAGCTTTGTAGAAATGAAGACAATAAATTGGAATGGGAAGGTAAACATAATGTAAAGCAATAAACATTCAAACATTATTCTACGAAAGGATGACTTAAGTAAATATTGTTTAGACATTACTATTGTTAATTCTGAAAACAAAAAGAAGCAGTTTGAAGCACAAGTCACTTATATAAACAAACATAAAAAAAAGACCCTAAAGAAATCTTGTGGTAAAAACTCTGATGGTGTTGTCTCGTTCCAGGTGAGCTTTGAAGACAACGAAATTTCCTTCCTTCAGGGCATTCCTTTGGCAAAAACGTTTCCATCCTTTTCATATTTTAGTGGACTTCTTCAATCCATTCCTTATGAGTACCTTTCACTCTACTCCTTCCAGAGGACCATCCAAAACCAATCTTTTAAATTTGTATTTGCGTACATGATTCGCAAAGTCTGAAGTCAGATCCTACAAATGTTGATTTTACATTTTAGTGCAAGTAATGTCATTGAAAAATTACTAAAATAATGAAATAAAAAATATACTGGTAAAACAAGGTGAAGTTAGGACTCACCAGGTGGCTTGCTCTGGCCTAGAATGTAGTCAAAGTTAAATTGAAATGAGTGTATGGGGAATTGTTCATGGTACGCATGCCAAATACATGCAAATTGTGTGTTGTAGGTGGTCCTTTGAAAATGGTGAACTGGAAAGTAGAACAACCAACGTAAGCAAAAAGAATGGCTTATGAATGTTCTATCTTGTAGAATTGTGTAAGATATGTCCAGCCTCCAATTATCCTTGGGTCTTGAAGATCCATGTTATATCTTACAACAACATGGTTACCCTTTTCGTCAACCAAGTGTCAATACTCGCTTAATTCATGTTTAAATGCGTAGCAGAAGGTTGGGTCCATGTAGCCAATATCCTTGTAAAAAAAAAACCAAAAATTTCTTGAAATGGAAGATCTTTCTACAAATACAAAGATGAAGTGCATAAGTTTGTAAAGTAAACAGAAACATGGGGCAAGTAACTCGTACCAAATCTGAGAAAAGGATGATACCCATTCTGGCTTTGATACTTGTTTGCCAAGCGCTTGTGGGGTTCGTAGTTTCCATTTGGATTTCTTTGTAGACGATCTTTGTGGACTACTATGGGTGCCCAGAAATATGTGTCTAAATAGATTGCATAGAAAAGAAAAGGGTCTAGAAGAGGGATTACAAAATGAAGGTTGTAATGAACATTTGAGTTGAAAAGATCTAAAATTGGCTTGGAGAAGAGAGCCTAGAAGAAAAAATTAAAATTTATCGAGAATGCAAGAGAAAGTTGCCTTGGAGAATGTAAGAAAAAGTTGGCTTTGGAAATAGAGCTTTGCAGAAGCAATTAATATGCATGGAGAATGTAACAAAAAGTTGGTGTTATGGACTTATTAAAATTGAATTAAAATTAAAATTAATTATAAAACGTTGTTTTCACCTCATACAAATTTTGTATTTTTAGTTAAAGTAAAAATTATACAATATATACAATATTTGAGTTGAAAATATGTAAAATTGGCTTGGAAAAGATAGCTTACTCGAAGAAATTAAATTCATCGAGAATTTAAGAGAAACTGGCCCTGAAGAACAGAGCTTAGCAGAAGAAATTAAGATTGATTGAGAATGTAAGAAAAAGCTGGTTTTGGAAACAGAGCTTTGCAGAAGCAATTAATATTCATGGAGAATGTAAGAAAAACATGGCTTTATCGACTTATTAAAATTGAAATTGAAATAAAATTAAAAGTAATTATATAACATTGTTTTCACTTCATAAGAATTTCGTATTTTTAGTTAAATTAAAAAATATACAATATACAATATTTGAGTTGAAAACATGTAACATTGGCTTCGAGAAGAGAGCTTACCTGAAGAACTTGAATTCATCGAGAATGTAAGAGAAAGTTACCCTGGACAACAGAGCTTAAGCCAAGAAATTAAGATTGATTCACAATGTAAGAAAAAGTTGGTTTTGGAAACAAAGTTTTGCAGAAACAATTAAAATTGATGATAATGTAAGAAAAACCTGGCTTTATGGACTTATGAAAATTGAATTAAAATTAAAACTAATTATAAAACATTGTTTTCTATTGAAAATAAAAAAAGTTGGCATAATAGCTAATTTTAAAACATTCAACATAAAATAAAAATTAATTTTAAAAAAAATGATTAAAAAAAACAAAATGAAAATCCTAATTTTATAAAACTAATAGGATTTTTTTAGACAAACATAACGAAAACCAAACTCAAAGAAAACGAAACATGTAGCTGACATTCATTTGATATTGAAATCAATCAAATTTTGATTTCAACACGAACATCCATAGTTAGCAATTACAAATAAAATTAAAGCATATTGGTATGTATATAAACTTGAACATCCAAAGTGAGCAATTACAATTATAATTAAAAGGCATTGGCATCTATAAAAATTGAATGATGTATACAGTGCAGCACATGTAAACTTGCATAGAAGTGAAGACAATAAATACAAAGGAATAAACATTCGAAAATTATAATACAAAAGGATGACTTAAGTAAATATTGTGAAGCTAAATATAAAACATTCATTATATTTAAAATATATTCAAATCTACAGAGAAGCCTAAAATACTTAAACATAGAAAATTGTGATGAAATGACATGCAATTGAGCAACACAATTTTCAACACAATGTAGCTGGGTAGGATTGAGTGTCAAATACATGAACATGTTCAAGACACTTATATATTAATCCAGCCTAATAGAAAAGATTCATTATATTGAAATTATATTCAAATACATAGAAAAGCCTGATACATAAGTTTTAAGTTTAAAAAGAAAGTAAATTGTCATGGAATGACATATTCAACTGAGTAATGCAGTTTTGAAGACAAATTAAAGACACCAAGTATTAAAGAAATTAACCCAACATTCTGCAAAAAATTATTAAAGAAGATCATACATAAATAGCTTTCTAAATTAAATTACATTGATGTACCTGGGCAACATTGAGTGTCAAAGACATGAAGGTGTTCAAGACAGTTATATACTAACCCAACCAAATATAACAGAATCATTATATTGAAATTATATGAAAATACATAGAAAAGTCTGATATACATACAGAAGTCTTACATTTAAAATGACAGTAAATTGTCATGGAATGACATATTCAATTGAGCCATGCAGTTTTGAAGACAAATTAAAGGCACCATGTATTAAAGAAATTAACCAAACATTCTACACAAAATTATTAAAGAAGATCTAACATAAATAGCTTTCTAAATTAAATTACATTGATCTAGCTGGGCAGCATTGAGTGTCAAAGACATGAAGGTGTTCAAGACAGTTATATGCTAACCCAGCCAAATAGAAAAGATTCATTATATTGAAATTATATGAAAATACATAGAAAAGCCTAATATACATACAAAAGTCCTAAATTTAAAAAGGAAGTAAATTGTCATAATTTGAGACATTTGAGACATACAAAATAACATAGAAAAGACTCAAACGTAAAGCCTAAAGCAAAATAACAAAGTATATCATAATTTCATACAGAAGTCGAATATAAAGCATATTTAAGAAGTTGGGACTTTAATACAACTCCAACTGATAAAATGCAGTTGTCCATAGGAATCATAAATTCAAATTGAAATTCAAATACAGAGTACAACTCGTAACTTCTCCTTAAAGATCCCAAAACATTCCAAAACGTTGCAAAACATTCCACTACAGCCAATTACTTGTTCTTAAACATCACAAAACAAAAATATTATCCCAAAAGAAATACAAAGCTTATCATGTCAGACGCCCTTCTCGGCCTTAATGTTCTTTTTTAGGGTCTTCAAAGGCAGATCATCCTCATTTGGGTGCACAATACCTTGAACATCTCTTTTTTGGGGTGTGACCCCCACTTCATTACCCATAACACTATTACTGGATAAATCGACCGGTGGTAGCTATGATACATTTGATGCATCTGAGAACTTGTTTAACAAATCCTGTAAAAGAACAGAGTCAGTCACAGATAGCACACATGTATTAAAAAACAACAACATCATTAACCTCAACAATGTTGATGCAACTTGCATCATGGGCTACACTCTTCATTCTGCCAATATCACAGTTTTCAAAATATGTGTCCTTCAGATACATAAAATAAATGTTAGTATGTAAATGAATGTTAAGTAAGAACGAAAGATAAAAGAATCAAAGAACACAAACCAAGGAACTTACAGAGGATTTCATACCAACATCGCTAAATTTCTTAATGATAGCTTCGTCCGTACATACCTTCTTAACTCTGAATGATTGGTCAAATCTAAAACTTTTTTTATTCTTACACTCAACTTTGAATAACATTGTCTGAACCACTAATACAACAAAGTCACTTGGAATATGGCCAACATTGTTTTAGTATACAACCATCTAGTAAGCAAACAAATATTAAACTTGTAGGCAAATAAAGAAAGCCAGATTCGGTTGCAGATAAAAAACCTTGTCTTGAGATTCCAAGATCTCATCACATGTCTTTTTCAATAGTGTGGTCGTATCCCTGTCAAAAAGCAGAAATGTCGTTGAATCGGTTTCATCAATGACACGAACCTTGATCTTATACCTGAAACAAAAATGTATTAAAATGTGAGAACAGTATATACATATATGTATTGAAAACAATTAAGAAAAGGGGCATGTTATAATAAAATAATTACCTAGGCATCATTTTCAACACATGCATATTGCATTTTTCACATAAGAACATCTTGGAGTTAGGATATACTGCTTTATTGTATATGCAAGCAGTATGCCACCACTCACCATCCTCAAGTACATGTTTGATAGTACCCAAAACAACAAACGTTACATCCTATTTGTACAACCAAATTAGATTTGCCCATTCGACCATCACTCAGAACGCAAACAATAAAAAAATGTAAAATTGATACCTCTTTGCAATCCTTCAGACACTGGATTGAACTAGGAGTGAGTTTCAGGAAATAATCCTCCGCACTATTTTTAGAAGACTCAGACAACTGGGTCAACCCTTGGGAACGTGACTCAGTACTATCAAGCAACCTATAAAGTATAAAAAAATAGAAGTTCAATAGCTACTAGAAAATAGGAACGAAGAATAACAATACCTTTTCTTAAGCACCATGGCTTCTTCACAAAAAACATTGTACACAATCTTCGTGCAATCAATACAATTATGCATATAAACTTTATCTGTACACAAACAATGAAAAGTGTTGTGACATGTCCAAAGAAAATAATTATTTTAAGTATGAAGTACTTCTTGGTATGAATTATACCTTGAAAAACCTTGACCTTGGCAAAAGGTATACTGACAACCACGTTATGAACATCTCCAGATAATAGGAATGAATTCAAATCATCCACATAATTTCCAAACAATATGCATTCAATACGAAAACTAATTGACCAAAATAACATATGTTAAAGACAATAGACTACAGTTAATAGTTAATAGTTAATAGTTAATGAAGCATAAAGCCACAACTTCTATACATATAGTTAATCGAATATAAAGCAATTCCCATTTTTTTCCAACTTTCTTTCAGTTCCTACTCCGGTCAGAAATCCCATGACATCTGCAAAAAATAAAAAATATTAAATTAAATAGTATTGCTCACGTTCATATTGCAATTGGAACATTACACTTGAAATAAACTCGCCCACTAAGTAATCTATGTCAAATCCAAAAGCAGTAATGACTGAAAGAGGAATGTAGGTAGTCTTGCATTCTGGAACCAACTTGCTATCAACTGAACTGACTTTAGTTCCAAACTGGAAGTTAATCTTGGTAACTATGGTGTGTGGTTCTGAATGAACTACCATTTGCAGCAACACTGAGACAATGGATTGAGTATGCATTACCCTCAAAGATTTGGTGTTGGAACTTGTAAATCAGGGTTTCCTAACTGAAGCATGAATCTGAACACCTTGCACATGAATATACCAACAAAATGTTAAAAAGTGCAAAAGGTTGGTGGAAATCTAAAACAAAGTGTTGCTTGTATAATCACCTGTCCATGTTGTAGCACCAATTCCATTGAAACATGCTTGGTGAAATTAGCAACCACCCACAATCATAACACCCTAACCATAATATTCTTCTCATTTTGGGGTGTAAGTTCTTGTAGAGAGTGGTGTTCTTTTTGCAAAGTCGACATTTTGAATTCACATGTGGGCAAAGGAAAAGAATGCACATATATAAATAGCTTAATGAACAGCTAAAAAAACATAAAGAAATTCAAAATATAATTTAGATTTTCGAACCCTAATTTTGAAATTGCAAACCCTAATTTGGGCTCAGATGTAGTGAAACCCTTATTTACTCACTAAAAAATTTGAACATCCACAGAGAAGAACAAAGGGAATCAGAACATACCGGGTAAGGTTTTAGAAAGCCTCTGTCCAATGCAAATGCAATTAGGGTGCTATGTGAACCTCAAAATAAACACTACTTTATTGTTTGGAAGCGTAAGATGGAAACCCTAATTTATTCATTGATAAACAAAGCACTTAGGACTTATTGCGCAACATTTGACCACCTCTTTAAGAAAATAGCACCTACAGTAGGATTGTAGCACGTTTTTGCCAATCTCTGTTGCATGCAGCGGCCATTAGGCGATTTAGGTTTTAGCACAATATTGGCAAAACGATTGGCAAATCTTGGCGTGCTTACAGGACATCATTTTCTGGGGAAAAATTGAAATGAAAAGACGATTAGGTATGGCAGGCATTACAGACTCTATGGTGCAGAAAAAAGACGAATGAAGAAAAGGAGACTAAGTTGGATAGGTATGTGTGAGCAAAATGTTCTTAGAGAAGAAAAAGAGATGATTAGGGTTTTGACGTTTCAGAGAACATGAAACTGTGAGAGAAGCCTCTTCCTGAGAAAAACATGAAGAATGGAGATGGAGAAGATGTGCGGAACGTTTAGGGTTTGGTGTTTTAGAGAAGATGAAATCGTGATCTTTGAGGGTTTGTCTTGCGCGTGAGAATGGAGATGGAGAAGATGTGCAGAGTGTCATTTTGGAGAAGATGAAAGCGTATTAAAGCGTGTTGCTGAGAATGGGTTTGGATTAGCGTGTTGGTGAGAGTGGGTGTTGGACATAGAAGCATGAAAGAGAAGTGTGAGAGCCAGGTTTTGAATTTGAATTTCAATAGTACACATGTCACTCGCAGGGATAGCCACATCATAATTTTTACTATTTGTGGTTAAAAAATTGTGCTTTTTTTTGTTACGAATAAAGAATTTGCATTTTGTGCTCCTTTGTTTTGTTTTGTATTATTTATTGATTGATATAGATATACATTTACCTTATGAGTTTTCTATTTTTTAATAAAACTGTAATATATTTATTGTGTAATTTTATTTTAATAAATATATATAATTTGTGTTTGTAAAATAAAATCTTAAATATTTACAATAATTAATAGGAAATATATAAATCGTTGTCTAAACTTATTTTCATGCATTAATTTCAAAAAATAATAGTTATACAATTGTTTATTAATTTTTAATAAATCTTATTTTGTAACATATTTATTATAATAAGTTAAATATAAATATTTTATTTTATTTAATTAAAATAGTTTTTAAATTTATGTGTTGTAAGTAACATTTTTAAAACTTAAATTTAAATTTTACTTTATAATTTTGTACAATTTATTAGCTTATCCTTAAAATAACATGAACAAAATTTATATAAGATAGTAAATTAAAATTAAAAATACTATATAATAAGACATAAATTAGATGTCAATAAATTTTAAATCAATCAATCATTCTAAGAAGTAAATAGTAATTTTTATTTATATATATATACTATTTATTAACTTATTTTATTTTATACATAATTTAATAAAATAAAATAATTATATGATAAGTTTTAATAAATCAATATTATCATACTTTTATTCCAATATTTTTAAAAATATATACTTTATATTTGTTATTAGCGTGAGAAAATTCTTAAAAATATAAACTAAAATTATAATAAAAAATATTTACACATAACAATTTAATAGTTTAAAATAAATTAAAATATATTCTTAGCATTCAAATATATAAGCTGATTAAATTTAAGTCAAATTTGATATCAATTTTTCAATATAACCTTAGATCATAAATTAAAAGATGAGTGATAAATTCACCTCCACATTAAGAATAGAGTTAAACCATTAACACTAAATAAAAGAGATCATATATAGAAATCAAGAGTAAAAAGACTTTGATAAGTTTGATAAATTACATTCAATCTTAATATAAAGGAAGTTTAGTCACTCATGATTGTCAACACCCAATTTCGTCTAGGTAGTTTTAAAATTGTTTAAAAAAGAGTAAAACTAAGTTGCAAAAATATTCAAAAAAGAATTAAAAATACCAAAATAATAAAAATAATAATTTGAGATATTAAAAAATATCTTTTGAAAAAAAAATAGCTTCTTTATTCAAAATTCAACTCATATTTTATCAATTGAACAAAAATACATCATTGCATATCTAAGCCCGGTTTCGACTGGCATTTACATATTTAAGTCCAGTTTCGACTGACACATGCACTTCCAAGTCCAATTCCAACTAGCACCTGCACATTTAAATCCAATTCCAATTGGCACATGCATGTTTAATGCCAGTTTTGGCTGGTACCTACACACCAAAGTCCAATTTTGAATGGCACCTACATTTCTAAGTCTAGTTCCAGTTGGCACTTTCATATCAAAGCCCAGTATCTTCGTGGCACCTACATAAAATTACATTTTTTTCCTTTTTGCATTGTAGATTGAAGGTTTGTTCCATCCACGGATGACCTTTACATCCTTTTTTATGTTTCAGATTGATGGTTTGCTTATCCCATGAACGACCTAGACATCCCTTTCCTTTTATCTTTTTAGATCAAGGCCCGCTTCATTCATATGAATGGTCGTTGACTCTCCTCTCTTTATCTTTTTGGATCATGGCCCGCTTCATTCATATGAATGGTTATCAAATCCTTGGTTCTTTTTCTTTTGGATCGAAACCCACTTCATTTATATAAATGGTTATCTAGTCCTTTGTTCTTTCTATTTCAGATCAAAACCCACTTCATTCATATGAATGGTTATCGAATCCTTTGTTCTTTTTGTTTCGAATCAAAACCCCGCTTCATTCATATGAATGGTTATTGAATCCTTGGTTTTTTTCGTTTCGGATCGAAACTCGCTTCATTCATATGAATGGTTATCGAATCCTTGGTTCTTTTTCGTTTTGGATCGAAACCCGCTTCATTTACATGAATGGTTATCAACTCTGTTATTTTTACCTTTTGGATCAAGACTCGCTTCATTCATATGAATGGTCGTTGAATTCGTTGTCTTTACCGCTTGGATTGAGGCTCGCTTCATTCATATGAATGGTTATCGAATCTGTTTTGTTATCTTTTGGATCGAAACCCACTTCATTCATATGAATGGTTATCGACTCCATTGTTTTTATGATTTGGATCAAAACCTGTTTCATTCACATGATTGGTTATTGACTTTGTTGTTTTCATTTTTTTGATTGATGGTCCGATTTGTTCATATGAATAAAATACAATCATCCTAAATGTATGAAATTTTCAGAATAAAATACAATCATCCTAAATTATTTCAGAAAAAATAAAGAATGAAACTGCAATGCAGACTATAAATATGAATAAAAGAGGCATAAGAACAAAATGTAACTTAAATACGTTAATGAATTACCTCGGTAATTAGTTTAGTAAGGTATTTCAAAACAATATAAACTTGTAATCATAATCAATAAATCATATAATAGGTGAGATACATGTTGTAACACCCCAAATTTTTTATGAGATTAATTAAATATTTTTAAGAAATTTCAGGATTTTTAATTTAATTAATATACATTTTTTATTTGATTTTAATATAGTATTCGATTTCATAATTATAAAAAGATTAATTTTATAATATGACATCTTATTTAGATAAATATTAAAGTCTTAGGTCATTCAAAACACCAACACTTTGAGAGATAGGAAGAGAGAAAGTCATTCCCCTTTTTTCACAGGACTACTACAGTAAAACCACTATTGCAGATTTGTTCACTGTTGGATCGAGCTAGAAATTTAACAGGTGGTCTGTCACTAGGGATGGAAATGGGGCGGGGCGGGTGCGGGTTTCACTATCCCATGCTCATCCCCAATATAAAAATTCATCCGCATCCTCATCCCCATACCCAACGGGTATGAAAATTTTGTCTCATCCCCATCCCCACTGAGTAACGAGCATATCCTCATACCCATACCCGCATTCTTATTGTTTTAAATATGAATTCTACAATTCTTTTAAATAAATAAACAAATCACAAAAAAAAATTATGATATTATTAGGATTTAATATCAAATACAAAAAAATGAATTGTAATTTCATAAATCTTTAACATGTATACATACATCATGTATCATGTTGATCAGAATCATTTAAAATAGTTATTTTTCTCTACTCCTCAATTTGATTACTTTCTCTAAGACTCTGTCCCTAAAATATTTTCTGCTCTTGTGTAAAATTAACATGATCATTGCAGTTTATAGAAATAATTCAAAAAAAGATAAACTAAAATTTTTTCCATTTATAAACCATTTAATGAAGCACACAACAATTCTTAACACACACACACACACACATATATATATATATATATATATCATCACATCAAATAATATTCTTATAACATCTCAAGCCAAGTGTCTAATGATTCTCTTACAAGGTCCAATTCAAACATGCAATCTTAATCCTTAAGAATAGAGGAAAGAAAAAGAGGGAACATAGAAAGAGACAAAATTTACTTGAAACTGGAGTTGATCGGGTAGAAATACTCCTCTCGCTCTCTAGATCACAGTTGTGGATTTTGATTTTGAAAAAGATGATTGGAGATTATGGAGTTAGGTTTGGAAAGGAGAAGTCACAGAGAGAGAAAAAAATAATATAGAAATCAGAATTCATCAATAAGATAATAGAGATAAGAAAGACTCTGGAGCTTTTTTTACTATTAATATCAACTAACAAATCTCTTTTTCTAAACAAAATTATGATTTCTTGAAAAATTTTATTAACTCATTAAATATAATTTTTAGTACCAATAAAAAATTAGCAGTCACTCATAATATTTAAATTAAATTTTATTTTCAAACATAATTTTATGATTAATTTAATAGAAATATATTAGTAATTTCAAACGGGGACGGGTATGAGTACAGGCACGGGTATGAGTACGGGGATGGGTATTAAGATGGTATGGGGACAGGACGGGCGAATATGTGCATACCCATCCCTATCCCCATACCCAATTTAAAAAATCCAGGTATTATCCATAGTCAGTCAATGCGGGGATTCCCCGTCAAACTCGGGGAGGGTTTGGTTAATACCCACGGGGACGGGTTCATTTGTCTTCCCTATTCGTCACACATAGTTTTTCATTATGATCGATTGGATCGTTGATATGAGGTCTGAGTAGGGAGATATTTAGTTCGCAAAGTAGTTGTAATTTGGGGTTTTTCATTTTCTTTATTCTCTATTTAACAAGGAAGAGAAGAAGAGCTTGAGTGGAAATTTTAGGGTATCGGGAGCATTGTCTGCACATAAAAAAGGTAAGGGAGGAGTGAAAACTCGCTTTGGGGTGTGGAATATTGTTGAGTAGTGGAGTTGGCCCCCAATTCCTTAATTTGGGTGTGTTCTTGAAAGAGAGGTTTTCCTCTTTCATCTCTATATGATTCCTAATTATTCTTGTATGTTCCTTATGATTTGAATTGAAGAATAATGTGTGTAATTTCTTAATTTGATAATATTTTGATTTCTTGACCCAATTCCTTATTTTTAGGTGTGTTCTTGAAAGAGGGGTTTTCCTCTTTCATCTCTGTTTGATTCCTAATTACTCTTATAGGCTCTTTTTTATGTGAATTGAAGAATAATATGTATAATTTCTTAATTTGATAATATTTTGATTGCTTTGGAACACCTTAAGGATTCTTGTGGTACCCTAAAAAGGGGATGAGTCAAGGGTGACATAATTTTTAATGATGAATGAAGGATAATGTGTGTTAATTGAATATTATTATATTGTTTTATCCACTGATTATGATAAAGCCATGTGTTAAGTGTTGTGACTGTAAATTTGAGCTTATATGAAGGAAAATGTGTATGAGTGTATAAGAAGTCCTTGGACTTATGTGAACATGCATCATAACGAGAGATCATTGTGTATTGCTATTGCGGTCAAGTGTGATATATGATTGGTGCCACATGCATCATAATGTGAGATCATAAGGTGAGATCACAACGTGAGATCATAAGGTGAGATCACAACGTGAGATCATTGTGTATCGCTTATGCGGTCAAGTGTAATATGTGATTGGTGACACATGCATTCATCATCATAGTGTATATATGGGTACGACATGCATTGCATACAATGCAATTATGATATGGATATGTTGAGCTTATAGATATTTCCTATTGAGGTTAAATTAATTTGTTTCTCATGTTCGGTTAAGATTAAGTATTGATTAATTGTTTTTTGTGTGAGACTATCCTGCAGTTTCTTTACACCACAACCTGAGCAAGATATTTCTCACTCCCTTTGTTTCTTTGTCTTGTTTTTCCTTTCGTATTGTAGGTGATCTCTAGTTTGATGTTAGTGATTTTAGTGGTGAGGCTTAGTGTTCATGAGATTGCTTTGATAGGATATGTGACACTGGAATAGGAGTAGAAAATTAGAATTTGGGGTTTATTTTACATCATGTAATGTTATCAGTGAATGTGAATCTTTTATGTTGTGTACACTATTATTATAGATTTTAGTAATTATGAGTTTACTATAGACCTTATAAAATGTGTTACTTTTATTCTCATGAAATATGATGTGGGTAAAGGGTGTCACACATGTACTTTCCAAACCAATCAAAATACAAAATATGCTTGTCTTTCTCAATGTTGATATTTTGCTTCAACATCTTCCAAGGAATATCCCTCTATCGAGTCCATGTTATATTCTATAGCAACAAGTGGCATTACATCATTATTCTTCATCATTGTCTCAAAACTCAAGCCCACTAATTTTTTTAGAATGAAGATCATCACATTCACTTAAGAATCTAGCATATAAATCCCATGCAAGTAAAATTTGACTATATAATTATTTTTCATAATGTGAATATCATGAATTATAAATATTATAAATACTACTAAAAAATAGAACAATAGAAGATCTTTGCAATGTTCATTAAAGAACTATCAACTTTGAAATGTTTTTTACAAAACAAATCAACATCTTCAAAGGAATACCCTATACAGTGTTATTGTTCATTAGTAACTATTTACGTATTAACAAATAATCACAAGAAATAATTGTAAAAAATTCAGCTATATGGTTTTATATGGTTTATTGATTACCCATCAAGCTTTATATGTTTCTTATCTAACGTTTTGAATACTTTAGTGCTTTAATATTAATCAGTTCTATTTTCAACACTAAGTGCATGTCAACTACAATTTTGTCTTATATCTTTCTTCTTTTATTGAATATTTATTGAACATATTTATAGTACATGTTTATAGCATGCTAAGTGTAAAGTTTTGTAATGAGGGCTTATATGTTTCTTATATATTATTTTTAACACTCACATATCATCATGAATTTCTAGGTATGTATCATTTTCGAATTACACATTTGAATAGTGTTTGTTTTCAATTTTCAATCTTCATTGTTTATTAGGTTATTAACTCGGTGTTGAGATGAATTTGATCATTTCAAAAGTTCAGTGATACATGTTTGAAGATAATGGTTAGTATATTGATTGGTCTAAGATAATTTCTAATCTTTTTACAATTATTTCTTCTATTGTTCTATTTTTTAGTAGTATTGATATGCAAGTGCCAACCGAAACTCGACTTAGAAATGCAAGTGCCATTTAAAATTGGACTTTGGTGTGTAGGTGCCAGCCAGAACTGGCATTAAACATGCATGTGCTATCCAAAACTGAATTTAAATGTGCAGGTGCCAGCCGAAACTTGATTTAAACATGCAGATGCCAGTCAGTGACGGAGTTTCTTCGGAGCAAGAGGGTCGTTGCCCCCAAAACTTTTTATGATTCAATGCATACATAATGAGAATTAAATAAGAAATTTTTTTAATATTTTTATAACTCCTGTCATTTAATGTTAATAAATACTCTCTCCTTCCTTTTAATAATCATTTTCTCTCTCCGCATTTGTTTATATTTATATGTTGTTTGAAAATTTCAGTATTAATTATTTGTTATTCCTTTTATCTTTTGTTTAAAAATAAAATAGAGTTAAAATATTGTTCTTAATGGAATTGCAACTGACAACATTAATATTTTACCTCTTCGTCTACCTTCTTTCTAATAAATCTAATTTATTTTATTTCAAAAGAAATATGTTAAAATGAAACTACAAAGAAAAAAATGAAAAAAGAGGCTCTACTAATGTTCACTCTCCTTACATCATAGAGAGAATTGAAAACTCAATGAAAAGTAAAATTAGATGGGATTTTAAATCTCTTGTTGGAAGTCAAATTTTTCTACTAATTTTTTAAATAAAAAATTGTTATGGTAAAAATTGTAGAGGGAAGATCATTTTGAGAAAAAATATATTTAGAAACGCCTCTTTAATGGAAAGAAGGGAAACTTATATTTTATTAAAGAGAGAAAAATAATATAATAATTTATTAAGGAGAAAATGTAAAAGGAAAGGGATATTATTGGAAAAATTTAATAAATTTATTATAAATTATAAAATTTAATAATTTCCTTAGTTTGTGTAATCTAATAGTAAAGGACTATTAAAAAGAAACAGATGAAATATTAAATCATAAAATTAATTATAAAAAAGAATAAGAAAATTGATAAAATGTTATATTATCTTCCTTCACCCCCTAACTTGTCTATTTAGTTCATTCTTTTCTTTAACTCATTTTCTTTGTGCCATCTCTAAAAAAAAGGTAACTCCCTCTTGACTCACTTTATACATGAGAGTTTTAAATGTTTCTCATGTTTTTTTACATTTCTGTTTGTAATCTTTTGTTGTCTTTTTAAAGTTCTTACAATCTACTTAATTTAAGCATTCTTATATTTTTAAATATTTTTGTATGAAAAATATTTAGGTACATAATAAAATTTTAACTCTTATATTTTTATAACCTACATCACTAAGTATTTAATCATATTTTTATAGTTTATTTTTTAATTTTTAACTTTCATGTTATTTAAATAGATATATTGATGAAGAATAAAAATAGATTTATTTTCTACATTGAATATTAGATTAATTTCTTTTCATAATAGGATTATTTGTATTTAAAAAATAACTGACAATTTTAATTTAAATTTAATTATTGACGAGTTCAAGAATTTGAAAAGATAATCCTTTAAACAAATATAAACAAATAAAGACAATCATTTTATAATTATAATTATATTAAATTATGTACTTATTTTGGTTGTATTAGTGACAATTATTATATATAAATTTTAAATATATTATTTTGGCCCCTCCAAAATTATTAGTCAAGATCTGCTATTGATGTCAGTCGAAATCGGGCTTAGATATACAATGATGTATTTTTTTTCAACTAATAAAGTATGAGTTCAAGTTTGCATAAAAAAAAGTATTTTCTTCAAAAGATATTTTCTAATATCTAAAATTAATATTTTAGTATTTTTAATTCTTTTTTGAATATTTTTGCAAGTTAGTTTTACTATTTTTTTAAACAATTTTAAACTACCGAGACGAGATTGGATGTTGACAGTAAACTTCCTTTGTATTAAAATAGAATGTAATTTATCGTTTTGTTTTACTCTTGATTGCTATATATGATGTTTGTTATTTAGTGTTAATGGTTTAACTCTATTCTTAATAGCGAGGTGAATTTATCACTCATATTTGATTTACGATTTAAGGTTATATTGATTTCAAAATTGATTTAAATTTAATCACTTTATAATGCTAAGAATAGATTTTAATTTATTTTAAACTATTAAATTGTTATGTGCAAATATTTTTTATTATAACTTTAATTTATATTTTTAAGAATTTTCTCACGCTAATAACAAATATAAACTATATATTTTTAAAAAAATTGGAAATAAAAGTATGATAATATTGATTTATTAAAACTTATTATATAATTATTTTATTTTATTAAATTATGTATAAAATAAAATATGTTAATAAATAATATATATATATATATATAAATAAAAATTACTATTTACTTATTAGAATGATTGATTGATTTAAAATTTATTTACATCTAATTTATGTCTTATTATAGTATTTTTAATTTTAATTTCCAATCTTGTATAAATTTTGTTAATGTTATTTTAAGAATAAGTTAATAAAGTGTACAAAATTATAAAGTAAAATTTAAATTTAAGTTTTAAAAAAAGTTACTTACAACACAAAAATTTCAAAACTATTTTAATCAAACAAAATAAAATATTTGTGTTTAACTTACTATAATGAATATTTTACAAAATAAGATTCATTGAAAAATTAATAAAAAAATGTATAACTATTATCTTCTTAAATTAATGTATAAAAATAATTTTTTATTTGGAATAAGTGAAACATCAACATTGAGAAGGACAAGCGTATTTTGTATTTTGATTGGTTTGGAAAGTACATGTATTTTCACCTAGACTTTTATATGATTTATTCATTAAGATTACAAGTTTATATTGTTTTGAAATACTTTACTTATCGAGCTAATGTATTTAAGTCACATTTCGTGTTCTTATCCCTCTTTTATTTATATTTATATTTTGTATTGCAGTTTCATTCTTTTATTTTTTTTAAAATAATTTAGGATGATTGTATTTTATTCTGAAAATAACATTGGTCATACATTAATTTTTTTTCATTGCTGACATGAGATTTTCGTGCTGAGGTTAAATCTATTTGTTCAGTATCAAGTGTATGTTAGCTATAGTTATTGAACTATGGTAAATGTTGAATTGTTTCTATTTAATTTGATCTCTACTCTTTAAGCAAAAATGTTATTTGGTTTGCTAAATTACCTTTCTTCTTCGTAGGTGATTTCTACTATTTTAGGGTTACGTTTCTTCAACTCCTTTTCTAGTAAATGTTGTGTTTGTGTATTCTTTACCTAAATTGTTTGCTTAAACCATGTTTTGTTCCAGTAGCCTATAAATGATGTTCCTGTTCTATTTTGTGTTGCCACTGATAAATGTTGAACGATTTTTATATAATTTGATTTCTACTCTTTACTAAAAACTTTGATTTGTATTTGTGTTTTCTTTACTTAAACTTAAACCATGTTCTGTTCCAGTAGCCTGTAAATGATGTTTCTAGTCTTTCTTTTTTAATTTTTTTGCTATATTTCATGTTCTGTTTGCCTAAACTATTTTGGTAGTTCTTTTTGTGTTAATTATTTACATTTGAAAATCTGATCCAAGCTAAACCTGTTTTTGGAGCAAAATAAAAACGAGTGTCGTTCTGATCATTTGCTAGGAGATTGTGTAAATGTTTATATCATTTTAATGAAATAAACATTGAATATGCCAAGCAACACTTCTCCATTATTTGATTTATGTCCCACACACAAATTTCTATATATCTTTCCTTTAGAAAGGAAAATATTTTCTTTCATCTTCAATGAAGTGAGATATTTGTTGTCTATTCCAGTTACCTTTTTTGCACATCAATCATATTATATATCATATATCATATATCATATCATATAACATACATCATATTAGTTACATTTGAAAACCTGTTTTTGATGATAAGCAAATTCTCAAATGCTTCAATGAATGTCATTCTATAATAAAGTCAAATTTTGAAATTCTCAAATGCTTTAGTAATTGACATTTGCTGGAACATTTTGTAAGTGTTTATATCATTTTAATGAAATGTTTTGATTGAAAATTTCTAATAAAGTCATATATTAGTTACATTTGAAAACACGTTCCAAGCTAAACCAATTTCTTGTAATCAAATGTTTTTTATTTTATGACATCATTATGTAATTATATGAGTGTCATTATGATTATTTGCTATGACATTGTGCAAGTGCTTATGTTATTTTAATGAAATAAATACTGAATGTAAATTGTGTGATTTTTAATAGGCAGTTATGACTTGATTTTTTGTTGATTTTAGATGTGGTTAGGTTGTTGCTCAACAACTAAATCTCTTTATTTTAAGGAATCTCTCAAAGGTTCCATCGACGGATCTAGACTTTGATGACAATGGCAAGTGATGACTTCTATGGAATGTCATGTCATCTTGCTTAGGTTGTGTGTTTTGCTAAATATTTTTGTTGTTTCAAGTAGAAAAGTGAGCAGTGGTACTAGTTCTGTAGTTTTTGCTAGTCTAATGGAGTGGTGGGACCATAACATGACAAAGGTGAATTGTTGATTCGATTTGTGAATTTAAAAAAGGTACCGTTGTTATGTTATCAATGATTGTTTCAAAGCCTTTAAAATTTTATTTGCAACTACAACTGACATCAATTGTATCCTCATTTTTTCTGCAATATCATGGTGAAACCAAGATTGTGACTAAAATTTCAAACCTTCATTGCAAGTATTTTATGGCTATTAATTACTTGCTATTTTATATATGGAGCTATTTTGGTTTGTTTTCCATGGCATAACGTATTAGTTGTCTACTTCTAGCATGAATGGAACAAACCAAACACAATGCATGCAGCTTGCATTATTTTTTTCTGTCATCGATTTATGTTTATGGATCCTGATCTATGTTGAGGCAATAATTCAAACAAAATAATGTGATGATTACTTCAAATTAATTCAATGTTATTGTCATCTTCACCATTTTGTGTAGCCATGAGTGAAATTTTTGCTCTCAAGTTACATCTTTCTTTTCTTTTTAAAGCGCTTGTGAAAATTCTATCCCTTATATCTTCAAATATTTTTGAAAAATTTGCAGAGGAATTTAGAAGTATTTGATTTCAAACAAAAAATTGGAGTGTCGGATCACATCCATTTTAGTTGTGCTACATATGAACTCCAGCTGAACACATGAGTTAGTAATGACAAATTCTGATGATGGAATTTTGATTCACATCTATAACACTGCCCTCATGTTAATGAGCTACCAAGTTAAACTACACATTTTGAAATAATATATATATATATATAAATTATACTTTATAATGCACAAATTTTTATTTAATTTATAAAAAATATTAAATTATTTCAAAATCTTATTTTATAATAATTTTAATCTATATTTTATGATTTTGCTTATAATCTAACTCACAATATAAACTATATTTTTTTTAAAGAAGTTAAAGATAAAATTATGTTTAATTTTATATATAGATATGATATTAATTTATTAAAAGTTATTATATTATTATTTTTTAGTATTAGATAATATATGTGTCCAAAAACTATATTGATTGTACTAGGATAATATACAATTATCAATGTGAGCAAGTAATGGATCTTAAACAAATGTATATGAATAAATCAATTAGTTTCTTATATGATTACTTCAATGTTATGAACTCTACTTAGGATGTATGAAGCTTTGGATATAAAAAATAAAACAAGGTGTATATTTGAACTCTGCATAGGATATATGAAACTTTAGAGTCACTATCACAAGGTCTTAACCACTTGATAGACTCTTTCAAAAATTGTTGATAGACTCTTCCAAAAATTGTAAAGAAGTATATTATCGTTTTTCATCTTATATCAGTTGTTTAAAAATGTGCGTATCGTGATCATGGTTGACAGCTGTAGCAGTGTTGTTGCAACGATTGTTTCAAAGACTTTAAAATATTTTTTTTCAACTACAACTCACATCAATTGTATTCTCATTTTTTCAGCAATATCATGGTGAAACTAAATTTGTGACTAAAATTTTAAACCTTCAGTACAAGTATTATAGTATTATATGGCTATTAATTACTGCTAATTTTTATTTTATATATGGAGTTATTTGGGTTTGTTTGCGATGACATAAAGCAATAACTTCCTGCTTCTAGTATGAATGGAAGAACCTAAACACAATGCATGCTCTCAACGATTTATGTTTATGGATATGTGCAACTTTATATATAGATAAGATGTTAATTTATTAAAAGTTATTATATTATTATCTTTTTCTAATTTATATCTAACATAAAATAAATGAATAAATAATATAAAAATATATATAAAAGAATATTACTAATTATTTAATAAAATTGATTTAAAATATAATTTTTATATATTTTACATATTTTATGTTTAATTTTTATTTTTTTATAAATTTTTTTAATAATATTTTAGAAATAAGTAAATCAATTTTAAAAACTTGTAAAATAAAATTTGAGTTTGACTTATTAAAAATATAATTTTTATGTAGTTAATATAGTTTTAGTTAAAATATAATTAATGTTATTACTATTATCTTTTAAATTTAAGGTTTAAAAATAATTTTAAGCAAATAGTTATACATTTCCTATTGATTATTTATGAATATTTTAATATTTAATTTTTCAAACATAAGTTATATTTATATATATATATATATATATATATTAAAACTAAAATTACATAATAAATTTATTACAATTTTATAAAATTAAAAAATATGCAAAAATAAGTATTTTACCATTAATCACATTAATAAATAATTTGCTGAATGAATCTTGAAGATTGGTGATGGTCACAATGATGTTGATGATAAAGGGAAATTTGATCTAACCATACCAATCAATTAGCTCGTAACATATCAAGCCAAAGCTTTACAATCACTAGTACAGTTTGTCTATCCATAACTTTTGCATAATATGAAAACCATCAATTTTCTGACAAAGAGCAATACTTGCGCCAACTTTATGGATGACATTGATTCATGTTATGGATGACATTGATTCAACTACCTTCATTTCATAGGTATCTGTTGTTGTAAAAACCATGTCCAATGTTTGAATACAATGTCAAGAACAGTCTTTATTGGATTTTCAATTTCTTATATATAAATGTAGATGAGTTGTTAATTATCTCTTCAATGTACTTTAACAAAGTAATATAGTTGAAAAATTGTCTAGGAGTTTGAAGATCTAATTTAACAAAAACTTTTTGTTTAAAGTACAATAAAAAAATAATCAAACATTCAAATTTGAACAAACAAACAGGGTGAAAAAAATTGGTAGGATCAAAACATTATTCAATAGTTCAGTGATGCATTTTTAAAGATAATGGTTAGTATATTAATTGGTCTAAGATAATTTATGATTTTTTTACAATTATTTCTTGTGACTATTTGTTAATACGTAAATAGTTACTAATGAACAATAACATTGTTTAGGATATTCCTTTTGAAGATGTTGACTTCTTTTGTAAAAAGGAGTTCAAAGTTTATAGTTATTCAATGAACATTGCAGAGGTTTTCTATTGTTTTATTTTTTTAGTAGTATTTATAATTCATCATATTGGCATTATGAAAAATAATTATATAGTCAAATTTTACGTGTATATATTTTTGCAGGATTCATTAGTCAGATTCTTAAGTAAATGTGATGATCTTGATTGTAAATTAGTGGGCTTTAGCTCTGATAGTGATTTGAAGAATAATAATGTAAAGCCACCTATTAAACGTGCTAATTACCGAGCTACAGTTTTAAATCTATTGAATTGTTTTAATTTTGAATTTGAATGTTGTTTGTTTATCAGTATTGGAAGGATGTTGAATTTCAATGTTGTCTTTCTTTTTTGATTGAACAATCATTATTTACAAATTTACAACTTGTTGAGGCTAAAATTTCGTGTTAAAATCAAATTTATTTGTTTGATTAGTATCGTATCTCAATTATATTTTTATATGGTTTATTGATTATGTATTTTATCACTTGTTATTTCAATATGAATTTTGATGTATATATAATTTTTAAATTACATATTTGTATAGTATTTGTTTTCAATATTCATTAGAGAGTTCCTTGTTTGTTAGGTTATTTAATTATTGTTGAGATAAATTTGATATTTTCAACATTTCATCTACCAAATTATTAAATAGAATATAAACATAATATTTGTAATATTTATTAATTATTATTAAATTAATATATCATTTATATTATTTATTAATAAGTTTAAATATTTGGGAACAGTAATATTTTTTTCATTTAAAATAAAATATATATAAAAAAAATTACATTTTATAATGCTAAATTTTTTTATTTAATTTATCAAAAATATTAAGTTATTATGTTAAAAATGTTATTCTATAATAATTTTAATTCATATTTTATAATTTTTCTTATAATTTAATGTACAAATATGAACTATATATTTTTTTGAAAAAATAGAAAAAAAATTATGTACAGTTTTGTATATAGATAAGATGTTAATTTATTAAAAATTATTATATTATTATTTTTTTCTAATTTATATCTAACATAAAATAAATAAATAAATAATATATGAAAATATATATAAAATAATATTCTATTTATTTAATAGAATTGATTTAAAATCTAATTATTATATATTTTATATATATTATGTTTAATTTTTATTTTTATAAGATTTTTTAATAATATTTTAGGAATAACTAAATAAATTTTAAAAAATTGTAAAAGAAAATTTGAGTTTAACTTATTAAAAAGTATTACTAACAATATTTAAATATTAGTATTATTTTTACAAAACTAATAAAAGCATTTATATTTAATTTACTTAATGACTTTTACTAAATATTTTTGTGGGAAAAATTAAAATATTTTTTATGTAATTAATATATTTTAATTATTTATAGAAAAATAATAATCATTTTATTACTATACGTTTATGTAATTTAAATAAATATTTTATTTGAAAAAAGTATAAAAAATAATTTTTATATACATACAAATTTTCATTTAATTTACGAAAACCATTGAATTATTATATTTAAAATATTTTTTATATTTTTAATTCATATTTTTCCTGTCTTTGTTACACTACAATAAAAAAAATGAATTATATGTTTTTTTAAATTAGAAATAAAAGTATGTCTACTCGAGTATGTAGACATCATATTGATTTATTAAAATTTCTCATATAATTAATTTTTTTTATTAAATTATATATAAAATAAAATTTGTGAAAAAATAATATATAAAAAAATTACTATTTGTTTCATACAATAATTAACTAATTTAAAATCTTACTTAATCTAATTTATATCCTTTTAATGTTATTTTTGAAATAGATAATAAATGTTGCAATTTCAATATAACTTATAAAATAATTATGTGTAAATAATAAAATTATTTTCATAAAGTTAAATAGAAAACATTTACATTAATATACTATAATAATTATCTTATAAAACAGTTTTCTGAAAAAAAAAATTATGTATATTTTTTATTATTTATAAAAAAATTAAATCAAGTTTATAACTATAATCTCATAATTTAAATATATTTTTATTTAAATTAAAATATATATAAAATATTATAATTCTGATTAATGTTTATTTAATTTATTTTAAACTATTAAATTGTTATGTGCAAATATTTTTTATTATAATTATAATTTATATTTTTAATAATTTTCTCACGCTAATAACAAATATAAGCTATATATCTTTAAAAAAATTAATATGATAATATTGATTTATTAAAACTTACTATATAATTATTTTATTTTATTAAATTACATATAAAATAGAATACGTTAATAAATAATATATATATATATATAAATAAAAATTACTATTTATTTATTACAATGATGGATTGATTTAAAATTTATTGACATCTAATTTATGTCTTATTATAATATTTTTAATTTTAATTTACTATCTTATATAGATTTTGTTAATTTATTTTAAGAATAAGCAAATAAATTGTACAAAATTATAAATAAAATTTAAATTAAAGTTTTAAAAAAGTTACTTACAACACATAAATTTCAAAAATATTTTAATCAAATAAAATAAATTATTTATATTTAACTTACTATAATAAATATTTTACAAAATAAGATTTATTAAACAATTAATAAACAATTGTATAACTATTATCTTATAAATTAATGCATAAAAATAATTTTAGACAACGATTTATATATTTCCTATTAATTATTGTAAATATTTAAGATTTTATTTTACAAGCACAAGTTATATATATATATATATTAAAATAAAATTACAAAATAAATATATTACAATTTTATTAAAAAATGAAAAACTCACAAGATAAATCTATATCTATCTATATAATATACACATAGAGCACACTGTTGGAACATGTTTTAACACGTGTCATAACCACATTTTTTCAACAAAAATAGATATTAAAATTGTTTCTACCACTTTTATCAATTTCGAAGGGCTTCATGGAGTGACAACTCGCAACATCATATGTTTCAGAGAAATATTGCTTTTTTAAGAAAAGTTAATGAATTGTTTCTTTTGTAATTTTTGAAGTTGAAATGTACACTTACTTTGTTTTTACTTAAAGTTGTGCATACTATTCCTTTATGAATTGGATTTCTAAAGGAATTAATTTTGTAAATCATGTGTTCTAGAGGAGTGATTAGAATTGAGAAGTGGTTTCTTTCCTGTCTTCCTTGTTATGTGTTGCATCCTAGCACAAGTTTCTTTTGTTTTTACCAAAGATTCATCACTTTAATGAGAACAAGTAAAGTTCTTGGTTTGGGAAAGTTGTTAAGTGACAAAACTGGTAAAATTTGGATTTTTATTAGGTATTTAGCAATTGAAATTCCCCTAAAAGACAAAGATAACCTCTTTCAATAAAGAAAACTTTTGTGTATATTTATATGTTGGAGCGAGTATAAAAAATAGGAGAAAAATCAATAAAATAAGGGGAAAAGGAATTGTTGAAAGGAATAGAAAAACCCAAGGAGTAAAACCAGGTCAACATTTTGACTATTTTCACTTAAATGGACTGTTTTCACTTAACTGGACTATTTTCGCTCATGTTAAAGTTAACATAATTTTCTCCTATTTAAATAGTCCAAAATATCTTGTGAAGGTGTGTCATCTTGAGGCCATTGTTGAGTCTCAAGAGTATTTCAGAACAGGATGAAAATGAGAAGCAAGAGATCCCGGTTCAACTGGAAAGAATATTCAAGATTAATTCCTTTTCTGTCACATTTATCATGGTACCTAAGCTACTCATAGTCATGAATGACTAAACTTCCTTTATATTAAGATTGAATGTAATTTATCAAACTCTTTTGTTTTACTCTTGATTGTTATCTATGATGTCTGTTGTTTATTGTTAATGGTTTAATTCTATTCTTAATGTGAGGTGAATTTATCACTCATCTTTTGATCTATGATTTAAGGTTATATTGAAAAATTGATCTCAAATTTGATTTAAATTTAATCACCTTATATATTTGAAAACTGAGAATAGATCTAAATATATTTGTTGAATTGGTTTAGAAATGTTTAATCACAGGATTGATTTAGAACGAGTTTTGTTAATCTCAATAACATTAAATAATTGAATATATATATATATTATTAGAGAATTACATAAGAGAAAGATAGGTGAACCCAAGTTTGGTCGACTTGTGTCAGCTAGGTAACAGACACCCTGAGTCAGCCCGTGCCCATGGCCAATGGACCTGAGTCAGCTTGAGTCAACCCAAGCCCGAGGGAACTGAGTGGTGTTGTGCCCGATCAAACTAAGTCGACCTAGGTCTGGTCGATACGAACCACCCGAGTCAACATAGGCCCTTTCGACCTGAGTTGGTCCAACCACGGTGAACTTGAGTCAGCCAAAACCCAGTCAAGCTGAGTTGGCCATGTCTCGAATGGCCCAAGTCGATTTGGACTCGTGCTTAGTCAACCTAAGTTAGCTTGAGTCTATCCGAGCCCTTCCGACCCAAGTTAACCTGGTCGTAGTCGACCTATGCCCAATTGACTTTAGTTGGATTAGACCTAGTCGACTAGAGTCAACATGACCTTGATCCACGTGAGTCATCCTAAGCCCAATTGCCATGGGCTTAGTTGACCTAGATCAGCTTGAGAGCTAGTCAACATGAGTCAGTCTGGGCCCGGTTGACCCAGTCAGCTTCACCGTGCTTAGTCTGATCATGTTCAAGTTTCTAAATTTATATCTCATTTGGAAAAAGGAATCTAATTTAATCTAATTGAGTAAGTGGATTTAATCTTAGCCACATTGAGACTTTTATCTACCATGAAATTGATTCAAATTGGAGCCACACTTTGTTGATCTAACTCTCATCGTCCTTAAAGTTTTTGCTTACTTCAAACTTTCCACTATTTCTTTCTTACTCTTTCACATGGATTATTCTTCTTGAATAACTTTGACAACATTCTCAAAGTAGATATCCACTAATATTATTATTTGATACATTAATGATGAGTTGATCATATGAATAAAGTGGACTTTGAAATAGAAGCTCTGAACATTGGTTTTCAACTACACTTAAATTTTGTCTCTAAAAGCAAGGAAAAAAAAAATTTAGATTACATATATGATGACCTGTCATCAATTTGGACTCACTCATTCAAAGAGTATAGAGTTTTCTTCTCAAGAATATTCTTGTGTAAAGTGACTTAACCTTGTACAATTTTAATAAGAGTATCTCAAATATCTATTGAACCACTAGATGATCTAACAATAGGGATGGCAATTAGACCCGCACCTGTGGGGACCGAACTGCACCCGCCCCGAGTTTGACGGGGAAAAACCGAGTTGACTGGGTTTGGGTTCGGGTTCGGGTTTTCCCCGTTTAAATAAATCGGGTTCGGGGTTGGGGATGGGTAATGCAATCCCCGCCCCACCCTGTACCCATCCCCGCCCCGTCTTTAAATTTAAACCTAAACCCTAAAACTAACCTTATTTCTTCTTTGTGTTTCTTTTTTATTTTTCATACATAAAGGGTTACAATGTCTTCTCTAAAACCCTATTCTCTCTTCCACACTTTTCTCTTTTCTTCTACCTTTCACTCATTCTTTCAACTTCCTCAATCTCTTCAACTAGTTCAATATACTCTTCTCTTTCTCTCATCCTCTACACATTTAGATTATCTGATATTTGTTTGTTTGGAATCTATTTCTTTTATATAGTGTGTTTTGAACAATTAATAGTTTGGAAATTATTTATTTACTAGTGCTTTTAAATATGTATTTGATATTCATTTTGAAGGATTTTAAACTTTATATTATGTGTTTTGAAGCTTGATAAATTAAACTTGATAGGTATAAAACAAAAAACAAATTATCAAATATTTTTTTACATACATATTATAATATAAAAATAATAAACTAAAATATACTTCATCAAGAAAATAATTTAAAATTTGTAATATTATAATATTAATTTATGTATAAGAAAATAATATATAAAAGAAAAAAATATTTAATATTAAAATACTTAGTCTCTATAAATTTATCTTTAATAGTCTATTTTTGTGATATGTATATATATATATAAATAAGTTATGCTTAAATTTTTAGATTTATTTAAAACATTTTAAAATTATATTTTAAGAAAATAAAATGAGATGGGGAAGGGGCGGGGAAACCCGACCCCCGATAGGGATGGGTGTGGGGACTAAATTGTTATCCCTGGCGGGGACGGCCGCCCCGTTGCCATGCCTATCTAACAATATTATGACTACTAAACAATATAACAATGTTGTGAGTACTAGACAGACTAGACCCCATAAGACTCTTGCATAAGAGAAGTTTTGATGATAACAAAAATGATGTTTATCATTATCTTTGTAACATGTTTTTTCATATAACTTAACATTCAAGTGAAGACATTAGACCATAGTAGGTCTAATTGTACTGTTAGATGGTCTAATAGTATAAACAACAAAGGGATTAATTTAAGCACGTTGAATCATACAATGATTTTCTATTAAATCATATATAGATTTTATTTGAATAAAATCATATTTTATTGACAAACATGCAAAGAATTAATTGTAGATTTATTCCAACGTTCAAAAAGATGAAGAAAAAGGAAATGAAAATGATACTACGTTCAATAGTTCTTAATATGTGATATTATCTTGTATTACTTGAATTGTTTTCTTTCAGAATATGTCAAACAAGATCCGAACACATCAAGACTTTCCTTTCTGAGCATCCAATGCTACAGTAAGCCAAGACTCTCGCTACGCAAAAAGATATGAACAAGATCATCTCTTGATATATCAAAGTGTGACACCCTCTACCCCACATCATGCATCATAAGAATAAAAGTAACACATTTTACAAGTTCTATAGTAACCTCATAATTAATAAAATCTATCATAATAGTGTACACAGGGTAAAGGATTCACATTCACTAATAACAATACATGATGTAAAATAAACAAACTAAAGTCTTAATTAAAATAAATAAACAAAAGTTCAAATTTTCTAGTCCTATCCTAATGTCACATATCCTATCAGAGTAGTCCCATGAACACTAAGCTTCACAACTAAAATCACCAACATCAAACTTGAGATAACCGGTAATACGAAAGGAAAAACAAGACAAAGAAACAAAGGGAGTGAGAAATATCTCGCTCAGGTTGCAGTGTAAAGACACTATAGGATAGTTTTTTTAAGAATGGAGCCTTTTGGTTGGTCAAAGTTTTGAAGATTTGATGAAGTCAACCTCATTGAAGCTTATGAAGATCATTATGTATTTGCATTTTTGTGTTTCTAATTTTCCTTGTAAGCATCTCTTAACTAGCCATTTATACGATCATTTGATAAGCTTGGATATGTTGATGAAATCTATCTTAGAAATTATCTTGATCATCTGAATATTTTTAACAGATTAAAAGATCGCGTTAATATGTTAAACTGCTTTTGAAGTATTGAAATTAACTTTAGTTGGATTTTTAATTGGTTAAAGCATCAATTTAACGTGTTAAAAATGCTTAAGATCTTGAATATTTTTAAGACAAGTTTGTTAATCTGTTGAAGATTATTTTTCAATAGATTAATTGTCTTTGACTCAAGTATTTCACAGTTTGGATATGTTTTATTATTAAAAACTTGAGCTGGTCCATTATTTTTACTGTTACGTAAAATTAACAGATTAATTCGAGTTTTTAATAGGTTAAAACTATCAGTTTTTCTGAAAACCTCTCTCTATATAAATGGTTTTAATTTCAAATTTAAAACAGATCTTTTACAAATGCGAATTGAGAGAGAATCTTTTTGAGCAAGAAGAACTGTGTGGGCACTCCAAGATTTAAAGATTTGATCCTTGAATTTGGTTCTTGAAGAGATTGCATAGAAGATCATCATTCAATTTTTGTTTTGATCTTTGTTTGTATACCAGGTGATTTCATTTCTTGTTTGTGATTCTTGTAAGCATTTCTAGATTGGAATTATCCAGTGGAACTGTAGTAGGGTTCTGCAGTGGTTGGTTGCAAGTCTTGTAAGGTTCAAGACTTGTGTTTGTGTTTGTTCTTAGGCTTACTAGGGTTGTAAGTGTGTGTAAGAACAATTTTTCAGATTAGTGAAATCTTTGTTATGGTTGGGTAACTGGATGTAGCTCTTGTGATAGAGTGAACCAATATAAATCATTGGTGTACCTCTTTATTTTCAGTTGTGCACTTGATTGGTTTCTGGTTTTTGGCAATCTGCACCATGTTCCTTGTAATTGAATCTGATACAATAAAACAACAGGTTAATTCGCATTTTTAACAGACTAATTTTTCAAAAGATCTATTCACCCCCCTCTAGATCTTGTTTCTGCATTTTATCAATTGGTATCTAGAGCTGGTTCTTGAAAATTACTCAAGTTTTGATCTGGTTTTTTTGAAAATGGCTGAAACAAGGTTACTTTTTGCTGAAGGGGCTTCTATAAACCGCCCACCCATGTTTGGTGGTGTGAATTACCCTTTTTGGAAAGTAAGAATGAAAATCTTTATGGAATCAATTAACAGAGGAATCTAGGATGCAGTTGTTAATGGACCTTTCATTCCTACTCACAAGGTAGATGGTGAAATGGTTGGAAAGCCATGGAATCAATAGAGTGAAGCTAAAAATAATAAGGCACAATATGATTGCATTGCTAAAAACATTATCATTTCTGCATTGAATCTTGATGAGTTCTTTAGAGTTTCTCAATGTAATTCAGCAAAGGAGATGTGGGGTATCCTTGAAGTCACACATGAAGGAACCACAGTTGTTAAATGTGCAAGAAAGCATGCCTTAATACAAGAGTATGAGATTTTTAGGATGCAGCAAGGAGAAAGTATAACTGATGAGCTAAAGAGGTTTACACATGTTGTAAAACATCTCATAGGTTTGGCAAAAAAATTTGATAAAGAGGAGCTAAACATCAAAGTGTTGAAATGCTTAGATAGAACATGGTAGCCCAAGGTCACAACTATCACAGAATCCAAAGATTTGACAACAATGACAACAACCTCCTTGTTTGGAAAATTAAGGGAGCACGAGATAGAAATTAACAGGTTAAATGAGTCAGAGATCAATGATAAAAAGAAGAAGAGCATAATCTCGAAAGCTACAGCTCAAAAATCAGAATCCAGTGAAGAAGAATTAAATGCAATGAGTGATTCTGAAAATCTGAATTTGTTAGTGAGAAGATTCAGCAAATTTCTCAAGAAGAAACAAAAAGACAAGAATTTCTCTCAAAGAAGGTATCCAAGAAAATCTAATTCTAATTCTCCTAACTTTACATGTTTTGGATGTGGTAAACAGGGTCATATCAAAGCTGAATGTCCAAACAATTAAAACAAAGAAAGATTCAGCAGTTGGAAATCTGAAAAGCTGCAAAATTCAAAAAAGCTTATGTTGCTTGGCAAGATTATGACTCATCTTCTAGTACATCATCAAAGGAAGATAAAGAGGTGAATTTGTGCTTGATGGATGGCTATGAATCATCTAGAAATGTAACTATTGCAAGCTTTCAGATTGAAGAAAACTATGATTAGTTATTAGATGCCTTTATTGAAATGCATGAAGAACCTAATAGCTTAGCCCGAAAAAATAACAAATTAAAAGGACTAAATAACTTGTTAGAAAACAAAGTTGCTGAACTAGAGAAACAACTTGAACAGGTTAAATCTTATTTTGAAAAACTGAGAAATGCATATGAAAATAAACATGATTTAAAGAAAGAATGTGATAACTGTGATATATTGCAAAAGAAGATTGATTATCTTATACAAGCATGCTCAAAATTAACCATGGGAAAGAATAATCTAGATACTATCTTAGGTTCTCAAAGATATGTAATAGACAAAGCTAGTTTGGGTTATTATTCTGGTTTCAGAGATAAAAATAAGAAGTTTCGGAATTCTTTTACATATAAAAATCAGAATTACACTTCTTTTATTAATTGCTTTTATTGTATCAAAAAAGGACATAGTATGAAAACTTGTAAAAATAGATTGCATGATGTTCCTTATGGTTTGAAGAAGTGGATGCCAAAATGTGAGAAAGATAACCCCTTTGGACCCAAATTAATAGGGGTACCATGATGTATGTCATTTTACTCTTTACTTTTTTATCTAAGAACACTTTCTAAGCCATTTGTTCTATTCTTAAACCATGCATTTTGCACGTTTTTATAAAAACAATGACATAATTTAAGTTTGGTAAACTTATTGCATTTTACATATTTTTAACATCAAAACATACATTCATACTTTCATATTGCATATATATATATATATTTTTTTTTTCTGGTTGAGACTTTTCTTGTAGGAGAAAAAGAACTTTAAGTTATTTTGAGATGAGCCCAAGGTGCTTCGGTGGGGAAAACTTTTTCAATCTTCCAAATTAAATTCCTCGCGGTGTTGACATATTTCAAGTATAAGTGTTGATGAAGTTTTCTCTCAATAAGTCATGAAGATTGAAGTTTTGATGATGAAGATATAAAGTTTTAGTGCAACATTAAAGACTTGTTTTTATCTCACAAAGGAAGGTTGCTTCATGGAATAAAGGCAAGACATAAAGGCAAATAAATGCTTTCAAGAGAGAAGATTGTTGAAGATTTTCTCAAGAGCTGAAGTTTTAAGTTTAGAAGTTTCTGTTTTGGGTGATGGACAAAAAGAGTAAGTCATAAATCCCATTCAAGACCATTTCAAACTTGAGAGCAAGTCATTTTCTCGCAAAAAGGTTTTTCTATGCTCTTAATCGATTAAGTAACAAAATAGAATCGATTATTTCACTTAAAATTTGAATTAAGATTTTAACGAACAAAATAATCGATTAAGTGTTTTTGATAATCGATTATATTGCTTCTGGGTTTCATATAATCGATTATGGCCTTAATCTAATCGATTATATCAAGAAAAATATGTTTTCCAGTTTTTCTCTGATATAATCGATTACATCTTTTATATAATCGATTAAATACGACGTTTTTGCGATTTCAATGTTGAATCAACCTAAGAATGGAAACTTTGAGCTGATTTCAAATTATAAAATGAAAGGCAACGTCTTAGGTTCAACAACATCTTATCAAACACAAAAATTCGAAGTGTTCTTGCGCTAAAGTTTTCAAAACTGCATTCTTGCTCTCTCAAGGTTGATCTAAGTTCTTGGAAGTAGTGATCATTGTGCTTAAGCTTTCATATCCAGCACTCGTCAGGTGTTTTCTTTACTGTTTTATTGATTGCAATAATTCATCCCTTGGATATATTATAAAGGGAGGTGTGTTCATCTCTTGTCTGTCAAGAGAGGTGTTTTCATCCTTAGTGTGTCTAAGGAGGTGTTTTCATCCTTAGTGTGTCTAAGGAGGTGTTTTCATCCTTAGTGTGTCTGAGGAGGTGTTTTCATCCTTAGTGTGTTTGATGAGGTGTGTTCATCCTTAGTGTGTCTCAGGAGGTGTTTTCATCCTTAGTGTGTCTGAGGAGGTGTTTTCATCCTTAGTGTGTCTGAGGAGGTGAGTTCATCCTTAGTGTGTCTAAGGAGGTGTTTTCGTTTATCTTTATTTGTTATTGCATGTGTTCACTGAATTGGTGTTTGTAATTGCAATTAAAGATAGTGGGGTGATCATCACGTGTTTGTGGTGATTGGGAACTGGACGTAGGATTGGCTAAATCTAAACCAGTATAAATCTCTGTGTTCTTTCTCTCTTTCCCTATCTCTTTATTTTATTGTGGATCATATTAACAATTGCAATTGAAACTGCGCTTATCACAGGTTAAGGAAAATCCGAATCTTGTTTTTAGAACAATTATTTAAAATCTGGAAAATTATTTTAAAGGGAAAAAGTTTTTAAAAAATTCAATTCACCCCTCCTCTTGATTTTTACACTGTCGTTATTTCTAACAATTGGCCTCAGAGCTGGTTTTTGAAAATTACTCAAAATCAAAGATTCTTATGGCAGGAAGAAATAATCTTTTACTGAAGGTGCATCTATTCATAGATCACCACTCTTTACTGGTGAAAATTATCCTTTTTGGAAAAAGAGGATGGAGATTTTCCTTAGGTCTAATGATCAAGGTGTTTGGGATGCAGTTGTTAACGGTCCATATATTCCTATGACTGTTGTTAATGAAGTGCAGGTACCCAAAGTAAGAGCAAGTTGGACGAAGGATGAGTACAACGAGTATCAATGTGATATAAGGGCATGCAATATGATATCATCTGATTTAACTGTTGATGATTTTTACAGGTTATCTGATTGCACTACAGCAAAGGAGATGAGGGACACTCTTGAAGTCACACATGAAGGAACAGAGGATGTCAAAAGATCGGGAAAAACACCTTGATTCAAGAATATGAGATGTTCCGTATGAGCAAAGGAGAAACCATCTACGACGTTCAGAAAAGATTTACTCACATTGTAAATCACCTCAAGGCGTTAGGTAAGAAATTTGACACTGGGGAATTAAATGTGAAAATCTTGAAATCTTTAGACAGGACATGGCAACCTAAAGTGACGGCTATCACGGAATCAAAGAATCTCACAAGTATGAACATGACCACTCTCTTTGGAAAGTTTAGAGAACACGAAATTGAGCTTGGACGCTTCAAAGGAGAAGAAGAAGATGTCAAGAGGAAAGGTGTTGCTCTTAAAGTCGAATCCTATAAGGATGAGAGTAGTGATTCAGATGATAATCTTGAATGCAGTGACATCAACTTGTTTGTCAAGAAATACAAGAAGTTCATCAAAAGCAAAAACAAAAGGAATTTCAAGAAAGGTAAGAAAGCTGAAAATTTAAATTCTCTTGATAATTTTAAATGTTATGGTTGTGTAAAAAGGGGACACTTGAAGTCTGAATGCCCCAACATCAAGAAAGAAGAAGAAAAACGAAAGAAAAATAAAAAGCCTTTTGATAAGAAGAAAAAGTAGGCGTACATTGCTTGGGAAGATAATTAAGTGAGTTCTTCTCAAAGTTCAAGTGACTCGGAAGAAGAAGCAAATATTTGTCTCATGGCGGATGATGATGCTGAATCCACATGTAGCAAGGTAAGTGATTTCGGTCATCCAAATAACTATGATGAATTGCTTGAAGAATTTCTTGATTTATGTGAATGCAAAACAAAAATTCCTGTTTGCGAAGATTGCAAAGTTTTTGTTAATAAAGTATCTTATCTGGAAACATCTCTTTCAAAAATTACCATAGGAAATAAAAATTTAAATAACGTTTTAAATGTGCAAAAAGGCTTATATCAAAAAGCAGGACTTGGTTATAATTTCAAAATTAATCACAAGCCTACCAAAACTGTTTTTGTAAAAGGAGAAACGTCTAACACAAAGAAGATTTTTGAAAATATAAATGTCTCAAGAAAACCAAATGTTCCTACATATATTTCAAAGAAAGTTTTTGAAAATATAAATTTCTCAAGAAAAACCAATGTTCCTACATGTTTTTATTGTATGCATAAAGGTCATTCGGTAAATAGATGTAATATTAGACATTTTAGTGTTCCTAATGGGAAATACAAAAGAGTTCCCAAAGGAAAAATTGTTTCTAACCCATGAGGACCCTAATAAGTAATTTTAGGGGCCTAAATATTTTTTGTTTATGATGCAGGTCGGTTCCAAGTCTAGGAAGTCTTTATGGTATCTTGATAGTGGATGTTAAAGACATATGACGGGTGATAAAAGCAAATTTAAAAGCTTTAAAAAGAAAAACAAGGTTTTGTAACCTATGGAGACAACAACAAGGGAAAGATCATTGATAGTGGAGTTATTGGACAGTCTTTGAAGATTCATGATGTTCTTCTTGTTGATGGGTTAAAGCACAATTTGCTAAGCATTAGTCAACTTTGTGATAAAGGTTTAAAGGTAACTTTTGATAGTGATCTTTGAAAAATTCATCACAAGGACTCAAATGAAATCGCCCTCATTGGTAAGAGACATAATAATATTTATTTAATTGATATTGATAGTGCATCTAGCTCTAGAAATTTATCTTGTTTAGTAGCTAAAGAAGAAGATCCATGGTCATGGCATAGAAGAGTTGCTCACATTCATATGCCACATCTAAGTAAACTCATATCAAAAGAGTTAGTAATTGGTTTGCCAAAATTGATTTTTGAAAATAATAAAATATGTGCAGCTTGTCAAAAAGGGAAGCAAACTAAAAATTCTTTTAAATCTAAAAATATTGTTTCCACTTCTTAACCTTTAGAATTATTGCACATGGATTTATTTGGTCCTTCCAGAAAAAAAAGTTTTGGTGGCAATTATTATGCTCTTGTGATTGTTGATGATTACTTTAGATTTACTTGGACACTTTTTCTTTCATCTAAAAGTGATGCTTTCAAAGAATTTAGAAAATTTGCCAAGGTTATTCAAAATGAAAAGGATTTGAAAATCAAGTTTTTAAGAAGTGATCATGGTGGTGAATTTCAAAACACATCTTTTGAAAATATTTGTGAGAACAAGGTATTTCTCATAATTTTTCAGCACCAAGAACACCACAACAAAATGGTGTAGTTGAAAGGAAAAATAGATCTTTAGAAGATCTTGCAAGAACTATGTTGAATGAAAATAATTTACCTAAATATTTTTGAGTTGATGCCGTAAGCACCACTTGTTATGTTTTAAATAGGATTTTAATAAGACCTATTTTGAAATTAACACCATATGAGCTTTTCAAAGGAAGAAAACCAAATATTTCTCATTTTAGAATTTTTGGATCCAAATGTTTTGTTTTGAATAATGGAAAAGATAGCCTTGGAAAATTTGATGCTAAATTCGATAAAGCTACATTTTTAGGTTATTCCTAGAATAGTAAAGCATATAGAGTTTTTAACAAAAGGACTTTAAATGTTGAAGAATCTATACATGTTGTCTTTGATGAATATCTAGACCTTGAGGAAACCCCTCTTGAGTAAAAAAGAATCTTTGTAGATGATGAAGGAGAATATCAACAAGGAACTCCTTCGGAAGAAGCTCTTGAAGAAATCAAATTGGATGCTAATCCTCCTCAAGATGAAAGTTTACCAAGAGAATGGAGACCACCAAAAGAAGTTTCTTTAGACAATGTCATTGGAGCTATCTCAAAAGGTGTAAGAACAAGGAGGAACATGAATAATTTCTACATGAACATTGCTTTTGTTTTACAAATTGAACCAAAGACCGTGGAAGAAGCTTTGACAGATGATCATTGGTGTATAACAATGCAAGAAGAGCTGAATCAGTTTGAAAGAAATCAGGTATGGGATTTAATTCCTAAAACTAACAATATGCAGGTTATTGGCACCAGATGGGTTTCTAGAAATAAGCTTCATGAAGATGGAAATATCACCAAGAACAAAGCAAGGCTGGTTGCAAAAGGTTATAGACAAGAAGAAGGAATAAACTATGATGAAACTTATGCACCCTTAGTAAGACTAGAAGCTATTCGTTTGTTGCTAGCATATGCTTCCATTATGGGATTCAAATTGTTTCAAATGGATGTAAAAAGTGCTTTCCTAAATGGATACATCAAGGAAAAAGTGTATGTGGAACAACCTCCAGGTTTTGAAGATTTAAAAAATCCAAATCATGTCTACAAGTTGAAGAAAGCCTTATATGGACTAAAACAAGCTCCAACATCTTGGTATGAAAGGTTAAGTAATTTCTTACTTGAAAATAGTTTTAGAAGAGGTAAAGTTGATTATACTCTTTTAATTAAAAAATCTAAGAAACATATTCTTATTGTAAAAGTCTATGTTGATGATATCATATTTGGATCAACTCATGATGATCTTTGCCAAGAGTTTGCAAGAAATATGCAGGGAGAATTTGAAATGTCCATGATGGGAGAATTACATTTCTTTCTTGGTTTGCAAATCAAACAAATGAAGAAAGGCATATTTATACGTCAAACAAAATATTGTAATGAAATCTTAAAGAAATTTGAGATGGAAAATTCCAAGGAAGTTGCAACTCCCATGGCTACATCTTGTTATCTGGATCAAGATTTAAGTGGTAAGGCAGTAGACCAAACAAGGAATAGAGGTATGATCTGTTGACATATTTCAAGTTCAAGTGTTGATGAAGTTCTCTCAATAAGTCTTGAAGATTAAAGTTTTGATGATGAAGATTTAAAGTTCTCTAAACAACATTAAAGACTTGTGTCATCTCACAAAGGAAGGTTGCTTGATGGAAAAGGCAAGACATAAAGGCTGATATAATCGATTAAACCTTTTAGATAATCGATTAAATACGACATTTTGCGAATTCAATGTTGAATCAACCTAAGAAAGGAAACTTTAAGCCATTTTCGAATTATAAAATGAAAGGCAATGTCTTAGGTTCAACACATCTGATTAAACACAATATTCAAAGTGTTCTTGCGCTAAAGTTTTTCAAAACCGCTTTCTTGCTCTCTCAAGGTTGATCTAAGTTCTTGGAAGTGGTGATCATTGTGCTTAAGCTTTCAATCTAGCACTCAATCAGGTGTTTTCTTTTACAATTTTTCTGAACAGGTATAATTTATCCCTTGGATCTGTTCTAAGGGAGGTGGAATCATCCTCAGTGTGTCTGAGGAGGTGAGTTCATCCTTAGTGTGTCTAAGGAGGTGTTTCCTTTATCTTTATTTGTTATTGCATGAATTGGTGTTTGTAATTTCAATTAAAGATAGTGGGGTGATCATCACGTGTTTGTGGTGATTGGGAACTGGACGTAGGATTGGCTAAATCCGAACCAGTATAAATCTCTGAGTTCTTTCTCTTTCCCTATCTCTTTATTTTACTGTGGATCATATTAACAATTGCAAGTCAAACTACGCTTATCACAGGTTAAGGAAAATCCGAATCTTGTTTTTAGAAAATTTATTTAAAATCTGGAAAATTATTTTAAAGGGAAAAAGTTTCTTAAAAATCCAATTCACCCTCCCCCCCTCTTGATTTTTACACTGTCGTTATTTCTAACAATTGGCCTTAAAGCTGGTTTTTGAAAGTTACGAAAAATCAAGATCCTTATGGCAGGTAAAAATCAATCTTTTACTGAAGGTGCATCTATGCATAGCACCACTCTTTACTGGTGAAAACTATCCTTTTTGGAAAAAGAGGATGGAGATTTTCCTTAGGTCTAATGATCAAGGCGTTTGGGATGCAGTTGTAAATGGTCCATATATTCCTATGATTGTTGTTAATGAAGTGCAGGTACCCAAAGTGAGAGCAAGTTGGACGAAGGATGAGTACAACGAGTATCAATGTGATATAAGGGCATGCAATATGATATCATCTGCTTTAACTATTGATGAGTTTTACAAGTTGTCTGATTACACTACAGCAAAGGAGATGTGGGACACTCTTGAGGTCACACATGAAGGAACGGAGGATGTCAAAAGATCAAGGAAAAACACCTTGATTCAAGAATATGAGATGTTCCGTACGAGCAAAGGGGAAACCATCTACGACGTTCAGAAAAGATTTACTCACATTGTAAATCACCTCAAGGATGACACCTCTCTTATTATATACAATAGAAATTAAATGTGAAAATTTTGAAATCTTTGGACAGGACATGGCAACCTAAAGTGACAGATCACGGAATCAAAGAATCTTACAAGCATGACAATGGCCACTGTCTTTGGAAAGCTTAGAGAACATGAGATGGATTTAGGTCGCTTCAATGGTGAAGAAGAAGACATAAAAAGGAGAAGTATTGCTTTAAAGGCTCAATCCATTAAAGATGAGAGTAGTGATATTGATGATGATTCAGAATGTGATGATCTCAACAAATTTGTAAAGAAATACAAGAAGTTCATCAAGAAGAAAGGCAACCATAAGAAAGGTAAGAAATTTGAAAATTCAAATTCTAATGATAACTATAAATGTTATGGTTGTGGCAAAAAGGGACACATGAGATCAGATTATCCAAATCCAAAGAAATCTGAAGAAATCTGGAGAAAGGGAAAAGAAAGGCAAGAAATTCTTCAAAAAGAAGAAAGCATATATTGCTTGGGAAGATAATGAAGTGAGCTCTTCTCAAAGTTCAAGTGATTTGGAAGAAGAAGTAAATATTTGTCTCATGGCGGATGATGCTGAATCCACATGCAGCGAGGTAAGTGATTCTGATCTTCCTAATGATCATGATGAATTGCTTGAAGAATTTCTTAGTCTTTGTGAAAAATCTGAAAAGCTTACATCTCTTCACAATAAATTAAAAAATGATTATAAAGTTCTTGAAAAGAAAAATTTTGATTTAGAGGAAGAGAAAAAGGTTTTGAAAGATGATTTTGAAAAGGCAAAAATTCCATGTAAATGCAAATAAAAAATTCCTATTTGCGAAGAATGCAATGTATTTGCTAATAAAGTATCTTATCTTGAAATGTCTCTTTCAAAACTCACCATGGGAAACCAAAATTTAAACAATGTTTTAAATGTGCAAAAGGGCATGGATCAAAAGGCAGGACTTGGATATACCTTTAAGGGTAATCAAAGACCTACCAAAACTGTGTTTGTGAAAGGTGAAACATCTAATATGAAGAAGGTTTTTGAAAAGATAAATTTTTCAAGAAAACCTAATGTTCCTACACGTTTTTATTACATGCATAAAGGTCATACAGTAAATAGATGCAATATCTGACGTTTTAGTGTTCCTAATGGGAAATACAAATGGGTTCCCAAAGGAAAAATTATTTCGAACCCATGAGGACCCTAATAAGTAGTTTTAGGGGACCAAAACAATTCCTGTTTGTTTTGTAGGTTCGTTCCAAATTCAAAAGTCTCTTTGATGTTTTGATTGCGGGTGTTCAAGACTTATGACGGAAGACAAAAACATCAACTAGCTTATATATTTACCAAACCCTTACCCCAAGTAAGATTTTATGAGCTTAGAAGAGAACTAGGTATTGTTGATGATAAATCTCTTGATTGATTTGTGTTTATTGGTAAGTTTTGATGTTAATCATGTGTTTTTACGAAAATCAGTTTTAATTGCATATATAATCGATTAGATTTCGTATCATAATCGATTAAAAGCGCTGTTTGTGAAGTTGTTTTCATTCATAATCGATTAGCTCATGTTATAATCGATTAAAAGCGTTGAGGAGTGATTTAATCGATTATTTTTCTGGGTTTTCGTTTTTTGGAAAACATTTGCATGCAAATAATCGATTACGCTTATTCCATAATCGATTAAATGCGACGTTCTGTGTTTTTCTGCACACTGTTTTTGAACGTTGGAGCTTTGAATCACGTGGTTTTCGTCCTACAACGGCTATATTCCTTCCCCAACGGCTATATTGTAATTAATTCAGTGGATTGAAGTCAGATTTCATGTCCATAAATACCAAGGTTGAGAATCAAAGTGCCACTTTCAGCTTCTCTCACCCTTGCTGTATTTCTGTTTTCAAGCTATATCTTGTGCGCGATTTTGTTGCTTAATCTGTGTTGTTATATTCTTTTGTGCTCCTACTATCTTTCTTGCATCAAATGGCTGATCAAAGAAGGAGGAAGATGCCCTCAAGAAGAAGAGGCAAGACACCCATGACCTCCCAACAGCAAGAACTAGAAGAAAGACAACCCAACCTTGCTGGCTGGATTTCTGATGAAGATCTCCAAAGAGCTTATATAAATCATTGTAAAGACATGAAGATTCTCACACCTAAATGCCTATCTTGTGATTTCTTTAGGTCTCATGGCTTCACTTTTTAGGAGATGTTAGTTTCAAGCTGCCTCAAAACCTTTGTAGAGATGGAAGGTCCATATTATCCGGATTTGGTAAGAGTGCTCTATCTTAATCTAACTTCTCATACAGGTAATCCAAGCTCAAAGGTAAAAGGAGTAAGGATATATCTTAATGAAGACGTGTGGCAAACCGTGGCTGGACTATCAACAGAAGGAGGCATCAACATTACCTATGGCTTTGAAGGTTTCAACAAGCTTGCTTGTTAGCAGCGGATTAATATCAAGAAGGGGGGGTTGAATTGATATGCAGTTATTATAGAAACTTTTTCATAAAAGAAAGGCTACTGGTTCAATTCCCAGAAAATTAGTCGACTGATGAATGTAAAATAGTATATTAGTTCTTACTGCACAATATATCTGATAATGAGGGAAGAGAGAAAGAGACACCAAAATTTATACTGGTTCGTTCTTTGTAAAAGAACTACGTCCAGTCTATGATCCGCAACCTGCAGATCCTAATCACTATAAAAGATTGTATTCTTTACACACAAACCTTTCTTGAACCCTACAAGAAATCAAAAGAAACTATCCTAAACACTATAGAATAGACTTTCACCCACAGACTCTACCAGAGTCTCTGTGATCACCCCAATCACAGTCGCAGGGTTCTAAAACCCACTTACAATCTCTAACCTGAGATCAAGAATACAAGATTACAGTGACAGTAGAATGTTCTTGACAGAAACAGTGAAAATGTAAAAACTCTATGCAGATCTTCTTGCACGTAAAGGTTGTAGCTTCTTGGGAGTTTTTCTCTTCTATTCTTTCGCTCCTCTGAGCGTCCTTGAAAGTAATATTTATAGGCTCCACGAAATGTAATGGGTCTTTGCTTTTTGAAAGAGCTGAAACGCGTTCTGCACGTATTTACTGCATAAGGAAGGTGCGAAGAACAGAATAGTAGTCGACTGAAGACATAGACCGAGTGTGTTATTTTCATTAAACCTGTATACCTGGTACATTTAATGAAAAACGTCGACTAGACAAGAAGAATTAGTAGACTAACTGATGAATAATAAAAACAACAGTTTATCATTATTCATATGATTAATCTATACAAGTAATCTAACATCTCGAACAAACTTAAAACATTTCAACAAGTATTAACCATGCATCCAACACAGAATTAAACATAATTAACAAGTCAACAAACATCATCAAATCTCAAATCATTCAACATTGCTAAATTCAGAAAATTCTGCAAAGATCCCAACCTCCAAGTACAGAGTCTCTACAAAGTTGGTAATGTAAAATTAAATGAAAGAATGCTTCATTATGTTATTTTTCTGGGTTTTCGTTTTCTGGAAAACATTTGCATGCAAATAATCGATTACGCTTATTCCATAATCGATGAAATGCGACGTTCTGTATTTTTCTGCACACTGTTTTTGAACGTTGGAGCTTTGAATCACGTGGTTTTTGTCCTACAATGGCTATATTCCTTCCCCAATGGCTATATTGTAATTAATTCAGTGGATTGAAGTCAGATTTCATGTCTATTAATACCAAGGTTGAGAATCAAAGTGCCACTTTCAGCTTCTCTCACCCTTGCTGTATTTCTGTTTTCAAGCTATATCTTGTGCGCGATTTTGTTGCTTAATCTGTGTTGTTATATTCTTTTGTGCTCCTACTATCTTTCTTGCATCAAATGGCTGATCAAAGAAGGAGGAAGATGCCCTCAAGAAGAAGAGGCAAGACACCCATGACCTCCCAACAGCAAGAACTAGAAGAAAGACAACCCAACCTTGCTGGCTGGATTTCTGATGAAGATCTCCAAAGAGCTTATATAAATCATTGGAAAGACAGGAAGATTCTCACACCTAAATGCCTATCTTGTGATTTCTTTAGGTCTCATGGCTTCACTTTTCAGGAGATGTTAGTTTCGAGCTGCCTCAAAACCTTTGTAGAGATGGAAGGTCCATATTATCCGGATTTGGTAAGAGTGTTCTATCTTAATCTAACTTCTCATACAGGTAATCCAAGCTCAAAGGTAAAAGGAGTAAGGATACATCTTAATGAAGACGTGTGGCAAACCGTGGCTGGACTATCAACAGAAGGAGGCATCAACATTACCTATGGCTTTGAAGGTTTCAACAAGCTTGCTTGTTAGCCTCGGATTAATATCAAGAAGGGGGGGTTGAATTGATATGCAATTATTGTAGAAACTTTTTCGTAAAAGAAAGGCTACTGGTTCAATTCCCAGAAAATTAGTCGACTGATGAATGTAAAATAGTATATTAGTTCTTACTGCACAATATATCTGATAATGAGGGAAGAGAGAAAGAGACACCAAAATTTATACTGGTTCGTTCTTTGTAAAAGAACTACGTCCAGTCTATGATCCGCAACCTGCAGATCCTAATCACTATAAAAGATTGTATTCTTTACACACAAACCTTTCTTGAACTCTACAAGAAATCAAAAGAAACTATCCTAAACACTATAGAATAGACTTTCACCCACAGACTCTACCAGAGTCTCTGTGATCACCCCAATCACAGTCGCAGGGTTCTAAAACCCACTTACAATCTCTAACGTGAGATCAAGAATACAAGATTACAGTGACAGTAGAATGTTCTTGACAGAAACAGTGAAAATGTAAAAACTCTATGCAGATCTTCTTGCGCGTAAAGGTTGTAGCTTCTTGGGAGTTTTTCTCTTCTATTCTTTCGCTCCTCTGAGCGTCCTTGAAAGTAATATTTATAGGCTCCACGAAATGTAATGGGTCTTTGCTTTTTGAAAGAGCTGAAACGCGTTCTGCACGTATTTACTGCATAAGGAAGGTGCGAAGAACAGAATAGTCGACTGAAGACATAGACCAGTGTGTTATTTTCATTAAACCTGTATACCTGGTACATTTAATGAAAAACGTCGACTAGACAAGAAGAATTAGTAGACTAACTGATGAATAATAAAAACAACAGTTTATCATTATTCATATGATTAATCTAACATCTCGAACAAACTTAAAACATTTAAACAAGTATTAACCACGCATCCAACACAAAATTAAACACAATTAACAAGTCAACAAACATCATCAAATCTCAAATCATTCAACAAACTCCTCCTATTTGATGATGTCAACCTGCAAAACAAAACAAACACAAAGAGAAGAGATGGTAGATTATCTCCCCCTTTGACATTAGCAAATAGCAGGTTAAGCAGTTATAGTGTTCAAATAAGTACAAATTAAGCAGAAAATAGTTTGTGAAAGTTATTACAGACCCAAGATTGTTCTTAAAGCTGAAAGAAAAAAAATGCTGAAAACATAAAATAACAGTAGATAGGATCATTCTTCATCTTCATTGTCCTCATCCTCTTCTTCAGTATTATCACCATCCACTTCCATAGCTTCCGAAGTGGTTTGTCCATTTGGACCAGCAAAGTTCTCAGCAGTAACTTGCAATTCTGCAAGTTGAAGTTGGATTAATTCTATTTCTTCATCTATATTGGTGAACCTAGCCACCATGGTTTCGTGTGTATTATGCTGAATAGAGGTTAGATCATTAAGACTAGATAAAAGCATTCTTTCAAATTCAGACATAGGGACTCCCTGATATGAAGGTGGTCCACAATAAGGAATCATCTGGTATGCTGTGTAATCTGTTTCAGGTGCTGATGAGGTTCCTGCATTAAAAGTTCCTCCTTGTCCAGAAGAAGTGCCAGCTTCATATGTCCAATCTCCATTTACTTTGGATAATAAAAACAACAGTTTATCATTATTCATATGATTAATCTATACAAGTAATCTAACATCTCGAACAAACTTAAAACATTTAAACAAGTATTAACCACGCATCCAACATAGAATTAAACATAATTAACAAGTCAACAAACATCATCAAATCTCAAATCATTCAACATTGCTAAATTCAGAAAATTCTACAAAGATCCCAACCTCCAAGTACAGAGTCTCTACAAAGTTGGTAATGTAAAATTAAATGAAAGAATGCTTCATTATGTTATTTTTCTGGGTTTTCGTTTTCTGGAAAACATTTGCATGCAAATAATCGATTACGCTTATTCCATAATCGATTAAATGCGACGTTCTGTGTTTTTCTGCACACTGTTTTTGAACGTTGGAGCTTTGAATCACGTGGTTTTTGTCCTACAACGGCTATATTCCTTCCCCAACGGCTATATTGTAATTAATTCAGTGGATTGAAGTCAGATTTCATGTCTATAAATACCAAGGTTGAGAATCAAAGTGCCACTTTCAGCTTCTCTCACCTTTGCTGTATTTCTGTTTTCAAGCTATATCTTGTGCGCGATTTTGTTGCTTAATCTGTGTTGTTATATTCTTTTGTGCTCCTACTATCTTTCTTGCATCAAATGGCTGATCAAAGAAGGAGGAAGATGCCCTCAAGAAGAAGAGGCAAGACACCCATGACCTCCCAACAGCAAGAACTAGAAGAAAGACAACCCAACCTTGCTGGCTGGATTTCTGATGAAGATCTCCAAAGAGCTTATATAAATCATTGGAAAGACAGGAAGATTCTCACACCTAAATGCCTATCTTGTGATTTCTTTAGGTCTCATGGCTTCACTTTTCAGGAGATGTTAGTTTCGAGCTGCCTCAAAACCTTTGTAGAGATGGAAGGTCCATATTATCCGGATTTGGTAAGAGTGTTCTATCTTAATCTAACTTCTCATACAGGTAATCCAAGCTCAAAGGTAAAAGGAGTAAGGATACATCTTAATGAAGACGTGTGGCAAACCGTGGCTGGACTATCAACAGAAGGAGGCATCAACATTACCTATGGCTTTGAAGGTTTCAACAAGCTTGCTAAATTCAGAAAATTCTGCAAAGATCCCAACCTCCAAGTACAGAGTCTCTACAAAGTTGGTAATGTAAAATTAAATGAAAGAATGCTTCATTATGTTATTGTTTGGATTCTTGTTGGTAGGGGAACCAATCATGCTCAACTAACCAAGGAAGATATTTTATTTATGTATGGTTTTTTCAATGGTGTTAGTATTGATTGGCCAGCTATTATTCTTGAAAATGTGTTTAAAGCCACAAGATTATCTACATTTGTTTTACCCTACTCAATTTTTTATTCTAAGATTTTAGAATACAAAGGGGTAGACCTCACAGGGGAAACAAAACAAATTTTGCTAAGCAACAACAAAATAGGAAAAAGTGTTCTGTGTCACATGGGTCTCATTGAACAAGGTAATAGTTTTAGACAAAGAGGAGAAGAGGTACCTATGGAAGAAGATGAAGACAATGAACAACACCCTCAACCGGGTTCCATGGAGGCAAACATTTACTCAAGGATGGACAACATTCTAAATCTCCAAATCTCACACTATGATGACCTTTGCTCAAGACTCTCAAGACTAAATAGAAGAGTACATCGCGTAGAGCAGAAATTGCAAATTGAAGATATCTCTCCAGAAGAAGATAACACTGGTTCTTCAAGGGGGAAACAACCAGCTGAAGATGTTGAAGATGAGGAAGATAGGGATAGTGAAGAAACTAAATAGGATGAATATTCACTTGTCTCTTAGCTCCAATTTTTTTTCAGCTGCTATTTTTTTGTTTTTCTCTCCATGTTTTCTGTTTTTCATTAAATGTTTCTGTTGTGTAAATCTCATTTGCTGTATTATCTTTTTTATCATGTTAAAAAATAAAGGGGGAGAAAAATATATGTTAATTGATAATTGACTAGAAAATGTCCAGAATATCTTAAGCACTAAGAGTAAAGTTTAAGGGGGAGAATAAGGAAATATTTCAAAATAATTGATTAGAAAATATCTAAGAATATCTTAAACATTAAGAGCAAAGTTTAAGGGGGAGATTAAAGAAATATTTCTGTGCATTAAATTCTTTGAAATTTAAATATTTGAAATTCAAATTCAAATTTCCAATTAAATGCTATAAGATTGCCTATATTATTTCCTTTGTGGAATAACATTTATGATGGAGATATCCATACAATATTTTCCAAGTTTTCTTTTTTAGGATATCAATCACAAGTCTTTAAGTTGTTTTTATCATCATCAAAAAGGGGGAGATTGTTGACATATTTTAAGCATGAGTAAAAAGTTACTCAGAAAGTTTTGATGAAGATTTAATCTCAATAAGTCATGAAGATTGGAGTTTTGATGATGAAGATATAAAGATTTATTTCAACATTAAGGACTTGATTTTATCTCACAAAGGAAGGTTGCATCATGAAAATTAAGGCAAAATATATTTGCATTCAAGGAGAATAAATGCTTTCAAGAAAGAAGATTGTTGAAGATTCTCTCAAGTGCTGAAGATACAAGTTTAGAAGTTTCAGTTTTGGGTGATGTATAAAAAGAGTAAGTCATAAATCCCATTCAAGACCATTTCAAACTTGAGAACAAGTCATATTTTTGCAAAAACCTTTTTCTACGCGTTTAATCGATTAGGAATCGAAATAGAATCAATTATATCACTTAAAATTTGAATTAAAAGAGTTTAACGAACAAAATAATCGATTAAGTGTTTTTGATAATCGATTATATTGCTTCTGGGTTTCATATAATCGATTATATCAAGAAAAATATATTTTCCTGTTTTTCTCTGATATAATCGATTACATCATTTATATAATCGATTAAATACGACGTTTTTGCGAATTCAATGCTGAATCAACCTAAGAATGGAAACTTTGAGCTGATTTCAAATTATAAAATGAATGGCAATGTTTTAGGTTAAACACATCTAATCAAACACGAAATTGCAGTGTTCTTGCGCTAAAGATTTTCAAAACTGCTTTCTTGCTCTCTTAAGGTTGATCTAAGTTCTTGGAAGTGGTGATTGCATTGTGCTTAAGCTTTCATATCTAGCACTCATCAGGTGTTTTCTTTAATGTTTACTGGTTTATGTAATTCATCCCTTGGATCAGTTCTAAAAGGAGGTGTTTTTTCATCTCTTGTCTATCAAGAGAGGTGGGGATCATCCTTAGTGTGTCTAAGGAGTTGTTTTCATCCTTAGTGTGTCTAAGGAGGTGTGTTCATCCTTAGTGTGTCTAAGGAGATGTTTCCGTTTATCTTTATTTGTTTTTACATGTTGTCACTGGATTAGTTTTTGTAATTGCATTTAAAGATAGTGGGGAATATCATCACGTATTGTGGTGATTGGGCATTGGATGTAGGATTGACTAAATCTGAACCAGTATAAATCTCTGTGTTCATTCTCTCTTTCCCTATCTCTTTATTTTATTATATTCGGATGATATTAATAATTGTTATCCTGACTACTTTTATCAAAGATTAAGGAAAATCCGAATCTTGAAATTGAATTGAGATTAAGTTTTGGAAAAATATTTCAAAAGGGAAAAAGTTTTTGAAAACCCAATCACCCCCCGCCTCTTGGATTTTGCACTGTCATTATTTCTAACATACATTCCTTCCCTTTTTGTTTTTAACTGGGAGAAACACAAAAGACATTTTGTAGGTTTGAAAGAGAAGGAGGCAAGACTATTTGGTAAGCAACGCTACCAATGCTCTTTAGGATCTGATAGGGACCGATGAAACGAGAACTAAACTTCATAATCTCAGTGCTCTACTTACTCGAGTCTAATGAGTTACTTTAAGGAATAAATTATTACCTTCTTCTAACTCAAGTTCTTTTCTCCTCTTGTAAAGCTTGATCAACCTTTCCAAAGGATACTTAATATTGATAAGGATAAAGTGAGCAGATATGGTTAGTCTATCTATAATAACCCACATGACATCTAGATTATTGGTAGTCCTAAGTGTTAAATAAAGACGGCAGTGTAAAAACCAAGAGGGGGGTGAATTGGATTTTTAATAAACTTTTTCCCTTTAAAATAAATTTCCAGATTTTTGAATTACTTTCAAAAACTAGGATGCGGATTTTTCTTAACCTTTGATTAAAGAAGATTGAGTTGCAATTGTTAAAATGATCCACAATAAAAAGAGATAGGGAAAGAGAAAGAACACAGAGATTTATACTGGTTCGGATTAAGCCAATCCTACATCCAGTTCCCAACCACCACAAATGTGTGATGATCACCCCACTATCTTTAATTGAAATTACAAACACCAATTCATGCAATAACAAATAATGATAAAGGAAACACCTCTTTAGACACACTAAGGATGAAACACCTCCCCAGACACACTGAGGATGAAACCCACCTCTCTTGACACACAAGAGATGAACACACCTCCCTTAGAATAGATCCAAGGGATGAATTTTCCCGTTTATAAAGACAGTAAAAGAAAACACCTGATAATAGTGTTGGATAAAAAGTTTAAGCACAAAGATCATCACTTCCAAAGACTTGATCAAACTTGAGAGAGCAAGAAAGCGGTTTTGAAAAGCTAAGGCACAAGAACACTTTGAATATTTGTGTTTAATCAGATAATGTTTTACCTAAGACATTCTCTTTCATTTTATAATTCGAAAATACTCCAAAGTTTCCATTCTTAGGTTGATTTGGTATTGAATTCGCAAAAATGACTCATTTAATCGATTATATAAAAAGCTTAATCGATTATATCATGTTTAAAAATTGGAAAACTAATTTCGTCTGATATAATTGATTAGATTAAGGCCATAATCGATTATATTAACCTAGAATCAATATAATCGATTATCAAAAACACTTAATCGATTATTTAGTTCGTTAAACAATTTTGATTCAAATTTTAAGTGAAATAATCGATTAGACTACGTATCATAATCGATTAAAAGCGTAGAAAAACGTTTTTGCGAGAAAACAACTTGCTCTCTTGTTTAGGAAGGTCTTGAATGGGATTTATGACTTACTCTTTCCATCCATCACCCAAAACAGAACCTACTAAACTTGAACCTTCAGCTCTTGAGAAAATCTTCATCAATTTTCTCTCTTGAAAGCTTTAAACACTCTTTATGCCTTTCCTTTTCTACCAAGCAACCTTCCTTTGTGAGATGGCACAAGCTTTTAATGTTGATTGAATCACTTTAAATCTTCATCATCAAAACTTTAAGACTTCATTAAAACTCTGGAAGACTTCATTAACACTAGGTCTTGAAATATGCTAACAATCTCCCCCTTTTTGATGATGATAAAAAGAAACATAGAGACTTGTGATTGATATCCTGAAAATCTTGAAAATAATGTATGGATATCTCCATCATAAAAAATTAGTCTACAAAGGAAATAAAGTAGGTAGTCATATAGCATTTAATTTTCAATTTGAATTTTGAAAAAGAGATTTCAAGGAAATTAATGACTGGAAATTATTTTTAAAAACTCCCCCTTAAACTTTGCTCTTAAATGTTTAAGATATATTAGGTAATTATTTGAAATATTTCCTAATGCTCCCCCTAAAATTGATTTTCTTAAAAGCTAGAAATCTGGACAGATTATCAATCAAAACAAATCTTTTTCTCCCACTTTATTTTTATCATTTTCAAAAAGATTACAAATACAGAGATTAATATAGCAGAAGCAATTAAATACACAGAAAATATAGAGGGAAAATAAAATACAGCAGCTGAAAAAAAATTAAGCTAAGAGAATTAGTGAACTTGTAGCCTATTCAGTTTCTTCACTATCCTCTGCATCTTTTTCATCTTCCTCATCATCCACTGCTGGCTGTTTGCCTCTTGAAGATCTAGCATTATCTTCTTCTGGAGAGACATCTTCAATCTCCAGCTTCCTTTCCACTCTAAAAACTCTCCTTTTAAGCCTTGAGAGCCTAGAGCAGAGGTCATCATAATGAGTTGTTTGGAGACTCATCATGGTGTCCATCCTTGAGAGAATATGTGCCTCCATTGATCCAGGTTGAGGTTGAGGTTGAGGTGGTGGTTCTTCATCATCTTCATCCATTGCAGCAGCTTCCTCATCTCTTTGCCTGAACCTGTTTCCTTGTTCTATAAGGCCCATGTGCCTTAGAACATTCTTCCCTATTTTGTTGTTGCTAAGCAAAATTTGCTTGTTTTCTCCTTCAAGATTTACACCTTTATATTCTAATATCTTTGAAATGAACACAACATAGGGTAAAGCAAATGATGATAGCCTAGTGGCTTTGAACATATTATCTAAAATAATAGAAGGCCAATCAATACTAACATTATTAAGAAAGCCATACATTAAAAGAATGTCCTCCTTAGTAAGTTGGGCATGATTGGTGCCTCTAACAACAAGAATCCACACAATAACATAATGTAACATGCGTTCATTTAACTTAACATTACCAACTTTGTACAAGTTTTCTACTTGTAGATTGATCCTTGCAGAATTTGCGGAACTCCACCAGCTTATTGAAATCTTCAAAGCCATAAGTAATGTTGATGCCTTGGGTGGATAAGCTAGCAACATTGTTCCATACCTCTTTATCAAGGTGAATTCGAACACCCTTCACCTTGGTACTAGGACTAGCTGTCCTTGAAGTCAGATTCATGTAGAACACTCTAACTAAGTCTGGATAATATGCTCCTTCCATTTCTACAAAGTTTTGCAATCCACTTGCAACTAAACAATCCTGAAAAGTGAAACCATGAGTTCTGAAAAAATTACAAGATAAATATTTAGGAGTTAGGATATTCCTGTCTTTCCATTTATTCACAAAACCAATCTGCATATCCTCATCTGAAATCCATCCAGCAAGTGTTGGTGGTCTCCTTTCTTGCTGTTGGGATGCCATGGGCTCTTTGCCTCTCCTCCTTGAGGGCATCTTTCTCCTCCTTTGATCAGCCATGTGTATATAGAATTGAAAAAAGAAAGAGCACAAACGAGATAACACAGAAACAGAATAATCACAGAACCAGAAACTCGCACAAAAGAGGAATTATCAGCAGAAAATCAGCAAGAGTGAGAGAGAGTGAAAGTAGCACTTTTAATTCTTAATCTAGCTATTTATAGGCAAGGAATCTCTGATCATAAAGCATTGATTTAATGTAAATAGAGCCGTTTGAAAACGAATATAGCCATTAGGATTAAAAACCACGTGAATTGGATCCCAACGTTCAAAAAGACAGTGTGCAGAAAAACACAGAATGTCGCATTTAATCGATTATGCGAAGAACGTAATCGATTATTTGCCTTCAAAATTTTCCAGAAAACGAAAACCCAGAAATTTAATCGATTATGTGCATTCCTTAATCGATTAAATTGCTCCCCAGCGATTTAATCGATTATGTTATGAACTTAATCGATTATGTTGTAAAACATCTTTAAAAACAGCGCTTTTAATCGATTACCACACGAAAACAAGTCGATTAAATATGGAATTTTTCGTAAAAACACATAATTAACATCAAAACCAACAATAAACATCAATCAATCAACAAATTTATCATCAACAATACCTGAAAGCCTTCTAAGCTCATAAAATCTTACTCAGGATAAGAGATTTGTAAATATGCTAACTTGTTGATGTTTTTGCCTCCCTTCAAGCTTGATCACTTGCTATCTCAACACCAAAGAGGCTTTTTGAAAGAGGAACCAGCCTACAACACAAACAAGAAATTTTCCTGGTCCCCTAAAAAATACTTTTTAGAGTCCTCATGGGTTAGAAACAATTTTTCCTTTGGGAACCCATTTGTATTTCCCATTAGGAACACTAAAACGTTTAATATTGCACCTATTAACAGAATGACCTTTATGCATACAATAAAAACATGTAGGAACATTTGTTTTTCTTGAACCATATGCATTTTTATAAACTTTCTTTATAGGCACATTTTGTTTAAAGGAATTAGGATTTTCAAAAACCTTATTTGAATTTGACGATTCTCCTTTCACAAAAACAGTTTTGGTAGGTTTATGATTATATTTGAAATTATATCCAAGTCCTGCTTTTTCATATAAACCTTTTTGCACTTTCAAAACATTGTTTAAATTTTTATTTCCCATTGTAATTTTTGAAAGAGATGTTTCAAGATAAGATACTTTGTTAGCAAGAACATTACAATTTTCACAAACAGGAATTTTTTATTTGCATTTACAAGGAATTTTTGCCTTTTCCAAATCATCTTTCAAAACCTTTTTCTCTTCTTCTAAATCAATAATTTTCTTTTCAAGACTCTTATAATCATTTTTTTAATTTATTATGAACCGAAGAAAGCTTTTCAGATTTTTCACAAAGACTAAGAAATTCTTCAAGTAATTCATCATAATTATTAGGGAGATCAGAATCACTTACCTAACTGCACGTGGATTCAGCATCATCCGCTATGAGACAAATATTAGCTTCCTCTTCTGATTCACTTGAACTTTCAGAAGAACTCACTTCATTGTCGTCCCAAGCAATATATGCTTTCTTCTTCTTTTTGAAGAATTTCTTCCCTTTCTTTTCCTTTTCTTCAGATTTCTTGGAATTTGGACAATCTGCTCTCATGTGCCCCTTTTTGCCACAACCATAACATTTATAATTATCGTTAGAATTTGAATTTTCAAATTTCTTACCTTTCTTATGGTTGCCTTTCTTCTTGATGAACTTTTTGTATTTCTTTACAAATTTGTTGAGATCATCGTCTTTTGAATCATCAGTATCACTACTCTCCTCTTCAATGGATTGAGCCTTTAAAGCAATACTTCTCCTTTTAACGTTTTCTTCTTCACCGTTGAAGCGACCTAGCTCAATTTCATGTTCTCTAAGTTTTTCGAAGAGAGTTGTCATATTCATGCTTGTGAGGTTCTTTGATTCCGTGATAGCCGTCAATTTGGGTTGCCATGTCCTATCTAAAGATTTTAAAACTTTCACATTTAATTCCTCAGTGTCAAATTTCTTACCTAACGCCTTGAGGTGATTTACAATGTGAGTAAATCTCTTTTAACGTCGTAGATGGTTTCCCCTTTGCTCATCCGGAACATTTCGTATTCTTGTATCAAGGTATTTTTCCTTGATCTCTTGACCTCCTCCGTTCCTTCATGTGTGACTTCTAAAGTGTCCCACATCTCCTTTGCTGTAGTGCAATCTGACAACCTGTAAAACTCATCAACAGTTAAGGCAGATGATGTCATATTACATGCCCTTATATCGCATTGATACTCATTATATTCATCCTTGGTCCAACTTGCTCTCACTTTGGGTACCTGCGCATCATTAACAACAGTCACAGGAATATATGGACCATTTACGATTGCATCCCAAACACCTTGATCATTAGACCTAAGAAAAATCTCCATCCTCTTTTTCCAAAAAGGATAGTTTTCACCTGTAAAGAGTGGTGGTCTATGAATAGATGTACCTTCAGCAAAAGATTGATTTTTGCCTACCATAAGGATTTTGTTTTTGAGTAATTTTCAAAAAACCAGCTTTGAGGCCAATTGTTAAATAAAGACGGCAGTGTAAGAACCAAGAGGGGGGTGAATTGGATTTTTAATAAACTTTTTCCCTTTAAAATAAATTTCCAGATTTTTGAATTACTTTCAAAAACTAGGATGCGGATTTTTCTTAACCTTGATTAAAGCAGATTGAGTTGCAATTGTTAAAATGATCCACAATAAAAAGAGATAGGGAAAGAGAAAGAACACAGACATTTATACTGGTTCGGATTAAGCCAATCCTACGTCCAGTTCCCAACCACCACAAATGCGTGATGATCACCCCACTATCTTTAATTGAAATTACAAACACCAATTCATGCAATAACAAATAAAGATAAAGGAAACACCTCCTTAGACACACTAAGGATGAAACACCTCCCCAGACACACTGAGGATGAAACCCACCTCTCTTGACACACAAGAGATGAACACACCTCCCTTAGAATAGATCCAAGGGATGAATTTTCCCGTTTATAAAGACAGTAAAAGAAAACACCTGATAATAGTGTTGGATAGAAAGTTTAAGCACAAAGATCACCACTTCCAAAGACTTGATCAAACTTGAGAGAGCAAGAAAGCGGTTTTGAAAAGCTAAGGCACAAGAACACTTTGAATATTTGTGTTTAATCAGATAATGTTTTACCTAAGACATTCTCTTTCATTTTATAATTCGAAAATACTCCAAAGTTTCCATTCTTAGGTTGATTTGGTATTGAATTCGCAAAAACGACTCATTTAATCGATTATATAAAAAGCTTAATCGATTATATCATGTTTAAAAACTGGAAAACTAATTTCGTCTAATATAATCGATTAGATTAAGGCCATAATCGATTATATTAACCCAGAATCAATATAATCGATTATCAAAAACACTTAATCGATTATTTAGTTCGTTAAACAATTTTGATTCAAATTTTAAGTGAAATAATCGATTAGACTACGTATCATAATCGATTAAAAGCGTAGAAAAACGTTTTTGCGAGAAAACAACTTGCTCTCTTGTTTAGGAAGGTCTTGAATGGGATTTATGACTTACTCTTTCCATCCATCACCCAAAACAGAACCTACTAAACTTGAACCTTCAGCTCTTGAGAAAATCTTCATCAATCTTCTCTCTTGAAAGCTTTAAACACTCTTTATGCCTTTCCTTTTCTACCAAGCAACCTTCCTTTGTGAGATGGCACAAGTCTTTAATGTTGATTGAATCACTTTAAATCTTCATCATCAAAACTTTAAGACTTCATTAAAACTCTGGAAGACTTCATTAACACTTGGTCTTGAAATATGCTAACACTAAGCAACCTAACTACAAGTCCATGGAGATACTAATGCATTTCCACACTAGTGTATCTAGGAATTGCAACATTCTGGAAGGCTTTCAGTGTTCTATCTTAGATTTCTGACAAACTAGACACACATATACAAACTCTTCTATAAGGCTAAACTTTCTAATCATCAAACCTGACACTTGAAGGGGTTTCCTACTTAATGCATCGGCTACTACATTGGCCTTACCTGATTGATAGCTAAGCTAAAAATCATATTCCTTGAGAAACTCCAACCATCACTTGTGGCTCATACTCAATTCATTTTGGTCAAATAAGTACTTAAGGCTTTTATGATTACTAAACATTTCAAACAGGACCCAAAAAGATAATGTCTCTATATCTTAAAGACGAACACTATCATACCTAACTCCAAATCATGGGTAGGGTAGTTTTGCTCATAGATTTCAAGTTGTCTAGAGGCATATGCTACTACTTACCATTTTGCATAAGAACTCTCCCTAAACCCAACATAGAGGCATCATAGAATGCTACAATGGTTTCATTAGGATTGGATTGGGTAACACTAATATCAGTGCACTAGTTAACCTTCTCTCAAGCTCCTGAAAACTCTCCTCACACTTGGCATTCCACACAAATGGTTGGTTCTTCCTAGTTAAATTAGGTAAGAGAAATTCTCTATGAACATCCTTTAATATCCAGCTAATCGTAGAAACCTCCTAATCTCAAAGACTAACTTAGGTGCTTCTCACTCTAGCACAACTTCTACTTTGATAGGGTCTACAACTATCTTTTCTTCAGAAATTACATAACCTAGGAAGCTCACACTACCCAAGCAACACTCACACTTAAAAAACTTAGCATAGAGTTGTGTTTTTTTTCTCTAAAGGTTTGTAAGACAAATTTGAGGTGTTCGATATGCTCTTCGTTGGTCTTAGAGTACACTAGGGTGTCATCTATGAATACTATTGCAAACCTATCAAGCTATAGGTGGAATATCTGATTCATGTAATCCATGAAGACACTAGGTGCAATAGTCACACCAAAAGGCATAACTAAATATTCATAGTGCCCATAGCAGTCCTAAAAGCGGTCTTCAGAATATTCTCATACCTCACCCGAATTTGGTTGTAACCAAATCTCAAGTCTATCTTACTGAAAACACACACCCCAACTAATTGGTCTATCAAGTCATCTATTATAGGTAAAGGGTATTTATTCTTAATGATATATCAAGTCATCTATTATTGGCGGTAGTTCATTCACAATCCCATGCTCCCATCCTTTTTCTTTTTCTTAACTAATAACATTGGTGCTCCCTAGGGGACATTTTGTAGGGTGTTATACATATAGGTCCGGTACCAGGTACCAAATCTATGGAGGACTCAATCTCTCAGGTGCTAGAATAGTCACATCCTTACTCACTCACTACATAAATCTCACTAAGCTCATTATATCTCTCAAGTTTCAAGGAGATTAAAATCATGTATACGGTATCATTTTCTTTTAAACAAGTTTTAATTTTATCAACACTTAGAAATTTTGTACTCTTACTCTCACAAAACAAAATTGACTTATCAAAACGAGTTCAACAAGACATAGTTGGAAGATAACCAATTCATACCAAGAATAATGTCTGATTGACTAAGACGCAAATAGATCAAGTCAACTAAAATAACTTATTAGAAATACTAGTGGAACATTCCATTGCTTTAAAGATCTTCTTTACTTTAGTCACTCAAACCATAGTGTCATCTGGATCATATCATCCCTTAAAAGAGGATGGATGGTTACACAGAAAATGTTCTCACCATTAAGGAGTAGATTTTAGCTTTATCATTATCTATAGCTTGTGCTAACACTTTAAGAGTGCTAGCTATATCACAATCAATTTTACAAGCCATGTTTTGAGAAAAGTAACAAATAAATTAAGTGCAAGTCCTAAAATTATAACACTATCAGAGAACACAACAGAAACAATAGTAGGCTCATAACACACAAGTCCAGTTTTGGACAACTTGGATCTGATACCACTAAATGTGACACACTCTACCCCACATTGTATATCATGAGAATAAAACTAACACATTTATAAGTAACCTCGTAATTCATAAAATCTATAACAATAGTGTACATAGGGTAAAGGATTAACATTCACTAATAACATTACAATATATAAGATAAACCAACTAAAGTCTTAATTAAAAATAAATAAACAAAAGTTCTAATTTTCTAGTTCTATCCCAGTGTCACATATCCTATCAGAGCAGTCCCATGAACACTACATCAAACTGGAAATCACCTGCAATACAAAAGGAAAAACACGACAAGGAAACAAAAGGAGTGAGAAATATCTCACTCAGGTTGCGGTGTAAAAACACTGCAAGATAGTTTCACACAACAAACAATTAATCAATACTTAATCATATCCATACATGAAAAAAAAATTAATTTAACTTCAACAGTAATTATCCATAAGCTCAACATATCCATATCATAATTGCATCATATGCAATGCATGTCGTACCCGTATATATACTATGATGATGAATGCATGTGACACCAATCACATATCACACTTGGCCACAAAAGCGATACACAATGATCTCACATTATGATGCATGTGGTGCCAATATCATATCACACTTGACCGCAAAAGCGATACACAATGATCTCACATTATAATCTCACATTATGATGCATGTGACGCAAAGACCATATCACACTTGACCGCAAAAATGATACACAATGATCTCACGTTATGATCTCACATTATGATCTCACATTATGATGCATGTGGTGCCAATATCATATCACACTTGACTGCAAAAGCGATACACAATGATCTCACGTTCTGATCTCACATTATGATGCATCTGATGCCAATATCATATCACACTTGACCGCAAAAGCGATACACAATGATCTCACGTTTGTTACCAAAGAGGCTCAAGTCATCACTCTTTGAAGATAAGATGTTAAGTTTTGATGAATTCTCAAGTAAGCTAAATCAAGACCATCAAATGAAGATTTGAAGAAATGGAGCTCAAGTTGAAGAAGTTAGTGTCAAATCATTCTGGAATAAGAGAAATCAAAAGCTAAAAACATCGATCAAGCACTCCTTCACTCGTGATCTTTTAAATGGATAAAACTGTTTTTCTTGCTAACATAATCGATGGATATAACGTAACTCGATTCGATTATGTCATGATGGATATAAGATAACTCGATTCGATTATGTCATTATGGATATAATGTAATCGATTATGGATATAACATAATCGATGGATATAACGTAATCGATTATGGATATAACATAATCGACAGATATAACGTAAATCGATTCCATTATGTCGTTATGGATGTAACGTAATTGATTCGATTATGTCGTGCATCGATTCGATTGCATCGATTCGATTATGTCGTGCTATTTAAAGTTTTTTAAAACACTCACATAATCGATTATGGACATAATGTGATCGATTATATGTAACAGTTTTTTAAAATATAAACAATTTTTTAAAATTGTGAACGTTTTCAAATATTATATAGTATAATAAATAGTTTTTAAAATTGTGAACGTTTTCCCAGATATTCTCCTTCAGTTTTTCAGAAGATTAAAATTGATTTTCAAATTTATTTATTTTCTTTTTTGAATTATTTTGGAATAAGAGAAATCAAAAGGTAAAAACATCGATCAAGCACTCCTTCACTCGTGATCTTTTAAATGGATAAAACTGTTTTTCTTGCTAACATAATCGATGGATATAACGTAACTCGATTCGATTATGTCATGATGGATATAACATAACTCGATTCGATTATGTCATTATGGATATAATGTAATCGATTATGGATATAACATAATCGATGGATATAACGTAATCGATTATGGATATGACAACACACCACTCACATTTAATTTATAAAAAATATTAAATTATTTCAAAATCTTATTTTATAATAATTTTAATTTATATTTTATGATTTTGCTTAGAATCTAACTCACAATATGAACTATATTTTTTTTAAAAAACTTAAAGATAAAATTATGTTTAATTTTATATATAGATATGATATTAATTTATTAAAATTTATTATATTATTATTTTTTGAGTATTAGATAATATATGTGTCCAAAACTATATTGATTATACTAGGATAATATACAATGATCAATGTGAGCAAGCAATGGATTTTAAACAAATGTATATGAATAAATCAATTAGTTTCTTATATGATTACTTCAATGTCATGAACTCTCCTTAGGATGTATGAAGCTTTGGATATAAAAAATAAAAGAAGGTGTATATTTGAACTCTGCATAGGATATGTGAAACTTTAGAGTCACTATCACAAGGTCTTAACTAGTTGACAGACTCTTCCAAAGATTGTAAAGAGGTATATTATCGTTTTTCATCTTATATAAGTTGTTCAAGAATGTGCATATTGTGATTATGGTTGAGAGTTGTAGCAGTGTTGTTGGAACGATTGTTTCAAAGATTTTAAAATATTTTTTGTAACTACAACTGACATCAATTGTATCCTAATTTTTTCAGCAATATCATGGTGAAACCAAATTTGTGACTAAAATTTTAAACTTTCATTACAAGTATTATAGTATTATATGGCTATTAATTACTGCTAATTTTTGTTATTTTATATATGGAGTTATTTGGGTTTGTTTGCCATGGAATAAAGCAATAATTGTCTGCTTCTAGTATGAATGGAAGAACCTAAACACAATGCATGCTTTCAACTATTTATGTTTATAGATATGTGCAGTTTTATATATAGATAAGATGTTAATTTATTAAAAGTTGTTATATTGTTATCTTTGTCTAATTTATATCTAACATAAAATAAATGAATAAATAATATAAAAATATATATATAAAAGAATATTACTAATTATTTAATAGAATTGATTTAAAATATAATTTTTATATATTTTACATATTTTATGTTTAATTTTTATTTTTTTATAAAGTTTTTTAATAATATTTTAGAAATAAGTAAATCAATTTTAAAAACTTGTAAAATAAAATTTGAGTTTAACTTATTAAAAATATAATTTTTATGTAGTTAATATATTTTAATTAAAATATAATTAATTTTATTACTATTATCTTTTAAATTTAAGGTTTAAAAATAATTTTAAGCAAATAGTTATACATTTCCTATTGATTATTATGAATATTTTAATATTTAATTTTTCAAGCATAAGTTATATTTATATATATATATATATTAAAACTAAAATTACATAATAAATATATTACAATTTTATAAAATTAAAAAATATGCAAAAATAAGTATTTTACCATTAATCACATTAATAAATAATTTGTTGATTGAATCTTGAAGATTGGTGATGGTTACAATGATATTTGATGATAAAGGGGAATCTGATTTAACCATACCAATCAATTAGCTCGTAACATATCCAACCAAACCTTTACAATCACTGGTACAGTTTATTTATCCAGAACTTTTGCATAATATGAAAGAGCAATACTTGCGCCAACTTTAGACATTGTGGAAGAAGTCAATCAATATATTTTAGATTCAATACCTGATGTTGAGATGGAATATTTAAGTTATGACACGTCGTGTCATTCTGACGAGGATGGTCAAATATAAGAAGAATGGTTTACACCTGAATTCTTAAATGATGTTAAATGTTCAAGTATACTAAACCATTGTCTTAAGCTTAATCTTATAGTTCTTATAATGTTTTTAAGAAATATTGATCAAACAAGAGGATAGCATAATGCCACAAAGTTGCAGGTAGATTTCTTAGGAAAAACTCGCTACTTAACAAACTCTTCCAAACATTTTATAGAGGATGACTTACTACATATGACACCAAGAAATATAATTCAAAGATTGAAATATTGTAAAAAGGTATATTATTATTCAAGAATATTTGTATTATAATTATGGTTGACAGTTTTAGCAATGTTGTCTTGGTTATCTTCCAGGAAATGCTCTTTTGTATTTGCATAATAAAACACCACCACACTATTGATGATGATGATTAATGGTATACTGCTTGCATTTTCAGTAGCAGTATACCCAGATTCCAAGATGTTTTCTTATGAGAAATGTAACAAGCATGTAATCAAAGTTATGTCAAGGTATTTCCAGTTATAACAACGTATAAGCTAAAGTTTTCTGTTATGTATGACATATATTATATGTTGTATTTAAGCTATAAGCTAAAGGTTCATGTTATGGATGACATTGATTCAACTATCTTCATTTCATAGATATCTGACTCTGTTGTTGTAAAAACCATGTCCATATATGTTCGAATCCAATGACAAGAACATTTTTTATTGGGCTTTCAATTTCTTATATACTAATGTAGATGAGTTGTTAATTAGCTCTTCAATGTACTTTAACAAAGTAACACAGTTGAAAAATTGTGTTGGAGTTTGAAGATCTAATTAACAAAAAAAATTTGTTTAAAGCACAATAAAAAAGTAATCAAACATTCAAATTTAAACAAACAAACAGGATTAAAAAAATTGGTAGGATCAAAACATTATTCAATAGTTAACTGATGCAGTTTTAAAGATAATGGTTAGTATATTGATTGGTTTAAGATAATTTATGATTTTTTTACAATTATTTTTTGTGACTATTTGTTAACACGTAAATAGTTACTAATTGTTTAGGATGTTCCTTTTGAAGATGTTGACTTCTTTTGTAAAAAGGAGTTCAAAGTTTATAGTTATTCAATGAGCATTGCAGAGGTTTTCTATTGTTTTATTTTTTTAGTAGTATTTATAATATTTATAATTCATGATATTGGCATTATGAAAAATAATTATATAGTCAAATTTTACGTGCATATGTTTTTGCAGGATTCATTAGTCAAATTCTTAAATAAATGTGATGATCTTGATCTTGATTGTAAATCAGTGGGCTTGAGCTCTGACAGTGATTTGAAGAATAATGATGTAAAGCCACTTGTTAAACTTGCTAATTACTGAGCTACAACTACAGTTTTATCTTATGTTTTTTATATGTTTCATAGGTTAAATCTATTGAATTGTTTTAATTTTGAATTTGAATGTTATTTGTTTATCAGTATTGAAAGGATGTTGAATTTCAATGTTGTTTTTCTTTTTTTATTGAACAATCATTATTTACAATACACATTTACAACTTGTTGAGACTAAAATTTCGTGTTAAGATCAAATTTATTTGTTTGATTAGTATCGTATCTCAATTATACTTTTATATAGTTTATACTTTTACATAGTTTATTGATTATGTATTTTATCACTTGTATTTGATTATGAATTTTGATGTATATATAATTTTTAAATTACATATTTGTATAGCATTTGTTTTCAATCTTCATTAGAGAGTCCTTGTTTGATAGGTTATTAAATTATTGTTGAGATAAATTTGATATTTTCAACATTTCATCTACCAAATTATTAAATAGAATATAAACATAATATTTGTAATATTTATTAATTATTATTAAAATTAATATATCATTTATATTATTTATTAATAAGTTTAAATATTTGGGAACAGTAATATTTTTTCATTTAAAATAAAATATATATAAAAAAATTACATTTTATAATGCTAAATTTTTTTATTTAATTTATAAAAAATATTAAATTATTATGTTCAAAACGTTATTTTATAGTAATTTTAATTCATATTTTATAATTTTTCTTATAATTTTATGTACAAAAATTAACTATATGTTTTTTAAAAATAGAGAAAAAATTATGTACAGTTTTATATATAGATAAGATATTAACTTATTAAAAATTATTATATTATTATTTTTTTCTAATTATATCTAACATAAAATAAATGAATAAATAATATATGAAAATATATATAAAAGAATATTCCTAATTATTTAATAGAATTGATTTAAAATCTAATTTTATATATTTTACATATATTATGTTTAATCTTTATTTTTTTATAAGATTTTTTAATAATATTTTAGGAATAACTAAATAAATTTTAAAACATTGTAAAATAAAATTTGAGTTTAACTTATTAAAAAGTATTACTAACAATATTTAAATATTAATATTATTTTTACAAAGCTAATAAAAGCATTTATATTTAATTTACTTAATGATTTTTACTAAATATTTTTGTCAGAAAAATTAAAATATTTTTTATGTAATTAATATATTTTAGTTATTTATAGAAAAATAATAATCAATTTTATTACTATAAGTTTATGTAATTTAAATAAATTTTTTATTTGAAAAAAGTATAAAAAATAATTTTTATATACATCCAAATTTTCATTTAATTTTCGAAAATCATTGAATTATTAAATTTAAAATAATTTTTATATTTTTAATTCATATTGTTTCTGTCTTTATTACACTACAAGAAAAAAAATATGAATTATATGTTTTTTTTAAATTAGAAATAAAAGTATGTCTACTATAGTATGTAGACATCATATTAATTTATTAAAATTTCTCATATAATTAATTTTTTTATTAAATTATATATAAAATAAAATGTGTGAGTAAATAATATATAAAAAATTACTATTTGTTTGATACAATAATTAACTAATTTAAAATCTTACTTACATCTAATTTATATCCTTTTAATGATGTTATTTTTGAAATAGATAAATAAATGTTGCAATTTCAATGTAACTTATAAAATAATTAGGTATAAATAATAAAATTATTTTCATAAAGTTAAATAGAAAACATTTACATTAATATACTATAATAACTGAACTTTGTACGTGAATATTTTTAGTTTTAAATTTTTAATATTTTTTCATATTTTAATAGAAGTTATATTTTTTATAATTTATGTCATTTAGAATATGAAAAGTGTGAGGGACCATGATATTCATGAATCATAAAATAAATGAAAATAATATAAATTACACATTAATTATAAATTATATATATATGTTAAAATTTATTTATAAAGATAAAAAATAATAATAATAAAATATAAAATTATGTGTTCGATTTTATACATATATATCTTAAAATATATTTAAATTTATTTACGAAGGTAATAATTTTTTATAATAATAAAATGTAAGATGATATATTCGGTTATACATATATTTTAAAGTATATTTTAAAATTTATTTAAATAAAGATATTATAAAATGAAAATAATTTATTTATATTGTATTAAGGTTTAAATATATTTTAATTAATAAATATTAGATATATCTAAAAACTTTTAATATATAAAAATAATGTAAATTATACACTTATATTAAAAAACTCAAATAGAGAATGTTTAAAATAGTAAATTTTAATTAAATGGTTGTTATGACCATGCTTAAAATATTTTAATGTATGAGTCACTTGAGTACACATTTATATAAAATTATTAAAAAAGATTAGTTAGAAAATTTAAATAATAACAATAATAAAAACAAGTATTTATAACTTAAATTTGATAAAAAAGTTAACATTTGATATTCATGCATGTACTAGTATAAAATATATAATAAGATGGGCGCACCTTAAAACTATTAATATAAAAGTGCCATATACGCATTTATTGCCATTAAAAGTGCTCTATCTTAAAAGATGATAAAAATCTTAACACTTCATTTGTATTAGTTCTTGTCAATTTTAATTTAAAAATATAGTTAATAAAGTTAATAAAAAGTTAAAATTTAAAAATATAGTTAATAAAGTTATTAAAAAGTCATTGATATTATAAATACATGTGTTTTATGGATGGAGGAAAAAAATAAATATGAATGTCTATCTATCATTACTCCGGAGAAAATACATAGTGTCAGGCACATTTCACATTCTATATTATGATTCACTTTTATGCATTCTGTCCTGCCTTTTCTGTTATTTTTTGTTTGAGTATTACTTTATACACACCTGTTTAAGAAGAGTTATACTGTGACTCTCTTTTTTCGGACACTCATGTCATCTTCCAAACAGTTCACATGTATCCTCTACTAATGTTTCCGTTCAAATGCATACTATAGTAATGTTTGAAATGGTTGTTCCCAGCATAAAAATCAAATTGCACAATATCTTGAATTCTGATTAAATGGTTGTTAATTGAGACTCTGGTTACCTGCGTTGAGTACTGACAAGGATATTTTCTTCATCATAAAGTTGTGATTCTGGCCACTGGTTTCATACAGGGCCGGCTTAAGGGCCGGCAAGTAAAGCACCGCTTTAGGTCCCCAAAAAAAAGGCTCCAAAATTTTTTTAAGTAATAAATATATCTCTATTAAATTAATAGGTCTTCTTTCATTGTTTGAGAAGTACAAAGAAAATGAATTTGAGAATGCATTAATTTCTGCTAAAGAAATTATTATGGAAATGGATATAGAGCCTAAGTTTCGTGAAAAACGTATTAGTCATAGAAAAAAACAATTTGATGAAAATGTTGAGAATGAAATTGTAAAATCTCTTCAAGAATAATTTAGAATTGGTTACTTTTTGTACATTGTAGATAAAGCAATTACCACACTTCAAAGTAGATTAAACAATTTAAAATATATGAAGATATTTTTGGTTTTTTATTTAGTGTTAAAAAATTTAAGTCATTAGACTCTATACTTTTGAAAGAAAAATGCTTAAACCTTGAAAAATCTTTAAAATATGTTAATTTGTTGGATCTTGATGGATTAGATTTATTTTCAGAATTAAATATCTTAAAGGAAATTATAGAATTAGAAAATTATAAACACATTTTTAATTATATAAAAAGAAAATATTCTTTTTCAAATGCATATATAGCTTATAGAATAATGTTAACAACTCAAAGAAGTTTTTCAAAATTAAGGATAATAAAAACTTATTTAAGATCAACGAAATGTAAATAAAATTAATTACAATTATTTAATAAATAATTTTATATCGCAAAATGTTCAAAAAATAAATTTTAAATAAAATTATAGTACATTTTAGCATAAATATTTTTAGTATATAAAAAGGTCTCATTTTTTAAGTTCGTTTTAGGTCTCCTAAAGTCTTGAGCCGCCCCTGGTTTCATATCCACGTGTTACCCATGTTTTTTAGAATCTAACCTCGCCTTACTTGAAAGAGCATCCATGGGATATTACCTTCACTGGGTTCGTGACAATGTGCACTGTCATGGGGACTCTCATTGTAAGCCACTGTTTACTTTCAGAAACGTCATTCCAAGGAAATACAGAATGAGGTTGGGGATGTAGAGAAAGAGGCAGGGCACGTGCATCTTGACACGCATGCAACGTATTGCCATGCTCATGGCCCTGTTCCCATCCATGATGATCACTGCTCCAGCTTCTTCGGCATCGAGTCATATAACATGTGTTCATCACTTCTTGTTAATTTTTGAATTGTTTCATTATACCTAAGGTTTTTAATTGTTTAATGGGTTCTTGTTTCTTGTATCATGTAATTGATTTTTGACTTCTGGTATGTTTAATGGAACTGTGCAAGAGATGTGAAATGATGTTGGGTAGATATGAATTTGTTGCAGGTGTTGGAGTTGGGAATCATTGTTCACATTATCATCATTGTAATCTCTTTGTGAGCTTCAGGGAGTCCTAACACAATAAGATCAGTGTTGACTGAGTTGACTTTTCATCAATTCTTCGAAGGGATGGAATTTGGAAGCTGTATATCTCAGGTACTGTATTTTTTTCTATTTGTGATGATCAAACTGAAATATATATATATATATATATATTTATTTGTCTTAAATGATTTGAGACTGGAACCATGTTTTTTGTTGCTGTTAGAATTTTAGTAGAGGTGGATAGGTTTAGTGGGTTGAGTAACAATGTAGTAGAAGGTAGATTGTAAATAGTTGATAGTATGGAGGAGTTTTGAATAAGGTAGTAGTAGATTTGATGGAAAATAACTTTATTGAGTTTACTTGAGAATTTCCTTACATGTGAGATGCCATCACACACATATATATAGGCATGAGGCACCTCTTTACATTTATCTAGATTTTTCTAGAGTTTGATTATTCTAGATGCATAAAGATTATTCTACATAGTACATCTCTATGCTTCTTTTCTAGATTATTCTTCATAATTGTAGGAGTTTTTACTTCTAGTAGTTTCTAAGACTATCTAGAAGTTTCTAGGATTTTCTAGAAGTTTCTAGGATTTTCTAGAACTTTCTAGAATATTTTGGAATTATCTAGAAATTTGCATCATAATTTAACACTCCTCCTTGATGCAAATTTCAGTAACTCCAAGCATAGATCGTAATTGTTCAAATTTGACTCTTGGTAGTGTCTTTGTAAATATGTCTGCAACTTGATCTTCTGTCGAGCAGTACTCCAATTGAATTTGTTTAGTTGTTTCTGCCTCTCTGATGAAGTGATATTTAATAGCTATGTGCTTTGTTCTTTGATGATGGACTGGATTCTTTACCATGGCTATAGCTGACTTGTTATCACAGTAGATGATGGTGGAGTCATCTTGTTGTTCTCCCATTTCTTCAAGTATTCGTCTAAGCCATATTGCTTGACTTGTAGTTTCTGCAGCTGCCACATACTCTGCTTTAACTGTTGATTGTGCTACTGTTGCTTGTTTCTTTAATGCTTCTTCGTAGCATTCAGGTTCAAGCATTGCCATGTTGCATGTTTCATATATATCCGCCAAAGATCTTACTCGTCTAGGAGTAGAATCTGGTGAGAAATCTTGTTGTGTAGGTGAAGGAAGCATACCTGGATCTTCTGTCACTTCTTGAACTTCTTCTTGAGATTTTTGTATTGGAACAAAGATGTTGTTTCTCGTGATTTCTCCCTTCTCCCAATTCCAAGAAGCACTTTCATCAACTTCAACATCTCTGCTGATGGCGAGCTTCTTTGTCTATAGCTTGTAAACTCTATAGCCTTTTGATTGTGTGCTATATCCCAAGAAGATTCCTCGTATAGTCATGTCTTCTAATTTGTGCCTTTTCTGATCTGGTACATGTATGTAACAAATAGATCCAAAAACTCGTAAGTGCTTAGCTTATGGTTTTTGTCCGCTCCAAGCTTCAATTGGAGTTTTATCTTTGACTGCTTTAGTTGGACATCTATTGAGTATGTAGACGGCAGTGTATACTACTTCTGCCCAAAATGTATTAGGCAAGCCTTTCTCTTTTAGCATTGATCTAGCCATCTCCATAACTGTGCGATTCTTCCTTTCTGATACACCATTTTGTTGTGGAGAATATGCAACTGTGAGTTGTCGCTCAATTCCTTCGTCTTCACAAAACTTATCGAACTCATGTGAGTTATATTCTTTTCCTCGATCACTTCTTAATACTTTTATATGTCTCCCACTTTGTTTCTCGACGAGAGATTTAAACTTCTTGAATATTCCAAAAACTTCTGATTTTTCTTTAATGAAATAAACCCAGGTCATTCTAGAAAAATCATCAATGAAAAGGATGAAGTACCTGTTGTTAGTTAGTGATGGTGTCCTCATCGGTCCACGGATATACTGTGTGGATAAGCTCCAACAAGTCTTTCGCTCTCCATGCTTTGTCGGTTGAGAATGGTAACTCTGTGTTGCTTTCGAGAAGACATCCTTCACAAGCTCCATTAGTTTCTTTCAAGTATGGTAATTCTCTCATCATATTCTTCTTATGCAAGAGCTTGAGCACTGGGTGTTGAAATGACCAAATCTTCGATGCCAAAGCCATGAATCATCAACTTGGACTTTCATGGCAATATCAGTAGTATATTTGAAGTTTATCGGAAAACTTCTATTTCTTTTCTCCATTTTAACTTCACCAATCTCTCGTCTTTTGCTGTCATATATTCGACAAGTATCTCCTTTAAAGTGAAGAGTGTACCCTTTCTCCATCATTTGACCAATGCTCAAGAGATTTTCTTTAAGATTAGGAGCGAGTAAGACATCTTTTATAAGTCTCGTACCTTTCTTTGTTTGCACCACAACGAGTGCCTCTTCCTTTTGACTCCACTAGGGTGCCATTTCCCAATCGAACTTGTACTTTAACAGAGTTGTCGATATCCTTGAAGATGCTCTCGTCTTTGGCCATGTGATTACTGCATCCACTATCCAAATACCAGCTTCCGCTTCTTTCATCATTGGAATCTCTAGTAGCATAGAAAAGATGTTGTTGAAGATCATGCTCTTCAACAAAATTTGCTTGATACTTGTTTTTGTTGTGACAGTTCCTCTCCACATGTCCGAATTTCTTGTAGTGTTGGCATTGTGACTTTCCGCGATGCCAACAATCTTTCTCAAGTGACTTGACTTCTTGCGGATGCCACAAGGAGGATATTTTTCTTTGTTGAACTTAGAGAAACTTCTAGAGTTGTCTATATTTCTAGAAATTTCTCCATTTTTCTTTTGTCCACTTTCTTTATTCTGAGACCTTAACTTGAGTTTTGAATGAAAGGCATTTTCGATAGAGTCATCATTATAACTTTTCAATCTTTGCTCATATGCTTCAAGAGAGCCTATTAATTCTGTCACTGATAAGGTAGACAGATCCTTGATTTGTTCAATCGTTGTCACAATTGCATCATATTTATGGGGAATAGAGATTAGAATTTTCTCAACAATTTTCTTGTCAAGAATATTTTCCCCACATGCTCTCATTTGACTGACTATTTCTTTTATCCTAGAATAATAATCTTTAATGGTATCAGACTCCTTCATATTTAATAACTCAAACTCACGTCTTAGAGTTTGAAGTTTAATGGTGCGTACCTTTACACTTCCTTGAAACTCCTCCTGTAGTGTGCTCCATGCCTCTTTAGCACTTGTGGCATCCATTATTCTTGGAAAGATTGCATCCACCACTGCTTGTTGTAGAAAATATAAGGCCTTCGAATCCTTTTGCTTGCTCTCCTTATACTCCTTCTTTTGAGCTGCTGTTAGTGTTGTGATGTTTGATGGAACAGTGAAGCCATCTTCTACAATCTCCCATAAATCTTGAGAGCAAAAAAATGTCTTCATTTTAATGTTCCAATAGTCATAGTTTTCTCCTGTAAAGATAGGTACCGGAGTAGATGAAGAAGAATTGGTATTAGCCATTGGCTAGGAGATTATTGAAATTGGTATGATGTATAGTAGGAAGTTTTTCTAGAAATAGTTGAGTATTATATCTACGCCCAGTAGATGACCGAACGTAGCTCTGGTACCATTGTTAGAATTTTAGTAGAGGTGGATAGGTTTAGTGGGTTGAGTAACAATGTAGTAGAAGGTAGATTGTAAATAGTTGATAGTATGGAGGAGTTTTGAATAAGGTAGTAGTAGATTTGATGGAAAATAACTTTGTTGAGTTTACTTGAGAATTTCCTTACATGTGAGATGCCATTGTTGGAATAAATGGTTGAGTTTAAGAGGGGGGGTGAATTAAACTTTCAAAGATTTTCGAAACCCAATGCCCAAATGTGAAAAACCATATTCGGATTGAAGATTAAAACCAGTTTTAATAGATTCTTGAAATGCTTTTAATCAATAGATCATATATCCAATTCAATTACAATTTAAAATTCAATTGCCGAATGTAAAAGATCAAGGGAAGAAGAACAACACAGCAGATTTATACTGGTTCACCTTTCAACAAAGGCTACATCCAGTTTCCTAACCACACAAATTCAATCAATTCACTAAAAACCAGTTTTTACATGAACACTACATGCAAAACGAAAACCAGAAAGCTGCACCTAGTCTTGAACCCTACAAGACCTCTAAACACCTGTAAAACCCTATTACAAGAGCCCTTAATCACCCTGATTAAGAGACAAACATGCAGCTAACAAACACACAAAGAATTGGATTGAATTCACTGGAAAACTCAAAGCGGAAGCAAAAGCAGAGCACACAACAATGACGAAAAGCAGTATGATTTCTTGATTCAATTCGCTATTCAATTGGATCTTGGACTTCTTGGAATGATTCGCAAATTGATTTAGAGTGTAAGAGAAACGTTCTTGCTCAGTGGGTTCTTCTAAAAATGATTCGTCACTTAGTTCTTTGAATTTCAAGTTATATATAGAAAGCTGTTAAAATTGATTCGACGAGAATAGTCGGTTGAAATCGCATTTTAACCAGGTTGTTTTCATTAAAACCAATTTTCCAGTGAGCACCCTTTTTCGGAACTTGAAATCGGTCGATTGAAAACCCGTTTTAACTAGCTATTCCAGAAATCTGGAATTCTCGAACAAAGCTACCAGGATTTTAAGCTGGTTTAAATTTCAAAACAGATCGACTAAAATTTCCCAAATACAAAGCTTGAAAAGCGAAGAACAGTTTAAGCTGGTTGAAATCAGATTTTTAACCAGTTAAAAAATATTTAAACCTTTGAAAACAATTTAAAACCTTTTTAAAACATTTCAAAACATTTTAAACCCCAAGATTAAGTCCAAGATTAATTGAAATGCATCTTACCACACAACCTAAGACTCTCTAATCCTAAGACACAATCTTCATTCTTCAAGCACCATCATCTTCATCATCAAAGGTGGTTGGAGACATCAAATCCACTTGAAACCAAGTCTTCAAGTCCAACAAACTCCCCCTATTTGATGATGACAACCACTTGATGCATTCATTGTCTTTGAAGAATGTAGAAGTCCTGCACAAAACACGAAAATACAGTAAAATAGTGTGGTAAAACAATATAGCATTAAAAATAGCAGCAGTATAGCAGAAGCGCTTTCACAGCAGCAGCGTTGCAGATTCAGATTCTCCCCCTTTCACCAGATTCTCCCCCTTTCACTTGCGCTTGCGCTTCATGTGCCTTCAAATGCATTCAACAATTTCTCCCCCTTTGGAATCATCAAATAGCACCAGAAAAATAACATAGCATATGCAGTAAAATAAGATTGTTCAACATACATGGGCATTATACCCAATAAAAAAAAAATAGCAACAAATAAGCACATACAACACACAACCAAACAGCAATGAAATGCAAAAGCATGAATGCAAACAGCAACAGCAGCAGAATGAGTGCAGCGGCAACAACGAGAATTTGTGTAGCGGCGACCAAATTAGCGTATCGACAGCGAGAATCAATGCACCAGCAACAACACTTCGGAAACAGCAAATGCTTCAATTATGCAGCAACAGCAACAGTTTTACTCCAAAACAACAGCAAATACAGCAGCAGTATTAATAGCATTTTCAATAACAGCAAGTGCACCAGCTAATACAGCAGCAGTATTAACAGCATTTTCAATAACAGCAAGTGCACCAGCAATCCAAAAAAAACCAGCAAACACAGCTTTTCAGTAGCAGTCCAGCCAAAAACCAGTAACTGCATCTCAGTAACAGCAGCAGCAAACAATAAACCAGCAAACAGAGATTTTCCACCAGAATCAGTAGGCACAGCAGCAGAAAAGAAATAAAGAACAACAACAGCAATTTCTCTATAGATCCAACTTAATCATCATCCTCTAGCCACTGAAAGCTCAAAATTTTTGGTGGATTAACAGTCTTTTAACTGATATGAGATTGAAACTTTTCAATCCTCTCTTCATCACCATCAAACCAGACTTCAATAGAACCATGTCTATATGAAGGAGGTGCTGGAATTTCAGGTTCTTTGTGTTTGGATGACCCAACAATTTTGGATTTCTTCCTTGGGTTGCTTGAAGATGCCATTGCAGAAAAGAGAAAGTGTAGAGAAACAGAGTATAGGCAATGTATTATGCAGAGTTTTACATGGGCAAGGTGAATAACAGTGAAGCAATGCACAACACATGTATTTAACATTTTAGATTCTCAATTTTTAACAAATTAATGCTTTATTCAGTCAAATAAGCAATCAAATGCATTCAGTTGGAATATATGGGACAGAGAAATGCAGTATGCACAGACTTGACCAAAGAATTCAGTTGGTTGAATGCAATACGTATTTGGAGAGAGAAACCGGCTAAAAGGTAAAGCAAAGGCACTACTAAGACAAAACAGCGAGTCAAGATTCTTTTAACCGACTTTATTTATCATGTTCGGATGCACAATTCTCAATTAATCAACTTAAATGCACCAATTGAATGTGAATCAATGCAGTTTAACAGCAAATTCGTTCAAATTTTAAACTTTACATGGTGTCAGGCAATTTCAGTCAGTTGATTTATGAGAAACAGCTGATTAAAATAGATATCCTAATCTCGATTTAATGCGGATAAATGATTTTAGCCGACTAAATCGACGAGTTAACTGGCTAAAACAGAGACGAGATATTACTTGCACATCCACTGCAGCCCCAAATTATGCAAAACAAGCGATTAAAAGCTCGAAACAACTAACTAAAATCCTGAATAACATTGCAGATTTCACTTATAACATCCAATATGCAAATCTAACTGCAATTAATCAACACATATGCAGATTTAACCATTCAAACATATAAAACAGCATGAATAACAGCATAAATGAATCACATACACGAATTATATCACATTTGAAACATCAAGGACACCCAACTCATTTCTTAATTGAAAAAACCTATCTTTTGGGAGTGGTTTGGTAAATATATCAGCAAGTTGGTTATTAGAGTCAACAAATTCAATTATGCAATCACCTTTTATGAACATGATCCCTAATGAAATGGTGCCTTATTTCTATATGTTTCATTCTAGAGTGCAAAATAGGATTTTTTGTTAAGTTGATAGCACTTGTATTGTCACACCTAATAGGAATGTGATCTAGTTTCAAACCATAATCAAAAAGCTCGTTGTTTTAACCAAAGATTTTGAGCACAATGACTCCAGCTGCTACATACTCGGCTTTAGCGATGAGACAAAGCCACACTAGCTTGCTTTTTGCTATGCCAAGATACTAGACTACTTCCTAGTAGATGACAAGTTCCACTAGTGCTTTTTCTATCAAGTTTACATCCAGCAAAGTCTGCATCCGAATAGCCTACTAGATTAAAAGAAGCACCTTTAGGATACCACAAACCAACATTAATAGTTCCTTTTAGATATTTCAAGATTCTTTTGGCAATTGCAAAATGTGATTCTTTAGGATTAGATTGAAACCTAGCACACATGCATACACTAAACATTATATCAGGCCTACTAGCGGTTAGATATAATAGTGAACCAATCAAACCTCTATACTTAGTGGAATCAAAAGGTTTACCACTTTCATCCGCATCAAGATAGCTGTTGGTAGCCATGGGTGTGCTTGATTCTTTGCAGTTGTCCATCTCATATTTCTTTAACTGACTCTTTGCAATATTTTGGCTGATTGAGGAATGTTCCATGATCTAATTGCTTGACTTGTAAGCCTAAGAAGAAGTTTAGATCACCCATCATTGACATCTCAAACTCCCCCTGCATAGCTGCAACAAATTCTTCACAAAGCTTCTCATTAGTGGATCCAAAGATTATATCATCCACATAAACCTGCACCAGTATAATGCTATCCAAAGACTTTCTAATGAACAAAGTTTTATCAACTTGGCCCCTTTCAAAGTTTTGAGAGATAAGAAAGTTACTTAACCTTTCATACCATTGTCTTGGAGCTTGCTTGAGTCCATAAAGAGCCTTCTTGAGCTTATATACATGGTTAGGAAATTTGTGATCAACAAATCCAGATGGTTGTGAAACATAAATTTCTTCATTTATATATCCATTCAAAAATGCACTTTTCACATCCATTTGATGAAGTTTGAATCCAATCATGCATGAGAAAGCAAGTAATAACCTAATGACTTCTAACCTAGCAACGAGGAGCATATGTTTCCTCATAATCTATTCCTTCCTCTTGGTTATACCCTTTAGCTACAAGCCTAGCCTTGTTTCTAGTTATTACTCCTTGATCATTCATTTTATTTTTAAACACCCACTTTGTGCCAATTATATTCATATTAGGTGTGCAAGGGACTAGTTCCCAAACCTCATTCCTTTTAAATTGGTTCGAGTTCATCTTGCATTGCCAAAATCCAATTTTCATCTAATAATGCATCATCAACACATTTAGGCTCAACTTGGGAAACAAATGCAGCAGTTAAACATGTATCATGTATAGACCTTCTTGTAGAAACACCTCTCTGAACATCTCCTATCACATTTCCAATGGACAGATTGCGAGACACCCTCCATTCTTTAGGTAGATCATTTTCTGCAGAATTTAATTTTGGTGCCAGGATTTCGATCGAGTTCTTTCCGATTTTCACCGGCTAAAATACCACACTGCAGCGACTTTATCGGTTTCTACATGTCCAGTTGATACACCTTCAATTAATTTCTCTTCACACACTTTGCACCACTCACTTGCACCTTCATTTTGCACATTAGTCTCATCAAAAACAACATGTATTGATTCCTCAATGATAGCTAATCTCTTGTTGAAGATCCTATATGCTTTGCTATGTAAAGAATAGCCTAAAAACAATGCATCATCGACTTTAGCATCAAATTTGCCAAGTTTTTCCTTGCCATTATTTAAAACAAAACACTTGCAGCCAAACACTCTAAGATGTGCTATGTTGGGTTTTCTCCCTTTGTACAATTCATAAGGGGTTTTCATCAAAATAGGTCTTATCAAAACCCTATTTATTATGTAACATGCAGTATTTCTTGCATCAGCCCAAAAATATTTAGGGATGTTTGATTCATTAAGCATTGTCCTAGCTAGTTCCTCAAGTGATCTATTTTTCCTCTCAACAACACCATTTTGTTGAGGAGTCCTAGGTGCTGAAAAGTTATGCTTAATCCCATATTTTTCACAAAAATGATTGAACTTTTCATTTTTAAATTCCCTCCATGATCACTTCTAAGAGCACTTATCTTTGTAGCTGTTTTCATTTTGTAAAACCTTGGCAAGTTTCTTAAAAGCATGAAATGCATCACTTTTATTTTTCAGAAACAAAGTCCAAGTAAACCTAGAATAGTCATCAACAATAAACAAAGCATAATAGTTTCCACCAATACTCATTGTTCTAGATGGACCAAACAAATCCAAATGCAGCAATTCCAAAGGTTTTGTTGTAGACATATAATTTTTCAGATTAAAAGAAACTTTGGTTTGTTTACCCTTTTGGCATGCATGACATGATTTTATCTTTCTCAAATTTCAGTTTAGGTAACCCTAAAACAAGTTCTTTTGAAAGCAGTTTTTCCAAATGGTTCATGTTAATATGTGCAGCTCTCCTATGCCAAAGCCATGAACTATCTTCCTTAGACATGAGACATGTAAAATTAGTTGCACACATATGATCAAGATCAAGCATATAAATGTTCTCAATTCTCTTGCCTAACATGCAGATTTTATCAGAATTTTTCTCAATGATCTTGCAATGATTTGATTCAAAAATGATTCTAAAACCTTTATCACATAGCTGGCTAATACTAAGAAGATTATGCTTCAAACCTTCAACATATAACACGTTTTCAATGAGGATTGAAGAAATGTTACCAACATCACCACTTCCAAGGATTTTCCCTTTATTATTATCTCCATATGTGACAAAACCTCCATTTTTCAAGGTGAGTTTGACAAACTTCCTTTTGTCACCACACATGTGCCTTGAACAACCACTTGTCTAGATACCACAATGATTCCTTGGCCTTCAAGAACACCTGCAAAACACAATCAATGGAGAGAATTTGGTACCCACATCAATTTGGGTCCAACAAAGTTAATAACCTTTCTACCACATTTTGGCTTCCAAATATATTGACCACTAGGAACACCAAATTTTTTGATTTTGCATGATTTTGAAGTATGTCCCTTGTTCATACAATAAAAGCATGTAATAGATGAAGTCTTTGGACGGTTTTCTATGTGAAAAGAAATTTCTATAAAGTCTGTTGTTTCTTTTGAAAACCATTTTTAAATCCAAGTCCAACTCTATTCGTTACACAATTTTTAAAATCTAAAAGTGTATCCAAGTTGGCTCTTCCCATGGTGAATTTAGCTAGAGATTTGTTCAAATACTCAATTTGATTTTCTAAAGTTACTGCGGTTTGTGCGAGTTTTCCAACATGTTCATCATTGCAACTTGAAGCCTTGTAAATCATTTCAGATTTTCAAAATCAGTTTTTGAATTTTCCAGCTCTTTCTCTAGCTCTTTCACCTTGTTCTCTAGCCAATTGTTCATTCCTTTAAGCCTATTGTTTGAACAAGCAACCTTATTAGCCTCTTCATGCAATTCCAGAAAATTTTGCAGCAAGCGATCATAAGGAAGACCATTTTGAGTAGTTGAGGAACTTACACTACTTGCTGTATCACAATCGGCCATAAGGCAAAGATTGGCCCTTTCATCATCACTTGAAGAATCACTAGAGGAGATATCATTCTCATCCCATGCTATGTAAGCCTTCTTGGTTTTGAATGATTTTTCATGCTTCTTTTCTCCATTCCTCTCTTTGTTTTGTGAGTATGGACATTCAGCCTTAATATGTCCCTATTTTCCACAACCAAAACAAGTAAAGTTAGAAGAAGCTAAATCATATTTTCTATTATACCTCTTGTTCTTGTAATCTTTGTTCTTGTATTTCAAGAACTTGTTGAACTTTCTAACTAAGAGATTCAGATTTTCTGCATCACTTCCTCCATGTCCTTCATCCTCACTATTCTCCTCCTTATGAACCAAAGTCTTCAAGGCCAGCCCTTTCTTTTTCTTGTCATTGTCTTCTTGTTCAGCAAGTCTATTCAACTCAAGCTCATGTTCCCTTAGCTTTCCAAAAAGTGCAGCAACACTCATTGTTGACAAGTCCTTGGATTCGAAATTGCTGTTACTTTGGGTTGCCAACTTCGATCCAAACATTTCGAGCACTTTGATGTTCAGCTCCTCTTTCTCAAACACTTTTCCAAGGCCGATCAGATGGTTTATAATGTGTGTAAACCTCTTTTGCACATCTGAAACAGTTTCTCCTGGAAGCATTTTGAACATCTCATACTCTTGGATTAAAGTATGCTTTCTAGCTCTTTTAACATCAGCTATTCCTTCATGAGTAACCTCCAACACTTCCCACATTTCTTTAGCATTGGAACACTTTGAAACACGAAAGAATTCATCAAGATTAAGTGCAGATGTAATGATGTTCTTTGCTTTACAATCATATTGCACTTTCTTTTGTTCATCAGCATTTAAATTTTCCCATGGTTTCTCTTCTTTAGGGATATACGGTCCATTGACTATAGCATTCCAAATCCCTATATCAATTGATTCAATGAAAATCTTCATTCTAACTTTCCAAAATGGATAGTTTACCCAGAAAACATTGGTGGCTTTGTTTATAGAAGCACCCTCCGCAAAAGGCAATTTTCCTTCAGCCATGTTTGAAATTTTTCAGAAAACTTGAATATTTTTCAAGAACCAGCTCTTGATACCAATTGTTGGAATAAATGGCTGAGTTTAAGAGGGGGGGTAAATTAAACTTTCAAAGATTTTCGAAACCCAATGCCCAAATGTGAAAAACCAGATTCGGATTGAAGATTAAAACCAGTTTTAATAGATTCTTGAAATGCTTTTAATCAATAGATCATATATCCAATTCAATTACAATTTAAAATTCAATTGCCGAATGTAAAAGATCAAGGGAAGAAGAACAACACAGCAGATTTATACTTGGTTCACCTTTCAACAAAGGCTACATCCAGTTTCCTAACCACACAAATTCAATCAATTCACTAAAAACCGGTTTTTACATGAACACTACATGCAAAACGAAAACCAGAAAGCTGCACCTAGTCTTGAACCCTACAAGACCTCTAAACACCTATAAAACCCTATTACAAGAGCCCTTAATCACCCTGATTAAGAGACAAACACGCAGCTAACAAACACACAAAGAATTGGATTGAATTCACTGCAAAACTCAAAGCGAAGCAAAAAGCAGAGCACGCAACAATGACGAAAAAGCAGTATGATTTCTTGATTCAATTCGCTATTCAATTGGATCTTGGACTTCTTGGAATGATTCGCAAATTGATTTAGAGTGTAAGAGAAACGTTCTTGCTCGGTGGGTTCTTCTAAAAATGATTCGTCACTTAGTTCTTTGAATTTCAAGTTATATATAGAAAAGCTGTTAAAAGTGATTACGACGAGAATAGTCGGTTGAAATCGCATTTTAGCAGGTTGTTTTCATTAAAACCAATTTTCCAGCGAGCACCCTTTTTCTGGAACTTGAAATCAGTCAGTTGAAAACCCGTTTTAACTAGCTATTCCAGAAATCTGGAATTCCTGAACAAAGCTACCAGGATTTTAAGCTGGTTTAAATTTCAAAACGATCGGCTAAAATTTCCCAAATACAAAGCTTGAAAAGCGAAGAACAGTTTAACTAGTTGAAATCAGATTTTTAACCAATTAAAAAATAGTTAAACCTTTGAAAACAATTTAAAACCTTTTTAAAACATTTCAAAACATTTTAAACCCCCAGATTAAGTCCAAGATTAATTGAAATGCATCTTACCACACAACCTAAGACTCTCTAATCCTAAGACACAATCTTCATTCTTCAAGCACCATCATCTTCATCATCAAAGGTTGTTGGAGACATCAAATCCACTTGAAACCAAGTCTTCAAGTCCAACAGCCATCACACACATATATATAGGCATGAGGCACCTCTTTACATTTATCTATATTTTTCTAGAGTTTGATTATTCTAGATGCATAAAGATTATTCTACATAGTACATCTCTATGCTTCTTTTCTAGATTATTCTTCATAATTGTAGGAGTTTTTACTTCTAGTAGTTTCTAAGACTATCTAGAACTTTCTAGGATTTTCTAGAAGTTTCTAGGATTTTCTAGAACTTTCTAGAATATTTTGGAATTATCTAGAAATTTGCATCATAATTTAACAGTTGGGTTGGTATGGAACAAATAATTTCAAACTAAGAGAGGATTCGTGAGTGATTTGTACTACCTATGGAGTACATGAGGTGTTGTTGCTTGTTTGTTCCTGTTCAAATGATCACAACTCCATTAAAATACAATGACCAAAAGTTATGGGGCATTATATAGAATTTGAAGTGGTTTGTTTGATTGTTGCTATACCTATAAAATACTTTTAAAACAATATGCAATATTCTGTTTTATATTTTTATTAGTAAAATTGAAGAAAAAGTGGGTGAATAATCATAATTATGCTAACAAAATGTAGTTGATCCACTGTATTTGCAATGACAATCATATTTCACTTTGAGTAAAGAAAGGTATAATTAGTCAATATAATATGAACTTTGTATATATGTTTAGAGATTCATGCTTCATTGACCTTAATTGAGTGAAAAATGATAAATGAAAATACCATTTAAAGTGAATTGTTGCATGCAAATTTCAAGAGGGCATGTATTACAATGATGGGATTGTTTCTTTGCCTTAACCATTGACAAAGCCTGTGTCGCGCAAACTTTTCAAAGAATTTTGAACTGATTAACCATTACTAATGTAGTATAGGAATCAACTCGAGTCAATCCAAGGAGTGTTACACCAAAATATAAATCGAAGAGGTTCATGTTAAAAAAAAAATAAAAGGGGGGGCGTTTGTTCGATCAAAGAAAACAACTGCAGGAGCAGCTTAACTAGTGTTATGCGCTGTTCCTTATTCGGACATGAACGAGATTACTAAAGCAGGAAATGCTATATAAAACAATGAAAATCGAAATGCAATGAACAATCGAAAGCTATGAATATCGAACATCACTATCAGTAAATGTGAAATGCAGAGTGCAGAACAATGAATGTGTAATTTCCAGTAAACAGTGAAAATCGAAATGCTGTTGAAACAATGAAAGTCAGAAGGCAATGAAATGCAGTGAAAATCGAATCGCAGAGAGAATCGAGATGCAGTGAAACAATGAAAATCGAGAGACAAAGAAATGCAGAGAAAGTCGAGTTGCAGTGAAACAATGAAAATCGAGAGACAAAGAAATGCAGAGAAAGTCGAGTTGCAGTGAAACAATGAAAATTGAGAGACAAAGAAATGCAGATAAAGTCGAAATGCAGAGAAAAACTGTTGAATGATTTGAGATTTGATGATGTTTGTTGACTTGTTAATTGTGTTTAAATCTGTGTTGGATGCATGGTTAATACTTGTTTAAATGTTTTAAACTTGTTCGAGATGTTAGATTACTTGTATAGATTAATCATATGAATAATGATAAACTGTTGTTTTTATTATTCATCAGTTAGTCTACTAATTCTTCTTGTCTAGTCGACATTTTTCATTAAATGTACCAGGTATACAGGTTTAATGAAAATAACACACTGGTCTATGTCTTAAGTCGACTATTACGTTCTTCGCACCTTCCTTATGCGATAAATACGTGCGAGCAGCGTTTTAGCTCTTTCAAAAAGCAAAGACCCATTACATTTCGTGGAGCCTATAAATAGTACTTTCAAGGGCGCTCAGAAGTGTGAGAAATATTCAAGAGAAAAACTCTCAAGAAGCTACAACTTTCACAAGCAAGAAGATCTGCATTGAGTTTTTCGTTTTTCACTGTTTTGTCAATAACTTTCTTCTGTCATTGTAATTTTTGTATTCTTTGATCTCGGGTTAGAGATTGTGAGTGGGTTTTAGAACCCTGCGACTGTGATTAGGGTGATCATAGAGACTCTGGTTGAGTTTGTGGGTATTAGTCTATTCTATAGTGTTTAGGATAGTTTCTTTTGATTTCTTGTAGAGTTCAAGAAAGGTTCTTTTTTGTAAAGAATACAATCTTTTATAGTGATTAGGATCTGCGGGTTGCGGATCATAGACTGGACGTAGTTCTTTTACAAAGAACGAACCAGTATAAATTTTGGTGTCATATTCTCTCTTCTCTCATCATCGATATATCGTGCAGTAAGAACTAACCTACTTATTTCAAGAATATCGGTTGGCTAATTTTCTCGCAAATTGAACCGAGTAGTTTTTCTTTTACGAATAAGTTTCCAATAAAGCTGCATATCAATTCAACCCCCCCTTCTTGATATTATTCCGCTGCTAACAATTGGTATCTAGAGCTGGTTCTTGTAAGGTACTCAAGTAGAAATCAAGATGGGAGACAAGCTTCCTTTTGCCGAAGGTGCCTCTACAAACAGACCCCCTCTTTTTGTAGGTGCAAACTATTCGTTCGGAAGGCCGGAATGAAGATCTTTTGAATCGGTTGACGAGGCGTGTGGGATCGTTGTGGTTAATGGTCCATATATCCCTACCATCAAAGGTGAAGATGGAAAGTTGGTTGAAAAGCCATGGGAGCGAGTGGTCTGAAACGAGAGAACAAGAAGGCTCAATTCGACAGTAAGGCTAAGAATATATTAACTTCTGCTCTTAATCTTGATGAATTTTTCAGGGTTTCACAGTGCACCACAGCCAAAGAAATGTGGGACATCCTTCAAGTAACACATGAAGGCACAACTGAAGTGAAAAGGGCAAGAAAGCATACTCTCATACAAGAGTATGAGATGTTTAGAATGCAGTCTGGTGAAACCATCCAAGATGTGCAGAAACGATTCACGCACATAGTGAATCATTTGCTTGGATTAGGGAAGAAGTTTGATGATGAAGAGCTTAACATAAAGGTGCTAAAATGCTTGAGTAGAAGTTGGCGGCCAAAGGTTACATCTATTCGGAAACTAAAGATTTGAGAGTCATGAGCACTGCAACCTTGTTCGGGAAACTCAGAGAACATGAATTGGAACTGAGCAGACTGGATCAAGTCAAAAATACAGAAAAACAGAGCAAGAGTTTAGCACTAAAAGCCAAGGAGTCAATTAAGAGTGATGAAGAGAAAGATGATGACAGTACTGAGTTTGCAATGCTAGTCAAGAAGTTTGGTAGATTTCTTAAAAGGAAAGACAGTTCAAAGGACAGATTTCACGACAAACAGAGGAGGTATAACAGAAAACCAAATTTTAATTCCTCTAACTTTTCATGTTTTAATTGTGGACAGCTAGGACATCTCAAAGCAGATTGTCCTCTTTTAAATCAAAGAAAGAGAGAAGTCCGAGAAAAGAATGAGAGAAAAGACAAAGCGAAATCGAGTATTTTAAGAAAGGGAAGAAAGCCTATATGGCCTGGGATGATAGTGATTCCAGTGGATCTTCAAGTTCAGATTCTGAATCTGCAAATCAAGCCAATCTTTGTCTTGTAGCAAATGAAGATACTGCTAGTCAAGTAAGTTCTTGTGATTCTGATATGAGTGAGAATTATGACACTTTGTTTAATGCTTTCATTGAATTTCATGATGAAGCAAAGAAGATGGAATATCGAGTATAATCGGCTAAAAGGACTAAATAGCTGGCTAGAAAATAAAGTGCAGAAGCTGGAAGATCAAAATAGTAGGTCGAAGGATGAAAACAGTCAACTAAAAGATAATGTATTGCAACAAAAGATTACGAAAGATCCATAAGCGATAAAAATGAATCTGCGAATTGTGAAAGCTGTGTTAACCTTCAAAATAAAGTTGGTTATTTGATCAAAACATTGGCAAAGTTTCAAATTGGTCATAATACCTTAAATCAACTTTTACATTCTCAAATTGGTTTTTCAAATGGAAATGGACTTGGCTATGGAAAATGTTATCATGCTGCAAAGAACAAATCTTATCCCAGGAACAGATTTAAAACATGTTCTTATTGTTTGAAACATGGTCATATATCTAAATTTTGCTATGTCAAGAATTTTGGGATTTCAAGAGGTGAATTTTATTGGAAACCTAAAACACATGTTGTTCCTAACTTGAAAGGACCCAAATGGATTTGGGGACCTAAATTTGTCAATTAAACCTTGTTTTGCAGGTCTGTCATCGAGCAAAAAGAACCTTATGGTATTTGGACAGTGGATGCTCCAAACACATGACAGGAGATAAATCAAAATTGATGAATTACAAAGAATGTGAAGCTGGAACTGTGACTTTCGGTGATAATAGCAAAGGAAAAATTAAGGGATCTGGAGATATTGGCAACTGTACTTCCTCACAGATTAAAAATGTACTTTATGTTGAAGGACTAAAACACAATCTCCTTAGCATAAGTCAGCTATGTGACAAAGGTATGAAAGTCACCTTTGATGCAAAATTCTGTGTCATTTTCAATTGTATAACTGCAGATATAGTGCACATTGGGAGAAGGGTAAACAATGTCTACATGCTGGAAATCAACTCCTCAAATCACAAGGATATCTGTTTGTTAACTAAAGAAGACGATAGCTGGCTATGGCATAGAAGGTGCGGTCATATCAACATGCAGTTGTTGAACAAGATAAGCTCCAAAAGTCTTGTTAGAGGGATTCCAAATGTAAAATTTGTGAAGGATAAAATCTGTGAATATTGTCAAAAAGGAAAGCAGTCCAAAAGTTCATTTGAATCAAAGAATATCATATCAACTAGGAGACCTCTTGAACTGCTTGCACCTTGATCTGTTCGGTCCTTCAAGAACAGTAAGTATAGGTAACAACTCTTATGTACTTGTGATAGTTGATGATTTCTCTAGGTATACTTGGACACTTTTTCTTTCCTCAAAAGATGAAACTTTTCATGCTTTCAAAAGATTTGCTAAGATCACTTCAAATGAAAAAGATTTGAGAATTGTTTCCTTAAGAAGTGATCATGGAGCTGAGTTTCAAAATATACATTTTGAAAAGTTTTGTTCTAAATATGGCATTTCTCACAATTTCTCTGCACCTAGAACTCCACAGCAAAACGGAGTTGTTGAAAGGAAAAACAGGACTCTACGAGGAATGTGCAAGGACAATGTTGAGTGAGTCAAAGCTACCAAAGTATTTCTGGGCAGATGCTGTATCAACTACTTGTTATGTACTCAATAGAGTGTTACTTAGACCTATTCTAGATAAAACACCATATGAGCTTTTGAATGATAAAATACCTAGTATTGCATATTTTAAAGTCTTTGGATGCAGGTGCTTTATACTCAACAATGGAAAAGCATCATTAGGTAAATTTGATGAGAAAGCTGATGATGGCATTTTTCTTGGTTATTCATTGACTAGCAAAGCATACCATGTTTTCAACAAGAAGAATTTAACTGTAGAAGAGTCTATCCATGTTGTGTTTGATGAGATTTTATGCCAAAAAGAGAGAAAAGGTAACTCTCTTGCAGGTTCTGATGATGAGAAACCTGAGGAATCCGAGAAGAATGAAGATGTTGCAGAAAAAGCTGCTGAAACTATCAGACAGGATGAACAAGTCGACTACAATCCTGGTTCAGTCGACTATCCTGCAGCAGACAGTACATTACCTAAATCCTGGAGAACACAAAAGGGGCTATCTCTGGACAACATTATTGGGAATGTTGAGAAGGGAGTGACTACTCGTAACTCTTTGAATGAATTCTGCAATCATATGGCCTTTGTTTCTCAAATAGAACCAAAGAATATTAATGATGCATTGCTTGACCATAACTGGATAACTGCTATGAATGAAGAACTGAATCAGTTTGTTAGGAATGATGTTTGGAAACTAGTTCCTAGGAATAATACAATGAATATGATAGGAACTAAATGGGTTTTCAAAAATAAGCTAGATGAAAATGGTATTATTACTAGAAACAAAGCTAGACTTGTAGCAAAAGGGTATAATCAGGAAGAGGGCATTGACTATGATGAGACTTATGCACCTGTTGCTAGATTAGAAGCTATTAGGTTATTGCTTGCATTCGCATGTCTTAATTGCTTTAAAATCTATCAAATGGATGTCAAAAGTGCCTTTCTTAATGGTTTTATAAATGAGGATGTATATGTTGAACAACCACCTGGTTTTATTGACTCTAAGCTTCCTAACCATGTCTACAAACTCAAAAAGGCTTTGTATGGTCTTAAGCAGGCACCAAGACAGTGGTATGAAAGACTTATAACCTTTCTCATATCACAAGGTTTTAAAAGAGGAGCTATGGATAAAACTCTCTTTACCAAGAAAGTTGTTAATGATCTTATGATTGTACAAATTTATGTTGATGACATAATTTTTGGTTCATATAATCCCTCTTTGTGCCAAGAGTTTGCAGAATCCATGCAAGGAGAATTTGAAATGTCTATGATGGGAGAACTGAATTTCTTCCTAGGATTGCAGGTGAAACAAATGGAAAATGGAACCTTCATTAGTCAAGCCAAGTACTGCAATGAGTTGCTGAAAAAGTTCAATATGGAAAGCTGTAAAGAATCAAATACACCAATGTCATCAAACTGTTATCTTGATGTTGATGAATCGGGAAGAGTCTGTTGATGCAACTATGTACGAGAGGGCTGATTGGATCCTTGCTATATATCACGACTAGCGGACTCGATATCATGTTTGTTGTTTGTCTTTGTGCAAGATTCCAAGCTAATCCCAAGGATTCACATTTCACAGCAGCTAAACGTATCTTAAAATATCTCAAAGGAACTGTGAATGTGGGACTATGGTACTCTACTGGTAATGAGATAAATCTTGTTGGATATACTGATTCTGATTTTGCAGGTTGCAAATTAGACAGAAAAGCACCAGTGGAACATGTCATTTGCTTGGAAATTGTTTAGTTTCGTGGACAAGCAAGAAACAGGCATGTATTGCACTCTCAACAGCTGAAGCTGAGTACATTGCAGCTGGTAGTTGTACAGCACAGATTCTATGGTTGAAACAACAGCTAAGTGATTTCAATCTACATCTTTCTGATATACCAATCTTGTGTGATAATACCAGTGCAATCAACTTAACTAAAAATCCTATACAGCATTCAAGAACCAAGCACATTGAAATAAGACATCATTTTATAAGAGATCATATTGAAAAGAAGGATTGTAGGATTGAATTCATCTCTACAAATGATCAGCTAGCTGATATATTCACTAAGCCACTTAGTCGTGAAAGATTTTTCAAACTAAGAAATGAATTGGGTATCCTGAATATCAATCATATCTCTTAAAATTTTCTCTGTTGAGTTGATTAGTTTGTTAACTGTATGAAATAGTGTGCTTATTTCATTAAACTGACAATGTTATCTTACTGTTGCAGATTTCAGTGTGTTAATTTCATGAAACAGTCGATTTATTTCATTAAACTGACAGTAGTGTATTACTGTTTCGAAAATAATCTGCTTATTTTCAGGAAATAACAGACTTATCTCATTAATTGCACCTGATGTTGTTGAACAAACCCATTAATTGCTTTGACTAGCTGACTAATCTTTGTAATCACAATTAAATTCAATTGCAGTTCCAAGAAATCAGTGTTTAATCAAATCAATTCAGTCATTTCTGTAAAACGAATGGTTCAATGCATTTTAAATTCACAACATGAACAGTTATAGCTACATGTGCACTTGCTTTATTGGGTTTCAGATGTGGTTTTCCATTTTTCAAAGTATTCTCTGCATTTCTCTGAAGTCTGAGCACCTGTGGTTGAGTCCAAATCTGCTCAAAATATTTTGACCATTAACTCACTGCTGAACATGCATTCGTATCCCTTGTTTGGTCTATATATGTTGAATTTTTTTTTAACACTTGCATTCTCCATACTCTGTATCTCTGCATATTTTCTATCAGTTCATCCTTTTTCTCTCCAGTTTTGAAATGACGAACAGTGATGATTCAGACGCCCCTATTGGAAACTTGTTTCAAAGATTAAGAAGATCAATGAGGAACAAAAAATCCTCACGATCAACAGCTGCTTCATCAGGTAGAAGAACAAGGGGTTCTACATCCGGGACACAAACAGATCCCATTGAGATTCCTGAGCAAACTGCTGATCCTTCAGAAAGGAGATTTCCAAAAAGGTATAAAGTGAGGGTGAGACTCCCTCAACAGGTGAATCCTCCACCACCTCCTTCTCCTCCTACTGAAGAAGCCAATGAGGAGACTGAGTCAGATGAAGCTGATGAAGATGAAAACACTGAAGTTGTTGTCTCTGTAGAACAAAGGATGATGATGAAACAGATTCTAACTCCAAAGATCTTGAAGTTTAGCTGGTTGGAGACGGAAAATCTGAATTTTGTGCGAAACTCTCTTCAAGCACAGAATCTTCGACAATTCGTAGAGCTTGAAGGTAACTTTTATGTTGACCTTGTTAAGATTTTCTATACTAAATTGAAAGTCGAAAATGGTGTTCTTGTATCCAACGTAAAAGGCAGGGAGATTCGCATAGATAATACCATATGGAGGGGTATTGCTGGACTGAGGAATAATGGATTAAAAATCAGTAAAGGCAACACAAGTTCATTGCCAAACTTCAACAAAGAAGCTGTTTATAAAGATTGCCTAAGGCATTGTGATGAGGCGATGATTATCAAGTACAATGTTGGCCGTATGAAGAGAGATGATAGGCTGCTGGCTTTCTTTCTTGCATGGCGGCTCATACCTAGGGGAGCAACCATGCACGACTTATGGAGGAGGACTTGGCTTTCTTTGCCTTGCTTAAAAATCGGATTATTGTGAAGCTGGGTCTATGTCATTAAAGACCACATGTTTAAAGCAAAAAGGTTGAATGATCACAAACTTCCCTATGCCATACTGATTTCAGATTCCTAGATTACTTTGATGTTCCAAGCGATGGAGAAACTACAAAAATTGTCAACCACAAGCATATGTTTGACAATTATTATCTGCAGAAGATGGGATTATCCAAAGTAAATGGAGATTGGACATATGAAGCTGGCACTTCTTGTGGACAAGGAGGAACTTTTAATGCAGGAACCCCATCAGCACCCGAAACAGATTACACAGCATACCAGATGATTCCTTATTGTGCACCACCTTCATATCAGGGAGTGCCTATGTCTGAATTTGAAAGAATGCTTTTATCTCGTCTTAATGATCTAACCTCTATGCAGCATAATACACACGAAACCATGGTGGCCAGGTTCACCAATATAGATGAAGAAATAGAATTAATCCAACTTCAACTTGCAGAATTGCAAGTTACTGCTGAGAACTTTGCTGGTTCAAATGCGCAAACCACTTCGGAAGCTATGGAAGTGGATGAAGAAGAGGAAGAAGAAGAGGATGAGGACAATGAGGATGAAGAATGATCCTATCTGCTGTTATTTTATGCTTTCTGCATTTTATTTCAGTTTTAAGAACAATCTTGGGTCTGTAATAACTTTCACAAACTATTTTCTGCTTAATCTGTACTTATTTGAACACTATAACTGCTTAACCTGCTATTTGCTAATGTCAAAGGGGGAGATAATCTACCATCTCTTCTCTTTGTGTTTGTTTTGTTTTGCAGGTTGACATCATCAAATAGGGGGAGTTTGTTGAATGATTTGAGATTTGATGATGTTTGTTGACTTGTTAATTGTGTTTAATCTGTGTTGGATGCATGGTTAATACTTGTTTAAATGTTTTAAGCTTGTTCGAGATGTTAGATTACTTGTATAGATTAATCATATGAATAATGATAAACTATTGTTTTTATTATTCATCAGTTAGTCTACTAATTCTTCTTGTCTAGTCGACGTTTTTCATTAAATGTACCAGGTATACAGGTTTAATGAAAATAACACACTGGTCTATGTCTTAAGTCGACTATTCTGTTCTTCGCACCTTCCTTATGCAGTAAATACGTGCAGAACGCGTTTCAGCTCTTTCAAAAAGCAAAGACCCATTACATTTCGTGGAGCCTATAAATAGTACTTTCAAGGGCGCTCAGAAGTGTGAGAAATATTCAAGAGAAAAACTCTCAAGAAGCTACAACTTTCACAAGCAAGAAGATCCGCATTGAGTTTTTCGTTTTCATCTGTTTTGTCAAGAACTTTCTTCCGTCATTGTAATTTTTGTATTCTTTGATCTCGGGTTAGAGATTGTGAGTGGGTTTTAGAACCCTGCGACTGTGATTAGGGTGATCACAGAGACTCTGGTTGAGTCTGTGGGTATTAGTCTATTCTATAGTGTTTAGGATAGTTTCTTTTGATTTCTTGTAGAGTTCAAGAAAGGTTCTTTTCATAAAGAATACAATATTTTATAGTGATTAGGATCTGCGGGTTGCGGATCATAGACTGGACGTAGTTCTTTTACAAAGAACGAACCAGTATAAATTTTGGTGTCATATTCTCTCTTCTCTCATCATCTGATATACTGTGCAGTAAGAACTAACCTACTATTTCAAGAATATCAGTCGGCTAATTTTCTGCAAATTGAACCAGTAGTTTTTTCTTTTACGAATAAGTTTCCATTAAAGCTGCATATCAATTCAACCCCCCCTTCTTGATATTATTCCGCTGCTAACAAAAACAATGAAAATCGAACTACAATAAAGAAAATGAAAATCGAAATGCTATGGAATGCAGTGAAAATCGAAATGTTGTTGAGCAGTGAAAATCGAAATGTTTTTGAGCAGTGAATATCGAACTACAATAGAAAAAGTGAAAATCGATATGCTATGAAATGCAATTAATATCAAAATGTTGTTGAAACAGTGACTGTCGAACTGCAATAGAGTAGTGAAATGTAAAGTAACATCTAAATGTAATGGAAAATCGAAATGTAATGAAACAGTAAATATCAAAAGGCAATAGAACAGTAGTAGAAATCGAATTGCTGTTAAAAACTTGCACGCAATTAAAAAGGAGGTTTAAATAGTTCATTCACCATTCTTAAAACAATAAACGTTAATCACACACTTCCTTAGTCTCATCAACTGATATATTCTTAACAGATCCTACATTCATGAAAATTCAATCACTCCTGCACTGTTCTAATGAAAACTAAAAAGAAATAGAAGAAACGCAGCAGCCCCTCCTGTGTCACGACATCTCCTGAGCTGCTGTTATGGAATTCTGTGTCTCTGTGAAATTCTGTTTTTGCTGTAATGAAATTCTCTGCACTCTTGCACTGCTCACGTAGCTTTTTATGTCTTCAAAGGCTGCCCTAATGCCTTGATTGGGCCCCGCACATCATCAATGGCCAATGATTGGGTGAATTACCGTGCTGTTGTATTTTTTTTCTTCTCTTTTTACTGTTTACCACTGCTGTATGAGGCTAGCAATTGGGCTGAGTTGGTAATTCCTCTTTCTTGCTTCAATTGGGCTGAATTCAATTCAATTTACAGCTTGTGCATCTCTCCATCCCACTCCAGGATCAATCCTACCACAAAAGGGGTAAGCTCAATGTAAACATCTAAGAAAATTAGAATTGGAAAAACAAGTTAAAGCTAAATCATTTAAATTTTACTTTTCAACTATAAAATGAAAATATAACACCATATTTTACTTATTTACCTTCATTCATGAAAACTGTAAAATTCAGCTTAAAGTTCCAAGAAAGTGAAATTAAAAACGTCAAGGAGGTGCAATAAACCATAAGGTATGAGCATAGAAATCGAGTTATCAACCTACCAGTGGGGATTGGATTGGAATTCGCACTTGTTGCAGGCAAATGTTTATGATGAGAACAGTCCAACTGCTCTTATAGTGGAAGGAGTATTCAATGCAGCTGGTATCTTAATCTACATGGCTTGATCTCCTTGCCATTGATTTCATGAATCCAAGGATGCAGCAAAGTGGTAGACTTCGTCTAGGGGTCAATGTTTCTCTTATGCTTGGAGCTGGTTTCATGTCTCTCATAGCTTAATGAGTTTAAGAACATGTGTTTTTTTTAATTTAGGTTAGAAGAAAGTCCTATCTAAGATTTACATAATTTTTGTTTTTTTTTTCATAATTTAAAATGATAATCAAACAACTCGTTCATAAAGTTCTTGTTTTTTTCTACTTACTAAATCTTGTTCGGATTTGAATTAGGTGTTCTACAGCATGCCAATTTCACTTATATTCACCGATTGTGCACTTCATGTACCTTTGTTTACATTGTATATGGCCAAAAGTTGAATTCAGCATATAGCGACAACTTTGATTAAAGTTTAATTGCAACTAATTGAGTTTGTTGAATATTAAAAAATATTAATTATGATTATTGTTTGTAGATCATTAAAAATCAATAATATGCATCTTTATCATTATAACTTTTCTTTCATACTTTAATATTAATAATATTTAAAACTGATTTTTTTTTCAATCTTTCTTTCGTAATTTAGTAAAAATTAAATGTATATTAAAATTTATAATCACAATTTTAAGTCAAAATTTTAATTATTAATTATTTGTTAATAATGATGAGTCTTAGTAGTGTTTCGACGCATAAGTATAAAGTTCATAATATATAAGTTTTTTTGTAAACTTTTGTATTCAAAATTGAAACTTTGGAATTTGAATAATTTTTTAGATTCTCTAAGTTTTTCATTGGAACTTCTAACTCCTTTCCAATTCAAAGTAGTGGATCTTTCTTTACTCATCAATTTCTCTCAATAAAGGTAGGTTAGAGTTTTCCATCTCTAATTTCTTCTACATTTCTCATTTTTTCAAATAATCAATGAAAATTGTGGGAATAATCCTAAAATGAAGTCAATTTTTCATTAATTCTATGGGTTAAGGTCAACTCATGAGTCACTTTTTAAAGTAAAACTTCTATTTGAAAATAAAAATAAAACAAAAATTTACTTAATTTTTTTTATACAGGAAAATATTTACTCAATCCAAATTCAAAACGTAGTGTTGGTAAGGTCAACTTGGGTTTAAGTTAAGTTAGGCTAGGTTGACATTATGTCAAACTAGTCGAGATAGGCTCACGTAAAATCTAGCTATGTTGAACCCTCGTCAGGCCCATGTTGGGCAAATCGAGTTGAGTTCATGCTGATAGAGTTGAGTTGGGCCCATGTTTGCCTCACTTAAATCAAGTTGAGTAGGACCCACTTTGAAGACTAATCGAGTTGAATAAAGTTGAATCAAGTTCATGTCAGTTAAGGCAAGTCAGAGGATCATTCTTCCTCCACCTCCAAAACTTCAACATGCACCCATAATATATATGTGAAAAGACAAAAATATCCCTAATATTATTTTTAAATCACCATAATTTTGTATTTATGCACTTCTAGAATTTTTTTTTTGCATTAATCCAGAAATTACTCCAGATTATACAATTTGGAAGTCATTTTATTTTTCCAAATCACTTTTGAATTGTATAATATGTAAGTTACTTTTACAAATCCGAAAGCAACTTTTGGATTATACAGTCCAGAAGTCATTTTTAGATTGTATAATCTAAAAAATGACTTCTAGATTATGCAATTCGAAAGCCACTTTTGAAAGTAACTTCCGGACTATGTAATTTGGAAGTCGCTTTGGTGTGTTGGCATCTATCACCCAGATTGAAAAACTTAAATGAATTTGATTGTTTTGTAGTTAAAGGTATTATAGTATTTTTTATACTTATGGGGATGCATGTGTAGATGATGGAGGTGGAAAAAGAATTATCCCGAATCAAGCTTATGTAGGATCAAATTGAGTTGAACCCACAACAACCTCAAGTCAAATAAGGTCTGGCTTAGACCAAGTCAAATTGGGGTGACTTTGCATCAAGTCAAGCAATGCCCATTCTCCACTTATGGTGAGTAATGAGATGTGAAATGGATTCAACCTTTCACATAGCCTCTTTCAAATAGACATGACCCATTGAATCAATGAATAATACATTTCTAAGGGGCACAAATGGAAACTTTTCACACATGTCAAATCAACAACTGTTCACAATTTTTTTATAAAAAAATTCATTTAAGGTTTAAGACAGCAGTCAGAAAAGGAAAATGGAAGAAAGTAGGTAGTACCTCTCTGTTCTCTGCTGAGGAAGGCTTTTTTCAAGGTTATTCAAATGGTGAAATAACAACTATTCCTCCGGTTGGACAATAAATGCTTGCTTCAAGATCGAACAACCAGGTTCCGAAGGTAGAACAACTTCTTCTATTGAATGGGTATCGGGTTCTTGGGCTAAAGCCCTAATAGCCTATTGATCGGGAAAGGGGAAGTTCCAATGAAAGCTTTTCAAAGGTTATACATTAGCGATTGATTTGGAGGATAGAGAATGGAGTTGGAAGGCTGTTCAGTCTTGAATCTTCCCTCCCTCACTGATTGATTCCTCCGGGAAATGTCGAATAGTAGGGACAGCGGAAGGGTGAGATTCTTTCTTCAGCGACGGATGGAGAGGCAATTCTAACGCAACTGTGTTGATAAGCCACGTGCAAACTAAAGTCTACGGGGTGTCCATGTCACGACATGTGATAAGGGTTCATTTTAATATTTAGCACATAAGGTGTTTGATGGAATGTCAATTAGGAGGAAAGCCTCAAGGAAGATTCCCACTGGACACGAAGATAATCCCGAAGGTTATCTAAGTGTGAACGTTCACTTCACAAGGAGCTCAAGAGGAGAAGGGAATAACAAAACATAAAATCCAGCCAACACAAATTAAGACAAGGCTTGAATCATAAAGACATAAGAGTAAATGACATGAAAGTAAAGTGCTGGAAATTAAAGAGCATGAAAGTAAAGAACATGAAACAATAATGGAGGAAGAGATTGAGAGAAGGGGAGGGGAATGGAGTGCTACACGCCACTTGGGGGATGGTCCAACCCAAGATGAGTGGTGTTAGCCGCCACTTGAGCCAAGGCTCAAGATAAGACTCAAGAGAGGAAGAACACCCAAGAACACAACACAAGCTCTAGGCTATGCAAGAATGCTCTCTATTTCATTAATGTTCAACCCTTTTACAAGAATGAGAGGCCTCCTTATATAGAGTTGGGGTGGGGACTTAGAGGAATTACATTGGAAAAGATTCCTAAGCATATTCCACTCTTGGTGGCCAAGACTCACACATTCTAGAAGGTAGGGCACAAAAAACGGGTTGCCAATGATTGGGATGATGAGAGGACGTTTTCCAAGGGTTCTAGAAGGTCAAGATTGACTTCTTCACACCCCCTTGGATGTCCCAAACTTGGGCCTCAAGCCCAAGTGCTCCTTTGCTCCAAACAAGGCTCTACTTGTAGAAAAAGGGGTGTCAAAAGCAATCCTGCAAAACCCAAAAAAAGCATGAGTTTAGAAAATATTTAACAACTAATAGAAATGCTAAAGAGGCTAAATAAAAGGGGAGAGGAGGAAGTGTCCCTTCTCATCATGCTTCTAGTAATCCTCCTTGGACACTCCTCTTCTTTATTTGTGATCGAGGGCTCATCATCCTCCCCTTCTTGGAGAGAATTCGACCACGAATTTGCAAAACCTGCATCAAAGGAGTAAGATCACCAACATTAAAAGTGCTACTAACATTATAATCTGAAGGTAAATCTAACTCATATGCATTATTGTTGATCTTCCGCACAACTTGGAAAGGTCCATCACCTCTAGGGTTAAGTTTGGACTTCCTTTGATTAGGGAACCTTTCCTTCCTCAAGTGAAGCCATACCCAATCCCTGGTTGGAAGATGACTTCCTTCCTTCCCTTGTTGGCACTTTGTTGGTATTGACCAACCTTCCTCTCTATCCTAGCCTTGACTTGAGAATGCAAGTCTTGGATCATTTTGACCTTTCCAACCCATCTTGGCTAGTCAAGCCTCATGAGTTGGGAGAGGGAGGAGGTCAAGAGGAGTTAAGGGGTTGAACCCATAAACAACCTCAAAGGAGAGTGAGAAGTGGTGGAGTGAACCACCCTATTGTATGCAAACTCTAGATGAGGAAGAAGATCTTCCCACTCCCTAGGGTTCTTGGAGATCATGCATCTCAAGAGTTGAGACAAAGTTCTATTGACCACCTCGGTTTGACCATCGGTTTGGGGGTGGCAAGTGGTAGAAAAGAGGAGTTTAGTGCCAATTTTCCCCATAAGGTCCTCCAAAAGTGGCTTAAGAACTTTGTATCTCTATCGGATACAATGGTCCTAGGCAACCCATGCAGCCTAACAACTTCCTTAAAGAAGAGATTTTCAACTAAGCATGCATCATCATCTTTGTGGCATGGAATAAAATGAGCCATTTTTGAAAAACGGTCCACTACCACAAAGATAGAATCCTTTCCCTTCTTTGTCCTTGGAAGCCCAAGCACAAAATCCATGGATATGTCTATCCAAGGCAAAGTAGGGATAGGCAAAGGGGTATAGAGTCCATAGGGTTGGGCTCTAGACTTGGCCTTCTTGCATGTGATGCAATTCTCACAATGTTTCTCTACATGCTTTCTCATGTGTGGCCAAAAGAAATGTTCATTCAAAATGTCTAGAGTCTTAGAAGCCCCAAAATGTCCCATTAAACCTCCCTCATGAGACTCTTTCACTAGTGATGCTCTTAAGGACCCCTTGGGTATGCAAAGCCTTCTACCCTTGAAAAGATAATCTTGGTGTAGGTAGAAGTCTTTGTAACCCCCTTTGGAGCATTCACTGTAGATTATAGAGAAGTCATCATCATGAGGATACAATTCCTTAATGTGATCAAAACTAAGAAATTTAGTTTCAAGAAGAGTGAGCAAAGTGTGGCGCCTAGATAAGGCATCCGCCACTATGTTACTCTTCCCTTGCTTATGTTTGATCACATAAGGGAATTGTTCTATGAATTCTACCCACCTAGCATGTCTCTTGCTAAGCTTGCTTTGGCCTTTCAAAAATTTAAGGGACTCATGATCACTATGGATCACAAATTCCTTTGGAAGAAGATAATGTTGCCAAGTTTGCAAAGCTCTCACAAGGGCATACAACTCCTTGTCATAGGTGGAGTAGTTGAGATGACTACCCTTAATCTTCTCACTAAAGTAGGCTATGGGGTGGCCTTCTTGAAGTAAGACAGCCCCAACACCTACATTAGAGGCATCACACTCAACCTCAAATGACTTGGTGAAGTTGGGTAGTGCTAAAAGTGGTGCATTGATCAACTTTTCTTTCAAACTAGCAAAGGCCTTTGCTTGATCAATGCCCCATTTGAAGCCCACATCCTTCTTCACTATTTCACTTAAGGGGGCAGCTATGGTGCTAAAGTCTTTTACAAACCTCCTATAGAAACTAGCCAACCCATGAAAACTCCTCACCTCACTCACACTCCTAGGAGTTGGCCAATCCCTAATAGCTGCCACTTTTTCTTCATCTACTTGAACTCCATTGGAGCTCACCACAAACCCTAGGAAGACTACATGATCCATGCCAAAAATGCACTTCTCTCTATTAGCATACAAAGTCTCCTTCCTAAGGGTCTCAAGCACCCTTCTCACATGATGCATGTGCTCTTCTATAGACAAACTATATATTAAAATATCATCAAAATAAACCACAACAAACTTGCCTATAAAGGGCCTAAGCACATGATGCATTAGCCGCATGAAGGTACTTGGTGCATTAGTTAGCCCAAAGGGCATGACCAACCACTCATATAATCCAAGCTTTGTCTTGAAGGCAGTTTTCCATTCATCTCCTTCTTTGATTCTTATTTGATTATAACCACTCTTCAAGTCAATCTTAGAAAATATGGTGGCACCATGTAGCTCATCTAGCAAGTCATCAAGTCTTGGGATAGGGTGCCTATACTTGATGGTTATGTTGTTTATAGCCCTACAATCTATGCACATGCGCCAACTCCCATCCTTTTTGGGGACAAGAATCACTGGCATAGCACATGGACTCATGCTATTTTGCACCCACCCTTTATCCATTAATTCCTCTACTTGCTTTTGAATCTCCTTAGATTCCTCGGGGTTAGTTCTATAGGCTGGCCTATTAGGCAAGGATGACCCGGAATGAAATCAATTTGGTGTTCAATTCCTCTTAGAGGTGGTAACCCCTTAGGAGGCTCTTGAAAAACATCTTTGAAGTCATCCAAGACTAATTCCAATCTCCTAGAACAACTTGAGGGTTCATAAAAAGATGGAGATGACCCTAAGGTAGGGTAAGCTACATACATGGGTTTATTGGCAAGCATTACCTTCTTAACTCCCTTGTGGGAGATCATGATGCCCTTTTCCTTGGCCTCCTTGCTTGCTTTTTCTTTTCCTTCTTTTCTTCTTTTCTCTTTTTTTCATTTTCTTTTGGTCCTCACTAACTTCTTGAGGGAGAGGGGTGCTAATGTGATCTTCTTACCATGGAAGCTAAAAGAAAATTTGTTGGTAAGGCCATCATGGAAGGTTTGTTTATCAAATTGCCATGGCCTACCCAAAAGAATGTGGGTTGCTTCCATAGGTACAACATCACAAAGTACCTCATCCTCATAAGTCCCTATTGAGAAGTTAATAAGGACTTGTTTATTTACCTCAATCTCACCATCCTCACTAAGCCATGAGAGCTTGTAGGGCTTGGCATGAGGAATGGTAGGTAAACTAAGTTTGTCTACCACCCTTGTGCTAGCCACATTGACACAACTTCCTCCATCAATGATGAGTGAGCAAAGGTTGTTGTTAATGAGGCACCTGGTGTGGAAAATATTTTCTCTTTGGGAGCTATCAAGTTCCTTTTGAACTTGTCCCAACATGCGCCTCACTATCAACAAATCTCCCTCACAAGGCTTAACCTCTTCATCACTAGAGGAAGAATGGGAGGAGTTCTCTCTTGAAGGGGAAGGGGGAGAGGAATGTTCACTCTCAACCTCACCATTTTCCCTCAAGGTCATGGTTCTTTTAGTGGGGCAATTTGAAGCAATGTGCCCATACCCTAAGCATTTAAAACATTTGATTGAACTTGACCTTTGGGAATTGGAGGGGTTGGGAGTGCCCCTAGCCGGATGGCTCCTAGAAGTGGAGTCTTGGTGAGACTTGGAAGGCTTACTATCATGCTTTTCTTTGTTCCTATCCTTCCAAGAAGAGCTATAATAGTCATTGTTTGAGTGACCCCTCCTTGCACTATCTTTTCTTTTGAGTTGAGATTCAATTTTTAGTGCAAGGTGTAAAACATTTTCAATGGAGGAGTACTCATACAATTCTACTAAGTCTTGGATGTCTCTCCTCAAGCCACTAACAAACCTAGCTACCTTGGCCTCATTAGTTTCATCATGCAAACCAGCCTTAAGCAATAAAGACTCCAACAATTTAAAGTAATCATCCACACATAAATTTCCTTGTTGAAGCCGTTGGAGCTTCAAAAGAGCTCCCTCCTATAGAAGGAAGGAACAAATCTAGCGCGCATCAAATGTTTAATGTCCATCCAAGAGGCCGCGGGTGGCCCTTGGTAATTATCCATACAAACTTTATGCCACCATGTCATGGCATAACCCTCAAATTCTACCACTATTACATCAACTTGTTCTTGTCCCTCAAGAGGGTTCACATTCATTAATTGCTCTACTTTTGCTTCCCACTCCAAGTAGACATCCGGATTGTTGTCTCCATAGAATTTGGGAATTTTGATGTTGTGGTTGGGCTTCCTTTGAGGGGTGTTGCGCCTAGCCCTCCTTCTTCCATAGTAGCCCCAATCTTCTTCTTCCTCTCCATTGTAGCTAGGTGGGGAATGAGCCGCCTTCTCTCCCTTTCGGCTTTCTCTTGCTCAAGTCTTTCAATGGTCTCTCTCAAGTGTCTTTCACTTTCTTTTCTTGAGATTTCCATCTCCCTTAGCAACTCCATGAGAGGCAATTCATTTTGGGACTTGAGTTGGGCCTCCAAGGTGATGCTCTTCTCTTTGGCTCCCTCGGGTGAGATAGGAGAAGATGTGGAAGACATGATTCCTACAAACAAAAATAAAATAACCAAAAACAACTAGACAAAGGCCAAAAAAAAAAAGATTTAATGGTTAGAAAGGAAACAAAAAAAAATATAACTCTCAAAGTGTTTGGCTAACTTCCCAAAGATTGATGGTATGTTTCACTCAACTCTCTTGTGTATCAAGAGTGTTCCAACCCTTAATGGTGAACTTTTAATCTTGAGTGGACTCAAATGAAGGATGTTCAGCCACCACACTCAAGAAACAAGAAAGAAAACTTCAAAGACAAAACTTATAGAATTTCCTAAAGATAAAGCAAGAAAAGTTCAAAACAAGAAAGAGGCACACTAAGGAAAATACAATCAACTTAACAAGAGATTATAAAGAGAAAAGCTTGAAAGAAAACTCAATGGAAACACTTAGAACATGCAGAAAAATTTTCCAGCAAACCACACATAACAAGAAGATTAGGATCCTACAAATGATGGTACTAATTTGTCATACTCATCCTTAAGCATACAACCATGTAGTTAAATTCTAGAATCATGCACTTGGTCACTTTTTTCTTGCAATTTTTCTTTTCAAAACAGCATATATAGCTCATGACCTTGGTAATTTTTTTAGCTCTTCTCAATGTTCTTTAATTGATTCTAGACTTAACATACACACTTGCAATGGTTGTAGATGATTATGAAGCACTTAGTTCCTATGTTTAGGTTCAACCAATCAATTCAAGTTACATGCAATTTTAGCTAAACATTTTATCAAACATGTTCAAGTATTGGAAACAAGGATAAGAAAACTCAAAGGGAAAATTATATGACATGTGACTCAAGCAAGGGAAAGCAACACAAAAAGACTCTAAACTTGACTCAAGCATATGATCAAACATGTAGCTTTCATGCAAAAACTAGTCCAAACTTGAGTTCTATGACTAGTATTCATGCACACACTCAACATACTTCATGTTGGATCATTTTGGCATGAAAATTAAGCATGTAAAACCAAAAAACAGCAAGCCACAATTCCAGAATTAGGTGCAGATTTTTTTTTGACGAAAATTAGTTATGGAACCAGTTTTGGATAGATTTTGTCATGGATTCACAATTTGCACAAGCTACCAATAATATATGGATGAAACAAGAAGACAAACACCTTATAAGCATGAAAATTAAACCAAAGCTCTGATTACCAAATGATAAGGGTTCATTTTAATATTTAGCACATAAGGTGTTTGATGGAATGTCAATTAGGAGGAAAGCCTCAAGGAAGATTCCCACTGGACACGAAGATAATCCCGGAGGTTATCTAAGTGTGAAGGTTCACTTCACAAGGAGCTCAAGAGGAGAAGGGAATAACAAAACATAAAATCCAGCCAACACAAATTAAGACAAGGCTTGAATCATAAAGACATAAGAGTAAATGACATGAAAGTAAAGTGCTGGAAATTAAAGAGCATGAAAGTAAAGAACATGAAACAATAATGGAGGAAGAGATTGAGAGAAGGGGAGGGAATGGAGTGCTACACGCCACTTGGGGATGGTCAACCCAAGATGAGTGGTGTTAGCCGCCACTTGAGCCAAGGCTCAAGATAAGACTCAAGAGGGGAAGAACACCCAAGAACACAACACAAGCTCTAGGCTATGCAAGAATGCTCTCTATTTCATTAATGTTCAACCCTTTTACAAGAATGAGAGGCCTCCTTATATAGAGTTGGGGTGGGGACTTAGAGGGAATTACATTGGAAAAGATTCCTAAGCATATTCCACTCTTGGTGGCCAAGACTCACACATTCTAGAAGGTAGGGCACAAAAAACGGGTTGCCAATGATTGGGATGATGAGAGGACGTTTTCCAAGGGTTCTAGAAGGTCAAGATTGACTTCTTCACCCCCCCTTGGATGTCCCAAACTTGGGCCTTAAGCCCAAGTGCTCCTTTGCTCCAAACAAGGCTCTACTTGTAGAAAAAGGGGTGTCAAAAGCAATCCTGCAAAACCCAAAAAAAACATGAGTTTAGAAAATATTTAACAACTAATAGAAATGCTAAAAAGGCTAAATGAAAGGGGAGAGGAGGAAGTGTCCCTTCTCATCATGCTTCTAGTAATCCTCCTTGGACACTCCTCTTCTTTATTTGTGATCAGGGGCTCATCAACACGTGTCAATGTAAACACCTCACACGTCACCACTCCGTTTGCCATGTCAACTTCCGTCACGTCCCGTTAAAAAATTGGACTAAAATAACAGGTTTAAATTTTATAGATACCAAACAAACCCAGAAAATTTTATAGGGACTATTTTAACATATTATGTATTTTATAGGGACGAAAATCATATTTAACCCCTGATTTTATTATTCATCAATTAGTCTGCTAATCCTGTTGCTTTAGTCGACTATTTTCATTAATGTACCAGGAATACAAGTTTAATGAAAATGGCTAACTGGTTTGCTTCTTCAGTCGACTATTTTGTTCCAGACCCTTTTTATGCAGAAAAGTGCAGAACGTGGCTTTAAAGACTTAAAAAGAGCATGACCCAAAGCTTCTTCTTTTGCCTATAAATACAACTCTAAAGAACGTTTAAGAGTGCGAAAGAATTCAAGAGAATACTCACAAGAGTTGCAAACTTTCAGAGCTAAAGACATCTGCAGAATTCAATTACTGGTTTAGAGTTTCAAGAAGATTTTTGCTTTCGCTTTACGTTGTATTCTTTTATCTCGGGATAGAGATTTGTAGGAGGCTTTTAGAACCCTGTTAACTGTGATTGGGGTGATCACAGTGACTCAGTGTGAGTCAGTGCATTTAGAACTGTTCTATAGTGTTTAGAATAGGTTCTTTGAGTTTCTTGTAGTGTTCAAGAAAGATTTGTTGTAAAGAATACATTTCTGATAGTGATTAGGATCTGTGGAGTTGCAGATCACCAACTGGATGTAGTTCTTGCACAAAGAATGAACCAGTATAATCCTTGGTGTTATCTTTTCTCTTCCTTCACCATCTGTTAAATTCTACATTAAGAACTAACCTACTATTTTTCAATAATCAGTCGGCTAATTCTCAGTAAACTGCACCAGTAAATTTTCTGATACGAAAAAGTTTTCAATAAAGGTTTATATCAATTCAACCCCCCCTTCTTGATATAATTCCGCATCTAACAATTGGTATCAAGAGCAGGTTCTTGTAAGGTACTCAAGAAAGATTCAAGATGGGTGACAAGTTGATGATGGTATTTTCCGAGGTTATTCAATGAATAACAAAGCTTATCGTGTTTTCAACAAAAAGAACCTAACTGTGGAAGAATCTATTCATGTTGTATTTGATGAATACTTATGCCAAAAAGAGAGAAAAGGTAATTCCCTTGCAGGTTCTGATGATGAGAAATCTGAAAAGTCAGAAAAGAATGAAGATTATGCAGAAAAATCTGCTGAAACTGACAGACAGGATGAACCGGTCGACTATAACTCTGGATCAGTCGACTACTCTGCAGCAGACAATGCCTTATCCAAATCCTGGAGGACTCAAAAAGGATTGTCTCTGGATAACATCATTGGGAATGTTGAAAAGGGAGTAACAAATCGAAACTCTCTACATGAATTCTGTAATCACATGGCATTTGTTTCACAAATAGAACCAAAAAATATTCATGATGCATTGCTTGATCATAATTGGATAACTGCTATGAATGAAGAGTTGAATCAGTTTGTTAGGAATAATGTTTGGCATCTAGTACCTAGGAACAATGTAATGAATGTGATAGGAACAAAGTGGGTTTTCAAAAACAAACTTGATGAAAATGGTATTATAACTAGGAACAAAGCTAGACTAGTAGCCAAAGGATATAATCAGGAAGAAGGCATTGATTATGATGAGACTTATGCACCAGTTGCTAGGTTAGAAGCCATTAGGTTGTTGCTTGCATTTGCATGTCTTAAAAGCTTCAAACTCTATCAAATGGATGTTAAAAGTTCTTTTCTAAATGGCTTTATAAATGGGGATGTGTATGTTGAACAACCACCTGGCTTTATTGATTCTAAGTTTCCTAACCATGTTTACAAACTCAAAAAGGCATTGTATGGTCTTAAACAGGCACCTAGGCAGTGGTATGAAAGACTCACAACCTTCCTCATATCACAAGGTTTTAAAAGAGGAGTTGTGGATAAAACTCTTTTCACCAAGAAAGTTGTTAATGATCTCATACTTGTGCAAATTTATGTTGATGATATCATTTTTGGATCATCTAATCCTTCTCTTTGCCAAGAGTTTGCAGAATCCATGCAAGGTGAATTTGAGATGTCTATGATGGGAGAGTTAAATTTCTTCCTAGGTTTGCAGGTTAAACAAATGCAAAATGGAACCTTTATAAATCAATCAAAGTACTGTAATGAACTATTGAAGAAGTTCAACATGGAAAGCTGCAAAGATGCATCTACTCCAATGTCCTCAAGTTGTTATCTTGACATAGATGAATCTGGAAAACCAGTTGATGCAACTATGTATAGAGGTTTGATTGGTTCTTTGCTATACATCACTGCTAGCAGACCTGACATTATGTTTGCTGTATGTCTATGTGCAAGATTTCAAGCTAATCCAAAGGAATCACATCTCACAGCTGCAAAACGAATTTTGAAGTATCTCAAAGGAACTGTGAATGTTGAGTTGTGATACTCCTACTGGTAATGAGTTAAATTTGGTTGGCTATACTGATTCTGATTTTGCAGGTTGCAAATTAGACAGGAAAAGCACTAGTGGAACATGTCACTTGTTTGGAAACTGCTTGATTTCATGGACTAGTAAGAAACAAGCATGTGTTGCACTTTCAACAGCAGAAGCTGAATATATAGCTGCTGGTAGCTGCACTGCACAAATTTTATGGTTAAAACAACAGCTAAGTGATTTCAATTTGCATCTTTCTGATATTCCTATCTTGTGTGATAATACCAGTGCTATAAATTTAACTAAGAACCCCATTCAGCACTCTAGAACTAAGCATATTGAAATAAGGCACCACTTTATAAGAGATCATATAGAAAAGAAAGATTGTAGGATTGAATTCATATCCACTAATGATCAATTAGCTGATATTTTCACAAAACCTCTTGGTCGTGATAGGTTTTTCAAACTTAGAAATGAATTGGGTATTCTGAACATCAATCATCTTTCTTAAATTCTCTTCTGCAGAGTTAAACAGTTTGTTAATTCTATGAAATAGTTGATGTATTTCATTTAACTGATAATAATATTTTACTGCTGCATATTTCAGTGTGTTAATTGCTTGTAACAGTCGACTTATTTCACTTAACTGACAATAGTGTTTTACTGTTACATAAAATAGTTTGCTTATTCTCAGGAAATAACAAACGTATTTCATTAATTGTACCTACTAGTTGTTGTTTCTATTAGAACAGCCTATTAATTGCTTTGACTAACTGACTAATTTCATTAACTACAATTAAATTCAATTGGGTCTTTACGAAATCAGCTTTAATCAAATCAATTCAAACCATATCTATGCAATACGTCTATTGGGTGCATTGTCATTCAAAGGATGAACAGTTTTGGATGCATGTGAGGCTACTTTATTAGGTTTGCAGAACTGAGTTTCCATTTCTCAACATATTCTCTACATTTTCTGAAACTGAACATCTGTGATGGAGTAAAGATCTGTTCAAAATATTTGCTCATTAATATTCGTTTGACCACGCATACTTATCTCTTTATATAGTTCTAATATCTCTGCATATCACATACTACAATTGTTCTTCTATATTTGCTGCATTTTCGCATACTGCTACATCATCTCAAGTTCTCAAATTAAAATGTCAAACAATGAGTATTGCCTTGTTGAGAGTGATGATTCTGATGCCCCAATAGCCACGGCATTTCAAAGACTGAGGAGATCATCACGGAATCGAGCATCCTCACAAGCTGCTGCACCTCAACCAGCCAGATCAAGCAGAAACAGGAGCTCAACTTCTGGGTCACAGGCACAACCAATTCAAATCCCAGAGTCAAATGCTGGACCTTCAGAAAGAAGGTTTCCTAAGAGGTATAAGGTTCGAGTTAAGCTTCCCCAACCCGTGGATCCTGCAGAAGATGAATCTAATGAAGAAACTAAGTCTAAAAATGACAAACAACATGAAATTGTTGAAGCTGTGGAGCTTATAATGCAGAGGAAGCAGATCCTTACCCCAAAAATACTGAAATTCAGCTGGCTAGATAATGAAAACTGACCTTCGTGAGGAATTCCCTTCAAGCACAGGGTCTACAACAGTTTGTAGAATTAGAAGGTAACTTCTATATAGACCTTGTTAAATTGTTTTATGCTAACATGAAGGTAGAGAACAATGTAGTGGTTTCTCAAATAAGAGGCAGAGAAGTCTGAATTGACAACACATTGTGGAGAAGAGTTGCTGGTTTGAAGAATGAGGGTATAAAAATCAGTAAGGGAAGCACTGGAGCTGTACCAGATTTTAACAAAGAAGCTATTTACAAGGCTTGCCTGCGAAACTGTGATGAAGCGGTCATCCTCAAATATAATTTTGGGAGGATGAAACGTGATGAGAGACTTTTGGCTTTCTTTCTTGCTTGGCAGCTCATCCCTAGGGGGAGCAACCATGCACAACTGATGGAGGAAGATCTTGCTCTGATCCACTGCTTGAAAATAGGATCAAGGTCAATTGGATATATGTGATCAAGGGTCACATGTTCAAGGCTAAGAGGCTCAGTGATCACAAGCTTCCGTATGCAATCCTGATTTCCAAGTTTCTGGATTATTTTAATTTCTCCACTGAAGGAGAGACTACCCGCATCATCAATCACAAGCATTTGTTTGATAACTATTATCTCCGTAAGATGGGTTTGACCAAGATAAATAATGACTGGACTTATGAAGTTGGATCCTCATCATCTGCACCCAGAGCAACCTTTGATGCTGGCAATTCATCTGGAAACCAACAAGATTACTCAGCCTAACAAATGGTTCCTTATTCAGCACCTCCAACATATCAGGGAGTACCCATGTCTGAATTTGAGCGTATGCTTATCTCTAGACTTAATGTGCTTTCCTCCATGCAGCATAATACACATGAAACAATGGTGGCCAGGTTCACTAACATAGATTATGAGATCGAGCTGATTCAACGAAAACTTGCTGAACTGCAAGTTACTGTGGAAAGCTATGATGGCTCCAATACTCACAACTCTGCTGCCATGGAAGAAGATGATGATGCTGATGAAGATGAGGATGATGAAGAAGATGATGACTGATCAAATCTGCTTTTGATTTTAATATTTCCAGTATTATAATTCTGCAGTAAAAACTATTTGGGACTGTAATAATTTCACACACTAATACTTTGCTTAAATCTGCACTTTATAACTTGCTTATAACCGATCTATACTGCCTATATATGTTATTTGCTAATGTCAAAGGGGGAGATAATCTACCATCTCTTCTCTTTGTGATTTTACAGGTTTTGCAGGTTGACATCATCAAATAGGGGGAGTTTGTTGATGATTTGAGATTTGATGATGTTTAAAAAGCTTTGATGATTGTTTTTAGAATATGATGGGTTTGTGATTAATGGTTCTTAATTGATTTAGCATTTCTAGAGATGTTAGATTATCTGTATATGATTAGGTAATTGAAATATGATAATCTGTTGATTTTATTATTCATCAACTAGTCTGCTAATCCTGTTGCTTTAGTCGACTATTTTCAATAATGTACCAGAAATACCAGGTTAATGAAAATAGCTAACTGGTTTGCTGCTTCAGTCGACTATTTTGTTCCAGACCCTCTTTATGCAGAAAAGTGCAGAACGCGGCTTTAAAGACTTAAAAAGAGCATGACCCATAGCTTTCTTCTTTTGCCTATAAATACAACTCTAAAGGACGTTTAAGAGTGCGAAGGAATTCAAGAGAATACTCACAAGAGTTGCAAACTTTCAGAGCTAAAGACATCTACAGAATTCAATTACTGGTTTAGAGTTTCAAGAAGATTTTTGCTTTCGCTTTACATTGTATTCTTTTATCTCGGGATAGAGATTTGTAGAAGGGTTTTAGAACCCTGTTAACTGTTATTAGGGTGATCACAGTGACTCAGTGTGAGTCAGTGCGTTTAGAACTGTTCTATAGTGTTTAGAATAGGTTCTTTGAGTTTCTTGTAGTGTTCAAGAAAGATTTGTTGTAAAGAATACATTTCTGATAATGATTAGGATCTGTGGAGTTGCAGATCACCAACTGGATGTAGTTCTTGCACAAAGAACGAACCAGTATAATCCTTGGTGTTATCTTTTCTCTTCCTTCATCATCTGTTAAATTTTGCATTAAGAACTAACCTACTATTTTGCAATAATCAGTCGGCTAATTCTCAGTAAACTGCACCAGTAAATTTTCTGATACGAAAAAGTTTTCAATAAAGCTTTATATCAATTCAACCCCCCCTTCTTGATATAATTCCGCATCTAACAACTTTGAACGTGGTAAAGTTGATAAAACTCTTTTCTTGAAAAGATCAAATAATGATGTTATTTTAATTCAAGTTTATGTTGATGACATCATTTTTGGATCAACTAATGAGAATTTGTGTCAAAAGTTTGTATTAGCTATGCATGGTGAATTTGAAATGTCTATGATGGGAGAGCTATCATTCTTCTTGGGGCTGCAGATCAAGCAAATGAAGGATGGGATATTCTTATCTTAATTAAAGTATTGTGCAGATTTGTTAAAAAGGTTTGAAATGAAAAATTGCAAAGAAGCAACAACACCAACAACAACCAATTGTTATCTTGATGCAGATTTGAGTGGATCAAATGTGGATCCTATTAAATTTAGAGGTTTAATTGGTTCTCTTCTATATTTGACAGCTAGTAGACCTGACATTATGTTTAATGTATGCTTATGTGCCAGGTTTCAATCCAATCCAACCAAAAGGATCTTAAAATACTTAAAAGGAACTATACATGTTGGATTATGGTATCCTAATGGTGCATCTATGTCTTTAGTTGGATTCTCTGATTCTGATTTTGTAGGATGCAAATTAGATAGGAAAAGAACGAGTGGAACCTGCCATATGTTTGGAAGCATCCTTGTGTCTTGGAGCTGCAAGAAGCAAACATGTGTTGCTTTATCCACTGCAGAAGCAGAATACATAGTTGTTGGAAGTGCATGTGCTCAAATCATTTAGCTCAAACAGCAGCTGTAAGATTATGGTGTTAATCTTGGTCAGGTACCCTTGATGTGTGATAATACAAGTGCAATTAATGTAACTAAAAATCCAGTGCAGCACTCAAAGACTAAACATATTGAAATTAGGCATCATTTTATAAGAGACCACATTCTAAAAGGTGATTGTGAAATTAAATTCATTGATACTAACAATCAATTGGCTGATTTGTTTACCAAACCTTTGTCCAGAGGTAGATTTAATTTTCTAAGAACTACATTAGGAATTCTTCATGTTTCAAACATTGTATAATGTGCATTATGATCTTTCTGTTATTTTTAGTCTGTTATTTCGTGTTTTTAGCATGTTAAATTTGATTAATTGCTTACTGTTATTAGTTTTTAATTTGTTCTTTTATCGAAATAACGTGTTAAAATTCTGCACTGTTAGTTTTAGTTCTTCATTTTAATATCTTTTATTGTGCAATAAATGAAATTTTACCACTGTAAATGTCTATTACGAATTGTACACGTATTTGCTTTCTATTGGGTGCATGTTACATTGCAATTGTAGACTGAATTAATTGCTTTTTGACCAATTTGGTTTGAATTCAATAAGATTCTTTCTCTTTTTTCCCAAGTTCTGATTTTTCACTTGGATCAATGACTGATAACGTGTTGTTTTTTTTACTCTGCACCTTTCAATCCATTCATTGCTTTTCATATCAGTTACAGATGGTGGGTGTGTAAATATCAAAATGCACTTAATTTTGTCACAAGCATCACACGCATATAACCCGTTAAATAGGGTGTTGTTTTTCATTTCACTGTTATGCATTACATTGCATATATTCATTCTATGCACTCACATCTCTACAAAGAAACTGTTCAAATATGTCTTCCTCTCAAACTCCACCAAGAAAGAAGGTGAAATCCTTTGGTACTGGAAGCAGAAAAAGGTTGTCTCATGGTGAATCTTCCAGGAAAGGGAGTGTTTCTGGTTTAGCTGATGTTGCTGGTGGTCACCTTGAAACTTGGTTTAGTAGCAATGAAGAGCAGATGCAGCTGTATTTGAAGGAAATGACCAGGAAGCATGTGAATATTCCAAAGCTGTTGCAATTTTCATGGCTTAAAGAGGAGAAATTTGAAGGTTTGAGGAAGATGTTGAAGTATCAACACTTGCAAACCTTTTTGGGGCTAAATGGTGCTATATATCCAGATTTAATCAAGGTATTCTACACAAATCTTGACTTTGATGGTTTGATTCTGAAATCTAAAGTGAAGGGAGTAAAGATTGAGGTTTCTCCCACAAAATTGGAAAAAAATTGCTGGGTAAAAAAATGAAGGCATTGTTGTTGGTAAAGGAAATACTGGTGCTGCTAAAAATTTTAACAAAATCCAGTTTTACAAGAGTTTCTTAGGGAATCCTTCTTTAAGTGTGAAAAGTCTTAATGTTGGGGGTATGAAGATTGAAGAAAGACTTCTTGCTTTTATTATAGCATGGCAAATCACTCCTAGGGGAATCAATCATGCACTGCTCACAAAAGATGACTTGGTGCTCATGTACTGCATTGCAAATAGGCTGAAAATAAATTGGAATCATGTGCTGAAGAAACATATGCAAAAATCTGCAAGACTTCCAGATTACAAATTCCCATATGCTATTTTGGTTTCATGAATTCTTGCTCACTATGGTGTTGATCTTGAAAATGAGTTTTTTGAAGTGGTTAAGAGTACCAATGAACTCTCAAATTCCACACTTCAAAAGATGGGCTTCATGAAGGTGAATAACAAGTGGTCCTATAAGGGAAATGATGGAGAAGTTGGAGATGATGGTGTTGGAACTAGTAACACCAATGCTGGTGAAGAACAAGGGAATTATGCAATGATACCATACACTCCTCCTGTTGATCGTGGGATCCCCCTCTCTCCTTTTGAAAAGTTATTGTTAACTCAAATGGACAAACTGTCACAAGACCAGAAAATGCATCATGAAGTTTGTGTGGCAAGATTTCAACACATTGATTTTCAGCTTGAGGAGTTATATGAGAAAATGGGATCCTTCAATGTTTGTGATGAGGATGCATGAGCATAATGCATTTCATTCATCTACAATGCATTTTCATTCTGTTTTATTTTTGTTGTTTTTAGAATAGTTTTAATTTGGTGATGTATGAACAATTTAATTTGTTACTCTGTGTTTTAATCTGTTATTTCTATGATACTGTTGCTACTGCTGATTTACTAAACACCTTTTTACTGCTATATTTTGCTCTGATTTTATTCTCTTTTGATATTCTCTTCTTCCATTTGATGAAGTCAAAGGGGGAGAATAATTGTATGTCATGATTAATGTTGTAAGGGGGAGAATATTGTAAGGGGGAGAAGTTGTGTGTGATATTATCACTGAATTTTTGGTGTTGTAGGGCCAAATTTTTTTGTTAAACTGTTACTATGGATTAACATTGCTATTGCAGGTTGTTATGATCTGTATTTTTGTGTATACTACTGCAATATGCAGTTTTGCAATATCTTGTGATATAAAATGATATTTTGTTGTATGTGGATACCTTGGCTTGCTTGTTTTTTTTTTATTTTGTTTCAGGCTCTACATTGGATGGCATCTTAGAAGGTTGTGTTTTGTTGCCTTCATCAAATAGGGGGAGATTGTTAAGAATGGGGCCTTTTGGTTGGTCAAAGGTTTGAAGATTTGATGAAGTCAACCTCATTGAAGCTTGTGAAGATCATTATGTGTTTTCATTTTTGTGTTTCTAGGTTGCCTTGTAAGCATCTCTTAATTAGTCATTCATATGATCATTTGATAAGCTTGGATATGTTGATGAAATCTATCTTAGAAATTATCTTGATCATCTGCATATTTTTAACAGATTAAAAGATCGCGTTAATCTGTTAAAATGCTTCTGAAGTATTGAAATTAACTTCAGTTGGATTTTTAATTGGTTAAAGCATCTATTCAACATGTTAAAAATACTTAAGATCTTGAATATTTTTAAGACACGTTTGTTAATCTATTGAAGATTATTTTTCAATAGATTAATTGTCTTTGGCAAATCCTGGCAAAAGAGGGGCAAAACATTAATAAGCATATGTGTGAGTTCAAGTAGAAATTGTAGAATCTGAATAAATTGTACGAAAATGAAGGGATGAAGATAAATTCGACTAAGTGGCTTTCTTTGGTGTGATAGTTTGACATTATCAATCTGAATGTTGTGTATGGCAGTGGTGCGGACCTGTCCTTGAAGAATTTATTAACTTCCATTGCCGAGCACAATGATTTTCACATAGTAATCTGAAAGCATGAGAGGCCGACTTAACGGAACAGAATAAGATGTTGACCTGAGAGTTTATAGAACTTCCTCAATTTCTCCCAACCTTTCTCTAACAGTGGGCTGTCCAAATTCATGTTGTACGTAACAACATGAATGTTGCCTCTTTTGTCAGCTAATGTCCACTTTGAACCGAGTTCTTCAGAGAAATCATTAGCAAAAGAATGATCGACGTAGCCAAAAGTTTACAAAAATTAAACAAATTTAAGCAAATAATATTAATAAATTAGCAAAATAAAGAATTTAGAAATGAAATACATCATACCTTAGCAATAAGATGCATAGTAATGAACTTTGCTTTCATTTGACTTTGAAGGATGGTTTATGCACTTAACATGTTTTTGGTTGAAGCAAAAGTGAAGTGAAGAGGAAAAGAAAAACTTTGAAAGAGAGATAAACTTTTTAAAAAGTGTAGAGAAAGTATTAGAGAACAGAAAGAGATAGAGGTTATAGGAAGTGAAAAGAAATGAATTTCACATTAAATAGAGGTTAAAGGGCCTTCAGAGAAATTGAAAGGTCTTTTGAGAAAAAAAAATTCTACAATTGAAAAAGTGAAGTTGAAAACCTGATAATAGGATTTGAGATGACTTTTTAAAGAAAATGAAGATATAAAGATGACATGATTTGAAATGACATTGCATTAAATATAGGTTGAAACAGTTCAGAGAAATTGGAAAGTCTTTTCAAAAGAAATCATTTTTGTAAAACTGAAAAAGTAAACTTGAAAAATAGTTTAACTAATTTTAAGAAAGTTTTGCCTATAATAACGAAAGATAAGAATGAAATGAATATAATTTCGAAATTCCAATTTTGTAGGAATATATTTACCTGTCCCAATATATGTATGTTTATTTATTGAAGTGTATATTTACTAACTTCACGAATGAATGAATAATTACCGAAATAAAAAAATAATTATAGATATATTCAAGATGAAGAGAATTATTTGATATTACAATTCTTTCAGAAAAAAAATAAGGAAAACGAAAAATAAAAAAAATGAATCAAAATGAAAGATGTAGCGGACACTGATTTGGTATTGAAATAAATCAAATTTTTATCTCAACACAAAGATGCACAGTGAACAATTACAATGAAAATTAAGGGGAATCGTCATGTATATAAGTTACAATTTAAAATTTTCAATTCTGAGAAGTATATCTCCCTGTCCAAATATATATATATATATATTGAAATTCATATTTTGTAAACTCAGGAATTAATTAGTAATTAATTCATATTTTGTAAGCAATTGTTACTACGGCATTGCCATGCATATAAAGTTAATGATCTATACACTTGAGGATATGTAAAGCTTTGTAGAAATGAAGACAATAAATTGGAATGGGAAGGTAAACATAATGTAAAGCAATAAACATTCAAACATTATTCTACAAAAGGATGACTTAAGTAAATATTGTTCAGACATTACTATTGTTAATTCTGAAAACAAAAAGAAGCAGTTCGAAGCACAAGTCACTTATATGAGCAAACATAAAAAAAAAAGGACCCTAAAGAATCTTGTGGTAAAAACTTTGATGGTGTTGTCTCGTTCCAAGTGAGCTCTGAAGACAATGAAATTTGCTTCCTTCAGGGCATTCCTTTGGCAAAAACATTTCCATCCTTTTCCTATTTTAGTGGACTTCTTCAATCCATGTTATATCTTACAACAACATGGTTACCCTTTTCATCAACCAAGTATCAATACTCGCTTAATTCATGTTAAAATGCGTAGCAGAAGCTAGGTCCATGTAGCCAATATCCTTGTAAAAAACAAAAATTTGCTTGAAATGGAAGATCTTTCTACAAATACAAAGATGAAATGCATAAGTTTGTAAAGTAAACAGAAACATGGGGCAAGTAACTCGTACCAAATTTGAGAAAAGCATGCTACTTATTTTGGCTTTGATACTTGTTTGCCAAGCGCTTGTGGGGTTCGTAGTTTCCATTTGGATTTCGTTGTAGACTAACTATGGGTGCCCAGAAATATGTGTGTGTATAGATTGCATAGAAAAGAAAAGGGTCTACAAGAGGGATTACAGAATGAAGGTTGTAATGAACATTTTAGTTGAAAAGATCTAAAATTGGCTTGGAGAAGAGAGCCTAGAAGAAAAAATTAAAATTTATCGAGAATGCAAGAGAAAGTTGCCCTGAAGAATGTAAGAAAAAGTTGGCTTTGGAAATAGAGCTTTGCAGAAGCAATTAATATGCATGGAGAATGTAACAAAAAGTTGGCGTTATGGACTTATTAAAATTGAATTAAAATTTAAATTAATTATAAAACATTGTTTTCACCTCATACAAATTTTATATTTTCAGTTAAAGTAAAAATTATACAATATATACAATGTTTGAGTTGAAAATATGTAAAATTGGCTTGGAGAAGATAGCTTACTCGAAGAATTTAAATTCATCGAGAATTTAAGAGAAACTGGCCCTAGAGAATAGAGCTTAGCAAAAGAAATTAAGATTGATTGAGAATGTAAGAAAAAGTTGGCTTTGGAAACAGAGCTTTGCAAAAGCAATTAAAATTCATGGAGAATGTAAAAAAAACTTGGCTTTATCGACTTATTAAAATTGAAATTGAATTGAAATTAAAAGTAATTATATAACATTGTTTTCACTTCATAAGAATTTCATATTTTCAGTTAAACTAAAAAACATACAATATACAATATTTGAGTTGAAAACATGTAACATTGGCTTCGAGAAGAGAGCTTACCAGAAGAACTTAAATTCATCGAGAATGTAAGAGAAAGTTACCCTGGACAATAGAGCTTAATCCAAGAAATTAAGATTGATTGAGAATGTAAGAAAAAGTTGGCTTTGGAAACAAAGTTTTGTAGAAACAATTAAAATTGATGATAATGTAAGAAAAACCTGGCTTTATGGACTTATTAAAATTGAATTAAAATTAAAACTAATTATAAAACGTTGTTTTCTATTGAAGATAAGAAAAGTTGGCATAATAGCTAATTTTAAAACATTTAACATAAAATAAAAACTAATTTTAAAAAAAAGATTAAAAAAAGCCAAAATGAAAATCCTAATTTTATAAAACTAATAGGATTTTTTTAGACAAAGATAATGAAAACCAAAATCAAAGAAAACGAAACATGTAGCTGACATTCATTTGATATTGAAATCAATCAAATTTTGATTTCAACACGAACATCCACAATTAGCAATTATAAATAAAATTAAAGCATATTGGCATGTATATAAACTTGAACATCCACAGTCAGCAATTACAATTATAATTAAAAGGCATTGGCATCTATAAAAATTGAATGATGTATATAGTGCAACACATGTAAACTTGCATAGAAGTGGAGACAATAAACACAAAGGAATAAGCATTTGAAAATTATAATACAAAAGGATGACTTAAGTAAATATTGTTCACAGATTACTGTTGTAAATTGTAACAACAAAAAGAAGTAGTTATGAAGCTAAATATAAAACATTCATTATATTTAAAATATTTAAAATATATTCAAATTGAAAATATATTCAAATTTACAGAGAAGCCTAAAATACTTAAACACAGAAAATTGTGATGAAATGACATGCAATTGAGCAACACAGTTTTCAACACAATGTAGCTGGGCAGCATTGAATGTCAAAGACATGAAGGTGTTCAAGACAGTTATATACTAACCTAACCAAATATAACAGAATCATTATATTGAAATTATATGCAAATACATAGAAAAGTCTGATATACATACATAAGTCTTAAATTTAAAAAGGAAGTAAATTGTCATAATTTGAGACATTTGAGACATACAAAATAACATAGAAAAGACTCAAACGTAAAGCCTAAAGCAAAATAACAAAGTATATCATAAATTCATACAGAAGTCGAATATAAAGCATATTTAAGAAGTTAGGACTTTAATACAACTCCAACTGATAAAATGCAGTTGTCCATAGGAATCATAAATTCAAATTGAAATTCAAATACAAAGTACAACTCATAACTTCTCCTTAAAGATCCCAAAACATTCCAAAATGTTGCAAAACATTCCATTACAACCAATTACTTGTTCTTAAACATCACAAAACAAAAATATTATCCCAAAAAAAGCTTATCACGTCAGACGCCCTTCTCGGCCTTAATGTTCTTTTTTAGGGTCTTCAGAGACAGATCATCCTCATTTGGGTGCACAATACCTTGAACATCTCTTATTTAGGGTGTGACCCCCACTTCATTGCCCATAACATTATCACTAGATAAATCGACCGGTGGTAGCTATGATACATTTGATGCATCTGAGAACTTGCTTAACAAATCCTGTAAAAGAACAGAGTCAGTCACAGATAGCACACATATATTAAAAAACAACAACATCATTAACCTCAACAATGTTGATGCAACTTGCATCATGGGCTACACTCTTCATTCTGCCAATCACAGTTTTCAAAATATGTGTCCTTCAGATACATAAAATAAATGTTAGTATGTAAATGAATGTTAAGTATGAACAAAAGATAAAAGAATCAAAGAACACAAACCAAGAAACCTACAGAGGATTTCATACCAACATCGCTGAATTTCTTAATGATAGCTTCATCCGTACATACCTTCTTAACTCTGAATGACTGGTCAAATCTAAAACTTTTTTTATTCTTACACTCAACTTTGAATAACATTGTCTGAACCACTAATACAGTGAAGTCGCTTGGAATATGGTCAACATTGTTCTAGTATACAATCATCTAGTAAGCAAAAAAATATTAAACTTGTAAGCAAATAAAGAAAGCCAGATTTGGCTGCAGATTAAAAACCTTGTCTTGAGATTCCAAGATCTCATCACATGTCTTTTTCAACAGTGTGGTCGCATCCCTGTCAAAAAGCATAAATGTCGTTGAATCGGTTTCATCAATGACACGAACCTTGATCTTATACCTGGAATAAAAATGTATTAAAATGTGAGAACAATATATACATATATGTATTGAAAACAATTAAGAAAAGGGGCATGTTATAATAAAATAATTACCTAGGCATCATTTTCAACACATGTGTGTTGCATTTTTCACATAAGAACAACTTGGAGTCAGGATATACTGCTTTATTGCATATGCAAGCAGTATTTGATGTGATCTCAATTCATGAAGAACCTCAACCCATGCTAGGAGGAGTCACCACAAGGAAACAAGAAAAGGAAAATAAGAAAAAAGAGCTTAAAAAGAATTTTGAAGAAAAGGAAGGAAGAAAACCAAGGAGAATGTACAAGAAGCTTGAAGAAGAGAATAAAAATATTAATAGCTCTTGTAATTTTCTTGTAAATACAAATAGAGTTAGTTTAGTGTCTTTCTTTTGAAATAGAAATACAAGGCTAGTTGGGCCTTGTTTGGGAATCTTTGGAGCATCTTCCAAACATGGCCTAACCTTTTAGAATTCCACCCATGTGCATGCATTTTCGTTTTCCCCTTTCTATATAAGGATGTGAGTCTCATTTGTAACATAACTTTGAAGATTAATTGAGAGCAAGAGCTAATTCTCTTTGAAGTTCAAGAGGTAAGCCTCATCTCTAGAATCTTATCTTGAGTTTTCCATAATTCAAGTGGTGATTGTCCTTTGCACTTATATTTCTTTATGAAAGTGGCGTGTTCTTCATTCTCTTGTCTTCTCTATGTTTTCTCTTTTCATTTTCTTGAATGTTCTTCATAGTTGCACCTTTATTCTTCATTTTAATCAATTTTCCACCGATTAAAATGTTTGTTTTCATCTTCTATGGCTTCCTATGGGTTCTATCTTGAATTTAATCGGTTGAATTGAATTGTTTTGCAATTTATAAGTGTGGACCGAATTTGAACCCTAACACTTGGGGGAAAATATGATTTCATGTTCTTCCATGCAATTTTACATGTTATTTTGATTCCATATGCTTATACACATGTTTGATAGATCCTACATCACTTGTAATGCCTCCTAGGCATCCATCATTTGGTATCAAAGCTCTAAGGCTTCAAACATGATGTATTTGAGTCTCGAACATCAAGAACATGGATATGAATTTTTCAGGAAAAAAAATCTGCAGCAAAAAGAAAATAATAATAGTTTCTAAATCTGTTTTTTCTTTTTAGTGTGGTTGTTTGTTCACAAATTCTTGGTTAATCTTGATTAATGAATTGTTGTTAATTGAGGCATATGAAGTGTTTGACAAAATGACATTTATTAATCTTTGGTTGGCACTAGTTTGAGTCATCTTTTCTTGTTTTTGAGTCATATGTTTGTTAAGTTTTCTTTAACATCAATTCTTGTATTACTTGATTAGTTTAGTTTCAATTTCTCTTTAAGATTTCTTGTGATTTGAATTGATCATTTTGATTCCAAACATTAGGGATTAAGTGTTCAAACTTTGTGAGATCAACTCTTGATGAATGTGTTTGGGTATTGAATACAAAAGCACAAATTAAAACCAAAAGAAACTTTAAGGCCAAATTGAAAAAAAAATCTTGGCTGAAATGTTTGTGCTCTAAACACCAAAAAAAAAATCAAGTTTCCTTGCCTAGATACATTGATTGATTGTTTGGTCATTGGTTTTACAAATTAGTCCTATCATTTGTGGATGTTAGTGAACTTCTTTTCATTAGAAATCTTGGTTAGAACTTGTTCTAAATGTATGGAGTAATCTTTCCCAATTTTTTTGGTGCTTTCCTTGTTTTAATTTGTTCCAAATTGTCACATGATAGTTACTCTTTTGTGTCCCTTTCTTGCTTTTACCCTTTCTAGTTTTTAGTCTTTAAAATTCCTATAAGTTTTGTCTTGAAGTTTTCTTGTCTCTTGGAATTCTAAGTGCTTTGGCCAATCATTTCCTCTTTCACTTGAATAGATAACTAAGTGGATTTTTGAATTGAAGCATTATCTTGCGAACTTTTGAAGTGAATTGCTGCAAGTGAGAGAGAAATTTTTGAGTGATTTTGAGAGCAAAAACTAAGGGTTTCAAGTTGAGATTCTTTGTTGCTAACCAAATTTTTTGTTAGTTTTTGTACTTTGTGAATTGATTTTGTGTAGGAATGTCTACCCGAGAAGAAACTCCTCCTTTGTCTCTAAGACATGCCCAATTATATGCAAGATTGAGGAACTTACAAGACAAGTAGCCCAAACTCAACTCAACTTGCAAGCATATGAAAGAAGAAGAAGAACTCCTCTAGTTGAAAGTGATGGATCAAACGAATATCATTACCATACACATAGAGCAAGAAGAGGAGGAAGAGACATGTACCAAGAAAGGCTCAATAAAAGCAATGTGAAATTCCCTAAATTCCTTGGGGATAGTAATCCCGATTTATATTTTAAATGGGAAACAAAAGTTGAGCAAATTTTGAGTGTGTATGCTTTTGAAGATTTAATTCAAGTACAACTTATTACTCTTGAATTTGAACAACATGCTTTAGTGTGGTGGAACCAAATAAAAAAAGAAGTTCTTAGTGGTAGGAGGTTAGCCACTACTTCATGGCATGATCTCCAAATGTGTATGAGAGATAGGTTTCTTCCTTCTTACAGGAAAATGTACTCAAGAAATTCTTACTACATTGCAAAAGATTCTGAAAAGTATGGAGATAAGGAGCACAAATATAAAGAGAAAGCAAGTTCCAAGATTAAAACTAGTTCTATTATATGCTCCACATGTGAAGAATATGGACATACTTATCATCAATGTCCTAATGGGAAACCAATAAGTGAGCATGATTTGGAGGATTATTACAAAGAATTGAGAAAGAGAGAAAAGAAAGAATTGAGAGAAAAGGAAAGAAAAGACAAAGAGGAGAAAGAAAGAAAAGAAAAAGAGGAGAAAGAAAGAGAAGAAAAAGAAGAAAAGGAAAGGCTAGAAAAAATTAGAGAAGAGGAAGAGTCTCCTATAACACCCCCTTCAGACATGATTGAGAATGAATCCTTAAAGGGAGATTGCACAACTTTGAACTCTTTTTCTCCTTCAATTCTTGATTCTAATTCCTCTTTAAAAAAATTACTAACTTGTCTTCTTTTGTTTAAATGCCTAGGGAAGACTTGCATATTAAAGAACAATGGCAAAAACAATGGGGAGAGGAAGAGGAGATCATAGAAGACAAAAACACAAACATGGAAGAAAATGACTATAGAAATGTTTCTAATTTTTTTGTATATGAATCTAAGGACTTGAATGGACATTCTACCATGTGTGCTAATCTTTATGGACAAATTGCATGCTTTTATTCTTCTAAAGATTGTTTGCATAGAAACTTCATCCTTCATAATTCAAATGAAAAATTTTTAAGTAAAAATAATAGAAGATTAGGAAAATCAAAGGATTTTGTAAAATATCTCATAACTTTGAGAATGCATTCGTTTATATTTGATCCAGGAATATGAAAAGGTAAACAAAGCATGTAAATACTATTAGTAGTTTTTTGTCTTGCAAAATAATACTTGTAATCTTTTCTTTGGTAAGTACAGTAAATAATAGCAATAGTTTCTATTGAGTGACTTAGTGTGATGTAGGTACCCCCAAATTTGAGGACGAATTCTTTTCAAGAGGGGGAGGATGATGTGATCTCAATTCATGAAGAACCTCAACCTATGCAAGGAGGAGTCACCACAAGGAAACAAGAAAGGAAAATAAGAAAAAAGAGCTTAAAAAGAATTTTGAAGAAAAGGAAGGAAGAAACCAAGGAGAATGTACAAGAAGCTTGAAGAAGAGAATAAAAATATTAATAGCTCTTGTAATTTCCTTGTAAATAAAAATAGAGTTGGTTTAGTGTCTTTCTTTTGAAATAGAAATAAGAGGCTAGTTGTTTGGACACATGGATAGTATAAAAAACAAGGGCCTTGTTTGGGAATCTTTGGAGCATCTTCCAAACATGGCCTAACCTTTTAGAATTCCACCCATGTGCATGCATTTTCGTTTTCCCCTTTCTATATAAGGGTGTGAGTCTCATTTGTAACAACTTCGAAGATTAATTGAGAGCAAGAGCTAATTCTCTTTGAAGTTCAACAGGTAAGCCTCATTTCTAGAATCTTATCTTGAGTTTTCCATAATTCAAGTGGTGATTGTCCTTTGCACTTATCTTTCTTCATGAAAGTGGCGTGTTCTTCATTCTCTTGTCTTCTCAATGTTTTCTCTTTTCATTTTCTTGAATGTTCTTCATAGTTGCACCTTTATTCTTCATTTTAATCAATTTTCCACCGATTAAAATGTTTGTTTTCATCTTCTATGGCTTCCTATGGGTTCTATCTTGAATTTAATCGGTTGAATTGAATTGTTTTGCAATTTATAAGTGCGGGCCGAATTTGAACCCTAACATGTGGGGGAAAATATGATTTCATGTTCTTCCATGCAATTTTACATGTTATTTTGATTCCATATGCTTATACACATGTTTGATAGATCCTACATCACTTGTAATGCCTCCTAGGCATCCATCAGTATTCCACCACTCATCATCCTCAAGTACATGTTTGATTGTACCCAAAACAACAAATGTTACATCCTATTTGTACAACAAAATTGTTAGACGCAGAGATATATCAAGAAGGGGGGATGAATTGATATTGAATTTTCTTTCAAAACTATTAAGTTTCAGATTTTTCTGATGCAGTCCAAAACAAATTAGTTAACTGTTTTCTGAGAAATAGTTGATTAGTTCTATCAGACAGATATTAAAGATGATAAAAGATGAGAAAGAATGCACAAGAATTTATACTGGTTCACTCTTTTTCAAGAGCTACATCTAGTTTCGATCTGTAACACTAACAGATCTCAAATCACTAAAATTATCAAGTCTTTACAAGAACCCCTCTTCTACAGACTACCAAAACTACAAGGATGAAATTCTAAACCCTATAGAATTCGATCTAATCCCAGACTCACACCAAGTCTGCAGTGATCACCCCAATCACCAAGATACAGGTTTCGTAATCCTACAAAACGATCTCAGCATAGAGAACAAAAACAATACAGAAAAATGCAAATCAAGACTCTCTTCTTGATTCTTTCTAAAACTGAAACTTTCAAAGATTTGTGAGCAAGCTTTTCTTGATCTCTCTTCTCTGTTCTCTCTCAGTTCTTTTTTCTATTCTTTCAGTAGTTTGAATCTCCCACGAGACTTCTATTTATAGAGAAAGAGATGAGCTTCAACAGGTGTTGTTCTGTTTTCTGCATACTGGGAGGCCTGGAACGAAATAGTCAACTAAACAGTGAAATAGTTAGCTAATTTCATTAAAGGCACATTCCTGACATATTAATGAAAATAGTCGACTAATATATCAGAATTAGTTGACTAATTGAAGATTAATGAAAACAGCAGACTAATATATCAAAATTAGCTAACTAATAACAGATAATCTAACAGCTATTCAAAAACTGCATAATCATCAATTAATCACCAATGTTCCAGCAACATTATCAAATCAAAATCATCAACAAAAATTAGATCTGCCCATTTGACCATCACTCAGAACGCAAATAATAAAAAAATATAAAATTGATACCTCTTTGCAATCCTTCAGACATTGGATTGAACTAGGAGTGAGTTTCAGGAAATAATCCTCCACACTATTTTTAGAAGACTCAGACAACTGGGTCAACCCTTGGGAACGTGACTCAGTACTATCAAGCAACCTATAAAGTATAAAAAAATAGAAGTTCAATAGCTACTATAAAATAGGAACAAAGAATAACAGTACCTTTTCTTAAGCACCATGGCTTCTTCACAACAAACACTGTACACAATCTTTGTGCAATCAATACAATTATGCATATAAACTTTATCTGTACACAAACAATGAAATGTTTTGTGACAAATCCAAAGAAAAGAATTATTTTAAGTATGAAGTAGTTCTTGGTACGAATTATACCTTGAAAAACCTTGACCTTGACAAAATGTATACTGACAACGACATTCTGAACATCTCCTGATAATAGGAATGAATTCAAATCATCCACATAATTTCCAAACAATGTGCATTCAATACGAAAACTAATTGACCAGAATAACATATGTTAAAGACAATAGACTACAGTTAATAGTTAATAGTTAATGAAGCATAAAGCAACAACTTGTATACATATAGTTAATCGAATATAAAGCAATTCCCATTTTGAGCTTATAGATAATTCCTATTGAGGTTAAATTAATTTGTTTCTCATGTTCGGATAAGATTAAGTATTGATTAATTGTTTTTTGTGTGAGACTATCCTGCAGTGTCTTTACACCACAACCTGAGCAAGATATTTCTCACTCCCTTTGTTTCTTTGTCTTGTTTTTCCTTAGGTGATCTCTAGTTTGATGTTAGTGATTTTAGTGGTGAGGCTTAGTGTTCATGAGACTGCTTTGATAGGATATGTGACACTGGGATAGGAGTAGAAAATTAGAATTTGTGGTTTATTTTACATCATGTAATGTTATCAATGAATGTGAATCTTTTATGTTGTTTACACTATTATTATAGATTTTAGTAACTATGAAGTTACTATAGACCTTATAAAATGTGTTACTTTTATTCTCATGAAATATGATGTGGGTAGAGGGTGTCACACATGTACTTTCCAAACCAATCAAAATACAAAATACGCTTGTCTTTCTCAATGTTGATATTTTGCTTCAACATCTTCCAAGGAATATCCCTCTATCGAGTTCGTGTTATATTCTATAGCAACAGGTGGCATTACATCATTATTTTTCATCATTGTCTCAAAACTCAAGCCCATTAATTTATTAGAATGAAGATCATGACATTCACTTAAGAATCTAGCATATAAATCCCATGCACGTAAAATTTGACTATATAATTATTTTTCATAATGTGAATATCATGAATTATAAATATTATAAATACTACTAAAAATAGAACAATAGAAGATCTTTGCAATGTTCATTGAAGAACTATCAACTTTGAACTGTTTTTTACAAAACAAGTCAACATCTTCAAAAGGAATACCCTAAATAGTGTTATTGTTCATTAATAACTATTTACGTATTAACAAATAATCACAAGAAATAATTATAAAAAATTCAGCTATATGGTTTTATATGGTTTATTGATTACCCATCAAGCTTATATGTTTCTTATCTAACATTTTTGAATACTTTAGTGCTTTAATATTAATCAGTTCTATTTTCAACACTAAGTGAATGTCAACTACAGTTTTGTCTTACATCTTTCTTCTTTTATTGAATATTTATTGAACATATTTATAGTATATGTTTATAGCCTGCTGAGTGTAAAGTTTTGTATTGAGGGCTTATATGTTTCTTATATATTATTTTTAACACTCACATATCATCATGAATTTCTAGGTATGTATCATTTCCGAACTACACATTTGAATATTGTTTGTTTTCAATTTTCAATATTTACTATTTAATAGGTTATTAACTCGGTGTTGAGATGAATTTGATCATTTCAAAAGTTCAGTGATGCATGTTTGAAGATAATGGTTAGTATATTGATTGGTCTAAGATAATTTCTAATTTTTTTACAATTATTTCTTCTATTGTTCTATTTTTTAGTAGTATTAATATGCAAGTGCCAACCGAAACTCGACTTAGAAATGCAAGTGCCATTCAAAATTGGACTTTGGTGTGTAGGTGCTAGCCAGAACTGGCATTAAACATGCATGTGCTATCCGAAACTGAATTTAAATGTGCAGGTGCCAGCCGAAACTGGATTTGGATGTGCAGGTGCCAGCCGAAACTTGATTTAAACATGCAGATGCCAATCAGTAGCGGAGTTTCTTGGGAGCAGGAGGGGCGTTGCCCCCAAAACTTTTTAGAATTCAATGCATACATAATGAGAATTAAATAAGAATTTTTTTTAATATTTTTATAACTCTTGCCATTTAATGTTAATAAATACTCTCTCATTCCTTTTAATAATCATTTTCTCTCTCCGTATTTGTTTATATTTATCTGTTCTTTGAAAATTTCAGTATTAATTATTTGTTATTCTTTTTATCTTTTGTTTAAAAATAAAATAGAGTTAAAATATTGTTCTTAATGGAATTGCAAGTGACAACATTAATATTTTATCTCTTCATCTACCTTCTTTCTAATAAATCTAATTTATTTTATTTGAAAAGAAATATGTTAAAATGAAACTACAAAGAAAAGAATGAAAAAAAAGGCTCTACTAATATTCACTCTCCTTACATCATAGAGAGGGTTGAAGACTCAATGAAAAGTAAAGTTAGATGGGATTTTAAATCTCTTGTTAGAAGTCAAATTTCACTACAAGAAATGGCGGGAATAGCCGCCAGAAATTAGCGTCGGCCATCAGCGGACGCTATTAACGTCGGCCTATAAAACGCTACGCGGACGCTACGAAAAAAAAAAAACAAAAAAAAAGTAAAAGTTAGCGTCGGCCAGGACGCTAAATTTTTTAAAAATTTAATAAAGCTTAGCGTCGGCTTTTGCGACGCATAGCCGATGCTAGTTTTAATATATAAAACCTACTTTCCTCTTTCGACTCTTCTCTCTCGCGGCTTCCTCCTTCTCTTCACTGTGCGATCTTTTCCTCTCCCTTCCTCTGCTTCGTCTGGATTATCAAGGTGGTGCGGTGGTGTTCGTGCCTCCATCTACTTCTCCGTCTGCGTCCCTCTGTGTTCGTTTCTCGCGCTCCTTGAAGGTAAGAAATTGGGTTGGTTTTGATTTAGGGTTTTGATTTGGATTGATTGAGTGCATTTCGTTGGTGTTGATTTCGAATTGAAGTTAATCTTTGACAGTGATTTTTTGTGCTCGGAGGAATTTGGGATTTTTGTAAAGAACAGAGATGTTGATTTCGCGATTTCGCTTTTTTGAACGAACTACATTTTGATTAAATTGTTTGTTCGCGATTTTGCTTTTTTGAACAAACTACATTTTGATTAAATTGTTTGTTGATGCATTTATTTTGTTTGAATTGGTTGATAAATTGATATTTAGGATGTTATAGCTGGTCGGGTTGTGCGGACTTTAGGTAGCCACTGTTGTTGTTTTGATGTCTGGACTGCTTGATCAGTCAAACTCTTCAACTTTTCTTATCTATCTTAATCACAAATCTATGGTCAATGAGGTATGTTGAACTTAGCAACAACCTCAGTTATAGCATAGAATTTCCTGTATAGGCTTATTGCTTCTACATTCTAGTGGTCAATTTCTTAGAGAAAAAGTAAATTGAATGGTGTTCACCAACCCCTAATCCCGAGTCATCAGTTTCCAAGACAAAAGGCTAGGAAATATCAGGAAAAACAAAGACTAGGCCTTATGTAACGACAGTTTTTAGATCTTCAAAGGACGTTGCAGTTTGATCATCCCAATAGAAGTTCTCTTTTTTCAATAGATTTGTAAGAGGGCCAGCCAATGAAGCATAACCCTTATAAATATTTTGTAGTATCCTATAAGTTCAAGGAAGCCTCGTAATTGTTTAAGATTTAAAGGAATAGGCCAATCCAACACTTTCTGCACTTTACCTTTGCTCATTTCCAGTCCTTCACCTGAAATAGTGTGTCCCAAATAATCTACTTATTGTAATCAAAATGGGCATTTAAATAATTTTGCAAAGAACCTATGTTGCTGCAGTAATTGGAGTACCAACTCTAAATGGGATAAATGTGGAGATCAAGAAGAACTATAAACCAATATATCATAAAAAAAAATACAAGAACATGGGAAAGTTGTCTTTAACAGTAATTGCGTTCAAGACTTTATAGGCTGAAGAAAATCTCCAGATGCCATTTTTTTTTTTACCATTATAATAGAAGAAGAGAAATTGATAGTACTAGCTACAATAATACTTTCTTGTAGCATGTCAAGAATCATAGTCTCAATTTGTCGTTTTTGACTATGAGAATACCTATAAGGTCTCACTAACATTAAGTGGACCCACACCAGGCAACAAACTAATGGAATGATTATGAGACCTATCAGGTGGTAACCCAAAAGGGATGGAAAAATCCTTTCTATATTAATACAACAAAAACCAAAAAAGCTAATTAAGGTTCCATATCAAGAGAAAGCTACCACTAGACAGTTTAATAGTATTATAGCCATTAGACAATTGGATAGTCTAAACCTTATAGCACTTATATAAGGGAATGTAAAATCATTTTGTTCCCCTAAAGAAACAAGTAGGAAACGTAACCCCACTAGAAAGCCAGATATTCTTCTGTATGTCAAGCATTCAGAGTTCTCTGTAATATGTAATTATTAATATTATTATTGCTCACAGCATAATTTGATGGATTAGATGCAAATCACATTTTGATCTGACATGGCTGTTATAGATATAGGGTTGGTTTAGTGGTAAAAGTTTAAGGAGAGAAAGATTAGTCGTGTCGTGAGTTTGAATTCTTCCCTTAACAAAAACTTGCATTAACATTTGTTGATAAAGAAAGTTATCTTGTGTGTGTTGTGGGTGACAGTCATGATACATGAGTGTGTTCCACTGATATTTTAAAAAAGGGTTCTCTATTGAAAATGAAAATTAGACTCTCGTCTTAATTAATAGTATTGGGAACATGAAGAATGGCATTAAGTTGACCAGATTTTTCTTCCATTTGTAAATTGTATTTAATGGTCTCAAGGATGCAATCTCAACATCTTCACAACCGTGATTGTTATTGTATTGTCTGCAAATTGACCAATAGCATCATAATCCCGATTACAATAGCAATTTAAATCTTGCTCCCTTGAAGTAGAAAATGGAATTTAAAAGTTCCACCCTATCTATCAAATCCTATCTAAAGTTTAAGATTAATCCATGGAACAAAAGGCAGTGGTGCTAAAAAGTTAGCATTCATTTCATCCTCCTTCCCTGACAGGAAAAAAACATGGTGTAGATTATGCCACTTTTTAACGTTAGGAATGTTCTGTTTTTTTCTAGTGAGCAAGAACAGGTAGTAGTAGCTATATATTATTGTACTACAAAAAGTGATCATAAAGCTCTTCATTCGGCCTTATGTGTAGTCTTATCTATATGGCCTCTTACAAAGTACATCGAAAGCATGCAAGGGCCAAATTGTAAGGATTTGCTTATTCTTAAAGGAACCTTGTAATGATTAAGGAATAAAGAGTCTAAAATTAAGATGTGATAGGTTTTAATATCATTAGAAGTATGTAGATTGATTTATAAAAGGAGAAGAATATATTAGCCTTATTGCATGATTCGATTTTTGATGATTTGAGAGGGAAAGAAAGGAAAAAAGGTTTGATTAGATGGAGAGGACAACTGCATTTGTTGGTTTGTTTTGTGGGGGAGGGAAGGAAATTAAATTAAATAGGGGTAATCTGAATATTCAGCTTGTTTTGATTCTGCATAATGAGGATAAGATTATCTGTAAAGGGTGAAAAAATTAGAAAAGAAAAAAAAGGATCACAGAAAAAGATAAAAATATGTGCCCGAACTATTCTCTTCTGAACAAAGAGGAAAACGCTCAATAAACCACTTTCCTTTTCATGTTGGTCCTCTTTACAGAGACAAGATTTAAAATTGTCCATGTACACCAAACCCTTTAAAGAAAAGAAACGGAGTTGCAGCAAATTCGTATGTTACAACAATTTGATTGATTTTCCAAAGGGAAGTGCTAAGTTCTGAATATTTATTTTGTATTTGCATTGCCTTGCCTATGCAACATAAAGACATGATGAATCAATGTAAGTTCAGGTGTAGAATTGCACGTGTTTTCCACTACACCATGCACTGATTGGTCATCAATCACTTGAATAAGTTCCAACTGATGATACAATAAAGTACACTTTTATTTTCCATTTCATTGATTAAAATACTGAACATGCTTCGGTACAGATACCCCAAAGTTTTTAGAAGCAATTGACTACAACATATGCCTTTGACTATGTACAAGTAATAGCTCCACTGATCAACTCAGTTATTGTTCCTTGATACATAAATCTTATATACAATACAATTTCTGCAACATATCTTATAACTGATAAAATAAGGCACGGTTTTAGTTGTGGCAATGTACACTGTCAGATCATGCAAGGAGTGACACAACGGAGCCTCTCTTGAAATTTGGACCCCTTCTGGGAATTTCACCTGCATGGTCACGATTGATATATGATATGATTTTTACGTGTTTGAGACAAAGAAAAGAGCATGGTTACTGTTATTGTTCTGTTTTAGGTCATTCATTCTTTATTTTCACTATAATTATCATTAACAATTTGTAACCACATTGTTAGGCTATGATCACCACTATCTTCCATATCAGTTAAGGTTGCATCAACTGTGAATGCTTGATCCAACAATCAAGCCTAGACCTTCATATGATTGGTTTGACCTTTCTTTTTTCCTCATATTGCATGTATCTTTCATTATAAATAACTGAGTTTAAACTGAGTAGCATAACTTAAGATAATAAAAAAAACTTCAAATATTGAAAATAGTTGTATATTCAAAATTCAAACTCAAATCAGTAATTAATCTTGTATTTTAACCAATATGTAGACTATTATATGGCCTGCACTCGTGGTTTTATATGAAGTTATAGATAAGTTCTATATATTATTACCTCTAATTAAACACTGTAAATTTATAAAACTGGTTGCATTGAACTATGAAAATATGTTCAAAACCAGTTTAGTTTGATAATGTAATAATGAACATGCAGAGCTATGGAGCGTAGTTGGATGTATAATATGCTTGATCCTTCAAGGAGACTTAGACAGGAGTTTATCAATGGAGTCAACGAATTTGTTTCAAAGGCAATGGACCAACCTTGCTCTACTTTAGACGGGGGGATAAGGTGTCCTTGCATGAAGTGTAATTGTGAGAAAATTCTTAGACCATCAAATGTTAGGGCTCACTTGCTACAATATGGCTTTAAACCTAACTACACTGTATGGGTTGAACATGGAGAAGAGGGATCAAATGAGGGTAGCTTAAATTAAGCATGCAGTAGGTCGGCAAATATGAATTCTGCTAATGAGTTTGGCTCAGTGACTGAAATGGTATTTGATGCGTACATGCAAGTAGCTGATATAACGACTCATTATGACAACATAGAGAACCATAGTATGTCTCAAGGAGAGTTTCCCAATGCAGAAGCCCAAAGGTTTTGTTAGAATCTGCGAATAAACCAATTTATGAAGGAGCAACTGAGTCAACATTATCAGTAGCCATTAAGCTTCTAGCAGCTAGAACAAATTGTCATGCTACTAAAAATGCTTAGACTATTTTGCACAATTGTTAGTTGATGTAGCTCCTAAAAATAGTTGTATCCCGAAGAACTACTACGAAGCCAAAAAAGTAGTATCGAGCCTTGGGTTGAAGGCTCAAAAGATTGATTGTTGTGAAGTTGGTTGCATGTTGTATTATAAGGACGTCCTACATTTAACAGAATGCAAATTTTGTCATCGTCCAAGGTATTTACCTCCTAAGGGTCATGTGGGAAGATACAAGAATGTTGCAGTAAAAAAAATGTTCTATTTGCCAATCATTCCAAGATTACAACGATTGTATGCATCAAGGGAGTCTGCAAGTCAAATGACATGGCATTATGAAAACAAAAGAGATGATTTCTTGCGACACCCATCTGATGGAAAAGCTTGGAAACACTTTGACAATGTTTATCCAGATTTTGCTGCTGACCCAAGACATGTTAGGCTTGGTTTATGTTCGGATGGGTTCACTCCTTACGTCCAAGCTTCATCGTCCCCATACTCTTGTTGGCCTGTATTTGTTACTCCTTATAACCTACCCCCTGAAATGTGCATGACAAAACCGTACATGTTTTTAAGTTGTCTAGTACCTGGTCCAACAAATCCAACCAAAAAAATAGATGTATACTTACAACCTCTTATTGATGACCTCCAAGTGTTATGGAATGATGGTGTGTTCACATATGATATCTCAAGAAAAGAGAACTTTGTCATGCGAGCTTGCTTGATGTGGACAATCAACGATTTCCCAGCTTATGGCATGTTGTCTGGGTGGGGGACTAAAGGGAAATTAGCATGTCCTCATTGTATGCAGAATACAAAAGCTTTCACGTTACGACATGGGGGTAAGAATTCATGGTTTGATTGTCATCGACGGTTCTTGCCAATTGATCACCCTTTTAGAAGAAGTCAAAGGAGATTTATGAAAAATAGAATTGAATTGGACGGTCCTCCTCATTTGTTCAGTGGGGAGGAATTGGAAGGATTTCTTCACAGCTTTCCAAAGGTAACTGATGGTCCATTTGATGTCCTACCTGGGTATGGTCAGTATCATAATTGGACAAAAAAATCAATATTCTGGGATCTTCCATATTGGAAAGACAACTTGTTAAGACACAATCTTGATGTCATGCACATTGAAAAAAACTTTTTTGACAATGTCTTCAATACTATGATGGATGTTAAGGGTAAAACAAAGGACAATGAAAAAGCAAGAATGGATGTCGCTGAATATTGTGTACGTGGAGACTTGGAACTAGTTTGGTTAGAAAATGGGAAGTTAGCAAAGCCAAAGGCGAAGTACACTTTGACAGCAAAGGAAGCAAAATCAGTTTATAAATGGATAACTGAGTTAAAAATGCCAGATGGTTATGCCTCTAACATTGCAAGGTGTGCAAATATTGATAAAAGTAGTATGCATGGCATGAAAAGTCACGATTGTCATGTTTTCATGGAGTGTTTACTACCAATTGCATTTCGTTCATTGCCAGATTTTGTTTGGAATGGCATTGCTGAATTAAGTCGATTCTTTAGAGATCTATGTTCTAATAAATTGAGGCTAGATGATTTAGTTAGAATGCAAGAAAATATACTAATCATAATATGCAAGTTGGAAAGAACCTTCCCAACAGGTTTCTTTGATTCAATGGAACACCTTGTGGTTCATCTTCCTACAGAGGCAATATTGGGTGGTCCTGTTCAATACCGATGGATGTATCCATTCGAAAGGTAATGACCCTCTTATTAATTTCAATGTTCATAACCATTCTACAATACCTAAAAGTTATTATGTGTTGTAGGATGATGGGGGATGCAAAACGTGCGGTGGGTAATTTGGCAAGAGTAGAAGGATCAATATGTGCATTTTACTTACATCGTGAGATAACATATTTTTGTTCTCACTATTTTAAATCTGTAAGTTTGTTTTCCAATACAAATTTGAGAAATGATCCTCGCACTGCTTCAAATGAGGGAGCCCACTTAACATTGTCCATTTTAAACAAATCTGGGCGCCCTAGTGGATCGTGCAAAGATTATTGGCTAAGTGATGATGAATTTCGCTCTGCTCATGTCCATATTCTCATCAATTGCAATGAGGTTAAACCGATACTTGAGTAAGTTAAGCACCTCCTAATTTGTATCCATCATTTCATAACCATACTTGTGTGATTGACTTTATCTTCCTATTTGAAGTTTGTTTCTACAACTTCATTCCATCAACGAAGAAGAAGCTTCGAGTAGTATACACAACACTTTTCCGGAATGGTTTAAGAACTATGTAAGTGTTATGTCATTCTACCTAGTTCAATTTCATTAATATAATCAATTTACAACTAATGTATACATATCCATAATACATAGGTTCATGCTGAGAAGAATGGGGTCACCTCATGGAACATGTACTTTGTCAATGGGTATAAGTTTCACACAAAGAGATGGAGTGATGGTAAGAAAACCACAAATTATGGGGTGCATGTAAAAGGTGTGGCCGAAGGAGGAGAAGATGACTTTTTTGGCACGATCGAACATATTTATGAATTGGAATATCTCGGAATGCCTCAGAAGATTCCCCTTTTCTATTGTCAATGGTTCGATCCAACAATTAATACTGGTACAAGAGTTCATGCATAATATAACATCATAGAAATCAAGATGACTACAAGATACATTCCCTATGATCCATTCATCCTTCCACAGAAGGCAAGACAAGTTTATTATGTCCCATATCCAAATATATGTAAATACTTACGTGCTTGGTGTGTGCCGATCATAACAAAACCCCGAGGTCATGTTGAAGTTGACAATATCCAAGATGAATATGCATATCAACATGATGAAACACACAATGTCTTACCAGTTACAACAATTGAACAAGTACCAGGCTTAGCTGACGCCTCAATTGTTGAAGTAATTGATCATTATGTTGTACAACAAATTCCTCTTGATGATGATGAAGTGCATGAATTAAATGAAGAAAACGAACAAAGTGATGACACTAACGGAGATGATTGGGATTTTCATAATAGTGACGAATAATGTATAATAATTTTTTATCTCATGTTGCATTCAATATGACAATATTCAAAACTTAACAAATGGTGACTTTTTTGCAGGACAAATGGTGAGGACTAGAGGGAGTGATGGTTCCATCAGCAGACGTAACAATGCAAGGCGTGGAGTTTCCACAACACAACATGGTCGTCTTGCAATAGAGTTGGGGCATATCCCTTATTCCAGGCCCTCATCTTCCTCCACCCCTTCTTCCAGTAAACCATCTTCCTCTAGGCCTTCATCTTCCTCCAGGCCCTCATCTTCCTCCATCCCATCTAGTCAGAATCGTTTTAGACATCCGCCGTTCCATCTTTCTCAGCGCAGATCCATGCCGGCTCCCAAAGACTGATCCATGCTAGCTCCCCAAGCACGATCCATGCTAGCTCCCCAAGCACGATCCATGCCATTGCCGGTGCATCCCGATGATGTCCCTGATGAGGCCACCTCACCAGTGGTAGAAGAGGCCACTCCTACATCGGGCCATGATGTCCCTGATGAGGAGGTGCGTCGTGATGCTAATGGTCGGGTCATCATACGACCAGTGGCTAAAGGGTAAGTACCATATATTTATTCAAAGTTGTTTTTATTATGTACAAAACTTGATGTTACACCTTTATTTTCAATGTTTTGCAGTTGGGCACCTGGACATTATGCTACTGAAGCAATTGGACATGCAATTAGGTCGCAGTTCAGGGGTGCCTACCATCACTATGAGGCTATGACCCCGGAAGACCAACTTAAATGGTGGAATGAATTTAAGGTACGTTTAACTATAAATATGAATGATAGAATGAATTTTTGGGGAATTTAACTCTTAATTGTTCTTTTTTATTTTACAGAGTAGAGTTACTTGGGCTCCTCGTGATGAATGAGAAATTAGAAGAATTTATGACTCAAAGGTCAGAAAACACCTTTGTGATATGCTGACTAAAGCAAGGGCAAGGGAGGGTAGACCTGTTTGGATGGGTGAACAAGCGTGGAATGATCTTCAAAACTACTGGAGTAGTGAAAAGTTTAAAGAAGTAACATCCCGAAACAAAGTCAATCGGTCTTTCTCTCGAGGTGGGGCATTGCACTCTACTGATCGCAAATCACACCTCGACATTGCATTGGGCTTAGTAAGTATTATTCATGACTTTTGTATATTTTCTTACATTTTACAAAATTTAGAAATGGAAGATACAGTGTTTGTAACTAAACAACTTTTATCAGGAACGTAAATATGGTCGGCCTGTTCAACCAGATGAGTTATTCATTGCCACCCATACAAAAAAGGATGGTACTTGGGTAGATGGTTGTGCCCGAGAGACCTATGTAAGTTATTCATTTAAAGTTTTTGATTTAATTTATAGTTGTAATTCAAATTGATGATATTTTCAACTATTGATAATTGATTAGGAAACATATCATGAGCGGTTGAAGACCATGCAAACTCAAAGTTCTGAAGGATCAACTTCCAACCTCCAAGAAATAGATCCAAGAACAAAGGTTCAATGCTGGAAAGATGTTGCTGGAGGGAAGAGTAGAGGTAGATGTTATGGCACTGCAGACTTAGCTACCAACATTCGTCATGGAGTGTCATCCCTCACTCAACCCTCGGTCTTTGTTGGTAACATTGATGAAGCTGCAGACACTCAAGGTCTTCATGAACAAATCACACAAGCTATCGCACGAGTTCATCGCGACTGAGGAAAGAGCTACTACGCTGCGGACTGCAGATGTTTAGAGTTGGAGGAGAAACTGAAGTTGATGCAACAACAACTAGCCATGGTCATAGATCGACAAATGAATGGCAGTTCAACTAGTACGAGTCAGGTCCACCCTCTTTATGCCCAAGCATTTGATGACCAGCCTTTGGATTGAACTTCATTTTCATTGTGAGTTTGTTATGCTGTTTTCCTTTTTTACAATATCATAATTGTTGTATTACTCAATCTAATTATTTCTTCTTTTTTTGCAGGTATTTGAAATTAATCAAATCAGGTAGCCTTGATTCTTGTAAGAAAATTACTGCGTTCTGCTATGGTGCATGAATTTAGAATAGCTAATCTAAGCGTTGGATAGTCACAAAATTGGATGGTTGCCTCGTTTGTAGGCATTTATTATTGAACATCTGAACTTATTTATGGTATATTTTAAATCTATATATAGAAGTTAATGTTTTGCATTACTTTATTGCACGGAATGCTTTTATTACTCGAATTGGGATTGGCTTGATTTATTCAGCAGGTTAATCTGATGGTGAACTGGCCAATATTTTTATGTTTTTCAACTAGGTTGTTACGTAAACCAGTTTAGTGTTTAGCCAACTGAACTGGGCACTCTTGTTTGGTTATTATAAATAACCAAGATTCAAGAAGCTATTTGCCATTTTAATATAGAAAATGTTTCAGGTAAAAATTTTCTCATCACATTTGCATTTGTTTCTCCTAATTTGATACTTCAAGGTTTGCCTTTAACAAGATTTACAACAGGTCAGGGTCTATAATATTGGCAATGGAAAAAGGTAGATTTACAATTTGGACATGAACAATGTAGTGCTTATATTGGTATGTACTCTTTATTTTCATGCATGAACCTGCTGCGAACAAAAGTTATATCAGTATAGAATTTTGAACAAAAAACATGTAAGACCAGTTTCATTGATCAATTGATGTCATATTCAAACCATTAACCTCTATTATTTTTACTATTTAAAAGAAGCCTTGCTTGAAATGTCTAGTCCTTCGTATAAACCTTCACCACGTATTTATTTAAAAAGCTATTTGCAGCAACTTTTTTACCTTTCTAAATAAGAATTAGAATTGATTGGAAATATGGGGAATTAAAATTGATTCATAATATTAAAAAAAAGTTTTAATTTTTTTTAAAAAATAAACTTAGCGTCGGCTAGGCCCACACTACTCTTTTAATTTAAAAAAAAAAAAAGTTAGCGTCGGCTTGGCCGACGCTACTCTTTTAATTTTTTTTTTAAAAAAAATTTAGCGTGGGTTTAGCGTCGGCTTGGCCGACGCTACTCTTTTAATTTTTTTTTAAAAAAAAATTAGCGTCGGCTTGGCCGACGCTACCCTTTTAATTTTTTTTCAAAAAATAAACTTAGCGTCGGCTTGGCCGACGCTACTCTTTTAATTATTTAAAAAAAAATAAACTTAGCGTCCACTTTGCGTCTCCTAAGCCTATGCTACTTTATTTAATTTTTATATTTTAAGCGTCGGCATATGTGTCCATTAAGCCGACGCTATTAGAATTCCCTGATTTCTTGGACGCAATCCTATTAGTTTCCATGTCTTTAGCGTCGACTGCTTTGTGGACGCAATACTGACGCTAACAATGACTTAGCGTCCGCTTTTGGTCAGTAGAGTGAGCTTTTCGTGGACGCTACAGCTCTTTTTTCTTGTAGTGTTTTTCTACTAATTTTTTAAATCAAAATTTGTTTTGGTAAAAATTATAGAGGGAAGATCATTTTGAGAAAAAATATATTTAGAAACGCCTCTTTAATGGAAAGAAGGGAAACTTATATTTTATTAAAGAGAGAAAAATAATATAATAATTTATTAAGGAGAAAATGTAAAAGGAAAGGAATATTATTTGAAAAAATTAATAAATTTATTATAAATTATAAAATTTAATAATTTACTTAGTTTGTGTAATCTAATAGTAAAGGACTATTAAAAAGAAACAGATGAAATATTAAATCATAAAATTAATTATAAAAAAGAATAAGAAAATTGATAAAATGTTATATTATCTTTCTTCACCCCCTAACTTGTCTATTTAGTTCATTCTTTTCTTTAACTCATTTTCTTTGTGCCATCTCTGAAAAGAAGCTCTTGACTCACTTGACAAAAGAAAATAATTTTACACTATAACATTTCTCATACATGAGAGCTTTAAATGTTTCTCATGTTTTTTTACATATATGTTTGTAATCTTTTGTTGTCTTTTTAAAGTTCTTACAATCTACTTAATTTAAGCATTCTTATATTTTTAAATATTTTTGTATGAAAAATATTTAGGTACATAACAAAATTTTAACTCTTATATTTTTATAACCTACATCATTAAGTATTTAATCATATTTTTATAGTTTATTTTTTAATTTTTAACTTTCATGTTATTTAAATAGATATATTGATGAAGAATAAAAATAGATTTATTTTCTACATTGAAGATTAGATTAATTTCTTTTCATAATAGGATTATTTGTATTAAAAAAATAAGTGACAATTTTAATTTAAATTTAATTATTGACGAGTTCAAGAATTTGAAAAGATAATCCTTTAAACAAATATAAACAAATAAAGACAATCATTTTATAATTATAGTTATATTAAATTATGTACTTATTGTGGTTGTATTAGTGACAATTATTATATATAAATTTTAAGTATATTATTTTGACCCCTCCAAAATTATTAGTCAAGATCTGCTATTGATGTCAGTCGAAACCGGGCTTAGATATACAATGATGTATTTTTGTTCAACTGATAAAGTATGAGTTGAATTTTGCATAAAAAAAAGTATTTTCTTCAAAAGATATTTTCTAATATCTAAAATTAATATTTTAGTATTTTTAATTCTTTTTTGAATATTTTTGCAAGTTAGTTTTACTCTTTTTTAAACAATTTTAAAACTACCCAGACGAGATTGGGTGTTGAGAGTAAACTTCCTTTGTATTAAAATAGAATGTAATTTATCAAACTTTTTGTTTTACTCTTGATTGCTATATATGATGTTTGTTATTTAGTGTTAATGTTTTAACTCTATTCTTAATAGCGAGGTGAATTTATCACTCATATTTGTTCTACGATTTAAGGTTATATTGATTCAAAATTGATTTAAATTTAATCACTTTATATATTTGAATGCTAAGAATAGATTTTAATTTATTTTAAACTATTAAATTATTATGTGCAAATATTTTTTATTATAACTTTAATTTATATTTTTAAGAATTTTCTCACGCTAATAACAAATACAAACTATATTTTTTTTTTAAATTTGGAAATAAAAGTATGATAATATTGATTTATTAAAACTTATTATATAATTATTTTATTTTATTAAATTATGTATAAAAAAAATATGTTAATAAATATATATATATATATATATACATGTATGAATAAAAATTACTACTTACTTATTAGAATGATTGATTGATTTAAAATTTATTGACATCTAATTTATGTCTTATTATAGTATTTTTAATTTTAATTTCCAATCTTATATAAATATTGTTAATGTTATTTTAAGAATAAGTTAATAAAGTGTACAAAATTATAAAGTAACATTTAAATTTAAGTTTTAAAAAAAGTTACTTACAACACAAAAATTTCAAAACTATTTTAATCAAACAAAATAAAATATTTGTATTTAACTTACTATAATGAATTTTTTACAAAATAAGATTCATTGAAAAATTAATAAACAATTGTATAACTATTATCTTCTAAAATTAATGTATAAAAATAATTTTTTATTTAGAATAAGTGAAACATTAACATTGAAAAGGACAAGCATATTTTGTATTTTGATTGGTTTGGAAAGTACATGTATCTCACCTAGACTTTTATATGATTTATTCATTAAGATTACAAGTTTATATTGTTTTGAAATACTTTACTTATCGAGCTAATGTATTTAAATCACATTTTGTGTTCTTATCCCTCTTTTATTCATATTTGTATTTTGTATTGCAATTTCATTCTTTTATTTTCTCTAAAATAATTTAGGATGATTGTATTTTATTTTGGAAATGACATTGGTCATGCATTAATTTTTTTTCATTGCTGACATGAGATTTTCGTGCTGAGGTTAAATCCATTGGTTCAGTACCAAGTGTATGTTAGCTATAGTTATTGAACTATGGTAAATGTTGAATTGTTTCTATTTAATTTGATCTCTACTCTTTAAACAAAAAATTTGATTTGGTTTGCTAAATTACCTTTCTTCTTCGTAGGTGATTTCTACTATTTTAGGGTTACGTTTCTTCAATTCCTTTTCTGGTAAATGTTGTGTTTGTGTATTCTTTACCTAAATTGTTTGCTTAAACCATATTTTGTTCCAGTAGCCTATAAATGATGTTCCTGTTCTATTTTGTGTTGCCACTGATAATTGTTGAACGATTTCTATATAATTTGATTTCTACTCTTTACTAAAAACTTTTATTTGTATTTGTGTTTTCTTTACTTAAACTTAAACCATGTTCTGTTCCAGTAACCTGTGAATGATGTTTCTATTCTTTCTTTTTAATTTTTTTTGTTATGTTTCATGTTCTGTTTGCCTAAACTATTTTGGAAGTTCTTTTTGTGTTAATTATTTACATTTGAAAACCTGATCCAAGCTAAACCTGTTTTTGGAGCAAAATAAAAATGAGTGTCGTTTTGATCATTTGCTAGGAGATTGTGTAAATGTTTATATCATTTTAATGAAATAAACATTGAATATGCCAAGCTACACTTCTCCATTATTTGATTTATGTCACACACACAATTTTGTATATATCTTTCCTTTAGAAAGGAAAATATTTTCTTTCATCTTCAATGAAGTGAGATATTTGTTGTCTATTCCAGTTACTTTTTTTGCACATCAATCATATTATATATCATATATCATATCATATATCATATCATATAACATACATCACATTAGTTACATTTGAAAACCTGTTTTTGATGATAAGCAAATTCTCAAATGCTTCAATGAATGTCATTCTATAATAAAGTCAAATTCTCAAATGCTTCAATAATTGACATTTGCTGGGACATTTTGTAAGTGTTTATATCATTTTAATGAAATGTTTTGATTGAAAACTTCTAATAAAGTCATATATTAGTTACATTTGAAAACACGTTCCAAGCTAAACTAGTTTCTTGTAATCAAATGTTTTTTATGACATCATTATGTAATTATATGAGTGTCATTATGATTATTTGCTGTGACATTGTGCAAGTGCTTATGTCATTTTAATGAAATAAATACTGAATGTAAATAAATTGTGTGATTTTTAATAGGCAGTTATGACTTAATTTTTTTGATTTTAGATGTGGTTAGGTTGTTGCTCAACAACTAAACCTCTTTATTGAAAGGAATCTCTCAAAGGTTCCATCACCGGATCTAGACTTTGATGACAATGGCAAGTGATGACTTCTGTGGAATGTCATGTCATCTTGCTTAGGTTGTGTGTTTTGCTAAATGTTTTTGTTATTGTTTCAAGTAGAAACGTGAGCAGTGGTACTGGTTCTGTAGTTTCTTTGCAGGTCTAATGGAGTGGTGGGACCATAAGATGAAAAAGGTGAATTGTTGATTCAATTTGTGAATTTAAGAAAGGTACAGTTGTTATGTTATCAATGATTGTTTCAAAGGCTTTAAAATATTGTTTGCAACTACAACTGACATCAATTGTATCCTCATTTTTTCTGCAATATCATGATGAAACCAAGATTGTGACTAAAATTTCAAACCTTCATTGCAAGTGTTTTATGGCTATTAATTACTTGCTATTTTATATATGGAGCTATTTTGGTTTGTTTTCCATGGCATAACGCATTAGTTGTGTGCTTCTAGCATGAATGGAACAAACCGAACACAATGCATGCAGCTTGCATTATTCTCTGTCAACGATTTATGTTTATGGATCGTGATCTATGTTGAGGCAATAATTCAATTATTATTCAAACAAAATAATGTGATGATTACTTCAAATTAATTCAATGTTATTGTCATCTTCGCATTTTGTGTAGCCATGAGTGAAATTTTTGCTCTCAAGTTACATCTTTCTTTTCTTTTTAAAGCCCTTGTGAAAATTCTATCCCTTATATCTTAAATCTTTTTGAAAAATTTGCAGAGGAACTTAGAAGTATTTGATTTCAAACAAAAAATTGGAGTGTCGGATCACATCCATTTTAGTTGTGCTACATATGTACTTGTGCTACATATGAACTCCAACTGAACACATGAATTAGTTATGACAAATTCTGATGATGGAATTTTGACTCACATGTATAACACTGCCCTCATGTTAATGAGCTACCAAGTTAAACTACACATTTTGAAATAATATATATATATATATATATATTATATTTTATAATGTACAAATTTTTATTTAATTTATAAAAAATATTAAATTATTTCAAAATCTTATTTTATAATAATTTTAATTTATATTTTACGATTTTGCTTATAATCTAACTCACAATATGAACTGTAATTTTTTAAAAAAAGTTAAAGATAAAATTATGTTTAATTTTTTATATAGATATGATATTAATTTATTAAAAGTTATTATATTACTATTTTTTGAGTATTAGATAATATATGTGTCCAAAACTATATTTATTGTACTAGGATAATATACAGTGATCAATGTGAGCAAGCAATGGATCTTAAGCAAATGTATATGAATAAATCAATTAGTTTTTTATACGATTACTTTAATGTTATGAACTCTACTTAGGATGTATGAAGCTTTGGATATAAAAAATAAAAGAAGGTATATATTTGAACTCTGCATAGGATATGTGAAACTTTAGAGTCACTATCACAAGGTCTTAGCCACTTGACAACTCTTCCAAAGATTGTAAAGAGGTATATTATCGTTTTTCATCTTATATCAGTTGTTCAAGAATGTGCGTATTGTGACTATGGTTGACAGTTGTAGCAGTGTTGTTGCAACGATTGTTTTAAAGACTTTAAAATATTTTTCGCAACTACAATTGACATCAATTATATCCTCATTTTTTCAGCAATATCATTGTGAAACCAAATTTGTGACTAAAAAAACCTTCATTACTAGTATTATAGTATTATATGGAGTTATTTGGGTTTGTTTGCCATGGCATAAAGCAATAATTTCCTACTTCTAGTATGAATGGAAGAACCTAAACACAATGCATGCTCTCAACGATTTATGTTTATGGATATGTGCAGTTTTATATATAGATAAGATGTTAATTTATTAAAAGTTATTATATTATTATCTTTTTCTAATTTATATCTAACATAAAATAAATGAATAAATAATATAAATATATATATATATATAAAAGAATATTACTAATTATTTGAGAGAATTGATTTAAAATATAATTTTTATATATTTTACATATTTTACATATTTTACATATTTTATGTTTAATTTTTATTTTTTTATAAATTTTTTTAATAATATTTTAGAAATAAGTAAATCAATTTTAAAAACTTGTAAAATAAAATTTGAGTTTAACTTGTTAAAAATATAATTTTTATGTAGTTAATATAGTTTTAATTAAAATATAATTAATTTTATTACTATTATCTTTTAAATTTAAGGTTTAAAAATAATTTTAAGCAAATAGTTATACATTTTCTATTGATTATTATGAATATTTTAATATTTAATTTTTCAAGTATAAGTTATATTTATATATATATTAAAACTAAAATTACATAATAAATTTATTACAATTTTATAAAATTAAAAAATATGCAAAAATAAGTATTTTACCATTAATCACATTAATAAATAATTTGCTGATTGAATCTTGAAGATTGGTGATGGTCACAATGATGTTGATGATAAAGGGGAATCTGATCTAACTATATCAATCAATTAGCTCGTAACATATCAAGTCAAACCTTTACAATCATTGATACAGTTTGTCTATCCAAAACTTTTGGAAAACCATCAATTTTCTGACAAAGAGCAATACTTGCGCCAACTCTAGACATTGTGGAAGAAGTCAATCAATGTATTCTAGATTCAATACCTGGTGTTGAGAAGGAATATTTAAGTTATGACAGGTCGTGTCATTCTGATGAGGATGGTCAAATATAAGAAAAATGGTTTACACTTGAGTTCTTAAATGACGTTAAATGTTCAGGTATATTAAACCATTGTCTTAAGCTTAATCTTATAGTTCTTATAATGTTTTTAAGAAATATTGATCAAACAAGAGGATTGCGTAATGGCACAAGGTTGCAGGTAGATGTCTTAGGAAAAAACTCGCTACTTAACAGACTCTTCCAAACTATAGAGGATGACATACTACATATGACACCAATAAATAGAATTCAAGGATTGAAAGATTGTAAAAGGTATATTATTGTTCAAGAATATTTGTATTATAATTATGGTTGACAGTTGTAGCAATGTTGTCTTGGTTATCTTCCAAGAAACGCTCTTTTTTTGTATTTGCATAATAAAACACCACCACACTATTGATGATGATGATTAGTGGTATACTGCTTGCATTTTCAGTAGCAGTGTACCCAAATTACAAGATGTTTTCTTATGAGAAATGTAACAAGCATGTAATCAAAGTTATGTTAAGGTATTTCCAGTCATAACAACGTATAAGCTAAAGTTTTTCTGTTATGTATGACATATATTATATGTTGTATTTAAGCTATAAGCTAAAGATTCATGTTATGGATGACATTGATTCAACTACCTTCATTTCATAGATATTTGACTCTGTTCTTGTAAAAACCATGTCCATATATTTTCGAATACAATGACAAGAACATTCTTTATTGAGTTTTCAATTTCTTATAATTATCTCTTCAATGTACTTTAACAAAGTAATATAGTTGAAAAATTGTCTAGGAGTTTGAAGATCTAATTTAACAAAAAAAATTTGTTTAAAGTACAATCAAAAAATAATCAAACATTTAAATTTGAACAAACAAACAGGGTGAAAAAAATTGGTAGGATCAGAACATTATTTAATAGTTCAGTGATGCATTTTTAAAGATAATGGTTAGTATATTGATTGGTCTAAGATAATTTATGATTTTCTTACAATTATTTCTTGTGACTATTTGTTAATACGTAAATAGTTACTAATGAACAATAACATGAACAATAACATTGTTTAGGATGTTCCTTTTGAAGATGTTGATTTCTTTTGTAAAAAGGAGTTCAAAGTTTATAGTTATTCAATGAACATTGCAGAGGTTTTCTATTGTTTTATTTTTTTAGTAGTATTTATAATATTTATAATTCATGATATTAGCATTATAAAAAATAATTATATAGTCAAATTTTACGTGCATATGTTTTTGCAGGATTCATTTGTCAGATTCTTAAGTAATTGTGATGATCTTGGTTGTAAATTAGTGGGCTTGAGCTATGACAGTGATTTGAAGAATAAAGACGTAAAGTCACCTGTTAAACGTGCTAATTACCGAGCTACAGTTATTGAGCTACAGTTTATTATGTTTTTTGTATGTTTCATAGGCTAAATCTATTGAATTGTTTTAATTTTGAATTTGAATGTTGTTTGTTTATCAGTATTGAAAGAATGTTGAATTTCAATGTTGTCTTTCTTTTTAGATTGAACCATCATCATTTATAATACACATTTATAACTTGTTGAGGCTAAAATTTCGTGTTAAAATCAAATTTATTTGTTTGATTAGTTCGTATCTCAATTATAGTTTTATATGGTTTATTGATTATGTATTTTATCACTTATTATTTCATTATGAATTTTGATGTATATATAATTTTTAAATTACATATTTGTATAGTATTTGTTTTCAATATTCATTAGAGAGTTACTTGTTTGTTAGGTTATTAAATTATTGTTGAGATAAATTTGATATTTTCAACATTTCATCTACCAAATTATTAAATAGAATATAAACATAATATTTGTAATATTTATTAATTATTATTAAAATTAATATATCATTTATATTATTTATTAATAAGTTTAAATATTTGGGAACAGTAATATTTATTTCATTTAAAATAAAAAAATATAAAAAAATTACATTTTATAATGCTAAATTTTTTTATTTAATTTATAAAAAATATTAAATTATTATGTTCAAAATGTTATTCTATAATAATTTTAATTCATATTTTATAATTTTTCTTATAATTTAATGTACAAATATTAACTATATATTTTTTTGAAAAATAGAGAAAAAAATATGTACAGTTTTGTATATAGATAAGATGTTAATTTATTAAAAATTATTATATTATTTTTTTTTCTAATTTATATCTAACATAAAATAAATGAATAAATAATATATGAAAATATATATAAAAGAATATTCCTAATTATTTAATAGAATTGATTTAAAATCAATTATTATATATTTTACATATATTATGTTTAATTTTTATTTTTTTATAAGATTTTTTAATAATATTTTAGGAATAACTAAATAAATTTTAAAAAATTGTAAAAGAAAATTTAAGTTTAACTTATTAAAAAGTATTACTAACAATATTTAAATATTAGTATTATTTTTACAAAACTAATAAAAGCATTTATATTTAATTTACTTAATGACTTTTACTAAATATTTTTGTGGGAAAAATTAAAATATTTTTTATGTAATTAATATATTTTAATTATTTATAAAAAAAATAATAATCAATTTTATTACTATAAGTTTATGTAATTTAAATAATTTTTTTATTTGAAAAAAGTATAAAAAATAATTTTTATATACGTACAAATTTTCATTTAATTTACGAAAATCATTGAATTATTATATTTAAAATAATTTTTATATTTTTAATTCATATTTTTCCTGTCTTTGTTACACTACAATAAAAAAAATATAACTTATATGTTTTTTTTTAAATTAGAAATAAAAGTATGTCTACTCTAGGATGTAGACATTATATTGATTTATTAAAATTTCTCATATAATTAATTTTTTTATTAAATTATATATAAAATAAAATGTGTGAAAAAATAATATATAAAAAAATTACTATTTGTTTCATACAATAATTAACTAATTTAAAATCTTACTTAATCTAATTTATATCCTTTTTAATGTTATTTTTGAAATAGATAAATAAATGCTGCAATTTCAATGTAACTTATAAAATAATTATGTATAAATAATAAAATTATTTTCATAAAGTTAAATAGAAAACATTTACATTAATATACTATAATAATTATCTTATAAAACAGTTTTCTGAAAAAAAAAATTATGTATATTTTTTATTATTTATAAAAAAATTAAAGCAAGTTTATAACTATAATCTCATAATTTAAATATATTTTATTAAATTGTTATGTGCAAATATTTTTTATTATAATTTTAATTTATATTTTTAATAATTTTCTCACGCTAATAACAAATATAAGCTATATATCTTTTAAAAAAATTAATATGATAATATTGATTTATTAAAACTTACTATATAATTATTTTATTTTATTAAATTATATATAAAATAGAATACGTTAATAAATAATATATATATATAAATAAAAATTACTATTTATTTATTACAATGATTTTTTATTTAAAATTTATTGACATCTAATTTATGTCTTATTATAGTATTTTTAATTTTAATTTACTATCTTATATAGATTTTGTTAATTTATTTTAAGAATAAACAAATAAATTGTACAAAATTATAAATAAAATTTAAATTTAGGTTTTAAAAAAGTTACTTAAAACATTGATGACTCATTTTCTATGCACACTTTTATAGTCTTATTCCATTTCCTAAGTATTTCTTCTTTTCTTATTTCTTTCATTTAGCATGTATTTGTATTTTCTGCAATAAATAGGAGTTTTTGTTAATATGTCCTTATACTGTATTTTTGTGTTGTATTTCTGTATTTTTCAGCTCTGACCTTTGCTCCTTCTTTTGCTTATAACTTTTTCTATAGGTGTCCATTTCGGCTGATTCTTTTTGTGTTGGATTCTACACTTTTGGGGCTTCAATTTGGACACCTGGAACGTCACATTTGGAGCTTGGAACTATTTTTAGTGATTATTAGAAGTTAGGGTAAATAAGTTTTGATAGGCCCATTGTATCCAGAACTTGACCATTCGTTTCTGCTTCCTAGAACTGCTATATAAGTGTTAAAATGCTCAGAAGAGTGTGTGTGGGAAGTTAAGGAGTTCATTTTCCAGTTTTTTCTGTTTTTCTTTAGAAGCTTATGAAAAGTCAAGTTTCCAAATTCTCTCTTTTCACGGTTGAAGCATGGGAATAAAGACCGATCGATTGCTTTGAGTTTGTTTTCTCTCTTGAACTTTTACATTGTTGTTTTTGATTGATAATTGCATAAAACAATTTTAGAAGTTAGGGTAAATAAGTTTTGATAGGCTCATTGTATCCAGAACTTGACCATTCGTTTCTGCTTCCTAGAACTGCTATATAAGTGTTAAAATGCTCAGAAGAGTGTGTGTGGGAAGTTAAGGAGTTCATTTTCCAGTTTTTTCTGTTTTTCTTTAGAAGCTTATGAAAAGTCAAGTTTCCAAATTCTCTCTTTTCACGGTTGAAGCATGGGAATAAAGACCGATCGGTTGCTTTGAGTTTGTTTTCTCTCTTGAACTTTTACATTGTTGTTTTTGATTGATGATTGAACTTTTACTTAAAACATTGATGACTCATTTTCTATACACACTTTTATAGTCTTATTCCATTTCCTAAGTATTTCTTCTTTTCTTATTTCTTTCATTTAGCATGTATTTGTATTTTCTGCAATAAATAGGAGTTTTTGTAAATATGTCCTTATACTGTATTTTTGTGTTGTATTTCTGTATTTTTCAGCTCTGACCTTTGCTCCTTCTTTTGCTTATAACTTTTTCTATAGGTGTCCGTTTAGGCTGATTCTTTTTGTGTTGGATTCTACACTTTTGGGGCTTCAATTTGGATACCTGGAACGTCACATTTGGAGCTTGGAGCTATTTTTAGTGATTTTTAGAAGTTAGGAAAAAATATAGTGTATTTCTTTGCGGGTTGTAAATAAGTTTTGATAGGCCCATTGTATCCAGAACTTGACCATTTGTTTCCGCTTCCTAGAACTGTTATATAAGTGTTAAAATGCTCAGAACAATGTGTGTGTGGGAAGTTAAGGAGTTTATTTTCCAGTTTTTTCTGTTTTTCTTTAGAAGCTTATTAAAAGTCAAGTTTCCAAATTCTCTCTTTTCCCGGTTGAAGCATGGGAATAAAGACCGATCGGTTGCTTTGAATTTGTTTTCTCTCTTGAACTTTTACATTGTTGTTTTTGATTGATAATTGCATAAAATGTTGTAGAATTGGATTCAATTCTTCATCAAAACCAATTCTATGAAATTACTGATTGATCAATTGGTGGTTTTATATGCAAGAGTGAAATACATAACAAAATACATTCAATGCTTACGTGAAATTTTAATTTCAGTTTCTGTTTCCAATTTAAATTTCTGTTCTTGTTTTGCAATTTCAATTTCAGTTTCTATGTTGCATTTAATTCCAGTTTCTGTTTCCAGTTCTGTTTTACATTTCTGTTTCTGTATTGCAATTTTAATTTCTGTTTCTGTATTGCAATTTCAATTTCAGTTTCTGTTTTGCATTTAATTCCAGTTTCTGTTTCCAGTTTTGTTTTACATTTATGTTTCTGTGTTGCAGTTTTAATTTCTGTTTCTGTTTTAGAATTTTAATTCCAGTTTCTGTTTCCAGTTCTGTTTTACATTTCAATTTCTGTTTCTGTTTTACCTTTCAATTTCTGTTTCTGTTTTAGATTTCAATTTTTGTTTCTGTTTTGAATTTCAATTCCTATTTCTGTTTTGAAATTTCATTTTCTGTTTGCATTTAATGTCAATTTCTGTTTTCTGTATTTTACTGTTTTTCAATTCTAAGATTTACAATTCCCCAATTTTAAATTGTATTTGGAAGGAGAGTATGAAACAATGGACATAAATGGGGGTGTGTTCTTGGATTGATACCTAGGTTAATCCTATACTACATTAGGGGAAAACTTAGTATTTTGATAATTTCACAAGCGAAAGTGGGGTTATGTCAAACATATAAATTTAAAAAATATTTTAATCAAATAAAATAAATTATTTATATTTAACTTACTATAATAAATATTTTACAAAATAAGATTTATTAAACAATTAATAAACAATTGTATAACTATTATTATCTTATAAATTAGTGCATAAAAATAATTTTAGACAACTATTTATATATTTCCTATTAATTATTGTAAATATTTAAGATTTTATTTTACAAACACAAATTATATATATATATATATTAAAATAAAATTACAAAATAAATATATTACAATTTTATTAAAAAATGGAAAACTGACAAGGTAAATCTATATCTACCTATATAATATACACATAGAACTCACTGTTGGGGCATGTTTTAACACGTGTCACAACCATATTTTTTCAACAAAAATAAATATTAAAATTGTTTCTACCACTTTTATCAATTTCGAAGGGCTTCATGGAGTGACAACTCTCAACATCATATGCTTAAGAGAAATATTACTTTTTTAAGAAAAGTTAATGAATTGTTCCTTTTATAATTTTTGAAGTTGAAATGTACACTCACCTAGTTTTTACTTAAAGTTGTGCAGACTATTCCTTTATGAACTAGATTTCTAAAGGAATTAATTTTGTGAATCATGTGCTCTAGATGAGGATTAGAATTGAGAAGTGGTTTCTTTCCTGCCTTCCTTGTTATGTGTTGCATCCTAGCACAAGTTTCTTTTGTTTTGACCAAAGATTCATCACTTTAATGAGAACAAGTAAAGTTCTTGGTTTGGGGAAGTTGTTAAGTGACAAAACTGGTAAAATTTGGATTTTTATTAGGTATTTAGCAATTGAAATTCCCCTAAAAGACAAAGATAACATCTTTCAATAAAGAAAACTTTTGTGTATATTTACATGTTGGAGCGAGTATCAAAAATAGGAGAAAAAACAATAAACTAAGGGGAAAAGAATTGTTGAAAGGAATAGAAAAACTCATTGTTTTCACTTAACTGGACTATTTTCCCTCATGTTAAAGTTAACATAATTTTCTCCTATTTAAATAGTCCAAAATCTCTTGTGAAGGTGTGCCATCTTGAGGCCATTGTTGAGTCTCAAGAGTATTTCAGAACAGGATGAAAATGAGAAGCAAGAGATCCCGGTTCAACTGGAAAGAATATTCAAGATTAATTCCTTTTTTGTCACATTTATCATGGTACCTAAGCTACTCATAGTCATGAGTGACTAAACTTCTTTTATATTAAGATTGAATGTAATTTATCACACTCTTTTGTTTTACTCTTGATTGTTATCTATGATTTTTGTTGTTTACTGTTAATGATTTAACTCTATTCTTAATGTGAGGTGAATTTATCACTCATCTTTTGATCTATGATTTAAGGTTATATTGGAAAATTGATCACAAATTTGATTTAAATTTAATTTAAATTTAATCACCTGAGAATAGATCTAAATATATTTGTTGAATTGGTTTATAAATGTTTAATCACAGGATTGATTTAGAACGAGTTTTGTTAATCTCAATAACATTAAATAATTGAATATATATATATATATATATATTATTAGAGAATTGCATAAGAGAAAAATAGATGAAATTCGATCTTAATGTCCTTTTATTATTGTCTTAATTTTGTTTTCTTTTTGTTAATGATCTTTTAATTTAACTTTATTATTCAACTCTCTTATTAGTAATGATAGAAAAGAAATTATTTTCATATTTAAATTGAGTAAAAAATGATATTATAATTCTTATTGAATATAACACAAGTCCCTATGGATACGACACTTGTAAATACTACAATTATTCAATACACTTGCTAAAATTATCTTTGAGAAAATTGCTTAACATAGTTTCATCACATTTTTGTTATGGTAATGTTAACTCCAACAATCTCTAAGACAAGATCATTTCTTATGAACACAAATCTCCTCGGAATATGTTCACAAGTGTAAAACCAATCCCACTATGGAGTCATGTTCAAGGTTGATAAAAAAATTCAAATTGTCAAATCTAATTCATATTGATCCAAATCCATATTACTTAATCTATTATAATGGATTTCTTTCAAATCAAAATTCATATTTTTAGATTTTAAATCCAATCCATTTTAATGGATTTCTTTCAAATCCAAATCCATACTTTTGGATTTAAAATCCAACCCATTTAATTGGATTTGGATTTGATATAGATTGGATAAGCTTTTGGATTTTGAAGATCCAAAATGAAGATGCACTCAATCATATAAAATACTAGGTCGACTGAGCGCTGGTTGAGCAGAGTCGACCCAAGCTCAAGTTAAGCGTAGTTGGCATGGGCCCGCATTGACCCATGACGGCTCAAGCTCAATCAAAGCCGAGTCGACCCGATTGAACCAAGTCCACCAAGTCAACTAAGTCACGGTCTACATAAATCATCTCAGGATCTGTCGACCCAAGCCAGCCTGAGTCAGGTTAACCCAAGTTTGGTCGACCTGAGTCGGCCAGGTAACAGACACCCTGAGTTGGCCAGTCCCATGCCCAATGGACCTGAGTCGTCTTGAGTCAACCCAAGCTTGAAGGAACTGAGTGGTGTTGTGCCCAATCAAACTAAGTCTACCTAGGCCTGGTCGATATGAACCACCCGAGTCAACCTAGGCCCTTTCGACCTGAGTTGGTCCAACCATGGTGAACTTGAGTCAGCTTGTGCCCGGATGACTTGAGGCAGCGAAAACCCAGTCAAGCTGAGTTAGCCATGTCTCGAATGGCCCAAGTCGATCTGGACTCGTGCTTAGTCAACCTGAGTTAGCTTAAGTTTATCCGAGCCCTTCCGACCCAAGTTAACCTGGTTGTAGTCGACCTATGCCCAATTGACTTTAGTTGGATTAGGCCTAGTCGACTAAAGTCAACACGACCTTGATCCACGTGATTCATCCCGAGCCCAATTGCCATGGGCTTAGTTTACCTAGATCAACGTGATCACCGTGCTTAGTCTGATCATGTTCAAGTTTCTAAATTTATATCTCATTTGGAAAAAGGAATCTAATTTAATCTAATTGAGAAAGTGGATTTAATCTTAGCCACATTGAGACTTTTATCTACCATGAAATTGACTCAAATTGGAGCCACACTTTGTTGATCTAACTCTCATCGTCCTTAAAGTTTTTGCTTACTTCAAACTTTCCACTATTTTTTCCTTACTCTTTCACATGGATTATTCTTCTTGAATAACTTTGACAACATTCTCAAAGTATAGATATCCACTGATATTATTATTTGATACATTAATGATGAGTTGATCATATGAATAAAGTGGACTTTGAAATAGAAGCTCTGAACATTGGTTTTCAACTACACTTAAATTTTGTCTCTAAAAACAAGGTAAAAAAAATATTTAGATTACATATATGATGACCTATCATCAATGTGGACTCACTCATTCAAAGAGTATAGAGTTTTCTTCTCAAGAATATTCTTGTGTAAAGTGACTTAGCCTTGTACAATTTTAATAAGAGTATCTCAAATATCTATTGAACCACTAGATGATCTAACAATATTATGACTACGAAACAATATAACAATGTTGTGAGTACTAGACGGACTAGACCCCATAAGACTCTTGCATAACAGAAGTTTTGATGATAACAAAAATAATGTATATTATTATCTTTCTAACATGTTTTTTTCATACAACGTAGCATTCAAGTGAAGACATTAGACCATAGTAGGTCTAATTGAACTGTTAGATGGTCTAATAGTAGAAACAACAAGGGGATTAATTTAAGCACATTGAATCATACAATGATTTTATATTTAAATCATATATAGATTTTATTTGAATAAAATCATATTTTATTGATAAACATACAAAGAATTAATTGTAGATTTATTCCAACGTTCAAAAAGATGAAGAAAAAGGAAATGAATGATACTACGTTCAATAGTTCTTAATATGTGATATTATATTCTATTACTTGAATTGTTTTCTTTCAGAATATGTCAAACAAGATCTAACACATCTAGACTTTCCTTTCTGAGCATCCAATGCTACAGTAAGCCAAGACTCTCACTACGTAAAAAGATATGAACAAGATCATCTCTTGATATATCAAAGTGTGACACCCTCTACCCCACATCATATATCATAAGAATAAAAATAACACATTTTATAACGTCTATATTAACCCCATAATTAATAAAATCTATAATAATAGTGTACACAGGGTAAAGGATTCACATTCACTAATGATGCGAGTCTGTCCAAAAATACAAAAATTTCCCGAATCAAAGATCAAAAATTGAAAATGCGGAAAGAGATTAGGGATGGAGAAGACGCCACAATCATTTCTGACTGATAAGTCCAATGAGGATTCGCCACTCTGAATTCGAAAATTCACAGATAAGAATCTAAAGTTCTACTCGAGAACCAAGAGAGAATTCACGGAGCCAAAGTCTCAACTCCTTAAAATCTGAATTCTGAGTACAAAGAGTTATGAGAATCCTATTTATACTAATGGACCTAAGACAAGGCCCATTAACTAATTAGGCCCAAAATTGGAAAAAGAACAAAAATACAAAGCCCAATAAAGGCCCACAAAGAAAATTAAATCCAAATTACAAAATATTAAAAAATTAAATTTAGAAATCCTAAAACTACAGTTGTCATCTTCATGCTCGTATCAACTAATAACAATACATGATGTAAAATAAACAAACTAAAGTCTTAATTAAAATAAATACAAAAGTTCAAATTTTCCAGTCCTATCCTAGTGTCACATATCCTATCAGAGCAGTCCCATGAACACTAAGCTTCACCACTAAAATCACCAACATCAAACTTGAGATCACCGGTAATACGAAAGGAAAAACAAGACAAAGAAACAAAGGGAGTGAGAAATATCTCGCTCAGGTTGCGGTGTAAAGACACTGTAGGATAGTTTTGTTAAGAATGGAGTCTTTTGGTTAGTCAAAGTTTTGAAGATTTGATGAAGTCAACCTCATTGAAGCTTATGAAGATCATTATGTGTTTGCATTTTTGTGTTTCTAATTTGCCTTGTAAGCATCTCTTAATTAGCCATTCATATGATCATTTGATAAGCTTGGATATGTTGATGAAATCTATCTTAGAAATTATCTTGATCATCTGCATATTTTTAACAGATTAAAAGATCGCGTTAATCAATTAAAATGCTTCTGAAGTATTGAAATTAACTTTAGTTGGGTTTTTAATTGGTTAAAGCATCAATTTAACGTGTTAAAAATGCTTAAGATCTTGAATATTTTTAAGACAGGTTTGTTAATCTGTTGAAGATTATTTTTCAATAGATTAATTGTCTTTTGCTCAGGTATTTCACAGTTTGGATATGTTTTATTATATAAAACTTGAGGTGGTCCATTAATTTTACTATTACGTAAAATTAACATATTAATTCGAGTTTTTAATAGGTTAAAACTATCAATTTTTCTGAAAACCTCTCTCTATATAAATGGTTTTAATTTCAAATTTAAAACAGATCTTTTACAAATCATTTTTGAAATGCGAATTGAGAAAGAACCTTTACGAGAAAGAAGAACTGTGTGGGCAATCCAAGATTTAAAGATTTGATCCTTGAATTTTGTTCTTGAAGAGATTGCATAGAAGATCATCATTCAATTTCTGTTTTGATCTTTGTTTGTAAACTAGGTGATTTCATTTCTTGTTTATGATTCTTGTAAGCGTTTCTAGATTGGAATTATCCAGTGGAACTGCAGTAGGGTTCTGCAATGGTTGGGTGCAAGTCTTGTAGGGTTCAAGACTTGTGTTTGTGTTTTTTCTTAGGCTTACTAAGGTTGTAAGTGTGTGTAAGAACAATTTTTCAGATTAGTGAAATATTTTCTGTGGTTGGGTAACTGGATGTAGCTCTTGTGATAGAGTGAACCAATATAAATAATCTGTGTACCTCTTTATTTTCAGTTGTGCACTTTATTGGTTTCTGGTTTTTGGCAATCTGCACCTTGTTTCTTGTAATTGAATCTGATACAATAAAACAACAGGTTAATTAGCATTTTTAACAGATTAAATTTTCGAAAGATCTATTTACCCCCCCTCTAGATCTTGTTTCTGCATTTTATCAATTGGTATCTAGAGTTGGTTCTTGAAAATTACTCAAGTTTTGATTTGGTTTTCTGAAAATGGCTGAAACAAGGTTACCTTTTGTTGAAGGGGCTTTTATAAACCGCCCACCCATGTTTGGTGGTGTTAATTACCCTTTTTGGAAAGTAAGAATGAAAATCTTTGTGGAATCAATTAACAGAGGAATCTGAGATGCAGTTGTTAATTGACCTTTCATTCCTACTCACTAGGTAGATGGTGAAATGGTTGAAAAGCCATGGAATCAATGGAGTGAAGCTGAAAATAATAAGGCATAATATGATTGCACTGCTAAAAACATTATCACTTTTGTATTGAATCTTGATGAGTTCTTTAGAGTTTCTCAATGCAGTTCAGAAAAGGAGATGTGGGATATCCTTGAAGTCACACATGAAGGAACCACAGTTGTTAAATGTGCAAGAAAGCATGCCTTAATACAAGAGTATGAGCTTTTTAGGATGTAGCAAGGAGAAAGCATAGCTGATGTGCAAAAGAGGTTTACACATGTTGTAAATCATCTCATAGGTTTGGGAAAAAAATTTGATAAAGAGGAGCTAAACATCAAAGTGTTGAAATGCTTAGATAGAACATGGCAGCCCAAGATCACAACCATCATAGAATCCAAAGATTTGACAGCAATGACAACAACCTCCTTTTTTGGAAAATTAAGGGAGCATGAGATAGAAATTAACAGGTTAAATGAGTTGGAGATCAATGATAAAAAGAAGAAGAGCATAGTCTTGAAAGCTGCAGCTCAAAAATCAGAATCTAGTGAAGAAGAATTAGACGCAATGAGTGATTCTGAAAATCTGAATTTGTTAGTGAGAAGATTCAGCGAATTTCTCAAGAAGAAACAAAATGCAAAATTCAGAAAAGCTTATGTTGCTTGGCATGATTATGACTCATCTTCTAGTACATCATCAAAGGAAGATGAAGAGGTGAATTTGTGCTTGATGGTTGGCTATGAATCATCTAGCAATGTAAGTATTGCAAGCTTTTAGATTGAAGAAAACTATGATCAGTTATTAGATGCCTTTAATGAAATGCATGAAGAAGCTAATAACTTATCCCGAAAAAATAACAAATTAAAAGGACTAAATAACTTGTTAGAAAACAGAGTTGCTGAACTAGAAAAACAGCTTGAACAGGTTAAATCTGATTTTGAAAAACTGAGAAATGCATATGAAAATAAGCATGATTTAAAGAAAGAATGTGATAACTGTGATATATTGCAAAAGAAGATTCATTATCTTATACAAGCATGCTCAAAATTAACTATGGGAAAGAATAATCTAGATACTATCTTAGGTTCTCAAAGATATGTAATAGACAAAGCTGGTTTGGGTTATTATTCTGGTTTCAGAGATAAAAATAAGAAGTTTCGGAATTCTTTTACATATAAAAATCAGAATTACACTTCTTTTATTAATATCTTTTATTGCATCAAAACATGACATAGTATGAAAACTTGTAAAGCTAGATTGCATGTTCCTTATGGTTTGAAGAAGTGGATGCCAAAATGTGAGAAAGATAACCCCTTTGGACCCAAATTAATAGGGGTACCACACTCTCTCTTTTGATTTGTTTTGCAGGTGCCTATGAACTCAAGAAAGCTACTTTGGTACCTTGATAGTGGATGTTCTAGACACATGACTGGTGAAAAAGAGAAGTTCATAAAGCTGCAACTAAAACTAGCTCGATATGTCACCTATGGTGATAATAATAAAGGAAAAACACTAGGAAGTGGAAGCATTGGAGGAGACCACTCAATTACGGTTAATGATGTGCTTTATGTTGATGGTTTGATGCATAATTTAATTAGTATAAGTCAGCTTTTTATAAAGGTTTAAAAGTTACTTTTGAGTCAAATCATTGCCTTATTTGTGATGCCAAATCTGGAAAAATTTTGTTGGTTGGAAAACACGTAGAATACATTTATATGGTTGATCTAGAACATTCATATGCATCATTTAAATAAGCTAGTTGCACAAGAATTGGTTATTGGACTACCAAAGCTCAAGTTTGAAATGGATAGAATGTGTGATGCATGTCAAATGGGTAAACAAGTGAAGACTTCTTTTAAACTAAAAAATTTTGTGTCTACCACTAGACCCCTTGAATTGCTTCACATGGATCTTTTTTGTCCTTCTAGAACCGCTAGCCTTGGTTGTAATTTTTATGCATTTGTCATTGTAGATGATTTTTATAGGTTTACATGGACTTTATTTTTGGTATCCAAGAATGATGCTTATTCAGCCTTTAAAAGACTTGGTAAAGTTCTTCAAAATGAGAAAAATGTTTGCATTGGTTCTATAAGAAGTGATCATGGTGGAGAATTTCATAATGAGAAATTTGATTCTTTTTGTTCAAAACATGGCATTAAACATGATTTTTCTGCACCTAGGACTCCACAACAAAATGGAGTGGTAGAGAGAAAGAATAGTGTTGAAAGATTTGTGATTTGATGATGTTTGTTAAAGTTTGTTAATTGTGTTTTATACTGTCCTGGATGCGTGGTTAATGTTTGTTAAATGATTTAGAATTGTTTGAGATGTTAGATTACCTGCAAAAGATTAATCAATTGAATAATGATAAACTGTGTTTTTGTTATTCATCAGTTAGTCTACTAATTCTACTTCTCTAGTCGACTATTTTCATTAAATGTACCAGGTATACAGGTTTAATGAAAATAACACACTGGTCTGAGTCTACAGTCGACTATTCTGTTCTTGGCACCAACCTTATGCAGTAAATGCACAGAACGCGGCCTTAGGACTTTCAAAAGGTGAAGACCCATTGCATATCAGTTGGCCTATAAATATAACATTCGTGGATGCATCAACTAGCGAAAGAATTCAAGAGAAAACTCTCAAGAGCTACAACTTTCAAGAGCAAGAAGATTTCTGCAAGAGTTTTCGTTTTTACTGTTCTATCAAGATTTTCTTTCTTTCACTGTACTTTGTATTCTTTGATCTCGGGTTAGAGATTCGTAGGTGGGTTTTAGAACCCTGTGACTGTGATTGGGGTGATCACAGAGACTCAGGTTGAGTCTGTGGGTGGAGCTCTATTCTATAGTGTTTAGAATAGATTCTTTTGTTTTCTTGTAGTGTTCAAGAAAGGATTTTATGTAAAGAATACAATTTTTGTTAGTGATTAGGATCTGCGGAGTTGCAGATTACACACTGGATGTAGTTCTTGCATAAAGAACGAACCAGTATAAATCTTGGTGTCATTTTCTCTCTTCCTTCATTATTTGTTATATTGTGCAGTAAGAACTAACCTACTATTTCGCGAATATCAGTCGGCTAATTTTCTGCAAATTGAACCAGTAAATTTTATGTGACGAAAAAGTTTTCATAAAAGCTAATATCAATTCAAACCCCCCCTTCTTGATATTATTCCACTACTAACAAATAGGTCTCTAGAGGAGTTAGCTAGAACCATGTTAAATTAATCATCTCTTCTAAAATATTTTTGGGTCGATGCAGTTAATACAACTTGTTATGTTCTTAATAGAGTTCTCGTAAGACTTATTTTAAAAAGAACACCTTATGAATTGTTTAAAGGTACAAAACCAAACATAAGTCATTTAAAAGTTTTTGGCTGTAAATGTTTTGTTTTACTAAATGGCAAAGAGAACATTAGTAAGTTTGATCCTAAGGCTGATGAAGGTATTTTTTTCAGATATTCAAATAATAGCCATGCATATAGGACCTACAATAAAAAGCATTTAACTATTGAAGAGTCTATTCATGTGGTATTTGATGAAGCTAATCCAGTGGTTACAGATTTGCAGAAATCTTTTGCAAGTGATGAAGAACAACCAATTCTGCCCAGTCTGCAGAATTCTAATCTGTTAAATGATCCTGATAATCTGTTGAATCATCAGGATAATTTGTTAAATAAATCAAATAATCTGTTAAATAATGAGTCTGCAGGTGTAAATAAAGAAGAAGAAGAAAATCAACTTTGAGCACTGGAACCTTGTTTGGGAAACTCAGAGAACATGAGTTGGAGCTGAGTAGGCTGGATCAAATCGAAAATTCAGTAAAACAGAGCAAGAGCTTAGCGCTAAAAGCCAAGGAGTCCATTAAGAGTGATGAAGAGAAAGATGATGACAGTACTGAGTTTGCTATGTTGGTCAAGAAGTTTGGTAAATTTCTTAAGAGGAAAGACAATTCAAAGGACAGATCTCAGGAAAAACAGAGGAGGTATAATCGAAAATCTGATTTTAATTCCTCTAACTTTTCATGTTTTAATTGTGGGCAGCTAGGACATGTGAAGGTAGATTGTCCTCTCTTGAATCAAAGAAAAGATAGAAGTCCTGAAAAGAATGAAAGAAGGGATAAAGACAAACGAAATCAAGTATTTCAAGAAAGGCAAGAAAGCTTATATGGCCTCGGGATGACAGAGTGATTCCAACAAATCATCAAGTTCATATTCGAACTGGAAATCAAGCTAATCTGTGCCTTGTAGCCAATGAAGAATCAGCTAGCCAAGTAAGTTCATGTGATTCTGATATGAGTGAGAATTATGATACCTTGTTTGATGCATTTAGAGAATTGCATAATGAAGCAAAGAAACTGGACTATCGTAATAATCGGCTAAAAGGTCCGAATAATCGGCTAGAAAATAAGGTACTCGGAACCGGAAGATCGTAATAGTAGACTCGAAACATGATAATAGTCAACTAAAAGACAATGTCCCGCAATCGAAAAACCAGATCGAGTCCGATAAACTGAGGATGATAAAACCGAATCCGCAAAGTGTGAAAACTGTATTAACCTTCAAAATAAAGTTGGTTATTTGATTAAAACTTTGGCAAAGTTTCAAATAGGTCATAATACTCTTAATCAACTTCTTCATTCACAAATCGATTTTTCAAATGGAAATGGTCTTGGCTATGGAAAACATTATCATGCTGCAAAGAACAAATCTTATCCCAGGAATAGATTTAAAACATGTTCTTACTATTTGAAACATGGTCATATATCTAGATTTTGCTATTTCAAGAATTTTGGGATTTCAAGAGGTGAATTTTATTGGAAACCCAAAATACATGTTGTTCCTAACTTGAAAGGACCCAAATGGTTTTGGGGACCTAAATTTGTCAATTAAACCTTGTTTTGCATATCTCGTCATGGAGAAAAAGAACTTTATGGTATCTCGGACAAGTGGATGCTCCAAACATATGACAGTGATAAATCAAAGTTGATGAACTACAAGGAATGTGAAGCTGGTGCTGTTACTTTCGGTGATACCAACAAAGGCAAAATCAAAGGATCTAGAGATATTGGCAACTGTACTTCCTCACAGATTAAAAATGTACTATATGTTGAAGGACTAAAACACAATCTGCTAAGCATAAGTCAGCTATGTGACAAAGGTATGAAAGTCACTTTTGATGCAGAATTTTGTGTCATATTCAATTGTAAAACTGCAGATATAGTGCACATTGGGAGAAGAGTAAACAATGTCTACATGTTGGACATCAACTCCCCAAATCACAAGAATATTTGTTTGTTAACCAAAGAAGAGGATAGCTGGCTATGGCATAGAAGGTGTGGTCATGTCAACATGCAATTGCTGAACAAAATAAGCTGCAAAAGTCTTGTGAGAGGCCTTCCAAATGTGAAATTTGTGAAGGACAAGGTATGTGAATTTTGCCAAAAAGGAAAGCAGTCCAAAAGCTCATTTGAGTCAAAGAACATCATTTCAACAAGGAGACCACTTGAACTTTTACATCTTGACTTGTTTGGTCCTTCAAGAACTATAAGTATTGGAAACAACTCTTATGTTCTTGTGATTGTTGATGATTTCTCAAGGTATACCTGAACACTTTTTCTTTCTTCAAAAGATGAAACTTTTCATGCTTTCAAAAGATTTGCTAAGATCACTTCAAATGAAAAAGATTTGAAAATTGTTTCTTTAAGAAGTGATCATGGGACTGAGTTTCAAAATATGCATTTTGAAAAGTTTTGTTCTAAATATGGCATTTCTCACAACTTCTCTGCACCTAGAACTCCACAGCAAAATGGAGTTGTTGAAAGGAAAAACAGGACTCTACAGGAATGTGCAAGGACAATGTTGAGTGAGTCAAAGCTACCAAAATATTTCTGGGCAGATGCTGTATCAACTGCTTGTTATGTACTCAATAGAGTGTTACTTAGACCTATACTAGATAAAACACCATATGAACTTTTGAATGACAAAATACCTAGTATTGCATATTTTAAAGTCTTTGGATGCAGGTGCTTCATATTAAACAATGGAAAAGCATCATTATGTAAATTTGATGAGAAGGCTGATGATGGCATTTTTCTTGGTTATTCCATGACTAGTAAAGCATACCGTGTTTTTAATAAGAAGAACCTAACTGTAGAAGAGTCTATTCATGTTGTTTTTGATGAAGTCTTATGCCAAAAAGAGAGAAAAGGTAACTCTCTTGCAGGTCCGATGATGAGAAGTCCGATAAATCCGAGAAGAATGAAGATCATGCGAAAAATCTGCTAAACCGTCGGACAGGATGAACCAATCGACTACTCTGCAGCGAGATAATGCATTACGTAAATCTCGGAGAACACAAAAGGGCTATCTCTGGACAACATCATTGGGAATGTTGAAAAGGGAGTAACTACTCGTAACTCTTTACATGAATTCTGCAACCATATGGCATTTGTTTCTCAAATTGAACCAAAAAATATCAATGATGCTTTGCTTGACCATAATTGGATAACTGCTATGAATGATGAACTGAATCAGTTTGTTAGGAATGATGTTTGGAAATTAGTACCTAGGAACAATGCAATGAATGTGATAGGAACTAAATGGGTTTTCAAAAATAAGCTAGATGAAAATGGTATTATTACTAGAAACAAAGCTAGACTTGTAGCAAAAGGGTATAATCAGGAGGAAGGCATTGACTATGATGAGACTTATGCACCAGTTGCTAGATTAGAAGCCATTAGGTTATTGCTTGCATTCGCATGTCTTAATTGCTTTAAACTCTATCAAATGGATGTTAAAAGTGCTTTTCTTAATGGTTTTATAAATGAGGATGTATATGTTGAACAACCACCTGGTTTTATTGACTCTAAGCTTCCTAACCATGTCTACAAACTCAAAAGGCTTTGTATGGTCTTAAGAAGGCACCAAGACAGTGGTATGAAAGACTTACAACCTTTCTCATATCACAAGGCTTTAAAAGAGGAGCTATGGATAAAACTCTCTTTACCAAGAAAGTTGTCAATGATCTTATGATTGTACAAATTTATGTTGATGACATAATTTTTGGATCATCTAATCCCTCTTTGTGCCAAGAGTTTGCAGAATCTATGCAAGGTGAATTTGAAATGTCTATGATGGGAGAATTGAATTTCTTCCTAGGATTGCAGGTGAAACAAATGGAAAATGGAACCTTCATTAGTCAAGCCAAGTACTGCAATGAATTGCTGAAAAAGTTCAACATGGAGAGCTATAAAGAAGCAAATACACCAATGTCATCAAGCTGTTATCTTGATGTTGATGAATCTGGAAAGCCTGTTGATGCAACTATGTATAGAGGGCTAATTGGATCTTTGCTATATATCACGGCTAGCAGACCTGATATCATGTTTGCTGTTTGTCTATGTGCAATATTCCAAGCTAATCCCAAGGAGTCACATCTCACAGCAGCTAAACGTATCTTGAAATACCTCAAAGGAACTGCAAATGTGGGATTATGGTATTCAACTGGTAATGAGCTAAATCTTGTTGGATATACTGACTCTGATTTTGCAGGTTGCAAATTAGACAGAAAAAGCACCAGTGGAACATGTCACTTGTTTGGAAATTGTTTAATTTCGTGGACAAGCAAGAAACAAGCTTGTGTTGCACTCTCAACACCGAAGCCGAGTACATTGCAACTGGTAGTCAGTACAAGCACAAATTTTGTGGTTGAAACAAGCAACTAAGTGATTTCAACTTACATCTATCTGATATACCAATCTTGTGTGATAATACCAGTGCAATCAACCTAACTAAGAATCCAATACAGCACTCTAGGACTAAACATATTGAAATAAGGCATCATTTTATAAGAGATCACATAGAAAAGAAGGATTGTAGGATTGAATTCATCTCTACAAATGATCAATTAGTTGATATATTTACTAAGCCTCTTGGTCATGAAAGATTTTTCAAGCTTAGAAATGAATTGGGTATCCTGAACATCAATCATATCTCTTAAAATTTTCTCTGCTGAGTTGATTAGTCTGTTAATTCTATGAAATAACTTGCTTATTTGATTAAACTGACAAATATATCCTACTGTTGCAGATTTCAGTTTGTTAATTTCATGAAATAGTCGATTTATTTCATTTAACCGACAAGAAGTGTTTTATCGTTACTAAAATAATCTGCTTATTTTCGTGAAATAACAGCACTTATTTCATTAATTACACCTCGATGTTGTTGAACAAACCCATTAATTGCTTTGACTAGTCGACTAATCTCCGTAATCACAATTAAATTCAATTGCGCTCCAAGAAATCGGTGTTTAATCAAATCAATTCAGCCATTTCGTAAAACGAATGGTTCAATGCATTTTAATTCACAAGCATGAACAGTTATAGGTGCATGTGTAATCGCTTTATTGGGTTTCAGATTTGGTTTTCCATTTTTCAAAGTATTCTCTGCATTCTTCTGAAGTCTGAGCATCTGTGGTTGAGTCTAAATCTGTTCAAAATACTTTTTTCATTAATTCACAGTTGAACATGCATACGCTTCTCTCTATATATCCCAATACATCTGCACTTTTTCAAGACTTAAACTGCATTCTCTCTATACTCGGTATTCCTGCATATTGCTTTTGAGTTCATAATTCACAGTTTGCAATGTCGAGCCATGAGCAATGTGCAAGTGATGATTGAGATGCTCCTATTGGAAATATGTTTCAAAGACTAAGGAGATCGCTGAGGAAGAAAACATCATCACGAACAACAGCTTCTCAATCTGGAAGAGGTAATAGGGGCTCTACATCTGGGACTCAAGCAGATCCCATTGAAATTCCTGAACAAACAGCACAGCCTTCAGAAAGGAGGTTTCCAAAGAGGTACAAAGTGAGGGTCAAACTCCCTCAACCGATGAACCCTCCACCACCTCCTTCTCCTCCTGCAGAAGAACCGAATGAGGAGATTGAGTCAGACGAAGAAGCAGAAGAAGATAACAACGAGGTTGTTGTTTCTGTAGAACATAGAATGATGATGAAACAGATCCTGACACCTAAGATCCTTAAGTTTAGATGGTTAGAGACTGAGAACTTGACCTTTGTGCAAAACTCTCTTCATGCACAGAATCTTCAACAATTCGTTGAGCTTGAAGGTAATTTTTATATTGACCTTGTCAAGCTTTTTTATGCTAACATGAAAGTCGAAAACAGTGCACTTGTGTCCAACATAAGAGGTAGGGAGATTCGGATTGACAATTCCTTATGGAGGAGAGTTGCCGGTCTGAGGAATGATGGAGTAAAAATCAGCAAAGGCAACACAGGTTCAGTGCCAAACTTCAACAAGGAAGCTGTCTACAAAGATTGCCTACGCTACTGTGATGAGGCCATGGTCCTCAAGTACAATGTCGGCAGAATGAAGAGGGATGAGAGGCTTCTGACGTTCCTTCTCGCATGGCAGCTCATACCCAGGGGTAGCAATCATGCCCAGCTTATGGAGGAGGATTTGGCCCTGATACATTGCCTCAAAAATCGGATAAAAGTGAATTGGATTTATGTGATTAAAGGTCACATGTTTAAGGCCAAACGGTTGAATGATCACAAGCTTCCGTATGCCATTTTGATATCTAGATTCCTTGACTACTTCAACTTTCCCACTGATGGAGAAACGACGAAGATTGTTAATTACAAAAACATGTTTGATAATTACTATTTGCGGAAGATGGGACTATCCAAGGTGAATGGTGAATGGAACTATGAAGCTGGTGCTTCTGCTTCTGGCCATGGAGGGACTTTCACTGCAGGGACATCGTCAGCACAACAACCAGATTATGCTGCATACCAAATGGTTCCCTACTCTGCACCACCTACATATCAGGGAGTTCCTATGTCTGAATTCGAACGCATGCTTATCTCTCGTCTTAATGAACTAACATCTATGCAGCACAATACACACGAGACCATGGTGGCTAGGTTCACCAACATTTGAAGAAGAGGATGAGGAAGAGGATGATGAATGATTCTCTTTGCTGAAGTTTATGATTTTATGCATTATTTTGCAGCTTTAAGAACAATTTTATGGGTCTGTAATAACTGTTAAAACTATTTTCTGCTTAATCTGCACTTATTTGAACACTATATAACTATTTTACCTGCTATTTGCTAATGTCAAAGGGGGAGATAATCTACCATCTCTTCTCTTTGTGTTTATTTTGTTTTGCAGGTTGACATCATCAAATAGGGGGAGTTTGTTGAAAGATTTGTGATTTGATGATGTTTGTTAAAGCTTGTTAATTGTGTTTTATACTGTGCTGGATGCGTGGTTAATGTTTGTTAAATGATTTAGAATTGTTTGAGATGTTAGATTACCTGCAAAAGATTAATCAATTGAATAATGATAAACTGTGTTTTTGTTATTCATCAGTTAGTCTACTAATTCTACTTCTCTAGTCGATCTGTTTTCATTAAATGTACCGGTATACAGGTTTAATGAAAATAACACACTCGGTCCGAGTCTTCAGTCGACTATTCTCGTTCTTGGCACCAACCTTATGCAGTAAACGCACAGAACGCGGCCTTAGGACTTTCAAAAGGTGAAGACCCACTGCATATCAGTTGGCCTATAAATATAACATTCGTGGACGCATCAACTAGCGAAAGAATTCAAGAGAAAACTCTCAAGAGCTACAACTTTCAAGAGCAAGAAGATTTCTGCAAGAGTTTTCGTTTTTACTGTTCTATCAAGATTTTCTTTCTTTCACTGTACTTTGTATTCTTTGATCTCGGGTTAGAGATTCGTAGGTGGGTTTTAGAACCCCGTGATCGTGATTGGGGTGATCACGAGACTCGAGGTTGAGTCTCGTGGGTGGAGCTCTATTCTATAGTGTTTAGAATAGATTCTTTTGTTTTCTTGTAGTGTTCAAGAAAGGATTTTGTGTAAAGAATACAATTTTTGTTAGTGATTAGGATCTGCGGAGTTGCAGATTACACAATGGATGTAGTTCTTGCATAAAGAACGAATCAGTATAAATCTTGGTGTCATTTTCTCTCTTCCTTCATTATCTGTTATATTGTGCAATAAGAACTAACCTACTATTTCGCGAATATCAGTCGGCTAATTTTCTGCAAATTGAACCAGTAAATTTTCTGTGACGAAAAAGTTTTCATAAAAACTAATATCAATTCAACCGCCCCCCCCCCCCTTCTTGATATTATTCCACTGCTAACAAATAGGTCTCTAGAGGAGTTAGCTAGAACCATGTTAAATGAATCATCTCTTCCAAAATATTTTTGGGTCGATGCAGTTAATACAACTTGTTATGTTCTTAATAGAGTTCTCATAAGACTTATTTTAAAAAGAACACCTTATGAATTGTTTAAAGGTACAAAACCAAACATAAGTCATTTAAAAGTTTTTGGCTGTAAATGTTTTGTTTTACTAAATGGCAAAGAGAACATTAGTAAGTTTGATCCTAAGGCTGATGAAGGTATTTTTTTCAGATATTCAAATAATAGCCATGCATATAGGACCTACAATAAAAAGCATTTAACTATTGAAGAGTTTATTCATGTGGTATTTGATGAAGCTAATCCAGTGGTTACAGATTTGCAGAAATCTTTTGCAAGTGATGAAGAATGACCAATCTCGCCCGACCTACGTAATTCTAATCGTTAAATGATCCCGATAATCTGTTGAATCATCAGGATAATTTGTTAAATAAATCAAATAATCTGTTAAATAATGAGTCTGCAGGTGTAAATAAAGAAGAAGAAGAAAATCAACTTCTCAAAGAGTGGAGAATACCCAGAGATCTCTCCATTGACAATGTGATTTGTCAATTGGATAAAGGGGTAACCACTAGACACTCTTTAAATGATTTTTGCAATACTATGGCTTTTATTTCATAGGTAGAACCCAAGAACATTAATGAAGCATTATTGGATGAAAGCTGGATTTCTGCAATGCAAGAGGAATTAAACTAGTTTGTTAGAAATGAGGTTTGTATTCTTGTTCCTAGAACTGAAAATATAAATGTTATTGGAACAAAGTGGGTTTTCAAGAACAAAATGGATGATCATGGAGTCATCATAAGAAACAAGGCAAGGTTGGTTGCAAAAGGATATAATCAAGAGGAAGGGATTGATTTTGGAGAAACATATGAACCAGTGGCACGTTTGGAAGTTGTTAGACTTCTACTTGCTTATGCCTCCATGTGTGGATTCAAGCTCTTTCAAATGGATGTGAAGAGTGCTTGCTTGAATGGATACATTGAAGAAGAAGTTTTTGTTTCTCAACCACCAGGTTTTGAAGATCATTCTAGGCAAGACCATGTATACAAATTAAAGAAGGCTCTCTATGGACTTAAACAAGCACATAGGCAATGGAATGAGAGGTTAAGTAATTTTCTTCTTTCTAAAGGCTTTGAACATGGTAAATTTGATAAAACTCTTTTCTTAAAAAGATCAAATAATGATGTTATTTTAATTCAGTTTATGTTGATGACATCATTTTTGGATCAACTAATGAGAATTTGTGTCAAGAGTTTGTATTAGTTATGCAAGGTCAATTTGAAATGTCTGTGATGGGAGAGCTATCATTCTTCTTGGGGCTGCAGATCAACTAATGAAGGATGGGATATTCTTATCTCAATCAAAGTATTGTGCAGATTTGTTAAAAAGGTTTGAAATGGAAAATTGCAAAGAAGCAACAACACCAACAACAACCAATTGTTATCTTGATGCAGATTTGAGTGGATCAAATGTGGATCCTACTAAATTTAGAGGTTTAATTGGTTCTCTTCTATATTTGACAGCTAATAGACCTGACATTATGTTTAATGTATGCTTATGTGCCAGGTTTCAATCCAATCCAAAGGAATCACACTTCATTGTTACCAAAAGGATCTTAAAATGCTTAAAAGGAACAATACATGTTGGATTATGGTATCCTAATGGTGCATCTATGTCTTTAGTTGGATTCTCTGATTCTGATTTTGCAGGATGCAAATTAGATAGGAAAAGCACGAGTGGAACCTACCATATGTTTGGAAGCAGCCTTGTGTCTTGGAGCTGCAAGAAGCAAACATGTGTTGCTTTATCCACTGCAGAAGCAGAATACATAGCTACTGGAAGTGCATGTGCTCAAATCATTTGGCTCAAGCAGCAGCTGCAAGACTATGGTGTTAATCTTGGTCAGGTACCCTTGATGTGTGATAATACAAGTGAAATTAATCTAACTAAAAATCTAGTGCAGCACTCAAAGACTAAACATATTGAAATTTGGCATCATTTGATAAGAGACCACATTCTAAAAGGTGATTGTGAAATTAAATTCATTGATACTAACAATCAATTGGCTTATTTGTTTACTAAACCTTTGTCCAAAGATAGATTTAATTTTCTAATAACTGCATTAGGAATTCTTGATGTTTCAAACATTGTATAATGTGCATTATGATCTGTTATGTTATTTTTAGTCTGTTATTTCATGTTTTTAGCATGTTAAATTTGATTAATTGCTTACTGTTATTAGTTTTTAATCTGTTCTTTTGTTGAAATAACGTGTTAAAATTTCACACTGTCAGTTTTAGTTCTTCATTTTAATATCTTTTATTGTGCAGTAAATGAAATTTTACCACTGTAAATGTCTGTTACGAATTGTACACGTATTTGTTTTCTATTGGGTGCATGTTACATTGCAATTGCTGACTGAATTAATTGATTTTTGACCAATTTGGTTTGAATTCAACAAGATTCTCTCTTTTCCCAAGTTCTGATTTTCCACTTGGATCAATGACTGATAACGTGTTGTTTTTTTTTACTCTGCACCTTTCAATCCATTCATTGCTTTTCACATCAGTTACAGATGGTGGGTGTGTAAATATCAAAATGCACTTAATTTTGTCACAAGCATCTCACGCGTATAACCCATTAAATAGGTTGTTGTTTTTCATTTCACTGTTGTGCATTACATTACATATATTCATGTTATGCACTCTCATCTCTGCAAATATGTCTTCCTCTCATACTCCACCAAGAAAGAGGGTGAAATCCTTTGGTACTGGAAGCAGAAAAAGGTTGTCTCATGGTGAATCTTCTAGGAAAGGAAGTGCTTCTGGTTTAGCTGATGTTGTTGGTGGTCACCTTGGAACTTGGTTTAGTGGCAATGAAGAGCAGATGTAGCTGTATTTGAATGAAATGACCAGGAAATATGTGAATATTCCAAAGCTGTTGCAGTTTTCATGGCTTAAAGAGGAGAAATTTGAAGGTTTGAGGAAGCTGCTGAAGTATCAATACTTGCAAACCTTTTTGGAGCTAAATGGTGCTATATATCCATATTTAATCAAGGTATTCTACACAAATCTTGACTTTGATGGTTTGATTCTGAAATTTGAAGTGAAGGGAGTAAAGATTGAGGTTTCTCCCACTCAATGGAAACAAATTGCTGGGTTGAAAAATGAAGGCATTGTTGTTGGTAAAGGGAATACTGGTGCTGCTAAAATTTTTAACAAAATCCAGTTTTACAAGAGTTGCTTAGGGAATCCTTCTTTAAGTGTGAAGAGTCTTCATGCTGGGGGTATGAAGATTTAAGAAAGACTTGTTGCTTTTATCATAGAATGGCAAATCACTCCTAGGGGAAGCAATCATGCACTGCTCACAGAAGATGACTTGGTGCTCATGTACTGCATTGCAAATAGGCTTAAAATAAATCGGATTCATGTGCTGAAGAAACATATGCAAAAATCTGCAAGACTTCCAGATTACAAATTCCCATATGTTGTTTTGGTTTCAAGAATACTTGCTCACTCTGGTGTTGATCTTGAAAATGAGTTTTCTGAAGTGGTTAAGAGTACCAATGAACTCTCAATTGTTAGAAATAAACGACAGTGTAAAAATCAAGAGGGGTGTGAATTGGATTTTTAAGAAACTTTTTCCCTTTAAAATAATTTTCCAGATTTTAAATAAATGTTCTAAAACCAGGACGCGGATTTTCCTTAACCTTTGATGAGTGCAGTTTGAATTTCCAATTGTTAATATGATCAACAATAAAATAAAGAGATAGGGAAAGAGAAAGAACATAGAGATTTATACTGGTTCGGATTTAGCCAATCCTACGTCCAGTTCCCAATCACCAGAAACACGTGATGATCACCCCACTATCTTTAATTGAAATTACAAACACCAATTCATGTAATAACAAATAAAGATAAAGGAAACACCTCCTTAGACACACTAAGGATGAAAGACCTCCTCAGACACACTGAGGATGATTTCCACCTCTCTTGACACACAAGAGATGAACACACCTCCCTTAGAACAGATCCAAGGGATGAATTTTACCCGTTCAGAAAAATAGTAAAAGAAAACACCTGATTGAGTGCTGGATGAAAGCTTAAGCACAAAGATCACCACTTATAAAGACTTAGATCAACCTTGAGAGAGAAAGAAAGCAGTTTTAGAAAACTATAGCGCAAGAACACTTTGAATATTGTGTTTAATCAGATGTGATGAACCTAAGACATTCTCTTTCATTTTATAATTCGAAAATGCTCCAAAGTTTCCATTCTTAGGTTGATTCAGCAATGAATTCGCAAAAAGGTCGTATTTAATCGATTATCTAAAAGGTTTAATCGATTATATCAGAGTTAAAAACTGGAAAACTCATTTTGCCTGATATAATCGATTAGATTAAGGCCGTAATCGATTATCAAAAACACTTAATCGATTATTTTGTTCGTTAAACTATTTTGATTCAAATTTTAAGTGAAATAATCGATTAGACTTCGTATCTTAATCGATTAAAAGCGTAGAAAAATGTTTTTGCAAGAAAGCGACTTGCTCTCAAGTTTGAAATGGTCTTGCATAGGATTTATGACTTACTCTTTTCATCCTTCACTCAAAACAGAAACTTCTAAACTTGAAACTCCAGCACTTGAGAAAATCTTCATCAATCTTCTCTCTTGAAAGCTTTAAACATCCTTTAAGTCTTGTCTTTTTAATCAAGCAACCTTCCTTTGTGAGATGACATAAGTCTTTAATGTTTTTTAGAGAACTTTAAATCTTCATCATCAAAACTATTAATCTTCATGATATATTGAGAGAACTTCATCAACACTTGAACTTGAAATATGCCAACAATCTCCCTCTTTTTGATGATGATAGAAAAAAACTTAGAGACTTGTGATTGATATCCTGAAAAACTTAGAAAATAATGTATGGATATCTCCATCATAAAAGTTAGTCCACAAAGGAAATAATATAGGCAGTCTCATAGCATTTAATTTTCAATTTGAATTTGAATTTTAAATTTCAAGGAAATTAATGCATGGAAATTATTTCTAAAAACTCCCCCTTAAACTTTGCTCTTAAATGTTTAAGATATTCTAGGCAATTATTTGAAATATTTCCTAATACTCCCCCTGAAATTTTAATTTTCTTTAATGCTTGAGATATAATCTAGACATATTATCAATCAAAACACTTTTATTTTTCTCCCCCTTTATTTTTATCATTTTCAAAAAGATTACATATCAAGAGATATATAGGAGAAGCAATTAATACATAGAAAATATGGAGGAAAAAAAATACAGCAGCCAAAAAAAAAATTTGAGCTTAAGGAATAAGTGAACTTGTAGCCTATTTTGTATCTTCACTATCCCCTTGATCTTCTTCTTCTTCAGCAGCTTGAGCTGGTTGTTTTCCCCTTGAAGATCTAGTGTTGTCTTCTTCTGGAGACACATCCTCTATTTCCAGCTTTCTCTCTACCTGATAAACTCTCCTATTCAGCCTTGAGCAGATATATTCATAATGAGTGAGTTGGAGACTCATCATGCTATCCATCCTTGAATATATGTTTGCATCCATGGAGCCAGGTTGAGGTTGAGGTGGAGGTTGAGGCTCTTCATCTTCATCCATAGCCGCTTCATCATCTCTTTGTCGGAACATATTTCCTTGTTCAATAAGGCCCATGTGCCTTAGAACATTCTTCCCAATTTTGTTGTTGCTAAGCAAAATTTGTTTGGTCTCTCCTCTAAGATCAACTCCTTTGTATTCTAATATCTTTGAGATAAACATAACATAGGGTAAAGCAAATGATGATAGCCTAGTTGTTGGCATATTTCAAGTCCAGAGTTTTATGGAGACATAAAGTTTTGATGATGAAGTTTTTAAGAAGTTTCAATCAACATTAAAGACTTGTGCCATCTCACAAAGGAAGGTTGCTTGATAAGAAAGGAAAGGCATAAAGAGCATTCAAAGCTTTCAAGAGAGAAGATTGATGAAGATTTTCTCAAGAGCTGAAGGATCAAAGGTAGAAGGTTCTGTTTTGGGTGTTGGATAAAAAGAGTAAGTCATAAATCCCATTGAAGACCTTCCCAAACAAGAGAGCAAGGTGTTTTCTCGCAAAAACGTTTTTCTACGCTTTTAATCGATTACCATACGTAGATAATCGATTATTTAACTTAAAATTTGAATAAAAAATGTTTAACGAGCAAAATAATCGATTAAGTGTCTTTGATAATCGATTATATTGATTCTGGGTTAATATAATCGATTATGGCCTTAATCTAATCGATTAAATCAGACGATGTTTGTTTTCCAGTTTTTAAACATGATATAATCGATTAAGCTTTTAATATAATCGATTAAATGAGTCATTTTTGCAAAATTAATTCTAAATCAACCTAAGAATGGAAACTTTGGAGCATTTCTGTATTATAAAAAGAAAGAGAATGTCTTAGGTTTAACACATCTGAACTAACACAAAATATTCAAAGTGTTTCTGCGCCTTAGCTTTTTCAAAGCCGCTTTCCTGCTCTCTTCAGTTTTGATCAAGTCTTTGGAAGTGGTGATCTTTGTGCTTAAGCTTTCTATCCAGCACATTTCAGGTGTATTCTTTTACTTGTTTTACGTAAGGGAAAATTCATCCCTTGGATCCGTTCTAAGGGAGGTGTTTCATCTCTTGTGTGTCAAGAGAGGTGGGTTTCATCCTCAGTGTGTCTGGGGAGGTGTTTCATCCTTAGTGTGTCTGGGGAGGTGTTTCATCCTTAGTGTGTCTGAGGAGGTGTTTTCGTTTATCTTTATTTTGTTATTGCATGAATTGGTGTTTGTAATTTCAATTTAAAGATAGTGGGGAAAATCATCACGGTTTGTGGTGGTTGGGAACCGGATGTAGGATTGGCTTAATCCGAACCGAGTATAAATCATCGTGTTCTTTCTCTTTCTCTTTATCTCTTAATTGTGGATCATTATTACAAATTGCTAATCCCAACCGCGTTAATCAAAGGATTGAAAAATTCACATTCAAGTTTTCGAAAGTTTTTCAAAACCTGAAAATTTATTTGAAAGAGAAAATTTCTTTAAAAACCCAATTCACCCCCCCTCTTGGTTTTTACACTGCCGTCTTTATTTAACAATTGGCCTCAGAGCTGGTTTTTTTGAAAGTTATTCAAAAACAAGATCCTTATGGCAGACAAAAATCAAACTTTTGCTGAAGGTGCATCTATTCATAGACCACCACTTTTTACAGGTGAAAACTATCCTTTTTGGAAAAAGAGGATGGAAATTTTTCTAAGGTCTAATGATCAAGGCGTTTGGGATGCTGTTGTAAATGGTCCTTTTATTCCTATGGTTGTTGTTGAAGAAGCACAGGTACCTAAGAAGAAAGCAAATTGGAGCAAGGACGAATACAACCAGAATCAATGCGATATAAGAGCGTGTAACATGATAGCATCTGCCTTAACCATTGATGAGTTTTACAGGTTATCGGATTGCACAACTGCAAAGGAGATGTGGGACACTCTAGAAGTCACACATGAAGGAACGGAAGAAGTGAAACGATCAAGGAAGAACACCTTGATTCAGGAATATGAAATGTTCCGTATGAGCAAAGGAGAAACCATATGTGACGTACAAAAGAGATTTACTCACATCGTAAATCATCTCAAGGCATTAGGTAAGAAATTCGATCTCGAAGAATTAAATGTCAAAATTTTGAAATCTTTGGACGGGACTTGGCAACCTAAAGTGACGGCCATCACGGAATCAAAGAACCTGTCAAACATGAACATGACAACTCTCTTCGGGAAACTCAGAGAACATGAAATGGAGCTAGGCCACTTCAATGGTGAAGAAGAGGACGTTAAAAGGAAAGGTATTGCTTTAAAGGCTCAATCCATTAAAGAGGAGAGCAGTGACACTGATGATTCAGAAGATGATGATCTTAAGGAATTTGTAAAGAAATACAAAAAGTTCATCAAGAAGAAAGGCAACCATAAGAAAGGTAAGAAATTTGAAAATTCAAATTCTAACGATAATTATAAATGTTATGGTTGTGGCAAAAAGGGGCACATGAGAGCAGATTGCCCAAATTCCAAGAAACCTAAAGAAAGGGAAAAGAAAAGCAAGAAGTTCTTCAAAAAGAAGAAGAGAGCATATATCGCTTGGGACGACAATGAAGTGAGTTCTTCTGAAGGTTCAAGTGAATCAGAAGAAGAAGCAAACATTTGTCTCATGGCAGATGATGATGTGGAATCCACGTGCAGTGAGGTAAGCGATTCTGATCTCCCTAATAATTATGATGAATTGCTTGAAGAATTTCTCAATCTTTGTAAAAAATCTGAAAAGCTTTTTTTGGCTCATAACAAATTGAAAAATGATTTTAAGGTTCTTGAAAAGAAAATTATTGATTTGGAAGAAGAGAAAAAGGTTTTGAAAGATGATTTGGAAAAGGCAAAAATCCCTTGCAAATGCAAAACAAAAATTCCTATTTGTGAAAATTGTAATGAACTTGCTAACAAGGTTTCTTATCTTGAAACATCTCTTTCAAAAATCACGATGGGCAATAATAATTTAAACAATGTTTTGAAAGTGCAAAAAGGTTTATATGAAAAAGCAGGTCTTGGTTACAATTTCAGGTATAATCATAAACCTACCAAAACTGTTTTTGTGAAAGGAGAATCGTCTAATTCAAATAAGGTTTTTGAAAATTCTAATTCCTTCAAACAAAACGTTTCTACAAAGAAAGGTTATAAAAATGCATATTTCTTAAGAAGAACAAATGTTCCTACATGTTTTTATTGTATGCATAAAGGTCATTCTGTTAATAAATGCAATATTAAACGTTTTAGTGTTCCTAATGGGAGATACAAATGGGTTCCCAAAGGAAAAATTGTTTCTAACCCATGAGGACCCTAATAAGTGATTGTAGGGAACCAGAATTTTTCTTGTTTATATTGCAGGCTGGTTCCATATCCAAAAGGCCTCTTTGGTGATGAGTTAGCAAGTGATCAAGTTTATGAAGGAAGGCATAAACATCAACGAGTTGGCATATTTACAAATCTTTTATCTCAAGTAAGATTTTATGAGCTTAGAAAGGTTCCAGGTAAGTGTTTGTTGTTGATTTTGATGTTATTTCAGCGTTTTACGAAAATTTACGTATTTAATCGATTAAGTTTCGTGTGTTAATCGATTAAACGCGGTGTTTATGAAAATGTTTTAAAATATAATCGATTAAGTTTATGACATAATCGATTAAATCGCTGAGGAGCAATTTAATCGATTAAGGAATGCACATAGTCGATTAAATTTCTGGGTTTTCGTTTTCTGGAAAATTTTTGAAGGCAAATAATCGATTAAATGAGCATATAATCGATTAAATGCACCATTCTGTGTTTTTCTGCAAAACTATTTTTTCGAACGTTGGCCATGTTTTCACGTGTTTTGTCTTTTCTAAACGGCTATATTCGTTCCCAACGGATATATTTTCATTAAATCAACGTTTTATGACCCGGATTTCATTCTATAAATAGCTGGTTTGAGAATCAAAGTGACTCACTCACTCTCTCTCTCACTCTTGCTGTTTCTGCTGTTCTTTGCTGTCTTGTGTGATTTTTTTTATTCTCTGTGCTATATCTGTTATTCCATTATCTTGTTGTACAATTTCTCTTGTCTTTTATATCACCGAAATGGCTGATCAAAGAAAAAGGAAGATGCCTTCAAGGAGAAAGGGCAAGGAGCCAATGACTTCTCAAGAAAGGAGACCTCCAACTCTAGCTGGTTGGATTTCAGATGAAGATCTGCAAATTGCCTTTGTTAACAAGTGGAAGGATAGAAAAATTCTTACCCCTAAATTCTTGTCTTGTGAATTTTTTAGATCTCATAGTTTTCAATTTCAGGAATTTTTAGTAGGAAGTGGACTACAACAATTTGTGGAGATGGAAGGGGCATTCTACCCAGATTTGGTTAGAGTGTTCTACATGAACTTGACATCAAGAACTGCAAGCCCAAGCACCAAAGTGAAAGGTGTAAGGATCTTCTTTGATGAAGATTTGTGGAACAATGTAGCTGGTCTCTCAACTCAAGGCATAAACATCACATATGGCTTTGAGGACTTCAACAAGTTGGTAGAATTCAGAAAATTCTGCAAGGATCCTAACCTACAAGTTGAGAACTTGTATAAAGTTGGTAATATAAAGTTAAATGAAAGAATGCTGCATTATGTTATTGTTTGGATTTTAGTAGCAAGAGGCACTAATCATGCCCAACTTACTAAGGAAGACATCCTTCTAATGTATGGATTCCTTAATAATGTGAGCATAGATTGGCCCTCAATTATCCTTGATAATATGTTTAAAGCCATTAGGCTTTCCTCTTTTGCATTACCCTATGCTGTGTTTGTTTCTAAGATTCTAGAATACAAAGGTGTTGATCTTGAAGGGGAGAATAAACAGATTTTGCTAAGCAATAGCAAAATTGGCAAAAATGTTCTAAGGCATATGGGCCTCATAGAACAAGGCAACGAGGTTTACCCAAAGAGAAGAAGGAGCTGCTGCCATGGAAGAAGATGATGAAGACCAACCTCAACCTCCACCTCATTTTCAACCTCAACCAGGATCAGTGGAAGAGCTTCTCATATCAAGAATGGATTCTATGATGAATCTTCACTCCAAGGAATTTCAAGGCCTTTCTCATCAACTCTCAAGGCTTAATAGAAGGATGTATAGAGTTGAAAGAAAGATGAACATTGAAGAAATATCTCCTGAAGAAGATAATACAACATCCTCAAGAGGCAAACAGCCAACCAATGTTGAGGAAGATGAAGAAGATAGTGAAGAAACTGAATAGGCTACAAGTTCACTTTTCCTTAGTCTGTTCTTCATTATTTTCCAGATGCTGTATTTTTTTTTTCTCTATTATTTTCTGTGTATTAATTTGCTTCTGCTGTAATTATCTCTGAAAATGTAATCTTTTGAAAATGATAAAAATAAAGGGGAGAAAATATTTGTCTTGATTGAAAATCTGTCTAGTTAATATAGCTTTTAAGAAAATTAATTTCAAGGGAACTTTAGGAAATAATTCAAATAAGTGCCTAATATAGCTTAAACAATTAAGAGCATAGTTTAAGGGGAGCTTTTAGAAATAATTTCCACTCATTAATTCCTTGAAATCTCTTTTCAAAATTCAAATTGAAACTTAAATGCTATATGACTGCCTATTTTATTTCCTTTGTGGACTAATATTTATGATGGAGATATCCATACATTATTTTCAAGATTTTCAGGATATTATCACAAGTCTCTAGGTTTCTTTTTATCATCATCAAAAAGGGGGAGATTGTTGGCATATTTCAAGTCCAGAGTTTTATGGAGACATAAAGTTTTGATGATGAAGTTTTTAAGAAGTTTCAATCAACATTAAAGACTTGTGCCATCTCACAAAGGAAGGTTGCTTGATAAGAAAGGAAAGGCATAAAGAGCATTCAAAGCTTTCAAGAGAGAAGATTGATGAAGATTTTCTCAAGAGTTGAAGGATCAAAGGTAGAAGGTTCTGTTTTGGGTGTTGGATAAAAGAGTAAGTCATAAATCCCATTGAAGACCTTCCCAAACAAGAGAGCAAGGTGTTTTCTCGCAAAAACGTTTTTCTACGCTTTTAATCGATTACCATACGTAGATAATCGATTATTTAACTTAAAATTTGAATAAAAAATGTTTAACGAGCAAAATAATCGATTAAGTGTCTTTGATAATCGATTATATTGATTCTGGGTTAATATAATCGATTATGGCCTTAATCTAATTGATTAAATCAGACGATGTTTGTTTTCCAATTTTTAAACATGATATAATCGATTAAGCTTTTAATATAATCGATTAAATGAGTCGTTTTTGCAAAATTAATTCTAAATCAACCTAAGAATGGAAACTTTGGAGCATTTCTGTATTATAAAAAGAAAGAGAATGTCTTAGGTTTAACACATCTGAACAAACACAAAATATTCAAAGTGTTTCTGCGCCTTAGCTTTTCCAAAGCCGCTTTCCTGCTCTCTTCAGTTTTGATCAAGTCTTTGGAAGTGGTGATCTTTGTGCTTAAGCTTTCTATCCAGCACATTTCAGGTGTATTCTTTTACTGTTTTCTGTAAAGGGAAAATTCATCCCTTGGATCTGTTCTAAGGGAGGTGTTTCATCTCTTGTGTGTCAAGAGAGGTGGGTTTCATCCTCAGTGTGTCTGGGGAGGTGTTTCATCCTTAGTGTGTCTGAGGAGGTGTTTTCGTTTATCTTTATTTTGTTATTGCATGAATTGGTGTTTGTAATTTCAATTTAAAGATAGTGGGGAAAATCATCACGGATTTGTGGTGGTTGGGAACTGGATGTAGGATTGGCTTAATCCGAACCAGTATAAATCACTGTGTTCTTTCTCTTTCTCTTTATCTCTTAATTGTGGATCATTATTACAAATTGCTAATCCCAATCGCGTTAATCAAAGGATTGAAAAATTCACATTCAAGTTTTCGAAAGTTTTTCAAAACCTGAAAATTTATTTGAAAGAGAAAATTTCTTTAAAAACCCAATTCACCCCCCCTCTTGGTTTTTACACTGCCGTCTTTATTTAACACTAGTGGCTTTAAACATATTATCTAAAATAATTGCGGGCCAATCAACACGAACATTATTAAAGAAACCATACATTAAAAGAATATCTTCCTTAGTTAGTTGAGCATGATTAGTGTCCCTAGCAAAAATTATCCAGACAATGACATAATGTAACATTCTCTCATTTAACTTTACATTACCAACTTTGTACAAGCTCTCCACTTGTAGGTTGGGGTCCTTGCAGAATTTTCTGAATTCTACAAGTTTGTTGAAATCTTCAAACCCGTATGTAATGTTGATTCCTCCTTTTGTGGATAGGCCAGCTACATTTTTCCACACATCTTCATCAAGATGTATGCGGACTCCTTTCACCTTGGAACTTGCATTACCTGTTCTAGAAGATAAATTTAAATAGAACACTCTTACCAAATCAGGGTAATATGCTCCTTCTAGTTCCACAAAAGTCTTCAAACCACTTGCCACTAAAAGTTCCTGAATGAAAAACCGTGAGCTCTGAAAAATTCACAAGATAAGAACGTAGGAGTAAGAATTTTTCTGTCTTTCCAGTGGTTGACATATGCTATCTGCAAGTCCTCATCATATATCCACCTTGCAAGAGTTGGTGGTCTTATTTCAGCTTCTTCCTGTTGGGAGGACATTGGAGCTTTGCCTCTTCTCCTTGAAGGCATCTTCCTTCTTCTTTGATCAGCCATTTGAGTAGAGAATTGACAAAAGAAATACAAACAAGAGAACTAGCACAAAAACAGCAAGATAATTTCGCACAACAGTGAATCAAACAATAGAATATCAGCAAGAGTGAGAGAGAGTGAAAGTGGCACTTTAATTCTCAATCTTGGTATTTATAGACATGGATTCTGACTTCAATTCATTGGTTTCATGCGAAAGTAGCCGTTAGTATAGCCGTTAGGAATGAAAAGCGCGTGATTTGGAGGCTCAACGTTCAAAAACCAGTGTGCAGAAAAACTCAGAATGTCGCATTTAATCGATTATGTGATGAACTTAATCGATTATTTGCATGCAAAATTTTCCAGAAAACGAAAACCCAGGAATTTAATCGATTATCTGCATTTCTTAATCGATTAAATTGCTCCTCAGCGTTTTAATCGATTATGTTACGAGTTTAATCGATTATGTATAAAAACATTTTCACAAATAGCGCTTTTAATCGATTACCATACGAAAACTAATCGATTATATACGAGATTTTCATAAAAACACATAATTAACATCAAAACTCATCAATAAACATCAATCAATCAACAGATTTATCATCAACAATACCTGGAACTCTTCTAAGCTCATAAAATCTTTCTCGAGATAAGAGTTTGGTAAATATGTCAACTAGTTGATGTTTTTGCCTCCCTTCATAAGCTTGATCACTTGCTATCTCAACACCAAAGAGGCTTTTTGATGGAACCAGCCTATAACACAAACAAGAAATATCCTGGTCCCCTAAAAATTACTTATTAGGGTCCTCATGGGTTAGAAACAATTTTTCCTTTGGGAACCCATTTGTATTTCCCATTAGGAACACTAAAACGTCTAATATTGCATTTATTTACCGAATGACCTTTATACATACAATAAAAATATGTAGGAACATTTGTTTTTCTTGAGAAATATGCATTTTTAAAAACTTTTGTAGGAACATTGGTTTTCTTTGGGTAAATTATATTTTCAAAAACTTTATTTGGGTTAGATGTTTCTCCTTTTACAAAAATAGTTTTGGAAGGTTTATGATTAAATCTGAAATTGTATTCAAGCCCTGCTTTTTGATATAAACCTTTTTGTACATTTAAAACATCATTTAAATTTTTATTTCCCATGGTAATTTTTGAAAGAGATGTTTCAAGATAAGATACTTTATTTGCAAGAACATTACAATTTTCGAAAATAGGAATTTTAGTTTTGCATTTGAAAGGAATTTTTGCTTTTTCCAAATCCTCTTTCAAAACCTTTTTCTCTTCTTCCAAGTCAACAATTTTATTTTCAAGACTTTTGTAATCATTTTTTAATTTATTATGAAGAGATGTAAGCTTTTCAGATTTTTCACAAAGACTAAGAAATTCTTCAAGCAATTCATCATAATTATTAGGAAGATCAAAATCACTTACCTCACTGCATGTGGATTCAGCATCATCTGCTATGAGACAAATATTAGCTTCCTCTTCTGATTCACTTGAACTTTGAGAGGAACTTACTTCATTGTCGTCCCAAGCAATATATGCTTTCTTCTTCTTTTTGAAGAATTTCTTGCCTTTCTTTTCCCTTTCTTTAGATTTCTTGGGGTTTGGACAATCTGCTCTCATGTGTCCCTTTTTGCCATAACCATAACATTTATAATTATCATTAGAATTTGAATTTTCAAATTTCTTACCTTTCTTATGGTTGCCTTTCTTCTTGATGAACTTTTTGTATTTCTTTACAAATTTGTTGAGATCATCGTCTTCTGAATCATTAGTATCATTACTCTCCTCTTTAATGGATTGAGCCTTTAAAGCAATACCTTTCCTTTTAACGTCTTCTTCTTCACCGTTGAAGTGACCTAGCTCAATTTCATGTTCTCTAAGTTTTCCAAAGAGAGTTGTCATGTTCATGCTTGTGAGATTCTTGGATTCCGTGATAGCCGTCACCTTGGGTTGCCATGTCTTGTCCAAAGATTTTAAAATTTTCACATTTAATTCCTCAGTGTCAAATTTCTTACCTAACGCCTTGAGGTGATTTACAATGTGAGTAAATCTTTTCTGAACGTCGTAGATGGTTTCCCCTTTGCTCATACGAAACATCTCATATTCTTGAATCAAGGTGTTCTTCCTTGATCTTTTGACATCCTCCTTTCCTTCATGTGTGACCTCAAGAGTGTCCCACATCTCCTTTGCTGTAGTGCAATCAGACAACCTGTAAAACTCATCAAAAGTTAAAGCAGATGATATCATATTGCATGCCCTTATATCGCATTGATACTCATTGTACTCATCCTTCGTCCAACTTGCTCTCACTTTGGGTACCTGCACTTCATTAACAACAGTCATAGGAATATATGGACCATTTACAATTGCATCCCAAATGCCTTGATCATTAGACCTAAGGAAAATCTCCATCCTCTTTTTCCAAAAAGGATAGTTTTCACCAGTAAAGAGTGGTGGTCTATGAATAGATGCACCTTCAGCAAAAGATTGATTTTTGCCTGCCATAAGGATCTTGATTTTGAGTAACTTTCTAAAACCAACACTGAGGCCAATTGTTAGAAATAAACGAAAGTGTAAAAATCAAGAGGGGGGGTCAATCGTATTTTTAAGAAACTTTTTCCCTTTAAAATAATTTTCCAGATTTTAAATAAATGTTCTAAAACCAGGATGCGGATTTTCCTTAACCTTTGATGAGTGCAGTTTGAATTTGCAATTGTTAATATGATCAACAATAAAATAAAGAGATAGGTAAAGAGAAAGAACACAGAGATTTATTCTAGTTCGGATTTAGTCAATCCTACGTCCAGTTCCCAATCACCACAAACACGTGATGATCACCTCACTATCTTTAATTGAAATTACAAACACCAATTCATGCAATAACAAACAAAGATAAAGGAAACACCTCCTTAGACACACTAAGGATGAAACACCTCCTCAGACACACTGAGGATGATTCCCACCTCTCTTGACACAAAAGAGATGAACACACCTCCCTTAGAACAGATCCAAGGGATGAATTTTACCCGTTTAGAAAAACAGTAAAAGAAAACACCTGATTGAGTGTTGGATGAAAGCTTAAGCACAAAGATCACCACTTCCAAAGACTTAGATCAACCTTGAGAGAGCAAGAAAGCGGTTTTAGAAAACTATAGAACAAGAACACTTTGAATATTGTGTTTAATCAGATGTGATGAACCTAAGACATTCTCTTTCATTTTATAATTCAAAAATGCTCCAAAGTTTCCATTCTTAGGTTGATTCAGCATTGAATTCACAAAAAGGTCGTATTTAATCGATTATCTAAAAGGTTTAATCAATTATATCAGAGTTAAAAACTGGAAAACTTATTTTGCCTGATATAATCAATTAGATTAAGGTCATAATCGATTATATTAACCCAGAATCAATATAATCGATTATCAAAAACACTTAATCAATTATTTTGTTTGTTGAACTACTTTGATTCAAATTTTAAGTGAAATAATCTATTAGACTTTGTATCTTAATCGATTAAAAGCGTAGAAAAACGTTTTTGCGAGAAAATGACTTGCTCTCAAGTTTGAAATGGTCTTGAATGGGATTTATGACTTACTCTTTTCATCTTTCACTCAAAACAGAAACTTCTAAACTTGAAACTCCAGCACTTGAGAAAATCTTCATCAATCTTCTCTCTTGAAAGCTTTAAACATCCTTTAAGTCTTGCCTTTTTCATCAAGCAACCTTCCTTTGTGAGATGACACAAGTCTTTAATGTTGTTTAGAGAACTTTAAATCTTCATCATCAAAACTTTTAATCTTCATGATATATTGAGAGAACTTCATCAACACTTGAACTTGAAATATGCCAACATCAAATTCCACACTTCAAAAGATGGGCTTCATGAAGGTGAATAACAAGTGGTCCTATAAGGGAAATGATGGAGAAGCTGGAGATGATGGTGCTGGAACTAGTAACACCAATGCTGGTGAAGAACAAGGGAATTATGCAATGATACCATACACTCCTCCTGTTGATCGTGGGATCCCCCTCTCTCCTTTTGAAAAGTTGTTATTAACTCAAATGGACAAACTGTCACAAGACCAGAAAATGCATCATGAAGTTTGTGTGGTAAGGTTTCAACACATTGATTTTCAGCTTGAGGAGTTGTATGAACAAATGGGATCCTTCAATGTTCGTGATGAGGATGCATGAGCATAATGCATTTCATTCATCTACATTGCATTTTCATTCTGTTTTATTTTGGTTGTTTTCAAAACAGTTTTAATTCGGTTTTAATTTGGTGTTGTATGAACAATTTAATTTGTTACTCCATGTTTTAATCTGTTATTTCTGTGATACTGTTGCTACTGCTGATTTACTGCACACCTTTTTACTGCTATATTTTGCTCTTATTTTATTCTCTTTTGATATTCTCTTCTTCCATTTGATGAAGTCAAAGGGGGAGAATAATTGTATGTCATGATTAATGTTGTAAGGGGGAGAAGTTGTGTGTTATATTATCACTGAATTTTTGGTGTTGCAGGGTTGAATTTTTTTGTTAAACTGTTACTATGAATTAACATTGCTATTGCAGGCTGTTATGATCTGTATTTTTGTGTATACTACTGCAATATGCAGTTTTGCAATATCTTGTGATATAAAATGATATTTTGTTGTATGTAGATGCTTTGGCTTGCTTGTTTTTTTTATTTTGTTTCAGATTCTACATTGGATGGCATCTTAGAAGGTTTTGTTTTTTTGTTGCCTTCATCAAATAGGGGGAGATTTTTAAGAATTGAGCCTTTTGGTTTGTCAAAGTTTTGAAGATTTGATGAAGTCAACCTCATTGAAGCTTATGAAGATCATTATATGTTTTCATTTTTGTGTTTCTAGGTTGCCTTGTAAGCATATCTTAATTAGTCATTCATATGATCATTTGATAAGCTTGGATATGTTGATGAAATCTATCTTAGAACTTATCTTGATCATCTGCATATTTTTAATAGATTAAAAGATCGCGTTAATCTGTTAAAATGCTTCTGAAGTATTGAAATTAACTTCAGTTGGATTTTTAATTGGTTAAAGCATCAGTTTAACATGTTAAAAAGACTTAAGATCTTGAATATTTTTAAGACATGTCTGTTAATCTGTTGAAGATTATTTTTCAATAGATTAATTGTCTTTGGCAAATCCTGGCAAAAGAGGGGCAAAACATTAATAAACATATGTGTGAGTTTAAGTAGAAAGTGTAGAATCTGAATAAATTGTACGAAAATGAAGGGATGAAGATAAATTCGACTAAGTGGCTTCCTTTGGTGTGATAGTTTGACATTGTCAATCTGAATGTTGTGTATGGCAGTGGCAAGGACCTGTCCTTCCACTCATATTATTATTTGATACATTAATGATGAGTTGATCATATGAATAAAGTGGACTTTGAAATAGAAGCTCTAAACATTGGTTTTCAACTACACTTAAATTTTGTCTCTAAAAGCAAGGTAAAAAAAATATTTAGATTACATATATGATGACCTATCATCAATGTGGACTCACTCATTCAAAAAGTACAGAGTTTTCTTCTCAAGAATATTCTTGTGTAAAGTGACTTAGCCTTGTACAATTTTAATAAGAGTATCTCAAATATCTATTGAACCATTCGATGATCTAACAATATTATGACTACTAAACAATATAACAATGTTGTGAGTACTAGACAAACTAGACCCCATAAGACTCTTGCATAAGAGAAGTTTTGATGATAACAAAAATAATGTATATCTTTATCTTTCTAACATGTTTTTTTCATACAACTTAGCACTCAAGTGAAGACATTATAGTAGGTCTAATTGAACTGTTAAATGGTCTAATAGTAGAAACAACAAAGGGATTAATTTAAGCACGTTGAATCATACAACGATTTTAAATTTAAATCATATATAGATTTTATTTGAATAAAATCATATTTTATTGATAAACATGCAAAGAATTAATTGTATATTTATTCCAACATTCAAAAAGATGAAGAAAAAGGAAATGAATGATACTACGCTCAATAGTTCTTTATATATGATATTATCTTGTATTACTCGAATTGTTTTCTTTTCAAAATATGTCAAACAAGATCCGAACATATCAAGACTTTCCTTTCTGAGCATCCAATGCTACAGTAAGCCAAGACAATTGCTACGCAAAAAGATATGAACAAGATCATCTCTTGATATATCAAAGTGTGACACCCTCTACCCCACATCATATATCATAAGAATAAAAGTAACACATTTTATAAGGTCTATAGTAACCTCATAGTTAATAAAATCTATAATAATAGTGTACACAGGGTAAAATATTCACATTCACTAATAACAATACATGAAATAAAATAAACAAACTAAAGTCTTAATTAAAATAAATAAACAAAAAGTTCAAATTTTCTAGTCCTATCCAGGTGTCACATATCCTATCAAAGCAGTCCCATGAACACTAAGCTCACCACTAAAATCACCAACATCAAACTTGAGATCACCAGTAATACGAAAGGAAAAACAAGACAAAGAAACAAAGGGAGTGAGAAATATCTCGCTCAGGTTGCGGTGTAAAGACACTGTAGGATAGTTTTGTTAAGAATGGAGCCTTTTGGTTGGTCAAAGTTTTGAAGATTTGATGAAGTCAACCTCATTGAAGCTTATGAATATCATTATGTGTTTGCATTTTTGTGTTTCTAATTTGCCTTGTAAGCATCTCTTAATTAGCCATTCATATGATCATTTGATAAGCTTGGATATGTTGATGAAATCTATCTTAGAAATTATCTTGATCATTTGCATATTTTTAACAGATTAAAAGATCATGTTAATCTGTTAAAATGATTCTGAAGTATTGAAATTAACTTTAGTTGGATTTTTAATTGGTTAAAGCATCAATTTAACGTGTTAAAAATGCTTAAGATCTTGAATATTTTTAAGAAAGGTTTGTTAATTTGTTGAAGATTATTTTTCAATAGATTAATTGTCTTTGACTCAGGTATTTCACAGTTTGGATATGTTTTATTATTAAAAACTTGAGTTGGTCCATTAATTTTACTGTTACATAAAATTAACAGATTAATTCGAGTTTTTAATAGGTTAAAACTATCAGTTTTTATGAAAACCTCTTTCTATATAAATGGTTTTAATTTCAAATTTAATACAGATATTTTACAAATCATTTTTGAAACGCGAATTGAGAGAGAACCTTTCTGAGCAAGAAGAACTGTGTGGGCAATCCAAGATTTAAAGATTTGATCCTTGAATTTGGTTCTTGAAGAGATTGCATAGAAGATCATCATTCAATTTCTGTTTTGATCTTTGTTTGTAAACCAGGTGATTTCGTTTCTTGTTTTTTATTCTTGTAAGCATTTTTGGATTGGAATTATCCAGTGGAACTGCAGTAGGGTTCTGCAGTGGTTGGGTGCAAGTCTTGTAGGGTTGAAGACTTGTGTTTGTTCTTAGGCTTACTAAGGTTGTAAGTGTGTGTAAGAACAATTTTTAAGATTAGTGAAATCTTTTGTGGTTGGGTAACTGGATGTAGCTCTTCTGATTGGGTGAATCAGTATAAATCACTTGTGTACCTCTTTATTTTCAGTTCTGCACTTTATTGGTTTCTGGTTTTTGGCAATCTGCACCTTGTTCCTTGTAATTGAATCTTATACGATAAAACAACATGTTAATTTGCATTTTTAACAGATTAATTTTTTGGAAGATCTATTCACCCCCCTCTAGATCTTGTTTCTGCATTGTATCAAGTTTCACACAACAAATAATTAATCAATACTTAGTCATATTCAAACATGAGAAACAAATTAATTTAACTTCAACGGGAATTTTCCATAATCTCAACATATTCATATCATATATACAATGCATGTTGTACCCATATATACACTATGATGATGAATGCATGTGGTGCCAATCACATATTAAACTTGACCGCAAAAGTCATACACAATGATCTCACGTTATGATCTCACATTATGTTGCATGTGGTGCCAATCACATATCACACTTGATCGCAAAAGTGATACACATTGATCTCACGTTATCATGCATGTTCATATATGTCCAAGGACTTCTTATACACTCATTAGTTCACATTTAGAGTCACAATCAGTTAACACATGACTCTTATCATAATCAATGGATAAAACAATATAATAATATTCAATTAGCACACATTATCCTTCATTCATCATTAAAACTATATCACCCTTAACTCATCCCCTTCTTAGGATATCAGAAGAATCCTTAAGGTGCTCCAAAGCAATCACAATATTATCAATTTAAGAAATTATACATATTATTCTTCAATTCACATCATAAAGAGCCTACAAGAGTAACTAGGAATCAAATAGAGATGAAAGAGGAAAATCCCTCTTTCAAGAACACGCCTAAAATAATGAATTGGGTCAAACAATCAAAATATTATCAAATTAAGAAATTACACATATTATTCTTCAATTCATATCATAGATAACATACAAGAGCAATTAGGAATCAAATAGAGATGAAAGAGGAAAACCCCTCTTTCAAGAACACACCCAAATTAAGGAATTGGGAGCCAACTCTACTACCCAACAGATATCCAACATCCCAAAGTGAATTCTCATTACCCCCTTACCTTGTTGATATAGGCGATGCTCCTGATACCCTAAAATTTCCCTCTTGCTTTTCTCCTCTCCCTTGTTAAATAAAGAACAAAGAAGATGAAAATCCAAAATCACATATATCTCTCTACTCAGACCTTGTATCAATGATCCAACCCATCAAGAACTAGATGTGACCAACCACTTGTTAAATTTCCAGCCCGATCCAACGGTGAACGAATGTGCAACAGTGGTTTTACCGTAGCAACCCTATGAAAAAATGGGAATGACTTCCTCTTCCTATCTCTTAATGTGTTGGTGTCCTAAATGACCTAAGACTTTAATATTTATTTAAATAAGACCTCATTCTAAAATTATTTATTTTGTAATTATGAAAATCAATACTATATATTAAAATAATAAAAAAACATATATTAATTACATTAAAAATTCTAAAATTTCCTAAAAATATTTAATTAATCTCATTCAAAATTGGGGTGTCAAACAAAGCACAAATCAGGGACATTTCGAATTGATAATTGAGACTTCAAGCAACGTTTGAAATCACAAAAGCTATAAGAAGACTTGAAGATCAAAGTTGAAGATATAACAATCTTACGAGCTATTAAAGTCTACTCAAGTGTCAAATAGATTAGAAATTCTAAGTGGGTGTATGAGCGAAACTCTTGTAATATTTTGAGAATATACCTAGTGAGCTTAAATTGTTCTCTCCTTTGTATTTTAGAAAAATCTTCTTTTTCTTGTTAAGGTCTTCATCTCAAGGCTAAGAGGGCTGATAATGGTTGGTGTACTCGTTTGTTATCAATTATTTGATTAGTGGAACCTCTTAAGATTTCATCTTAAGGGAGTACTGGATGTAGTCCGTAAGTTTTGGGCGTACCAGTATAAAATCTCTGGTGTTGTGTTTTTAGTGATTAAACAGTCTAGTCTATCACATAACGGTTAGACGGTCTTGCATGCTCTTGTGAAAAAGAATCTAAGGCTCCATTTAATTCCCCATCCCCTTTTAGAGCCACTTGTTTCAACAATCTCCGTGTCAATATTTTTGCAAGTTTAGAAAGATCAAACTAGTTGCGTTCACAAAATATAAAATATACTAAGACTATTGTTAAAAAATTATCCAGATGTTAATAAAATGGAATACTACCAACAAAAGAACTCCAATACCACTATTAGGTAGTAGACTAAGAACATAATAACGTAACTAAAATAAAGGATGAAGAAGGAACAAAATTGACAATAAACAACAACGTAGCTTTAATAAACAAAAGAAAATTACAATATCACTCTTTATAAATTCAAGGAGAAAATAGTAACATCATTGATTGAAAATAAGAAAATACAACTGTTTAGAAAACATTAAATGAGAAACTATTTTTGCACTCTTAATGTTTCATTCATGTCCTTAAATAGTATAAAAGAAAGGGTTAAATATGTTTTTAGTCCTTGAATTATTTGTCAAAATTTTGTTTCGTCCCTAAGGTAAACTTCGGACTAATTTCGTCCTTATGCTTTATAAACTCATGTAAACAATCCTTGATGATGTGTCAAAATTCCTTTTTATCTCTTTATTTTCCTTCTTCATAGTTTCCTACTTCACTATCATCCGTCTCTTAAGCTTCTTTCACTTTTTTTCCTTTCATTTCCTCTCATTTTCCTCTCCTTAAAGATGTTTTTATTTGTCATCGAGGATTATTTACATCTGATTGTAAAGTATAAGGAGGAAATAGGTTCAAAGTTTATCCCAAGGATGAAACACTGTTTTGACAAATAGTTCATAGACTAAAAACATATTTAAACCTAAAAGAAAAGGAAATGATTTTAGTGTGTTTTATTAGGAAAATATTATGCTCTTTTATAATAAGAAAAACAAGCACTAAAATAAATGTTTCCTAATATTGGGTTTCTCCTCTGACAAAAAAAGTAGCCTAATTTCATAGGGAACCACAATTATGTTGAAAATAGAACTATAATTTAAAATATATAGTTAAATTTTAATTCTACTATTACCATTATCTTTCAACTATCTTTCAGCCCACAAAAAAGATATATACTTCCTACCTAACCTTAATGTTGCCAAGCAAGTATCGGATAGTCCAAGTTTGACCCATGAAATATTTTGGTTTAGGACGCTTACCTAATTCTCTAGATATCCACCAAATTAGTAAAATACCCTAATTTTTGTATTTTTAATTCATAGTTTTCCTATCTTTGTTACACTATAATAAAAAAGATATGAATTATATGTTTTATTAAAAAATTAAAAATAAAAATATGTCTACTCTAGTATGTAGACATGATATTGGTTTATTAAAATTTATTATAAATTAATTTTTTTATTAAACTATATATAAAGTAAAATGTGTGAATAAATAATATAAAAAAAAATTACTATTTGGTTCATAGAATAATTAATTAATTTAAAATCTTACTTACATCTAATTTATATCCTTTTCAATGTTATTTTCGAAATAGATAAATTAATGTTGCATGTAACTTATAAAACAAATATTACTTACAAGGTATAAATAATAAAATTAGTTTCATAAAGTTAAATAGAAAACATTTATATTAATATACTATAATAACTATTTTATAAAACATTTTTCTAAAAAAATTATGTAATTAATATATTTTTTATTATTTACAAAAAATGAAATCAAGTTTATAAGTATAATCTCATAATTTAAATATATTTTTAATTTAAAGTAAAATATATATAAAATATTATAATGCAGATTAATGTTTATTTAATTTATTTTCAACTATTAAATTGTTATGTACAAATATTTTTTATTATAATTTTAATTTATAAAAGAATTTTCTCACGCTAATAACAAATATAAACTGTATATTTTAAAAAAATAAAAGTATGACAATATTGATTTATTAAAACTTATTATATAATTATTGTATTTTATTAAATTATATATAAAATAAAATACCTTAATAAATGATATATATATATTTATATAAATATTACTATTTATTTATTAGAATGATTGATTGATTTAAAATTTATTTTATTATAGTATTTTTATTTTTAATTTACTATCTTATATAAATTTTGTTAATGTTACGTTAAGAATAAGCTAATAAATTGTACAAAATTATAAAGTAAAATTTAAATTTAAGTTTTAAAAAAGTTACTTATAACATATAAATTTCAAAACTATTTTAATCAAATAAAATAAAATATTTATATTTAACTTACTATAATAAATATTTTACAAAATAAGATTTATTAAAAAATAAGTTAAATATGTTTTTAATCTTTGAATTATTTGTTAAAATAGTATTTGTCCCTGGGACAAACTTTGGATCTATTTTGTCATTGTACTTTATAAACAGGTGTAAATGATCCTCGATGACTAATAGAAACATTTCTAAGAAGAGGAAAATGAGACAAAATGAAAGGGAAAAGAGTGAAAGAAGTTTAAGAGACGGATAATAGTGAAGTAGGAAATTATGAAGAAGGAAAATAAAGAGATAAAAAGGAATTCTCACACATCACCAAGGATTGTTTACACGAGTTTATAAAACATAAGGACGAAATAAGTCCAAAGTTTGTCTTAAGGACAAAACACAATTTTGACAAATAATTCAAGGACTAAAAACATATTTAACCCTTAAAAAATGGGTTAAATATGTTTTTAGTCCCTGAACTATTTGTCAAAATTGTGTTTTGTCCATGGGGCAAACTTTGGACCTATTTCGTCCTTATACTTTATAAACAGGTGTAAATAATCCTCGATGACAAGTAAAAACATCTTTAAAGTGAAGAAAATGAGAGGAAATGAAAGGGAAAAAAGTGAAAGAAGCTTAAGAGACGAATGATAGTGAAGTAGGAAACTATGAAGAAGGAAAATAAAAAGATAAAGAGGAATCCTGATACATCATCAAGTATCGTTTACACACATTTATAAAGCATAAGGATGAAATAAGTCCAAAGTTTTCCAGAGGGACGAAACACAATTTTGACAAATAATTCAAGGACTAAAAACATATTTAACCCCTTAAAAAATTAATAAAGAATTTAATAACTATTATCGTGAAAAACAGAAAGAAACACAAGAATGGAGGGTTGAATTGTGTTTTAAAACTTTTTCCAGTTTCTTGTACTTCGTCAGAAGACACAAGGTGAACCAAATGATACAGAGACTATAAAAGGGGTTTCACAAATAAGGTTTTCTTAAAAGATTCTTCCCTTTTTAATGTTAGATATAGACAATAATATGCACTTAAATAGTTTAAGGAAGAAAACATATTACTTAGAACTTTTAAACTTGTTCATCTGAAATCACAAACTATGTCTAGTTCTTCTATCCACAAGTTTGAGTTCCACTAGCAAACTATACCGCTTCAACTTAGAAGTATTCTTTCAGCTTGTAGCCACTTCTGGATAACCCGTTCAAGTATTCTTTTACACAAAGTCACTCCTATCTTCAACAAGTATTCTTTGATAAAAAGTCACTTCTGGCTTCAACAAGCATTCTTTGACACAAAGCCACTTCTGGCTTCAACACGTATTCTTTGGTACAAAGCCACTTCTAACTTCAATAAGGATATATAAAGAAGTTTGTGATTAAATCACAAGGTTTTGAGATACACTAGAAGATCTACATCTTGCAGATGACTAAGAGATTTGGAATGCTTCTAGATAAAGCTAAAAAACACTAGCTGATTTTAAGAGAAGAGAGGACTTAGAGAAGATTTTCTTGCAACAGCATGTTTTTCTCAACTTGCAAAGAATATGTCATTATATCTATTATCATCATCCTTCATGACAAAAACGTTCCCTTTTTATAGAGAATGGGCAACCAGTTGTTACATACCCATTCTAACATCTTCAGCTTTAGGTTAATCTTGAGCAAACTTCTTGGTGCATCTGATGAGGGCTTCACGTTCATGCGTTAAATGCAGTTCTTCATGCAAGGAATTTCGGTCTATAGTGGCACTATAATATCAGACTGGGGGGGTAGGTTAGAATTAGAGATTGATAAAAAAGCAAGGATATGGGCTCGTGTGAGTAGGAAACAGAAAATATCTATTCTAGTTCTATCATCAGCTATGGGTTCGAATTTAAGCGAAATTCTAGAAAATGTTTGTTATCCTGAAATTTTCGTGTCTTTCCTAAATGATAAGGATAAAAAAAAAATTGGGTCAAAAGAAAATGCCATTTTGGAGTTTTATCGACAATTTGCTTGTGTTGGCGGAGATTAATAAATGTGTGCCTCCAAACTTTACACAAATCATGATATCTTGTAGCACTTATCCTTCATTAGATAGTGAGCTTTGCCTCTTTTGATGAAAGAAACACCTTCATACGTGGTAGGTGTACTTTGAGAGAAGACAAGGCTTTAGGGTGCATCAGGAATTCAGTGAGAAAGTAGCTTTTACTTTTCATAAGGCAGGCATGGATGTGACATGAGAACTTCACTCGTACTTGTTCATTAAACTGTTAAGAAGAATGTCTCTGTAAGCTTCATAAAAGCAAATTTTTCAACATTAGTGACATTCAAACCATATCATCTGATGACTTATCATCTGATGATTCTTTTCGATATCATCTTATAGAAAATACACATGATGTGATTATAAAAGTGTAATGTGCTCCTTCATCTGAATTTACATATAATTGTTTTCTTGCATTATTGAAAAATAATGGAGTGCTTGAACTTTTCCTCGACAATATCCCCCTTTTTTATTGATGCTTAAAACATATTTATGTTAAAGAAGAAGGATTTTTAGAACATTTATTAGATCAAGTTTTAACAAGAGAGGCTTTTCACAAAATGTTTTAACAAATAGAATAAGAAAGCGCATAAACAGTTTGATAAGCCATCAAACTTTGAGTAAGCATCTTTAAGACGTATTTTATTCATCTAGACATATATCAATGAGATATCATCTGATGTTCGAAAGGAATACATGGTCTTAGATGAGCTTTGTACATTATTATTATTCATACTTTATATCTTAGTTTGATTATACGAGAAGAAAAAAGCAAAAATTACAATCAACAACCAAAAACTTGAAAAGCTCACCCTAAGCAGATGAACTGTAGAGTCTTCTTCTTGTTGAACTCCCCCTTAGAAGATGCATAATATTTTCTTCTTGTTTGTCATCTTTTTCTTCTCCTCTTTCTTTTATATATGATACTCCCCCTTTGATTTAAGCAACAACAAAAACATGGGGCAATCTAGTCCATTTCTTCCATATCTTGATTATGTGGACTTAGACCAAGTAAAAAGAGAGTATAAGTTTTCCACTTTGCAGCTTCTCGAATTGCAGCCTGCTATGTACCAAGGGCGTGCAGAGTAGCGTCAAGCTCGGCCTTCAAAAGTAAGAGCATAGGATGATGCAACCATGGGTTGAGGATAAAAGATAAACTCTTACCAAGGAAGCACGACAATGACAACCTTCTACGTCTGAGCGGGATAAAGGAAAGTCTTCCTAGGCCTACAGATGCTTGCTTGTGCGCGGGACAAGGAGATATCTTCATAAGGTATGCTAGTGAGAGGCAAGACGGAGTGAGGCACAGTTTTTTCATGAGGACTCAAGCCCGAAAAGAAGGCAGACGCATAGCAAAAACAGGTTAGGCATCCATGTTCTCGAGGGGTGAGTGATGATGGATGCTTGAGCTTGTAGCATTCAATCTCCAAACGAGTGGCTCAGAAAGGAGGATCTCGATCAAGGAAGTCATGAAGAGGTCTGTGTGGCAGCACCTCTTTGCTTTTATAAAGGTGGAAAGGCAGCTCTAGCTGAGCAGCATCTGGGCACATGGAGAAGGTAGTAGATGCAGTTATGCATCCATATATTGACCCATAGCCAATGACCTTCTTTCTTATCGAGCGAGCACGGAGGACTCGATTCCTTTCATCTCGTTCTTTGGCCAAAATGCAAAAGAGCATTTCCAGACGAAACGCATTCTCTCTAGGAGACCAAAACTCGTATTCTTCAGCCTCGGGAAGATTGAGAGGGTCAACCTCTTATTCCATGAACAGACGGTGAGGGCTGGAACATCTAATCCATGGGGGAAGAAGTGGCATATAGTGCCAATAGCAATCATCTCATTGTGGGAGATAGAGCAGCCAAAAGGGAAGTCATCGTCGTGGTAGGTACGTGCTCTCCATACTTTGGCGTTGGTGGGAAACCTATGACGCGAACTCTGGTAGCAGAAGATGGTTTTGGCATCATCTGAAACGTGTCGAGGAAGAGGATGAGCGGGCTGAAATGTCGCAAATAGTTGATCAACACAGGATCCCTTGCCAGACATGTGAAGCGTAATTAGATTGACCTCAGAGTCATCTTTTGATGAATAAACAGCCTCTGAGGGGTTCAAACCCTTGACTCCACAACATGCAAGTTTTAGCAAATTTGTCCTTGTCATGATCGTCTCGGTGTCTTCTTGGGTGACAATCATCCCATAGTTGTGTTTACTAGTGTTAACACTCTATTTCGTCCGGAAAATAATAAAGATAGAAAACAATTGACATAAACTTAACTTAAAAAAAATATAAAAAAAAATGAAGATACTAAATACAAATAAAGACGAGTAAACAAATAATAACAAAATAGAAATATTTTTATAAAATGAAAATATTATTTTCTTTTTTATTTAACATATATGTTTATATAATGAAATAATATTGATAATTTAAAATTAAAAAGGATAGAGTTTGTAATTTAAATATATCATAAATTATTTTTTTTAGTTTTTATTTTTTTAATTTTATTTTTATTTTTCCGCTTTTTTCTTTTTCTCCTCCTTTTTAGGTGATTTTTTTACTCTCCCACAACTTCCACACTCTCACAACCTCCACTCTTCTAAAAGACCTACTCTCCTTATATTTCTCCACTACTCATATTCCACTAACCTTCAAATCTTCAGTTTTATTTTTTTATTATTTATTTTATTTTATTTTTCTCTCTTCACCCAACTCATATAAATAGGGATACAATAGTAGAGAGGGAGATTTTATTTTTTTTTAGAAAGAAGGAGAAAAACCTAGAATTGAGAGAGGAAGATAAGGGTTTTCTTAAAGTAGAGAACTTGAAAGAAAAAGAGAACACAATTTTTTTTTCTTCTTTCTAAGGAGAACATAAGACTCATAAAGAAAGGAGATAGGAGAATATCGAAACACTAAGAGAAGCCTTGTTGAAGATTTGTCTAGAAAGGAAGTCTGACAAAGCCTGTGTCGCGCAAACTTTTCAAAGTATTTTGAACTGACTATTACCAATGTAGTATAGAAGTCAACTCGAGTCAATCCAAGGAGTATTATACCAAAATATAAATCGAAGAGGTTCACATTAAAAAAAATAAAATAGAATAAAAAAGGGGGGTTTGTTCGATCAAGGAAAACAACTGCAGGAGCAGCTCAACCGATGTTATACGCTGCTCCTTATTCAAACATGAACGAGATTACTAAAGCAGAAAATACTATAAAACAGTGAAAATCGAAATGCAATGAACAATTGAAACTATGAATATCGAACATCACTATCAGTAAATGCGAAATGTAGAGTGTAGAACAGTGAATGTGTAATTTCCAGTAAATAACAAAAATCGAAATGCTATAGGGCAACGAAAATCGAAAGGCGTTGAAACAATGGAAATCAAAAGACAATGAAATGCAATGAGAATCGAAATGCAGTGAAAAACGAGTTACAGTGAAACAGTTAAAATCGAGAGACAATGAAATTGCGGAGAAAATTGAAACGCAGTGGAAAATAATGAAAATCGAACTACAATAAAGAAAATGAAAATCGAAATGCTATGGAATGTAGTGAAAATCGAAATGTTGTTGAGCAGTGAAAATCGAACTACAATAAAGGAAAAACGAAAGTCAAAATGCTAGGAAATGCAATGAAAGTCAAATATTGTTGAAACAGTGAACGTCGTACTGCAATAGAGTAGCGAAATGTAAAGGAACATCTAAATGCAATAGAGAATCGAAATGTAATGAAACAGTAAATATCAAAGGCAATAAAACAGTAAAATTGAAATGATATTAAAGCTTGTACGCAACTAAAAAGGAAGATTGAAATAGTTCATTCACCATTCTTGAAACAATAAACACTGATCACACACTTCCTTAGTCTTATCAACTGATATACCCTTAACAATCCTACATTCATGAAAATACAATCACTCCTACACTGTTCTAATGAAAACTGAAAAGGAAATAAAAGAAAATGCAGCAGCCCCTCCTATGTCACGACATATCCTAAGCTGCTGTTATGGAATTCTGTGCCCCTGTAAAATTTTGTTTTTCTGTAATGAAAATCTGTGCGCTCTCTATGTCTCGTGTCATTCTGCACTGCTCACATAGCTTTTTATAGCTGCAAAGGCTGCCCTAATGCCTTGATTGGGCCCCGCACATCATCACCCAATGGCCAATGTTGTACGAAGCTGTCTTGGGTGAATTACTGTGCTGCTGTAATTTTCTTCTCTTTTTACTGTTCACCACAGCTGCATGAGGCCAGCAATTGGGCTGCTTTTGTAATTCTCCTTTCTTACTTCAATTGGGCCGAAATCCATGCAATTCACGGCTTGTGCATCTCTCCATCCTATTCCAGGATCAATCATACCATAAAAGGGGGTCAGCTCAAAATTGGAAAAACAAGTTAAAGCTAAATCATTTGAATTTTATTTTTCAGCTATAAAATGAAAATATAACATCCTATTTTACTTATTTACCTACATTCATGAAAACTGTAAAATTCAGCTTAAAGTTCCAAGAAAGTGAAATTAAAAATGTCAAGGAGTTGCAATAAATCATAAGGTATGAGCATAGAAATCGAGTTATCAAATACCCCCACACTTAGACTTTTGCACTCCTGAGCAAAACATAAGTACTGAAACTGCTATGAGGAAAAATTATCGACAACTCTATGAGCAAGGAAAACTTCCCATCCATCACAGCTTATCAGAACTTGCACCTAAAATAACATGTGACATGTAACAACTCAGCAGTGATTTCAACCGGTTCAGAATAAGAATCGAAGTGACAAACCTCTCAAGGCACTGTTTACACACACTCTCCTGTTTGTTGGCTCAAAATTTCACTCAGTACCTCATGGAAGCATGCATTACCTTGAATTTGAAAGATCTCTACATTCCATTCCTTGAATCGATTTCAACTCTAGATCAGAAGGACTTTTATTGGCTTGTAATGTGGCTGAGGTGAGGGTAAGGTGGAAAAGGAATTTAGGCTAAACCATCGATGCTGGAAAGATCTTAGGCTAACGGGCTTAAGAACAAGCATGAGATTCCAAAGATAGCAGCTCTACAGATTTTCAAAGACTGATATATATCGGCTACAACTGAGATTTTTCTTTGTTTTTGCTCGATTTTTTATGCTCAAGTTTTTCATGCTCAATTTTTTTTTTATGCTCGATGCATATTTTAGTTCCTATTTTGCTCAGTTGTACTTTATTTTCTTACTATAGTGTGCTTCAAAACAAACTATTTAAAACTTCTTAGCAGGTTCTTGCACTTGTTTTCCAGATTCGATGGTTGGTTAAGGGACAGCGAGGTTTGGTGGGTTTTCACAAGGAAAAAGGGTCGTAAGGCTCAAAACTGGGTGCAATGGGAAAATTGGATGAAAGGTAGGTTGTCTGGCTAAGTGGCTGCAAAAGAAAAATGGCCTAAATCATTTCAAGAGTATCATCGATCAAGTGTTGTTCAGCAGAGTTCGATCAAATCCTGTACTGCCTTGCAATCATGGGTGTATCACACAACAAAACTATATAGGCTCAAATCTCACCAGGGTTTATGTGTCAAGTCGATTCTCATCTAAACAAAATCGAAAAAGAACGGCTGAATTCATCAAACATGCCTTTGTTAATTAGAGGGAAGGCTTCTAACCATGACAGGGGAAATCGAAACTGCCCATAAATGAGTCATTGAAAAAATTCCAAACAGATTAGCACTTATTCTTCAAAACAACAACGTCTAGTAATGGAACTAGCAAAACAAAACAAAACAGATCGAATAAAGCAAAAGAAAATAAAATCGAGAATCACTCCCCCCCACACTCGAAACAAACATTGTCCCCAATGTGAGTGAGAGGAAAGAGAAAGAGAAAACAAACAGTGGGTCCTGCTATGTAGCTGCCGTTGGAGGCTCTTCTTCATCCATGAGTGGTTCCTTCAAAAATAGAGATGTTGCAGCTGTTGAGTCCTGCTGTTGATGGCTTTCATGAAATATTTTCAGCTGTTGACCATTGACTTTGAATGTTCGACCAGTAGCTGCATCAGAAATTTCCACAGCTCCATGGGGAAAAACCTTGGTAACAATGTAGTGGCCAGTCCATTTGGATCTTAATTTTCCAGCAATCAACTTCAGTTTAGAATTGAACAACAAAACTTTCTGCCCCTCACAGAACTCTTTGCTGGAAATCTGCATATCATGGTATCTCTTCACCTTTTCCTTGTACAGTTTTGAATTTTCATAGGCCTGTAGCCTAATTTCCTCCAATTCCTGGAGTTGCAGTTTTCTCTCTGTGCCAGCTTCATTCAAATTCCAATTGCATTGCTTCACAGCCCAATAAGCTTTGTGCTCGATTTCAACTGGGAGGTGGCAAGCCTTACCAAAAACTACCCTGAAAGGTGACATACCTAAGGGTGTTCTATAGGATGTTCTTTGTGCTCACAATGCCTCATCCAGCAGTTGACTCCAATTTTTTATGTGGGGGTGGATCAATTTCTGAAGCAGATTCTTCACCTCCCTGTTGAATACTTCAGCTTGCCCATTAGTTTGGGGGTGGTAAGGTGTGGAAGTCCGATGGGTGACTCCATATTTTTGGAATAAGGCTGCAAGAATTCTGTTGCAGAAATGAGTGCCTTGATCACTGATTATAGCTTTGGGTACTCCAAATCTGCAAAAAATGTGAGTTCTGAGAAAATCGACCACAACTTTGGCATCATTGGTGCGTGTGGCTTTGACTTCCACCCATCGAGAGACATAATCGACAGTAAGCAGTATATAGGAGAAACCAGCAGAGTTTGGAAAAGGCCCCATAAAGTCGATTCCCCATACATCAAAGACCTCACAAAAGATAATCGGTTGCTGAGGCATTTCATCCTTCTTTGTTATGTTGCCATGGGCTCGCTGGCATTTCTCACAGGAAACAACAAATTTGTTTGCATCTCTAAAAAGTGTACGCCAGTAGAATCCACAGTCGAGGACTCTCCTTGCAGTCCTATAAGATCCAGTGTGTCCTCCAAAACTGGTGTCATGGCAGTGCTGAAGAATGTCTTGAAATTCATTGTCAGGAATACACCTTCTGATAACTTGGTCGCTGCCAAACTTCCACGGGTCATCCCAAACATAGTATTTAGCATCTGCCTTCAACTTGTGCTGCTGAGCCTTAGATGCGTGTGGGGGTAGAATACCTGAAGCTAGGTAGTTGACCAAATCTGCATACCAAGGAGTGAGAGAGGAAGAATGTAAGGCATAAAGGAAAGTATCAGGGAAATCATCACGTATGGGTATTGGATCATGGTGCCCTGAAATTCTGCTCAAATGATCAGCAACTTGGTTCGATGCTCCACTGCGGTCCTTGATGTCTAGATCGAATTCTTGCAGAAGAAGCATCCACCTGATTAGTCTTGGTTTTGCATCAGCTTTCTTCAACAAGTACTTCAAAGCAGCATGGTCTGTGTATATGGTAATTCTGGACCCCACCAAATATGACCGAAACTTGTCCAAAGCAAAAACAATGGCCAGCAACTCTTTTTCTGTTGTTGTGTAGTTGCTTTGAGCTGCATCGAGAGTTCTAGATGCATAGGCAATGACATAGGGAAATTTATCCCTCCTTTGTGACAACACGGCACCTAAAGCAAAGTCGAAAGCATCACACATCAGTTCAAAAGGAAATTCCCAGTTTGGGGGCTGTAGAATAGGTGTTGTGGTGAGTTTCTCCTTAAGCTCTTCAAATGCCTTCTTGCAAGATTCAGAGAATTCAAATGGTACATTTTTCTGCAACAAGTTGGACAGTGGCAAAGCAATTTTGCTGAAATCTTTAATGAACTTCCTGTAAAAGCCTGCATGACCAAGAAAAGACCGAATTTGCCTCACAGAGGAGGGGTTAGGCATGGAGGAAATTACATCAATCTTTGCTTTATCATCCTCGATTCCTTTTTCAGAGATGAGGTGGCCTAAAACCACTCCTTCATTCACCATGAAATGGCATTTTTCAAAATTCAAAGCAAGATTAGCTTAAATGCATCTCTTCAAAACTTGCTCTAAATGATGTAAACATTCAACAAAGGAAGAGCCAAAAACTGTAAAATCATCCATGAAAACTTCCATGCAACATTCAATTAAATATGCAAAAATGCTCAACATGCACCTTTGGAAAGTTGCAGGTGCATTACACAAGCCCAAGGGCATTCGTGTATAAGCAAAGGTTCCAAAGGGGCATGTAAAAGTCGTTTTATGCTGGTCCTCAGGTGCTATATGTATTTGCATGTATCCAGAAAATCCATCGAGAAAACAGTAATGGGATTTACCTGCCAATATTTCAAGCACTTGATCAATGAATGGGAGAGGGAAATGATCCTTCCTGGTAGCTTGATTTAGCTTCCTGTAGTCTATGCATACTCTCCATTGATTTGTCATCCTAGTTGGGATCAAGTCATTTTCTCTGTTTTGTACCACTGTGACCCCTGATTCTTTGGGACAACCTGAACTGGTGAAACCCAAGTGTTGTCCGAGATAGGATAGATGATTCCAGCCTTCAGTAGCTTGGTAATCTCTTCCTTCACTACACCAAGGATTGTGGGATTTAGCCTTCTTTGTGGCTGCCTCACGGGTTTCCATTCATCATCTAACAGTATTCTGTGCATACAAACAGATGGGTTGATCCCAGGAATGTCTGCCAATGACCATCCAATGGCTTTTCTGTATTTCCTCAAGAGTTGCAGCAGTTGGCCTTCTTGGTCCTCAGTTAAGTTCTGGGCAAGAATGACTGGGAATTGCTGATCTTCATCCAGATATACATATTTCAGAGTGCTTGGAAGAGGTTTGAGGTCAAACTGCTTTGCCTGGAATTTTTCTGCTGCTGCAGCTTTTGTGTGTTCGATTGGTGTGTGTAGCAAGCTGTCTTGTCTCTCATTCCCTGCAAAATCACTAGCCAAAGAACTGGTGATGGCATTTATTTCATGGCATGCTGTACAGGTATTATTGGTGCAATCACAATCTGGGAAAGTGTCATCATCTACACTAAGGAAATCCAGGAATTCAGAAAATTCAGTATAAAAATCAAAATCAAAATCTGTTCCTAGTTCTACTGCTGCATAGGGATGAATTTCCTCAGGTGGCTGTATGGTTTTGCAGACAAAAACTGGATGCTCATACAAGAGGGAATGGTTCTCCACTGGTTGCTTCATAGCTTCAAAGATGTTGAATTGAACCATATCTTCTCCAAATTCCATGGTCATGGTACCAGAATGAACATCAATTTTTGTTCTTGCAGTCATCAAGAAAGGTCTCCCTAAAATCAGGGTAGATCTTTGCATTGAACTCTCATCCCGCATATCAAGAATGTAGAAGTCAGCTGGAAAAATAAATGTATTTACCTTGACTAACACGTCTTCCAGCACGCCCAAGGGATGAGCCACACTTCTATTTGCAAGTTGAATGACCACATTTGTTGGTTTCAGTTCTCCAAGATGCAACATCTTGTAGACTGTGGATGGCATCACATTGATAGAGGCTCCTAAATCGAGGAGGGCATCAGCTATGGTCAATTCTTTAATAGTGCAGGGAATTGTGAAATGTCCTGGATCTTCACACTTTGGAGGCAATCTGGACTGAGAGAGAGATGAAACTGTCTGGAAGTGTCTCTCCCTTAGATTTCTCTTGTACGTGCACAGCTCCTTCAAAAATTTTGCATATTTGGGAATTTGTTTTATGGCATCCAAAAGTGGAATGTTGATCTCCACCTTCTTGAAAATGTTCATCAGGTCATCATGGTCTTCTGATCTTTTTTTAGTGGCAGCAACAGCTCTAGAAGGGAAAGGCAAAGGAGTGGGTTGTACTGGGTGCTGCTGTCCTGGATCTGGATGTGGAATTGTTGGACTTGTAGTATGCTTTTTCTGCATCTTCTGATTTTCCTTGACCAGTTCCTTGCCACTGCGAAGTGTTATGGCACTGACATTTCCATGCTGATTTGGTACAGATTGGGAGGGTAATTTTCCTGATCCTTGTTGCTTGATCTCATTCATTTCAGTAGCAAGTTGCCCCAACTGTGTTTTGAGATCCTGTACCGTGGCTGTGAGGTTTTGTTCAATCTGGGCAGCCATTTGTGCAGCCATTCTGTCAGCCATTTGTTTGATCATATCCTCTGTAGACAAGTTTACATTACCCTGTACTGCTGGATTGACATTCGATGTGGTTGCAGCCGGATTAGCTTGATTGTTTCGCAATGGAGGAGGCACATACCTCTACTGGAACTGGTTCTGGTACTGGTTTGGGGGTTGCTTAAAATTCTGATGTGGAGGAAAAGAGGCTTGTGGCTGCTGTGACTGAGCTCCACCATATCTCAAATTGGGGCGGTCTCTCCAACCTGGATTGTAAGTCTGAGCATAGGGGTTGTACTGCTGGTTGGACTGACTTCTGTAGGAATTTGACTGCAACTGAAAAACCCCACTGCTGTTCGACTCTTGTAACTGTGGGCACACATCTGTAAAATGATCAACAGCACAGATTCCACACATTTTCTGTTGTCCTGCACTGACTTGCTACCCCACTGCTAGTTGTCTGATCATAGAGGTTAATTCATTCAATTTGTTTTCCAACCTCATGTTCTTAACTGCATCTGTTGCAATGGTTTGCAATTCATGCATTGGCCTGCTATTATTTCTCACACCAAACTGCTGGGAATTTTCTGCCATGTTGGAAATTAAATATCGAGCAGCAGCAGGAGTTTTATCCATCAGTGTGCCCCCGCTGGCTGCATCGACCATGCTTCTTTCCATGGGTTGTATTCCCTCATAGAAGTATTGTATCAAGAGTTGCTCAGTGATTTGATGGTTAGGACATGATGAACACAGCTTGTTGAATCTCTCCCAGTATTCATATAATGATTCACCTTGCATTTGGCGTATGCCACTTATCTCTTTTCTGACCGATGCAGTCCTGGATGCAGGAAATTTTTTTTCTAAGAACCTCCTCTTCATAGCTGTCCAGGTGGTGATTGGAGTTGGTTGCAAGTACAGCCAATCCTTAGCAGTATCACATAACGAAAAGGGAAAAGCCTTCATTTTAACGAGCTCCTCAGGCACATCGACTGGCTTCATGGTGGAACAAACAACGTGAAACTCCATCAAATGCTTGTGCGGATCCTCTCCTGCTAATCCATGAAATTTGTGCAGTAAATGGATCAATCCAGACTTCAATTCATATCCTACTGCACCATCTGGTAGTTGTGGTAACTGAATGCACAGGGGCTGGTAGCCTATATCAGGGTTGGCCAATTCTTTCAAAGTTCTTTCACCAGCCATGTCTTCACGTCTCCCGTATTCAGAATGGGAACTCTCTGCTTCAGAATCTGTCTCTTCTTGTTTAGTACACTCTGCTCTATGTGATTTCAATAGTTGCCTGTATGTTCGTTCAATCTCAGGATCTAGTGGGTACAAATCTGTTGCTTTGGACCTGGTCATAAACAGTTAGCTGAAAATACATTGCATGCACTCATCAATCACAATGAAACATCATCACAACAGAGGAATCGAACCACATTGCATCTAAGAAAAGAAAATTAGAAAAGAAAGAAAATCAAGACAAACAACAATGAACCCGATCAATATATTTAATGGCAAACCAACACTCCCCGGCAACGGCGCCAATTTGACAAAGCCTGTGTCGCGCAAACTTTTCAAAGTATTTTGAACTGAGTATTACTAATGTAGTATAGAAGTCAACTCGAGTCAATCCAAGGAGTGTTATACCAAAATATAAATCGAAGAGGTTCACGTTAAAAAAAAAATAGAATAAAAAAGGGGGGGTTTGTTCGATCAACGAAAACAACTACAGGAGCAGCTCAACCGATGTTATACGCTGCTCCTTATTCAAACATGAACGAGATTACTAAAGCAGAAAATACTATAAAATAGTGAAAATCGAAATGCAATGAACAATCGAAACTATGAATATCGAACATCACTATCAGTAAACGCGAAATGTAGAGTGTAGAACAGTGAATGTGTAATTTCCAGTAAATAACGAAAATCAAAATGCTATAGGGCAATGAAAATCGAAAGGCGTTGAAACAATGGAAATCAAAAGACAATGAAATGTAATGAGAATCGAAATGCAGTGAAAAACGAGTTGCAGTGAAACAGTGAAAATCGAGAGACAATGAAATTGCGGAGAAAATCGAAACGCAGTGGAAAACAATGAAAGTCGAACTACAATAAAGAAAATGAAAATCGAAATGCTATGGAATGCAGTGAAAATCAAAATGTTGTTGAGCAGTGAAAATCGAACTACAATAAAGGAAAAGCGAAAGTTGAAATGCTAGGAAATGCAATGAAAGTCAAAATATTGTTGAAACAGTGAACGTCGAACTGCAATAGAGTAGCGAAATGTAAAGGAACACCTAAATGCAATAGAGAATCGAAATTTAATGAAACAGTAAATATCAAAGGAAATAAAACAGTAAAATCGAAATGCTATTAAAGCTTGTACGCAACTAAAAAGGAAGATTGAAATAGTTCATTCACCATTCTTGAAACAATAAACACTGATCACACACTTCCTTAGTCTCATCAACTGATATACCCTTAACAATCCTACATTCATGAAAATACAATCACTCATGCACTGTTCTAATGAAAACTGAAAAGGAAATAAAAGAAAACGCAGCAGCCCCTCCTATGTCACGACATATCCTAAGCTGCTGTTATGGAATTCTGTGCCTCTGTAAAATTCTGTTTTTCTGTAATGAAAATCTGTGCACTCTCTATATGTCTCGTGTCATTCTGCACTGCTCACGTAGCTTTTTATAGCTGCAAAGGCTGCCCTAATGCCTTGATTGGGCCCCGCACATCATCACCCAATGGACAATGCTGTACGAAGCTGTCTTGGGTGAATTACTGTGCTGCTGTAATTTTCTTCTCTTTTTACTGTTCACCACTGCTGCATGAGGCCAACAATTGGGCTGCTTTTGTAATTCTCCTTTCTTACTTCAATTGGGCCGAAGTCCATGCAATTCACAGCTTATGCATCTCTCCATCCTATTCCAGGATCAATCATACCATAAAAGGGGGTCAGCTCAAAATTGGAAAAACAAGTTAAAGCTAAATCATTTGAATTTTATTTTTCAGCTATAAAATGAAAATATAACACCCTATTCTACTTATTTACCTACATTCATGAAAACTGTAAAATTCAGCTTAAAGTTCCAAGAAAGTGAAATTAAAAACGTCAAGGAGTTGCAATAAATCATAAGGTATGAGCATAGAAATCGAGTTATCAAAGTCGTTATAGGTATTTTTTTCATTTCATATATTAAACATATTATATATACATATATCCAATTATTCTTGTGGACGCAAACGGGTACTTGTTTTTGCAATAATTATATTTCCATTAATGAGTAAATTGCATTAAATAAGAGTTATCTTCCTAGCTTTTAGTATATTAATTGTTGGTTTGGATTCAAAATTCTTGTTGGTTAGTACAATATAGGATGATAAGTCTAGTTCTTTCCCTCCTAATTTTGCATTTATGACTTAAGGATTCTTCTGCTGATGAAAAATATATAATGTATTGAGTTTTTTTATCTTATTAATTATGATGTGATAATAAATTATAAAAAATTTGTATTAATATTTAATTAACTCTTGATACTAGCCTTGATATGGAAGTGTATTTTACTTCATCTTGATATATGAAATTATTAATTAAATATATTATCATGTGTACTTTTTTTTAATCTAATTGTGTGCCTTATAATATATATTTTTATATATATATATATGACTATAAACATCATCTTATATCTAGTCTTTATTAATTAAATATGTATTTATACTTTAACAAGATAAAAATAGAGTTTTTCTTTATTAATTTTTTATTATTATTATTTCTACACTATTCATAAATTAAAGTAAATCATTTAGATATATGTATAATCATACGCATCATCTTATATCTTGTGTTTTTTATATATAAATAAAGTTTAAAATATACTTATTTAAAATTTAGAAATAATTTAAATATAATAAATTAAAGCAAATCATTTAGATGTATGTATGATCATACGCATCATCTTATATCTTGTATTTTTTTATATAAATAAACTTTAAAAAATAATTATTTAAAATTTAGAAATAATTTAAACATAATAAATTAAAATAAATCATTTAAAAATATAGGTATGACCATATACGTTCTCTTATATGTAATAGTTAATGTTGTTTCAAAAATTTATATTTAAATAAATTTTAGATATAGGTATGACCGCCCGTGACATCCTATATTCTACTATTAAAAACTCACTTTTATAAATAAATTAAATATCTTAAGATATATGTATGATCGTGTGCATCATTTTATATCCCATATTTAATTTATTTTAATAGAATTTAAATATAATAAGTCTTACAAAAGTTAAATCTTCTCTCCAAAGAAAATTCATGCAACAATCTACAATATGGATGTATAGCTTATACTATCTTCACTCATTGTATGATTAGTAAGTATAGCTAGTTTGGTCATTCACACTGTCTTACACTCTAAATCGCGTGAACTAAACATAAATCTCATCAAAATACCAAAAAATCTATTAAAATTTTAAAACTAAAACATATTCAACACCCACATTCTTTTTACAAAGAACTACGTAACCTTGATTTTTCATAACGAATGGAAATACGTAGGAGCAAAGTCAATCCTTGTCGGGCCCAAATAAATAATTTCATAAATATTTTCTTACTTTAAAAGTAATAGATAATAAAAATTTTACATATGTCTTGGTCTAATTTTTGGAGAAAAATAAATATTTTAAGAATTACACTAGTTTTGTACATTTAATTAAAGGTAACTGTGACATCGTAGGGTGCTGACACCTTCCCTACGCGTAATCGACTCCCGAACCCGAATTTGGTTCCAAAGACCCAAAATTTTAAAAAGGTTTTATGTAGTTTTACTAAATAGACTATGGTGGCAACTCCTCTGTTTTAAATTTTGTTTTTTCCTCATCCCGTCATGACCCCAGTTACGACAGATGGCGACTCCACTGGGGAATTTTTTTTTAGAGAGTCAAACCTTTTTAGTTAAATATGAAAATATATGTTGTTCTTTTTATATTTGATTTTTCCTCTTTTCTAGAATTTTCATGTGTTTATTATGATATCATCTTTATGTGTTTCACTTCATTGTGTTATTGAATCACTAAACCTTTGGGTAGAGAACAAATGTTATATTCGCCTGGGACTTCTTCTGGTTGTTTTGCAGGTGAGGGTTTGGGTATGCATAATATGCTCCCCTCACACACACACTATTGCATATCTTACACTGAGTGAGACCTTATACCTTATTCTGAGTGAACTTAGAAGTAGAGGGTTTGTGTAGCAATGTCACTTGGGATGTACTTCCTGTTTGGCTATTAGCTGGAGCTTGCTTTCTTCATTTGTTTTCCCACACCTAGTTAACTTCCAACTGTTATGGGAAATAATGTGAAGTGAGTCATAGTTCCAGTAACCTTGTATCCTTAAGCTTAGGTGCCACCCTTTGTGAGTATACATATGTGGCCTTAGACCCTTGATGGTTTACTCTTATGAACCTTAATCTACGCACAAAGGGAGAATATTGAATCATGTTTCTTTCCTAAGGAATGTGTTGTTGATTGCATCTCATGCATAACATGGTTACTTTATTTTGCATCATAGCATCATAACGTCATAAGAGTAGAATAAACGGATAAAATTTGCTCAACTTTTTTTTATTTTTTTTATTTTTTTTCTAAAGCGACATGCATTTTTTTCTCTCTCACCCTTTCTTTTCTCGCTTTTTTTACCTTGTTTTTTGTTATTGATGTAAGGTAGGAAAATTTTGGAATTATTAAGTATTATTGTAAGGATGGAAATTAACATAGGATACGAGGTTGGGAAAGAAATAAATTCAACCGTGTTGAGAAGGAAGCTACAACTGAAGGCAAAGAAAGCTGACACAGCTAGTTTGAGGGATCTTGGATGCAAATTAAAGACAATAAAAATGGATGCCTTTAGAAAAAGATATAGGAATTTGTTGAATCTAATGGAAATAGAAGTACAAGAATCTGTAATTACCGCATTGGCACAATATTATGATCCACTACTAAGGTGTTTTACTTTCCAAGACTTCCAGTTGGCCCTAACAATGGAGGAGTTTGAGCAAATTTTAGATTGGCCAACGGAAAATAGATGTCCATACCACCATATAGAATAACATGTTTCCATCTCAACCATCATTAGAATCATGAATGTACATCCAAAGGAACTAGAGGGCAGACTGGTGAGCAAAAATCTTGTAGAAGGCCTCACACGAGGATACTTGGAGCAGTACTTGCATCACTTAGCTAGTAAACAATAATGGGATACTTTCATGGATGTCTTGGCTCTCACGGTTTATGGCATAGTATTATTTCCCAGTATTGAAAACTTCATAGATAGTGTTGCAATCAATGTGTTCGTAGCTAACATGAATCAGTCAGAAAATCTAGTCACGGCAATATTGGTTTATGTTTACGGCACCATGCATTATATTCATGAAAGAAAAGGAAAGAAAATCTTTTGTTGTCTACCATTGTTGTTTGTGTGGCTTATTACTCATATATTTAAGAAGTCCATTAACATTAAATGCCTTATGGACGAGTTATTACATTGTAAGCCAAATGTTAAAGGAGGAAATGATTGGGCGCAACATTTTGCTAGCTTTAATGAAGAAAAGATCAGATGGCGCCCATCATGACAACAAAGAACGAGTCTCATGCTGTATTTTGGAGATTATCCAAATGTACCTCTCATAGGTACTAGATGTTGCATCAATTATAATCTCATCTTAGCTCAAAGACAATTTGATTATCCTATAAAAGGATCACCTGCACCGGGGTCACTTACCCCTTTCGTAACATATTACAAAGATGGTCATGTTACCGAGATGCTTCAAAGAATCCGGAAGGCTTGGGGAAAGATTGTGTACCTGGATAAGAGTTCAAGATCAAGAGATGGTAGAGGTGGAATTAGTTACCGAAAATGGTTAACCGAAAGAGTCAAGCAAATAAAATTGTCATTTTCCCCCCGCACAACAAATAATGAGTTGCGAAAAGATATAGAAATAGAAGAGGTGACGCAATTAAAGGCTGAGTTAGAGAAGATGAAGGAGAAGAATGAAGAGGTGGCCAAAGAACTTGAAAGGGTTCATCACGACTACATGGATATCAAAAGAGAGAATATGGAGAAGACGCGAGCATATGATGAAGTTCTTAGGATCCAGAAGTCTAAAAGAGATTACACTACCCGAATCAAGCAAGACCTTTCCGCAGCAAACACTAAATTGGCCATGAGATCACAAGAGAGAGATACAGCATTGACAGTCGAACATCATTGGAAGCATCTATTAGGAAAGTCAAAAGGGATAAACAGGAAGCCTTGAGAAGGTTGTGTGTCATGCAAGTCAAATTGGCAGTTTAGAACAAGAAATGAAAGATATGGTCGTAGCATGCGAGTTAGAGATTAACAAGGAACGATGGCAATTGATGGATGCTGAAGAGAGACATCAAATTATGGTAATACAAACGGAGAGTTATATTGCAGAACAAGAAGATATGATAAAGCACTGGAAAGAATGTTTCTCACAATTAGCTGCTTTAGCAAATGAGGAAATTGAGGATGTTCCTAGAATGTTGTCTGATGCTGATGGGATGGCGCAAGTGTTTGATCCATCTAAGGAGCTTAAAACATTTATTAATCACTGCAAGTGGTTGGTGGGAGAAATGAAGAATTTGATTGCTAGGTCTAGGAATTCTTAATTGTATTTTTGTTTGTGCACTTCTAGCATAATTTGTTTGACTCTGGCCCCATGTTAATTTCCCTCATTGATATGATCAAATAGTACACTACTACTCATTCGGCTCCATAACTTCCCGCTAATTTAGCTTTTTTTGGTCATTCATTTTCTTTATTTACATTCTTTTTTTTATTTTTCTCAGTATCTAATGCATGTTAGTAAAGTAATAGAAGAAATTGAGCATAAATATAACGGTAAAACCACCACGACAACCTTATAGGACTCGTGCCAATAAGAAAGTCATGGAAGAGTGGGAAGAAGTACAAGAGGCAATGAAAGCTGACATCTCCCAACTAAAAGACCAAATAAGCCAAATTCTGGAAACGTTAAAAGCCTTGAAGACCACTGGAGAAACTCCTACTATTAGAAACAAAGAAGGAACCTTTTCCTACAACTTGGGCTTCTACTCAGGGATGGACCCTAATGCATACACATCTCATCAAGACACTCAACCACAACCCTTTCCTCCATATGGTCTGCCCCTAGGATATACTCCATCAACCGAAGAAAACCCTGAGGGGGATCAAGTTATACTCACTGCAAATCATGCGAGTAACAACAAGCCTCAAGCAAGTACTCACGATCATACTTCGATCTCAATTCAAACTCATGCATCCACCAACCATGTGTCTTCAACCCATGTGGAAGGAGGAAATGTGAATGGAAAAACTAGTCAAGTTATTATGCAGAAAAAGGCTTTGCATTTGACGATGGGAAAAGAATCCCAAAAGATAATTGTTGAAGATCTTGAGGCAAGAGGTAAGTTGGAAATTCTAGAGCAAAGGCTGAGGGTCATAGAGGGAACAGGAAATTATGGATTTGGTGATGCTGCGAGGTTATGCTTAGTTCCATATGTGACAATGCCACCAAAGTTCAAGGTTCCAGAGTTTGAAAATTATAAAGGAACCACTTGTCCAAAGAGCCATTTAACTATGTATTGTAGGAAGATGGTTGCACATGCCTATGATGATAAGATGTTGATCCATTTCTTTTAAGATAGCTTGGCAGGCAGGCTCTTAATTGGTACATGCATCTCGAACTCGCCCGAATTCGATCATGGAAAGACATAGTAGATGCATTCTTGAAGCAAGATAAGTACAATGTTGATATGGCTCCGAATAGGTTGTAGTTGCAAAGTATGACAAAGAAGGAGTCTTAGACCTTCAAAGAGTGTGTTCAATGTTAGAGAGAAGTAGATGCACAAGTAGAACCTCCTCTACATGACAAGGAGATGGTAGTTATGTTCATAGACACCTTACAATCTCCCTTTTATGATCATATGCTTGGTAGTGTTTCTTCAAATTTCACAGATGTTATTGTAATTGGGGAAAGAGTAGAAATTGGAATGAAGAGTGGGAAAATTGCACATGGCCCGTCTGCGGCATCAAGTGCAAAAAAAGTCAGGATTTAATTTTGGAAAGCAGAAGGAAGCCGAAGCTCATGCAACATCTTCAGCATCAACATGGGCAAAATATACTCCAGTTTCTTGTGGACATCCACATCCCACAACTCAATTTCCATATGTTAGAAATAAACGACAGTGTAAAAATTAAGAGGGGGGTGAATGGATTTTTAAGAGACTTTTTCCCTTTAAAATAATTTTCCAGATTTTAAATAAATGTTCTAAAACCAAGATGCGGATTTTCCTTAACCTTTGATGAGCGCAGTTTGAATTGCAATTGTTAATATGATCCATAATAAAATAAAGAGATAGGGAAAGATAAAGAACACAGAGATTTATACTGGTTCGGATTTAGCCAATCCTACGTCCAGTTCCCAATCACCATAAATAAAGATAAAGGAAACACCTCCTTAGACACACTAAGGATGAAACACCTCCTCAGACACACTGAGGATGATTCCCACCTCTCTTGACACACAAGAGATGAACACACCTCCCTTAGAATAGATCCAAGTGATGAATTTTACCCATTCAGAAAAACAGTAAAAGAAAACTCCTGATTGAGTGCTGGAATGAAAGCTTAAGCACAAAGATCACCACTTCTAAAGACTTAGATCAACCTTGAGAGAGCAAGAAAGCGGTTTGAGAAACTTTAGCGCAAGAACACTTTGAATATTGTGTTTAATTAGATGTGTTGAACCTAAGACATTCTCTTTCATTTTATAATTCGAAAATACTCCAAAGTTTCCATTCTTAGGTTGATTCAGCATTGAATTCGCAAAAACAACGTATTTAATCGATTATCTAAAAGGTTTAATTGATTATATCAGAGTTAAAAACTCGAAAACTCATTTTGCCTGATATAATCGATTAGATTAAGGCCATAATCGATTAGATTAAGGCCATAATCGATTATATTAACCCAGAATCAATATAATTGATTATCAAAAACACTTAATCGATTATTTTGTTCGTTAAACTATTTTGATTCAAATTTTAAGAGAAATAATCAATTAGACTTCGTATCTTAATCGATTAAAAGCGTAGAAAAACGTTTTTGCGAGAAAATGACTTGCTCTCAAGTTTGAAATGGTCTTGAATGGGATTTATGACTTACTCTTTTCATCCTTCACTCAAAATAGAAACTTCTAAACTTGAAACTCCAGCACTTTGAGAAAATCTTCATCAATCTTCTCTCTTGAAAGCTTTAAACATCTTTTATGCCTTGCCTTTTTCATCAAGCAACCTTCCTTTGTGAGATGACACAAGTCTTTAATGTTGTTTAGAGAACTTTAAATCTTCATCATCAAAACTTTTAATCTTCATGATATATTGAGAGAACTTCATCAACACTTGAACTTGAAATATGCCAACACCATATGTTGCTAATGTCATGGCTGCTTATCACTCTCCACCTCACCAAATTGGAACATTCTTTCAATCCCAAGCTAACCACCAAACACAGTCTAGCCATAATTTGACACCACCTACCAATCAAACATGGAAGCCTAATCTTAACCCAAATTTTGACTAAGACCCTGATCAAGGCTTAAACCAGAAAAAGGGTTTTAACCAAGATAGGAGGTTTGAAAATTTCACTCCTATTCCAATGACATATACAAAATTGCTACCACACCTTCTCCGCAACGCATTAGTTGTTGTATATCCTGTGAGACTGTTGCAACCCCCGTATCCTAAGAGTTATGATGCAAATGGAAAATGTGATTATCGTGGTGGGGTTATCGGACATTCCACTAATAGATGTTTAGCTCTTAATCGTAAGGTAGAATCATTGATAGATTTAGGGTGGTTGAGTTTCAAAGAAGATAAACCTAGTATTGATAACAATCCCTTATCAGGACATGGGGATGCTTCGTCAAATGTTACTGGAAAGGAAAATGGATATCAGCTGGTGAAGAAGGTAGATGAAGTCAAGACTCCTATAAGTTTTGTTTTCAATGAGTTATGTAAGCACGGAATGATACAATCTGAATATGGTGACGCAGATGCATGTGGCCTCCATCCTAAGGCACAACATCCTATTGAGCAGTGTGAAGAGTTTAAGGAAATGTAGCAAAACTAAATGGATATGCACCTAGTGCAAATTAGCTATAAGAGGGATGATGAAGAAGTTTTGATGCAATCCAATGAAGAGGGAGATTTCGTAGCGCCCAAGCCATTATGATTCTTTTCACTAAGAATAAACCTCCCTTCATGCCTCAGAAACATCAACCTTTGGTAGTACAAGCACCATCTTCCTTTTCTAACAAGGATAACAAGGCAGTCCCATGGAAGTATAATGCAAAAATGGTGAATGAAGGACAACAGGAGGAATCAATGAATAAGGTTCCTAATGTTGACACTGCAGCTGTTAGCAACATATCGGGAATAGGTGATATGACTAGAAGTGGTTGTTGCTTTACACCACCTGAGCTAACGAGGGAAACAAATTACAAGGATAAAAGAAGATATGAGAAAGTTATGGCGGAAGAGGCAAAAAAGTTCTTGAAAGGAAAAATAGTGCCAATTGATGAAGACCCCAAGAAGGATGAGGGGCAAGTGAGGAAAGAAGTATCTGATGAGGAAGCTTGTGAGTTCCTCAAGTTTATTCAACAAAGTGAGTATAAGGTAGTGGATCAGCTAAATCATATGCCAGCTAGAATTTCCTTGTTGGAGTTGTTAAGGAATTCTACAACTCATAGAAATTTGTTAATGGAAATCTTGATTGAGGCTTATGTGGAGCAAGACATATCTCTTGATAAGTTTGGACAATTGTTGGCAATATTACTGCTAGCAACTACCTCACTTTTACTGATGATGAGATTCCAACCGAGGGAGAGGACACAATAAGGCTCTTCATGTATCTGTCAAATGTCTCGATCATTTTATAGCACGAGTGCTCATAGATAATGGCTCCTTCTTGAATGTGATGCCAAAAACCACTTTGGAAAAGTTACCTTGTGATGGAGCCCATATGAGACCAAGTGTTATGGTTGTGAGAGCTTTCAATGGTAGTTGAAGAGAGGTGGTCGGAGAAATTGAACTCCCAGCGCAGATAGGGCCATGCGTTTTTCAAATAGTGTTTCAAGTAATGGATATCGTGCCTGCTTATAGTTTCTTGTTGTGTTGTCCCTGGATCCATTCTGCAGGGGTGGTCCCTTCCACTCTAAACCAGAAGCTGAAATTTGTGATGGGGGATAAGTTGATCATAGTATCTGGGAAAAAAGATTTGATAGTGAGTGGACCATCATCCACCCTTTTAAGGATGTTTTCGCCTGGTCCTACCAAGATACGCCTGGGCTAGATCCCGCTATAGTGCAACACAAACTTCCGTTAAAACCTGAATGTCCCCCAGTTAGACAAAAATTGAGAAGAATGAAACATGAGATGCCTCTAAAGATAAAAGAGGAAGTGATAAAACAATTTGATGCTAGTTTCTTAGCAGTAGCAAAGTATCCTAAATGGGTAGCTAATGTAGTCCCAGTCCCAAAGAAGGATGGAAAAATCCAAATGTGTGTGGATTATCGAGACTTGAATCGGGTTAGCCCCAAAGATAATTTTCCTTTACTGCATATTGACACTTTGGTTGACAACATCGCACAATTTTCGCTTTTCCCCTTTATGGATGGCTTCTCTGGCTATAATCAAATTAAAGTGGCACCCAAAGACATGGAGAAAACCACATTTGTCACATTGTGGGAAACATTTTGTTATAAGGTGATGTCATTTGGACTAAAGAATGCAGGAGCAACTTATCAAAGAGCCATGGTGACTTTGTTTCATGATATGATGCACAAGGAGATTGAAGTTTATGTGGACGATATGATTGCCAAATCCAGGACAGAGGATGAGCATATTATTAATCTACTGAGGTTGTTTAAGAGGTTAAAGAAGTTTAAGATTAGACTAAACCCCGCTAAATGCATTTTTGGCGTGAAATCTGGAAAATTGTTAGGATTTGTAGTCAGCCAAAAAGGAATAGAAGTTGATCCCGACAAGGTGCGAGCAATTCTAGAAATGCCAGCACCCCACATAGAAAAAGAAATTCTCTTAGGTAGATTAAACTACATTGCTAGATTTATCTCCCAGCTAATTGCCACATGTGAGCCAATATTCAAGTTGTTGCGCAAGAATCACGTCATGGAGTGGAATGAAGATTGTCAAACAGCATTTGAGAAGATCAAACAGTATTTACGAGAGCCTCCTACACTGGTCCCACCAATACCAGGGAAACCCCTTATACTATATTTGACAGTATTGGATGAATCAATGGGTTTGTTTTGGGTCAATATGATGAAACAGGTAAAAAAGAGCATGTTATTTATTACTTAAGTAAAAAATTCACAAGTTGTGAGCAAAGATATTCTTTGTTAGAGAGAACTTGTTGTGCATTAGCATGGGCATCTCACCGACTAAGACAATATATGTTGAGTCACACCACTTGGTTGGTATCTAAATTAGACCTAATCAAGTATATTTTTGAGAAACCAGCCCTTACTGGTAGAATAGCTCGATGGCAGATGTTATTGTCAGAATATGACATCTTGTATCTCACCCAAAAATCTATCAAAGGCAGTGCTTCAGCAAAATACTTGGCTCACCAACTCATCGATGATTATCAACCCATGCAATTCGAGTTTCCTGATGAAGATATTTTAGTGCTCTTTGATGAAAGTGAAATTGGTTCAGATAAGAACAAATGGACATTATTCTTTGATGGGGCCTTGAATGCATTAGGACATGGAATTGGGGAAGTACTCATATCTCCAAAAAACCAATACATTCCAATGATAGCAAGGTTGTGTTTCAGTTGTACTAACAATGTCGCCGAATATGAAGCCTGTGTTATGGGCGTTCTGGCAGCAATTGATCAAAAGCGAAAAATTTAGAAGTATATGGTGATTCAACAGGTCATCCACAAATTAAGAGGAGAATGGGAAACGTGGGATAAAAAATTGATGCCTTATTAGGCCTACATCGAAGGATTGATGGAGTATTTTGATACAATTATATTTCACCATATTCCTAGAGAGGATAATCAGTTGGTTGATGCTTTAGCCACCTTGTCATCAATGTTTGAACTAAATCAAGACGAAGAGCTACCATTGATAAGAATGGAGAGTCATGAACAACCTGCCTATTTCTTTTTAATTGAAGAGGAGTCAGATGGGAAACCTTGGTAATTTGACATCAAAGGCTACCTCAAAGATTGAGAATATCCTGAAACAGCATCTGAAAATGATAAGAGGACATTAAGAAGACTAGCCTCAAGTTTCCTACTAAACAGAGATGTTCTTTATAAGAGAAATCACGATATGGTACTCCTCAGATGCACTGATGCAAAAGAGGCAGAACAAATAGTAAAGGAAGTTCACGAGGGGTCTTTTGGAACTCATATGAACTGTCATGTCATGGCAAGAAAGATTTTGAGGGCCGGTTACTTCTGGTTAACAATGAAAAATGATTGTTGCATCCATGTGCGAAGATGTCACAAGTGTCAGGCATATGCTGATAACATCAATATGCCACCTACACAATTGAATATTTTGATAGCACCGTGGCCTTTCTCAATATGGGGAATAGACGTTATATGGGGCTATAGAGCCAAAAGCCTCAAACGAACATTGCTTGATAATAGGTGCGGAAATATATCAAGAAGGGGGGATTGAATTGATATAAGAATTTATTTGAAAACTATTAAGTTTCAGAAATTTACTGATGCAGTTCAGAGCAAAATAGTTTACTGTTTACAGTGAATTAGTCGATTAGTTCAACATACAGATATTAAAAGATGATGAAAGATAAGAAAGGAAACACCAGGAATTATACTGGTTCACTCTTAAACAAGAGTTACATCCAGTTGCAGATCTGTAACTCTAACAGATCCTTAATCACTAATAAATATCAAGCCTTTACAAAAAACCTTTTCTAAAGACTACAAGAATAACAAAGAACCAATTCTAAACCCTATAGAAATTGATCTTTAAACCCTGACTCACACAGAGTCAATGTGATCACCCCAATCACAGAAATAGGGTTCGCAACCCCACTGAAAAATCTCAACACATAGATCAAAAGAATACAGTAAAATGTGAAAACAAGACTCTCTTGAAAAACTGAAACTTTAAAAGAATTCTCTGCAGACTTTTCTTGATCCTTTGTACTCTGATCTTTGGCTATTCTTTCAGTATTCTCTCGTGTTTTGAGTCTTCCTTGAGAGTTGTATTTATAGGCAAAGAGAGGAGCCTCAAGTCGCACTTTGCTGTTTTCTGCATAAAAGGAAACCTGGAACGAAACAGTTGACTAAACAACAGAACAGTTAGCTATTTTCATTAAAACCAAATTCCTGATACATTAATGGAAATAGTCGACTGATATAGCAAAATTAATTGACTAATTGACGTTTAATAAAAACAGCAGACTATTATATCTCAATTAGCTAACTATTAACAGATAATCTAACATCTTTTCTAAGCTGCATAATCATCAAACAATCATCAAAGTTCCAGCAACATGCTTAAACATCATCAAATCCAAAATTATCAACAAACTCCCCCTATTTGATGATGGCAACCTGCAAAACCTGTGAAAATCAAAGAGAATAGATGGAAGATTATCTCCCCCTTTGACATTAGCAAATAGGTGCAGTTATAGCAGATATAAGCAGGTTATAATGTAGAAAACATAAGTGCAAATTATATTACAGACCCAAATAATTGTTAAGAAAGCAACAGCATAATAGCGAAAATATGAAATGCATAAGCTGCAGAGATTAAGCTTCATCATCGTCATCTTCATCATCCTCATCATCATCATCATCTTCATCAGCAACATCCTCTTCCATGGCAGCTGTGTTTGGTGCAGAGGTTTCTTCAAAGCTATCCACTGAAACTTGAAGTTCAGAAAGTTGTTGTTAAATAAGCTCAATTTCATAATCTAAATTTGTGAACCTGGCAACCATGGTTTCATGGGTATTTCTCTGCATAGAAGCAAGAACATTCAGTCGAGAAATTAACATCCTTTCAAATTCAGACATTGGAATGCCTTGGTATGCAGGAGGTGCTGAATAGGGAACGATCTGGTATGCAGAAAAGTCTTAATGATTCCCTGATGAAGTGTCATCATTGATAGATGATCTTGGTGCAGAAGAGGAGGATCCAGCTGCAAATATCCACTCATCATTGACCTTTGACAGACCCATCTTCCTGAGATAGTAGTTGTCAAAGAGATGCTTATGATTGATGATTCTTGTGGTTTCTCCTTCTGTTGGAATGTTGAAGTGGTCCAGTATTTTTGAGATGAAGATAGCATAAGGGAGCTTGTGGTCATTGAGACGTTTGGCTTTGAACATATGCCCTTTGATTACATACACCCAGTTCACCTTGATGTTGTTCTTCATGCAATGAATCAAGGCTAAGTCTTCTTCCATGAGTTGAGCATGATTACTCCCCCTAGGTATAAGCTGCCAAGCAATAATAAAAGCCAATAATCTCTCATCACGTTTCATCTTACCAACATTGTACTTCAGAACTGCTGCTTCATCTGCATTTCGCATGCAGGATTTAAATACAGAATCCTTGTTAAAGTCAGGCACAGATGAGGTATTCCCTTTGCTAATCTTCACTCCTTCATTTTTCAGTCCAGTTATCCTTCTCCATAAGGAATTATCTATCCTTATTTCTTTCCTCTTACTTGAGATATCAGCACATTGTTCTCTGCTTTCAGGCTAGCATAAAACAGCTTAATTAAATCAATGTAGAAGTTACCTTCCATTTCCACAAACTGTCTTAGCCCCTGTGTTTGAAGAGCATTCTTCACAAAAATCAGATTTTCATTGTTCAACCAGTTGAACTTCAGAATTTTTTGGAATGAGAACCAGCTTCCTCTGCATCTTTATCTCCAAAGATTTAATGATTTCATTTCCTTCTTCATGCTCTGATTCAGTTTCTTCTTCTGAATCACTTTCTGCAGCAGGCATAGGTGTAGGAAGTTTCACACGAACTTTGTATCTCTTGGGAAATTTGCAATAGCAGGGTTGGAGGATCCCGCAGCTGATTCTGGAATCCTTATGGGCTGTGCTGGAGACCCAGAGGTGGAACCTCTGTTCTTGTTTTGAGTTGTTCTAGCTGGTGGTTATGCAGTCTATGTAGGCATGCGATTTCTGGAAGATTTTCTAAGCCTTTGAAAAGCATTAGCTATGGGTGCATCAGAGTCATCATCGCTTTCAACTAGAAAATACTCATTAGTAGACATTTTGATTGAGAAAATGCAGCAATAGAGTGATGCACAGATATGGTATTTGATATGCAGAAGAATTAGATTTATATAGAGAGATTGAGAGGCATGGTCAAACGAATATTAATTGTGAATATTTTGAACAGATATGCACTCAATTACTGATGCTCAAGGTCAGAAAATGCAGAAGGAATATGTTGAGAAATGGAAATTCAGTTTTGCAAAACCAATAAAGCAACATCACATGCATCTAAAACTGTTCCATCTTTGAATAACAGTGGACCTATGTACGAATTGGTCTTTGACAGATTAGGTTTAGTTTGAATTTGAAGGAATTAAACTGATTTGCTTGAAAACCCAATTGAATTTAATTGCAGTAAATGAAATTAGTCAACTAGTCAAAGCAATTAATAAACTATTCTGACATAAATAACAGCAGTAGGCACATTTAATGAAATAAGTCAGTTATTTCATAGAAATTAACAGACTATTTTATGCAGCAGTATAGCATTATTGTCAGTTAAGTGAAATAAGTCAACTATTTCACAGAATTAACAAATTGTTTAATGCAGCAGAAAATCAATTAAGAAAGATTATTGATGTTTAGGATTCCTAATTCATTTCTTAGTTTGAAAAACCTGTCACGAGCTAGAGGTTTAGTGAAAATGTCAGCTAATTGGTCATTAGTTGAAATGAAATCAATCCTACAATCTTTCTTTTCAATGTGATCTCTTATGAAATGGTGCCTAATTTCAATATGCTTAGTTCTAGAATGCTGAATGGGATTCTTAGTTAGATTAATTGCACTGGTATTATCACAAAGAATAGGAATATCAGAAAGATGTAAATCAAAATCACATAGTTGTTGTTTTAACCAGAGAATTTGAGCAGTGCAACTTCCAGCAGCAATGTATTCAGCTTCAGCTGTAGATAATGCTACACAAGCTTGTTTCTCGTTGGTCCATGATATCAAGCAATTCCCAAAGAGATGGCATGTTCCACTTGTGCTTTTTCTATCCAATTTGCAGCCTACAAAATCAAAATCAGTATAGCCAACTAAATTCAGTTCATTACCAGTGGAATACCATAGCCCAACATTCACTGCTCCTTTGAGGTATTTGAAAATTTGTTTTGCTGCAGTGAGATGTGATTCCTTTGGATTGGCTTGAAATCTTGCACATATGCACACAGCAAACATTATGTCAAGTCTGCTAGCTGTTATGTACAGCAACGAACCAATCAATCCTCTGTACATAGTTGCATCAACTGATTTTACTTTTTCATCCAAGTCAAGATAGCAACTTGAAGACATAGGAGTAGAAGCTTCTTTGTAGCTTTCCATGCTGAACTTCTTCAATAACTCATTGCAGTATTTTGTTTGATTTATGAATGTTCCATTATGCAGCTGTTTAACCTGCAATCCTAAGAAGAAATTTAACTCTCCCATAATGGACATCTCAAATTCACCTTTCATAGAATCTGCAAATTCTTGGCAAAGAGATCGATTAGATGAACCAAAAATAATATCATCAACATAAATCTGCACTAATATGAGTTCATTATCAACTTTCTTAGTAAAAAGAGTTTTGTCAATAACTCCTCTTTTAAAGCCTTGTGATATGAGGAAAGTTGTAAGTCTTTCATACCATTGTCTAGGTGCTTGTTTGAGACCATACAAAGCCTTTTTTAGTTTGTATACATGATTAGGAAGTTTAAAATCAACAAAACTAGGTGGCTGTTCAACATACACATCTTCATTAATGAAGCCATTTAGAAAAGCACTCTTGACATCCATTTGAAAAAGTTTGAAACCTTTAAGACAAGCAAAAGCAAGCAACAGTCTAATAGCTTCTAATCTAGCTACAGGTGCATAGGTTTCATCAAAATCAATACCTTTTTCTTGGTTATAGCCTTTAGTAACTAATCTAGCTTTGTTCGTAGTAATTATTCCATTTTCATCAAGCTTGTTCCTAAAAACCCATTTAGTTCCTATAACATTCATGTTATTATTTCTAGGTACAAGAAACGAAACATCATTTCTGACAAACTGATTTAAATCATCATGCATAGCAGAAATCCAGTTGTTATCAAGCAAAGCATCATTTATGTTTTTAGGTTCAATTTGAGACACAAAAGCCATGTGATTGCAGAAATCATTCAAAGAATTTCGAGTTGTAACTCCCTTTTCAACGTTTCCAATGATGTTATCCAGTGACAGTCCTTTCTGAGTTCTCCAGGATTTGGATAAATCATTGTCTGTTGTAGAGTAGTCGACTGTTCCAGAATTATAGTTGACTGTTTCAGTTCGTCTGTCAGCATCAGCAGATTTTTCTGCATAATCTTCATTCTTTTCTGATTTTTCAGACTTTTCATCATCTGAACCTGCAGGGAAATTACCTTTTCTCTCTTTTTGACATAAGAGCTCATCAAATACAACATGAATTGATTCTTCTACAGTCAAGCTCTTTTTGTTAAAAACACGATAGGCTTTGCTATTCATAGAATAACCTAAGAATATACCATCATCAGCTTTTTCATCAAACTTGCCTAAAGATGCTTTTCCATTGTTTAAACACAGTTCTTGATGGACCAAATAGATCAAGATGCAATAGCTCAAGTGGTCTCCTTGTTGAGATGATGTTCTTTGACTCAAATGAGTTTCTTGATTGCTTTCCTTTTTGGCAATATGCACACACTTTGTCTTTCACGAATTTGACATTTGGAAGACCTCTAACTAGGCTTTTGCAGCTGATTTTGTTTAATAACTGCATGTTAATATGTCCACATCTTCTATGCCAAAGCCAACCTTCATCTTCTTTGGTCAACAAGCATATATTCTTCAGATTTGAGGGCTCAATGTCCAACATATATACATTGTTTGTTCTTCTTCCAATGTGCACAATATCTGCAGTTTTACAGTTGTATATAACACAAAATTCTGCATCAAAAGTGACCTTCATACCTTTGTCACATAGTTGACTAATACTTAGCAGATTGTGTTTCCATCCTTCAACAAAGAGTACATCCTTTATCTGTGAAGAGTAGTTTCCTACATCTCCAGAACCTTTGATTTTACCCTTGCTATTATCTCCAAAAGTAACAGAACCAGCTTCATATGCCTTGAAATTTATCAGCTTTGATTTGTCACCTGTCATATGTTTAGAGCAACCACTATCTAAATACCATAAAGCTCTCTTTGCTCTTTGACAGATCTGCAAAACAAAGTTAGTTTAGATATATAGGTCCCCAAAACAGGTTGGGTCCTTTAGAGTTAGGAATAGCATATGATTTGGGTTTCCAATAGTATTCACCTCTTGAAATGCCAAAATTCTTGATATAGCAATATCTAGATATATGTCTAGTTTTCAAGCAATAAGAACACTTTTTAAATCTGTTACTTGTATAAGATTTATACTTTGAAGCATGATAATGTTTTGCAGACTTTCCATATCCAAGACCATTTCCGTTATAGTATCCAATTTGAGAATTTAATAATTGATTAAGCGTATTATGTCCCAATTGAAATCTTCCCAATGTTTTAATCAGATAACCAACTTTATCTTGGAGATTTTTACAGTTTTCGCGCTTAGCAGAATTGATTTTATCACATTCAGACTTATCAGATTCTATCTGGTTTTCTAGTTCCAGGACTTTGTCTTTTAGTTGACTGTTTTCATCTTTTAGTCTGCTATTCTGATTTTCCAGTTCCTGTAATTTATTTTCTAGCCAACTGTTTAGACCTTTTAGTCGATTAATTTGATGATCCTGCTTTCTTGCTTCATCATGCAGTTCTTTGAATACATCTAACAAGGTGTCATAATTCTCACTAAGATCAGTTTCACAAATACTCACTTGGCTTGATGTTTCTTCATTCGCAACAAGGCACAGATTAGCTTGATTTTTAGATTCAAAATCTGAAGTTGATGACTTGCTGGAATCACTTTCATCCCAGGCCATGTATGCTTTCTTCCCTTTCTTGAAGTGAGGAATACGTTTTTCTCTGTCTTTTCTTTCTTTTCTTTCTGGGCTTCTTTCTTTTCCTTGATTCAAGAGAGGACAATCCATCTTGACATGTCCTAGCTGCCCACAATTAAAACAGGAGAAATTAGAGGAATTGAAATCAGATTTTCTGGTGTACCTTTTCTGGTTTTCTTGAAATCTGTCTTTTGAATTACTCTTCCTCTTTAGAAACTTTCCAAAAATTTTAACAAGCATAGCAAATTCTGTACTATCATTTTCGTCCTCTTCATCACTCTTTAAGCATTCCTTGGCTTTTAATGCAAGGCTTTTGTTCTTTTTATCAAAACTCTCCAGCTGATCAAGCCTGCTCAATTCCAGTTCATGTTCCCTCAGTTTCCCAAACAATGTGGTTGTATTCATGGCAGATAAGTCCTTTGTTTCAATGATTGTAGTGACTTTTGGTTGCCAGCTTCTATTTAGGCACTTGAGAACCTTAATGTTGAGTTCTTCATCAAATTTCTTTTCGAGACCCAGCAGATGGTTCACAATATGTGTAAAGCATTTCTGCACGTCTTGAATACTCTCTCCAGGTTGCATCCTAAATAATTCATATTCTTGGATGAGGGTGTGCTTTCTTGATCTCTTAACCTCTGATGTACCTTCATGGGTAACTTGTAGAATATCCCACATTTCTTTTGCAGTTGTGCATTGAGAGACCCTGAAAAAGTCATCAAGATTTAAAGCAGATGTTAGAAGGTTTTTGGCCTTACTGTCAAATTCAGCTTTTCTGTTTTCTGCATCAGTCCATGTTTCCCATGGCTTTTCAATTAATTTTCCATCTTCAACCTTCACTGTTGGAATCTAAGGACCATTGATCACAGCATCCCAAATGCCTCTATCTACAGATTCAAAGAATATCTTCATTCTTGCCTTCCAGAAGGGATAGTTTGCTCCAACAAAGAGTGGAGGTGTGTTGGTAGATGCTCCTTCAGCAAAGGGTAGCTTATCACCCATCTTGGATCTTTCTTGAATATCTTTCAATTACCTGCTCTTGATACCAATTGTTAGGTGCGAAAATATATCAAGAAGGGGGGTTTAATTGATATAAGAATTTATTTGAAAACTATTAAGTTTCAGAAATTTACTGATGCAGTTCAGAGCAAAATAGTTGACTGTTTACAGTGAATTAGTCGATTAGTTCAACATACAGATATTAAAAGATGATGAAAGATAAGAAAGAAAACACCAGGAATTATACTGGTTCACTCTTAAACAAGAGCTACATCCAGTTGCAGATCTGTAACTCTAACAGATCCTTAATCACTAACAAATATCAAGTCTTTACAAAAAACATTTTCTAAAGACTACAAGAATCACAAAGAACCAATTCTAAACCCTATAGAAATTGATCTTTAAACCCTGACTCACACCGAGTCAATGTGATCACCCCAATCACAGAAATAGGGTTCGCAACCCCACTGAAAAATCTCAACACAGAGATCAAAAGAATACCGTAAAATGTGAAAACAAGACTCTCTTGAAAAACTGAAACTTTAAAAGAATTCTTTGCAGACTTTTCTTGATCCTTTGTACTCTGATCTTTGGCTATTCTTTCAGTATTCTCTCGTGTTTTGAGTCTTCCTTGAGAGTTGTATTTATAGGCAAAGAGAGGAGCCTCAAGTCACACTCTGCTATTTTCTGCATAAAAGGAAACCTGGAACGAAACAGTTGACTAAACAACAGAACAGTTAGCTATTTTCATTAAAACCAAATTCCTGATACATTAATGGAAATAGTCGACTGATATAGCAAAATTAGTTGACTAATTGACGTTTAATAAAAACAGCAGACTATTATATCTCAATTAGCTAACTATTAACAGATAATCTAACATCTTTTCTAAGCTGCATAATCATCAAACAATCATCAAAGTTCCAGCAACATCCTTAAACATCATCAAATCCAAAATTATCAACACTTGATCTTAGTTGCAATTGATTATTTTACCTAGTGGGTTGAGGCTGCTTCATACACCAACGTGACAAAGAGTGTGGTAATAAAATTCATAAATGTTAGAAATAGACGGCAGTGTAAAAATCAAGAGGGGGGTGAATTGGATTTTTAAGAAACTTTTTCCCTTTCAAATAAATTTCCAGATTTTAAATAAATGTTTTAAAACCAGGATGTGGATTATCCTTAACCTGTGATTAGCGCAGTTTGAATTGCAATTGTTAATATGATCCATAATAAAAAGAGATAGGGAAAGAGAAAGAACACAGAGATTTATACTGGTTCGGATTATGCCAATCCTACGTCCAGTTCCCAATCACCACAAACGCGTGATGATCACCCCACTATCTTTAATTGAAATTACAAACACCAATTCATGCAATAACAAATAAAGATAAAGGAAACACCTCCTTAGACACACTAAGGATGAAACACCTCCCCAGACACACTAAGGATGATTCTCACCTCTCTTGACACACAAGATATGAACACACCTCCCTTAGAACAGATCCAAGGGATGAATTTTCCCGTTTATAAAAAAAATAAAAAGAATACACCTGATATAGTGCTGGATAGAAAGCTTAAGCACAAAGATCACCACTTCCAAAGACTTGATCAAACTTGAGAGAGCAAGAAAGCGGTTTTGAAAAGCTAAGGCGCAAGAGCACTTTGAATATTTTTTGTTTTATCAGATGTGTTGAACCTAAGACATTCTCTTTCATTTTATAATTCGAAAATGCTCCGAAGTTTCCATTCTTAGGTTGATTTAGCATTGAATTCGCAAAAACGACTTATTTAATCGATTATATAAAAAGCTTAATCGATTATATCATGTTTAAAAACTGGAAAACTCATTTTGCCTGATATAATCGATTAGATTAAGGCCATAATCGATTATATCAACCCAGAATCAATATAATCGATTATCAAAAACACTTAATCGATTATTTAGTTCGTTAAACTATTTTTATTCAAATTTTAAGTGAAATAATCGATTAGACTACGTATCATAATCAATTAAAAGCGTAGAAAAACGTTTTTGCGAGAAAACTACTTCCTCTCAGGTTTGGAAAGGTCTTGAATGGGATTTATGACTTACTCTTTTCATCCATCACCCAAAACAGAACCTTCTAAACTTGAAACTTCAGCTCTTGAGAAAATCTTCATCAATCTTCTCTCTTGAAAGCTTTTAACACTCTTTATGCCTGGCCTTTTCCATCAAGCAACCTTCCTTTGTGAGATGACACAAGTCTTTAATCTTGTTTAGAGCACTTTAAATCTTCATCATCAAAACTTTAAATCTTCATGAAATGTCTAGAGGACTTCATCAACACTTGTTCTTGAAATATGCTAACAATAAAAAAGGAGCTTATGTAGGTATGGACTACCTAGCAAGATTATTACAGATAATGCCACCAATTTGAATAATAAAATGATGAACAAGTTGTTTGAAAACTTCAAGATCCAACATCATAATTCTTCCCCTTATCGTCCGAAAATTAATGGGGCAGTTGAGGCCGCTAATAAAAACATCAAGAAAATCATACAAAAGATGGTGGTGACATATAAGGACTGGCATGAAATGGTTCCTTTTGCTCTGCATGGATTCCGCACTTCAGTTCGAACATCAATAGGGGCAACCCCATTTTCATTAGTATATGGAATGGAGGCAGTGCTTCCCTTCAAAGTGGAAATTCCTTCTTTAAGAGTTTTGATAGAAACCAAACTAGAAGAAGCGGAATGGGTTCAAGCCCGATTTGATCAGCTCAATCTTATTGATGGGAAGAGGCTAAATGCAATATGTCAGGGCCAACTATATCAAAGAAGGATGAAAAAAGCATTTGAGAAAAAAGTTTGTCCTCGAGAATTGTTGAAGAAAATTGTGCCTATACAAAAGGATCATAGAGGGAAATGGACTCCAAACTATCAAGGGCCATACGTGGTGAAGAAATCTTTATCTGGAGGAGCCCTAATTCTCACCAAAATGGATGGCAAGGACTTACATCTTCCAGTCAATTCAGATGTAGTGAAGAAGTATTATGCATGAGGTGATCTCATAGAAACTAACCTTTTTGCGAAAGGATATTGACATTGTTTATTTTACAGACATACTAGAATTTGCTTTATTTTGATAGGTTATTGCACTTTTTTTTATCAAATCATTGTATATTCTCATAAATATCATTAATCATGAGTTTTCCAGTACCATTCTATTTACATTCTATGTGATACTAATACTTGAATGTTTGTTCATTGATTAAGACAATGGGGTTAGTTCGCAGAATAAGTAATTTCTATGAAATCTTGGTTGAGCCAAGTTCTGAAGGGTGTCGCAAAATAAATAAATAGTTAGGAAAAAGATTGATTGTTGAGTTAATTGTTCTTCTTAACAAATCATCAAATTCATGATGTTCAAAACAAAATAAAAAGAGGAAATAAAATAGAGAATAATGCCTTGGAATGTCATCTCTCTTCTTGGTCTAATGTTAGCATATTTCAAGACCAAGTGTTAATGAAGTCTTCCAGAGTTTTTATGAAGTCTTAAAGTTTTGATGATGAAGATTTTGTTAAATAAAGACGGCAGTGTAAAAACCAAGAGGGGGGTGAATTGGATTTTTAATCAACTTTTTCCCTTTAAAATAAATTTCCAGATTTTTGAATTACTTTCAAAAACTAGGATGCGGATTTTCCTTAACCTTTGATTAGTGCAGTTTGAGTTGCAATCGTTAATATGATCCACAATAAAAAGAGATAGGGAAAGAGAAAGAACACAGAGACTTATACTGGTTCAGATTAAGCCAATCCTACGTCCAGTTCCCAATCACCACAAATGCGTGATGATCACCCCACTATCTTTAATTCAAATTACAAACACCAATTCATGCAATAACAAATAAAGATAAAGGAAACACCTCCTTAGACACACTAAGGATGAAACACCTCCCCAGACACACTGAGGATGAAACCCACCTCTCTTGACACACAAGAAATGAACACACCTCCCTTAGAACAGATCCAAGGGATGAATTTTCCCGTTTATAAAAATAGTAAAAAGAATACACCTGATAATAGTGCGGGATAGAAAGCTTAAGCATAAAGATCACCACTTCCAAAGACTTAATCAAACTTGAGAGAGCAAGAAAGCAGTTTTGAAAAGCTAAGGCGCAAGAACACTTTGAATATGTGTTGTTTTCATATGTTGTTTAACCTAAGACATTCTCTTTCATTTTATAATTCGAAAATGCTCCAAAGTTTCCATTCTTAGGTTGATTTAGCATTTATTTCACAAAAACAACTCATTTAATCGATTATATAAAAAGCTTAATCGATTATATCATATTTGAAAACTGGAAAACTTATTTACGTCGATATAATCGATTAGATTAAGGCCATAATCGATTATATTAACCCAGAATCAATATAATCGATTATCAAAAACACTTAATCGATTATTTAGTTCGTTAAACAATTTTAATTCAAATTTTAAGTTAAATAATCGATTATTTACGTATCATAATCGATTAAAAGCGTAGAAAAACGTTTTTGCGAGAAAACAACTTGCTCTCTTGTTTGGGAAGGTCTTGAATGGGATTTATGACTTACTCTTTCCATCCATCACCCAAAACAGAACCTTCTAAACTTGAAACTTCAGCTCTTGAGAAAATCTTCGTCAATCTTCTCTCTTGAAAGCTTTAAACGCTCTTTATGCCTTTCCTTTTCTACCAAGCAACCTTCCTTTGTGAGATGGCACAAGTCTTTAATGTTGATTGAATCACTTTAAATCCTCATCATCAAAACTTCAAGACTTCATTAAAATTCTGGAAGACTTCATTAACACTTGGTCTTGAAATATGCTAACAATCTCCCCCTTTTTGATGATGATAAAAAGAAACATAGAGACTTGTGATTGATATCCTGAAAATCTTGAAAATAATGTATGGATATCTCCATCATAAAAATTAGTCCACAAAGGAAATAAAGTAGGCAGTCATATAGCATTTAATTTTCAATTTGAATTTTGAAAAAGATATTTCAAGGAAATTAATGACTGGAAATTATTTCTAAAAACTCCCCCTTAAACTTTGCTCTTAATTGTAATTGTTTAAGATATATTAGGTAATTATTTGAAATATTTCCTAATGCTCCCCCTGAAATTAATTTTCTTAAATACTAGAGATATGGACATATTATCAATCAAAGTAAATATTTTTCTCCCCCTTTATTTTTGTCATTTTCAAAAAGATTACATATTCAGAGATTAATACAACAGAAGCAATTAAAATACACAGAAAATATAGAGGGGAAAAAATACAGCAGCTGAAAAAATAAAATTAAGCTAAGGGAATTAGTGAACTTGTAGCCTATTCAGTTTCTTCACTATCCCCTGCATCTTCTTCATCTTCCTCATCATCTACTACAGGCTGTTTGCCTCTGGAAGATCTAGCATTATCTTCTTCTGGAGAGACATCTTCAATCTCCAGCTTCCTTTCAACTCTATAAACTCGCCTATTAAGCCTTAGAGCTTGGAGCAAATGTCATCATAATGAGTTGTTTGGAGACTCATCATGGTGTCCATCCTTGAGAGAATATGTGCCTCCATTGATCCAGGTTGAGGTTGAGGTGGTGGTTCTTCATCTTCATCCATTGCAGCTTCCTCATCTCTTTGCTGGAACCTGTTGCCTTATTCAATAAGGCCCATGTGCCTTAGAACATTCTTACCTATTTTTGCTGTTGCTAAGCAAAATTTGCTTGTTTTCTCCTTCAAGATCTACACCTTTAGATTCTAATATCTTTTATATGAACACAGCATAGGGTAAAGCAAAAGATGATAGCCTAGTGGCTTTAAACATATTATCTAAAATAATAGAAGGCCAATCAATACTAACATTATTAAGAAAGCCATACATCAAGAGAATGTCTTCCTTGGTAAGTTGGGCATGATTGGTGCCTCTAGAAACAAGAATCCATACAATAACATAATGTAACATGCGCTCATTTAACTTAACATTACCAACTTTGTACAAGTTTTCTACTTGTAAGTTTGGATCCTTGCAGAATTTGCGAAACTCCACCAGCTTATTGAAGTCTTCAAAGCCATAAGTGATGTTTATGCCTCCTTGGGTGGATAATCCAGCAACATTATTTCACACCTCTTCATCAAGGTGAATTCGAACTCCTTTCACCTTGGTACTGGGACTAGCTGCCCTTGAAGTCAGATTCATGTAGAAAACTCTGACTAAGTCTGGATAATAAGCTCCTTCCATTTCTACAAAATTTTGCAAGCCACTTGCAACTAACAAATCCTAAAAAGTAAAACCATGAGTTTTGAAAAATTGACAAGATAAATATTTTGGAGTTAGAATCTTCCTGTCTTTCCATTTATTCACGTAGGCAATCTGCAGATCTTCATCAGAGATCCATCCAGCAAGAGTTGGTGGTCTCCTTTCTTGCTGTTGGGATGTCATGGGCTCCCTGCCTCTCCTCCTTGAGGGCATCTTTCTTCTCCTTTGATCAGCCATGTGGATGGGGAATGGACAAAAGAAAACACACAAACGAAATAGCACAGAACCAGAATAACACAGAACCAGAAATTCGCACTACAGAGGATATATCAGCAAAAAAAACCAACAAGAGTGAGAGAGGGTGAAAGTGGCACTTTAATTCTCAATCTAGCTATTTATAGGCAAAGAATCTGATCACAATTCATTGATTTAATGTAAATAGAGCCGTTAGGATTCTAATATAGCCGTTAGGATTGAAAACCACGTGAAATTAACCCCAACGTTCAAAAAGACAGTGTGCAGAAAAACGCAGAACGTTGCATTTAATTGATTATGTGAAGAACGCAATCGATTATTTGCCTTCAAAATTTTCCAGAAAATGAAAACCCAGAAATTTAATCGATTATGTGCATTCCTTAATCGATTAAATTTCTCCCCAGCGATTTAATCGATTATGTTATGAACTTAATCGATTATGTTTTAAAACATCTTTAAAAATTGCGCTTTTAATCGATTACCACTCGAAAATTAATCGATTATATACAGAACTTTTCGTAAAACACATGATTAGAATCAAAACTCAACAATAAACATCAATTAATCAATAGATTTATCATCAACAATTCGTAGATCTCTTTTAAGCTCATAAAATCTATCTCTAGGCAAAGGTTTGGTGAAGATATCAGCTAATTGATGTTTGGTATCTATATATTCTATAATGCAATCACCTTTAGCTATATGATCTCTAATGAAATGATGTCTAATTTCTATATGCTTTTTCTTAGAATGCATAATAGGGTTCCTAGTCAAATTAATGGCACTACTGTTATCACACTTAAGAGGGATATGATCTAAAAAGATATCAAAATCTTCTAATTGCTGCTTCATCCACAGTATTTGAGCACAGCAACTGCCTGCTACTATATACTCAGCCTCTATGGTTGAAAGAGCAACACTAGCCTGTTTCTTAGAATGCCATGAAACTAAAGAACATCCTAAAAGATGACATGTACCACTAGTACTCTTCCTATCAATTCTACAGCCACCATAATCTAAGTCAGAAAAACCTATGATACTAGGTGAGGCTCCTGAAGGGTACCATAAACCAAAGGATTTTGTTCCTCTAAGGTACTTAAGGATTCTCTTAACAGCCTTTAGGTGTGATTCTCTAGGGTTGGATTGAAACCTAGCACAAACACACACACTTTGCATAATATCAGGTCTACTAGCCGTAAGATAAAGCAATGATCCGATCATACCTCGATACCTTGTTTGATCTACAGCCTTACCACTTAAATCTTGATCTCGATAACAAGATGTAGCCATGGGAGTTGCAGCTTCCTTGGAACTTTCCATCTCAAATTTCTTTAAGATTTCGTTGCAATACTTTGTTTGACATATAAATATGCCTTTCTTTAATTGTTTGATTTGCAAACCAAGAAAGAAATTTAATTCTCCCATCATAGACATTTCAAACTCTCCCTGCATATTACTAGCAAACTCTTGGCAAAGATCATCATTAGTTGATCCAAATATGATATCATCAACGTAAACTTGAACAATAAGAATATGTTTCTTTGATTTCTTAATAAAAAGAGTAGAATCAACTTTACCTCTTCTAAAACTATTTTCAAGCAAGAAATTACTTAACCTTTCATACCAAGATCTTGGAGTTTGTTTGAGTCCATACAAGGCTTTCTTCAACTTGTAGACATGATTAGGATTTTTGCAATCTTCAAAGCCTGGAGGTTGTTCTACATAGACTTCTTTCTTGATGTATCCGTTTAGGAAAGCACTTTTCACATCCATTCGAAACAATTTGAATCCCATAATGGAGGCATATGCTAGCAACAAACGGATAGCTTCAACTCTTGCTACTGGAGCATAGGTTTCATCATAGTCTATGCTTAATTTCACGTGTTTTTCTTTTCAAACGGCTATATTCGAATTCTAACGGCTATATTTACATTAAATCAATGATTTGTGATCAGATTCTTTGCCTATAAATAGCTAGATTGAGAATTAAAGTGCCACTTTCACTCTCTCTCACTCTTGCTGGTTTTCTGCTATTAATCTCTCTGTTGTGCGAATTTGGTTAGCTATTTCTGTGCTATTTCGTTTGTGTGTTTTTCCTTTTTCCATTCCCCATCCACATGGTTGATCAAAGGAGAAGAAGGATGCCCTCACAGAGGAGAGGCAAGGAGCCCATGACATCCCAACAGCAAGAAAGGAGACCAGTAACTCTTGCTGGATGGATTTCAGATGAGGATATGCAGATTGGCTTCGTGAATAAATTGAAAGACAGGAAGATTCTAACTCCAAAATATTTATCTTGTCATTTTTTCAGAACTCATGGTTTTACTTTTCAGGATCTTTTAGTTGCAAGTGGCTTGCAAAATTTTGTAGAAATGGAATGAGCCTATTATCCAGATTTAGTCAGAACGCATGTTACATTATGTTATTGTATGGATTCTTGTTGCTAGAGGCACCAATCATGCCCAACTTAGTAAGGAAGACATTCTCTTGATGTATGGCTTTCTTAATAATGTTAGTATTGATTGGCCTTCTATTATTTTAGATAATATGTTTAAAGCCACTAGGCTATCATCCTTTGCTTTACCCTATGTTGTGTTCATATCAAAGATTTTAGAATATAAAGGTGTATATCTTGAAGGAGAAAACAAGCAAATTTTGCTTAGCAACAGCAAAATAGGGAAGAATGTTCTAAGGCATATGGGCCTTATTGAACAAGGAAACAGGTTCCGACAAAGAGATGAGGAAGCTGCAATGGATGAAGATGAAGAACCACCACCTCAACCTCAACCTGGATCAATGGAGGCACATATTCTCTCCAGGATGGACACCATGATGAGTCTCCAAACAACTCATTATGATGACATTTGCTCCAAGCTCTCAAGGCTTAGAAAGGAAGCTGGAGATTGAAGATGTCTCTCCAGAAGAAGATTATACTGGATCTTCAAGAGGCAAACAGCCAGCAGTGGATGATGAGGAAGATGAAGAAGATGCAGGGGATAGTGAAGAAACTGAATAGGCTACAAGTTCACTAATTCCCTTAGCTTAATTTTAATTTTTCCAGCTGCTGTACTTTATTTTCCCTCTATATTTTCTGTGTATGTAAATTGCTTCTGCTGTATTATTCTCTGAATATGTAATCTTTTTGAAAATGATAAAAATAAAGGGGGAGAAAAATATCTGTTTTGATTGATAATATGTCCATATTTCTAGCTTTTAAGAAAATTAATTTCAGGGGGAGCATTAGGAAATATTTCAAATAATTACCTAATATATCTTAAACATTTAAGAGCAAAGTTTAAGGGGGAGTTTTTAGAAATTATTTCCAGTCTTTAATTTCCTTGAAATCTCTTTTTCAAAATTCAAATTGAAATTTAAATGCTATATGACTGCCTACTTTATTTCCTTTGTGGACTCATTTTTATGATGGAGATATCCATACATTATTTTCAAGATTTTCAGGATATCAATCACAAGTCTCTATGTTTTTTTTATCATCATCATCAAAAAGGGGGAGATTGTTAGCATATTTCAAGACCAAGTGTTAATGAAGTCTTCCAGAGTTTTTATGAAGTCTTAAAGTTTTGATGATGAAGATTTAAAGTGTTCCAATCAACATTAAAGACTTGTGTCATCTCACAAAGGAAGGATGCTAGATAGAAAAGGAAAGGCATAAAGAGTGTTTAAAGCTTTCAAGAGAGAAGATTGATGAAGATTTTCTCAAGAGCTAAAGTTTCAAGTTTAGAAGGTTCTGTTTTGGGTGTTGGATGAAAAGAGTAAGTCATAAATCCCATTCAAGACCTTCCCAAACAAGAGAGCAAGTTGTTTTCTCGCAAAAACGTTTTTCTACGCTTTTAATCGATTATGATACGTAGATAATCAATTATTTAACTCAAAATTTGAATTAAAAGTGTTTAACGAACTAAATAATCGATTAAGTGTTTTTGATAATCGATTATATTGATTATGGGTTAATATAATGGATTATGGCCTTAATCTAATCGATTATATCAGGCGAAATAAGTTTTCCAGTTTTCAAATATGATATAATCGATTAAGCTTTTTATATAATCGATTAAATGAGTCGTTTTTGTGAAATCAATGCTAAATGTGCTAAGAATGGAAACGTTGGAGCATTTTCGAATTATAAAATGAAAGAGAATGTCTTAGGTTAAACAATCATCTCAAAACAACACATATTCAAAGTGTTCTTGCGCCTTAGCTTTTCAAAACCGTTTTCTTGCTCTCTCAAGTTTGATCAAGTCTTTGGAAGTGGTGATCTTTGTGCTTAAGCTTTCTATCCAGCACTATTATCAGGTGTATTCTTTTTACTATTTTTATAAACGGGAAAATTCATCCCTTAGATCTGTTCTAAGGGAGGTGTGTTCATTTCTTGTGTGTCAGGAGAGGTGGGTTTCATCCTCAGTGTGTCTGGGGAGGTGTTTCATCCTTAGTGTGTCTAAGGAGGTGTTTCCTTTATCTTTATTTGTTATTGCATGAATTGGTGTTTGTAATTTCAATTAAAGATAGTGGGGTGATCATCACGCATTTGTGGTGGTTGGGAACTAGACGTAGGATTGGCTTAATCCGAACCAGTATAAATCCTTGTGTTCTTTCTCTTTCCCTATCTCTTTTTATTGTGGATCATTTTAACAATTGCAACTAAAACTGCACTAATCAAAGGTTAAGCAAAATCCGCATCCTAGTTTTTGAAAGTAATTCAAAAATCTGGAAATTTATTTCAAACGAAAAAGTTTATTAAAAATCCAATTCACCCTCCCCCCCTCTTGGTTTTTACACTGCCGTCTTTATTTAACACATAAAGTAATATTTTCTTTGAAGCATTCTTATGCATATCGCTGAGAATCTTCTATCCTCTCCCCTTCCTAAAAGGTGAAAGAATTTGTCTTAGCAAGTATTATCGTAGCCTGAAATAAGAAAAAGAACCTCATACTAGGGCCAATTTATCTTGTCTGAGTATTGATCGGTGATTCCTTAAAAAATATTTAAGGCCTGTAATAATACATTTTGAAAATAAAGAAAGTCTGCTAGACTAAAAACCTGTAAAGGAAGTCTAGGCAAAATTAGGAAAAGAAAGTGGTATGTACTAAAGCCATCAAATTTTGTCTTAGGATTAATCTTTATGAAAAAAGGCAAACATGATTTGAGATGATGTGTGGCCATGTTTCTTTATCCAATAAAATATATATTTGTTGTTACCCCTTTAAGCCAAAAAATAATACTTTTCTTTCAAATTACCCTCAAAGAAAGGATTATCTTTACAACAAAAGTTAACACATGGTTAACATTAAGTGCATCTGACAAAGAAAAAGGGAGACAAAGAAAAAGAAGGAGAAAATAAATCATAAGAAAATCACAAAGTGATGACAAATCAAATAGCATAAGAAAAAAGAGAAGAAAATAAATGTTGATTAAAAGAAAGTTTTTCAAAGTGTTGGGTGCACTACTTGATAATCCAGTTGCAAATAACCCATAAACACTTATTTGAGCTTTTATATCCTTTCTTTCATGACCTTTTTAACCCCTAGCCACATTACAAGCCTAATAAAGTCCACACTGATTGAAAAATGGTTGTTCTGGTTTTCATAAATCTTAATTATAAGATAAAATTACTTGGCTACTAGTAAATTCTTAAAACTTGAATGAATGAAAAATATGTTTGGAATGCCTCAAATGGTGGGGAACACCATCATAACAATAAGTCAAACAAATGAAAATCACAGTGGGGCAATCCTTTCACAACCCTTGTTTTTGTCTACTCATACCTTAACCTTAAACTTCACCCATAAGAGTCAAAACTGGGGCAAATTTGTTGGTTTCATCCCTAGGGCCTACTTTACTTCTAGCCTATTAGGATGTATTAAAGACCACATCTCTACACATTTTAATTTATACAAACTTCTTTCAAACCATTCCACTCATATTCTTGTGTTCACAATAGTTTGATTCAATTTTGAATTTACTCCACATTGAGCTTGAGTTTGTCAAGTAATCATTGGAACCAATATCACATATGTCCAACTACTTATGTTTCCAAACAAGTTTATTCGAGCAGGCATAAAGATATGCTTTCGAAGAAAGTGTTACGTGTATAACACCTCAATTATTGCATTAGACCATAAGAGTGACAACATTTCTTGATTTTGTTCTCTAGAAGAATCAAATGACATAAATGATGATTCATCAAGAATAAAAAAGAAAATGAAGAACTTATGAATTTGATGATCACAAGGAGAAGAACTGACTCAAAGTACATGTCTTTGTGTAACATAAGCAAAATACATGCAAAAAACTTGTCTTTTGGTTTATCTCATGTGTTGTCGTGTCTTATATCAACACCTGCATAGCCCAGCTTACGACTGGCATCTGCATATCAAGCCCAGCTTGCAACTGGCACCTACATACCAAGCCCAATTTACGAATGGCAGCTACCTATTTATTTTTACTAAAGCCCAGCTTACGGCTGGCACCTATATACCAAATCCAACTTACAACTGGAACCTGCATAACTAGTATCTGCATATCAAACCCAGCTTACGAATGACACCTGCATACCAAGCCCAATTTACGACTGGCAGCTACCTATTTATTTATACTAAACCCAGCTTATGGCTGGCACCTATATACCAAGTCCAGCTTACAACTAGAACCTACATATCAAGCTCAACTTATGACTGGCATCTGCATATCAAGCCTAGCTTATGATTGGCATCATCATTTAGATGTATGTATGATCATACGCATCATCTTATATCTTGTATTTTTTTTATATAAATAAACTTTAAAAAATAATTATTTAAAATTTAGAAATAATTTAAACATAATAAATTAAAATAAATCATTTAAAAATATAGGTATGACCATATATGTCCTCTTATATGTAATAGTTAATGTTGTTTCAAAAATATATATTTGAATAAATTTTAGATATAGGTATGACCGCCCGTGACATCTTATATTCTATTATTAAAAAATCACTTTCATAAATAAATTAAATATCTTAATATATATGTATGATCGTGTGCATCATTTTATATCCCATATTAAATTTATTTTAATATAATTTAAATATAATAAGTCTTACAAAAGTTAAATCTTCTCTCCAAAGAAAATTCATGCAACAATCTACAATATGGATGTATAGCTTACACTATCTTCACTCATTGTATGATTAATAAGTGTAGCTAGTTTGGTCATTCACACTATCTTACACTCTAAATCGCGTGAACTAAACATAAATCTCATCAAAATACCCAAAAATCTATTAAAATTTTAAAACTAAAACATATTCAACACCCACCTTCTTTTTACAAAAAGAACTACGTAACCCTGATTATCCATAACGAATGGAAATACGTAGGAACAAGGTCAATCCTTGTCGGGCCCAAATAAATAATTTTATAAATATTTTCCTACTTTAAAAATAATAGATAATAAAAATTTTACATATGTCTTTGTCTGATTTTTGGACAAAAAATAAATATTTTAAGAATTACACTAATTTTGTACATTTAATTAAAGGTAACCGTCTTAGGACGGACGTCTAATTAATAAGATAAAAAAACTCAATACATTATATATTTTTCATCAACGGAAGAATCCTTAAGTCATAAATGAAAAATTAGGAAGGAAAGAACTAGACTTATCATCCAATATTGTACTAACCAAAAAGAATTTTGAATCTAAACCAACAATTAATATACTAAAAGCTAGGAAGATAACTCTTATTTAATGCAATCTACTCATTAATGGAAATATAATTATTGCAAAAACAAGTAATATAAGGACTTCCTTTCTTGACAAATCTTCAACAAGGCTTCTCCTATCTTCTTTCTTTATGAGTCTTATGTTCTCCTTAGAAAGAAGAAAAAAAAATGTGTTCTCTCTTTCTTTCAAGTTCTCTCTTTTAAGAAAACCCTTATCTCCCTCTCTCAATTCTAGGTTCTTCTCCTTCTTTCTCAAAAATAAAATAAAATCCCCCTCACTCACTGCTACAGGAACCATATTCCACGTCGGTTCTGGGGATATTTTCACGACGGCCCAAAATCGACGTTGAAGGAGATGTCGTTAAAAGTAATATTTTCTATGTCGGTTCAAAGTAAACCGACGTTGAATAGTACATGACCAAACAACGTCAGTTACACAAATAACCGACGTTGTAAGATATATATACTTTTCTACGTCGGTTATATGTCTAACCGACGTAGAAAGTCTCTGCTAATTCTGAAATACAGTTTCTATTTTCTCATTTTCCCTAAATTTTAGTACGTGCATATTTTAAATCAAACAAAGCAGCAAACCAGCAAACAATTTCATATATAACACAACCTGAAGCAATTTCAAATCAATTATATATATTCAATAGTTATTTAAATTTGATCTATTTACACATAATTACAATTGTATAAATAAAATTACTACTGTTGTTGCCTATTTCTAATGTCTAAAAACTTCTGTGCCCATTTTTCTTTGACTTGGTCGATAGACTCTTTAGGCAAGGGTTGTGTATCACTGAATACCTGGAACAAAATGAAAGTATGTTAAGTATGAAAAAGTAGGAAACTTTACCAATAGAGTTTTGGAGGAATAGGGTTTTGGAGGACTAACCTGTCTCCAAGTATCTCTGATATTCCCAAAAATTATAAGCCACATCCAATACATTACGTAGTAGCCACATTCATAGCTACATGTTTGTCTATTAACCTATAATCAATTAAACAAGTCATTAGTTGTGAAAAATACATATTCAATATTATAGTGATACTAGAGAATTAAAAGAAACCTTACATGTAGGATTTCCCAATGTGGGTTAGTGGCTTTCCTGATGTGCATTCCATCAATGGTACTGCACACCTTAATAGCATTGTTGAGAAGTTATTAGTCAATATATGAACATTACTTATATTTGAAAACACAAACTTTAAAATACTTACCTATTCAAAATATTCTTCAAATCAGTATCTGGTTTTTTATTCATAGAACAAAACCAGTATACCGTCTTCTCTGGACGACTGATGAGGAAGAATTGCCAATGATGCCTAGAAAAATAAAATGTTTAGAATATAACTCAATCACAATAAAAACAATAATAAACTTATATTGACTTACTGGAATAAATAAGCTCCAAGATATATCTGCCTTTTAGATGCCTGGATCCAATTTTGAATATATCTTTGGACTTCTTCCCTTTTATTTCCAGCTTGTTGGATTGACTAAGGCTCAAAAAATCCATAAACATGTGAAGCTCCCTGCTCCTCAACCAATTCATCCATCCTCCTAAAAAATGAAAAATAATAACATCTTATATATTAAATAATGAAATTGAAATTATAAAAATAATAATAAATAAATATATGTACTTACATTGTCCAAAGTTGTAAAATAGAGATGTTGAGATCCCTATTACTCAATGTGACCTCTGAGATGTCAGCGTATGAAATGTAGAGAGGGAACCTTGCATTATCTATCCCAAATCTCCTAGCATCCCAGTGAATCTCAAAGGAGTTGCCATAATATTGTGCAGAGGCATGGATCAACTCAACAATTGGATTTTTTGGGAGAGCTGCTTCTTTTCCTTTAGTATGTTCAGAAGCAGCAGCACTTTTAGGCTTCTGAACATCCTACATGTTTAAAACAATACTGATTAGTACAGAAATAACATTTTGAGAAGTCATTAACATAAAAAATTACATACATACCTTTTCTGAAAGTTGTCGGACTAAATGTTTGGACCAAGCAATGAATGTGTGAAGGGCCTGTCCCACTTTCTATACCTCATCAGTAGGCACAAGGACTCGAGCATCAGCATCTTGAATCTCTTCTACCACCACTCTCAATAAACCAGGTGCCAAAGGCACACTGTGGATGGTAGAAGCCCCTTCCTTAACTGAACCAAGGGCCACCAATCTTGGTTCAAGCAACCCATCCTCCACCAATAAGGCGCACTATTTCTTCTCAAAATATGGACCTGTGGATGCATGATATATTTCAATTTACATTTGTAATCAAGACATATATGAAAAACAAATAAGGATTTTACCTATCGGTGCAGGTGCGAAGTGCAACAGCAACAATGTGAGAAGCCAGAATAGGAGCAACGATTAGTGGAAGTACTTCCCATTGTGCCAACAGATGGAGGAGATGGCTGAACGTGTTGGTGGGAAGATGCCATCCTAGCTGCCAAGTCTGGAAACATGCTAAGTAGTTGCTCCTGAACCTGTGTTGCGATGACCGGTGCCAGCTTCGATGTGAGCTTCTTCTCCAACTCTTCTTCCTTAATTGTTGATCTCTAGGTATTCTTGACTGGTGGCCCAAAATATTGTCGAATACCCACACCGGTCCCCACACCCCTAACATGGCCGGGGTGTTCATCTTTACCAATAGCAGTGGTCAGTGTTAATCATATTAGGGTTAAAAAGAATAGTAACTTACAATCCTATCAGCAATCTCTTTAGCCTCCTCAGATGTCATCTCACCGGAAGGCTTTTGACGAGCTCTCTTCCAAGTTTCATGACGTTTAGGAGGAGATGGTGGGGGGAGATCATCCTGGCTTATACCAGAACTGGCTAGCTCTTTTTCTCTGAGTGCAGCCTTCTCGTCCATCATTCTCTCAGCCAAGAGACCATACCCCCCACGAGACAGACGGTGGGGGGTCAAATTCTTCTTCTGAATCTCCTTGGCCTTTAATCTTTTCTCTTGAGAAATAATTGATAATATAATATAATACAATAACTTAATAAATTTAAATTAATTCATATAAATTAATTCATACATCCCATGTTAGCATATTTCAAGGCCAAGTGTTAATGAAGTCTTCCAGAGTTTTAATGAAGTCTTAAAGTTTTGATGATGAAGATTTAAAGTGCTCTAATCAACATTAAAGACTTGTGTCATCTCACAAAGGAAGGTGGCTAGATGGAAAAGGAAAGGCATAAAGAATGTTTAAAGCTTTCAAGAGAGAAGATTGATGAAGATTTTCTCAAGAGCTGAAGTTTAAAGCTTAGAAGGTTCTATTTTGGGTGACGGATGAAAAGAGTAAGTCATAAATCCCATTTAAGACCTTTCCAAACAAGAGAGCAAGTTTTTTTCTCCCAAAAACGTTTTTCTACGCTTTTAATCGATTATGATACGTAGATAATCGATTATTTCACTTAAAATTTGAATCAAAATTGTTTAACGAACTAAATAATCGATTAAGTGTTTTTTATAATCGATTATACTGATTCTGGGTTAATATAATCGATTATGGCCTTAATCTAATCGATTATATCAGGCGAAATGAGTTTTCCAGATTTTAACTCTGATATAATCGATTAAGCTTTTTAGATAATCGATTAAATAAGTCATTTTTGCAAATTCAATGCTAAATCAACCTAAGAATGTAAACTTTGGAGCATTTTCGAATTATAAAATGAAAGAGAATGTCTTAGGTTCAACACATCTGATAAAACACAAAATATTCAAAGTGTTCTTGCGCCTTAGCTTTTCAAAACCGCTTTCTTGCTCTCTCAAGTTTGATCAAGTCTTTGGAAGTGGTGATCTTTGTGCTTAAGCTTTCTATCCAGCACTATATCAGGTGTATTCTTGTTATTGTTTTTATAAACGGGAAAATTCATCCCTTGAATCTGTTCTAAGGGAGGTGTGTTCATCTCTTGTGTGTCAAGAGAGGTGGGAATCATCCTCAGTGTGTCTGGGGAGGTGTTTCATCCTTAGTGTGTCTAAGGAGGTGTTTTCCTTTATCTTTATTTGTTATTGCATGAATTGGTGTTTGTAATTTCAATTAAAGATAGTGGGGTGATTATCACGCATTTGTGGTGATTGGGAACTGGACGTAGGATTAGCTTAATCTGAACCAGTATAAATCTCTGTGTTCTTTCTCTTTCCCTATCTCTTTTTATTGTGGATCATATTAACAATTGCAACTCAAATTGCACTAATCAAAGGTTAAGGAAAATCCGCATCCTAGTTTTTGAAAATAATTTAAAATCTGGAAATTTATTTCAAAGGGAAAGAGTTTATTAAAAATCCAATTCACCCCCCCCTCTCTTGGTTTTTACACTGTCGTCTTTATTTAACATCCCACTCTGGGCCAGTCCTAATCTCTACAAATTTCTTCCAATCCTCCTCAGATATGCTCAGCATAAACCCATCTCGTAGTTAATGTGGACTTGAATTGCCTCCACATTTTTGCTATGCTGGACATAATCTTCCTCCTAACTGCCTTTGAGTTTTCAATATCAAAATACTTCTACAAAAATAAAACATTATTAGCATCAAAATTAAAAATCAATATTCAAGAAAAGACAATTGAATAGATTTAAACTTACCAAAATGTCCTGCCAAATCAAATTCTTCATGGTGCCCTCAACATTATCCCAGTCTGGATGCAAAATAGATACCTAAACATAATCATTAGTTACATGAAAACAAGAATTATATGTAAATATGTAAAAAAAGTTGAAATATAAACTTAGAATTACCTTCTCCCGTGCAACGGTACCCAAGTAGCTACTGAACTGGGTATGATGCGGACCAGACACCTTCCCAGTGCGTGGATCAACAGACACACTCATCTTCTCTCCTGCCATGTGTCTGGCTGTCAAGCTCACTAATCGTGTAGCTTGCCTGGTCCTCTTTGGTGGAGGAGATGCTGGAGGAGATGAGGGAGGTGAGGGAGGAGGTGGCGGGGGAGGAGCTGAAGGAGATGCCATGTGTCTGTAAAGAAAATATAAAGCAATATAATTTATAAATCTTAAATATACGAACATAAAAAAAATACATAAAGAAGTTCAAATAGAAACATACTTAGACAATTAAATTTTCCCATATCCCTTCATCATGATCATTACGAGTTGCATGGACCACATCCTCTTCTACATCTTCAATACTACTGGGCAGTCGTGGTGAATTGGGGATGACAATGAAATCATCTGACTCATCTTCATTTCCATGGTTGACATCAATCCCCTTGCCTTGAAGGACCACAGACCACCTATCATTACATGGGTCGGTCACATAAAAAACTTGTTGTGCTTGATATGCCATGATGAATGGTTCTTCCTTATGACCTAGCTTCTTAAGGTCTATCGTAGTAAAACCCATTTCGTCAAATTGAACACCGGTATTGCTATCAACCCAAACACATTTAAATAGAGGAACTTTAAATTTACTGTAGTCAACCTCCCAAATTTCCTCAATCACTCCAAAGTAACTTATGGATGCCATGATGGGGTTTTTATCCTTTGAACTAGAAAAGTTCATGGATGTGGCCTCAATAGATACTCCACTATTTTGAATTGTGCTATTGTCATCTTGTGACTTTGTGTAGAAGGAATATCTATTAATGTCGTACCCAGTCCAAGTGATGACGTTATGTTTTGGTCCATGAGCTAGCCATTTCAATGTATCAGATGCATGCTGATCTGAAAAATTTGGCTTCTAAACCAACTGACAAACTTGTTGTTATGCTCCTTCACCAACAACCGTTCACCCATTTTGGGATTTTGGGTCCTCAACATTGATTGATGAGCAGATATGTAAGGAAGAACTTCATCTGTATTATTCAAAATATACAAGTGTGCCTAACTCAACTCAGTAGTATCCTTCGGTTGAACTTTTATACCACAAGTACCCTTTCCATTTATCCTATCATCATGTCGACTTGTAGGAACACCCACGGCTTGTGCTTTTGCCAAGTATTCTGAACAAAACTTTGTAGCTTCTTCTGCAATATACCTTTCAACTATAGAAGCTTCAGTGTCTGTATGGATTCTTAGTATACCCTTTGAAGATCTTCATGTATCGCTCAATTGGGTACATCCACCATAAATAAACTCGGGCCACATAAGCTGTATCTCTCTTACAAGATGAACAATTAAGTGAACCATAATATCAAAAATGATGGAGGAAAATACATCTCCAATTGACATAGTATAATTATCGCCTCATTTTCCAATCGATCTAATGATTTTTCATCAATTACCTTGGCATATATAGAGTTGAAGAAAAAACATAGACGCATAATTGCATTTCTCACATTCTTTGGGAGTATGCCACGTATAGCTACAGGTAAGAGTTGTTGCATCAAAACGTGACAGTCATGTGACTTTAACCCAATTAGTTTAAGATCTTTCATTGACACAAGACTCTTAATATTTGAAGAGTATCCTTGTGGAACTTTAATACTCCGAAGACACCGACAAAAACTAGTCTTCTCTTTTTTGGACAAAGTGTGACATGCTGGTGGAAGATATGTTCTCTTGCCTTCAGATCTTGGATGCAATTCCGGACATATTCCCAATTCACAAAGATCTTGACGAGTATTCACTCCATCCTTTGTCTTACCTTTGATGTTCAAAAGTGTTCCAATTAGACTATCACATACATTCTTCTCAACATGCATCACATCAATACAATGACGTACATTTAGATGACACCAATATGGAAGTTCAAAAAAAATTGATCTTTTCTTCCACTTGCTTCTATCAGTTGATTTCTTTTGGGTCTTTCCAAATTCAACATTTATGTTTTTCACTCAATCATAAACTTCCTCACCTGTTAACGGTGACTTAGCAATTTCATCCTCCTGGCAACCGTTAAAAGCTTTCTTCAATCTTCGGTATGGATGGTTAACTGGAAGGAATTTTCTGTGTTTATTATAAATTGTCTTCTTCCCATGTTTCAATTGCAGATAACTTGTCTCTTCTTGACAAATAGGACACGCATGATGACCCTTGACACTGTATCCACTCAAGTTACCATATGCTGGAAAGTCATTTATGGTACAAAATATCATTGCATGTAACTTGAAATTCTCCTGTCGATACGCATCAAACACCTCTACTCCTTCCTCCCACAAAAATCTTAATTCATCTATCAAAGGACTTAAATAAACATCTATGTCATTTCCTGGCTGTCTTGGACCTGCAATCATCATAGATAGCATAACATATTTTTACTTCATGCACAACCAATGTGGAAGATTGTAGATCACCAATAAAACTGGCCATGAACTGTGGTTAGTGCTTAAGTTACCAAAAGGATTCATTCCATCTGTAGCTAGTCCAAGTCTAAGGTTTCTTGCATCACTACCAAAACTTGGAAATAGACGGTCAAATTTCTTCCACTGTGGAGAATCAGCCGGATGTCGAAGTTGTCCATCTCGTTTCTTTGGAACTGAATGCCATTTTTAATCTTCTTCATTAGCAAACAATCGCTTAAACCTTGGAATTATTGGAAGATACCATATAACCTTTGCAGGAGGACCCTTTTTATCACTATCTTCACCAAAACCATCACCATCCTTGACTTTGTAACGTGATACACCACATTTTGGACACTTGTGAAGAGATTCAAACTCTTTTCTGTATAAAATACAGTCATTAGGCAATGTGTTTTCATCTGGAAGCATCTCTTTCAAAAGTTCAAACAATTCATTGAAACTTTTATCACTCCAACCAAACTTTGCCTTCAAATTCACCACTCTTAATACAGAAGACAATCGTGTGAAAGTTGTACATCCAGGATACAAAGGCGTCTCTGAATCGGTCTTCAATTTATCATATACAGGTGCATGTGCTTGAAGAAAGCTCTCCTGACCCACATCATGAAGCATATCCTCTATTCGATCTTCCATACTGACATCCTCCTCCTCCACAGTTTTTTATACTACTGGAATATCAATAAGTTCATCGTGCCATGTCCATGTAGTATATTTTTTCATGATCCCCTCACAGATTAGATGTTCTCGTATTATATCTACATTTTGAACTCTTCCATTAACACACTTAACACAGGGACAATAAAATTTTCCATTCACCTTTAGACCATTTTGTTCAGCAAAACTCAAAAATTGTTCAACTCCATTCTCGTACTCTTCTGATATACGACTTGCATTCATCCAACTTCGATTCATTTTTAGATTTTTTAGACTACAATTTAAGAGTCAATAAAAAACATATCGCTCATCAATGAATTTAATATCATTGATTACTATATAATGAAAATTTAGTAGAGTTTGCTCTATAAAAGAGACAAACCATAACATTAATTTCATTAGAGTTTCCTCTGTTATTTTCCTAAATCTAAATTTTCAAATAACATCAAATATATCACTAAAGCCCCATGGGCACAGCCAGATTATCAGCAACATCATGTACAGGCTCATTATACAATAACCATTTTAACAATAGTTATTGTATAATGAGCCAGATATAGTTTGCTCTATAAAAGAGACAAACCATAACATCAATTTCATCAGATTTTCCTCTGTTATTTTCCTAAATCTAAATTTTCAAACAACATCAAATATATCACTAAAGCCCCATGGGCACAGCCAGATTATCAGCAACATAATGTATAGGCTCATTATACAATAACTATTTTAACAATAAATTAAAAATAAAATTATTTTAACAATAAATTATAAAACAAATACTAACCTGGCGGCGGCGGCGGCGGCGGCGAAGCTGACGACAAGGGGAGGGGACTTCACTCAGGCGGCCAAGAGGACTTGCTGTGAAGGAGAAGCTCGCCGGCAAAGAAAGGGAGCTTCCAGGGCTTCGCAACGACGGGAACGGCTTCGCGCAAGGAGAGGATGAACGACGCCGATCAGGGGTTGACGCCGGTGATGAAGGGCAGCTGATCATCGTTGTCGTAGAGGAAAGGAAGCGTCGCGGCGGAGAAGATGATGAACAGCAACAGCGGCGGAGAATAGGAAAAGTGAGGAGGGAAAAGAAGGGGGAGTAGGTTTTAAAGGGGTTTCTACGTCGGTTCTACCCCATACCCGACGTTATAAGTTGAATTCGAATAGATCTACGTCGGTTGGGGCAATAACCGACGTTGTAGTCTCGCTATTCTACGTCGGTTATGCAAATAACCGACGTAGAATATGCAACTCAAGAATTCTACGTCGATTCTTGCATATAACCGACGTAGAATACGAGACTCAAATGTATCTACGTCGTTTGTGTGGAAACCGACGTAGAAAGCCGATGTCAAATAGCATTTCTGTAGTAGTGACTACTCTTGTATCCCTATTTATATGAGTTGGGTGAAGAGAGAAAAATAAAATATATTGAAGATTTGAAGGTTAGTGGGATATAAGTAGTGAAGAAATATAAGGAGAGTAGGTCTTCTAGAAAGAGTGGAGGTTGTGAGAGAGTGGAAGTTGTAGAGAGTAAAAAAAACCTAAAAAGGAGGAGAAAAAGAAAAAAAAACAGAAAAATAAAAATAAAAATAAAAAAATAATTTATGATATATTTAAATTACAAACTCTATCTTTTTTTATTTTAAATTATCAATATTATTTTATTATATATACATATATGTTAAATAAAAAAGAAAATATTTTTATTATAAAAAACATATTTTCTTTTTATAAAAATATTTCTATTTTATTATTATTTGTTTACTCATCTTTATTTGTATTTAATATCTTAATTTTTCTTTATATTTTTTTACGTTAAGTTTATGTCATTAGTTTCCTATCTTTATTATTTTCTGGACAAAATAGAGTGTTAACAGTTGCTCCTCTTTACCTAACTTTACTTGATAATATGAAAATAAGTGTTTTCATCTTGTTATAGTAGGATGTTGATACCTTTCCTATGCGTAATCGATTCTTGAACCCAAATTTGGTTCTAAAGATTAAAAATTTTTAAAAAGGTTTTATGTAGCTTTCCTAAATAAATTATGGTGGCGACTCCTCTATTTTAAATTGTGTTTTTTTTCTCGTCTCGTCGTGACCCTGGTTGCAACAACTAGCAGCTTGCCATGGGTTGTGCCGAGAGACGCGAAAAACACCATCACCAGTGATATTTTAGATGAATTGTGACGACTTGTCATCGAGCAGCCAATTATAGGGAGGTCATGGTGGCATGGGAAATGCCTGATGAAACACAACTTCATGTGGAACATGCACCACGGTTGTGTTGCTGGTATCCTCAACTGGACATGCGGCAATGGGTCAACATTCATTGTGTCTGATGGAGCTACTCATCAAACGAAGTGACAGGTAGAAAACTCACTTCATCTTCAGTAGGTATTTGGACAGAGGGATCAAGCAACGGCAGATCAGACGCAGTCGGGCTAACTTCGTTAACAGACATCAAAGTAGCATTAAAAGCACACTGGGGTGCAGGCTCTACTAGAAGACAGCATCTGGAACGCAATCCCGTGTCTAGAGAGGGCTCTTCGTCGTCATCTACTGTTGGAATAAATGGCTGAGTTTAAGAGGGGGGGTGAATTAAACTCTTAAAGATTTTCGAAATTCAAGGCCAATTAAGAAAAACCAAATTCAGAATGACGGTGAAAAACCAGTTTTTATAAGTTCTTGAAATGTTGTTAATCAATTGATCATATATCCGATTCAATTACAATTCAAATATCAATTGCAGAATTTAAAAGATTAGGGAAAGAAGATCAACACAGAAGATTTATACTGGTTCACCTTTCAACAAAGGCTACATCCAGTTTCCTAAACACTCAAATCCAATCAATTCACTAAAAATCAGTTTTTACATGAACACTACATGAAAAATGAAAATCAGAAAAGCTGCACCTGATCTTGAACCCTACAAGACCTTTAAACTCTTGTAAAACCCTATTACAAGAACCCTTAATCACCCTGATTAAGATACGCAAACACATCTAACAAACACACAAGAAATTGGATTGAGTTCACCTGGAAAAATACAATGCAGTAGAAAAACAGAGCACGCAGCTATGAAAAACAGAGCACATGATCTTGAATCAATTCGCTATTCAATTTGATCTTGGACTTCTTGGAGAGATTCGCAAATTGATTTAGAGTATTAGAAAAACGTTATTGCACAGTGGGTTCTTCTGAAAATGATTCGTCAATGAGTTCTTTGAATTTTAAAGTATTTATAGCAAAGTTGTTCCAGTGGTTTAAAACTGATTCTAATGAAAACAGTCGGTTGAAAACGCAATTTAACTGGTTGTTTTCATTAAAAGGAATTTTCCAGAGAGCACCCTTTTTCTGAAACTTGAAAACAGTCAGTTGAAAACACGATTTAACTAGCTATTCCAGAAAACTGGAATTTCTTAACAAAGGCTCCAGAATTTCAACTGGTTTGAATTCAGAAAAACAGCTAGCTAAAATTTGCCAAAAACAAAGCTTTAAAAATGAAGAACAGTTTAACTGATTGAAATCAGATTTTTAATCAGTTAAAAAACAGTTATCAGTTAAAAAACAGTTAATACCTTTGAAAACATTTTAAAACCTTTTAAAACATTTCAAATCATTTTAAAACCCAAGATAAAGTCCAAGATTAATTGAAATGCATCTTACCACACATCCTAAGACACTCTAATCCTAAGACATAATCTTCATTCTTCAAGCACCATCATCTTCATCATCAAAGGTGATTGGAGACATCAAATCCACTTGAAACCAAGTCTTCAAGTCCAACATCTACTACTATCGCTGGAGCTTGTGCTTCAACGAGAGTCGTGGGTAGACTTGAGGAAGACATAGCCTCAATCATTTTGCTCGAGAGGAAATGTGTTGTGTCTTCAAAGAGGGCCTCAATGCTCTTATTACTAGCCATGGGGCAGACGCATCTATTACCAGGGGCAGACGCATCTATTGCCAGGCTCAGACGAATAGCAGCCTCAGTGTGAATGGACAAGATCAGTGTAAATTGATAAAATGAAATTCTTTTTTTTTATGAGCATAAAAAATGATTTTTTTTAGTATTCTAGGATTTTGAAATGCTCATGTAGTCAGAGTCAAGATTCGGGGTTAATGAATTGAATATTTCATTTTCTTAGAGTCTTTTGCTAGGCAAGTAATTCAGGTTTAGATGTATACATAGGGAAAGCCGTGTGCAATGAAAAATGCAAACACGGCTTGGGGAGGGATTTTTTCTTGTTTTATTCTATTCTTGCTGCTTTACCTTAACAGCCTCTTTTTCAAACTCCATAAGAGCCTTGATTGTTTGGATATCTTCTTTGTCTTAGGAAGTAGGCTTTGGCGGTTGAGGTTTGGAGGGCTTGCTTTTGCAAGATGGTTTCGTGGGTTTGGTGGAGGTGGAGCGAATGGTGAAAATGCTATTTTACATTTGAAGGAGGGAGAGGTGGAGGTGATGGGTTCGAGAGGAATGGCTTTTACAGAGGGAAGTTTGGGGGTAAGGAAAAGGCTCGGAGGGAGGTGATATGGGCTTAGGTGTTAGAGGGGAGAGGAATTGTTTGGACACAAAGGTGGATGCCTTAGCCATCCATGACGACTCCTTCCTCCTTCAAGAAGCAGTCATGGGCAATGTTGGTGGCGTTTACAGTGACCATGCGACCTTCCACTTCATCTTGGAAGTCGCCTTCAAACCATACAGCTCGAACCAGAACCAGTTGTATATCTAGTGATTCCAGTAGTTGGATAAGGCAAGAAGCTTCACCCTAGCTACCGGACCAAAAACATTTCCCGGGAGGAAACCAACATGCTCCAGCTCCCTAAAGTTGATGTTCTTCACATTGATGAAGAGTGTCTGGGAACATCAGCATAGCCTCTCGGGGGTTTTGTGGTACACCCACAGACGCAGAGGCATCAGCAACGACGGAGGAAGCGATCTTCTTGGAGGCCATCTCAGATGAAGAGCGTTGCTGAAAAGAGAGTGAGAGTAAGATTAGGGTTTGTTTAGTGAATGAGTGTTTTGAACGCATAAGAAGTTAAGTTTAAAAAATGTATTCTTTATACAAACGATAAAGGTTGAATTTTTAAAACTTTTCAAGATGCTTCCACTTCCCTAAATTTTTGAAGTTGACGTTAGATATTGCAATTAAACTCACGCCCGTGGGGACCGAACCATACCCGCCCCGACTTTGACAGGGAAAAACCGAGTTGCCGAGCTCAGGGTCGTGTTCGGGTTTTCCCCAATTTAAAGAAATTGGGTTCGAGGTCAAGGATGGGTCAATTTATAAATATTATGCATTGATCTTAGTAACATCTATTACTATTTTATTATCTAAAATTTAGGATTTTCGGTTAGGACTTTATTGGAGGGATTTGTTGAGTTATATTTTGTAATCTCTTTATGACTAATCTGTTACATTTATCGTTAGATACATAACATTTTACACAATTTTTTTCAGATCTTTTACATTTGTATACTGGATTGGGTATGTCTATTTCTATTTCTATTTTATTTTCATTTTCTTAACTTTTATTCATTTTTTAGTATTATTTTATTTATATTTTTTTTCATCTTCTTTACCTATGATTTTCTTCATATTTTAAATTTTAAAAGTATATTCATTGTAAACTGTATAATTACTGTAATTTTTTTATTAGTTTTGTAGTTATCTTTATCAGATTTTGTTTGTAATCTCTTTGTAACTAATTTATTACATTTATGATTAGATACATAACCTTTTACACAATTTGCACAGATTTGTTACTTTTGTATATTGGTTTGAGTATGCCTATTTTTATTTCTATTTTATTTTTATTTTCTAGCATGGTTTTATTTCTATTTTAATTGTTTTTATTTTCATCTTCTTCACTTTGATTTTCTTCAATTGAATTTTAAAAGTGTCTTATTTGTAAAATGTATAATTGTTGTGATTTTTTATTAATTTTTTAGTCTATCTTTATCAGGGTTTTTTATGCTAACCTATTAGGTAGATACATAACATTTTGTATAATTTTGCATAGATTTGTTACTTTTGTATACTGGTTTAAGTATGTCTATTTATATTTCTATTTTATTTTCATCTTCTAGCATGATTTTATTTCTATTTTAATTGTTTTTATTCTCATCTTTTTAACTTTGATATATCATACATCATATTAGTTACATTTGAAAACATGTTTTTGATGATAATCAAATTCTCAAATGCTTCAATGAATGTCATTATGTAATAAAGTCAAATTCTGAAATTATCAAATGCTTTAGCAATTGACATTTGTTGGGACATTCTGTAAGTGTTTATATCATTTTAATGAAATGTTTTGATTGAGAATTTCTAATAAAGTAATATATTAGTTACATTTGAAAACATGTTCCAAGCTAAACCTATTTCTTGAAAACATGTAATCAAATGTTTTTTGTGATTGTCATTATGAAATTATATGAGTGTCATTCTAATCATTTGTAAGGATATTGTGCAAGTGTTTATATCATTTTAATGAAATAAACACTGAATGCAAATTGTGTGATTCTTAATAAGCAGTTATGACTTGATTTTGTTGATTTTGGATGTGGTTAGGTTGTTGCTCAACAACTGAATCTCTTTATTGAAAGGAATCTCTCTCAAAGGTTCCATTGTCAGATCTAGAGTCTAATGACAGTGGCAAGTGATGACTTCTGTGGAATGTCATGTCATCTTTCTTAGATTGTATGCTTTCCTAAATATATTTTTTATTGTTTCAGATAGAAAAGTGAGTAGTGATAATAGTTTTGTAATGGAATTATGACAAACATTCTTGGACAAACATTCTTTGCTAATCTAGGGAAGTGGTGGAACCATAAGATGACAAAGGTGAATTGTTGATTCAATTTGTGAATTTAAGAAAGTTGTGGTTGTTATGTTATCATCTTGTGTTATGGTATTCAATGATTGTTTCAAAAACTTTAAATATATTGTCTACAACTACATCTAACATCAATTACATCCTTATTTTTTCTGCAATATCATCGTGAAATCAAAATTATAACTAAAATTTTAAACCTTCATTACAATTATTATATGTCTATTAATTACTACTAATTTACTATTTTATATATGAAGTTATTTTGGTTTGGTTGCCATGGCATAAAGCATTAGTTGCCTGATTCTAGCATGAATGGAACAATCCGAATACAATGCATGCAGCTTGCATTATTTTCTGTCAATGATTTATATTTATGAATCGTGACCTATGTTGAGGCAATAATTAAATTATTATTCAAACAAAATAACATGACAATTACTTCAAATTCATTGTGTTACATATGAACTCCAGCTGGGGCACATGAGTTAGTTATAATTTTGATTTACATTTACAGTGAACTACACTGCCCTTGTGTTAATGAGCTACCAAGTTAAACTACCCACCTAAAAATTGACTGTTAACAAACACATGAACAACATGGCCTGCAATTTAAGAAATACATGCATTGTCTTGTTAGTTATATTTTGACACCAATCAACATACTTGTATCTATCGGGTTGTTCGAGATTTTGAAACTAACTTCTTTTAGATTCTAAATTATCTAGAATTCTTATTGAAACAAATTTTTATTGACTAGAAAGTAACCTATATTTCTAGAAAACTTATTTTTCATGAAAATTTATTATATATAATTGTCGAGTTTATTTTATTTTTTTATTTTTCTAATTATAATGTAATTTCAGTATCAATTTCCCTTTTTATTTAAATTTTAAAATAAATTATTTAATTTAATTTAATTTATATATGAGATTTTAAAATAATAACACATATCTAAAGAAAAAATAAATTCATTAGAAAGAGAAGTATATAAGAAACTTAAATTTAAATAATAAATAAATATAATATATATAATATTTGATAATTATCAGTAAAATTATTTTTATTTTTAATTATTAAAAATAATATGTCTTTTATATTATTTGTTAACAAATATATGGGAATAATAAATATTTTTTATTTAAAATAAAATATATAGAGTAATTATCTTTTATAATGTAGAAATTTTTTTATTTAATTTAAAGAAAACTATTTAATTATTATTTTAAAATATCTTTTACATTAATTTTAATTTATATTTTTATGAATTTTTTCATAATAAAATGTACAAATATAAATTATCAACAACCAGACAATAAGGGTGAACTAATTGTTACAAACATAAATTATCAACAATCAGATTATAATCAACTATCATATCAAACAATCGATATATATCACCAAACAACATAATTCAACTAGACAATATAACCTTATATTCAATCACCATTCTCGTTATGACCAATATAAGACGTCTTCTGAAAGAATCTATTCATGGTAAACAAGTTCCACTAGAGGCTAACACTTGACCCCAACGTGGTCCGAGCCGGGGTACTAGGGTCAAGGTAGCACAAAGCACCTGTTATCGAGAGCCAGGTGTACGCCTACTCCGAGAGCTTGATGTAAGTCTCCCTCAACTTCTCACAACCTGATGCCCTGTCTACGTGACTAGGCAACAGTGAAGTCGAGATACCTCTTATCCATGAGTTGTCATGTTTACTACTACTCTCTATCATACAATACCACCTTGGGTAATCTACCAACACCCCATAAGGGCCAACACCCACAAAGGGCCAACAATAACATCAACACCCATCAAGGTCATAACAACTCACCTATCAAAGGTTTTCAACACTCACCAGTAGAAATACTAGCACCTTGTATCCCACTGTGAGCTAAATCAGCAACTTTGATAGGCTACAACATTTATTAGATTAATAACATACCATCCAAAAACAAGATTTACAAATATACAACATAAGGTTCACCATTCATATATATGAACACACCAACATATTCATCATCTTATAAAACATCATCTAGCATTTAACAACTCACAACATGATCAACAATCATCATTAAGAGCTTCTTAACTCATAAAAACATGTAAATCTGCAACATTTTCAAATAAATGACAGCTTGATCTTTGCTCACTAAAACGAGCATAACTAGAGCTCTAGACCTCCTTTTTAGTTTATTCCAAATCCATCGGAAAGCTAACATCCAACACTACAACTTTCATGCAGATCACCAAGCCTAATTTTAAAAGCTGGACTCACTTAAGCGAGAATATTTCGCTTTAGCGAAAATGCGGCCGAGACCAATTTTTTTCTCAGAGCTTCTCGCTTGAGCAAAAATGCTTCACTTGAGCCAGAATAGGCGGTGGAGGTAATCATTACCCACTGCCTCTGATTCCATATTATTTTCACCATGTTAATGTTTCTACCTTTGAGTTATCTCACCTCCTATCCATCTATTCTCACTGGCTGTGCATCGTAGGATTCGTCCTCTCTTATCTGAACCTCATCAGGTTCCAACACATGTGATGGATCAGGAACGTACTTCCTTAAATACGATATATAGAAGCCGCTATGTAACTTGGCAAGATGACGGGGCGCAGCTATCTCATAAGCTACCAAGCCTATCCACCCCAAAATCTGATATGGTCCAAGGAACTATGGTGTCAGCTTCCTAGACCTGATAGCTCTACTAAATCCTATAACTGGTGACACCCTCAAAAGATATGATCACCTACTACAAACTCCAAGGGTCGTCTCCTTTGATCTGCATATGATTTCTGTCGACTCTAAGCAGTTCTCATATGGTCATGTATCTTCTTGACTTTCTAGGTTGTCTGTTGCAACAACTCAGGTCTTATCGACACATGTTCACCATCCTAGTACCAACACAATGGTGTTCTACACCTCTTGCCATACTCATATGGAGCCATTCAATACTCGTCTAATAGTTATCATCATAGGTGAACTCCACAAGAGGTGGGATCTCATCTCAACTCCCAAGATTATCCAACACACATGTCCTCAATAGATCCTCCAAAGTTTGGATAGTCCTCTCTAACTGACCATCTGTCTAAGGATAATAAGCTAAGTTGAGTCTCAGTCGAGTACTTAAAGCCTCTTACAACATTTTCCAGAACCTAAATGTAAACCTAAGATCTCTGTCTGATACAAGACTGATAAGTACTTCATGCAACCTCACTATCTTGCTGATAAACAATTGTGTCAGCTTCTGCATTGACATTCTTAAACCTATAGGCAAGAAATGAACACTCTTCGTCAATCTATCTATAATGAACCAAATGGTGTCATGTCTCTGAACTATGCATGATAAGTGGGTAACAAAGTCCATAGAAATGTTATTCCACTTCCATATTGGTATATCCAACTATTGCAACATGTTGCATGGTCTCTAGTGCTCTACCTTTGACTTTTGACAAGTCAAACAGGACGTTACATACCTAGCTATGTCAGCTTCCATACCAGGCCACCAAAAAGATTTTTTTTTCAAATCCTAATACATTTTAGTCATACTAGGATGAAGACTCAACCTGCTTTTGTGACCCTCATTAAGCACCATATTCTTCATCTCGTCATCTATAGGTATGCATACTCTACCCTTGAACCTCAGCATGCCATCAGGATCCACTGTGAAGCCCTTATCCTGCTTAGTACCCAACAATCCTCTGGTACGCCTCAAACTAGGATTTGTCAATTGTCTGTCTCTGATCAACTCCAAAAAATCATTATTCACAACTAGAGTGTTGCAACTAATGTGATTAGATCCAACTACCACTTCTAGATTGAGATCTTTGAAAGCCTCAAGCATTTCTTGTTCCCTGACCATCATAGAAGAAACATGTATTTCCTTCCTGCTTAAATCATCAGCAACCACGTTTGCCTTTCCTGAATGATAGTTTAACTGAAAATCATAATCTTTCAGGAACTCCATCCATCTCCTCTGTCTCATATTCAACTCCTTATCAAACAGATATTTCAGGCTCTTGTGATCACTGAATACAACAAACTGCACACCATACAAGTAATGTCTCCATGTCTTTAAAGCAAAGACAACCGCAAAAAGCTCCAAATTATGGGTAGGGTAATTCTTCTCATGCACCTTTAACTGATGAGATGCATAAGTTACTGCTTCCTTTCCTGTATTAAAACACAACCCAAAGCCAAATAGGAGGCATCACAATAAACCTCAAAGGGTTTACCCAGGTCACCTATCACCAACACCAGGGGTATGGTTAACTTCTGCTTCAGCTCCATAAAACTTTGCTCACATCTATCATTCGAGACAACTGGTTGATCCTTACAGGACAACAGGTTGATCCTTACAGGACAACTGAGTCAATGGTGTAGCTATCTTAGAGAATCTCTCTATAAATCTCCTATAATAACCTGTCAACCCAACAAACTTCTTGATCTCTGAAGTTGTCTTGGGACGCTCCCACTACAACACAGCCTCCACTTTAACAAGGTCTACTGAAATCCCTTAAATTGAGATCACATGTCCCAAAAACTACACCTATGATAACCAAAACTCATATTTAGACAGATTTGCATATAATTGCCTTTCCCTTAGAATGCCCAGCACTGTCCGCAAATGCTCTTCATGCTTCTCATAAGAACGTGAATAGATCAGTATATCATCTATGAACACCACCACGAACTGATCTAAGTAGGGTCAGAAGATCTTATTCATATAGTCCATGAACACTCCAGGAGCATTGGTTACCCCAAAAGGCACATAACCACGTACTCATAGTGACCATACCTCGTTCTAAAGGTTGTCTTCTGAATATCTTCATCCTTCACTCTGGTCTGATGATAGCCAAATCTCAAATCAATCTTTGAAAACACCACAGCTCCATGCAACTGATCCAATAAATCATCAATCATGGACAACGGATATTTATTCTTTATAGTCAGCTTATTCAGCTGTCTATAATCAATGCATAATCTTGATGACCAATCTTTCTTCTTTACCAACAACACTATAGCTCCCCAAGGTGAAACACTCAAGCGGATAAAATGTTTCTCCAATAAGTCTTCCACCTGCTTCTCCAACAGACATTAGTTCTGCACCAGATACCAAATCAATGGAGAAATATATTTCTCTCTATGGTGGTAACTATGGTATTTCATATGAAAAAATTGTTGGACTTGAAGACTTGGCTTCAAATGGATTTGATGTCTCCAACCACCTTTAATGATGAAGATGTTGGTGCTTAAAGAATGAAGAATTTGTCTTAGGATTAGAGAGTCTTAGGTTGTGTGGTAAGATGCATTTCAATCTATCTTGGTCTTAGTCTTGGAGTTTAAAATGTTTTGAAATGTTTTAAAAAGGTTTTAAAATGATTTCAAAGGTTTAACTGATTTTTAACTGGTTAAAAATATGATTTCAACTAGTTAAACTGTTCTTCGTTTTTCAAAGCTTTGTATTTGGGAAATTTCAGCTGACTGTTTTCGAAATTTAAACCAGTTAAAATCCTGGTAGCTTTGTTTCAGGAATTCCAGTTTTCTGGAATAGCTAGTTAAAACGAGATTTCAACTGACTGATTTCCAGTTCCAGAAAAAGGGTGCTCACTGGAAAATGGGTTTTAATGAAAACAACCGGCTAAAACGCGATTTCAACCGACTATTTCCTGCAGAATCAGTTTTAACAGTTTTCTATATATATCTTGAAACTCAAAGAACTAAGTGACGAAACATTTTCTAAAGAACTCATTGGGCAAGAACGTTCCTATTACACTCTAAAACATTTTGCTAATCACTCCAAGAGGATCAAGATTCAATTGAGTGCGAATCAAATCAAGAAGTGCATGCTCTGTTTTTCTGTTCTTGCTGATGCTCTGTTTTTCGTTTCTGCATTGAAGAACTCCAGGTTTATTCAATCTTTTTGTGTGTGTTGGTTAGCTGCGTGTTCGTATCTTAATCAGGGTGATTAAGAGATCTTGTAATAGGGTTTTACAGGTGTTTAGAAGTCTTGTAGGGTTCAAGACTTGGTGCAGCTTTCTGGTTTCGGTTTTGCATGTAGTGTTCATGTAAAAACTGGTTTTTAGTGAATTGATTGAATTTGTTTGTTTAGGAATCTGGATGTAGCCTTTGTTGAAAGGTGAACCAGTATAAATCTGCTGTGTTGTTCTTCTTCCCTTTAACTCTTTCCATTCGGTAATTGAAGTTTGAATTGAAATTGACTTTGGTATATGATCAATTGATTAAGAGCATTTCAAGAACCTATAAAACTGGTTTAAATCTTCAATTCGAATCTGGTTTTTCATAATTGGGCATTGGGTTTCGAAAATCTTTGAAAGTTTAATTCACTCCCTCTTAAACTCAGCCATTTATTCCAACAATTGGTATCAAGAGCTGGTTCTTGAAAAATATTCAAGTTTTCTCGAAAAATTTCAAACATGGTCGAAGGAAAATTGCCTTTTGCAGAGGGTGCTTCTATAAACAGAGCCACCTATGTTTTCTGGGGTAAACTATCCATTTTGGAAAGTGAGAATGAAGATTTTCATTGAATCAATTGATATAGGGATTTGGAATGCTATAGTCAATGGACCGTATATCCCTAAAGATGAGAAACCATGGGAAAGTTTAAATGCTGATGAACAAAAGAAAGTGCAATATGATTGTAAAGCAAAGAACATCATTACATCCGCACTTAATCTTGATGAATTCTTTCGTGTTTCACAAGTGTTCCAATGCTAAAGAGATGTGGGAAGTGTTGGAGGTTACTCATGAAGGAACAAACTGATGTTAAGAGAGCAAGAAAGCATACTTTAATCCAAGAGTATGAGATGTTCGTAATGCTTCCCGGAGAAACTGCTTTCAGATGTGCAAAAGAGGTTTACACACATTATAAACCATCCGATCGGCCTTGGAAAAGTGTTTGAGAAAGAGGAGCCGAACATCAAAGTGCTGAAATGTTTGGATCGAAGTTGGCAACCCAAAGTTACAGCAATTTCTGAATCCAAGGACTTGTCAACAATGAGTGTTGCTGCACTTTTTGGAAAGCTAATGGAACATGAGCTTGAGTTGAATAGACTTGCTGAACAAGAAGACAATGACAAGAAAAAGAAAGGGCTTGCCTTGAAGACTTTGGTTCACAAAGAGGAGAATAGTGAGGATGAAGGACATGGAGGAAGTGATGCAGTAAAATCTGAACCTCTTAGTTAGAAAGTTCAACAAGTTCTTGAAATACAAGAACAAAGACTACAAGAACAAGAGGTATAATAAAAATCTGATTTAGCTTCTTCTAACTTTACTTGTTTTGGTTGTGGAAAACAGGGACATATTAAGGCCGAATGTCCATACTCACAAAACAAAGAGAGAAATGGAGAAAAGAAGCATGAAAGATCATTCAAAACCAAGAAGGCTTACATAGCATGGGATGAGAATGATATCTCCTCTAGTGATTCTTCAAGTGATGATGAAAGAGCCAATCTTTGTCTTATGGCTAATTGTGATACAGCAAGTAGTGTAAGTTCCTCCACTACTCAAAATGGTCTTCCTTATGATCACCGCTGCAAAATTTTCTGGAATTGCATGAAGAGGCTAATAAGGTTGCTTGTTCTAACAATAGGCTTAAAGGTATGAACAATTGGCTAGAGAACAAGGTGAAAGAGCTAGAGAAAGAGCTGGAAAATTCAAAAACTGATTTTGAAAATCTGGAAATGATTTACAAGGTTTCAAGTTGCAATGATGAACATGTTGGAAAAATCTGCACAAACCGCAGAACTTTAGAAAATCAAATTGAGTATTTGAACAAATCTCTAGCTAAATTCACCATGGGAAGAGCCAACTTGGATACACTTTTAGAATTTAAAAATTGTGTAACGAATAAAGCTGGACTTGGATTTAAAAATGGTTTTCAAAAGAAACAAAAGGCTTATAGAAATTTCTTTTCACATAGAAAACCGTCCTAGCACTTCATCCATTACTTGCTTCTATTGTATGAACAAGGGACATACTTCAAAATCATGCAAAATCAGAAAATTTGGTGTTCCTAGTGGTCAATTTATTTGGAAGCCAAAATGTGGTAGAAAGGTTATTAACTTTGTTGGACCCAAATTGATGTGGGTACCAAATTCTCTCCATTGATTGTGTTTTGCAGGTGTTCTTGAAGGCCAAGGAATCATTGTGGTATCTAGACAGTGGCTGTTCAAGGCACATGTGTGGTGACAAAAGGAAGTTTGTCAAACTCACCTTGAAAAATGGAGGTTTTGTCACATATGGAGATAATAATAAAGGGAAAATCCTTGGAAGTGGTGATGTTGGTAACATTTCTTCAATCCTCATTGAAAACGTGTTATATGTTGAAGGTTTGAAGCATAATCTTCTTAGTATTAGCCAGCTATATGATAAAGGTTTTAGAATCACTTTTGAATCAAATCATTGCAAGATCTTTGAGAAAAATTCTGATAAAATGTGCATGTTAGGCAAGAGAATTGAAAACATTTATATGCTTGATCTTGATCATATGTGTGCAACTAATTTTACATGTCTCATGTCTAAGGAAGATAGTTCATGGCTTTGGCATAGGAGAGCTGCACATATTAACATGAACCATTTGGAAAAACTGTTTTCAAAAGAACTTGTTTTAGGGTTACCTAAACTGAAATTTGAGAAAGATAAAATCTGTCATGCATGCCAAAAGGGTAAACAAACCAAAGTTTCTTTTAATCTGAAAAATTATGTGTCAACAACAAAACCTTTGGAACTGCTGCATTTGGATTTGTTTGGTCCATCTAGAACAATGAGTATTGGTGGAAACTATTATGCTTTGGTTATTGTTGATGACTATTCTAGGTTTACTTGGACTTTGTTTTTGAAAAATAAAAGTGATGCATTTCATGCTTTTAAGAAACTTGCCAAGGTTTTACAAAATGAAAACAGCTGCAGCATAAGTACTCTTAGAAGTGATCATGGAGGGGAATTTGAAAATGAAAAGTTCAATCATTTTTGTGAAAAATATGGGATTAAACATAACTTTTCAGCACCTAGGACTCCTCAACAAAATGGTGTTGTTGAGAGGAAAAATAGATCACTTGAGGAACTAGCTAGGACAATGCTTAATGAATCAAACATCCCTAAATATTTTTGGGCGGATGCAGTAAATACTGCATGTTACATAATAAATAGGGTTTTGATAAGACCTATTTTGAAGAAAACCCCTTATGAATTGTACAAAGGGAGAAAACCCAACATAGCACATCTTAGAGTGTTTGGCTGCAAGTGTTTTGTTTTAAATAATGGCAAAGAAAAACTTGGCAAATTTGATGCTAAAGCTGATGATGCATTGTTTTTAGGCTATTCTTTACATAGCAAAGCATATAGGATCTTCAACAAGAGATTAGCTATCATTGAGGAATCAATACATGTTGTTTTTTATGAGACTAATGTGCAAAATGAAGGTGCAAGTGAGTGGTGCAAGTGCAGGTGAAGAGAACTTAATTGAAGGTGTATCAACTGGACATGTAGAAACCGAAAAAGTCGCTGCAGGTGGAATTTCAGCCGGTGAAAATCGAAAGAACTCGACCGAAATCCCGGCACCGTAATTAAATTCTGCGAAAATGATCTACCTAAAGAATGGAGGGTGCCTCGCAATCTGTCCATTGGAAATGTGATAGGAGATGTTCAAAGAGGTGTTTCTACAAGAAGGTCTATTCATGATACATGTTTAACCGCTGCATTTGTTTCCCAAGTTGAACCTAAATGTGTTGATGATGCTTTATTGGATGAAAACTGGATTTTGGCAATGCAAGATGAACTCGAACCAATTTAAAAGGAATGAGGTTTGGGAACTAGTCCCTTGCACACCTAACATGAATATAATTGGCACAAAGTGGGTGTTTAAAAATAAAATGAATGATCAAGGAGTAATAACTAGAAACAAGGCTAGGCTTGTAGCTAAAGGGTATAACCAAGAGGAAGGAATAGATTATGAGGAAACATATGCTCCGTTGCTAGGTTAGAAGTCGTTAGGTTATTACTTGCTTTCTCATGCATGATTGGATTCAAACTGCATCAAATGGATGTGAAAAGTGCATTTTTGAATGGATATATAAATGAAGAAATTTATGTTTCACAACCATCTGGATTTGTTGATCACAAATTTCCTAACCATGTATATAAGCTCAAGAAGGCTCTTTATGGACTCAAGCAAGCTCCAAGACAATGGTATGAAAGGTTAAGTAACTTTCTTATCTCTCAAAACTTTGAAAGGGGCCAAGTTGATAAAACTTTGTTCATTAGAAAGTCTTTGGACAGCATTATATTGGTGCAGGTTTATGTGGATGATATAATCTTTGGATCCACTAATGAGAAGCTTTGTGAAGAATTTGTTGCAGCTATGCAGGGGGAGTTTGAAATGTCAATGATGGGTGATCTAAACTTCTTCTTAGGCTTACAAGTCAAGCAATTAGATCATGGAACATTCCTCAATCAGTCAAAATATTGCAAAGAGTTGTTAAAGAAATATGAGATGGACAGCTGCAAAGAATCAAGCACACCCATGGCTACCAGCAGCTATCTTGATGCGGATGAAAGTGGTAAACCTTTTGATTCCACTAAGTATAGAGGTTTGATAGGTTCACTTTTATATCTAACTTCTAGTAGACCTGATATAATGTTTAGTGTATGCATGTGTGCTAGGTTTCAATCTAATCCCAAAGAATCACATTTCGCAATTGCCAAAAGAATTTTGAAATATCTAAAAGGAACTATTAATGTTGGTTTGTGGTATAAAGGTGCTTCTTTTAATCTAGTGGGCTATTCGGATGCAGACTTTGCTGGATGTAAACTTGATAGAAAAAGCACTAGTGGAACTTGTCATCTACTAGGAAGTAGTCTAGTATCATGGCATAGCAAAAAGCAAGCTAGTGTGGCTTTGTCTCATCGTTAAGTCGAGTATGTTGCAACCTGGAGTCTGTTGTGCTCAAACTCTTTGGTTAAAACAGCAGCTTTTTGATTATGGTTTGAAACTAGATCACATTCCTATTAGGTGTGACAATACAAGTGCTATTAACTTAACAAAAAATCCTGTTTTGCACTCTAGAACGAAACATATAGAAATAAGGCACCATTTCATTAGGGATCATGTTCAAAAAGGTGATTGCATAATTGAATTTGTTGATTATAATAACCAACTTGCTGATATATTTACCAAACCACTCCCAAAAGATAGGTTTTTCCAATTAAGAAATGAGTTAGGTGTCCTTGATGTTTCAAATGTGATGTAATTCATGTATGTGATTCATTTCTGCTATTAATCATGCTGTGTTTGTGTGTTTGAATGCTTAAATCTGCATATGTGTTGATTAATTGCAGTTAAATTTGCATATTGGATGTTATAAGTGTAATCTGCAATGTTATTCAGGATTTTAGTTAGTTGTTTCGGGCTTTTAATCGCTTGTTTCGCATAATTTGGGGCTGCAGTGGATGTGCGGTAATATCTCGTCTCTGTTTTAGTCGATTAACTGCTCGATTCGATCGGTTAAAATCATTTATCTCGCATTAAATCGATGATCGAGATTTCGCTTTTAGTCACTTGTTTCTCACAAATCAACTGACTGAAATTGCCTGTCACTATGCAAAGTTTAAAATTTGAACGAATTTACTGTTAAACTGCATTGATTCACATTTAATTGGTGCATTTAAGTTGATTAATTGAGAATTGTGCATTTAAACATGATAGATAAAGCTGGTTCAAAGAATCTTGACTGCTGTTTTGTCTTGTAGTGCATTTGCTTTACTTTTAGCTGGTTTCTCTCTCCAAATACGAATTTCATTCAACCAACTGAATTCTTTGGTCAAGATCGTGCTCGCTGCATATCTCTGTCCCATATATTCCAACTCGAATGCAATTGATTCCCTCTTTGATCGAATAAAACATTAATTTGTTAAAAATTTGAAAATCTGAAATGTTAAATACATGTGTTGTGCATTGCTTCATTGTTATTCACCTTGCCCGTGTAAAATCTGCATAATCCATTCTCTATACTCTATTTCTCTGCACTCTATCTTTTCTGAAATGGCATCTTCAAGCAATCCAAGGAAGAAATCCAAAACTGCTGGGTCATCCAAAAATAAGGAACCAGAAATTCCAGCAACTCATACTTATAGACATGGGTCTATAGAAGCTTGGTTCGAAGGTGATGAAGAGAGGATTGAGAAGTTTCAATCCCATATCGAGTAGGAAGGCTGTAAACTCACCCAAAGTGCTCGGTCTCAAGTGGTCGGAAGATGAAGGACTGACCGACATTATAGCCATGATTCAACATCAGGATCTGCAGAAATTTCTGGAATTAAATGGGTTCATATACCCAGATTTGGTGAAAGTATTTTACACAAATCTCAAACATGATGGATCTATTTTAACTTCCAAAGTGAAAGGAACATAAATGATCATAAACAATTCTGTTTGGAAAAGAGTAGGGGGCTTCAAAACTGACGGCATTGTGGTTAGCAGGGGTTTGTGTGGTTCCTTGGAAGACTTTAACAAGGTGCAGACGTACAAAGAGTGTTTGAGGAATCCTCAAGGATCCGTTCGTGGATTTCGAGGTTGGTGGACTTACCTTGACAAGCAAGGGTGCTTACATTTATCATCACATGGATAATCACTCCAAGGGAAGCAATCATGCTACATTGAATGAAGGTGATCTTCTTCTAATTTTTTGTTTGATGAAATCTGTGAGAATTAACTGGATTCATATTATCAAAGATCACATGATGAAGTCCAAAAGGCTGCCTGATTATCGTCTTCCATATGCTGTGATAATTTCCAAATTCCTTGAGTATTTTGGTATGGACATTAGAGGTGAACAGAAAATCAGCATAGGGCGAACCCATCAGCTGGACAATGGCTTTCTCTTTAAGTTTGGCTTTACCAAAAGCAATGGAGCTTGGTCTGCTGCACAGGAAGCTGTCAATGCAGGGCCAAATGCTGCTGGAACTTCTGCTGGTGCTGGAGCTGCAACTGATGAAGCTGGAAATTCTGAACCTGGTGCAGACGGATACTCCATGATGGGAGACATTGTACCTTATGTTCCTCCAGTTGATCGTGGTCCTCCACTTTCATTGTTTGAACAAACAGTGTTACAAAGATTTGATTCGATCCAATCTCATCAACAATATCATCACAACTACTGCATGAATAGGTTTGGGCGCATTGATCAAAGCATTGAAGATTTACATGCCCAACTTGCACAAATAAATATGGGTTCTTATGCTACTCCTGGTGATGATAGTGGAGAAGATAATGACCGATCTCTCGTCTGAAGTTTCGCTATGCGGTCATTGCTCGTTGTTGGTCATATGGTCTTGTACTGCATATTGTCTGTCTTGTTCCTGCTGTTGGAGCTCAAGCTGCTGCTGCTTGCCTTTTCTTTTAAATTTTGTTTTGTTCATGTGCTGTTAGTTAGTTGTTGGTGCTGTTTCTAATTGGGTTATAATGCCCATGTATGTTGGACAATCTTATTTTACTGCATATGCTATTCCCTTGTGCTATTTGATGATTCCAAAGGGGGAGAAATTGTTGAATGCATTTGAAGGCACATGAAGAGCAAGTGCAAGTGAAAGGGGAGAATCTAGTGAAAGGGGGAGAATCTGAATCTGCTGTAGCTGCTGCTCTGTTTCTGCTGCTATTTTTTTCTGCTATATTGTTTTTACCACACTGTTCTGCTATTTGCTGCTGGATTTTGTTTTGTGCAGGACTCTTACATTCTTCAAAGACAATGAATGCATCAAGTGGTTGTCATCATCAAATAGGGGGAGTTTGTTGGACTTGAAGACTTGGCTTCAAGTGGATTTGATGTCTCCAACCACCTTTAATGATGAAGATGTTGGTGCTTGAAGAATGAAGAATTTGTCTTAGGATTAGAGAGTCTTAGGTTGTGTGGTAAGATGCATTTCAATCTATCTTGGTCTTAGTCTTGGAGTTTAAAATGTTTTGAAATGTTTTAAAAAGGTTTTAAAATGATTTCAAAGGTTTAACTGATTTTTAACCGGTTAAAAATCTGATTTCAACTAGTTAAACTGTTCTTCGCTTTTCAAAGCTTTGTATTTGGGAAATTTCAGCTGATCTGTTTGAAATTTAAACCAGCTTAAAATCCTGGTAGGTTTGTTTCGAGAATTCCAGTTTTCGGAATAGCTAGTTAAAACGAGATTTCAACTGATCGATTTCCAGCTCTGAAAAAGGGTGCTCACTGGAAAATGGGTTTTAATGAAAACAACCGGCTAAAACGCGATTTCAACCAACTATTTCTCAGAATCAGTTTTAACAGTTTTCTATATATATCTTGAAACTCAAAGAACTAAGTGATGAAACATTTTCTAAAGAACCCATTGGGCAAGAACGTTCCTATTACACTCTAAAACATTTTGCTAATCACTCCAAGAGGATCAAGATTCAATTGAGTGCGAATCAAATCAAGAAGTGCATGCTCTGCTTTTCTGTTCTTGCCGATGCTCTGTTTTTCGTTTCGCATTGAAGAACTCCAGGTTTATTCAATCTTTTTGTGTGTGTTGGTTAGCTACGTGTTCGTATCTTAATCAGGGTGATTAAGAGATCTTGTAATAGGGTTTTACAGGTGTTTAGAAGTCTTGTAGGGTTCAAGACTTGGTGCAGCTTTCTGGTTTCGGTTTTGCATGTAGTGTTCATGTAAAAACTGGTTTTTAGTGAATTGATTGAATTTGTTTGTTTAGGAATCTGGATGTAGCCTTTGTTGAAAGGTGAACCAGTATAAATCTGCTGTGTTGTTCTTCTTCCCTTTAACTCTTTCCATTCGGTAATTGAAGTTTGAATTGAAATTGACTTTGGTATATGATCAATTGATTAAGAGCATTTCAAGAACCTATAAAAACTGGTTTAAATCTTCAATTCGAATCTGGTTTTTCATAATTGGGCATTGGGTTTCGAAAATCTTTGAAAGTTTAATTCACCCCCCCTCTTAAACTCAGCCATTTATTCCAACAAAAATATCCATGAACTCTTGCACTACATGCATATTCCTCCCAGAGCTATCACCATCCACTAACATCTGAGTTAACAACATATAACACTCAGCTCCATCCAAAACATCCTTCTACAACTGGTGAACTGCTACTAGCTCCTAACTTTGAAGACTAGGAAACACCAACTCCTTACGACCACAATCTATTAGAAGGAAATTGACAAATAACCAACTCATTCCTAGAATCATATCAAGTCTTTCAAAGACACGCATATTATATTCGCCATGTACCTACGTCCCTCTATCACGATCTCACATCTAGCACACATAGAGGATGTCAATACTATACCAGATGTTGATGTAGACACCAACAAATCACATTACAACTCCTTCAATGGAAACAACAACTGCTTCATATATATAATGACACAAAAGATTGTGTCTCTCCATAATCATACATTATATACCTATTTAGATTATATCTTTACAACTAAGATAGAAAAATCATCTTGATTTAGTTATGAGTGTGCACCCTCATTACTTCATCAAGATTCTTTCTTTCTTAATACGTTTATTTTTGTTCAAACACATCCATCTAATTCAAATGAGATTTCAAAATTAATTGGAAAACATCCCATCAAATGCTTTCTTTACAACAACCTAGCATAGCAAACTCATTCCATTAGATCAATCCTAAGATAGAACTGTTTTGATACAACTAATGTAACATCCCATAAAAATCTATCATACTAGTGGGGAAATAAACTATTGTTTCGCGAAACTTAATATATTTTACAACTAGAGGACATAAAAGTCCTACCAAAACATATATACAATTATATGTCCTATACTACTTTGCTCCCCTCCTAGAAGCTTGTTCGCTTCCACCAATACTTGCATCAGATTATGCTCACGTACATGGTACAATCATAGTAGTGTCACCCACCATACAATAAAGGTGAGCTAACTATTACAAACATAAATTATAAACAAGCATTTATGGTGAAGCCAATATTCATATACCAAAAAATCTTCTATGCTTCACCTTTACTATCTTTGGTTGAATTTGTTTATCAGGAATTTATGCATAACATGATGTCTCCTAGATTTTTTGATGATCGAGCAACTTTGTCCTAAAAGTGATTGTGTGAAAGAAGTAAATGATTTTATATTCTATCTTTAATATCTAGAGAAAAAATAACTTACTTAAGTTCAGACACATAGTGCAAGACCATGAAATTCAAACTAATTTATTTACATCAAATTATTAAATGAAATTAAATGTTTCAGGTGTTTCTAATCATATACTTAAATTGAAAGTTGGTGTACATATCATGCTCTTAAGAAATCTTGATCAAACAAACAGGCTTTATAATATAACAAAGTGAACCATTTGGGAAAAACATGTTATTTTTACTAATTGAGAAAAAACATTGGTGATAAAATCTTTATACCAAGAATGGATTTGGTATCATTTGATTTAGGATTTCCTTTCAAGTTTCAAAAAAGATAATTTCTCATATCTATATATTTTGCAATAACAATCAATAAGAGTCAAGGACAACCACTTTTTAGAGTTGGACTTTGTCTACCAAGTTCGACATTCACACATGGACAAATACATATTGCTATTTTTAGAATGAAATCAAAGAAATAGTTGAAAATTCTTATTTTGGACGAAGATGTAAATGTAACCCCAACACAACAACTAAAAATGTGTACAAAGAAATTTTAAAAAATCTTTAGAAAATAACATATGTAACACTCATATTATGCTGAAGTATAAAACTTATTTCATGTCTAATATATTTAACTCTTATTTATTGTTTATCAAAGTTAACTTAATCATTAATTATTCAATCAAATACAAATACATAACCTTTAAAATAATTTCAAATTATTCATTTAAAGTCTTATTTAATTATTATCAAATGCATCTTTTGACCAATGGTATTCTAAACTCATTCCTTACTAAAATTTGAATTTTTAAACTATAGGTTAATTTTTTTTAATATATTTCTTTTTTTATGCCTTAAACATATTCATAAATTGTTATTTTGTATATATGCAATAATAAAAGTGCAAGAAGACGATACCTTTGTTATACATAAATTGTGTAAAAATATCTTTCACATTATTACAAAATATAGAAATAATAATATAAATTCTTATCAATTTATATATACATTTTTTAAAATTATTTAATATATTTTTTGAACATTGAAACATTTATATTTATATGGTGTGCGTGTGGATGACAGGGAGGGCGAGCGAATGTCCATCTTTGCTTCCTCACTCACTCTCCCCTTCTCATGATTTTTCTCATCACTGTGGGCTTGGGCGTTGTGAAATGGGACCAATCCCAACTTACCCAACAAAATTGTTGCTTTTGGATGTTATCTGTGTTTTGAATTTGGAAGCAAAGCCTGCAAGAATTTGAATTTACATTATTTGTTTTTGAAAAATGGTTCAAAAAGGATCCCCTAAAGTACGAGTAGGTTAAATTGGACCCATGATAGTACGTGCCACTGAATATGGAAAACTTTGTAATTATAGGTACCATTATTGATACACAAGTCTAGAGCAAAAAAAGTAAGTCAAAGTTGAGGATTTATAACTTAATTAAAAATAATATTATTGCTAGTTAATTTAAACAATTTTAAAATGTTTTTCTCTTAATATGCGTGGTCCCTTTTCTAATAATTTTATTTGCTGATAAAATTTAAAGCTTATCAAAATTAATCTTTTCAGAGTTTTTCTTTTTCTCTATGTCGAGTTTTACATTAGTCTTATCTAATATCTTAATTATTGGAGTGAAGGGTTGGAATACTAAAATTGCATGCGTAAAAAATTTGTCTATTGAACTAATAACAAAAACTAAATAAGAACTCATCTCAAGAATTAAGTTCAGTAGCATATCTTTTACTATGTATGTCTACAAAAGAATAGGAGTTTTTAATCTGATAAAGTTTAAAATACCTTTCCTTCTAATATACGCACTATAAGTTTGCTGCAAGTAATCTAGTTTAAAATAAGATGAAAACAAGAAAATGAATCGAAAAATCTGAAAAAAAAATGAAATCCTTGATTAAAAAAGTATAAATTTACAAAAACAAAATACTTTTATTAAATTTTAGATATAAAGAGAGGAAACACATAAAAGAACTAAATAATTCATCCTTGTCAATTTGGCATAAATTTCTAAGATGTTTCTCTCTTCTACCTTTCTTCATATTGAGGGTACACGAGATGAAGATTTTGTTTTCTAAGATTTCCATATGTGTATTAGGTATGTAAATTATTAGATTGGACATGGAAGTTTCATTCATATATGACAAAAAGAAATATAATTTTTAACATGTAACGAGTGTTGGGTTTTGAAAGATACTAAATTTATCTTGTGCTAAGAGAAATGTCAGAAAAATTAGAAATTAAAAAAGTTAGAGAATAAAAATATTTAAGATTTGGAGTAGCAGAAGTGTAAAAGTAGAAAAACAAAATAAAAATCTATGAACGCTAACAAACAAAAATAAACGTCCTAATTTAATAAAAATGTCATGTAATTAAATTCTATCTATATTATGATAAAAGTGCCCAGTTTTAATAAAATCCTTTTCAAGATAATTTGAGTATTTTCTACACATAACATGTATGATAAGAGGGAAAGTGAATAACATTAACCAATAACAGATACTAAAATCAGTTTTAACAGTGCAAATAGGTTATGACAAAATCAAATCCCATACACAATACACAATCACAAAGCCAAACAGATCTCATACACAGTCTAAGTCATAATTAATGAGACAATTATAAAGATACTAACAAGTCTAACTTTCGATCAAATATCGTCATTCTGGAGTAAATTTTCGTTTTAAAGAATAGTCTGCTGTGATGGTGTGATAGTTAGATTCATCTATCTCACTTAACTTTCCATAACTTTTTTCATAACCCTGCACAAGTTCAAACCTGCAAAAAAGGATAAAATGTCAATACAAACACATTCGATTAGCAAACATAAAATTCAATAACACATTCCTATTGTTTAAATACCAATATGCAATACTCTGAAATGGTGCATATTTCCCATAAATCTCTTCAACATTTTTCTCAAGTGTTTGTTTTTTGCACCTTGTCATCCCATATACCTAAAGCAACAAGTGCATTTGTTAATAATGCCAATTATATAATTCATTCTGATGCAAGAAATAAATAAATTATTTATAAAACTACTCATAATAGCAATTAAAATTATGTTTGAAGTTAAGGAAATAACCTCTTCTAGGTGTCTACTAGTTTCTGAGTCAATTGGAACATTTTCGTACTTTCCCATGCACATTAAAATTGTGCCAATGGAGAACGGACCAAATCCTTTTAATTTAGTCAGGGTACGTTTCACATTCCAATTGCTTTCTTTTTCGAGCTTCTCTAATAGAGAATTTTTCTCTTCTTTTTCAGCTAATTTGATGATGTAACCTGCTCTCTTTCCCAGCTTACATCGTTTTCGCAAGTTAGTTTCACCAAATTGTAAAAGTTCTTTTGAGTTGGGAAAATTTTCTATTTGCAAATTGGCTTCTTGTTGATGTTTTTTTCTATTTGGCCTTCTTAGCTTTAATTGAATCTCACAAAGAGATTTAGCCATCTTCATAGTTCGTCTCCATCTATTAACAATAAAAATAATGATGGTCTAATTAATATTAAGCAATAAATCACATAATAATAAAATTTCCAAATCAATTTATAACTATTTCTCATTTAAACATAGAAAATGATATCAACTATCATACTTTAGCATCCATGGCATCCATGAAAGAGACACTAAAATGAATAATAACATTCATTGTTCTTCAAAACTTACGAAGAATAGCAAAGAAGGAGAGTCTTAATAGCATCTTCAAAGATAGAAGGAGAACGAAATATTCTTCCAAATCCTTCTTCTTTAGCTTCTGGATAAAGATTTTGAAACTCATTCAAAGACTTAACATCTTCTTCATTAATCCTTAACATTCTTGATATTTGTTCCTAATAAACCAAAATTATCAAAACAACATCTTTGTCCAAATTAGTGCTTACATGAAATGAACTTCTTATATAATTGGATGCTTTACTTGTAACTTCTTATAAAAATATATTATGAAAGACAAATTCCAAAAGAGATAAATAAAAAAGAGAGACATACCAATATTATTTGTTGGTTCTCTAAAGAGGAACTTCTATATCATGAACTTCAATAGTGAGATTAGGTTCCTCAGATGGATGAGAAATGGTGACCATAACATTACTCTGATCCACAAGTCTTAGAGGACGTTGCAAAGATTTAGTAGATGGAATCCACTTGTTTGGAGCCATCATAAAGAAGCCATGGTTGCACACAGCCTTTGCTAAATTAAAGTTTGCCTTGTTTTTTCCCAAAGGCAAATATAGCAAGCATTTTGGGCTTGATGATCCTGTACTCATTGTTTTATCTAAATTCATCCACGAAGAATTAAATTAGTAGTACATAGACACTTTTCATAAATAAAATTCATCCAACCCGAAAACAACAACAACAACAACTATTATGTTAATAATAATAATAATATAATTAAAATCAAGAAATTCTTCTTTATCAATTTTTTTATATAGAAACTACTTCAGTTTTAGCATTATTTCATCATTTCATCATAGACAACGATTATGAGAAAAAAAACAAATATATTAGCTCCTATTAATTATTCTTAATTGGTGAATAAAATACAACAGTTTCTTTATATCAGGTGTAAATGAAAAAAAATGGTGTTAAAAGATAATACCTGAAATATGAAAAAAAAAATAAAGAGAAAGGGGAAAAGAAAATAATAGTAAATATTCATTAAGAGAGATTAGTAACTCTTTTTGGTAAGACACTTGCACCTTTCATGTCTCAAACCTTTTCTTTCTCTTTTCCTAACACTTACTTTTATTTCTTTCTCTCATATTGTTGCTCTTTCCCAGCACACCAAATCACTTAACTCCGGAAAGTCAGTTTCCTTAAAGAGACTTTCATTTTAACATCAACATAACAACACACATTTTATCTGTGTCTAGTGTTAAGGCTTAGTTTATATTTTCCCAAACAAAAATATAACATACAGTGAAAATCTTGTTCTCGTTCATTTATCTATTTCATATAAGAACAATTAAAGGAATAGTAATACATAAATCTTTTACACAAATAACATTCACTCAGTCATAAAACAACAAAGTAAAATAAAAAAGATCCTCCGTACCAATAGTTCGTATAGAAGTTACTATTCAATACATATATTAGCTACAATCGATGAATAAAATGCTCTTTGTATAAACACAGAAGAAAAGAGATGCATGTATAAGATAATACCTGCAATGTGAGTAAAGCAAAATCAAGAAGTTCCTTTTGATCAACTTTTTTTTTATAGAAACTACTTCACTTTTAGTAATACTCCATCATAGACAATGATTATAAGGAAAAAAAAAAACAAATATATCAGCTCTTAAACCCTAAATATTTTACACAAATAAGACTCAGTGTATCACCGAACAACAAAATCAAATAAATAAAATTATACCGTATCAACATTTCGTATAAAAATTACTACACGATAACTGTAATAGCTACGATCAGTGAATAAAATATTCTATAATGTATAAAAGCAGAAGAAAAAGGATGCAGGTAGAAGATAATACCTGCAATGTGAGCTAAAGCAAAATCAAGATGTTCTTTTTTTATATAGGAACTACTTCAGTGTTAGTAATATTCCATAATAGACAATGGTTATAAGCAAAAATGAAAAAGAAATATATTAGCTCTTACACCCTAAATATTTTACACAGATAAGATTCACTCAATCACCAAACAACAAAGTGAAATAAATAAAATTATCCCGTATGAACATTTCATATAAAAATTACTACTCTATAGCTAGGATCAGTGAATAAAATGTTCCAGCGTGTATAAACGCAGAAGAAAAAAGATGCAGGTAGAAGATAATACCAGCAATGTGAGCTAAACTGAGAGAGAAACGAGAAGAGCAGTGAGAGAGAGTGAGGGATGAGAGATCTTTTTCGATTCTTCTCCCTCTGTAAATTTCTGCTATCTTTTGAGTGAAAACAAATAGTATACTGAATCAAATTCGTACTCCAAAATCTTAATTAAATAATATTATTTACATTGATGAATCACAAACAGACAAGTAATAAGTTGCTGGATGATTTCAATAAAATCTGCAATTTAATTGATTCACACGCAACCCTGTCGCCACTTTTAATTTGGATAACAAATGGAATGTATAAATAAAAAATTACTATTAAAGTGATATGATATAATAAAAAAATTTAAAATTTTTAGACTTTTTGCAAATAATGGTATTTAATATTTATGTCATAAATTTTATTTTTTCTTAATTAATAATTTTTTATAAAAGATTATGATCAAAATTTATTTTTATAAAAAAAATTATTTTATTTTATAATACACTTTAATTTAAATTAGATATAATTATAATTATAAAAAATTACAATTAAATATATTTAGAGGTATTTTTATAAATTATTATTATAATTACTATTATTTACAATAATTAAATAAAATAAATTAATATAATTTATAAGTTTATTAAAATCATTAAAAAGGTATATTTAAAGTTTTTTTTCTTTTTTATTTGTGTTCAAGTAAACAAATTTACATAAGTTTCCACCAATATAATTTTTAAAATTATTTTAATTATTTATAAAATCAAGCATCACCTACAAGGAAAATTCTCAACATCTTCATTTCTTTATATTATGTAATTATTATTATATTTTCTATTATATAACTTATTTATTTATTATTCATTTTTATATATTATCCATAATAAAAATTAATGTATTAAAAAGTACAGTTGTAAAAAAGCATAAGTACTTATAAGTCATTTTCATTGGACAAAAAATTATACAAATAGAAAATGAATTGTGAAAGTTGATAGAAATTATTTATAAGTTACTCTCATTGGACATGCTTCCAAAAAAATTTAAAATTGTTTGTAGTCATATGCTGGAGTAGTGTAATGTGACAACTTAGTTGTTTCAAAGTATGCAGAAGTTGTTTCTCCAAACAACTGGTGTTTCACTTGATATATTATTATCTTGAAAAAAAATAAAAAACAAAAATCTTATGATCGAAACTTAATAAACATAAACAATAATCAATCTTTGTTTAACCTACAATTTCATAGTCTAATCTCCCTCTCGTGCAATTAAAATAAGATGAATTAAAAAAACTCGTTAATATCTCTCTTTCACCCAAATAAAATGGAATGAATTAAAAAAAATATAAATTTTTTTATTAATTCAAGATAGACAGGCTTTCTTACAATAAAAACTAATAAAATATTATTTTCTGTCATTAATTAAAATAATTAACTTTTAAACAATTTATTTAATACATAAAAATTTAATTTAGTTTTCACAAAAAAAATAATTAAATTTTATGATAAAAATAATAATTAAATTATAATTAATTTATTTATATTAATTAATATTATTATATATAAATAAAAATAAAAATATAAAATAATAAATTGTTTTAAGTTCTCAAGATTTAATCATTAGAATATAACTATGTCACATTATGAAATCTTTATTTTATATTTTATAAGTAACTTATTAGAATTTGATACATAAGAGATTATTTTAAGTATAAAAAATATTATCATTTTTGTTAAATTATTTTAACATTTAACTAGAATAATTAATGATCAATTTAAAATTAAATTATATTTTTCAAAAAATAATTTGTTATTAATGGTCAAAATTTGGGGATCAATGCAAAACCCTTTTATGTATTCAGATACTGAATTGTATTTTTTGCATTTTTAAAAATTAAATTGGTTCTAATTTATATTTTGTTGAAATTAATTATGTATATTGGGAAATATGTTTATATAGTAAGACTCATTAAATATTTTTAAAAACTTAAATTATAAATACCACTTATTTCTTTTCCATGTCACTAGGAGTATTTTTGAATTTATAATAAAACTAAATTTCATATAAATTATAATTCTCTTAAAAAATATCATATTAACTATGTTAAAAAAACTCAAATAGATTATATAATTTTTTTTTATTATATTGCACACTTAATATGAATGGTTTGGTGTAAACTGATACTGGAAAGCATAGTCGTAATAATTACATGTATGCATAGCATACTATAGGTAAGACGATTTAGAGTCATGAAATTATTTTATATTAGTTTTAGATCTCTCAAGTTACTTTTTACAATTCCAGAAAGAGAAATCCAAAGAAAGAAACTTTTACATGTGTCAGGGAAGGAAATCGATGGGAGATGTCTAAGTTTCACCTTTTTATCTTTATATTTCTAATAAAAAATTAATTTTATCTATTTTTATTTTTATATTAAATCACTAGGAAATTTTTTACTTAATTTTATTTTTATAAAATATATTCTTATCAAATCACGGATATAATAATATTTGTTTACTATTATACTAAATATTAATTAAAGAATTTAAAAAAATAAAAATTATAAAAAATATAATATTAGAAATAATTCAACATAAAAATGTTATACATTTTCCTTTTCAACAACAAATATTAATACAAAAATTATAATAATATAAAGTAAAAATTAAAATATTATTAAATAACAATAAAATAAAAATAATAAATAATAAATATGTAATCTAAAAATAAATTATAAAATTAATAATAATAAAATTTAATATAAGTTTTTTATATTATTTAATAAATTAAATGTGTTTTATTTTTATTTTTATATCTAATTTAAAAATGGATAGAAATAATATATTTCACATTTATATTTTTTCATCAATAAAAATTTTAACAGATAATTAAAATAATCATATAATATTTATTCACAATAACTTTACTATTTTAGTTATTTGTATTTAATGTTATTTATTTAAATTTTAAGTTTTTTTATTAAGCTATATTTTAAATATAACAATTTTTACACATTATTCTTACTCTTTCAAATATTTTGTCTTAAGTGATATTTTTCTTTTAATCATTTGAAATTAGAAATATATCTCATATTCATCCATTTCTAATCTTATCATTTCTCAATATTATTTTTTATTATTGACAAATTTCATAAATACTAAAAACATAATTCTTACTTCAATATCAAATTAATATAAAATTTAACAAAAATATTTTATAATAAATATTATTGTGTAGCTTTTAAAATAATCAATAAATTAAAAAATAAACCATTCTTAAAAATAAGTTTAACTTATTTTTTTACTGTATAACATACTTTTACATTCTTAAATGTAAATATTTTTTTTACTAATATCATTTTAATTTTAACTTATAATTAAAATTTATTATTGAGAATTAAAAATTAATTACTTTTAATTTAAATTTATACATAATTTATTAATATAAAAATTATTTTATTGTTAATATATTATTATAAAAATTATTTTATTGTTAATATATTATTATAAAATAAAACAATTTAATTAAATAAAAATATTTAATTATTTTTCTTCTATTAAAAAAATGAGAAATCCATAATAAGAAATCATCTAAGAAACATTTAAAAGGTATTAATAATATTAAAGTAGTTATATAACATAGTAAAAAAGATTAAATATTAAAAAATAATATTAAATATCAATAAGTAAAATAAAAAAAATTATATAAATAAAATGGTGATATAATTATGTCAAAATCAAGAAAAAGACAGTTAATTTTTATCTTTTAAAAATATGTATTATTTATATTTAATTAATCCAGAAATTTATAAGCGTTCATCTAATTGCAAGGAAACAAATTCAATGTGAAACAAACATTATTTGTAATGATCCAAGAAATCGTTACTATTATCATACTTAGTATGTAAACGTAACTTGTATTAATTGATAATAAAATACATATTTATATATAATATTTGTATTCAATACAAAAGAAAATCTCTACTAGGACAAAAATTCTATTATGAGATATAAAAATATATGCATATAATTGCTACTTAATCTTCCAATCTAGTCCCGGGACTCAGAAGCATCCCTCTCACCTATTAAAATATCTGCTCCTGTGTAGTAAAACACGATCATCACAGGTCAAACAATCAGCAATTGCAGGGTAAGCTAATAATTCAAAAATATAACAATACAAAATAATAGTATTCATGTAATATCCATCATCACATCATTCTCATGCACATTTATCATAAAACATACTTAAATGCTCTGAAATCTAATGCATCTTTAATAATTGAAAAGTAACAACAAAAATAATATTATCACGTAATACACATAGCCACAACATTCTCATGCACATTCAAAATGTCCTAAAAAGAAAACATCTTTCGGAAGACACGGCTACTATGCCCGAACTCAGATACTAACACCTGTGGGTCACATTGTGGTCGGCTACTGTACTGACACAATAACACTCTGACCACCCTACCCACAGGGTAGGACTACTGTCAACCCTACTCTAACCCTGGCCTCCTCAATGTAGCCTCAGAACAGGTCTTCAGCATCCCCCCATGGGCTCCTCACCACCTGGCATCTTAGTCTACGTGATCGGGACTAGCAGTGGAACCTGGGATCTCATTGAATCCGCTCTAGCATAGCTCACCACCTAAAATGCAAGTTGTACCTCCCCGGGTACCAACCATCTCATCAACACATATCAGTAGATTATGGGCACCAACCATAGGCTCTACTCGGCCTCACATAAAGTTGTACCTCCCCGGGTACCAAACATCTCATCAACACACATCGGTAGATTATGGGCACCAACCCCAGGCTCTACTCGGCCTCACATCAAGTTGTACCTCTCCGGGTACCAAACATCTCATCAACACACATTAGTAGATTATGGGCACCAACCTCAGGCTCTACTCGGCCTCACATATAGTTGTACCTCCCCGGGTACCAAACATCTCATCAACACACATCAGTAGATTGTGGGCACCAACCCCAGACTCTACTAGGCCTCGCATAAAGTTGTACCTCCCCGCGTACAAAATATCTCATCAACACATATCAATAGATTATGGACACCAACTCTTAGCTCTACTTGGCCTCACACAAAAACATCATAGGTTATACATAACCAATCAAATTTTCTCAATTTTATTTAGAGATAATAATCTAAATTTATAAACAAGAATAGGATCGAGATCAAAACCCTCTAGGAAAAGAAACTTTCGATTCTACCCCTCAAACGAATTTTCCATTCCACTTATTGTCAACAAACATCCAAATATCAACTTAAACATCATAAACAATACCAAAAACAAGGTTTTTCACACATTACACTCAATACAACAATAATATACAAAGCATACTAATTATGTATATATATAACATTAATTTTCTTAATATCGATTTATATATTTTTGAACATTAACTTTCCTAACCTGGATTGTTGTTTGTTCCTTGCTCAGATGGAAAAGTTGCAATCTTAATCCTTAGCACATCTTTTATCTTAAAATCTTGGATAACATCTCCTCATAAAGAAAATTCATTAAGAAAAATCTTCAAAAACCATAAACTTTCCAAAAGAAAATTCTTAAGAATAAACGGACCTAGACTTACCCGTTCACAAAACTGATTGGGTAGAACTCCTCCTTAATTATTAGCCTCCTATTGCTTCTTCTGGATCTAGAGACCGTTAGGATTTCAATATCTAAACCTTAGAGAGAGTGTAGAGAGAGAATGGAGAGAATAAAAAGAATAGAAGTAGAGAGAATAGAGGTATGTGAAAACAAACTACCCAACTAACCCTTTTTTATTTTGTATTGTATTATCTTTATAATATGATATTTTTATAATATAATATATAATATCTTTATAATCTCATATCTATATAATCAAATATCTCTATAATCTAATATCTTTATAACTGAATATTTTTATAACATAATATCTTTATGATCTAATATCTTTATAACTAAATATCTTTATAATCTAATATTTTTATAACTAAACATCTTTATAATATAATATCTTTATGATATAATATTTTTATAACTAAATATCTTTATAATCTAATATTTTTATAACTCAACATCTTTATAATATAATATCTTTATGATATAATATTTTTATAACTAAATATCTTTATAATCTAATATTTTTATAACTGAATATTTTTATTAATCTGATATCCTTATTATCCTTATAACAAAATATCTTTATAATATAATATGTTTATATTCTAATATCTTTATAATCTAAAATATCGGAGTGTTATAATCTTCCCACCATTAAAAATTTTCGTCCTCAAAAATTGACTTACCAACAAACATAAATGGATATGATTCTCTCATTTGGTTCTCCAGTTCCTAAGTAAATTTACCCATCTGGTCATTCTACACCACCTAACCCATGTCATTCATTTTGTCTCAGAGTTGCTTCATCTGAAAATTAATCACTTTTACGGCTTGATTTCTATAAACAGGTCTTCTCTAATTTGTACATCGTCTTACTCCAAACTATGGACTGGATCATGCACCTATTTCCTTAATGTTATGTAGATTTTCCAAATGAGGGGACAAAGCCAACTCATAAGCCACTGCACCAATCTTCCAGAGAATTTGATATGGCTCAATGAATTTCATAGTCAATTTTCTAGATTTTATAGTTTGACCAACTCTTATAGTAGACTTTACTCTCAGGAAAATATATTCTCCCATATTAAACTCCAAAAGAATTTATCTTTGATTTTTATATGATTTCTTCCTACTCATAGCAATCACCATCTTCTCCTGAATCTCTTAATTCCTCTCTGTAGTCAGTTGTAACAACTCGAGTCTTACTAACACTTGTTCATCATTATGGTACCAGGATAGAGGTGTCTTGTATTTTTATCCATATAATGCTTTATGTGGTGCTATCCCAATGTTGGATGATAGTTGTTCTTATAAGTGAACTCCACTAAAGGAAGGATTTCATCTCAGCTCCCTAGATGATCCATTGCACAAAATCTCAACAAATTTTCTAGTGATTATAATTTTCTCTCGAATTGTCTGTCTATCTAAGGATGGTAGGCTGAGCTCAATCTTAACTTGGTACTTAGCACCTCTTGTAGTGTCTACTAAAATCTAAAGATGAACCTAGGGTCTCTATCCGAAATGATACTAGACAACACTCCATGCAATCATACTATCTCTTTAATGTACAACGAGGCCAACATAGCCATGGAAATCCTTAAGTTAACTAGCTAAAAGTGAGCACTCTTCATCAATTTATCTACAATAACCCAAATCAAATTATGCCCTATGATTGCCCATGACAGATGGATAACAAAACCCATAGCAATGTTATCCTAATTTCACTCAAGAATCTCCATCTGTTGTAACATCTCACACGGTCTCTAATGCTCCACCTTGGCCTTCTGTCAGGTTAAACGAGCAACATCATTCTTCATGACCAACCTCTAGAAGGACTTCTTTGGATTCTAGTATATCTTAGTCATTTCAACATGTAAATTGAGATGAGTCTTGTGCCCCTCATCCAATACCATTTTCTTTAGTGCCAGATCAGCTAGAATGCAAACTTTGTCTCGGGACCTCAACACTCCATCCATTCTCAATTTGAAATCCTTCGTCTGATCTATTCCAATGTGATCAAAAACAAACTTTTTAACTCAAGATCTATCCTATTTTGTTCTTCAATCTATTTCATGAATTTGTTCGTCACAATGTGTATGTTGCAACTAGTGTGAGCAGGAATCTATCCAACCCAAGGCTCAGATTTTTTTGCAATGCTCTAATAATTTCTGCTCCTTTATCATCATGGTCGGTACTTGTACTAGCCTTCTACTCAAGGCATCAACAACTACATTTTGCTTTACCTACATGGTAGTTCAGCTAAAAGTCAAAATCTTTTAGGAACTCCATCCATCTTCTCTGTCTCATGTTCAGTTTCTTCTGATAAAACAAATACTTCAAGCTCTTGTGGTCACTGAACACATCAAACTATACACCATTCAAATAATGTCTCCAGGTCTTCAAGGCAAAGATAATTGCAACTAGTCCCAAATCGTGGATAGGGTAATTCTTTTCATGCACCTTCAACTAATAAGATCCAAAAGTAACAATTTTCTTCTCTTGCATCAATACACAACCTAATCCCAAATAGGAAGCATCATTTTAATCTCAAAGGGTTTACTCAAATTAAGAATTACTAACATAGGGTTATGGTCAACCTTTGTTTCAGCTCTATGAAACTTTGCTTACCTATGTTGGTCCATACAAATGGTTGATCCTTTCAGGTCAATTGAGTTAATAGAGCCATGATCTTAGAAAATCCTTTTATAAACATGATATGATAACCAACCAACCGCATAAGGTTCCTAATCTATAACATTATCTTGGGGCGTTCTTACTACAACACTATCTTAACTTTAGCAGGTTCTACGAAATTTCTCTCAACTTGAAATTACATGTTCCAAGAATTGCACTTCTAACAACCAGAATTCATACTTTGAAAATTTATAATACAACTTTCTTTTTCTCAAGATATCCAACATTGTTCTCAGGTGTACCTCGTGCTCTTCATACGAACAAAAGTAGTTCAGAATCTCATCTATAAAAACCACTACAAACTGATCTAGGTATAACCTGGAAATCTTGTTCATGTACTCCATGAACACTACAAGGCATAACTACATACTCATAATGACCATATTTCATCCTAAAAGTTGTCTAATGCACATCTTCAACCTTCACAATGATATGATGAAAGTTTGATATAAGATTAATCTTAGAGAATACAATTGTTTTATACAACTAATATTACAATTCATCAATGATAACGAATACTTATTCTTTATAGTGAGTTTGTTCAGTTGCTTAATCAATGCACAATCTTAATGACCCATCCTTCTTCATTACCAACAACATCGAAACTCCTCACGGAGGACACTTGAACAACTGAAACTTTTCTCTAATAAAATCTCCATCTATTTTTCAACTTAGCTAGCCCAACAAACGCCATCCAGTACAAAGCCATAGACACTGGCCCTTCACTAGTAACGATTAATGGAGAAAATTAATCTCCTTTGGTGATGACAACTTTGGAATCTCCCTTAGATAAACATCCATAAACTTTTGCGCTACAAGCATTTTTCTATCAGAGCTTTCACTACTAACTGACATCTAAGTTAGTCACATAACACTGAGCTTTTCCCATCACATCCTTTTGCAACTAATGAACTAATACTCGTTCCTCACTCTAAAAGGCTAGGAAACGCTAGCTCCCTTTAACCATAATCTATCATAATGGAATTGGCAAGTAAGCAATCCATCTTGAAGATCACATCCAAATCCTTCAAAGGCAAACATATCAGATTCACCTTGTATTGACATCCCTCCACTACTATCTGATAGAGTAGCTCGAATGAATCTCCATGGAAGAGTGGTAAAAGCAAGATGAAAGAAAGATGATGAGTGGCATATCAAGCTCCAAGAGGAGAAGACTAGACTCTCAACTTCACAAGGGAGGCGTATAGGAAGAAGCTTCACAGAGGAAAAGCTTTATAAGGTGACTCAAGAGAAAGTGAGGAGCAATTTTAGCATCATAACTCTATTATGCTCTAAAGTGAATTTACAAGAGGTGGACGTCCCTATTTATATAACACAGGGTCTAAAAATTTAGACAAAAAAAGAAAGGAAAATTCAAATTTGAATTCCCACTTAGAAACTCTCAAGTTGGACAAAAGCTGGAGGGAGTGAGTACCACCCAAGCACTCATGTTTTCCATACATCACTCATGCACAAAGTGTGAGCTTCATGCAGAAGTGTGAGTGTCTAGATGTCCCACTCTTGGCTTCGCACGTCCTAGGTTTAAATTGGGTCTTAGGGAGTCTAGTTAAACCTTAGCTTGCTTATTTTAACTTTGTCATTCTATTTATACCTCAAGGCCCAAATACAAGTCAAAGACCCTACATTAGTTGGCCCAAATACAAGGTCCAAAACATCCTGAACCAGTAGGTCCAAATAGGAACCTTATTATTATTATCTTACTCTATATAATATTTACAAACTAGTGCATGGCCCCTTTAAGGTTAACATTGGGCCCACCAAGCACAATTAACACCCAATCTTCATGTATGCTCATGTCTAGTGCTTTAGGAAAAGATATGGCTAAAAGGTTTCCCATCACTATCACACATCTAACACAAATAGAGGACATCATTATTATACCAGATGTCGGTGTAACACCAACAAATCACATTACAACTTCAATGGAAGCTATAACTACTTCATACAAGCACATGACACAAGAGAGTGTGTCTCTCGATAATCATACATCATACAACTATTTATATGATATCCTCACAATTAAGACCGAAATTTATCTTGATTTAGTTATGAGTGTGCACCCTCATTACTTCATCCAGATTCCTTCCTTCCTTAATAAGTTTATATCTATTAAAACGACAATCTCATTTCAATGAGATTGAGATTTCAAAATTGACTCGTAAACATCCAATCAATTACTTTACTTACAACAAACTAGCATGACAAACCAATCCCCCCAGGTTAATCTTGGAAAGAACTGCTCTAATACCATTATTGTAACGACCCAAGAAATCGCTACTATTATCATACTTAGTATGCAAACGTAACTTGTATTAACTTATAATAAAACACATATTATATATATAATATTTGTATTCAATACAAAAGAAAATCTCTACTAGGACAAAATTCTATTATGAGATATAAAAACATATAAAAATATATGCATATAACTGCTACTTCATCTTCCAATCTAGTTCCGGGACTCAGAAGCATCTCTCTCACCTATTAAAATATCTGCTCCCGTGTAGTAAAACACGATCATCACAGGCCAAACAATCGGCAATTACAGGGTAAGCTAATAATTCAAAAATATAACAACACAAAATAATAGTATTCATGTAATATCCATCATCACATCATTCTCATGCACATTTATCATAAACATACTTAAATGCTCTGAAATCTAATGCATCTTTAATAATTGAAAAGTAACAACAAAAATAATATTATCATGTAATACACATAGCCACAAATTCTCGTGCACATTTAAAATGTCCTAAAAAGAAAACATCTTTCGAAAGACACGGCTACTATGCTCGAACTCAGAGACTAACACCTGTGGGTCACATTGTGGTCGGCTACTGTACCAGCACAATAACACTCTGACCACCCTACCCACAGGGTAGGACTACTGTCAACCCTACTCTGACCTTGGCCTACCTCAATGTAGCCTCAGAGCAGATCTTCAGCATCCCTCCATCGGCTCCTTAGCACCTGACATCTTAGTTTACGTGACCAGGACTACCAGTGGAACCTGGAATCTCATTGAATCCGCTCTATCATAGCTCACCACCTAAAATGCAAGTTGTACCTCCCCGGGTACCAAACATCTCATCAACACACATCAGTAGATTATGGGCACCAACCTTAGGCTCTACTCGGCCTCACATAAAGTTGTACCTCCCCAGGTACCAAACATCTCATCAACACACATCGGTAGATTATGGGCACCAACCCCATGCTCTACTCGGCCTCATATAAAGTTGTACCTCCCCGGGTACCAAACATCTCATCAACACACATTAGTAGATTATGGGCACCAATCCCAGGCTCTACTCGGCCTCACATAAAGTTGTACCTCCCCGGGTACCAAACATCTCATCAACACACATTAGTAGATTATGGGCACCAACCCTAGGCTATACTCGACCTCACATAAAGTTGTACCTTCCCGGGTACCAAACATTTCATCAACACACATCGGTAAATTATGGGCACCAACCCCAAGCTCTACTCGGCCTCACATAAAGTTGTACCTCCCCGGGTACCAAACATCTCATCAACACACATTAGTAGATTATGGGCACCAACCCCAGGCTCTATTTGGCCTCACATAAAGTTGTACCTCCCTGGGTACCAAACATCTCATCAACACACATCAGTAGATTATGGGCACCAACCCCAGGCTCTACTCGGCCTCACATAAAGTTGTACCTCCCCGGGTACCAAATATCTCATCAACACATATCAGTAGATTATGGGCACCAACCCTTGGCTCTACTCGGCCTCACACAAAAACATCATAGGTTATACAAAACCAATCAATTTTTCTCAATTTTATTTAGAGATAATAATCTAAATTTATAAACAAGAATATGATCGAGATCAAAACCCTCTAGGGAAAGAAACTTTCGTTTCTACCCCTCAAACGAATTTTCCATTCCACTGATTGTCAACAAACATCCAAATATAAACTTAAACATCATAAACAATACCAAAAATAAGGTTTTTCACACATTACACTCAATACAACAATAATATACAAAGCATACTAATTATATATATATATATAACATTAATTTTCTTAATATCAATTTATATATTTTTGAACATTAACTTCCCTAACCTGGATTGTTGTTTGTTCCTTGCTCAAATGGAAAAGTTGCAATGTTAATCCTTAGCTCATCTTTTATCTCAAAATCCTGGATAACATCTCCTCATAAAGAGAATTCATTGAGAAAAATCTTCAAAAATCATAAACTTTCCAAAAGAAAATTCTTAAGAATAAACGTTCTTCTGGATCTAGAGACCGTTAGGATTTCAATATCTAAGCCTTAGAGAGAGTGTAGAGAGAGAATAGAGATAATAGAAAGAATAAAGGTAGAGAAAATAGAAAGAATAGAGGTAAAGAGAATAGAGGTATGTGAAAACAAACTATCCAACTAACTCCTTTTTTTTATATTGTATTATCTTTATAATATGATATTTTTATAATATAATATATAATATCTGTATAATCAAATATCTCTATAATCCAATATCTTTATAATCTAATATTTTTATAATTGAATATTTTTATAACATAATATCTTTATGATCTAATATCTTTATAATTAAATATTTTTATAATCTCATATTTTTATAACTGAACAGCTTTATAATATAATATTTTTATGATATAATATTTTTATAACTAAATATTTTTATAATCTAATATTTTTATAACTCAACATCTTTATAATATAATATCTTTATGATATAATATTTTTATAACTAAATATCTTTATAATCTAATATTTTTATAAATGAATATCTTTATAACTGAATAATTTTATAACTGAATATCTTTATAATGAATATTTTTATTAATTTAATATACTTATAACAAAATATCTTTATAATATAATATGTTTATATTATAATATCTTTATAATTAAAATATTGGAGCGTTACACTATTTGCATTTTTATTTCTACAATTATATAAATATATAATTATCTTAAATTTATAATTTAAAAATTAAAATTATGCATGCTTATTTTTTCGTTTGAAATTATTAATAATATGATGACCTTGTTAATATTTTAAAGGTGAAAAATGGATTTTTTTACGTGTTGAAAAATAAGAATAAATATGAAATATAAACATTTAAAAAATATTTTTTTGTGGATTTCTATGAATGTTTACAGTTAATTAAAAAATATTCTATAAAAAAATTATCTTCCCAAAAATCTTAAAAAAATTATTGAAACTATTATTAAATATTTATATTGTATTTCAAAAATAAATTTTAAATTTATCTACATTTTTTCCCATTTTATGTATAACTTTTATAATATAGTAAAAATATAAATTAAATAAAGTTTTAAACATGATTGAAACTAAGAAAGTCAAGGTCTTAAACATTTTAAATGGCTTTTATAGAATAAAATAAAAATATAAAAAATTACTTTGATATTTAAAAATAAAAGTCTTAATGCCATAATTTTTAACCAATATTATCATATATTTTCACTTAATTTATTAGTCAATCATTTTAATAAATTATCACTTAATTAAATTAGACTCTTTTAATCCGGGAGGCAATGAAAAAGCATACAGTATTATTATAAACAAAAGACAGTGATTAAATTACAAATTCAACTTTTCTTTATTACACTATAAATTTAATTAATTTTAAATTACATATATTTACAACATAAGTATATAATTAATTATATTATATAATCTAATAAAATAAAAATAAAAAATATAAATTAAATTTATATAAAATATAAAAAAATTGATTATGTTTAATATTAAATTATGTTATAAATATATTCAATTATTTTGTATAATGTAATAAAATAATAGCAATGTGAGGCTGCACCTCCTTTCCAATCATGAGTGACAGCTGCGGCTCCCTTCAATCATGCGTCTTATCAATTTTAATAACCTTTCGTATTCTATATATATATATATAATATCTTGAAAAAATTTAAAATTATTATTAATAGCTTATATTACATTTTAAAAAACAGTTTTTAAGTTTTTTTCATTTTATTATAATATGTGTATTTTTCAAAAAATATATGTATAAATTATTTAACTGATATCTGGTCACCATGTTAAATAATATAGTAAAAGAGAAGTGAAATAAAATTTAAGGATGAGTGAAACTAACAAAGACAAGGTGTTAAATATATTTTAAATTGGCTTTATAGAGTAAAATAAAAAATATTAAACAATTAATTTAATTTTAAAAATAGAGGTATTGTTTCATTATTTTTAACCAATACGATATGTTCGTATCTTTACTAAATATTGAAATTTTCTTTATTAAATATCATGGATCTTATTCTCATTCTTTTATCTAAATTCATCTTTGAACAATTAAATTAATAATATATGAATACTTTTCCTAAATAAAATTCATCCAACTAAATAATAATAAGAAGAAGAAAAATTAAAAAGTTTTTTTTATCAACTTTTAAAATTATATAGCTTAAATTAAATAGATATATTTTTTAAATTAATAACTTAGTTTAAATAAAAAATAATTAATATCTTACCAAATTTTAAATTGATCACTTATTACATTTACAAATATTTTAAATATTATTTTTTATTTTTAATATTATATTTATTAATTATTAGTGTTTTTTATATAAAAGTTTTAATTTTGTAAAAAATTATTTTACTTTTAAAAATAATGTTCAATTTATTGATTATTATTTATTTTATTAATTAAAATTTATTTCTCAAATTTTTCTCATCTTACTTTAAAAGAATGTAGTCCAAATTTCAATTTCTACCTCCTACCACAGAGGGTATTATATTAAAAAAATAACCACTTTTCTACCCTTCAATAACATCTTTAAATAATTTTATTTATTTTTTCAATGTTTTATCTTTGAAAACACATTAGACAGAAGTAAGTTAGATAATGGTATTACACGTACTAAGATTCATTAAATATTTTAAGAAAATTAACTTACAAATGTCCCTTGTTTTTGAATTTATATAAAATTAAATATTTTATAAATTATAATTCTTTTAAAAAAAATTCAACACTTCCATACTTTTAAACAACATCTCATATGTTAAGTGAATTATAAAAAATATCATTTATTTTATTTTATTGAATTTTTTTTCTTTTACATTACGTTTAGCTTATTCATTTTATTCTTTTCTAGTTTTCTTACTTCTTTTTAGTTGATCTCATTTGTGTTTGAGTCTCTGTATTCATATAACTCTATGCCACTTATGCTCCATCATCCATTCTAAATTTAGGAACTTAAGAAATAGTTTCCTGATCAAATAGCCAACAGCCAACTAAGGAGATAAACAAAACAGGAAATCTGTTGGATAAGATTAGTGGAGACTCTCTTAAAACACAACTGGAGTAAGAAACATCCAAATAAGCGTATTATGGGAGACCTTCCAACACATGAAGAAGGATATTGTTGGAACAAAATTTTTTATGGAGATGTCCTTTAAAAGTATGGAAGTAGTAAAATAATTATCATAAGATTAGTTTTCTATTTTGTTCTATTTGAATGATATTTCTTTTTTGCTTTAACATTTTCTTTTTCAGGACAATATAATGTTTATATTATACTAATGTAATGACTCTTTTTTTACCTCACTTTGTTCATAAGTTAAATATATTATGTGTTATTCATTTGTCATAAATTTTGTAAATATTAACTTAAACACGTTATTTTTTTAGCATACATATTTTTATATAAAAATAAAATAATAATATTTATATAATTGATTTTGTTTAAATTAGACTTAATTTAAAATATAAATAAATTAATAAATAATATAATAATATTTATATAATTGATTTTTTTAAAATTAGAATCAATTCTAAAATTTTAAATCTTATAAATGGCTTGATTTTGAAAAAGATATATTTATGTTTGTTAAAAAAATTAAATTTTAATCTATTATAATTTTTGGATGGATATGTTATTATATTAAATGTATAACATAAATTAAACTAATACTTGAAAATACAAATATAATAATTATATATATTATTCTTGTAGAATCGAGATGAATGTGAAGACTCTCTTGTCTGAGTCGAGAAACTACTGTCTTTCTTTTTTATATTGTGTTGATACATTTTTTTTCTTTCTTCTCGGTCTTATGTTAGGATAATGTACAACAATTATTTATATTATATTATTTTTAAATTGATCTTATTTTTTGTATAATCAATGAAAAAAATGACAATTCATTTTAAAATAGTATTTACTTTTAGTAATATTATAAATTCTAAATTTTCTGTGTGAAGACGTGACATATGACAAGACATATGTTAAAAAAAAGAAAAAAAAATTATTACTTTTTACATGCATTGTATATTAATTTAATGAAAAAATCATAATAATTGATTTTAATTAAAAGATTAATTGAGAAAAATAATAATAATAAAAATATATTAAAAAACTAAAAAAATTAAAACTAAAAAATCTATTTAACGTTTTGAAATTTTAATTAAATAATATTATTTTATTAATTTTTAGTATTAATATTATTTTAAAATGTTGTTAAGATATATTAAATTTAATGATAAACTATTATCTTAATTATATCATGCACAATTTGAGTCACTAAGAAAAAAAAAGACAAAAGATAGTGAAAAAAGAAAAAAATTAAATTTATATAATGTAGGGTTTAAGTTTCCTTTATTGTAAAAAAATATTTTTAATGTACTTTATAAAAAAAATAATAGAAGAAGTTACTATGTGTATAGTTGTATTTAAACTTTATGCATATGTTTACGAAAAATGAAAACGTACTATATTGAAAAAGGTTGTAATTTTAACTTTAAGGATAATTTACCAATTTTTTCATATTCAGATTTATTGACTGCAAATGCAAGATATGATAATTTAATTTATTTATAAAAGTGCAACAGTTCTTTTCATAAAAACAGAATTTAAAAAATAATATCTAATTTTAAACTTAATTAAACCAAATTGTTACAGTTCAAATTTTATTTTAGAAAATATATAAAATTAAAATAATACAATCAATTATTTGGATCTAAATCTGCAAAAATCCAAATTAATTATTTTAAAGTGTCCACATGGATTTAATTTGAATCTAATTCTTTAAAATTTCGATTGGATTTAACTTTAATTCAATTCCAACTATTTAAATTTGAATTTTTGTCAAATCATATTTTTCATCATAACTTTAAAAGAATGTCATTATTTACATAAATATAAGTCCATTGCATTGTATTTTTAAAATTGAAACAAGGAAAAAATATTTAAAGATAAGATTATATAACTTAATCTTTCAAGGATTAAAAATATTTATAACTTTTGAACAATTTACTAAAATTATGTTTTATTTTAAAATAAATTTTAGATTTGTTTTATTTTAATTCTTTATAAATTGATATAAGTGATGTGTCATTTTTTTTTATAATTTTACCAATTTATAAATACATAAAAATTAAAAAAAATATTTTTAACAAATAATTCATACATTAAAAACATATCTAACCAATCTTTTAAATGTTTCTCCCAACTATTGAGAATTAGGTGTAGGATGAATTCCCTGATGATTACACATAGGGTTGTATGTTTATTTATAACGGAGATACAAGAGATGGGCTGAGCCCATTATACTAGAATAACAAACCCTAGATATTCTAACACTCCCCCTCAAGCTGGAGCATATAAATTGTATGAACCAAGCTTGTTACAAATATAATCAATTCTAGGTCCCCGTAATGACTTAGTAAAAACATCTGCTAATTGATCATTAGAATTAACAAACTTAGTCTTAATCTCTCCAGATACTATTTTCTCTCTGATGAAATGACAATCAATCTCTATGTGTTTGGTCCTTTCATGAAAGACAGGATTCGAACTGATGTGAAGGGCAGCTTGATTGTCACATATGAGTGTCATTTGAGTAACTTCTCCAAATTGTAACTCCTTGAGTAGCTGTTTAAGCCAAATAAGCTCACATGTAGCGGATGCCATCGATCCGTATTCGCTTACGCACTTGATCTTGCCACAACACTTTGTTTCTTACTCTTCCAGGAGATTAAATTATCACCAATGAAAACACAATATCCAGAGGTGGATCTCCTATCAGCAGGAGATCCTGCCCAATCCGCATCTGAGTAGGCAACAACTTTGGTATGATTATTGTGTCCATACAACGGACCTTTTCCAGGGAGCCTTTAATGTATTTCGAGTATACGAATGACAGACATCCCAATGATCACGTGCAAGGAGAGTTGAGAAATTGACTTACCACATCGACAGACAAAAGAAATGTCGGACGAGTGACTGTAAGGTAGTTCAATTTCCCAACTAATCTTCTATACTTTTCAGGATCTGAGATGGGCTCCCCCTGATTAGGTAGAAGCTTGACATTAGGATCCATCGGTGTATCAGTAGATTTTGAGTTCATCAACCCAGTTTCCTCCAAAATATCTAATGCATACTTTCTTTGAGAGATTACTATCCCATTAGTAGATTGTGCTACTTCAATCCCCAAGAAATATCTGAGTCTACCAAGATCTTTAGTCTGAAAGTGTTGGCAGAGATGTTGTTTAATTTGTGAGATGCCATGGTGATCACTTCCTGTAATTACAATATCATCAACATACACAACTAGATAGATACATCCAGCACTTGAGTGGCGGTAGAAGACTGAGTGATATGCTTCACTGCGAGTCATTCCAAATTGCTTAACAACCATGCTAAACTTTCCAAACCAAGCTCTGGGAGATTGCTTTAGGCCATATAAAGATTTGCGGAGACGACATACCATTCCTGAAGACTCCCCCTGAGCAACAAACCCTGGAGGTTGCTCCATATAAATTTCTTCCTGCAAATCACCATTGAGAAAAGCATTTTTCACATCCAATTGAAAAAGAGGCCAATTTTTCAGAGCAGCCATGGCAATGAATAGGCGTACAGAAGCCATCTTTGCAACTGGTGAAAAAGTATCACCGTAATCTAAGCCAAAGATTTGCGTATAGCCTTTAGCTACTAGGCGTGCTTTAAGACGATCAACAGTTCCATCAGGACCAACTTTGATAGCAAAGACCCACCTGCAACCAATAACCGATTTTCCAGAAGGTAAAGGGACGAGGTCCCAAGTTCCACTAGTCTGAAGTGCACTCAGTTCTTCAAGCATAGCCTGACGCCAACCGGGATGGGATAAGGCATCACCTACAGTTTTAGGGATGGATACAGAGGAAATAGAAGAAAGGCAAGTATAAAGTGAAGGAGATAATCTATGATAACTTAAATTAATATAGCGAAGAGGAGGTTTGCGGGTGGTTCGTATACCTTTTCGAAGAGCAATGGGAAGATCGGTTCGGTTGGCGAACCGGAGAAACCGGAGGAGTTGACAACGGAAGTGAGTCGGATGATGGAGGTGTTGGTGGTGGTGTTGGAGGTGATGGAGCTGTACTAGACTCAACCGGAGGTTCACGTATAACTCGGAATAGTGGTTGTTTCGAAATGGGTGTAGAGGTAGAAGGGTTGGTCTTAAAATAGAGAGAGGACTCAATGAAAGTGACATCTGCAGAGATAAAATAACGATTAAGAGATGGAGAGAAACATTTATACCCTTTTTGTGACCTAGTGAACCCGAGAAAGACACATTTATGAGACTTAGCGGAAAGTTTGTCGACATTAGGTCCTAAGTTATGAACAAAACATGTTGACCCAAAAACTTTAGGAGACAAAGAGTGGAGAGGTTCATGTGGAAACAAAATTGAGTGAGGGATTTTATTGTCTAACACGAGAGGAAGGCATGCGATTAATAAGATAGCAAGCACTAAGAACAACATCTCCCAAAAACGTTGAGGAACATTTCCATGTAGTAACATTGTTCGAGTTGTTTCAATGAGATGTCTATTCTTGCGCTCAGCTACCCCATTTTGTTGAGGTGTATAAGCACATGAAGTTTGGTGAAGAATGCCATTAGACGCCAAAAAAGTATGAAAAGAATGAGAAAGATACTCTCGGGCATTATCACTACGTAAAATGCGAATAGACACACCAAATTGAGTCTTTATTTCATTAAAAAAATTTTGAAAAATAGAAAACAACTCTGAACGATTTTTCATTAAAAATAACCAAGTACACCTTGAGTAATCATCAATGAAAGTGACAAAATATTGAAATCCTAAATTAGACTCGGACACGATTGGGTCCCCAAATGTCGAGTGAACTAAAGCAAATGGACAAGAAGCACGTTGTGAGACACTAACTGGAAAAGAACTACGACTATGTTTGCCTAATTGGCATGACTCGCAGGAAAAAGTAGACAACTTGGACAGACTGGGAACAAGCTGTTGCATCTTAGCAAGGCTAGGGTGTCCCAATTGAGCATGAAGGAGAGAAGAAGACTCCATAACCGAACCAACATGGGCAGTTGTCCGTAGATGATATAGACCATGAGACTCACATCCGGTGCCAATCGTCCGTCCCGAACTCCGGTCCTGTAAAAAACAGAATCTTTAGTAAAAGAGATAGTACAATCAAGAGAACGGGTAAGACGACTAAGGGATAATAAATTAAAAGGAGAACCAGGGATAAAAAGGACATTATCAATAGATAGGGAAGGAAGAATTTAAATGGTACCAATGCCATGGGAAGAGGCTTTAGAGCCATCGACCATAGTAACGGAGGGCAAATAACCCGAAGTAGATAGGGATGTAAAGAAGGATTTATTACCAGTGATGTGGTCTGTGGCGCCAGAGTCTAGAACCCAAGGACTAAGAGAGTTGGATTGAGTTAGGCCAGCAAAGGAAATACCTGAATGCACAACAGAAGCAGTGGAACTCGAGCCCTGACGATCCCCATACCATTTTAGAAACTCAGTGAAGATAGCAGGTGTAGCCGAGGCATCGGATGGTGGAGGTCCTAGAACAGATCGTGGTAAGGGACCGAAGTTGGTGATGAAGAGGCGAGCATGGGCTACTTGCAGCAAATTTTGGAGGACGACCATGTAAGGCATAACACTTTTCTTTGACATGGCCATACCTATGACAGGTGATCACACCGAGGTCGCCCTTTTCCTTGTTTCAGAGGACGATTGCGGTTATCATTGTGAGAAACAAGTGCGGAAGATTCATCATATGTACCATAGCAGTGTGTTTCGAGTTGTAGACTTGGCAGGCACACGTAAGAGGATGGAAGATGTGGATGTCGAGTAGGCACAATTGGAGATCCCGAATTTGATCTCGAACATGTGAATAATCGCAGGGAAGACCATGTAATGCCAGTAACATAAAAAACTTGGACCGTTGCTCAATCTCTTCAGCAGGAGTAGAGGCGGGGGTAATAACTCATTAAAATTATGAAAGAGAGAATGAATTTTACCCAGGTATTGTGTCATGCTCCCATCAAGACGTGTTTGACTGGCTAGTGTAAACATATTATGACAAACACCATAGAGACGTTGAGTGTCATTTGTGTACAGTAGTTTGGCCTGTTTCCAAACCTCAGAGCAGTACTTATACGTACGGAAGATTGGCTTTAAGGAGGAATCAATGGTAGATTTAATGACTATGCATAATTGAGCATCAATCTTTGTCCACCGGGAGCGCTCGCTTTCAGGAACACTATTTACGGTCATAATAAGATGATTTTCGTAACCCTGACTCTCAAGCCAAAGTTGGATATCAGATGCCCACGTCTCATAATTATTACCATCTAATTTGTCAATGGGAAGATGCATATTGACATAATTAGTATAAATACCCTGAACAGGCTGAACAGGCGTAGGAGTAGGCGTAGGAGCGAGTGAGGCCATCGAGAAAGAGAAAACTTACGGAGGAGAGAGAAAGCTGCTCGCAAAAAGAGAAACCCTAAAATAGGGATAAATATCAAACGAACGCCGATCAACTATATGAGCACTGGATCCAGGACGGGGACGAGGAGACGATGCCGGCGATGCAAGGAGCCACCGGAGATGGTGATCGACGCGCCGCCACGCGCGGCGGCGGTGACGCGCTGCGCGCTCCTTCAGGTGGCGCGTGGGGGCGCGTGCGGCGGTGGAAGGCGGCGATCCACGTCGCGCGGAGTCACCTGGACGAGACAGGCCGGTGGTGTGGTCGCGGTCGGATCGGAGGCGGCTGAAGCGAAGTGCGTGATGGTGCCATTGCTGCGGTGGCGGTATCTCGTGGTGGCAGCTGATGCACTATTGCTGCGGCGGTGCAATGATGGTGCAACGAAGTGAGAGAAAAGGATTTCGGAAAGAGGCTTCCGAAAAAAATTTTAGCATCGATGAACAGTGGGTTCACCAGGAAAAAAATTTAACACCGATGAACAAGTGGGTTCACCAGGAAGGAAGACAGGGATTTAACCTAGCTCTAGATACCATATTGAGAATTAGGTGTAGGATGAATTCCCTGATGATTACACATAGGGTTGTATGTTTATTTATAACGGAGATACAAGAGATGGGCTGAGCCCATTATACTAGAATAACAAACCCTAGATATTCTAACACCAACTATTTTAAGAAGTTAAATTAACTCATTATCCTTTCTTCACCATTTACATCAATTTTCTTCCACACACAAGTCATTTAACTAATTTTTTCAAATAAAAGTACATAACACTAGTATACATGTATTCAAGACTTGTGATATGAAAACAGCATTTAATTTTTTTTTCATTAAGTTGTTAATTATCTTTTAAAGACAACATAGATAATTATTTTTTAAAATTATGTCTGACATGGTATATAAAATAGATTATTAACAAAATAATAACAAAATTAATAATAATATATGAAGTAAATTATAAAAATACTTTATCAATAATACGATAAAAATCTAAAACAAATATTTTTTTTTTAAGTTGTAAATTTTAAACGAAAAAAATTTTGTTTCACCCAAGTGGAAAGAGAAGGACAAGGGGCGCGCAGTCATATTTTGATCATGACTGACACCTGCCCTTTCAATCATCCAATCAACTCTTAACCCCAGAAAGTCTCAATCCCAACCTGCAAACTAATCTACGCGCCTAAATCAAACACGATCAACGGTGCAGATGATACCACTGTTTGTACGCACTAATTCAATATTAATAAAAGACTCTTCCCCTTCCACCACTTTGTAGCTAACCAAATGGATAGAAAAAGCCAGAACGAGGAGCAGGAGCTGCCGCCGTCCACCACCGCCGACGATGTTCATGAGGATTTCGTTCTCAGCCAGGAACTGTTTTGGTACCAAAAGCTCTTACTCCGTTCATTTTTATCTCAAATCTTCTCTCTCTAACACTCAATGTTCTTGCTTATTCTCAGTACACCAGATTACTTAACTCCAGAAAACCAGTTTCCTTTGAGAGGCTTCCATTCCGACAACGACATGGTAACACTTGTTTCTTTACATATATATATATATGTATATATATATATATTCATATTCGTAGTTTATGTTTTCAGGAAGAGGAAGATGCCCCTTGCCCCAAGTCACCAGAAAAGCCGAGTACTGCAAGAAGCAAGAGAAGCCGAATGGGTCAGGATAAGTGTTTTTTGAGATTTTCTCCATTTTAGAATAGTGATGATTACAGTGTCTTGGAAAAAAATATTCGTTTTTAGTATCAGTCTACTGAAAGGAAATTTTTTTACTATTGTTCGGGTTATTCTCGAAGAAACGATTTTAAAAACCAAAAATGTTGTTATTTCGAATAAGAAATAATGTAAAGATTGTTGTTTTGAAATGAAGAAAGTATTCTATGGAGTGAAGTGATGCAATCGGTATATTTTTAAGTTATCGTTTTTTAGGAAATGTCAATGGTTTATTTGCTCACGTGCTTGGTATATGTTGACACTTTTTCCTTCTGTTTGCAACAGATGATGCTATCTCAGGAGATACTCTCAGTTCTACGTCTTCTGATGATCATCAGGAAATTGTTGAACTCGGGGAGGACTTTGTTAGAGAGGAAGTCGATGATAAGCCGAAAGCTCGGAATTATGTGTCACGTTCTGCAATTGCACTGCGTTACAGGGTTATGACTCCTCCTTGCATTACAAACCCCTATCTGAAAAATCCTCCAGGAGAGGAAATGGACCCTTTTAGAAGCCAAAGATCAAAATGTGCAGGTACAGTTAGATGTTGTTCGAATGATTTGGCTTTTGTTTTGTTTAGGTGTTTTTATTTCACCTTTAGGGTTAAGTGACAAAGAGTTTGACTTTTTCCAACTGTATATAATTATATAATATATAATTATAATTATAATTTTGCAAACAATGCAGGCCTCTTCCCTTCATTTGCTAGTGGTGATGGTCTTTCTCGCTACCGCACCGACTTTCATGAGATTGAGGTATTATGTTTGAAAAAGAATTTCGTAACTGACTGCCATGAGTCGCTTTTCATAGCATGTTTAACTTTTCCTTTTTGATACCAGCAAATTGGTCGAGGAAACTTTGGCAATGTTTTTAAGGTATTGAAGCGACTAGATGGCTGCTTGTATGCTGTGAAACGTAGCACCAAGCAATTGGGCAGGGAAACAGAAAGGTAGTATCATCATCATATACCTATGGATGTTACTTCCCATTGTGTTTGTTTTAGCTACTTAAAGTAATCTTTTATCATTGTAGGATTAAAGCTTATACGGAAGTTCAGTCTTTGGCTGCCATAGGTTTCCATTTTACGTTTTCAACTCTTTTTTTATTCTGTAATAATGACTTTCATATCGTTTCTTTAGTCATATTTACCTCTTTGATTCTCTAGGTTTTCATGAGAACATTGTGGGATATTATTCTTCGTGGTCTGAAAACGGACAACTGCATATTCAGATGGAGTTATGTGACCACAGCTTATCCATAAACCATTGCCCAGCATTGCTTACTGAACGACATGAAATAGAAGCTTTATATCAGGTGAGTCTCGTGTCGATGACCACTTTTATCTTGTATATACTCCATTGGATAAATGATCAATTGGGTCTTTCAATGTGAGAAGTTGTCAATTTAGTGTATCTCTCCTGGTTGCATCATCCTTTTAAAATCCTTCGTAAATTTTTATGGAATCTGTTGTTTGTGTTTTAGTGTTCATATTCTGATTTGTGGTGATAATTTTGGTTCAGCTTGCTAGGGCATTGCAATTTATACATGGGAAGGGAATAGCTCATCTAGATGTTAAGCCGGAAAATATTTATGTAAAGAAGGGTGTTTACAAGCTTGGTGATTTTGGATGTGCAACTCTACTGGATAATAGCTTGCCAATTGAAGAGGGTGATGCGCGTTACATGCCTCTTGAAGTTCTTAATGAGAATTATGATCATCTCGACAAGGCTGATATCTTCTCTCTAGGGGCTTCTATGTTTGACTTAATTCGCAGGTCGCGCTTGCCAGAAGCAGAAACTCCGTTCTGTAATCTTAAACGGGGAAGGTTGCCACACTTGCCAGGAGTTACACTGCAATTTCAAAACTTGCTCAAGGTGCTGCTTTTAATTTTATTTTTACCTGAAATCTGGTGGAACCTGTTTTGGCTTGAGTATTGAAGTTGTTGCAACAATTATTTGTTCCTTTGTTTCTAAATTTTTCTTTCAGTGTTTTGAATATTTAACAAATGTGATAACAGTAATGGGAAGTCCAGTACACTTCAGTGAACAAGCTAGAAATGCATACATATAATAAAATAATTGTCTATTATGCTTTGCTTGTTATTTAATTATGTGAAATATGTTATTGGGTCTATTTAAATATGTAAACTGTCAGTTGTAATTGGGATAATCCAGTGAATGTTAAATGAGTTGGAAATACGAGGAGAATGAGAGAGCATAAATGATCACATTCAAATTTAATGTAAACCAGACATTTTCTTATTTGTCATCCAGTGTCTGTGGAAGCATAGGCTTTAAATTGCAAGGATTAGAGAATTTGTTTTCTTCGATTTTGATAGTGCTGGCTTTAATCTCGTGGATAAGAAATTATAGAAGTAGAAAGTGTTATTTAATCAAATCGTGAATGTGTTGAAATTAATGTTGCTGCTGCTGGTATTATAATTTCTGAGGTTTGATTTGTTGACTTAATATGTTTTTGGTGGTTCACTTATAGGTCATGATGGACCCTGATCCTCTTAATCGTCCTTCTGCTACGGAGATTTTGGGAAATTCTATATTTGGAGGGGTCCTTAGAATGGCATATATTGGATAGGTCCTGGTGGTTTTTGTTTTGGTGGACCCGACTATGTATGTATGACTGACGTATAATGTAATGGCCAACTTTGGGTCTATTAAGCATATTTTTTGGAACATGTATGTTTTGTGGGATATATGGTCCACATTTGCCATTATGTTGATGCATGTATTCTAAATGCACTGGTTTTGACAGACATTTGCAGTACATTATTGTGATGGATTACAGAATTGGCAATTGACAACATTCTTGACTAATATCTGCTTGCATTTATCATTTCTCTGTGATAATATCAGTGAATCTTGTAGAATAATTGGGAGTTTTAAAAGAAATCCTATTTTATTTCCATATTCAAGTTGTCGGAAGAACAATTTCCTCATTTCCATAATAAGCAGGCAGAAAAACAATTGAACAAAATGACTTGGTAGTTTTGAAACGAAAATGAGTACAATAGTAAGATAGATCTAGTATGGATCTAATATAAGATCTAATAGAGAAACATTACAAGCTAAGTGGAAGAACCAAATAAATTGTGGTTAATTCATTTGAGCATGTCTACTTAGTTTTCATAATTCTAAATTTTAAATTATATTTAGTCAAATGTAGTGAGTGACAAGTGTGCTTTATATATATGGAAAAAATTCCATTAAAACTGATTTTGGAAAATGTATTTCATCTAGTTTAATTAGTAAAAGGTTTAATCTTTATTAGTTATCGCCGGATAACCCTACTAATGAGTGTTTAGGTTAGGATGTGAACATCACAAAATTCAGTACTCTTATCAGAATAAGCAACATGTTTTAGTCAAAATGGAAAAGCTCCGATAATACGATGATATTGTTAAAAATGACTTGGTAGGAAATTTTTATGGCCGAATATGAAAAGTTTATTTAAGGCTATGTTTAGTGAAAGAACAGGAAATTTATGTTGTATAAGTCCAAGTTGATTCTTCTCGCGGTCAACTTGTGAGGTATTAATGCAAATTTTGTTACAAGTTGTAATAATATAGTTAAAGTTATTAAACTCCTAATTAAGAATGGAGTTGCCCAGAAATGAGAGGAGTAGTCTAAAAAAGTTTAATAGTCTACATTTTAAAATAAATCATAACTTTTTATTTAATTTAATCATGTTAAACCTATTATAAATTTGTGTTCAATTAAAAATTAAAAAAATTACAATCATGTCTTTACAAAATATATATTATTATTTAAAAGTTTAAAATTTAATATTCAACAACTAAATGGATTATACAACATCACATATCTTAGTTTAATATTTTTTTTGTCACTAACAATCAATATATATATATATATAAAATATGTAAAAATAAAAAGTTTATGCAAAATTATTTCTAAACTAAAACAACAAATTGAATTAAAAGAAAATTAAAACATCGTACAAAATATATCCTATCTAAAACAAGAGAAACAAAAAAAGTTTTCTATCTAACTAATAAGAATAATGCAACCTAGAGTCGAGTACAAATTTGTCTTTTTCTGCTATACCATCTGATCTAACTTGTATAAGTACATGTTTCCTTTCTCCTCACAATTTTATTAAATAAAGTATAGACTTAAAACACTACTGTAAGAACATAAGACAATTGATTTTGTTATCAATCTTGTACCACTTTCACATATGAAAATGAATATTTTAAATAATTTTCTCTTTTAACACATCTTATTTGTCTTTATGACATGTTTCTTCGCTGTCCTCTAGACACACCAAATAACTGTTGCCTATGACATATTCCTTAATATAATATTACTTGAAACAAATATGTTAATGTCTCTCACATTCATAACATAACATTTGTAATTAAAATAAAATAAAAATTAAAAAAAATAACATAAAAGAAAAAGCAGGTCAACCTATTAGCCTGACCAACTTGGTCTCGACTCATGTGGGTCTCAAACCAAATGGACTAAGCTAAAAAAATCTATTTCTATTTAGGCCACTATTTTTTAAGCATGGTCTAATATGAATCATAGGCCATGCAAATTGAACCATCAGTCTAAACCTATTTTGACAGCTCTAACTATGAACATCTTTATCTTTATTGTAAGAGTTATAACATTATGTCTGAGTTTATTTTTTGTCAGTCTTATCATATCACACCATTTTTAACATCTTATATATATTTTTTCTTTAATAGAAGACTCTTATAGAATTTCATTTAATAATATATTATTTCTCATTACTTATGTCTTATTTTTATTATCATATCAAGATATTTCAATGTAGAAGTCTTATAAGGGACAATTACAGTTAGGTATATGGCTTGCATCTGCATAAATCCACATCATAAAAAACCATTTGTATAATATGCATTTTAAACGATCTTTCATTTTTATAAACTGCATCCGTCTTGCAAAACTTTCGGGGTTAAACAAGTTAGTTTGTACCCACAAAGATACATTTAACATTTGTTTGCATTACAACAATTGTCCTAATCCGTTAAACAATGCAAACCAATAAAAGCAAAATAAATAAATTGTTGGTTCAATTAGGCTTGTTGATAACCAGTAAAAGAAAAATGTCTTAAATTTTGGATTGAATTAGATTTGATTATAATCTATTAAAATTATAAGTATTAGAGTTAAGGTTAACTTGAACTTGGTGTTGTGGATTGTTGAAATCTAGGGAGAATGCGCGTTTAAACCACTTAACTCGCATATTGTTCAAGCTGGGTATAGAAAACTTACATTAAAAATTTACCAAAAATATAAGTTTGCACCCACACCAATAAAAGATAATACAAGTGATTCAGAGACTTTTAACCAAATATACAACTTTGGATACAACTCTTAAACTTAATCTTTTAGATTATTTTTGTAGTGGAAATACTTTATGAACATATCAAAAGATAAATCAAAGTATATTTTTAGAAGCTAATTAATTAGTTTATTTTTTTACCAAATGGAGGAAAAATACTTTATATTAGAACAATATCATTTGTATACATCAATTGTTTATATCTCATTAATTTTCTTTTTGGATTTTAGTCCCTTGTTTTAAAAAAAAAATTCAATATCGCACTCGAATTTGGTGTTCAAGATACAGTGAAAATAATTAATTTTTGGTTGAGTATATATAATCAATCAAAATATACTGAAAAAGGTTAAAAAAAATATTAGAAATGCGTTTGAAAATTTTTATAGATTTCAACCTCTATTTTCATTAAAACAAGTACTTAACAGTATGTTGATGGGATTTTAGCAAAATTATGGAATGCTAACAAATAAATCAAAATCTTGATTTGGATTTGAAACATACAATGTGTTTTGTTCTAAATATATAAATACACTAATAATTTTATTGGAACAATTATTTTCATCAACCAATATTGAATACGTTTTAGACAAAAGTCCAAAATAACAAATATGAAGTTATCGCTATAATATCCAATTTTAAACAAATATAAAAAATTCAAAATAATATATGAAAGTATATTAATAATAAGAAGTTAAGATACTTGGAAATAGAATGAAATATGTGATAATACAACGAGATCCGGGAGAAAATAAGTATTATAAAGGAAAAAATGTAAAGAGTAGGCATGACAACGAGGCGGGGTGATTTCACCTCCCCATTTCTAATTCACTTAATTATATCCGTCCCCGCCTTCGATTCTCATCGGGGATAACAATTTAGTCCCCACAACCATCTTCATTGGGGTCGGATTTTCCCGTCCCGTCCCCATCCCTGTTTTATTTTATTTTTTTAAAATATAATTTTAAAATATTTTAAATAAATATAAAAAATTAAGCATAACTATAATACATATATATATATAGCATATCACAAAAATAGACTATTAAAGATAAATTTATAGAAATTAAATATTTTAATATTAAATATTTTTTTTCTTTTATATATTATAATGTTGTAAATTTTAAATTATTTTTTTGATGAAGTATATTTTAGTTTATTATTTTTACATTATAATATGTATGTAAAAAAATGTTTGATAATTTTTTTTGTTTTATACCTATCAAGTTTAATTTATCAATCTTCAAAACACATAATATAAAGTCTAAAATCTTTCAAAATGAATATCAAATATATATTTAAAAACACTAATAAATAAATAATTTCTAAATTATTAATCGTTCAAAACATATTTAGAAAATTTCAGAGAATAAAATAATAATAGATGTTATTATCAATGCACAATATTTAGAAAATTGATAAAGAAACAAAGAATTAACCTTATGTTATGCATTCACCAAATTGGTTGAAGGGACTAAGAAAAGTAAATGTGTAGAGATGAGAGAAAGAGAAGAGTATATTGAAACTGGTTGAAGAGATTGAGGAAGTTGAAGGAATGAGTGAAAGGTAGAAAAAAAGAGAAAAGTGTGGAATAGAGAATAAAGTTTTAGAGAAGACACTGTAACCTTTTATGTATGAAAAATAAAAAGAAACACTAAGAAAGAATATGATTAGTTTTAGGGTTTATGTTTAAATTTAAAGACGGGATGGGGATAGGTACGGGAGCGGGGCGGGGATTGCATTACCCATCCCCGACCCCGAACTCGATTGATTTAAACGGAGAAAACCCGAACCCGACCCCGAACCCGGTCAACTCGGTTTTTCCCCGTCAAACTTGGGACGGGAGCGGTTCGGTCCCCACGGATGCGGGTCAAATTGCCATCCCTAATTTATACTTTTATTGTTTTAGATATGATTTATTTTTAATTATTAAAATAATAGAAAGTATATTTGTTTTATTTTTTAAATTAATTTTTTCTCATATGTTTTTAAAGATATTTTTAATATTTTTCTAATTTTATCTCTATTTATTTTTTATAATTATTTTTGAAATTTTACTTTTTTATATTTTCTTTTAATAAATTTTACATTATTGTTTTATTTTTATATATTTAAAAATATTTGAATGAAATCGGATGTTAAAATCTTTTAAGAAAAAAAAAAATTTAGTCAAAGAGTTGTGTAATCACACCGAAGATTATGTTTGTATAGATCTACTTTAAATGACTTTGGATTGTTGTTTTTTATGGTGATTTATTTTTTGAGTTAAATATGTTTATATTTTTTTATCTATTTGTTATAATTGTGTTTTATTTTTTTGATAAACTTTGTACCTATTTCATTCATATACTTTTAAATTGGTGTAAATGATCTTTGATGATGTGTTAGAATTCTATTTTATTTTCTCATTTTTCTTTCCCACAATAGGTAAAGTGTTTATCCGAAAAATAAAATACAATTTTAACAAATAGCTCAGGGATTAAAAATATAGTTAACTTTTTTTTTATATAGTCATCTTACACTTTTTTTCATCTATTCTTTTTTTACTCATATTTTTAAATTGTCTCATCTAGTATTTTAAGTGTATTAGTCTATTATTTTATATTACTATGCGTCTAATGATTACTAAATTATATTTCATTTTTATTTTTTTCTTATATTTAATAAACTTCAAATAATTCATATTTAACAAATTGGTTAAATATATCCAAACTTTGATATTATTTTATTTGATCAAAACTTTGGACAAAGGTTTGACCTGATGGGCTGGCCCGTGTAGCGTATGATCTAGGTTAGGCTAAGCTGAAAAAATTGTGGCCTAGATAACAATAGACATTTTTTAGCCTGGCCCATTTGGCCCGATGCCCATATGGGCTAAGGCTAGGATGGCCCGCAAGCTAATGGGTTGACCCATTTATTTTTTATATTAAATTTTTGTTCTTAATTGTTATACTGTCATACTAAATAAAGAAACCCTAGTGTCTTAAAGTTTATGTTCACTTCTTCATCTCTTCTCTTCCTTTCTCACAAGCTCTTTTATCTCCTCTATTGCAGTGCTCCTCTTTTCTTGTATCACTTTTCACCACCATAGTTTTTCACGCTTCCGTCGTAACTTCTTTGTTTCACATTAGGTTAGATTTTTCCTTATTTTTTGTTAATTTATATTATCATTTTTTGCATTTTTAATCAAAACTTTATATATGCTTTTGTTACAAAAGGATTTTTTTAGTGAATGCGTCACAGTTAGTTACTCCTTTTTCTTGTAAAGAGGAAGAAACAATTTCTATTTTCTCTACTATTTAGTACGACGACGAAGAATCAAATTATCACTATATTTCTTCCTTTTTCTTCTTCTTCCAAGTGCAGGAAAACCCCAAGGAGTTGCGGGTTTTTTTCTACCAATTGGGGCCCTCCCTTCACCACCCCCATGCGGATGGTCTACAGGGTTCATAACTACTCCTCTTACTATAGGACGTTTACCTAGCCAACATTTAGATCCGGCTCTACCTAAATTTTTCTGGTTTACCCCAACATTTCCCACTTGTCCAACTGTTGCCAAGCAATTTTAATATTTGTTTAATTATATAAAGTAAAAATATTATAAGTATTAAATAGGTTTTTATGTTTTTTTTCTCTTACATTGTAGAGTTCTTATTTCCTATGACAACATCAAGGACTCCTCCAATTGGTGATCCATCTGATGATAACAAAAGAAATAACGTTGAACAAAAAGTAGTGGAGAGACTAAGAAAGCAAAAGAAATATTGTAATATTTTTTCAATTTTTAATTAGGCTAAAAATGGTCTGTTGGCCCCGTTGTCAGGCTAGGCTAAAAACTATTATCCGTTTTAAAATATAAGTCAGGCTAGGCTATCAGATTTCTTGAATTCGGCCCGTAGAGCCAGGCCAGGCTGGGCCGGGCCGCCCGTTTTGACAACTCTAGATACAATAAGGCGAGGATGAGTTTTACTTTTCTATTCTCATCTTCATAATAAAAATTTATCTGTATCTTCATCTCCATACTTAATGGATATAATTTTTTTGCCTCATTTCATCTTCATTATATCCCAATCGGGTAATAGGTATATCCCCAATGGGTAATGGGTATATCGCCATCGGGTAATGGGTACATCATATCCATTCTTTGTTATTATAGATATTAATTAAATAATTTTTTATGAGAAAATGAAAATCGCAATAAAGGAAACATAATATTATAAAAGATTCAATGTCAAAATGATACACTACTTCTTTTCTCCAATGCCAAATATCAATAAAGAAATTATAATTGCATAAATCTAAAATTTTTTCTTTTTTATATTTTCTTTTAATAAATTTTACATTATTTTTTTATATATTTAAAAATATTTGAAGGAAATCGTATGTTGAGAACTTTTAAGAAAAAAAAACAAACTTCAGTCAAAGAGTTGTGTAACCACACTGAAGATTATGTTTGTATAAATCTACTTTAATAGTTGTAATGGCTTTGGATTGCTGTTTTTGTATGGTGATTTATTTTTCGGGTTAAATATGTTTTTAGTTCTTAAACTATTTGTTACAATTGTGTTTGTTTTTAGATAAACTTTGTATCTATTTCGTCCTTATACTTTCTAAATTGGTGTAAATTATCTTTGATGATGTGTTAGAATTCCTTTTTATCTTTTCATTTTTCTTCTCCACATCTTCCTACTCCACAATCATCTGTCTCCTAAGCTTATTTCGCTCTTTTTCCCTTTCCTCTCTCTCATTTTCCTCTACTTAAATATCTTTTTATTCGTCATCAATGATCTTTTACACCAGTTTATAAAGTATAAAGGTGAAATAGGTCAAGAGTTTGCCCCAGAAATAAAACATAATTTCATCAATGATCATTTACACCAGTTTATAAAGTATAAAGGTGAAATAGGTCAAGAGTTTGCCCCAGAAATAAAACATAATTTTGACAAATAGTTCAGAGATTAAAAACATAGTTAACTCTTATATTTTCTATGTAGTCATCTTACACTTTTTTTCATCTATTCTTTTTCACTCATATTTTTCAATTGTCTCATCTAGTATTTTTAGTGTATTAGTCTATTATTTTATGTTACAATGCATCTAATGATTACTAAATTACATTTGATTTTGATTTTTTTATACTTAAGAAACTTCATATAATTCTTATTTAACAATTTGGTTAAATGTATCCAAACTTTGATATTATTTAATTAGATAAAAACTTTGGGCAATATTTAATAATATTTATGACTTAACAATAGGATACAACAAGGCGAGAACATGTTTCACTTTTCCATCCTTATCTTCCTAATAAAAATTCATCTTTATCTCCGTCTCCATACTTAATAGGTATAAAAATTTTGTCTCATTTCATCTTCATCAGGTACGGGTATATCCCCATCGGATAATGGGTATATCATATCCATTCCTTGTTATTATAAATATTAATTAAATAATTTTTTACAAGAAAATGAAAATCACAACAAAGAAAACATAATATTATAAAAGATTCAATGTCAAAATGATACACTACTTCTTTTCTCCAATGACAAATATAAATAAAGAAGTGTTATTTCATACTTTGTTTTGTACAAAGGAGGTGTCTTGTAAATCTTCCGGCTATCTTTCTCATTTCGGTGCACTATAAGTTTGTAAACTTTATTATTAAGATAGTTAGTAGAAATCACTCTCTATTCAAGTGATAAGTCACCGGACGTAGGATGTATAAATACTCTGTGTATTTTTCTCTATCCTTACTCTCTTTACATTCAACTTATATTTTGCTTATTTGTGTTATACTCTAATTTTTATAAAGCAGAAACTTAAATTTATATTGAGGGTTTTGTTAAACTCTGTTTTAACAATATTAAATTCTAAAAAGGTTAAAATTTTATTAAGAAACCAATTCACCCCCCTCTTGGTAGTTTTACATGCCCTATTATTCTAAGAGTTGAACACTTCAAAGGAAGAACGATTAAACCTTTTCTAAGTTTCAAGAAGAAACTTAGGAATGGATTCCTCTTCCAAGGAATGTTTCTTGGAGAATACTCTCATTTTGGCCACTTTGAAGAACAAAACAAGCATATATGCAAATCAATTCTCATTCAAATTCAAGGAGATTTTTCAAGAGGCAAGGGTATGTATAGATGCTTTGGCCTTCTAATCCACCTATCTACAAATGACATGGGACATAAAACAAAGGTACAAATGTGCAGTTGAAAACCCAAAATCGGTGCTCCTTACACACCCAGAGAAGGATAAATCATGTTTTGCCTATTTTTAATCTATTCTACATGGTATTAGACTTGGCTACCTCATTATCTTCTCCTATAATGTTTGGATGAAAAATGTGTTTTCCTTTATGCCTTGGTGAGATGAGAGGTGTGAATAACAAGCCCTTGACCATCCAAATGAGGTGTCTCTATGATGGGTCTTGGCTGTCCCAAGTGAGGTCCAAATGGTGGCCCAATTTGAGGCCTACACATGCATATATTATTACAAAAGAAACTACTAGTCTTATATATTTTTCTAAAAAGAAAACAAGGGAAATTTCTCCTATACATTTATCTAGAAGACTAAAGAATATGAGGAGAAGTTCTAAATATCTACTATCCACAAGAGAAGAGTCTTCTTGGATGCTTCTTCCTCAATTCGCCTAGACATGACCCTTGTTAGTGGCCTGATGTGTTCTTTCTCAGATGGTCCTCCATCATGTAATCTTAATACAACATAAATTATTCACTTCCTATATAAGAGATTTAGTAATTAGGTCATGTTTGACTATAAGGCTAACGAGTGCGAAGATGTAATCCTCTACTTCTTCATGTTTGAAGTCAAAAACAAAATTTTTGTTGATCTTAAATAGTATTTTACTTTCTTAATTAATAAGTTGGTAGATGATTTGATGAGTGTCACAATCAAGATAACAACAGGACAACAAAAAATATCATTTAAAAAGACAGAAGAGTCGTTATCATATTTTATTAAAGAAAACTGTAAAAAAACCTATTAAAAATAATATGATTTCTTAAATTAAATTTGAATTCATAAGTCAATTATATATAAGAAAGATGTTAGCAGCTTACAATGTTCGTCTTAAATTATCTTTAATTAAATATGCAAAATCAATATAACTCATAAAATATTTAATTTTTCTCTAAAATCAAATAAAAATATATGTAAAATCTATTTTTTTAGTTATTTAGTTTTTTTAAAAATAAGAAAATACCAAGGAAATATTTATTTGGGTTGGACTGATATATTGTACAAACCAAATTCATATGTATAATATATAAAAGTCATTGTGTCAAATACCTCATACTTTTGCGTTGTATCCCTATAATTCTCAAAATACTATTTTACTCTTTTAATATTTCAGAAAGGATGTGCCGAAAATTTTCTGAAATATGTATGCGGGAACATTATTTCATAATATATAATTCGGAGAAAAAAATTCTAAAATAAAAATTTTTCATTTCTATTATAAAAAGGCTTTTCCATAACACTGTAATTTAAAAAAAAATATTACAGAACATCCAAAATCTAAAAAACTTTTAAAAAAGAATTCCTTCATAATTTATTAAATTAGAGGGTATTTGTATGAAATATAGTGAGATGTGATGATAAAATGAATATAATAAAGAAAATAAAATGTACTGGGGCTGATCCATTATCATGTGTAGAAAAGAATAAAGGGTGAGAAGGAGAAGCGAGCATATAAACCCCTCCACCTAACCTAACCATGAAGGCTTTGCGTGGCCATGAAGTATTTTGAAAAGCCTGACCGTACACATTCATTTAATGCAAACATCTATTCGTTCGTACCCATGCAGCTCATCAGTCCTGAACATGCTTCCAATTCTCATCTCGGGGACCTTCAACCACCATAATTCAGAAAGGCGAAACATGCAACAACATTCTCTCGTCTCGTTCCACTTGAAGGTGAAACGTTTTTTCAAAACAAGCTTCCAAGACTCTCTTTAGGTTAAAACCCTTTTCTCCTCTCTTTGGGCTGCCCAGTTTTAGCAAAGGGGCAAATCCCAGCACTGCAACACCAAAACATGCTGCTTTTTGGTGTCTACCTCGTTTTCAAATGGGAGGCCAAGACTTGGGACTGCCCTTGCTGCAGAGGAAAAGATTTGTCAGTACAACCAAATTTCGCTTTTGTCTTTTCTGAGAGGGTTGGTCAAGAGAAAAGAAGGAGTTGGCCAGAAGAGAGAGAATATGAGACTACAAATAATGGGTTTTTTATGTCAGAGGGTGGAAAAAATAAAAAAATTATGGATTTGAATTATTTTTAAGTATGGAAGGCCTTACACGTAACATGATTTCACAAAATATAACAAACATGAATTATTTGTGTTGTACTCTCCGCATTCCAAAATATGCGAATTAAAATCATCAATATTGCTATGGTTAAGCTTATATTATATTTATTAAAACAATCAAATCAGTTTAATTCAAGACTCACCTAGGTTAATAAATATATTTTTACTCTTTTACTTAATATTATATACAAACATTTTTACTGACTTAATATCGATGAGTTTTGTGTAGATAAACCATTTGTTGGTTCATCAATACCTTGATTTAGTGTATCTCGATACTAAATAGGATATTTTGTTTAAGCAACGTTTCACATTCCTGATTTGCATCTCGTCGTAGTTATGTATTTTCTGTTGGTCGGACTTAAACTAGACTCGTTTTTAGATGTCCTATACGTCGATCCGCCCTCCAATATAGATGTGTTGCATAAGTGTGTAGCTCGTTATATCAGCATTAAAGAAAACTAAGAGGTGCGTAGGACAATTGCACAGGACGGGACCATAACTTTCCACTCCCAATTATCAAACCTTCAAAAGGAAGCGTGACCGGTTCGACACCTATACCCCTTCAATGCTAGTTGCGAGGTCATTTTAAGGGAGACATACAATTTGAAACTCATCTTGACCTCGTCGGCCAAACCATCGTCTCCCAATGTTAATCCTTCTAAAAGGTGTAGCTATCACCAAAACATCGATCACACTACTGAGGATTATTGGAAGGTTCGTGACTTGATTGAGGAGCTCATCCATTCTAGTGCTCTCCCATTTTGTCAAAGTCGGGTAGAAAGGTTGTGGTCGCAGATGAGGGGGTTGGTGAGGAGGTTGTGGAAGAGGAAATAGGGGAGACTGCCAAGGCAAGGGACGAGGTAGTCACAGTACACAACAAAGTGTGGAAAATCCTCATCGATTAGGGGAGTTCGGTCGATGTCTTCTATTGGTCTACATTTCTAAAATTGGACGTCTCGACTTCATTGGTTAAATCCTTTCCAAACCCATTGGTCGCATTTGTTGGAGAAAGGGTGCACACTAGAGGATACATTGACCTCCTCACTACTTTCGATAGCTCAAAATCTTATCGAACTCTGAGAGTGAGATAAGATGCATATTGGTAGAGGTTGACACCTCATATAACGATTAACAGCTTGACACAGTTGTGTCCACGCCACACATGGCAATGAAGTTTCTCTCCAATAATGGAGAGATCATCACAATAAGGGTCGATCACAAAACAACTCGACAATGCTACGCTCATTTGTTCAAGGTGAGTCCCTATATCTTGAAGAACGCAACATCCGATCATACCACAAAAAAAGGGGGGTTATTATTATTGATAACATCGAGCAGATTAAGAGGATGCTAATACCGTCGACGTAGTGACACAAACGCTGATGCTAAGGTTTATAGAATTTAAAAATAAAAAAGTATTGTCGATGTAATCAACACTATGCTTTTAAAAAATAGATAAATTAAAAAATCTACCGTTTGTCAAACTGATGCTATACTTTTAAAAAATAAATAATTGAAATTATGTAACCTAGATGTAACGGACACTAATATTTATTTAATTTGAAATTAAAAATAGATTAAATATGATTTAAATAAATAAATTCAAATTCACTTTCAATTCCAATTCCAATTCCAATCTAATTTTCATCGACACTTACATATTACATATTTCAATTTCAATACCAATACATTTCAATTAAAAATATAAAATTTAAACAAAAGAATTAAAAAACACAAAATTATATGAATTTGATCGAAAAATTTACATTTATTCATTTTAAAAAAATAAACAAAAAATTAAACCATTCAAAATACTAGATAAAATAATTATAATAATAAAACTCGAAAAACTTTTAACCACAAAATAATTATATCAAATTAATGAATTAAAATATATTTAAGTCTTTTATTTTTAGTTAATGTGTCAATAGTTGGACATGTTAGGACTTTTGCTTTCTACATTCTCAAAAATCTTATTTGCACCCCATATCAATACCATAAGTATTAAAATATACTACAAAAGTTAAAATAGTCATTTAAAAAGATAAACATAAACTCAGTGTTTTGATCTCAAGTTTTTTTAGGGTTAATCATCACATGTGAGATATTGTCCGTTTTAGAACTTAAAGTTCTGTTACGGTTTTGTTCTTAAATGGCTTCTCGAAGGGTTAAGGGAAGAAGAGATATATAAATCGTCCTTGGTCTCGACTTCTAAGCGATACGTGACTATTTAGTGTACCGAAACAAACCACTAGTCAAGGTCTAAAGGGAATGATGGTTCGTCTTTGGAATCACATTTCATTCCCCCGTAGAGGCCTATAAGAACGAGGATTCGACTTTGGAAAACCCTTTTGTTCCCACATATAGGACCAATGTTCTGATCTCAAGTTTGTTAAGATAGCATCATTAGGGTCAATCCCCGCATTTGAGGTATTATTCGCTTTGGAGCTCGAAAGTCCCTCGTGATTTTGTCCTCAAAAGGCGTCTTAGAAGGTTAAGGGAGGAAAGATACATAAATTGCCCTCAGTCTCTACTCCTAAATGACGTAGGATTATTGAGTTTACCAAAATAAGTCCCCAATTAAGGTTTAAGAAGAATGAGGTTTCGTCTTTGGAACCACTTTCTATTTTCCCGTAGAGACCTAAAGGAACAAGGGTTCAACTTTTTGAAACCTCCTTTCATATACACAAACGATATTAATATTCCAACCTTAATATAGATCTAATATTTGATGTATAATATAGAGGTTAAATATGTTTTTAGTTCTTGAATTATTTATTAAAATTGTGTTTCGTCTTTAGGGTAAACTTTTAACCTATTTCGTCTTTATACTTTATGAACTAATATAAATAATTCTTGATGACAAATAAAAACGTCTTTAAAAAGTCAAAAACGAGAGAGAAGAAAGAGAAAAAAAATAAAATAAACTTAGAAATGATAGTAGAATGAAAAACTATGAAAAAAAAGATAAAAAAGAATTTTTATAGTTAAGCATGAGACGAATTTTTTAGTTTTATTTTTTTACAAATTATATTTTTTTTATAAAATATGGGATTAAATAAACTTATTCAAACCTTTAAAAATATATTACAATATTTTATATATTCATTTTGTAATAATAATTTATCCATGTTACCCACCCATAGAAAACTAAAAATACAAGTAATGGTAATCCACAAAATCCGAATAAAACCCATCTAATATGCTCTAAAATGTTTTACAGAATAAAAAAAACCATCTGGTCATCATATCGGACAATATAGTAAAAATACAAGTGAAATAAAATTTTGAACATGAGTGAAACTAAGAAAGTCAAAATCTTAAACATTTTAAATTGGTTTTATAAAATTAAATAAAATAAAAAATAAAAAACAATTAATTTGATATTTGAAAATAAAGGTATTATGCCATCATTTTTAACTAATATTATGAAATATTTTCACAATTTTTTCAGGCAGGCCTTTTAATGGGGCCGGTTTTACTATTATTTTTTATCTTAAATATTAATAAAATATTTTTTTATAAAATAAAAATTAAAAAATATAATATTACTAAGAATTTAATATTAAAAAGGATATTTCACTATCTTCGATATATTTCACTATCTTCGATATAAGTTTGGCTATCTTCAATGTGAACTGTCAATCAACAAATTTGCATAATTTTTAAAAAAAATATTGAATAAAAATTGCATATAAATAATAAATAATAATATATAATTAAAACTAATAACAACTACAATATTTATATTTTTTATAAATGTTGAGGGTGAAAATAATTAAAGAATAATATAAGTGAACTTGAAGATATTTTAAGAGTTACACCATTAAAAAATTGAATGCAAAATTGTTGAGCAAATTCTTCATATAATATAAAATGAAACTAAGAACAGAGAAGATTAATTTTTTAGGTTATAAAAAAACTAAGAGTTTATGTAATCAAACACAAAATAAAAAAATAAAATAAAATGAAGTAGAAATTATATAATATGTGTCTTAAAAATGATTTAATTTAATGAAATTGATATTTATATTTTCTTAGATGTATTATATCATTTGAACGAAACTAAAAAAAATATGCATTTGAGATTGTAAAAAGAGAATTGTATCCTTTGAAATCTAAATGAAATTTTTGGATATCGAAGAAGTTAAACTATTGGTAGAAATAGAGATGAAAATTTATAATGTGAATCAAATATTTTTCAAATGGAAAGAAACAAAAATGTAAAAGAATATGATAAAAACAAGTTCTTTTGGTTATCCAATATTTTAATAATTTAAATTGAGATATTCTTTATATATCTATATTTATATATGGGTTTATGCAAACATTTATCTTCAACTTCAGAAAAAGTTGGAAAATAAGCAAATATATATGGCCAATAAATTGGTTTTTCGATTGATGAATGTATAAAATAGTTCAATTTTTTAACTTAAATAATATAATAATAAAGTTTAATAAGAAATCCTACTATACAACTAAGAAAATAGACTATTAGGAAAAAAATCAAATTACTAATGCTTATTACGTATACAGGTTAAATATGTGTTTAGTCTCTGAACTATTTGTCAAAATTGTGTTTCGTCCTTGGGGCAAACTTTGGACCTATTTCGTTCTTATACTTTATAAATAGGTGTAAATGATCCTCTATGACAAATAAAAGACATTTTTAAGGAGAGGAAAATGAGAGAAAATGGAAGGAAAAAGAGTGAAAGAAACTTAAGACATGGATGATAGAGAAGTAGGAAACTATGAAGAAGGAAACTAAAGAGATAAAAAGGAATTCTGACACACTATCAATGATCGTTTACACGAGTTTATAAAGCATAAGGATAAAATAAGTCTAAAGTTTGTCTCAAAGACAAAACCCAATTTTGACAAATAATTCAAGGACTAAAAACATATTTAACTCTTAGATATACACTTGTCTATTACATTGGTTTTGTGGTTAAAGTCTACAAATCACCTCCATGAAAGTGGCATGAGCATTGATCACACCAAAAGACATTACCAAATACTCATAATGAGTGTATCTTGTCCTAAATGTTGTCTTTTGTATATCTTTCGTCTTGACTAGAATTTGATGGTAGCTAGATTTTAAGTCAGTTTTGGAATATATTACATCATCTCTTAGTTGATCCATCAAATTATCAATCATTATAAAATGGTATTTATTTTTAATGATAATTTTATTAAGTTGACAGTAATATACACACAATCTCATAGTGTCATCTTTATTCTTAACTAACAACACTTGAGCACTCCAAGGAGAAACACTAGTTCGAATGAATTGTTTGTCCAGTAGTTTCTCTATTTGTTTTTTAGTTCTACTAACTTTGAAGGTGACATTCTATAGGGGGATATAAACATAGGCCTTGATTCGGGTACCAAGTCTATGGTAAATTCTATATCTCTTTTTAAAGGTAATCCAGGAACATCATCAGGAAAAAACATCAAGTTACTCATAAATTACAGGAAAGTTACTAATTTTTGGAATTTTCTTGACTTTCAAGGAAGTTAATATCATGTATACTTGAGATCTTTTTGGAACTTCATTGTAGTTGGTAGTAGTCTCTTTCAATTCCTTTGAATAAGAAACTTCACTAAGGTTCGATTCAAAACTCAAGGTCTTATCATGACAGTTTAAGAGAACATGGTTAGAAGATAATCAGTCCATTCCTAAAACAATGTTCAAATGAGATAAGGATAAACATATAAGGTTTACATAAAAATGCCCGTTGTCTATATAAACATGATAATTTGTACATGCAAGTGAAGTGATAACTGGACATTGGTAGAAGTTGACACCATTAAGTCATACGATAATAAAGAAGTAGGTAACTTTAGATGTTTCACACAATCATGTGATGTGAAAGAATGAGTAGCACCGGAATCATATAGTACATTTATGAGATAACCATTTATGATGCATTTACCTTGGATTAGGTTTTCAGATTGAACAACTTCTGTACCATTCATAGTGAAGACTCTTTCAATTGTCTTGGGTCTTCTTGTGATATCTTAAGTTTATTGTTATAGGATTTGGGATTGGAAGGTTAGTTGGAGGGATGTAGTTGGTAGTGAAGGGTGCCAAAGTTTTGATTTTGGAGAAGTATGAGATTCCTAGTGGAACCTCTAGATTTTATGAGAGGGATGACTATACTTTTGATGTGAGTTCTTTTGTCATGTTTGGTTTCAGTGGAAATGTTATTTATTTATTTACTCCGGGTTCATGCAATTTTGTGTGTGTTGTGATGAAACATGAATGGTGCAAAAAATTTAGGAGTGACTTCATAAGTTGAATGTCACATTGAAGGAATATATATGCTTTGTCTGGAAGAGTGACTTTCTATTTTTCCATGGTTGCAACGCTTTCAATTGTTTTTGTTTTGGAGACACATTAATTAGTAAACACATTATTCCGTGTTGAAATAAATATTATTGTGCTTAGCTAGTGCCTAATGGTCACGAACAAAATGATTTTTCATATTTGCATCAATAATCTATTTATCCTTTGCAATACCTTAACATGAGTTATATTTGTTTGCTAATTTTATTGAAATTTAGGATGATTTTAAAAGGTCAAAAGTTGTTAGCTTTCCAAAACAATGATTATCTTCTCTCCAACGACTTAGTGCCAATAAGAAAACAAATTGTAAAATTAGATATGCCTTCCATAACTTTGATTGTTTTAAATATATTTGTATTAATCTTAAAAACAGTTTAATGCATTCAATATTATATTATAACATTGTTTTTTTTTTCAATATTCAAGGTATTGACATCACCTTTGCATCAAGAAGAAAAATGCTTATATTTATGAATTTTTTTATCTTATTGCCATATTTAAAAGTATAGAAAATAAAACAAGTGAGATGTAAACATACTTAATAGTAACATTTCAAAATACAAACAAAAAAGTATATTTAATACTTTACTTGCATAAGTAAATATACAATTTTAAATTATAGTATATTAATTTTTCACTTAATTTTAATAGTATTACAACTTATAAAGATCATTTGACATTTGCTAGTCATTGTTGATTGTAAAAAAAAACTAATATTTTGACCATCAATCATCTAGATGTGCAAGTTTTTTATTTTATAATACTTCTTATGTTCATAATTAATATAATTAATATAATGAACCATGGTAATAAATTAAATTTATTATGACAATTTTTCAATTGAAATAAGAAATTCCACATAGTTTATATTATCCATATTTGTGACTATTATAAAACTGTTATAGAAAATTTCAATGTGCGATAACGAAGGTTACCACAATTATATTAAGAACTCAAAATGATTTTAACGATGTCGTAATCCCAAAATACAAGTAGGAAAACATAAAAGTTCAATGCACTTCTAAAACACATAACATGTAATCATTTTAAAATTTCTATATACTACCACCACAAATAAAAACAAAACACCAAGAAGTTTATTAAAAAAAATACCAGAATGTAAAAGCTAATTAAGAATTTTTAAAATGTATAATTTTTAAATACTTTAAAGATAATCTCATAATGCTTCTCTAGTGTACAGAAAATTTCATACACCCAGAGATCAAATAACTATTCTTTTCCCCAATGAACTAACGATAATATAAATGTATTTTGTTAAATGGTAAAACAAATAATTTTAAAATATTATTAAATGGTAAAACAAGTAATTTAAAAATTATTTTAAATATGATTTTTTTGGTAACATAATAAATTCAAATTTTAAAAATATTTTGTTTCACGAAAGGGGGAAGAGGAAGGACAACTGCGCACCTATATATTTTCCATCATGATACCTGTCCTTTCAATCCTGCATCCTATCAACTAAAAGTCTCAATCCCAACATGCAAACTAAATCAACGCTTCTAAATTAAACACGATAGAAGGTGAAGATTATATCATTTATTTTTTCTCTGTTTTAACTCAATAAAAGGTAACCAAAACTCTTCCTCTCCCACACTTCCTGCCCAGCCTGATGAATAGTAACGGCCAGAACGAGGAGAGGGAGCTGCCGCCTTCCACCGGCGACGATGTCAACGAGGGTTTAATTCTCAGTCAGGAACTGTTTTGGTAACCAAAACTCTTACTCCTTTCGTATTTATCTCAAATCTTCTCTCTCTAACACTCAATGTTCTTGCTTATTCTCAGTACACCAGATTACTTAACTCCAGAAAACCAGTTTCCTTTGAGAGGCTTCCATGCTGACAACGACATGGTAACACTTGTTTCGTTATATATATATATATATATTCATATTCATATTCGTAGTTTGTTTTTTCAGGAAGAGGAAGATGCCCCTTGCCCCAAGCCACCAGAGAAGCCGAGTACTGCAAAAAGCAAGAGAAGCCGAATGGGTTAGAATAAGTGTTTTTTTGTTTCTATTTTCTCCATTTGAGAATAGTGATGATTACAATGCCTTAAAAAAACACTCTTTTTTAGTATGAATATACTGAAAGGAATTTAATTTGTAACTATCTGGGTTATTATAGGAGAAAATGATTACGAAACCTAACACGCTATTATTTTGAATGAGACATAATACAAAGATTGTTGTTTTGAAATGAACAAAGTATTCTATGAAGTTAAAGTGATGCATCGGTATGTTCTTAACTGAAAATGCTTTTTTGGGAAGTAACAATAGTTTATTTGCTCATGTGCTGGATATATGTCGACACTTTTTCCTTCTGTTTGCAATGGATGTTGCTATCTCAGGAGATACTCTCGGTTCTACGTCTTCTGGTGCTCATGAGGCAACTGTTGAACTCGGGGGAGACTTTTCTGGTGATCATGAGGCAACTGTTGAACTCGGGGGAGACCTTTCTGGTGATCATGAGGCAACTGTTGAACTCGGGGAAGACTTTGTTGGAGAGGAAGTCGGTGATGAGCCGAGAAATTATGTGTCACGTTCTGCTATTGCATTGCGATGCAGGGTTATGCCTCCTCCTTGCATTAGAAACCCCTATCTGAGAAGCGCTTCAGAAGAGGAAATGGAGCCTTTTAGAAGCCAAAGATCAAAATTTGCATGTACAGTTAGATGTTGTTCGAATGATTTGGTTTTTATTTTGTTTAGGTGTTTTAGTTTCACCTTTAGGGTTAAGTGACCAAATGTTTGACTTTTTTCAACTGTATATAATTAAAATCATAATTATAATTTTGCAAACAATGCAGGCCTCTTCCCTTCATTTGCTAGTGGTGATGGTCTTTCTCGCTACCACACCGACTTTCATGAGATTGAGGTATTATGTTTGAAAAAGAATTTAGTTACTGACTGCCTTGAGTTGTTTTTGACTGGTATTAACTGACTGGCTGCAGTACATAATTTTGGTTTTCATAGCATGTCTAACTTTTCGTTTTGATACCAGCAAATTGGTCGAGGAAACTTTGGCAATGTTTTTAAGGTATTGAAGCGACTAGATGGCTGCTTGTATGCTGTGAAACGTAGCACCAAGCAATTGGGCAGGGAAACAGAAAGGTAGCATCATCATCATATACCATGAATGTTACTTCTTATTGTGTTTGTTTCAGCTACTTAAACTAATCTTTTATTATTGTAGGATTAAAGCTTATACGGAAGTTCAATCTTTGGCTGCCATAGGTTTCCATTTTACGTTTTCAACTCTTGTTTTATTCTATAATAATGGCTTTCATATCGTTTCTTAAGTCATATTTACCTCTTTGATTCTCTAGGTTTCCATAATAACATTGTTGGATATTATTCTTCGTGGTCTGAAAACGGGCAACTGCATATTCAGATGGAGCTATGTGACCACAGCTTATCCATAAACCATTGCCCAGCATTGCTTACTGAACGACATGAAATAGAAGCTTTATATCAGGTGAGTCTCGTGTCGATGACCACTTTTATCTTGTATATACTCCATTGGATAAATGATCAATTGGGTCCTTCAATGTGTGAGAAGTTATCAATTTAGTGTATCTCTCCTGGTTGCGTCATCCTTTTAAATTCCTTCGTAAATTTTTATGGAATCTGTTGTTTGTGTTTTAGTGTTCATATTCTGATTTGTGGTGTATTGGCTCAGCTTGCTCGGGCATTGCAATTTATACATGAGAAGGGAATAGCTCATCTAGATGTTAAGCCGGAAAATATTTATGTAAAGAAGGGTGTTTACAAGCTTGGTGATTTTGGATGTGCAACTCTACTGGATAACAGCTTGCCAATTGAAGAGGGTGATGCGCGTTACATGCCTCTTGAAGTTCTTAATGAGAATTATGATCACCTCGACAAGGCTGATATCTTCTCCCTAGGAGCTTCTATGTTTGACTTAATTCACAGGTCGCGCTTGCCAGGAGCAGAAACTCAGTTCTGTGATCTTAAACAGGGAAAGTTGCCACAGTTGCCGGGAGTTACAGTGCAATTTCAAAACTTGCTCAAGGTGCTTCTTTTAATTTTTTTTCACCTGAAATTTGGTGGAACGTGTTTTGGCTTGAATATTAAAAATGATGCAACGAATATTTGTTCCCATGTTTCTAAATTTTTCTTCCAGCGTTTTGAATGTTTAGCAAATGTGGTGATGACAGTAATGGGAAGTCCAATAGGGTACACTTCAGTGAAGGAGCTTCACATGCACACATAATATGAAAAATGTTTTTGGGTCTATTTAAATATGTAAATTGTAAGTTGTAATTGGGATAATCCAGTGAATGTTAACTGTCAAGTACGTTGCTTCAGTTGTTATTGTTGAGTCATATTGCCATTGGCACATTCAAATTCGGGTCTGGTGAAGGATTGTTAGAAATCATGTTAAATGAGTTTGAAATATGAGGGAATGAGAAGGAATAAATGATAATATTTAAATTTAATATAGAGTAGACATTTTCTTATTTGTCATACAGTGTCTGTGGAAGCATGGGTTTTAAATTGCAAGGACTAAGAATTTGTTTTCTTCGATTTTGGTAGTGCTTGCTCGTGTATAAGAAAAGTGTAGAAGTAGGAAGTTTGAAAGTGCACTTTAATGAAATCGTAAATGTGTTGAAAATAATGTTGCAACTGCTAGTATTATAATTTCTGAGGTTTGATTGGTTGACTTAATTTGCTTTTGGTGATTCACTTGTAGGTCATGGTGGACCCTGATCCTCTTAATCGTCCTTCTGCTACGGAGATATTGGGAAATTCAATATTTAGAGGGGTCCTTAGAATGGTATAAATTTGATAGGTCCTGGTGGTTTATGTTTTGGTGGACCCGACTATGTATGTGCGTATGACCGACGTATGATGCTATTAAGCATATTTTTTGGAACATGTATGTTTTTTGGGATATATGGTCCACATTTGCCATTGTGTCGATGCATTTATTCTAAATGCAATGGTTTTGTCAGTGTAAATGGCAATTGACAACATGCTTGACTAATATCAGCTTGCATTTATCGATTTGGAGAAGGTGCTTATATCAGTGAATCTTTGTGAATCTTAGTGAGTTCATTTTATTTTGGTACAGGACACAAGGAAGTGACACTTAAACACTGTTTTTTACAACCATGCAAAATACACTATGTACATAGTGTTATCAATAATTCTATTGTCTATTGTAGAAGTGCTTTTATGTTGAGACTGGAGATATCAATTGGTTGTTTAAGAATTCCTATTGAATTTTCATATTCCATTAGCCAGAAGAACAATTTCCCTATTTCCATAATCAAATAAACCAAATAGCTTGTAGTGTTAAACAAAAATGAGTTTAATAATATTGCACATGTCAACATGAAGATAGATCTAATACAGAAACATGACAAACTAAGTGGAGGAACCAAATTAGATGTGGTTAATTCATTTGAGCATGTCTATTTATTTTTCACAATTCTTAAATTATATAAAGTCAAATGTAGTCATTGGTAAGTGTGCTTTGTAGAAATACTAGTCTTCTTACCTGTGCAACGCACGGGGATTATTTTATTTATTTTGTGAATTATTATTTATTTTTTAAATTATTATTTATTTTTTAAATTATTATTTATTTTTTAAATTATTGTAAATATAAATATTTTAATATTTGAATAATGTATATATAAATTTATAAGAATTTAAATTATTATAATTATGTTTTGTAATAATGTGAAAAATAGTTTTACACAATCTATATAACAAAATTTTACCATTTATTTGAATAATATTTGATATTGCTTTATGTAAAGTTTAAAAAATCAAAATTTTAATAAGAAATGAGTTTAAAATATCATTAGCAGTGAGATATTTGATAAAAATTAAGTAAATTTTTGAATGGATAATTTGAAATATGTTATATATTTGCATTTGAATAAATAATCAGTAATTAAGTTAATTGTTATAAGTAATAAATAAAAATTAAATATATAAAACATGAAATAGATTTTGTACTAATAGTGTTACATGTTGTTTTTTAAAAAAAATATTATTTATATATCACATTTTTAGTTGATGTGGTTACATTTTCATCTTAGTTTACAATGAGGATTTTTAATTTTTTATTTATTTCACACTAAAACAATAACATATAATTGTCCGTGTGTGAATATGAATCAAATGACATCAAATTCATTCTTGGTAGAATATGAAATCATTTACTTCTTCCACACGATCACTTATAGGACAAAGTATTGCTAGATCATCAAAAAATCCAAGAGACATATGTTATGATAAATTTTAGATAAACAAACTCAATTAAAAAAAGTAAAAGTGATATATGCTTTTGAATTAGAAGATTTTTGGGTATATGAATATTAGCTTCACCATTTTTAGTATATGTTGTTTTATAATTTTAACAAACTTTATTAATGTTCAATCTCATATTTTGTCAAAGTATCATTTCTCAACTTTGAGTAATTAATTGATGATTTTAAAATCTCTTATCTTTTCTATTTTTTATAATAAATAAATTCTAGTATCTTAATATTGTCCTAACTATTTTTATATATTTAAAAATAATTAATAAATATTACAAATGAGATCTTACAATTAATTCTTATAATTAAAAAATAATTTTAATAAATACTTTAAATATTATATTTCTATTTTATTTAAAAACATCTCTTATTAATTAAGTTTTCTACTCTTTTTTTTCTTTATTTCATATATTTTTCATCTAAGATACTTTTTATAGAATATGATTCAAGTATATAATTAAAATTATAAAGTATAGAATAAAAATTAGTTTTTTTATAAATTTTTAATAGAAAAGTTAATAAAAAATTTAAGTGTGTTTTTTACTTATTTTTTTAATATAACATATTTTTTTGAATGTCTATTTTTTTTAATAAATTAAATGAAAACTATTTTATTATTTTCATTAAACATATGAATTAAAAATATAAAAAATATTTTAAATATAATAATTCAATGCTTTTCATAAATTAAATGAAAAATGTTATTGTTAGCAGCGGAATAATATCAAGAAGGGGGGGTTGAATTGATATTAGGCTTGTATGGAAACTTTTTCGAAACAGAAAATTTACTGGTTCAATTTACAGAAAATTAGCCGACTGATAATCGCGAAATAGTAGGTTAGTTCTTACTGCACAATATATCAGATGATGAAGGAAGAGAGAATATGACACCAAGATTTATACTGGTTCGTTCTTTATGTAAGAACTACATCCAGTTGGTGATCCGCAACTCAGCAGATCCTAATCATTATCAGAAAATGTATTCTTTACACAAAATCCTTTCTTGAACACTACAAGAAAACAAAAGAATCTATTCTAAACACTATAGAATAGAGCTCCACCCACAGACTCAACCTGAGTCTCTGTGATCACCCCAATCACAGTCACAGGGTTCTAAAATCCACCTACGAATCTCTACCCCGAGATCAAAGAATACAAAATACAGTAAAAGAAAGAAAATCTTGATAGAACAGTAAAAACGAAAACTCTTGCAGAAATCTTCTTGCTCTTGAAAGTTGTAACTCTTGAGAGTTTTCTCTTGAATTCTTTTCGCACTTGGAAGTGTCCTCGAATGTTATATTTATAGGCTTGATGAAACGCAATGGGTCTTTGCCTTTTGAAAGAACTGAGACCGCGTTCTGCACGCTTTACTTCATAAGATTGGTGCCAGAACAGAATAGTCGACTGAAGACTCAGACCAGTGTGTTATTTTTATTAAACCTGTGTACCTGGTACATTTAATGAAAATAGTCGACTAGAGAAGTAGAATTAGTAGACTAACTGATGAATAACAAAAAGTTTATTTATTCAATTGATTAATCTTCTACAGGTAATCTATCATCTCAAACAATTCTAAATCATTCCACAAATATTAACTAACTAAGCATCCAACACAGTATAAAACACAGTTAACAAGTTTTAACAAACATCATCAAATCACAAATCATTCAACAGTTATGTATATAAAAAATAACCTTTTTATATATTTTATTTAAAATAAAATATTTATTTAAATTGCATAAACTTATAGTAATAAAATTGATTATTATTTTTTATAAATAATTAAAATATATTAATTACGTAAAAACTATTTTTAATTTTTTCCCTACAAGATTCTATTGTAAAAGAATCATAAACTAAATATAAATTCTTTTTTTAATTTTATAAAAATAATATTAATATTTAAATGTTGTAGGTAATATTTTTGAAGTTAAACTCAAATATTAATTTATAATTTTGTAAAATTTATTTACTCATTTCTAAAATAATATTGAAAAACTCTTATAGGAAAAAAAAAATTAATCATAATATAATGAACAAAATATAATAATAAGATTTTAAATAATTAATCATTCTATTAAATAATTAGTAATATTCTTTTATATATATATATATACATTTATTTATTTATACATATTATTTATTCATTTATTTTATGTTAGATATAATTTAGAAAAAAGATAATAATATAATAATTTCTAATTAATTAACATGATATTTATTTATAAAATTACACATAATTTTATATTTAATTTATTTTAAAAAAGTATATAGTTCATATTTGTATATTAAATTATAATTTTTTTTATAAATATAAACTAGATTAAAATTATTATAGAATAAGATTTTGAACATAATAATTTAATATTTTTTATAAATAAAATAAAATTGTGTATTATAAAATGTAATTTTTGTATATATTTTATTTTAAATAAAAATTATTACTGTTCTCAACTATTCAAACTTACTCTATATTAATTGTAATAATAATCAATAAATATTATATTTATATTTCATTTAATATCTAAAATGTTGAAAAGATTAAATTTATTTGAATAATAATTTAATAATGTAATAAATAAAGAACTTTTAAAATAAATAAATAAATAAATATATATTTATTTATAATGAAACACAACTATTAAAGATATTAAATAACTGAATATACCATTTTAACATGAAATTTTACACTCAATAAATTATAAAAGTGTATTTTGAATATATTCAATAAATATTTAATAAAAGAAGAAAGATAATATTCAAGTTCAACATCTTTCTAACACGGATAAACAAAGAACATTCAAATTCAAAAATAAAAATAAAATAATAGAGTATTTAATAACATTATACATGTTTCTATAAATAACTAATAAACCATACAAAACTGTAGATGACATAGATGTACTATTCAAACCAATCAATATATAATTTGAACATAAAACTTTACACCCAGCAAGCTATAAACATGTATTATAAATACATGCAATGAATACATAATCAAAGAAGAAAGACATGAGATAAAATTGTAGCTAACATACATTTAGCATTGAAACCAATATATTTGACCTTAACCTAATTTCAAAATATTAGTTTTTCAAAAAACGATAAAAACACGCAACGATGGTAACCTTAAAAATTCAAAAAAAAAAATCCAAGAAAAGATTTTTAGAAATTTACAAATCCTAAAGATGTTGAAGAAGTCTCAAATCGACCCAAAAAGGTGAAAACATTCGAAAACCTACATACGCTGCAAATTTTTGAGAGGAGAAAAACACATTTTACCTTTAATATAGACCATTGTGGCAAACTCTAATAAGCCAAAGAAGCTTTAACAGGGCAAAAATCACTTTATAGTGTATCTGAAAAGTTCAAATCACCATTTTCTTGCACACATATAAAATGAGCATAACAAAAACATGAAATGGTTAGGCTTTAAAGCGGTTGTAAAACGAAAAAACTGTGCTAGCATGCGTGGCGCCGCTTTAGAGTATGACACTGGTTATATCATGCTTTTAGAAAGCTATGCGCCACGATGAAGAAAGCAGCGAGAGAGGTATGCTTTGAGAGGTTGCAACAGGCAAAAAGGGAAAAAGCAACACAGACATGGTTGTGCTATGTGAAATGACCACAATGCGAGAGGCAGTGAGAGACAAAAAACAAAGAAAGCAAAACAGAGATAATTGTGCTTTGTGAAATGAGCAAACTATGAGAGGCGGTGAGAGAAAAAAAAGGCAGAGAGAAAAAATGAGAATTCAAAAGACATGAAAAATTAGAAGGTGTAGGATTTAAATGAGTGGGTGATGTGAACAGGTGTCAAGTCTAGAAACAACTACATGTCAACACCTGAAAGTGCCACGTGACTCTACATAGATATTTATGGCAAAAAGCTTTTCGAAATTTTTTTTCCAAAATTTTGTATAATACTCAAATTGCTACATGTGTCAAATATTTCCATTTGTAATTGCTCAAAATGTGTAATTTATTGATGCAAAATTTCTATAAAAACAATCACAGATTTTTCTACATCAGTTGAGTGTTAAGACTGCTTTTGGAAAATAGATTAAACTTATATAGTTTCATTATTTTGAAGTAAATTTAGTTTAATTATTAAAAGTTTTTAATTTAGATTAGTTAATTGTCGGATAACCCTATCAATGAGAGTGATTAGGTTAGAATGAGAACATGTCAAAATTCAGTATTTTTGGGTGAATATGAAAAGCTTATTTGAGGTTATGTTTAGTATAAGAAAAAGGAATTTAAGATGTATAAGTTGTAGTTGATTCCTCTCATATGGTACCTGGTATTAAAGTAAATTCAGTTATAAATTGTAGTAATATTGATAAAGCTATTTAAGATTTAAGGATATTCTTATTGCAATTGATATATTTTAAGATAATAAAATTTAATACACGTATTATATTATAGAGTATGATAATTAGATAATAAAGATAAAATTTTAAATTATAAAGTAAAATATTATTAAAAAGTTAGAAAATTAAAATATAAATAATATATTATTAGATAAAATTTTATAGCATATTAATATAAAAAATATATAAAATTAAAAAAATATCTTATATGATAAAATCTAGAAAAGTAAATTAAAATTTTTATATTATATTTTAATTTATTATATTCTTTTAATATATTATACCTACTTTTGAACTAATAAAAAAATGCTATAAGATTTCATGTAAGAATTATATTGGACAAAAATAAATTCCAAATTATATCATGAAAAGTTTTTCTTTTACACGAGAAATTTCTTGAGCAAAATATATAAATCCTATCCGGCTGACCGTGGGTTGTGCAGTGGTCGCGCGAACTTACAGTAAGGAGTTTGTTTACCTGACGGTGGCGTTTGGGTGGTCTGCGTTGGTGGTTGAGAATCGATGGCGGAGTGTGGGAGAGAGAAAGGGAGTGTGAGTTTGGAGGGAGAGAAGGTGATATTGGTCCCTTACATGGAGTCCCACGTCCCCAAATATCACCAATGGATGAAGGACCCTCTTCTCCTTCAAGCCACTGCCTCTGACCCTCTCACCCTCCAACAGGAGTACCAAATGCAACTCTCCTGGTCCCGAGACCCTAACAGTTCACTTCTCTCTCTCTCTCTCACTCCATCTCCATCTCCATCTCTGTCTCTATCACTTCATGCTTATTCTTTATTCCTCACCTCAATTTTTGCAGAGGAGACCTTCATTGTATTGGACAAGGACTTGGTTGTTGGACAGTTCTCGCACGGGGAACCCCACCTTGAAGGTCGCTGCCTTTTTCTATTGCTAATCACTTTTTTTTTTTAATATAACCAAATTTTACCTACTTTACTTTATTTAATCATGACTTCCAAATAGTATGGTAAAATTGGAGACTGGTGTATGCTATTTGCAGCCATGGTTGGTGATGTAAATATATTCATGAATGATTTGGATGATCCTCACGTCGCAGAGGTTGAAATAATGATAGCTGAACGAAAGAGGTACCTAATTTGACTTCTATTTCACGAACTAGTTGCTGAATTGCTTGTGTCTACAATTGTGATACACAAATAAATCTGTGTATTCCTCTTATTCTTTATTGTATAATAGCCATTATCATAATTGTTTTATCTGCTGCTTCTTGTCCTCTTGCTGCCTGTGTTTCATAATACATTGGTTGTCTTAGATTTAATAGGTATTTTGGTCCCAATATTTTGTTAGAATTTGTAATGTTTTTTTCACGTTTATTTTAATAAAATTTGAAATTTAATTGAAAAAAAATAAACATGAAAAAACATTGCAAATTCTCACAAAATATTGGTACAAAAATGCTTATTAAACCTTTATCTTATAACAACTGGATTTCCAAAAAAAGAAAATTTTGAAGTGTATGAGGGTGCAGATGGACAGCTGTTGGGGAGAGAGACACAGAAACTAAGACCAGAGGCAGAGCCAATTGAAATAAGTTGGGATTCTTTAGTAGCGGTACACTAGCACTATCTATGTATAATCCCTGTTCAGTGGCTTAGTAGGTACCTACAAAAATCCAAGGTGGCAAGAATAAGCAAATACAAAAGAAAGTTACTTGAATATCACCTTTCTAAATTTTCATCTCTATGTTCATGCGAATCTTTTTTGTAAATTTTCATCCCTATTCTGAAGAAAATTTGAATTTGTTCTGAATTAATTGTAAGCTTTCCTCTTGTATTCTGGCTTGTGTCTATCTTTTTTTACCGGTGAAATTAGGTGTTTCTATTGCAATTTTGAATGATACTCTATTCGATCATTTTCCATGTGATGAGAAGAATATATAAAACATTTCAGACCATGAACACGCTTTTTGAAGTTCATATTGTTTTTACTTCCCTACTCTGGGATCTATGCTCTCCAACTTTTAATCCTCCTGATTATGCAAATGCAAAGATAAAAGCCTTTCCTTTGTCTGCATTTAACAGCCTAAGTTTTTGGTCTGATTTGGTCTTATGAAACTTTGGCTTGTATGGAGTAGTTTTTCTATAAGCACTTATGGGAGAAAAAAGTAATAGGAAAAAATGAAATGAGTTTCTCCATATGTTAAAATCAGAATATGCATAAGTTAATTTCGTAGAGATTGTCTCATTTAACTTCTCTAAATTTTTGTTTTTAACTTCTGCACAAGATAATTTTAGCTAATGTAGAAATTCATTATATGTTTTCCTCCTTTTTTTCTCTCCAGAAGTATTTGTAGAGAAGTTTGTTAAAACAACTCCTAAGTATTAAATCTCTTCATTCTAACCTCTTTATGAACTTTCTCTTTGCTGGCGTAGCCGTAGGAAGGGACTTGGGAAGGAGTCTGTTATGATGATGATCACCTTTGCTATCGAGAAGTTAGGAATTAATATCTTTCGGACTAAAATTGGAGACTCAAATGGAGCATCCCTTGACATGTTCCGAAAATTGGTTTGTTTGCTACTTTTTCTTTTATTTTTCCTTTTATATGGAGGAATGATGCGGCTTACAACTGTACATTTAACTTATTTTTGAGTGGTTTTCAGATAATGATGCTTTTGAACAACAAAATTTTATGTATTGCTCAACATGTTCTTCAGTTTTACAGATGATCATTCTATAGATTGATTTCATGTACTCCCGTGTTAAGAAGCATCCCTCTCTCTCTCCCAAGGGTTGTTAAGTTTTCTAAGTTTGACTCAGCTCATGGATTTTCTGTAGGGGTTTGTGCAAACGTCATATAGCAGCATCTTCAAGGAGGTGAGTGCATTTAAATTTCAATGGATTCCCTAACTGTTAGGCTAAAGACATATGCTTTGTTCTTATATCGTTGAAAGTGCAAGTTGTTATTTAAATTTCGCAAAGGAATCTAACTTTCATTTTCTCAAATAAATTCTGGTTAAAATACATATGCTTTGAGTTCAAATATATCGTTGAAAGTGAAAGTTATTATTTAAATTTAGCAAGTTTCCTTCAAATAAATCCTATTCTCAATTATAATATACTTTTAGTGATGGTCATGTTTTGAGTTCTTTGTGACGTTGGCAAACTAAGTATGGCACTTCAAGTCCAGGTGATTTCACAAATAGTTATATGCAAATATTTTTCTGTCCTATTAAATGCATTTTTGGAATTTTAGTCCTTTATAAGTTATGAAGTTTTGTTTTAATACATCTACGGTTAGTAAAATAAAATTTTGAGTAAGAGTAACCAGGTATTGCTTATGTTTAATAAATCAAGTAAGAGTAAGAAGGTATTGCTTATGTTTACTAGCTTGTTTTAACTTGTAAACTAATGAGTTTCTCTATTGTTGTGAATTGTGTGTTTAGTCATGTAAAAATTATTTATTTATAATCATTCAAAGCATAATATATGGGAACCTAATAATGGAGAATATCCCTAATTATCAGTTTTATATATTTCCCTAATTACTAAGATAAAATAATATCTTTTACACTCCTCCTTAAGTTGAAGCATATGTCATATTAGTCTAGTTTGTTATAAATATGGTCAATTGAGAGCTCTTCATATTTGCAAGTTGGTCACTAGAGTAGACAAAGTCAAGGATGATTTCTCCAAACGATACCTTCTCTCTCAAAACATGATGATCAATTTCTGTGTGTTTAGTTCGCTCATGGACTGGGTGTGATGCAATGTGAAAGGTAGCTTCATTGCCATATATTACTTGAGTATCACGTGTATCTCCAAATTTTAACTAATGGAGAAGTTGCTTAAGCCATGTAATCTCGCATGCAACTACTGCCATAGCATGATACTTTATGTATTGTGTGCATACTATGTATTTAAGGATGTGTATCACAATATTCCAATGACAATCACATGGGGGCCTTTAGGAGTTGGCTAACCGCACTGATTGCATATGTGATGTCTAGTATAGTGACAATGAGGTGATTAAGTCTACCTATTGGATGACGATATCTTCCAAGGTCTTTCAATGGCTACCTGTGACTCAGAAAAAGCTTCAAATTAGAATCCACAAGACTATCATTGGGGCAACAATCAATAGTACCGGTCTCGATCCAAATGTCAGAGGCATACTTTTGTAGGAAAATGACAATGTCAGATAAGGATTGTGAAACTTCAATGTTGAGGAAGTACCTAAATGGAAAATTGGCTATGGAGATTCCACACGATCAAGTCCTTGGTCTAAAACTGACTATTATGAAGGTGAGACTTGAGTTGAAGAATGTCATTGAAGTCATCGCCAACGATGTCAATGTCATCAACATATATTACAAGATAGATGCACATGCCACATGGGGAATGATGTGAAGACATCAAGTGATAAGCTTCATAGTGAGTCATACCAAACTCGAGCAAAACTGGGCTGAAATGGCTAAACCAAGCAAGGGGAAATTGCTTTAAGCCATGGAGTGGGTGGCAAAGCCTAAGACAAGACATGAGTCCAATGCCTACTATACCAGAACAAAAGTATTAACAAATAGGATAAATTAATCGAGAGTGAGAATAAGTTTGCTAATAGAGATTAGATTAACTGGACATTTGGGGATAAATAAGACAACGTTCAAAGAAAGTTGAGGCAGAGGGTGGGTTTGTCTGATATCATAAACTTTAATGAGAGTCATTTGCAAGAGTAACAAAAGACAAGTTTTGAAAATGTCAAGGAGGAAAAAAGAGATTGGTTACCAGTCATATGATTTGAGGAATCGAAATCAAATATTTGAGATCCAAGAGAGGAGAACTAAGAAACAAAAGATATAGGATTTTGTTATGACTTAGGTATTATTATAGGGTGCCTAAGTCCCATATCGAGTAGTATGTGATGCTCATTAGATTATTTAAGTGTTTGGTTCTCCCTCCTTAATAGTTAGCTTTTGAGGGTGGGTTCCCCAAACTTTTTGCTTAACAATAATTCTTCGATTGTTGTGACTTCCTTAGAGCTTTTGTAACATAATTCTTCTATTGTGGTGACTTTCTTAGAATTATCATAACAATTGGTATCAAAACTAGGTCTTGATGTCGCCGAGACGTTGACTCCTAGGGATGGTGCTATGTTAGGACTTGGGTATTATGGGGTGCCTAAGTCCTATATTGAGTAGTATGAGATGCTCATTAGTGTATTTAAGTGTATTTAAGTGTTTGGTTCTCCTCCCCATAATAGCTAGCTTTTGAAAAAAATAAATAAGAAGAAGAGTTTGAAAAAGAGAGCTTGAAAGCACCTCTCTTAACTTCTCATATTTATAATCATAGTTCACGTATACAATAGGAAGATGGAAAGTCAAAAGACATATTCTAAAAGCTAAAACAGAGATAAATACAGTTGTCTATTTAATATCTATTCTAACACTCTCTCTCAAGCTTGGAATAAATAAAGTCAATTTGAAGCCCTCTTAATGACTTTGTCAACACATCTGCAAGTTGATCATTGGATCCGACAAACTCGGTACCAATTTCCTTAGATAGCAACTTCTCCTGAATAAAATGACAATCGATCTCTGTGTTTTGTTCTCTCGTGGAATACGGGATTAGAGACAATGTGAAGAGCTGCTTGATTATCACAATACATCTTCATTTGCTGAATCTTACAAAATTTTAATTCTTGGAGAAACTGTTTTATCCACACAAGTTCACAAGTGAGAGATGCCATTGCTTTATATTCAGCTTCAGCATTTGATCGAGCAACAACATTTTGTTTCTTGCTTTTCCGATAGATAATGTTGCCTCAAGTGAAAACACAATATCTTGTAGTAGAACGTCTATCCATTGGAGATCCTGCCCAATCAGCATCACAATACCCAGTAATTTCAGCATTTCCTCTATCTTCATATAGTAGACCTTGTCCCGGAGCCCTTTTGAGGTACCTTAGGATACGAATGACAACATTCCAATGATCAATGCAAGGAGATTGCATGAACTGACTCACAATGCCAACTGCAAAAGATATATCAAGTCTAGTAATAGTTAGATAAATAAGTTTTCCAACCAACCTTCTATATCTTTTTGGGTCAGAGAATGCTTCACCTTGTTTTGTCATTAGTTTTTGATTCGGGTCCATAGAACTTTCCACTGGTCTACAATCAATCATACCTGTTTTCTTTAAGATATCTAGGGCATATTTCCTTTGAGAAATAACAATACCCTTTTTTGATTGGGCTACCTCAATGCCCAAAAAGTATTTCGGACTTCCAAGATCCTTGGTTTGAAAGTGATTGCATAAGTGTTCCTTCAGTCTAGAGATTCGTGCAACATCATTACCTGTAATGACAATATCATCTACATACACCATCAAGTATACATTTGCCATGAGAGGTATGACTGTAGAAGACAAAATGATCTGCCTCACTATGTTTTAATCCAAAGGTATGAACAAAGTGGCTGAATTTCCAAACCAAGCACGGGGGGATTGCTTGAGATCATAGAGACACAATTTACAAACTAGACCAGACTCCCCCTTAGCAACAAAACTAGAAAGTTGCTCCATGTATACTTCCTCCTCAAGATCGCCATAAAGAAAGTCATTTTTAATATCTAATTGATGAAGAGGCCAGTGGCAAAGTGCTGCCATGGCAAAGAAAAGACAGACAGTCGTCATTTTCGCCACTGGAGAAAAAGTATCGCTATAATCAAGGCCATAAAATTGAGTGTATCCTTTGGCCACCAAGCAAGCTTTGAGGTGATCAACTTCACCATTGGGTCCAACTTTAATGGTATAGACCCAACGACAACCAACAGTTTTCTTCCTAGATGGAAGGGAAACTAGCTCCTAGGTATTGTTATGTTCAAGAGCCTGCATTTCAGAAATCATGGCTTGTCGCCATCTAGGATGATCAAGTGCCTTATTCACACTTTTAGGAATAGTAATAGAAGAAACAGATGAAATAAAAGAAAAATAAGGAGACAACCTGTGATAGCTAAGGAAATTATAAATGGGATGTGGATTGTGAGTAGAACGAGTACCTTTGCGGATAACAATGGGCCAACTTAAGTCATCATTATCAGGAATTGTGGTATCGAGTGACGATTGAGAAGGACTTGATGAAGAGGACTCACCTTGGGTTATTGGACTAGGCATGTGGGTCTTGCGTCGATAAGTAATAAGAGGAGGAGATGATGGTCCAAGTGGACTTTCCATAGGTGATGGGTTGTGAGGAGGAGGAACAAATGACTCAACCAATGGTACAAGAAAGACTTGTTGGACAGAATGAACATCCTGGATAGATGAAGGGAGTTTGTTCAAAAAAGGTGATATTGGCGGACATGTAGTACCTCTTGGTTTCAGGAGAGTAACAATGATATCCTTTTTGAAGTCGAGAATAGTCCAAAAAGACACATTTGATAGCTTGAGCAAAGAGTTTATCCAACCCTGGAGACATATCATGAACAAAACAAACACAACCAAACACCCGGGGGAAATGTGAAAGATAGGATCATTTGGAAACAACATGGAATAAGGAACTTTATTGTTGAGTGAAGATGATGACATCATGTTAATAAGAAAACAAGCAGTTAAGACAACATTGCCCCAATGATGGACTGGTATATTAGCGCCAATTAATAAGGTGTGAGCTATCTCAACCAAGTGTCTATTTTTTCTTTTCGCTACACCATTTTGTTGATGTGTGAGGACAGGTAGACTGATGTAAAATTCCATATAAATTTCAAAGCGTCGATAAATTAGAGGAAAAGTATTCTTTGGCATTATTACTTAAGATTTTAATAACTTGGCCAAATTGATTTTTTATTTCATTCAAAAAGGATGTAAAGTTACGAAATAGACAACAATTCAAAACGGTCTTTCATTAGATAAACCCAAGTACATCTTGAATACTCATCAATGAAAGTTACGAAATATCTAAAACCAAAAGATGAGACACGACTTGGACCCCAAATATCAGAATAGATAATAGAAAAAACAGAACTACACCTTGATTCAAATTGTTTAGGAAAAGAAGATCGAACATGTTTCCCTAATTGACAAGACTGACATTCTAAAGTTTGAAGCTTACTGAGTTTAGGAACCATTTTTTTAACTTCGACAAGTGAGGGTGTCCCAGACGATCATGTAAGAGTTTGGGAGATGGGGATGCAAAACAAGACATAGATGCACTAGTTCCAAAATAGTATAAGCCTCTAGATTCATGTCTTTCGCCAATCAGTCGACCCGTGCCACGTTCCTTTATGACAAAAGAATTAGAATCAAAGGTTATTGAACAATTCAGAGACTTGGTTAATTGGCTTAAAGAGATTAGATTGAAGGGACAATCACGAACAAGAATAACAAAATTTAGATTTAAAGAGAGAGAAAGAGAAACTTGACCAACTCCTTTAGAATAAATTTTTGAACCATTGGCTAAGGTAATAAAATGAGGATATTTAGGAAAGGAAAGGGATGTGAACAAAGAGGTATTACCAGAGACATGATCAGAAGCACCTGAGTCAATTATCCATAGACTCTGACTTTCCAGATTGTGAAATGCAAGCTGTTGACATGCTATGATTTGTAGATGATTGTGCCAAGCTATTAGACTTTAATCTCAAGTATTGTTGATACTCTTCATTGGAGAATTAGGATTTGTAGATGATTGTGCCAAGCTATTAGACTTTAATCTCAAGTATTGTTGATACTCTTCATTGGAGAATTTAGGCTCAACAATTTTAGCTTTAGAAATATTTGTTGACTTGTTAGGAAAGCCATACAAGGAGAAACAGTTGTCTTGAGTATGACCCATTCTCTTACAGTACGAGCATTGAGGACGTCCCTTGCCACCACGTCCTCCTCTTGTATTGCGTCCTCCTCTCCCACGTGTAGAAACCATGACTGAAGATTCAACATGTTCTTGAACCGTCCTAACTTGAAGAGTTGGAACCCGAAGAAGTCGTGCTGTCAGGCTTTCCATGGACGAAACTTCATGACCTGTTAAAAGTTGATCTCTAACATGATCAAAATTTGGATGCATGGTACGAAGGATCATAACCATATAGACATTGTCCAGTTTCTTCTTAATCTCGTCTAGTGACTCAACTTCCGAAAACATCTTTATTTCTTCAACAACTGATTGAGCTTTAGTCATAAAGGAGACCATGTCATGATCTGTTTGTTTGAGAGAGGCCAATCTATCAGCAGAGTCGTAAAGATGTTAAATATCATTCGCAAAAATATTTTTAGCCTTTTTCCAGAAAGAGTTGCACGTTTTGAATGATCAAAGAGTACCCAATATTTTGGGTTCCACAAATTGCCATAGTAAAGTACGAAGCTGAAAATCTGTTTTCTTCCATTTTTCAGCTTGATCGGATGGTAAATTATTGCCTTCTTCTTCTAGGTGGTCATGAAAACCTTGACCAAGAAACCAAAGCTCTACTAAGGCAGACCAAGACAAATAATTTTTTTCCATTCAATTTTTCAGAAGAAATAGTAGGGGTTCCAGAGAATGTGATAGCAGATCTAGAGGCCATTTTAATGCTGGACAATGGCACAAGGAGGTTGTAGGAGAGAGAAACCAGCAAAAAAAAAGTGACTGCAGTTGAAACAACGGTGGCCGGCAGCGGCCAGCGGCCAGCGAGATGGTGGCCGGTGGTGGGTGACGGTTCCTTCTCCGGACAAGACTGAGATAGGCAGAGCGGGATCGACTCGCTTTGATACCAAGTTGAGAAAAATAAAGAAGAAGAAAAGTTTGAAAAAGAGAGCTTGAAAGCACCTCTCTTCTCATATTTATAATCATAGTTCACATATACAATAAGAAAATGGATAGTCAAAAGACATATTCTAGAAGCTAAAATAGATATAAATACAGCTGTCTATTTAATATCTATTCTAATAGGTATTATGGGTGCCTAAGTCCTATATTGAGTAGTATGAGATGCTCATTAGTGTATTTAAGTGTTTGGTTCTCCTCCCCATAATAGCTAGCTTTTGAGAGTGGGTTTCCCAAACACTTGATGCTTAGCAATAGCTCTTCGATTATTGTGACTTCTCCAAAGATATCGTAACATAATTCTTCGATTGCAATGATTTTCCTTGAATTATCATAACAATTATGGTAGGCCATCGATTACAAATGTTTACGTAAGAAGAGATAAAGGAAATGGGGAATAGAGTTTCTTTGATATTGTTGGGAGGTAGTTACTATGTCGGTTAGTATAGAGTAAGACAGTTGTATAAATACTTCTATGTGGTATAGAGAAGGGGAGGATAGAAAATAATTGATAGGAGGATACTAGTCCCTCGAAGAACTAGAGTCATTGTTTTCTGTAATTCAGTACTTGGAATAAAAATATAGTGCATTTGATTCTCTTATCTCTGAAACCTTCATTTTCTAAGTTTTCTGATCCAGTTTCTATAAACTTGTATCAAAACTTGTTCCACGCTCTGTGGGTATTAGTCATGGTCATCGCAAGTTATGGTCTTCAATTATCGGAACGATTTGAAGCAAGAATAGATGTGAGATTGACCCAGATAGATATGAGTTGGGAATCACGTCTTGCACAATAGGATTTACATATGGCACGGTTGGAAAAGATGTTGAAAGATTTGTAATCAAGGGTCATATCCAATTAGATTCCAAAGAACCTAATTATGAATGACTTCAAGGTTTCATGGTATGTGTCCACATCAGTAGTAAAGGGCATACGAGAAAAATATTTTGTAATCAAGCAATCAAGCTTTCCAAGATATGTCTACATGTCTGTGTTCTCCAACTTGATGTTCATCAAGTTGATGAGTACATTGTAGAAACTATGAAAATCCTTTGAATAAACTTTCTTGGCCTTAGTCTATGCATCATAGTAGGTTGTAAAGACCTGGTACTATGCTTGAAGATTGGGGCGAAGAGAGAACCAAAGGATGTTTGCATAAAGAGATGTCAATTTGCTTCTAACAAAGTTGCTCAATACTAGGAATAACAGAGGTAAGAATAGTCAAATGATGAGCCTTGCGTTGGCCTTGAAATAGTAACCGAGCAATAGTGACCCTAGTGTTGAAGTTCGCTCTCCCTATGGTATTTCACGTGGGATCAGTGGTACATTGGTGAAATACACAAGAGATTGAGTGGAAGTCAAATAAGAAGAAGCCATGTCAAGCAATGCCAAAGAAGCCCAAAGTAGTTTGTCAAAGAAGGAGAAGAACGATGGGGTGGCACATGGTAGTGCAGCTATAGCTGTGTTCTGTCGTGCCCCTAGGTGTTCATATGGTTTTTGTTGCAAAGTGTTTTTTGTCAAAGCCTTGGCAATGCAAAATGTGGCCGCATTTGTGGCAAAATCTTGGCTGCTATTCTAGCATGGTTAAAAATTGTAGTCTATATTTTGTTTTCTTTTTCTTTCACTTTTCTTTTTCTTTCACTTCTCTGTTCAGTAAGTAACCTTGTAAAATTTGCAGGCCTGATTGGTCCATTCCTTTTTTAATTTATTCTTCTCTAATTTTTGCTTTTGTGTTTTAATACACTATGCACCATGGTCCAGAAACGATGATACAAATCAAGTGCTGTACACTCTGCTGGCTCCTCCAAGGGTTATTTGTGTTGTGAATGGCCGTTGCAGTCCATATCGTGGTTGTGAGTCTGGTGATTGACCCTTAAGTTGAGAATTGCCCTTTATACATTGTATTTGGGCACTATCCCCATTCGATGTGAGACTTATGTTTCCCAATAATATCTTCATGTTTTTTGCCCTAGAGCACCTACACCTTATTTCCATTTTGCACTTTTGTTGCTTCCTCACTCTTGTTGACCTCTGCAATGCAACCTCTAGCGAGGAAAAACTTTTTGAATGGGCAGCAATGTTAAAATAGCGAGTATACTCGCATACTAATGTGTGATCCTGTGACCAAGGGAGACACAACAAGTTGACGCGCACAATGAATTGGGAGAACTCCGGGCTCCTGAAATCAGAGGACCGTGCATAGTGTCGATCCATTTGAGCAGTTATGATTTGAGTTAAAAGGACCCATTTTTTTGCTAAAAACCTGACCCCGAAAACACCCAACTTGTAAGGATGGCCATTTCCCCTAGGGGTTTAATTGGCAAATCAGAATGAATCAGACAACTCTCGATGATGCGTGCTCTCATAATCAATGACACAACCATCACCTGTAACAAATAGTGAAGTGGGTCATGAAAATGCTCCTTCGCAGATAACACCACACATGGCAGCTGAGTCATGCAATGAGCAAGGGAGGAAAAATTTGCGCACTAGGCTAACCAACACACCAACACACGAATGAAGGATTTTGTGTGGGCTAGGAAATAGAATATAATTTGGTTAGGGGGAGAGATCGTGGGTGTGGATTCTGACCTATGTTTCCCTTCTTCTGTTTTTCCTCTATAATTCTTTGTTACCCACATCTTTCTTGTATGAAACCCATTACGAGTAAATAATACAGCATAAAGAGAATTTACTCGTGTTAATCTTGATGTGATTTCTTTTCTTTTATTGAATTCCAAAGTTATACACACTACATCACCGTTGTCATGGTCAACCATCGCATCATTGACACTGTTGTCATCGACGCTAGCTTCACCCTTTATATTCTATTGGGTGAGAGGGCTGTTATGCTTGCATCCCAAATTGGTATCTCAAATAGTCCTATAATTGGAGTTTTCTTTTTCTTTTTTTTTCTTTTTTATTATTAATCCAATATTATTCTAATTATATTACTTAGGTATTCCATAATATTCAATAAAAATTTTAAAAATAGAAAAAAATAGTTCACGAGTATATTATACGATAGAGACAACTAATATATAAATATGAGCAGAACATATATAAATAGAAAAAAAAGTGATATAAGAAACTTATCTATATAGTAGTAATAAGTAACAAGAATATGAGATATTAAATAAATATATTGTTATATAGTAGAATACATAGGACCGCGTATATTATCTTTTAATATATAGCATTTTTGCACTATTGTCTCCCATGCAACCTTGTTATGTTGCACCTAAATGTTGAACTCGAGTTTGAACACACTAAGACAAATAGAAGTCCAGGATTGAAAGAATTAGAGTACAACAACACACTAGAGAGGTTTAAGCCATAAAGAAGCTTTGTACGGAGGAACAAAACCATTCCCAAAATAATAATTAACACACTGTACGCATGGAAATGTTTTTGCGTTCATGTACAAATCTAAATTGATATTCGATTCTGTATGTTCCCTTTCTACCTATGGTAATACGGGTCTTTTAAAAACTTCATTTTGGTCCTTCATCTTTTAAATTTGAGTGATTTTGGCCTTTTTAAAATAGTTACCATTCGCAACTTTAGGATAGGATTTGTTGAACCAATTTTTCTCTGATTCAAAACGTCAAACTTGTTCTACTAAATTCACTTACATGGAAACTATCGAAATCGTCATATGTTAAAAAACAAACGGTCATAAATATGGTGAAATCTGAGTCGCATACACAATTCTTTTTTGAAAAATGCAATATTAGAGTTTTCAGTTATTCGTGGAAATCAGTTTTCACTTATGGTCTTTTTTGTTTGAACATCAGTTGAATTCCATAGTTTTCATGTAGGTGAATTTAATAGAATAAATTTCATGCCTGAAATTATTAAAAGGCTAATTCAAAATTGTATCTTAAAATCTTTTAAATCAAGCACCTGGTGAAATATCCTATACATTGTACGACTGTTATGCTAGGGAGGTTTTGGTATTAAATAAACGTCCAACATTCGAACACTTAAACCGAAAGGAGTGTCTACTTCATAGATTTTAACCATTGTTTAGAACATCATAAATGTTTTGATAAATAATGAAAACCTTTAGCTCATGTATATCATGAGCTGTATATTAGAATGTTCTTCCTTTCATTTTCATTCAAAGGAATTGAAAGTGTACCGGTTTGATAATGGTGCCTTCTAAGATGTTATTTCTAATGCTCGAACACTCCATCCAGTAATATACTCGCACAATATTGCCTTTTTATCTTGATATCAAGTGCCTTAGTCATGGTTTACTTTTGATTAATTTTGTATACAATAATATACTATAATGTTTCACATTTATGTTACGAATCATCATGGTTTTGAGCCAATAACAGCTCTGGAGTTTGTGTTCTTCCTTCTCTAGACTGTTTAATAATTGTTCGTTCCTATTTTAAAGGTCACGTTGGAGTTGCAAATAACACAGCCCAAGAAAGAGGAGATGCTTGGTTTAATGAAAACGGTAATCAAACATACATAAACGTATCAATATCACTTGGAGTTTATTTATTGGTGTTATTCCTTGTTTTATGATGTGCGGCTAAAGCCTAACCGTGCTAAATTCTGATGTTATTCATATAACTATTATCTCTTCTAAGTGTAATAATCGGGAACTATACTAACAGCAGACATGTTTAGTCTTAACCGAATGCTTTGTACATGCTTACGCGTGTTTCTTCACGTTTCTTCTGTGCAACGGATTCTCTATAGAGATGGGCTTCTCCTTTTTACATTTGTTATAACAACTTTATGTTATTTTTGTCTTTTTCTTTCTATATATATGTAATCTTCTTTCTTTCCATTATGCAACAAGAGATAATGTTTTGGTTATCCAATTCTTCTATGCACTTCACATTCTATCACTCTCTTTTTTTCTTTTTGCATAGTATTGTACAAGGACAGTGTTGAGTACCGTACGCTTGTTATGGTATTAGAGCTCTTTCATGGAAGAGCTCTGCTGCGTACTCTTCCTTCTGGCTTTCCTCTTCATTTGTCATCATGAGTAGAACTGTAGGACAAAATCCTAACATCAACAGTCATTTCTATTTATACCCGAGTGAGAATCCAGCTACAACTTTGGTCTCACCTATCCTTGACTCCAGCAATTACCATTCATGCAGTGGATCTATGGTGACAACTCTCACTGTTAAAAATAAAGTTGAATTCATTGATGGATGTGCTCCTCAACCACCGTGTTCAGATCCAATGTATGCTGCTTGGCACCGATGCAATACTATGGTTATATCGTGAATTGTATATTCAATTTCCCCTTCCATCCAACAGAACATTTTATGGATGGATCAAGCTAATGAAATATGGAAAGACTTGAAATCAAGATATTCTCAAGGTGATTTGCTGTGATTTTTTGATTTGCAATTTGAAGCATCATCCATGAAGCAAGGTGATCTCATAATTAGTGAATATTTTACCAAGTTAAGAATTCTTTGGGATGAAATTGAAAATTTTAGGCCTGATCCAGCCTGCATTTGCGTGACCAAGTGCACATTTACTGTTTCATCCATTATTGCTCAACGTAAGCTTGAAGATAGAGCTATGCAGTTTCTACGAGGATTAAACGAACAATATAGTAATGTTCGTTCTCATGTTCTCCTCATGGATCCCTTACTATCCATTTCCAAAATATTTTCGAATGTTTCCCAACAAGAGAGACAACTTGCAGGGAACAATTTCTTCATGAATGTTGGCCGGATGCCAAAGAACCAGTAATCAATGTTGTTGTTGTATCCTCTCTTCATTGCACTTACTGTGGCCGCGCAGATCATACTAAAAGTGTTTGTTATAGGAAACATGACTTTCCTTCAAACAATGACAACAAATTTGGTAAAAGGAACAACAAATGTAACACCAAGATGTGCACACATTGTGGATGCATCGGACACATTGTCGATGTGTGTTATAAAAAACATGGCTTCCCTCCCAACCACCGATTATCCAATACTAAGACTGCTCTTAATAGTAATACTGTGACTGGTGAAAGCAAAGTCACTAGTGATGACCAACACATTCGTGAGAACCAAGATTTTCGTTTCTACCTCAGCAATATCAGGCTCTGTTAGTAGAAATCCAACAATCTCAATTAGGATCTTCAAATTCTAACAAATCACACATAAACCAAATTGGTACTATTTCTTCCTCTGACTCATCCAGGTAAACTCACTTCAATAGCTTCTTGGATCTTAAATTCGGGAGCCACCGATCGTGTTTCTTGTTCTCTTAATCATTTTCAATCTTACACAAAAATCAAACCTATTGTTGGTCAACATGTCACTGCAACTCATTTTAGAGTAGTTAAATTTTCTGATTCCTGCTATTTGGTTGATGTTCTTTACATCTCTCAATTCACTTTTAACCTTATCTCCATTTCTAAACTTGTACATTCCCTTAACTGCATTTTAACATTTTCCTCTAATTCATGCATCGTACAAGACGCGACTACTAGGAAGCAGATTGGTTCCGCTGATGTAAATGGGGACTCTATATTTTAGTTGATAAACCTATAGTGTCCTCTGCTGTTTTATCTATATCATAGTTCATCCACAATGTAAACACTTACCTATTGATCTTTGGCACTTTCGTCTTGGTCACCTATTTGATGAACATTTACAATCAATGAAACCTTGTTATCCTTCATTATCTAGTGATAGTACTTTTGTTTGTAACACTTGCCATTATTCAAAACAATTTGAAACTAATTTTATTACATATGTTGAAAAGCAATTTGAAACTCATGTTAAAACTATTCGCACTAGCAATGGTGCAGAGTTTCTCACACATCAACATTTTACATCAAAGGGGATCATCCATCAAACAACATGCATAGAAACACCCCTAACAAAATGGAATTGTTGAACGAAAATATCAACATTTTCTAAATGTCACATGTGTTAGAATAATAGAGTAGGTAAAAGAAACCAAGAGGGGGGGATGAATTGGTTTCTTAATAAAAATTAAACCTTTTTCGATTTTAATCTTGTTAAAGCAGAGTTCAACAAAAATTCCAATATAAATTTAACTTCTGCTTTATAAGAGTATAACACAAATAAACAAAATATAAGTTGAATGTAAAGAGAGTAGGGATAGAGAAAAATACACAGAGTATTTATACTGATTTGGATCAAAGTAGATCTTACGTCCATCACCTCAACAAAAAGTGATTTCTACTAACTATCTTAATAATAAAGTTTACAAACTTACAGTGCAATAGAACGAGAAAGATAGCAGGAAGATTAACAAGACATCTCCTTTGTACAGAATAAAGGATGAAACAACACCTCTCTTGAAAACACAAAGATGAACAACACCTTCCTTGAACACCATAAGGAATGAAGACACCTCCTTTGAATAACCACAAAGGATGAATAACCACCTTCCTTAATCTCACAAAGAATGAACACCTCCTTTGAATAACCACAAAGGACGATAACAACACCTCTCTTATAAACACCTCCTTTGAATAACCACAAAAGATGAAACAAGTTTGAACACTAGCAGCAGAGTAACTTTCACTTTGTTCTCTCTAGGGTATTTTTGAATGCTCAGACCCCTTTTGTATTTATAGCCAAAAAGGGCGCAAGGTTCTGTAGAATATGAAAAGGTTTTTCTAAAAACGTTCAAAATAATCGATTATTGCTTAAGATAATCGATTATTCCAAAGAGTAATTGAAAAATAAAAGTTTGTTGATGATAATTTATTGTTTCGCAAGATAATTGATTATTCCAGGAGATAATCGATTATTTCAACATTAAATGTTTTTTTATGAAAAACAAAAGGTTTTTTCAAAGTTTAAGGACAGTTTAGTGCATGTTATAATCTTTAACATGATTCTTAACTATTACAAGCAAACATAGATACAAAAGTACAAGATTAAAGCTTTCACAAGACATCAAGACTTTAATCATGAAGGTTCATCTTCTTCTAGAGTCATCATCATCAAAACAATTATCCTTTAGATATTTCTAAAGATCATTCTTCATCTTTAGATTAACAACACGTGCATTGCTTTTTCAGTCCAACTTGCCACCAACCTTTCAGAATTTTGCTTTAGTTCATGCAACATGCATTATTAACTGCATCCCCACTCATTTTCTGCATAATACATCATTTATGAAAAACTATATCACCATCCCTATGACATTTCTAATCTCCATGTTTTTGGTTGCCTATGCTATAATGGTACTATCATTACTTATCATAGTAAACTTGATCCTCGTGCTCACCCCTCCATTTTCATTGGCTTCAAGCCACACACCAAAGATTATCTTCTTTATAACCTACACACTCATAATATAGAAACTTCACGCAATGTTATTTTCTATAAAGACCATTTTCCATATCTTTCTTCTTTCCTTCCTACATCATCACTATGTCTCCCTAATACATCTTCTTTTACTACTCACTCATTCTTTGCCTGAATCTCCTGAACCCAGTTCCACTGACAATATACGTTCTTCAACCACTCAATCTTCTTTCTTATTCAAGTCTTTCACCATCTTTTCATCATTTTATTTTATCCATTTCCTTATAAAGCACGACTCATTGCCAAGGGTTACACTCAAATGGAAGGTTTGGACTTCATTGAAACTTTCTACTCGGTAGCCAAGCTTACAGTTGTTAGACTTGTTCTTGCTCTCACTGCTATTCATAACTGGCACATCAAGCAGTTAGATGTGAATAATGTCTTTCTTCATGGTGACTTCACTGAAGAATTTATATGCAGTTTCCTCTCAGATTGCATGCTTCCCAACCAAGTTAGGTATGTCGTCTTCAACCATCTCTCTATGGCCTCAAGCAGGACAGCCGCCAATGGTTTGCTCACTTATCTTCCTTTTTGTTATCTCATAGATACACTCAATCACCACCATTTTCTCTTTTTGAAAAAAAGTCTAGCTTCACAGTCACGATTTTTCTTATTTACGTTGATGACATAGTACTTGCAGGAAACAACATCATGGAAATCACTCATATTACCTCTTTTCTCGATTTTGTTTTTTAGACTAAGAATCTTGGAAACTTAAGATTTTTCTTGGGCCTCAAAGTGGCACACAGTCCCTCTAAAATACATTTATGTTAGTGCAAATATATTCTTGATCATCTCTTCGACAATGGCATGCTTGCTTTTGGCCCTGTCTCCACACCCATGGACTACTCTACTTGTCTTTATGCCACTACTGAGACACCTCTCCCGGTCCTTTCATATATCTCAGGCTTATCGGACGATTAAGCTACCTCACCACTCATGCCTCGACATTGCTTTTGCTATCCAACACCTCTGCCAGTTTGTTTCTCATCTTACCACTTCTCATCATCAAGCAACTTTTTGTATCTTATGTTATTTGAATAACAACCTTGGTTCTGACATTCTTCTTTCTACTTCCAACACTACTCAACTTAAGGCTTACAGTAGCTCTGATTGGGCCAACTGCCCTGATTTGTCACCGATTTTCTATCTTCCTTGACCAATCTCTCATTTCCTAGCGATCGAAAAAGCAATCCACAGTTTCTCGCAGCTCCTCCGAATCTGAGTATTTGGCCTTGGTTTCCACCACATACGAACTGCAGTGTCTCACATCTCTTACATGACATAAGTGTTCCTTTTACCAACACCGCATTGATTTACTGTGATAAGCAATCAACACTACAAATTGCCTCCAACCAAGTTTTCCATGAACGTAATAAACATATTGATATTAATTGTCGTATCGTCCGTGAAAAAGTTACTAATGGCTTGATCAAACTGCTACCCATTGCTTTTTCTTCCCAACTTGCCGATATTTTCACAAAACCTCTTTCACCATTGACATTCACCACCATTTGTTCCAAGTTGGGCATGACTAATATCCAAGCCCAACTTGAGGGGGGCTCTTAACCGTATGGTCTGTACATGCTTACACATGTTTCTTGATGTTTTTTCTGTGCAGCGAATTCTCTACAAAGATGGGTTTCTCCTTTTTATATTTGTTATAACAACTTTATGTTATTTTTGTCTTTTTCTTTCTATATATGTAATCTCCTCTCTTTCTATATATGTAATCTCCTTTCTTTCCATTATGCAATAAGAGATAATGTTTTGGTCATCCAATTCTTTTGTGCACGTCACATTTTGTCACTCTCTCTTTCTCTTTTCGCTTTTTGCATAGTACTATACAAGGATAGTGTTGAGTACTATACGTTTGTGATTTAGTATGTTTATGGTTTTCCTTTTCTTTTGAATGAGAAGGAACAACAGACATGCAGAGGAGAAATGCTTCTAAATTGTTTGTGTTTTCTATTTTAAGTATATTTACGTATAGCACGATATTGGAATGTATTGGAATAAGTTCCTCAATTAATGTTTTCTCTTAAATATGTTAAACTAACATGTTGTGGGATTTCATTTCTTACAAACTTTGTTAATGTTTTGATCTTAAGTGTTAAAGATAATATTGGTAGAGTCACTTTCATAATTAAGATATTGTCTCCTTTTGAATTGTTACGTGGCTATTAGGGATGTCAATCAAACTTGCAGTCGTGGGAAACGAACCGTATCCATCCCGAGTTTGACGAGAAAAAATTGAGTTGACAGAGTTCGAATCCAGGTTTTTCTTATTTTAAAAAATTGGGTTCGAGAATGACTAATGCAATCTCCACCTTGCCCTGTATGCATCTCCATCCCGTCTTTAAATTTAAAACTAAACCCTGAAATTAACCTTATTTTTATTTAGTATTTCTTTTTATTTTTCTTATATAAAGAGTTACAATGTCTTTATTGTTAGTATCTGTTCCACATTTTTCTCTTTTCTATTTATCTCATTTTCTACATATTTATTTTTCTCAGTCTCTTCAACCAATTTGGTAAATGTATAAGGTTTGTTTTTTCCTTCTTTTTTAATGATATATTTTATTTTGAATTATGTTGGTGAACTAATGAAGAATAATTTGAAAGATAATTATTAGATTTTTTTATATTTGTTTGAATTTTTTTCTTTTATATAACATGGTTTGAAAGATTAATAGTTGAAAGTTATTTATTTATTAGTGTTTTTAAATATATATTTGATATTGATTTTGAAGGATTGTTAAATTTTATATTTTGTGTTTAGAAGATTGTTAAATTAAACTTGACATGTATAAAATAAAAAAAACATTTTCAAACATTTTTTACATACATATAATATAAAAATAATAAAATAAAATATACTTTATCAGGAAAATAATTTAAATTTTATAACATTAAAAATATTAATTTATATATAAAAGAAAAAAAATTAATATTGAAATATTTAGTTTCTATAAACTTATTTTTAATAGACTATTTTTGTGATATACACACATATATCTATATATATATATATTAGTTATGCTTAAATTTTTAGATTTATTTAAATATTTTTAAAATTATATTTTAAAAAAATAAAATGGGACAATGACGGAACAATGTTGGGGATGGAGTGGGGTCGAGGAATCTTGACCCTTAACGGGATGGTGTGGAGATTAAATTTCTTTTCTTAACGAAGATTAGAGAAAAAACAAAGATAATTAAGTGAGTTAGAAAGAGACAGCAGGCGAGAAAACAAGATTCGTCCTGTTCCATTGCTATGCTCAGCTTAATTTTGTTTTTTAAAGACTTCTTGATAGGTTAATAGAAGAAAATATATATAAATAGTTCTTTACTCAATTAGTAAACAAAGTTATACTTTCCGAGTGTATGAAAACAAATTACTTTGGTTTTTTAACAATTTTCAAAACTAAATAGATTGGTATGAAAGATCTACTATTGAAATCAGAATTGAATGGGCATTAGATCTATTTAATCTTATAATTATTTGTTGTTTTTCCTATAAAATTTTATAGAAATATATATTAAAAATGTAGGCTTAATTATGTTTTTAGTTAATAAAATCTGGAACAATTTAATTTAGGGTTTAGAAATTTTTTTAATCCCTAACAATTGAAAAATTATCATTTAAGTTTCTAAATACGAAATTTGAAGGACGACTGGCCATTTTAAATATTAAGTCTTATACTTTAAATTCTAAATTAAGATAAAAATATATACAAATATCTATAATATATATGTATATATTACTTTTTATTATAAAAGTCGTGCATATAACCTCGTTCATTTTTTTTTATTTTTTCAAGTTTTAATGTAACCATTCTTTATTTTAAATTTTTTTAATAATTTGATTGATAAATTTTTAAATTCTAAATTTTTAGGAAAATATATTTATTTTAAAATATTTTTAATAATTTGATTTATAAAATAAAGTAAAAAACTTTTATTTAAAAAAATTACGTTATAAATTTTTTTAGATAAACATATTTTCATTTAGGTTTAATAGGTATTTTGATTCTAATATTTTATGAGAATTTTTAATATTTTTTTATATTTATTTTTTTTCTTAATTAAGTTGCAAATTTTATTAAAATATAAATGTGATCATGTGGAAAGAGTGAGCATATTGAATAAAGAAGATTAGAAGATTAGCATGTGGATTAGAAAAAAAGAAAAATTATAAAAGAAAAAAAGAAAAAAGAAAAGAGATAAAAAATCAAATAGAAATAAATAAATTATATATATATATATAATAAATTATACTTATTGAAAATAAAGATTTTATTTTGAATTATTAACATTATGTTATTATATATTTTTAATTTTAAATATAAAAGAAATTATAATTTTTAATTTTTAATATCTTTTAGTGTTTTGTTAAAAGTAAATAAAAATATTTTTTTTCTTATTATAAAAAGATATATATTTAATCTTTCTAATCGAATATTTTAGTATAATTTTTTTAAGCTATTTCTATTTTAATTATACAATACATTTTATTATTATCCGAATGAAATTGAGTGTTAATGACTTTCACAAGTCAATTCTTTTTACCACTTATAATCTTAGAAAAAAAAATAGTGTTTATCTCTTTGATAAATGTTTATATACTTATATTTAGAACACTTATCTTGTAATTATCTTATTTAAATTTTTTGTTTTAATGAAGTTTGATATTAATCCAACCCTTAAATAGGAGTGGGCTCAATAGTTTTTCTCCTTGAACATATTACTATCAATTTATATTTTTTTGGTAAAAAAAAAAGGAAGAACTAAATAAATTGGTAGAAAAACTTTTGAAGGGTGAAGTCAAACTCATTGTGACGATAAATTTTTAATTTTAAAGTTAAACCTATCATTCTTTATTGAGAACTTTGAAGTTAAGTGTGACCAATGTTGAGTGAGTTTTTTGTAGCCTCAACTTGGGAGGTCTTATGTGATTCTAATGAGGTATTTTAAAAGTAATTTCAAGAACACTGAAGGCAATTTAGGTATGAGAGGTTCAGGTTTTGGAGAAAAAGAATTTTCTCACACAATGGATGGACAAGTTCTTGGCTTGTTTATTTTTAGATATTGAAGTTAACAAAACTATAACTAAGACTGTCACGTTCATGAAAGGTAATGATAATGAGCAACTTTGTGTGAAGCATGAGAGCATTTTAAGGCATTACTTAGGAAATGTCCAATTTATGGGTTTTCATGAGTACACATATATGAACTTCTTTTTGGGAGGTTTAAAATCCCAAATAAAAGTCATGTTGGATGCATCAATAGGAGGAAGAATCAAGAATAGGACTCCAGATGAAGCATAATTGCTTATTGAAAACATGCATTCCAATGACTATAATGTACAACATGATAGAAAGTCAATTTTCAAAAGAGAAGTGTTGTAATTGAATTCTCAAGATGCTCTCTTATCCCAACTAAAATTTCTCACTCAACAGTTAATTGCTCTTAAAAAGAGGCTTGACAAACCCCCTCAACAACTTCAAAGTTTACAAGTTACATCATCGTCATCTCAACAAGTTGAGTTGTGATTTATGTGAGGGAAGACATCCAAGTGGTCAATGTATCACCTACCAAGATTTCCTAGAAGAGATAAATTACATAGGAAACTAAAATCGAAGAGGGAATTGCGATAACAATCCTTGCCTTGATTCTTTCAATCAAGAGTGGAGGAATAATAACAATTATGAGTGGAAAAAAGATGTTGAATTATCAAGTAGACCACCACCTTAACACCAATAAAAACCACTACATTTAAAATGAACTTCTAAATTGGAGGAGTCACTAACTTAATTCACGAAAATATCTATTAAAAATCAAAAGAACACATGCCTTCATAAAAATTTTAGAAGTGCAAGTGGGACAATTGACTAAGAAGCAACAAAGTGGATCTTTCTTGGCCCACATACAAATAAACCTCAAGGAGCATTGCAAGGTGATCACTACAAGGAGTTGAAAAATTGTAAGTGATTTGAGAAGTGAGAAAGGATAGGAAGGGAGTGAGAGAGGGAAATGTGAGTAGGACAGAGTTATTGAAAAGAGAGAAGAAAAAAGTAGAGAGGATGATAAAAATAATGAGGAAAAAAAAATTTGAATACAAAGGTGAGACGAGTGACAAAGAAGACATTGAAAGTGAAAATGAGTGCAGGAAAAATAAAAAGAAGAAGGTAGAGGATGAAGAAATTGAGTCAATGAAGACGAAAAACCAATTTGCCAAAAAAAATGAAAGTCATAAACAATCCACCATGCAAAGATCTTCCATATCTACATGCTCTATCAAGAAAGGATAAGGAAAGACAATTTGTATGCCTTTTAGCAATATTCTAGCGATTGCAAATCAATATTCCTTTTTGGAGCTTTCAAGAAAATGTCCAAAGACGAGAAGATTCATAGAAGAGGAGACCATAGAATTAAAGACAAGTTGTGGCGCTATTATACAAAAGATGTTGCCTCCAAAATTGAAAGATCCTGGTAGATTCACACTTTTAGTCACAATTGGAAGCCCAACTACTGGGAAGGATCTACATTATTTAGGGTTGACATAAACTTGATGCTTATTTCTATGCTCAAGATGATTGAAAATTTAGAAATGCCTACTTGAATAACTTTACAACTAGCAAATAATTCAATTAAATATCCAGATGGTGTGGTGGAGGATGTTATTGTAAAAGTTGATAAATTCTTATTTCAAATGGATTTTGTTATCATGGAGATGGAGGAGGATGTCAAAGTTCCTTTCATCCTTGGGAAGCAATTTATGAAGACTTCAAGCATTTTAATTGATGTTGATTATGACAAGCTCAAGGTAAGAGTCAAGATGAGGAGGTGAACTTTCATGTATTTGAAGTTATGTCTCACTCAAAGATAGAGTTGGGTATATGGGCGGGTTCGCCCGTTTAAGTCCGCACCCGCATTATAAAAACCTGTTCGTTTAGTTTGCATTTTAAATACTCTTTAATTTTCATAAATCACATCCGTTCTGCAAAATTCGCGGGTTAAATGGGCAAGCTTCCACCTGTAAAGATATATTGATATTTTTTAACATTTATTTGTATAACAATAATTTACTCAATGAATTAAACAATACACAACCAATGAAAGTAAATTGTATAAATTTTGGATTGAATTGGACTTGGTGATAAGTATTAGAAGCATAAAATATTAGATTTTAGATTGAATTAAACTTGGTGATAACCTATAGAAGCAATTGGTATTATATTTTTTGTTGAATAAGACTTAGTATTGCAGGTTGCGAGTAGCTCGCGAAAACCACGGGTAAAAACTGTTTAATCTACGGGTTGTGCGAGACGGGTATAAAAGAACCCACACTAAAAATTTTCCAAAAAATACGAGCTGCAACCGCGCGGGTCGCGTGTAATACAGTTAGTCCACAAACTTTTTCCCAAATGCCCAGTTCTACTCAAAGATGATAGAATGTTTAAAAATTTATATACTTGATAAAGTAATGAGGTCTAAGAAGGTGTTACACGCCTCATTTCCTATTAAAAAACTCTAATTGATGCTTTTGAATCTCTAAGTGAGGAGGAAGAGAAAGAGAACGATGAATGTTTAAATAATCTATAAACAAATTTATTCATTTTCTCCCCTTCTTTATGTGTCTTCCCCTTTTGTTCTATTGTTATCAATTCGGATGGATTTAGATTTCATTGAGATCTAGTCCAATTTTTTAAACATGTTAAATATTATAAATTATATAAAAGATAATATATTTAATTTATATTTACTACACATAAAAAGTAGTTTTACTTTAGACTAGTGGTTGCTCTTCTCTCATCTCTCAAGAGGTATGAAACCAATATGAAAAGTTTCTCCAAAATGTCATCATTAAGGATGGTTCACTATAGTTAGTTCAGATTGATAATATAGTTAGTTGAGTAAGGTGAGCTAAACCAGGTTCGATAACACTAGTTGAAACATGATTGTACTCTTAAATCTCTTCTTTGTTATGTTCATATCAGGTAAAAAAATTGTCTGATTATTAGAATGTTTTTACTAGTAAGTATGATCTTTAAGGATAAACATGCATGTATGTGTTAAAAACAAGGGCTGAGTTCAAGAAGGGGGTGAATTATACTCTTTAAAATTTTCCACGCTTTCAAGAATTTAAGAAACCAAATCAGATTCTTGTTGAATCAAATTAACTTAAGATTGTGTTCTTACAAGGTACTTGAGATGCTGAAATCAATGTATATTATTTTTCAGTTCAATTAACAATTAAAGAAAAAATTTAGAAATTCAAAAAGTAAGGAAGAAGTTTAACACTAGTGATTTTTGTACTTGTTCACCTTCATAAGAAGACTATATCCAATTTCCTAACCTGTAGATCAATTAATCTACTAATTTAATGTATTTACAGAACCCTATATGTAAAATATAAATAACACCACAAACACCTCTTAAACCCTATAAGATCTGTCTACTCTTATAAAATCCTATTACAAGAACCTCTTAATCACCCTAATAAAAAAGGATAAAACCCACCAAGCAATTACACAGAATTATGAAATGAACTCACCTGATAAAATGAATTACAGTAGTAGCACTTAAATGTTTCATTACCTAGTTCTCGAATATTCAAACTATTTAAACAGAACTGGTATAAGTGTTTTAAATTTGTTACTAAGAAAAAACAGTTGGTTCAAATGTGATCTAGTTGGGTTATTATTACACTTAAGAATGATTTTTAAGTTATTGCAGCAAATTCATTTCGCAATTTAACTAGATTTTCCAGAGAGCACCAAAATTATGAAACTTGAAATTAGCTAGTTGAAAATGTGTTTAAACTGGTGTAAATAATTAAAGATAAAATTTAAGTGATTTCAGTTTGTTTAAATTGCGAATCAACTAGATTTTCCGGAAAGCATGGATTTTAAAAAAATAACAACTCCATAATTTAAACTGGTTCAAATTTTGAAAACAATTAGTTGAACTTAGCTGGAAGCAAAGTTTAAAAACAATAGCTCTAGGATATGAGTTGACTGAAATTCATGTCAGTTGACTAAATTGTTTATCCATCAAACTATGAACATATTAACTGACAAATTTTTTTTAATGAGTTGAAACAATGTAACATTATTTAAAACATTTAAAAACATTTTAAAAAACAATATTAAATCCAAGATTAAATGAAATGCAACTTACCTGAAAACCTAAGAAACTCTAACACAAATACAAATATCTTCATTCTTCAAACATCGTCATCTTTATCATCAAAGTGGTTGGATACATCAAATTTAAATGAAGTCAAGTCTTCAAATCCAACAGTATGAACATGATGTTTATGTTGAAATTATAAGAACAAGATAGTACATTAAATAGTTTAGAAAACAAGCCCTACAATCTCATATATCTTGACCTAAAAGACTAATGACACATTTTGTACACACATCTATAACTTTATTGTAAATTAAAAATACTTTCAACATGTTTTATTTTCAACATTTCCTTTTAGTTGTAATAAATTAAGTTTAATGTACATATTTGTTTTAATTTTGTATTTCAGTTAATCTGATCTTTGTTTATTGTTTCAGCTATAACTTTTTCTATGGATATTATTTTTTATTGATTTCAATTACATTATAAGAACAAGAAAGTACATTAAATAATTTAAAAAACAAATTTTGTGACCTCATATATCTTGACTTAAAAGGTTGATGACATATTTTGTACACACATTTATAACTTCACTTTCAACATGCTTTATTTTCAACATTTCCTTTCAATTGTAATAAATTGGGTTGAGTGTATATATTTGCTTTAATTTTGCGTTTCAGCTAATCTGACCTTTGCTTATTGTTTCGACTATAAATTTTTTTGTAGATATTATTTTTGACTTATTCCAATTGCATTGGATTTTATGAGGGATTCAAAATGGATGTATAATTTTCCAGATTTAGAGTTGGACCCCATCTGACATAGATTTCAAGTTTTACATTTAACCTTATTTGGTCCAATGTAAAACTTGTTGCTTTAATTACAAAAATGACACCATGTTTTTAGTGATATTTAATGTTGAGGAGTCAAACATAAAATTGGTGATGTAAAAGATCCATTTTGTACTAGTGCAAGCTTCTAATCTCTAATTGGTTAAAATGTTAAAGTAGTAATGTAGGTCAACTCGCTCCATTTTGGTCTATCCCATATTTAGTATGCTAAAGGTAAGTCAGGGTAGGCTAACCTGTATAAGGATAGTAGGTTAAAAAGTCTGGCTCATCTCTCGTAGTTGTAAGTTTGCGGGACTGCAAGCCACCTTGCATAAATTTAAAAAAAATAACAAAAATCTAAATTTTTTATAATTCTTTATTTTCAAATTTTAGTATAATATAAAAATAAAAATTTGTAACATGTATAATAATTATAAAATGAATATAGTATTAAAATAAGGATTTTTATTTTGAAAAAACCATTATTAGAGGTTGAGGATTTGCAAGATAGCTTTAAAACTAGTATTTAAAATGGAAATTTTGTGAAATTGAATCAAATTCTTCTTCTACCCTAATTAAGATTGATATCAAAATAATAATAATTAAATAAATGGTTAGATCTTATACATCAATTTTGGAGTGAAGCTTTTTGTTTGATTATTAAGATGATTTTCACTTGTAAGTTTATATTTTGAAGGATGTGTGAACGAACATAAGTAATTTTTTTTAATATAAATAATCTTTATTTTTCTCAAAATTAACTTAATGCTTCCGTCTCCATAATTTCTATTTTCAAAATTTGTATGCATTGAATGTTAAATAATATACTAAATTCAAATAATTAACATATTTATCCTAAAATGCCTGCATATTGTTTTAATAATTATGGAAGCAATGGTCAAAATAACCTTTATGTTGGATGGGACGTTTTTGCTATTTTTTTCTTTATAAATATAAATACTAGAATAAATTACTCCACAATTTCTGAAAATTGCGTAACTATACATATATATATATATTTTAAATTGTACATATTTTTTATTTTAAAAATATTATACTAGTATTCTCTTTTGTTTTAAAAACAATAGACACATACTATTAATATAAAACATATCAGCAGTAAATATTAATAATACATAATACATTAGTTACACATTAAGAACGAGAGAAGAATAAAAAGAGTAGAAAAGATTGAGAGGTAAAAATTTGTTTCCCGCCATTTCAAATCGTAGGTGTCTGAAAGTCCCTATTTTCCCTCCACAATTCAAATCCTCCCTCTAAACCCTCTCAAATCAAAACCCACGTTCCTCATCTCAAAACCTCTTTATAAATATGGAATCGACCTCCTTCTTCTTCTCGCGATTCACCCAACCCTAACACTCCATTTTCGCCTTCAAACCTGTTTCTCAATGGCTTCTTCTTCTTCTTCTACCCTCTCACTTGACGCCAAAGACCCTTCTCACTCATCTGGGGAGGTTCATGTTATCGTGGGCCCCATGTTCGCGGGCAAGACCACTGCACTACTTCGTCGTATCAAATCCGATCTCAACGCTGCCAGGTTATTTGTTTCGATTCCCACTTTTTCTGTTTTGAATTTCGTTGATTCTGTATTTTGTTATTGGCTGTTTTATTGATAGTTTTGTTTTTGTTGAGAAGGAATGTGGTGATGTTGAAGTCAAGCAAGGATACAAGATATGCCACTGACTCTGTTGTGACGCATGATGGGGTTAAATTTCCTTGTTGGGCGTTACCGAATCTGTTGTCTTTCAGAGAAAAATATGGCCACGATGCTTATCAGAAGGTATTATTGTTTCTCTTTTCTTTTCTTATTTTTACTGTTTTCAAAGGTATTCTTTTTATCTTTCAAAAGTTTATTTGTCTTGTGTACAACGATCTCGAGTGGTCTTTGAGTTTAAATAAATTAAATTAAAATTCTGTGATGTAACTTTACTTTTTCATGTTATCTTTTGGATTTGTATGTGCTATGATGAAAGTAAAATGTGTTCTTATTTATATGGATTACTAAATTACATTTTAATGATCTCATTTGGAATGAAGGTTTTTTTTGGGAAAATTGCTAATTTATTTGTCTTTTTGAATTTGCATATATTTGTTTTTTTGAACATTCGTTTGATTAATGAGTAAGGTGCAATTATTTAAAAAACGAGTGAGTAGGGAATCCAACAACCCTTACTACCAATTCCCATTTTTTTGTGTGTATGTGTTTCTTTTCCTTACAACGGCATTCTATTTAGCGCTTAGAGAGGATCAAAATTCAGTAGTTATGATTAAGGTTTTAGTATTTGGTTGTGGCTTGAGTAGTAATTTTGTCGCAAATCTTGGTATTGTGAAAAAGAAAAGAAATGCTTACGAATACAATTGAAGTAATTGCAATTTTGGTAACGGGGAATAGGGTAGCAGTTGTGGTTAGGGACCACTTTTTTAAAATCTTGGTTTGGTTGTAAATATTAAAATTAGGGATACTGTGAACTGCTGGGTTTCAAGGTGCAGTTCCTAACAGAAAGGATCACTGAAGTATTTGGTAGTTTGACTTTGTAGTTATGTTTATTCTTAATATTTGGTGAATGCAGTTGGATGTGATTGGCATAGACGAGGCTCAATTTTTTGAGGACCTGTACGAGTTTTGCTGTAAGGCTGCTGATGAAGATGGCAAAACTATAATTGTCGCAGGCCTGGATGGTGATTACCTAAGGTATTCTTCAAAACTAAACATACAAGTCTTGATTGTAGGTTTTTGTGAATTGTTTTTCGTCAGATTCTTATCTTTCAGCTCACCCTTTTTCAGGAGAAGCTTTGGCTCGGTGCTTCACATAATTCCTCTTGCTGATACTGTTACCAAGTTAACAGCTCGTTGTGAACTCTGTGGCAAACGTGCTTTTTTCACCTTGAGAAAGACAGAGCACAAAGAGACTGAACTGATTGGTGGGGCTGATGTCTATATGCCCGTTTGTCGCCTGCATTACATGAACAGCCAAGTTTCTGATAGGATTGTTTTCCAATCTCAAACTGTCAAAACTGGTTCCCTTCTTGAGTCAGCCACAGATGTTTAAGGGTCATTGGAAATTGGCTTGTATGTGTGTTCATGTTCCATTGATTGTTCAGAGCCAAGTGGTCTAAATCTCGCTTAATCTACTTGCTTTATAGCCTCTGTTCATATTTAAAAATATATGTATACGTAGAGTTTATTAATGCTCTTTTTGTATGTTATATTCTTCACCTGGTTGCTGTGTTTATCCTTTTTTGTTCTTGTGTATACCGTTTACTGGAATCAGGGAATCGTTAAACAAGTTTTAGGGGAGTAATTAGTATGCATCTTCCAAGAATTTTTCATTTACCTATTTGAATCTGCGTCATGCAAAATGTATTTTGATGTAGAAATGTTTGTTGTGAACGTAGATTCTCAAATGCTCACTCTATTAGACAGGCAATCTAGTCTGACTTTTTTGAATTTGATCTTATGTTGTATAAATGAATTATTATGAACTTTTTTATTAGATATAAATATAAAAAAAAACTTTTTTTTGAAATAAAATATATGATATTTAAAATTAGTTTTATTAATAAAACAAATTTTGTTTTGAAATATAACAATTTTGATTTGTAAATGCCGGTGGTATTCTATAGGCGATGTTAGTATTTGACATTTCAGAAAGAGTTTAATTTTACAAATTGTGTAGAAAAAAGTTAGAAGAGAAAAATAATTTGACAAATTGAATTTGTTTCTGAATTTTAGCTTGAGTTAGGTTGTGACTAATGGAGCCACGAGGTGGAATGTGTATTTTATTGTTATATGGAATTTTGTTGGTGGCTATTACTTATGTAAGTAAATGGTTAAGCACTCTTCAGATATTTCGAAATATGTCTCTGTTTAGATTTGGTTTAATCATGAAAAATACCTACATGCTGAATTTTATAACATATCGAAACAACGTAAGCACTTGGTAGCTTTTTTTTTAAATAAGCAGGTAACTACTAATTTGAAAGAGATTTTACTAGAATGTTTTGGTTCTTACGAGGTGGCTAAAAACTTATCCAATTATTCGATCTAGTCTTGGTAATGGGAATCATTGTGAGTCGCGTACATTGTAACAAATTATGAATGTTGTAAAGGAATTGTGATGATAACTAAAGGAGCAAGTGAGAGAGTAAATGGAGATGTTCGTTAAGAGGCGGAGGAAAGACAAGAAAAACTAAAGGAAAAACACGAAAAACGAAGAATAAATAACTCCTCTAACTTTTCATGCGAACAAGCCCAGATTTACAAGGAAAACTACCTTTAATCGGTTATGTAATTAAATATTAATAAAATATTATATTTATTTATATTATAATATTATTTTATTATTTACATTTATGAATAAGAATGTGTATAATATTATATTATTAATCTACTATATATATATATATTATATATTAAATTATTATTATTTTAATAATATATATATATATATATCATAAAATTTTTAAAATAAGAAATGAAAATAAATTAATTAATTTAACTTTGATATAATATGAATTGATTTATTTTAATATATTATTATTTTAAACTAATTTTTTATTTGAAGTTTTGATAATAATTTTTTATTTTTATTTAAAATTTATTTTTTAACTTTAATTTGTATTTTTTCAAAAAAAAATTATCAAAATATTTTAACAATTTATTTTACATATTATGCTTTAAATATGTTAATTTAAAACTTTAAATATGTTAATTTAAAAGAATTTATTCTATCTTATCAATCAAATCATCTACAAATTTTTTTCATATTTCTTTTCACTTTCTCTCTTTACTTTCTTCTCATATCTATCCTTTTCCACTTCCTCAAATCTACTTTCAAAATGAAACAAAGTCTTAGATGTGGATCGCATGAAGATGATCTAATTGTAGTCTTAATGATTTTGATGGGTCACATGTCCATTTGATGTTGGTAGACGAAGAAAGCTTAACTTATGTCATGTTTTGGGACATTTTCACAAGTTTTCGAGATCACTTGGAGCCTTATGAGGAGGTGTTGTTACGTTTCTCAAAACATGTTGAGGTTATAAGATATATTGTCAAGAGTTTATTAAAAAATTGGTAAAAAATAATATGAAGTAATTTACACAATCCATGTTAAATATATATTGACCCTCTATCTAATTAGGTCAACATTTTGGATCTTGACTTTTAATTGGTGTTTAAAAGGTGAAAATCCTAGCCTATCAAAGAAGGAAAGAAAATTGAAAGATATGTTAGGAAAAAGTCCAACATCCTTTAAAGGTTATGAGTAAATGCTTAAAAATAATTAAGTATGAAATGCAAAAGAACTTGTGTCTAATAGTTGATGCAAATTGGCAGACAATCAAACCCTTCATCAAACCATGCATATATTATTTGAGAGACGATATGATCAAATGATATAAGTTCCATCCCATCTGAACATATGAGTTTTCAATTAGATGATATGCATCTATAACGTTTAACCTTAATGAATCCTTTTAAGTGCATGAACATTCTTCATATCATTTTCAGCACAAAGTACAAGGCTATATCACATCTTTTTCAAGCATGCCTCAAAAGAAGAGCTAAAGCTTCTCAAATTCACCAAATTCTTGATACATATAGTTTGTCAACTCTTGGAGCACACTTGTCGTATACGGAAATCAACTTTCACAAAAAGAGAAGCAAAATTCACTATCCAATGGAGGATAAATGCAACAAGATATAAGGAATAATGCTAAACGAGGGACATGCATTTAATGCATGATAGTTGCATTTAATGCACTCCATTGAAGCCTCAACTAACGATTGAAGATCAAACTCTTGAAGCCTACCTAAAGTTGAAAGATGTCAGAATGAGACTCTAACAACTAGTTGCTTTTGAAGCACTATCTATATAAGGGTCCAATTCGAAGAAGAAAACAAGAACACGAACCTAAGATCAAGTGTGACACCCTCTACCCCACATCATATATCATGACAATAAAAGTAACACATTTTATAAGTAACCTCATAATTAATAAAATCTATAATAATAATGTACATAGGGTAAAAGATTACTAATAACATTATATTATGTAAGATAAACCAACTAAAGTCTTAACTAAAAATAAATAAACAAAAGTTCTAATTTTCTAGTCCTATCCCAGTGTCACATATCTTATCAGAGCAGTCCATGAACACTAAGCTTTACCACTAAAATCACCAACATCAAACTGGAGATCACTTGCAATAGAAAGGAAAAACACAACAAGGAAATAAAGGGAGTGAGAAATATTTCACTCAGGTTGTGGTGTAAAACACTGCAGGATAGTTTCACACAACAAACAATTAATCAATACTTAACCATATCCAAACATGAGAAAAAAATTAATTTAACTTCAACAGGAATTATCCATAAGCTCAACATATCCATATCATAATTGCATCATATGCAATGCATGTCGTACCTATATATACACTATGATGATGATGAATGCATGTGATGCCAATCACATATTATACTTGACCGCAAAAGCGATACACAATGATCTCACGTTCTGATCTCACATTATGATGCATGTGGCACCAATCACATATCACACTTGACCGCAAAAGCGATACACAATGATATCACGTTATGATGCATGATCACATAAGTCCAAGGACTTCTTATACACTCATACACATTTTCCTTCACATAAGTTCACATTTACAGTCACAATTACTTAACACATGACTCTTATCATAATCAATGGATCAAACAATATAATAATATTCAATTAACACACATTATCCTTCATTCATCATTAAAAGTATATCACCCTTAACTCATCCCCTTCCTAGGGTATCACAAGAATCCTTAAGGTGCTCCAAAGCAATCACAACATCATCAAATTAAGAAATTATACATATTATTCTTCAATTCACATCATAAAGAGCCTACAATAGTAAGTAGGAATCAAACAGAGATGAAAGAGGAAAACTCCTCTTTCAAGAACACACCTAAAAATAATGAATTGGGCCAAACAATTAAAATATTATCAAATTAAGATATTACACATATTATTCTTCAATTCACATCATAAAGAACATACAAGAGTAATTAGGAATCAAACAGAGATGAAAGAGGAAAATCCCTCTTTTAAGAACACACCCAAATTAAGGAATTGAGGACCAACTCCACTACCCAATGTTGACATATTTCTGTTAGCATATTTCAAGGACAAGTGTTGATGAAGTCCTCCAGTTTTTTAATGAAGTCTTAAAGTTTTGATGATGAAGATTTAAAGTGCTCTAACCAACATTAAAGACTTGTGTCATCTCACAAAGGAAGGTTGCTAGATGGAAAAGGAAAGGCATAAAGAGTGTTTAAAGCTTTCAAGAGAGAAGATTGATGAAGATTTTCTCAAGAGCTGAAGGTTCTAGTTTAGAAGGTTCTGTTTTGGGTGATGGATGAAAAGAGTAAGTCATAAATCCAATTCAAGACCTTCCTAAACCTGAGAGCAAGTTGTTTTCTCGCAAAAATGTTTTTCTACGCTTTTAATCGATTATGATACGTAGATAATCGATTATTTCACTTAAAATTTGAATCAAAATTGTTGAACGAACTAAATAATCGATTAAGTGTTTTTGATAATCGATTATATTGATTCTGGGTTAATATAATCGATTATAGCCTTAATCTAATCGATTATATCGGCGAAATGAGTTTTCCCGTTTTTAACTATGATATAATCGATTAAGCTTTTTAGATAATCGATTAAATGAGTCGTTTTTGCGAATTCAATGCTAAATCAACCTAAGAATGGAAACTTTGGAGCATTTTCGAATTATAAAATGAAAGAGAATGTCTTAGGTTCAACACATCTGATCAAACACAATATTCAAAGTGTTCTTGCGCCTTAGTTTTTCAAAACCGCTTTCTTGCTCTCTCAAGGTTGATCAAAGTCTTTGGAAGTGGTGATCTTTGTGCTTAAGCTTTCTATCCAGCACTATTATCAGGTGTATTCTTTTTACTGTTTTTCTAAACGGGAAAATTCATCCCTTGGATCTGTTATAAGGGAGGTGTGTTCATCTCTTGTGTGTCAAGAGAGGTGGGTTTCATCCTCAGTGTGTCTGGGAGGTGTTTCATCCTTAGTGTGTCTAAGGAGGTGTTTTCTGTAACGACCCAAGAAATCGCTACTTTTATCATACTTAGTATGCAAACGTAACTTATATTAACTGATAATAAAACACATTATATATATAATTTTTATTTGTATTCAATACAAAAGGGAATCTCTACTAGTACAAAATTCTATTATAGGAAATAAAAACATATATAAATATATGCGTATAACTACTACTTCATCTTCCAATATAATCCTGGGACTCCGAAGCATCCCGCTCACCTATTAAGATATCTGCTCCTGTGTAGCAAAACACGATCATCGCAGGCCAAACAATCGGCAATTGTAGGGTAAGCTAATCATTCAAAAATATAACAACACAAAATAATAACATCATGTAGTATTCATCATCATATCATTCTCATGGACATTCATCATAGAACATACTTAAATGCTTTGAAATTTAATGCATCTTTAATAATTGAAAAGTAACAACACAAATCATATTATCATGTAATACACATACTCACAACATTCTCATTAACACACATAAGTAGATTATGGGCACCAACCCCAGGCTCTACTCGGCTCCACACAAACATATCGGTAGATTATGGGCACCAACCCCAGGCTCTACTCGGCCCCACAAAAACATATCTGTAGATTATGGGCACCAACCCCAGGCTCTACTCGGCCCCACACACAAACATATCGGTAGATTTTGGGCACCAACCCAGGCTCTACTCGGCCCACACACAAACATATCGGTATATTATGGGCACCAACCCCAGGCTCTACTCGGCCCCACACACAAACATATCGGTAGATTATGGGCACCAACCCCAGGCTCTACTCGGCCCCACACACAAACATATCGGTAGATTATGGGCACCAACCCCAGGCTCTACTCGGCCCACACACAAACATATCGGTAGATTATGGGCACCAACCCCAGGCTCTACTCGGCCCCACACAAACATATCGGTAGATTATGGGCACCAACCCCAGGCTCTACTCATCCCCACACACAAACATATCGGTAGATTATGGGCACCAACCCAGGCTCTACTCGACCCCACACACAAACATATCGGTAGATTATGGGCACCAACCCGAGGCTCTACTCGGCCCCACACACAAACATATCGGTAGATTATGGGCACTAACCCCAGGCTCTACTTGGCCCCACAAAAACATATCGGTAGATTATGAGCACCAACCCCAGGCTCTACTCGACCCCACACACAAACATATCGGTAGATTATGGGCACCAACCCCAGGCTCTACTCGGCCCCACACACAAACATATCGGTAGATTATGGGCACCAACCCCAGGCTCTACTCGACCCCACACAAACATATCGGTAGATTATGGGCACCAACCCCAGGCTCTACTCGGCCCCACACACAAACATATCGGTAGATTATGGGCACCAACCCAGGCTCTACTCGGCCCCACACACAAACATATCAGTAGATTATGGGCACCAACCCCAGACTCTACTTCGCCCCACACACAAACATATCGATAGATTATGGGCACCAACCCCAGGCTCTACTCGGCCCCACACAAACATCATCAACAATACAAAAACAAGGTTTTTCACACATTACACTCAATACAACAATAATATACAAAACATACTAATTTTATATATATAACATTAATTTTCTTAATATCAATTTATATGTTTTTGAACATTAACTTCCCTAACCTGGATTTTTTTTATTCCTTGCTCGGATGGAAAAATTGCAATCCTAATCCTTAGCTCATCTTTTATCTCAAAATCCCGGTCACAAAACTAATTGGGTAGAACTCTTTCTTACACTGTTAGCCTCCTATTGCTTCTTCTGGATCTAGAAACCATTAGGATTTCAGTATCTAAACCTTAGGGAGAGTGTAGAGAGGGAATAGAGAGAATAGAAAGAATAAAGGTAGAGAGAATAGAATGAATAGATGCAGAGAGAATAGAGGTATGTGAAAACAAACTACCCAACTAGCCCCTTTTTATTTTATATTGTATTATCTTTATAATCTGATATCTTTATAATATATAATGTATAATATCTTTATGATCTAATATCTTTATAACTAAATATCTTTATAATCTAATATTTTTATAACTGAACATCTTTATAATATAATATCTTTATGATATAATATTTTTATAACTAAATATCTTTATAATATAATATTTTTATAACTGAACATCTTTATAATATAATATCTTTATGATATAATATTTTTATAACTAAAAATCTTTATAATCTAATATTTTTATAACTGAACATTTTTATAATATAATATTTTTAAGATATAATATTTTTATAACTAAATATTTTTATACTATAATATTTTTATAATTGAATATCTTTATAACTAAATATTTTTATTAATCTAATATCCTTATAATAAAATATCTTTATAATATAATATGTTTATATTCTAATATCTTTATAATTTAAAATATTGGGGTGTTACATTTTCCTTTATCTTTATTTGTTATTGCATGAATTGGTGTTTGTAATTTCAATTAAAGATAGTGGGGTGATCATCACGTGTTGTGGTGATTGGGAACTGGACGTAGGATTGGCTTAATCCGAACCAGTATAAATCTCTGTATTATTTCTCTTTCCCTATATCTTTTTATTGTGGATCATATTAACAATTGAAATTCAAACTGCGCTAATATAAGTTTAAGGATAATCCACATCCTGGTTTTTAAAACATTTCTTTAAAATCTGGAAAATTATTTTAAAGGGAAAAAGTTGCTTAAAAATCCAATTCACCCCCCTCTTGGTTTTTACATTGCCGTCTATATTTAACAATTGGCCTCAGAGCTGGTTTTTTGAAAATTACTCAAAAACAAGATCCTTATGGCAGGCAAAATCAATCTTTTGTTGAAGGTGCATCTATTCATAGACCACCACTCTTTACAGGTGAAAACTACCCTTTTTGAAAAAAGAGGATGGAGATTTTCCTTAGGTCTAATGATCAAGGCGTTTGGGATGCAATTGTAAATGGTCCATATATTCCTATGACTGTTGTTAATGATGTGCAGGTACCCAAAGTGAGAGCAAGTTGGACCAAGGATGAGTACAATGAGTATCAATGCGATATAAGGGCGTGTAATATGATATCATCTGCCTTAACTGTTGATGAGTTTTACAGGTTGTCTGATTGCACTACAACAAAGGAGATGTGAGACACTCTAGAAGTCACACATGAAGGAACGAAGGATGTCAAGAGATCAAGGAAGAATACCTTGATTCAAGAATATGAGATGTTCCAGATGAGCAAAGGGGAAACTATCTATGACGTTCAAAAGAGATTTACTCACATTGTAAATCACCTCAAGGCGTTAGGTAAGAAATTTGACACTGAGGAGTTAAATGTGAAAATTTTAAAATCTTTGGACAGGACATGGCAACCCAAGGTGACGACTATCACGGAATCCAAGAATCTCTCAAGCATGAACATGACAACTCTCTTTGGAAAGCTTAGAGAACACGAAATTGAGCTAGGTCGTTTTGACGGTGAAGAAGAAAACGTTAAAAGGAGAAGTATTGCGTTAAAGGCTCAATCCATTAAAGAGGAGAGTAGTGATACTGATGATTTAGAAGACAATGATCTCAACAAATTTGTAAAGAAATACAAAAAGTTCATCAAGAAGAAAGGCAACCATAAGAAAGGTAAGAAATTTGAAAATTCAAATTCTAACGATAGTTATAAATGTTATGGTTGTGGCAAAAAGGGACACATGAGAGCAGATTGTCCAAATTCCAAGAAATCTGAAGAAAAGGAAAAGAAAGGAAAGAAATTCTTCAAAAAGAAGAAGAAAGCATATATTGCTTCGGACGACAATGAAGTGAGTTCTTCTGAAAGTTCAAGTGAATCAGAAGATGAAGCTAATATTTGTCTCATAGCGGATGATGCTGAATCCATGTGCAGTGAGGTAAGTGATTCTGATCTCCCTAATAATTATGATGAATTGCTTGAAGAATTTCTTAGTCTTTGTGAAAAATCTGAAAAGCTTTCTTCGGTTCGTAATAAATTAAAAAATGATTATAAGAGTCTTGAAAAGAAAATTATTGATTTGGAAGAAGAGAAAAAGGTTTTGAAAGATGATTTGGAAAAGGCAAAAATTCCTTGTAAATGCAAATAAAAAATTCCTATTTGCGAAGAATGCAAAATTTTTGCTAATAAAGTATCTTATCTTGAAACATCTCTTTGAAAAATTACTATGGGAAATAAAAATTTAAATAATGTTTTAAATGTGCAAAAATGTTTATATGAAAAAGCAGGACTTGGCTATAATTCCAAATATAATCATAAACCTACCAAAACTGTTTTTGTAAAAGGAGAATCATCTAATTGAAGTAAGGTTTTTGAAAATACAAGTTTTCTTAATAAACCAAATGTGCCTATAAAGAAAGTTTATAAAAATGCATATATTCCAAGAAAAACAAATGTTCCTACATTTTTTTATTGTATGCATAAAGGTAATTCTGTTAATAGGTGCAATATTAAACGTTTTAGTGTTCCTAATGGGAAATACGAATGGGTTCCCAAAGGAAAAATTGTTTCTAACCCATGAGGACTCTAAAAAGTATTTTTGGGGGACCAGGATATTTCTTTTTTGTGTTGCAGGCTAGTTCCATCAAAATCCTTTTTGGTGTTGAGATAGCAAGTGATCAAGCTTGAAGGGAGGCAAAAACACCAACGAGTTGACATATTTACAAATCTCTTATCTCGAGTAAGATTTTATGAGCTTAGAAAGGTTCCAGGTATTGTTGATGATAAATCTGTTGATTGATTAACGTTTATTGATAAGTTTTGATGTTAATTATGTGTTTTACGAAAAATTTCGTATATAATCGATTAGTTTTCGTGTGGTAATCAATTAAAAGCACTGTTTTTAAGGATGTTTTAAAGCATAATCGATTAAGTTCATAACATAATCGATTAAATCGCTGGGGAGCAATTTAATCGATTAAGGAATGCACATAATCGATTAAATTTTTGGGTTTTCATTTTTCTGAAAATTTTGTATGCAAATAATCGATTACGTTCTTCACATAATCGATTAAATGCAACGTTCTGTGTTTTTTCTGCACATTGGTTTTTGAACGTTGAGCCTTCAATTCACGTGTTTTTAAGTAGAAACGGCTATATTCGAATCCTAATGGCTATTTTTGCATTAAATCAATGAATTGTTATAAGATTCTATGTCTATAAATACCTAGATTGAGAATTAAAGTGCCACTTTCTCTCTCTCTCACTCTTGCTGATTTTCTGCTGATACATTCATTGCTGTGCGAATTTTTAGTGTTGTTTCTATATTAGATTTCGTGCTTGTTCTTCTTTTGTCCATTCTCTATCCAAATGGCTGATCAAAGGAGAAGAAAGATGCCCTCAAGGAGGAGAGGCAAAGCACCCATGACATACCAACAGCAAGAAGAAAGACCACCAACTCTTGCTGGGTGGATCTCTGATGAAGATCTTCAGATTGCCTACGTGAATCACTGGAAAGACAGGAAGATTCTTACTCCAAAATATTTATCTTGTCAATTTTTCAGAACTCATGGCTTTACTTTTCAGGATTTGTTAGTTGCAAATGGCTTGCAAACTTTTGTAGAGCTGGAAGGTGCTTATTATCCAGATTTAGTTAGAGTTTTCTACTTGAATCTAACATCAAGAACAACAAATCCCAGTAGCAAGGTGAAGGGAGTTCGAATTCACCTTGATGAAGATGTGTGGAATAATGTTGCTGGCCTATCCACACAAGGAGGTATAAATATCACATATGACTTTGAGGACTTCAACAAGCTGGTGGAGTTCCGCAAATTTTGCAAGGACCCAAACTTACAAGTGGAGAACTTGTATAAAGTCGGTAATGTGAAATTAAATGAGCGTATGTTACATTATGCTATTGTCTGGATTCTTATTGCAAGAGGAACCAATCATGCTCAACTTACTAAGGAAGACATTCTTTTGATGTATGGTTTCCTTAATAATGTTATTATTGATTGGCCTGCTATTATTTTAGATAATATGTTTAAAGCCACTAGGCTATTATCCTTTGCTTTACCCTATGCTGTGTTTATATCCAAGATTTTAGGATATAAAGGTGTAGATCTTGAAGGAGAAAACAAGCAGATTTTGCTAAGCAACAGCAAAATTGGAAAGAATGTTTTAAGGCACATGGGCCTTATTGAACAAGGGAATAGGTTCAGGCAAAGAGATGAGGAAACTGCAATGGATGAAGATGAAGAACCACCACCTCAACCTCAACCTGGACCAATGGAAGCAAATATTCTCTCCAGGATGGACAACATGATGAGTCTTCAAGTAACTCATTATGACGACATTTGCTCCAAGCTCTCAAGGCTTAACAGGAGAGTTTACAAGGTGGAAAGAAAGCTGGAGATTGAAGATGTCTCTCCAGAAGAAGACAATATAGGATCTTCAAGAGGCAAACAACCAGCACAAGATGCTGAGGAAGAAGAAGAAGATGCAGGGGATAGTGAAGAAACATAATAGGCTACAAGTTCACTAATTCCCTTAGCTTTATTTTTTTTCAGCTGCTGTATTTTTGTCCCTCTATATTTTTTGTGTAATTAATTGCTTCTGCTGTATTAATCTCTGAATACGTAATCTTTTTGAAAATGATAAAAATAAATGGGGAGAAAAATATTTGTTTTGATTGATAATATGTCCATATCTCTAGTATTTAAGAAAATTAAAGTTTCAGGGAGAGTATTAGGAAATATTTCAAATAATTACCTAGTATATCTTAAACATTTAAGAGGCAAAGTTTAAAGGGGAGTTTTTAGAAATAATTTCCATGCATTAATTTCCTGAAATTTCTTTTTCAAAATTCAAATTGAAAATTAAATGAAATGAGACTGCCTATATTATTTCCTTTGTGGACTAATTTTTATGATGGAGATATCCATACATTATTTTCTAAGTTTTTCAAGATATCAATCACAAGTCTCTATGTTTCTTTTTATCATCATAAAAAAGGGGGAGATTGTTAGCATATTTCGAGGACAAGTGTTGATGAAGTCCTCAAGTTTTTTAATGAAGTCTTAAAGTTTTGATGATGAAGATTTAAAGTGCTCTAATCAACATTAAAGACTTGTGTCATCTCACAAAGGAAGGTTGCTAGATGAAAAAGGAAAGGCATAAAGAGTGTTTAAAGCTTTCAAGAGAGAAGATTGATGAAGATTTTCTCAAGAGCTGAAGTTTCAAGTTTAGTAGGTTCTGTTTTGGGTGATGGATGAAAAGAGTAAGTCATAAATCCCATTCAAGACCTTCCTAAACCTGAGAGCAAGTTGTTTTCTCGCAAAAACGTTTTTCTACACTTTTAATCGATTATGATACGTAGTCTAATCTATTATTTCACTTAAAATTTGAATCAAAATTGTTTAACGAACTAAATAATCGATTAAGTGTTTTTGATAATCGATTATATTGATTCTGAGTTAATATAATCGATTATGGCCTTAATCTGATCGATTATATCGAGCGAAATGAGTTTTCCGTTTTTAACTATGATATAATCGATTAAGCTTTTAGATAATCGATTAAATGAGTCCTTTTTGCGAATTCAATGCTAAATCAACCTAAGAATGGAAACTTTGGAGCATTTTCGAATTATAAAATGAAAGAGAATGTCTTAGGTTCAACACATCTGATCAAACACAATATTCAAAGTGTTCTTGCGCATTAGTTTTTCAAAACCGCTTTCTTGCTCTCTCAAGGTTGATCAAAGTCTTTGGAAGTGGTGATCTTTGTGCTTAAGCTTTCTATCCAGCACTATTATCAGGTGTATTCTTTTTACTGTTTTTCTAAACGGAAAAATTCATCCCTTGGATCTGTTCTAGGGGAGGTGTGTTCATCTCTTGTGTGTCAAGAGAGGTGGGTTTCATCCTCAGTGTGTCTGGGGAGGTGTTTCATCCTTAGTGTGTCTAAGGAGGTGTTTTCCTTTGTCTTTATTTGTTATTGCATGAATTGGTGTTTGTAATTTCAATTAAAGATAGTAGGGTGATCATCACGTGTTGTGGTGATTGGAAACTGGACGTAGGATTGGCTTAATCCGAACCAGTATAAATCTCTGTGTTCTTTCTCTTTCCCTATCTCTTTTTATTGTGGATCATATTAACAATTGCAATTCAAACTGCGCTAGTCTAAGTTTAAGGATAATCCACATCCTGGTTTTAAAACATTTCTTTAAAATCTGGAAAATTATTTTAAAGGGAAAAAGTTGCTTAAAAATCCAATTCACCCCCCCTCTTTGTTTTTACACTGTCGTCTATATTTAAAAATTTCAAGTTCAAGTGTTGATGAAGTTCTCTCAATAAGTTATGAAGCTTAAAGTTTTGATGAAGATTTAAAGTTCTCTAAAAACCATTAAAGACTTGTGTCTTCTGACAAAGGAAGGTTGCTTGATGAAAAAGGCAAGACATAAAGGATGTTTAATGCTTTCAAGAGAGAAGATTGATGAAGATTTTGTCAAGAGCTGGAGTTTCAAGTTTAGAAGTTTTTGTTTTGAGTGAAGGATAAAAAGAGTAAGTCATAAATCCCATTCAAGACCATTTCAAACATGAGAGCAAGTCGTTTTCTCGCAAAAAACATTTTTCTACGCTTTTAATCAATTAAGTTACGAAATCTAATCAATTATTTCACTTAAAATTTTGAATAAAAATAGTTTAATGAACAAAATAATCGATGAAGTGTTTTTGATAATCAATTATATTGCTTCTGGGTTCATATAATCGATTATGGCCTTAATCTAATCGATTATATCAGGAAAATTGTGTTTTCCAGATTTTAACTCTGATATAATCAATTAAACCTTTTAGATAATCGATTAAATGCGATGTTTTTGTGAATTCAATGCTGAATGAACCTAAGAATGGAAACTTTGGAGTATTGTTGAATTATAAAATGAAAGGGAACGTCTTAGGTTCATACATCTGATTAAAAACACATATTCAAAGTGTTCTTGCGCTAAAGTTTTTCAAAACTGCTTTCTTGCTCTCTCAAGGTTGATCTAAGTTCTTGGAAGTGGTGATCTTTGTGCTTAAGCTTTCAATCCAGCACTCAATCAGGTGTTTTCTTTACTATTTTTCTGAATAGGTGTAATTTATCTGTTGGATCTGTTTTAAGGGAGGTGTGTTCATCTCTTGTTTGTCAAGAGAGGTGGGAATCATCCTCAGTGTGTCTGAGAAAGTGAGTTCATCCTTAGTGTGTCTAAGGGGGTGTTTCCTTTATCTTTATTTGTTATTGCATGAATTGGTGTTTGTAATTTCAATTAAAGATAGTGGGGTGATCATCACATGTTTGTGGTGATTGGGAACTGGATGTAGGATTGGCTAAATCCGAACCAGTATAAATCTCTGTGTTCTTTCTCTTTCCCTATCTCTTTACTTTATTGTGGATCATATTAACAATTGAAATTCAAACTCCGCTTATAACATGTTAAGGAAAATCCGAATCTTGTTTTTAGAACATTTATTTAAAATCTCGAAAATTATTTTAAAGGGAAAAAGTTTCTTAAAAATCCAATTCACCCCCCCTCTTGATTTTTACACTGTCGTTATTTCTAACAATTGGCCTTAGAACTGGTTTTTGAAAGTTACTCAAAATCAAGATCCTTATGGCAGGTAAAAATCAATCTTTTATTGAAGGTGCATCTATTTGTAGACCACCACTCTTTACTGGTGAAAACTATCCTTTTTGGAAAAAGAGGATGGAGATTTTCCTTAGGTCTAATGATTAAGGAGTTTGGGATGCAGTTGTAAATGGTCCATATATTCCTATGACTGTTGTTAATGAAGTGCAGGTACCCAAAGTGAGAGCAAGTTGGATGAAGGATGAGTACAACGAATATCAATATGATATAAGGGCATGCAATATGATATCATCTGCTTTAACTGTTGATGAGTTTTACAGGTTATCTGATAACACTACAGCTAAGTGGATGTGGGACACTCTTGAAGTCACACATGAAGGAACGGAGGATGTAAAAAGATCAAGGAAAAACACCTTGATTCAAGAATATGAGATGTTCCGTATGAGCAAAGGGAAAACCATCTACGACGTTCAGAAAAGATTTACTCACATTGTAAATCACCTCAAGGCGTTAGGTAAGAAATTTGACACTGAGGAATTAAATGTGAAAATCTTAAAATCTTTGGACAGGACATGGCAACTTAAGGTGACGACTATCACAAAATCCTAGAATCTCACAAGCATGAACATGACCACTCTCTTTGGAAAGCTTAGAGAACACGAAATTGAGCTTGGACGCTTTAAAGGAGAAGAAGAAGACGTCAAGAGGAAAGCTGTTGCTCTTAAAACTGAATCTTACAAGGATGAGAGCAGTGATTCAGATGACAACCTTGAATGCAGTGACATCAACCTGTTTGTCAAGAAATACAAGAAGTTCATCAAAAGCAAAAACAAAGGGAATTTCAAGAAAGGTAAGAAAGCTGAAAATTTAAATTCTCTTGATAATTTTAAATGCTATGGTTGTGGAAAAAGGGGACACTTGAAGTTGGATTGCCTCAACATCAAGAAAGATGAAGAAAAAGCAAAGAAAAACAAAAAGCCTTTTGACAAGAAGAAAAAGAAGGCGTACATTGCTTGGGAAGATAATGAAGTGAGTTCTTCTGAAAGTGCAAGTGACTCGGAAGAAGAAGCAAACATTTGTCTCATGTCGGATGATGATGCTGAATCCACATGTAACAAGGTAAGTGATTTCGGTCTTCCAAATAATTATGATGAATTGCCTGGAGAGTTTCTTGATTTATGTGAAAAATATGAAAAACTTACTTCTTTTCATAATAAATTAAAAAATGACTATAAGAGTCTTGAAAAGAAAATTATTGATTTGGAAGAAGAGAAAAAGGTTTTGAAAGAGGATTTGGAAAAAGCAAAAATTCCTTGCAAATGTAAAACAAAAATTCCTATTTGCGAAAATTGTAATGTTCTTGCAAATAAAGTATGTTATCTTGAAACATCTCTTTCAAAAATTACCATGGGAAATAAAAATTTAAATAATGTGTTAAATGTGCAAAAAGGTTTATATCAAAAAGCAGGACTTGACTATAATTTCAGATTTAATCATAAACCTACCAAAACTGTTTTTGTAAAAGGAGAAACGTCTAACCCAAATAAAGTGTTTGAAAATATAAATTTCTCAAAGAAAACCAATGTTCCTACAAAGAAGTTTTTTGAAAATAAAAATTTCTCAAGAAAAACAAATGTTCCTACATGTTTTTATTGTATGCACAAAGGTCATTCGGTAAATAAATGCAATATTAGACGTTTTAGTGTTCCTAATGGGAAATACAAATGGGTTCCCAAAAGAAAAATTGTCTCTAACCCATGAGGACCCTAATAAGTGATTTTAGGGGACCTAAATATTTTTGTTTATGATGCAGGTTGGTCCCAAGTCTAGGAAGTCTTTATGGTATCTTGATAGTGGTTGTTCAAGACAAATGATGAGTGATAAAAGCAAATTCAAAAGCTTCAAAAAAAAGAACAAGGTTTTGTAACCTATGGAGACAACAACAAGGGAAAGATCATTGGTAGTGGAGTTATTGGAGAGTCTTTAAAGATTCATGACGTTCTTCTTGTTGATGGGTTGAAGCACAATTTGCTAAGCATTAGTCAACTTTGTGATAAAGGTTTAAAGGTAACTTTTGATAGTGATCTTTGCAAAATTCATCTCAAGGACTCCAATCAAATCGCCCTCATTGGTAAGAGACATAATAATATTTATCTAATTGATATTGATAGTGCTTCTACATCTAGTAATTTATCCTGTTTAGTTGCTAAAGAAGAGGATCCATGGTTATGGCATAGAAGAGCTGCTCACATTCATATGCCATATGTAAGTAAACTCATATGAAAAGAGTTAGTAATTGGTTTGACAAAACTATTTTTGAAAAGAACAAAATATGTGCAGCTTGTCAAAAAGGGAAGCAAACTAAAAATTATTTTAAATCTAAAAATATTGTTTCCACTTCTAAACCTTTAGAATTACTGCACATGGATTTATTTGGTCCCTCTAGAACAAAAAGTTTTGGTGGCAATTATTATGCTCTTGTGATTGTTGATAATTACTCTAGATTTACTTGGACCCTTTTTCTTTCATCTAAAAGTGATGCTTTCAAAGAATTTAGAAAATTTGCCAAGGTTATTCAAAATGAAAAGGATTTGAAAGTCAAGTTTTTAAGTGATCATGGCGGTGAATTTCAAAATGATTCTTTTGAAATTTTTTGTGAAGAACAAGGTATTTCTCATAATTTTTCAGCACCAAGAACACCTCAACAAATGGTGTAGTTGAAAGGAAAAATAGATCTTTAGAAGAGCTTGCAAGAACTATGTTGAATGAAAATAATTTAGCTAAATATTTTTGGGCTGATGCCGTAAGAACCGCTTGTTATGTTTTAAACAGGATTTTAATAAGACCTATTTTGAAATTAACACCATATGAGCTTTTCAAAGGAAGAAAACCAAATATTTCTCATTTTAGAATTTTTGGATGCAAATGTTTTGTTTTGAATAATGGAAAAGATAGCCTTGGAAAATTTGATGCTAAATCAGATGAAGCTACATTTTTAGGTTATTCCTTGAATAGTAAAGCATATAGAGTTTTTAACAAAAGGACTTTAAATGTTGAAGAATCTATACATGTTGTCTTTGATGAATATCTAGACCTTGAGGAAACCCCTCTTGAGTCAAAAAGAATATTTGTAAATGATGAAGGAGAATATCAAGAAGGAACTTGTTTAGAAGAAGCTCTTGAAGAAATCAAATTGGATGATAATCCTCCTCAAAATGAAAGTCTACCAAGAGAATGGAGACGACCAAAAGAAGTATCTTTGGACAATGTCATTGGAGATATCTCAAAAGGTGTAAGAACAAGGAGGAACATGAATAATTTCTGCATGAACGTTGCATTTGTTTCACAGATTGAACCAAAGACCGTAGAAGAAGCTTTGACGGATGATCATTGGTGTATAGCAATGCAAGAAGAGCTGAATCAGTTTGAAAGAAATCAGGTATGGGATTTAATTCCTAAAACTAACAATATGCAGGTTATTGGCACCAGATGGGTTTTTAGAAATAAGCTTGATAAAAATGGAAATATCACCAAGAACAAAGCAAGGATGGTTGCAAAAGGCTATAGACAAGAAGAAGGAATAGACTATGATGAAACTTATGCTCCCGTAGCAAGACTTGAAGCTATTCGTTTGTTGCTAGCATATGCCTCCATTATGGGATTCAAATTGTTTCAAATGGATGTAAAAGGTGCTTTTCTAAATGGATACATCAAGGAAGAAGTCTATGTAGAATAACCTCAAGGTTTTGTAGATTTCAAAAATCCAAACCATGTCTACAAATTGAAGAAAGCCTTATATGGACTAAAACAAGCTCCAAGATCTAGGTATGAAAGGTTAAGTAATTTCTTACTTGATAATAGTTTTAGAAGAGATAAAGTTGATTTTACTCTTTTCATTAAGAAATCAAAGAAACACATTCTTATTGTTCAAGTCTATGTTGATGATATCATATTTGGATCAACTAATGATGATCTTGCCAAGAGTTTGCAAGAAATATGCAGGGAGAATTTGAAATGTCGATGATGGGAGAATTAAATTTCTTTCTTTGTTTGCAATTCAAAAAATTGAAGAAAGGCATATTTATATGTCAAAATAAGTATTGCAACGAAATCTTAAAGAAATTTGAGATGGAAAATTCCAAGGAAGCTGCAACTCCCATGGCTACATCTTGTTATCTGGATCAAGATATAAGCGGTAAGGCAGTAGATAAAAAAAGTACAGAGGTATGATCAGATCAGTGCTTTATCTTACTGCTAGTAGACCTGATATTATGCAAAGTGTGTGTGTTTGTGCTAGGTTTCAATCCAACCCTAGAGAATCACACCTAAAGGCTGTTAAGAGAATCCTTAAGTACCTTAGAAGAATAGAAACCTTTGGTTTATGGTACCCTTTAGGAGCCTCGCCTAGTATTATAGGTTTTTCTGAATCAGATTATGGAGACTGTAGAGTTGATAGGAAGAGTACTAGTGGAACATTTAATCTTTGAGGATGTTATTTAGTTTCATGGCATTCTAAGAAACAAGCTGTTAGCATATTTCAAGAACAAGTGTTGATGAAGTCCTCCAGATATTTCATGAAGATTTAAAGTTTTGATGATGAGATTTAAAGTGCTCTAAACAACATCAAAGACTTGTGTCATCTCACAAAGGAAGGTTGCTTGATGAAAAAGGCAAGGCATAAAGAGTGTTTAAAGCTTTCAAGAGAGAAGATTGATGAAGATTTTCTCAAGAGCTGAAGTTTCAAGTTTAGAAGGTTCTGTTTTGGGTGATGGATGAAAAGAGTAAGTCATAAATCCCATTCAAGACCTTTCCAAACATGAGAGCAAGTAGTTTTCTCGCAAAAACGTTTTTCTACACTTTTAATCGATTATGATACGTAGTTTAATCGAATATTTCACTTAAAATTTGAATCAAAATGGTTTAACGAGCAAAATAATCGATTAAGTGTTTTTGATAATCGATTATATTGATTCTGGGTTAATATAATCGATTATGGCCTTAATCTAATCGATTATATCAGGCAAAATGAGTTTTCCAGTTTTTAACTCTGATATAATCGATTAAGCTTTTTAGATAATCGATTAAATAAGTCGTTTTTGCGAATTCAATGCTAAATCAACCTAAGAATGGAAACTTTGATACATTTTCGAATTATAAGATGAAAGATAATGTCTTAGGTTCAACACATCTGAAAAAACACAATATTCAGAGTGTTCTTGCACTACAATTTTTCAAAACCGTTTTCTTGCTCTCTCAAGGTTGATCAAAGTCTTTGGAAGTGGTGATCTTTGTGCTTAAGCTTTCATTCAGCACTCAATCAGGTGTTTTCTTTTACTGTTTTTCTAAATGGGTAAAATTCATCCCTTGGATCTGTTCTAAAGGGAGGTGTGTTCATCTCTTGTGTGTCAAGAGAGGTGGGATCATCCTCAGTGTGGCTGAGGAGGTGTTTCATCCTTAGTGTGTCTAAGGAGGTGTTTCTTTTATCTTTATTTGTTATTGCATGAATTGGTGTTTGTAATTTCAATTAAAGATAGTGGGGTGATCATCACTTATTTATGGTGGTTGGGAACTGGATGTAGGATTGGCCTAATCTGAAGCAGTATAAATCTCTGTGTTCTTTCTCTTTCCCTGTCTCTTTTTATTGTGGATCATATTAACAATTGCAAGTCAAACTGCGTTCATCTAAGGTTAAGGATAATCCGCATCCTGGTTTTAAAACATTTATTTAAAATCTGGAAAATTATTTTAAAGAGAAAAAGTTTATTTTTTACACTGTTGTTTATTTCTAACAATTGGCCTCAGAGCTGGTTTTTTGAAAATTACTCAAAATCAAGATCCTTATGGCAGGCAAAAATCAATCTTTTGCTGAAGGTGCATATATTCATAGACCACCACTCTTTACTGGTGAAAACTATCCTTTTTGGAAAAAGAGGATGGAGATTTTCCTTAGGTCTAATGATCAAGGCGTTTGGGATGCAATTGTAAATGGTCCATATATTCCTGCATGTTTTTATTGCATGCATAAAGGTCATTCGGTAAATAGATGTAATATTAGACGTTTTAGTGTTCGTAATGGGAAATACAAATGGGTTCCTAAAGGAAAGTATTTTTCTAACCCATGAGGACCCTAATAAGCAATTTTTGGGGACCTAAATATTTTTGTTTATGATGCAGGTTGGTCCCAAGTCTAGAAAATCATTATGGTATCTTGATAGTGGATGTTCAAGACATAGGACAGGTGATAAAAGCAAATTTAAAAGCTCTAAAAAGAGAGAACAAGGTTTTGTAACCTATGGAGACAACAACAAGGGAAAGATCATTGGTAGTGGAGACATTGGAGAGTCTTTAAAGATTCATGATGTTCTTCTTGTTGATGGGTTGAAGCACAATTTGCTAAGCATTAGTCAACTTTGTGATAAAGGTTTAAAGGTAACTTTTGATAGTGATCTTTGCAAAATTCATCATAAGGACTCTAATCAATTCGCCCTCATTGGTAAGAGACATAATAATATTTATCTCATTGATATTGATATTTAATTTTCATCTAGAAATATATCTTGTTTAGTAGCTAAAGAAGAAGATCCATGGTTATGGCATAGAAGAGCTGCTCACATTCATATGCCACATCTAAGTAAACTCATATCAAAAGAGTTAGTAATTGGTTTTCCAAAACTGATTTTTGAAAATAATAAAATATGTGCAGCTTGTCAAAAAGGGAAGCAAACTAAAAATTCTTTTAAATCTAAAAATGTTGTTTCCACTTCTAAACCTTTAGAATTACTGCACATGGATTTATTTGGTCCTTCTATAACAAAAAGTTTTGGTGGCAATTAATATGCTCTTGTGATTGTTGATGATTACTCTAGATTTACATGGACACTTTTTCTTTCATCTAAAAGTGATGCTTTCAAAGAATTTAGAAAATTTGCCAAGGTTATTCAAAATGAAAAGGATTTGAAAATCAAGTTTTTCAGAAGTGATCATGGCGGTGAATTTCAAAACACATCTTTTGAAAATTTTTGTGAAGAATAAGGTATTTTTCATAATTTTTCAGCACCAAGAACACCACAACAAAATGGTGTAGTTGAAAGGAAAAATAGATCTTGAGAAGAACTTGCAAGAACTATGTTGAATGAAAGTAATCTACCTAAATATTTTTGGGCTGATGCCGTAAGTACCGCTTGTTATGTTTTAAATAGGATTTTAATAAGACCTATTTTGAAATTAACACCATATGAGCTTTTCAAAGGAAGAAAACCAAATATTTCTCATTTTAGAATTTTTGGATGCAAATGTTTTGTTTTGAATAATGGAAAAGATAGCCTTGGAAAATTTGATGCTAAATCCAGTGAAGCTACATTTTTAGGTTATTCCTTGAATAGTAAAGCATATAGAGTTCTTAACAAAAGGACTTTAAATATTGAAGAATCTATACATGTTGTCTTTGATGAATATCTAGACCTTGAGGAAACCCCTCTTGAGTAAAAAAGAATCTTTGTAGATAATGAAGGAGAATATAAAAAAGGAACTCCTTTGGAAGAAGCTGTTGAAGAAATCAACTTGGATGATAATCCTCCTCAAGATGAAAGTATACCAAAAGAATGGAGACCACAAAATGAAGTATCTTTGGACAATGTCATTGGAGATATCTCAACAGGTGTAAGAACAAGGAGGAACATGAATAATTTCTGCATGAACGTTGCTTTTGTTTCACAAATTGAACCAAAGACCGTGGAAGAAGCTTTGGCAGATGATCATTGGTGTATAGCAATGCAAGAAGAGCTAAATCAGTTTGAAAGAAATTAGGGAATATCACCAAAATCAAAGCTAGGCTGGTTGCAAATGGTTATAGACAAGAAGAAGGTATAGACTATGATGAAACTTACGCACCCGTAGCAAGACTAGAAGCTATTCGTTTGTTTCTAGCATATGCTTCCATTATGGGATTCAAATTGTTTCAAATGGATGTAAAAAGTGCTTTCCTAAATGGATACATCAAGGAAGAAGTCTATGTTGAACAACCTCCAGGTTTTGAAGATTTCAAAAATCCAAACCATGTCTACAAATTGAAGAAAGCCTTATATGGACTAAAACAAGCTCCAAGATCTTGGTATGAAAGGTTAAGTAATTTCTTACTTGATAATAGTTTTAGAAGAGGTAAAGTTGATTATACTCTTTTCATTAAGAAATCAAAGAAACATATTGTAATTGTTCAAGTCTATGTTGATGATATCATATTTGGATCAACTAATGATGATCTTTGCCAAGAGTTTGCATGAAATATGCAGGGAGAATTTGAAATATCTATGATGGGAGAATTAAATTTCTTTCTTGGGTTGCAAATCAAACAAATGAAGAAAGGCATATTTATATGTCAAACAAAATGTTGCAACGAAATCTTAAAGAAATTTGAGATGGAAAATTCCAAGGAAGCTGCAACTCCCATGGCTACATTTTGTTATCTGGATCAAGACTTAAGTGGTAAGGCAGTAGATCAAACAAAGTATAGAGGTATGATCGGATCCTTGCTTTATCTTACGGCTAGTAGACCTGATATTATGCAAAAGTGTGTGCGTTTATGCTAGGTTTCAATCCGACCCTAGAGAATCACACCTAAAGAATTCTTAAGTACCTTAGAGGAACAAAAACCTTTGGTTTATGGTACCCTTCAGGAACCTCTCCTAGTATTATAGGTTTTTCTGACTCAGATTATGGTGGCTGTAGAGTTGATAGAAAAAGTACTAGTGGAACATGTCATCTTTTAGGATGTTCTTTAGTTTCATGGCATTCTAAGAAACAAGCTAGTGTTGCTCTTTCAACCATAGAGGTTGAGCATATAGCTGCAGACAGTTGTTGTGCTCAAATGCTATGGATGAAACAACAATTAGAAGACTTTGATATCTTTCTAGATCATATCCCTCTTAAGTGTGATAACACTAGTGCCATTAATTTGACTAGAAATCCTATCATGCATTCTAAGACCAATCATATAGAAATTAGACATCATTTTATTAGAGATCATATAGCTAAAGGAGATTGCATAATAGAATACATAGACACAAAACATCAACTAGCGGATATCTTTACAAAACCCTTGTCTAGAGATAGATTTTATGAGCTTAGAAGAGATCTAGGTATTGTTAATAATAAATCTGTAGATTGATTTATGTTTATTGATAAGTTTTGATGTTAATAATGTGTTTTTATGAAAATCTGTGTTAATCACGTATATAATCGATTAGTTTTCATGTTGTAATCGATTAAAAGCGCTGTTTGTGAAAATGTTTTTGTTCATAATCGATTAGCTTGTATCATAATTGATTAAAAGCGCTGAGGAGAAATTTAATTGATTATGAGAATCAGATAATCGATTAAATTTCTGGGTTTTCGTTTTCTGGAAAATTTTGCACGCAAATAATCGATTACGTTCATCACATAATCAATTAAATGCGACCTTCTGAGTTTTTCTGCACACTATTTTTGAACATTGGAGCTTTGATTCACGTGTATTTTGATCCACAACGGGTATATTCCTTCCCCAACGACTATATTGGCATTAATTCAATGGATTGGAGTCAGCTTTTATGTCTATAAATACCAAGATTGAGAATCAAAGTGATACTTTCAACTTCTTTCACTCTTGCTGTTTTTCTGTCTCTTATTCATTGTGTGTGCGAAAATTCTGTGCGATTTCTGTGTTATTGGTCTTGTTTGTGCTTCCACCTTCTCTCTTCCATACAATGACTGATCAAAGAAGAAGAAAGATACCCTCAAGAAGAATAGGCAAGGCACCTATGTCCTCCCACCAACAGGAAGTTGAAGAAAGACAACCAAATCTTTCTGGTTGGATTTCAGATGAGGATCTGCAAAAGGCATACATCAACCATTGGAAGGATAGCAAAATTCTAACTCCCAAATTTTTATCTGGTGACTTTTTCAGATCTCACGGTTTTTCTTTTCAAGAATTGTTAGTAGCAAGTGGATTAAAGACCTTTGTAGAATTGGAAGGTCCTTATTATCCTGACTTGGTAAGAGTCTTCTATCTCAATCTAACCTCTCGCACAGGTAGTCCAAGCACGAAAGTTAAAGGAGTGCGTATCCACCTTGGTGAAGACATATGGCACACAATAGCTGGTTTGTCAATGGAAGGCGGCATCAATATCACCTACGGCTTTGAAGGTTTCAATAAATTTGCTGAATTTAGAAAATTCTGCAAGGACCCCAACCTTCAAGTGGAAAGCTTATATAAAATTGGTAATGTTAAATTGAATGAAAGAATGCTGCACTATGTTATTGTCTGGATTATTGCTACAAGGGGCACAAATCATGGTCAATTAACAAAAGAAGATATTTTGTTAATGTATGGCTTTTTCAATAATGTTAGCATAGATTGGCCTACAATTATTCTTGATAAGATGTTTAAAGCTACTAGATTATCATCTTTTGCTTTACCCTACTCTATGTTTATTTCAAAGATTTTAGAATACAAGGGAGTAGGCCTATTAGGGGAAACAAAACAGATTTTTCTCAGCAACAACAAAATAGGTAAGAATGTTCTGCAACATATGGACCTTATTGAACAAGGAAATGTGTTCAGACAAAGAGGAGAAGAAGCAGCAATGGAGGAAGATGAAGAAAACCAACAACAACCTCAACCCGGTGCGAAGAGAGGTGTGCGTTAGGCGAATGTTGTTTCCACATTAAATGACATTAGTGAGGGGAATATTTTCGTAATTTCCTTTAATAGGTCTTGTAATTCAAAAATTTACATGTGCTTAACATACTTGTTAGTACTAAACAGACAATGCAATCGTCTAGCTTAAACATATATTGTTTTAACCAAATTTAAATTTGATAAGATAAAATCAAACCTCTCCACAAGCAATGCATTTGTAAAGATATCAACCCATTGAATATTGAAGATTGAAAACACCATTTTGGACAAGATCACAAATGAAATGATATCTACATTCAATATGCTTTGCCTTAGAATGTTGAATAGCATTCTTAGCGAGATTGATTGTGCTAGTGTTATCACATAACACTGAAATGTTTGTCTAGACACTAGAGTGATCTTCCAATTGATATTTTACCTGTACGAGTTATGAGCAACATCTAGTTGCGGACATGTATTCTGCCTCTCTTGTTGAAAGGGAAATAGAGTTTTTCTCTTTCTATCAACTTGATTTCCAGCATAGTCAACATCACAAAAGCCTTCTAACCCAAAACCTTGATTTTTTTATAAGACAAGCACATGTTAGTGGACCCTATAAGGTACCTAAAGATCCACTTTACTACCTTCAAGTGAGACTCTTTAGGATCTAATTGGAACCTGGAATGTAGACAGACACTATGCATAATGTCTAAACAACTTGTAGTAAGATAGATGAGAGAACCAATCATACCTCATAGATCATTTGATCTACTTTCTTACCATTTTCGTCTTTACTAAGAGCCTTACACATATTGTGACACCCTGATTTCTATAAAGATGTTATTATTTACTTAGAAATTAGGAGTAATTTAATTTTTTTGCTTATAGAATTTGCTATAGAGAATATATAACATAACTTCATAAATTCATACATATGTCAACATTTTACATCTTCAGAATTATTCAAATTACATAATAAAAATATATTAAGAGTTCTACATCAGAATTGAGGAGTATCTATATATTTAATGTCCCTTAATGATATTAAAGCTAAATAGTCTAGAGTCAACAACTCAGTGAATATTTCTCGCAACTTTCTCGAACAATTTCTAATGGGTAGGTTCACCTTCTACATGTACCACATGCATATGCAAAAGAAAATATTGCAAGGAGTGAAGTCTTCGTAAGCCTCAAATATCAATCATAATAAACTTAATACACAATAAAAAATAATGGGGGCCTAAAGTTTGACCTACAATTGTAAGACTTAAACTCACTTATCCAAACATGTGAGACTCAACTCATTTTACCAACATAAGAGACATTTACCAATATATGGATTCATATTGCACTTTTGATGATCTATTCTGAACATCAAAATTTATTTAGGAAGTGATTAGGTAGCTGAGTATTTCTCATTGGTACAATAATAAATGTTTTGCTCAAGAATATCAGGTATTTTTTAGCCCACAAAAGAGATATATACTCCCTACCTAATCATGACGATGTTGAACAGGTATCGGATAGTCCCAAGTTTGGCCAGTGGAATATACTAGTCTAAGGCACTACCCTGACTATCCAGATATCCACCTACTTGGTAATATATCCTTAGACCCCACCATGGTCCCTTCCTTTCATCTCCCAATGTACCAAACTATGACTTCTCAACCATAGATACTCATGTGTCAACATAGTACTAACTCATCACAAGAGAACCTAGGTTTCTTCTTAATTAAACTGACATGTTCTTTGACATTTTCAATGATGAAAAAACTTGATGACTTTCAACAAAAAATCCATGAACATAATCCAAACAAATATTAAAAAGAATATAGAATGATAATAGAGCTTAGAAGCAACTTCTTTTTATCCAAATTTGTTGAATTTGTTATTATTGTTATTATTGTCATTATTATTCTTATATATATATATATTTTGAATTATAAAAGAATGATCTCAAAATAAAAAGAAATAAAATAAGAATTAAAGTAAGAACTTTAAATGATTAATTAGAATATAAACAATACAAAGATCAATATAATAGTAAATTATCTTAAAAATATAAATGAATAAAAGGACTAGTATGTAACTACAAAGCAAATAAAGTAAATACAAATAAAAAAGATCAATACAGGACTGAAAATAAATTAAATAATATAAATATAAATTGATAGAATGGACCTATAAAGGACTAAAAATAGATTAAATAATAATTTTTAAATTGATAGAATGGACCAGTGTAAGACTGGAAGTAATTAAATAATAAAAATATAATAAAATGGATAGTATAGGACTGGAGATAAATAAATAAACATAAATTGATAAAAAGACCACTACAAAACTTGAGATAGATTAAATAAATATACAATGATAAAAGGACCAGTACATGACTTGAGATAAATAAATAAATAAATATAAAATGAGAAAAGAACCAATACAGAAGTGGAAATAGATTAAATAAATATAAAATGATTAAAGCACCATTACAACTGGAGATAAAGTAAATAAATATAAAATGATAAAAGGATCAATATAGAACTAGAGATAGATTAAATAAATGTAAAATGATAAAAGGACCAGTAAACATAAACATGATAACAAAACATGAACAAGAACATACAATAAAGATGAAATGAGTAAGATGAATTCAACAACTAAAAAAATATTAAAAGAGAACATGGAAAGGAAAGCTTATTGACACAATGGAGGTTGTTACACCACTTGGATAAAAATCCAAAATAAGATATTTAAGAAAAAAAACAACTTTCTCTCTTTCATAGGATGCGAGATAAAACTTCAAGAAAAAAACAACTTTCTCTCCTTCAAAGGACACTGTCACTTCATCCAATATCTAAATTTATTTACAAAGATAGGAGATGACAATTTATAGCTTAAGACAATTCAAAATATCTCCTAAATTCCATTAATGTGCCTAACTAAATGAGAGATATAGAATAATCTCATATATTGGCCGAAAATTAAACATACAAAAAGAGGAAAGAATATTAAATTTTAAAATTCAAAACCTATATGTCTATATCACTGACTAAGATGAGAGTCACACTTGCTATATCTAATATATCTAATCTTCTCCTTGACCTTTTCTTAATATAGAAAAATATTTTGAAGGGCTATTTTTGAACTTAGATGAATTCCAATTGCTTCTTACTTCCTTGTCTTTTAATATGCACACCTTTAGCCTTATTGAACTTAATAAACCCAAATACAAACTATTTGCATTTATTTTATAATATAAAGAAAATACAATTGAAAATAAATTCTAATACAATCTAAGTTAATTTTATGCTACAAAAGAAGTTTATTTATTTAAAACTAATAAAGATCCTCCTTATCTATGAATTCTTCATATTGAATACTAAATTTGTTGGTAGTATGAGTAAAAATTGTTTAACATGAAGCTGAAAAAGATATCAACCTCTACTATAACTTCGAAGAATAAATAAAAGATCTACATGAAATTCTAAGCAATCTTATCTAAGATATTTATAAATAGAAGTCTCACCATGAAAAAATCAACTATCAATCTTATATAACTCACATCGTGATTGTCGCAACCCGACAATCGATCGACGAGTCACACTATTTAAAAAGGGTTTTCAAAAGGGTTTTCAAAAGGGTTCTTAGAGTCACCACCAATATTTTACTCAAAACATTGGAAAAAAATGTTTTCAACAGAACAAACTTAGGTCATCACAACCAGAGTTCGCGTTTGGAGATCGATTACGTGTGGGGAAGGCGTTAGACCTATGATGTTGTCTGCAAACATAGAATGTAAACCTAATTACTACCCCTATCCTGTACAAAGCGTAGAAATAAACTAAATATCTACATGATTATTATTCTAATTCTATTATACTCTACTATTAGAAAAGCAGTAAATAAAAACTATAAAAGAGAGAGAGAGAGAGATTAAACCTCTGAAGCAAGCTTTATATTACTCAAAGAGGAAAAAAAGAAGTATCAAAGCTAAAATTTCTAGTTTATAGTATTCAGGTCAGTATTTCGAATAACGTGTGAAAATGATTGACAAACTGCTCTATATATACACATTTTTCGAGGCATAGAACAACTCGTTCTTAGAGGAGAACAATCCGTTCTCAACCTACCATAAATTTCATAAAATGCACTGAGAACGATCCATTCTAGGGTGAGAATAGCTCATGCTCGACATGCATTTAATGCAAGAAGAACGACTTGTTCTGGGTTGAGAATGACCCGTTCTCCTTATACAAAAAACCTCTATTTCTTTTACATCCTTTCCCTAAATTCTACCCAAACTCCTTCATGAGATCCTCAAGATACTTTAGGGATAAGGCCCTATCATGCAGTTTGCTCATTTCTAGTCTTCTCTTCTTTGTACTTTGCAGCCCGGACAAAAACAAGTATCTACACTTGCCCCTCTTCATTTATCCTTTGGAGGTTTAAATGAGGATTTGAGGGTTAGTAAAGATGTAGAAGTTTTTTGTTCGGCGGTTTTTATAAGAAAGTATTATTTGGACTCAACCTCTTAAGGTAGACTGGCATCTGGGCTGTAGTCGACCATGAGTGGATCAGTCTTTGAGGAAACAGTTCCTGCTTGGCTTCTTGCCATCTAAATGTCGATGTTTATCTACAACTGCTTACTAGTTTATCTATGTTGGTAACATGCAAAACAAAGACTATGGTGAGGGAGTATTGTCTAACCTCAACCTCTCTAGGCTAGACTAGTACTACAGTTCCAATTGACCACTTCCAGTCTTGTTGAGTATTGTCTGAGTTTAGCCTCTCCAGGCTGGACTAGCATTAGGGTTCTAGTCGACTGCTTTGTTGAGTATTGTTTAAGATCAGCCTCTCTAGACTGGACTAGTATTAGGATTCTAGCCATCCGCTTCCTATTTTGTCTAAGTATTATCTGAGCTTAGCTTCTACAGGCTAGACTAGTATTAGGGTTTTAGCCAACCACTTCCTGTCTTGTTTGAGTATTTTCTGAGCTCAGCTTCTATAGGCTGGACTAGTATTAGGGTTCTAGCCTATCGCTTCCTGTCTTGTTTGAGTATTATTTGAGCTTAGCCTCTCCAAGATGGACTAGTATTAGGGTTCTAGCCGACAACTTCCTGTCTTATTTGTGAAAGCTACTTGTCGGTTTATCTATATTATAACCTACAAAGCAGCAAGTACGGTGTCTGTGTTCAGCCTCTCTAAGCTAGACTACTCTTGGGGTGCCACCGATCGCGGGGATGTTTAAAGTTGCTCGAATGATATATATTTAAAGTCTTTTCGATATAATATAGATTTAAAGTCCTCTTGAATGACATAGATTTAAATTCCTCTCGACTGTTGTTGATTTATAGTCCTCTCAACTATTGTAGATTTAAAGTCCTTTCGACTGCTATAGATTTAAAGTCCTCTCGATTGATAAAGATTTAAAGTCCTCTCGACTGAGAAAGATTTAAAGTCCTCTCGACTGATAAAGATTTAAAGTCCTCTCAACTGATGCTTCTAGTGAGCGAACTTCGTTAGATGCCCTTGGCAAGCACACTCTATTGGATGCCCCTGTCAGGCAAACTCTGCTGGATGCCTATGGTGGGTGAACTATGTTGGAACTATGTTGGACTATGTTGGATGCCTCTTGCAACTAGCCCCTAACAAGTGAACTATGTTGGATGCCTCTTGCAGGTGAACTCTAATGGATGCCTTTGGCAGGAAAACTTCACTAGATGGCCCTGGTGGGCAAAATTCGCTGGATGGCCCTGGCAGTTGAACTTCATTGGATGCCCCTGGTAGGTGAACTCTGCTGGATTCCTCTGGTGGGAAACCTTTGTTGGATGCCCCTGGTAGACAAACTCTACTGGGTGCCCCTGTTGGGCAAACTCCATTGGGTGCCCTTAGCGGGTAAACTCCGTTGGGTGCCCTTAGCGGGTAAACTCCATTAGGTGCCTTTAGCAGGTAACTCCGTTGGGTGCCCTTAGCGGGTAAACTCTGTTGGGTGCCCCTAGCGGGTGAACTTTGCTAGATACCCCTGACGGGAGAACTTTGCTGCATGACCCTGGCGAGCAAACTCTATTGGATGCCTAAAGTGGGCAAACTCTGCTCTATGCTCCTGCAAAGTGAACTCTGCTAGATGCCCCTAGAGGGGAAACTCTGCTAGATGCCCCTAGCGGGCTAACTCTGCTAGATGCCCCTGGAAGACAAACTTTGGTGGAAGCCCTTGGTGGACGAATTTTGCTGGATGTGGTGGGCAAACTTTGCTGGATGCCTCAATTAGACAAACTCTAATTGATACCCCTAGCGATCGAACTTTACTTATTTTGCTAAGGGGTTTATTCTATGATGATCATGCCGATAAGAATGGAGCCTTTTGGTTGGTCAAAGCTTCAAAGATTTGATGAAGTCAACCTCATTGAAGCTTATGAAGATCATTATGTGATTGTATTTTTGTGTTTCTAGGTTGTCTTGTAAGCATCTCTTAACTAGCCATTCATATGATCATTTGATAAGCTTGGATATGTTGATGAAAACTATCTTAGAAATTATCTTGATCATTTGCATATTTTAATAGATTAAAAGATCGCGTTAATCTGTTAAAATACTTCTAAAGTATTGAAATTAACTTCAATTGGATTTTTAATTGGTTAAACCATCAGTTTAATGTGTTAAAAATGTTTAAGATCTTGAATATTTTTAAGATTGGTTTATTAATTTGTTGAAGATTATTTTTCAATAGATTAATTGTCTTTGGCTCAGGTATTTTATAGTTTGAATATGTTTTAATATTAAAAGCTTGAACTGGTCCATTAATTTTACTATTACGTAAAATTAACAGATTAATTTGAGTTTTTAATAGGTTAAAACTATCAGTTTTTATGTAAACCTCTCTCTCTATATAAACAGTTTGAATTTCAAAATTAAAACAGATAATTTACAAACCTTTTTGAAACGCGAATTGAGAGAGAACCTTTCTAAATAAGAACAATTGTATGGGCAATCCAAGACCTAAATATTTGATCCTTGAATTTGGTTCTTGAAGAGATTGCATAGAAGATCATCATTCATTTTATATTTTGATCTTTGTTTGTAAACCAGGTGATTTTGTTCTTGTTTGTGATTCTTGTAAGCATTTCTGAATTATCTAGTGGAACTGCAGTAGGGTTCTACAGTGGTTGGGTGCAAGTCTTGTAGGGTTCAAGACTTGTGTTCTTGTTTGTTCTTAGGCTTACTAGGGTTGTAAGTGTGTGTAAGAACAATTTTTTTGATTAGTGAAATATTTTCTGTGGTTGGGTAACTGGATGTAGCTCTTGTGAAAGAGTGAACCAGTATAAATCATTTGTGTACCTCTTTGTTTTCTATTCTGCACTTTATTGGTTTCTGGTTTTTGGCAATCTGCACCTTATTCCTTGTAATTGAATCTGGTACGATAAAACAACAAGTTAATTCACATTTTTAACAGATTAATTTATTCACCCCCCTCTAGATCTTGTTTCTGCATTTTATCAATTGGTATCTAGAGCTGGTTCTTGAAAATTACTCAAGTTTTGATATGGTTTTTCTGAAAATGGCTGAAACAAGCTTACCTTTTGATGAAGGGACTTCTATAAATCGCTCACCCATGTTTGGTGGTGTTAATTACCCTTTTTGGAAAGTAAGAATGAAAATCTTTATGGAATCAATTAACAGAGGAATCTGGGATTCATTCCTACTCACAAGGTAGATGGTGAAATGGTTGAAAAACCATGGAATCAATGGAGTGAAGCTGAAAATAATAAGGCATAATATGATTGCATTGCTAAAAACATTATTACTTCTGCATTGAATCTTGACGAATTCTTTAGAGTTTCTCAATGTAGTTCAACAAAGGAGATGTGGGATATCCTTGAAGTCACACATGAAGGAACCACAAATGTTAAACGTGCAAGAAAGCATGCCTTAATGTAAGAGTATGAGCTTTTTAGGATGCAACAAGGAGAAAGCATAGTTGATGTGCAAAAGAGGTTTACACATGTTGTAAATCATCTCATAGGTTTGGGAAAAGCATTTGATAAGGAGGAGTTGAACATCAAAGTGTTAAAGTGCTTAGATAGAACATGGTAGCCCAAGGTCACAGCTATCACAGAATCCAAAAATTTGACAACAATGACAACAACCTCCTTGTTTGGAAAATTAAGGGAGCATGAGATAGAAATTAACAGGTTAAATGAGTTGGAGATCAATGATAAAAAGAGAAAGAGCATAGTCATGAAAACTGTAGCTCAAAAATCAGAATCCAGTGAAGAAGAATTGGATGCAATGAGTGATTCTGAAAATATGAATTTGTTAGTGAGAAGATTCAGAAATTTCTCAAGAAGAAGCAAAAAGACAAAAATCCCTCTCAAATAAGGTATCCAAGAAAATCTGATTCTAATGCTCATAACTTCACGTGTTTTGGATGTGGTAAACAAGGTCATATCAAAGCTGAATGTCCAAACATTCAAAACAAAGAAAAATCTACCATCTGGAAATCTGAAAAAGCTGCAAAATTTGGAAAAGCTTATGTTGCTTGGCAAGATAATGACTTATCTTCTAGTACATCATCAAAGGAAGATGAAGAGGTGAATTTGTGCTTGATGGCTGGTTATTAATCATCTAGCAATGTAAGTACTGGAAGCTTTCAGATTGAAGAAAACTATGATAAGTTATTAGATGCCTTTAATGAGATGCATGAAGAAGCTAATAGCTTAGCCCGAAAAAATAACAGATTAAAAGGACTAAATAACTTGTTAGAAAATAGAGTTGCTGAACTGGAAAAACAGCTTGAACAGGTTAAATCTGATTTTGAAAAACTGAGAGATGTATCTAAAATAAGCATGATTTAAATAAGAAATGTGATAATTGTGATATATTGCAAAAGAAAATTCATTATCTTATAAAAACATGCTCAAAATTAACCATGGGAAAGAATAATCTAGATGCTATCTAAGGTTCTCAAAGATATGTTATAGACAAAGCTAGTTCGGGTTATTATTCTAGTTTTAGAAACAAAAATAAGAAGTTTCAGAATTCTTTAACATATAAAAATTAGAATTACACTTCTTTTATTAATTGTTTTTATTGCATGAAAAAGGGACATAATGTGAAATCTTGTAAAACTAGATTGTATGATGTTCCTTATGGTATGAAGAAGTGGATGCCAAAATCTGAGAAAGATAACCCCTTTGGACCCAAATTAATAGGGGTACCACATTCTCTCTTTTGATTTGTTTTACAAGTGCTTATGAACACAAGAAAGCTACTTTGGTACCTTGATAGTGGATGTGTTAGAAATAACAACAGTGTAAAAACCAAGAGGGGGGGAGAGGTGAATTGGATTTTTAAAAGACTTTTTCCCTTTTTAAAATAATTTTCCAGATTTTGAAAAATACTTCTAAAATCAAGATTCGGATTTTCCTTAACCTTTGATAAGAGTAGTTGGGATAACAAATGTTAATATGATCTGTAATAAAATAAAGAGATAGAGAAAGAGAGATTGAACTCAGAAATTTATACTGGTTCAGATTTAGCCAATCATACGTCTAGTGCCCAATCACCAAAAACACGTGATGATAACCCCACTATCTTTAAAAGCAATTACAAATACTAATCAGTGACACAATGTAAAAACAATTAAAGATAAACAATATCACCTCCTTAGACACACTAAGGATGATCCCACCTCTCTTGACACACAAGAGATGAACACACCTCCCTTTAGAACCGATCCAAGGGATGAATTACATAAACCAGTAAAGAGTAAAGAAAACACCTGATGAGTGCTGGACATGAAAGCTTAAGCACAATGCAATCACCATTTCCAAGAACTTAGATCAACCTTGAGAGAGCAAGAAAGCGATTTTGAAAAACTTTAGCACAAGAACACTGTAATTTCCTGTTTAATCAGATATGTGTTAGCCTAAGACATTGTCATCCATTTTATAATTTGAAATCATCTCAAAGTTTCCATTCTTAGGTTGATTCAGCATTGAATTCGCAAAAACGTTGTATTTAATCGATTATATCAAAGTAAAACTAGAAAACATATTTTTCTTGATATAATCGATTAGATTAAGGCCATAATCGATTATATGAAACCAGAAAGCAATATAATCAATTATGAAAAACACTTAATCGATTATTTTATTCGTTAAAATCTTTTAATTCAAATTTTAAGTGATATAATCGATTCTATTTCGATTCCTAATCGATTAAAAGCATAGAAAAAGGTTTTTTCGAAAATATGGTTTGCTCTCAAGTTTGAAATGGTCTTGGATGGGAATTATGACTTACTCTTTTTATCCATCACCCAAAACTGAACCTTCTATACTTAGATCTTCAGCTCTTGAGAGAATCTTCAAAATCTTCTTTCTTGAAAGCATTTATTCTCCTTGAATGAATACATATTTTGCCTTTATTTCCATGATGCGGCCTTCCTTTATGAGATAAAATCAAGTCTTTAATGTTGCAATAAATCTTTATATCTTCATCATCAAAACTCCAATCTTCATGATTTATTTGAGATTAATTCTTGAACAAAACTTCTGAGTAAAACTTTACTCATGCTTGAATTAAATCAACAGGATGTTCTAGGCACATGACTAGTGACAAAGAGAAGTTAAAAAAGCTACAACTAAAACTAGTTGGACATGTCACCTATGGTGATAATAATAAAGGGAAATACTAGGAAGTGGAAGCATTGGAGGAGACCACTCAATTACGGTTAATGATGTGCTTTATGTTGATGGTTTGATGCACAAGTTACTTAGTATAAGTCAACTTTGTGATAAAGGTTTAAAAGTTATTTTTGAGTCAAACCATTGCCATATTTGTGATGCCGAATCTGGAAAAATTTTACTGGTTGGTAAACGCATAGAAAACATTTATATGGTTGATATAGAAAATACATATTCTAGGATTGATTGCTTGCTTGCAAAAGATGAAGATCCTTGGGTATGGCATAAAAGATTTGCACACATTCACGTGCATCATTTAAATAAGCTAGTTGCACAAGAACTAGTTATTGGACTACCAAAGCTTAAGTTTGAAAAGGATAGAATGTGTGATGCATGTCAAATGGGTAAACAAGTGAAGATATCTTTTAAACTGAAAAAATTTGTGGCTACCACTAGACCCCTTGAATTGCTTCACATGGATCTTTTTGGTCCTTCTAGAACCGTAAGCCTTGGTGGAAATTTTTATGCATTTGTTATTATAGATGATTTTTCTAGGTTTATATGGACTCTATTTTTGGTATCCAAGAATGATGCTTATTCAGCCTTTAAAAGACTTGCTAAAGTTCTTCAAAATGAGAAAAATGTTTGCATTGGTTCTATAAAAAGTGATCATGGTGGAGAATTTCATAATGAGAAATTTGACTCTTTTTGTTCAAACCATGGCATTAAACATGATTTTTCTGCACCTAGGACTCCACAACAAAATGGAGTGGTAGAGAGAAAGAATAGGTCTCTAGAAGAGTTGGCTAGAACCATGTTAAATGAATCATCTCTTCCAAAATATTTTTAGGTTGATGCAGTTAATACAACTTGTTATGTTCTTAATAGAGTGTTCATAAGACCTATTTTGAAAAGAACACCCTATGAAATGCTTAAGGGCAGAAAACCAAACATAAGTCATTTAAAAGTTTTTGGCAGTAAATGTTTTGTTTTAATAAATGGCAAAGAGAACATTGGTAAGTTTGATCTTAAGGCTGATGAAGGTATTTTTCTTGGATATTCAAATAATAGCCATGCATATAGGATCTACAATAAAAAGCATTTAACTATTGAAGAATCTATTCATGTGGTATTTGATGAAGTTAATCTAGTGGTTGCAGATTTGCAGAAATCTTCTGCAGGTGATGAAGAACAATCAATTCTGCCCAGACTGTAGAATTCTAATATGTTAAATGATCCTAATAATCTATTGAATCGCCAGGACAATCTGTTAAATGAATAAGATAATCTGTTAAATAACCAGTCTGCAGGTGCAAATAAAGAAGAAGAAGAAAATCAACTTCCCAAAGAGTGGAGAATACCCAGAGATCTCTCCATTGACAATGTGATTGGTCAATTGGATAAAAGGGTAACCACCAGACACTCTTTACATAATTTTTTGCAATACAATGGCTTTTGTTTCACATGTAGAGCCCAAGAACATTAATGAAGCCTTGTTGGATGAAAGATGGATTTCAGCAATGCAAGAGGAATTAAACCAGTTTGTTAGAAATGAGGTTTGGATTCTTGTTCGTAGAACTGAAAATATAAATGTTATTGGAACAAAGTGGGTTTTCAAGAATAAAATGGATGACCATGGAGTCATCACAAGAAACAAGGCAAGGTTGGTTGCTAAAGGATATAATCAAGAGGAAGGAATTGATTTTGGAGAAACACATGCACCAGTGGCACATTTGGAAGCTGTTAGACTTCTACTTGCTTATATCTCCATGTGTGGATTCAAGCTCTTTCAAATGGATTGTTAGAAATAACGACAGTGTAAAAATGAAGAGGGGGTGTGTGAATTGGATTCTTAAAAACTTTTTCCCTTTTTAAAATAATTTTCCAGATTTTAAATAGTTCTTCTAAAAACAAGATTCGGATTTTCCTTAACCTTAGATAAGAGCAATTTGAAAAACAATTGGTAATATGATCCGTAATGAAAATAAAGAGATTGGAAAAGAGAGAAAGAACACAGAGATTTATACTGGTTCAAATTCAGCCAATCCTACATCCAGTGTCCAATCACCACAACACGTGATGATATTCTCCACTATCTTTAAATGCAATTACAAGCACCAATCCAGTGACAACATGTAAAAACAAATAAAGATAAAAGCAAACACCTCCTTAGACACACTAAGGATGAACCCCACCTCTCTTGGCAGACAAGAGATGAACAAACACCTCTCTTTATAATTGATCCAAGGGATGAATTACATAAACCAGTAAATAGTAAAGAAAACACCTAATGAGTGCTGGATATGAAAGCTTAAGCACAATGCAATCACCACTTCCAAGAACTTAGATCAACCTTGAGAGAGCAAGAAAGCGGCTTTGAAAAACTTTAGCACAAGAACACTGTATTTTCGTGTTTAATTAGATGTTTTTAACCTAAGACGTTGCCTTTCATTTTATAATTTGAAATCAGCTCAAAGTTTCCATTCTTAGGTTGATTCAGCGTTGAATTTGCAAAAACGTTGTATTTAATCGATTATACAAAAGGTGTAATAGATTATATCAGAGTAAAACTGGAAAACATATTTTTCCTGATATAATCGATTAGATTAAGGCCATAATCGATTATATGAAACCTAGAATAATCGATTATGAAAAACACTTAATCGATTATTTTGTTCGTTAAACTCTTTTAATTCAAATTTTAAGTTAAATAATCGATTCTATTTCGATACCTAATAGATTAAAAGCGTAGAGAAAGGTTTTTGCAAAAAAATGACTTGCTCTCAAGTTTGAAATAGCCTTGAATGGGATTTATGACTTACTCTTTTTATCCATCCCCCAAAACTAAAACTTCTAAACTTGAATCTTCAGCACTTGAGAAAATCTTCAATAATCTTCTTCCTTGAAAGCATTTATTCTCCTTTATATCTTGCCTTAAATTTCGTGAAGCAACCTTCCTTTGTGAGATAAAAACAAGTCTTTGATGTTGCACTAAAACTTTATATCTTCATCATCAAGACTTCAATCTTCATGACTTATTGAGATAAAAACTTCATCAACACTTTCTGAGTAACTTTTTACTCATACTTGAAATATGTCAACATGGATGTGAAGAGTGCTTTCTTGAATGGATACATTGAAGAAAAAGTATTTGTTTCTCAACCACTAGGTTTTGAAGATCATGCTAGGCCAGACCATGTATACAAATTAAAGAAGGTTCTCTATGGACTTAAACAAGCACCTAGACAATGATATGAGAGGTTAAGTAATTTTCTTCTCTCTAAAGGCTTTGAACATGGTAAAATTGATAAAACTCTTTTCTTGAAAACATTAAATAATGATGTTATTTTAATTCAAGTTTATGTTGATGACATCATTTTTGGATCAACTAATGAGAATTTGTGTCAAGAGTTTGTATTAGCTATGCAAGGTGAATTTGAAATGTCTATGATGGGAGAGTTATCATTCTTCTTGGGGCTGCAAATCAAGCAAATGAAGGATGGGATGTTCTTATCTCAATCAAAGTATTCTACAGATTTGTTAAAAAGGTTTGAAATGGAAAATTGCAAAGAAGCTACAACACCAACAACCAATGGTTATCTTGATGCAGATTTGAGTGGATCAAATGTGGATCCTACTAAATTTAGAGGTTTAATTGGTTCTTTTCTATATTTGACAGTTAGTAGACCTGACATTATGTTTAGTGTATGCTTGTGTGCCAGGTTTCAATCCAATCCCAAGGAATCACACTTCATTACTGCCAAAAAGGATCTTAAAATACTTAAAAGGAACTATACATGTGGGATTATGGTATCTTAATGGTGCATCTATGTCTTTAGTTGGATTTTTTTATTCTGATTTTGTAGGATGCAAATTAGATAGGAAAAGCACAAGCGGAACCTACCATATGTTTGGAAGTAGCCTTATGTCTTGGAGCTGCAAGAAGCAAACATGTGTTGCTTTATCCACTGTAGAAGCAGAATACATAGCTGCTGGAAGTGCATGTGCTCAAATAATTTGGCTCAAGCAGCAGCTACAAGACTATGGTGTTAATCTTGGTCAGGTACCCTTGATGTGTGATAATACAAGTTCTATTAATCTAACTAAAAATCCAGCACAACACTCAAAGACTAAACATATTGAAATTAGGCATCATTTTATAAGAGACCACATTTTAAAAGGTGATTGTGAAATTAAATTCATTGATACAAGCAATCAATTGGCTAATTTGTTTACTAAACCTTTGTCCAAAGATAGATTTAATTTTCTAAGAACTGCATTATGATCTGTTATGTTATTTTTAGTCTGTTATTTCATGTTTTCAGCATGTCAATTTTGATTAATTGCCTACTGTTATTAGTTTTTAATTTGTTCTTTTATCAAAATAATGTGTTAAATTTCCGCACTGTCAGTTTTAGTTTTTCATTTTAATATCTTTTATTGCACAGTAAATGAAATTTTACCACTGTAAATGTCTGTTACGAATTGTACACGTATTTGCTTTCTATTGGATTCATGATTCATTGCAATTGTTGACTGAAATAATTGTTTTTTGACCAATTTGACCAATATGGTTTGAATTCAACAAGATTCTCTTTTTTCCCAAGTTCTAATTTTTCCCTTGGCTCAATGACTGATAACGTGTTGTTTTACTCTGCACCTTGCAATCCATTCATTGCTTTTCACATCAATTAATGCTGGTAGGTGTGTAAATTTCATAATGCACTTAATTTTGTCTCAATGCACCACATGCATATAACCCATTAAATAGGGTCTCATTCTTATTTCACTGATGTGCATTACATTGCATACATTCACGCTCTGCACTCTCATCTCTGCAAAGAATCTGTGCAAAAATGTCTTCCTCTCAAATTCCACCAAGAAATAGGGTGAAAATCTTTGATACTGGAGGTAGAAAAAGCATGTCTCGTGGTTAATCTTCTAGGAAAAGGAGTGCTTATGATTTAGCTGATGTTACTGGTGGTCACCTTGAAACATGGTTCAATGGCAATGAAGAGCAAATGCAGCTGTATTTGAATGAGATGACCAGGAAGCACATGAATATTCCAAAACTGCTGCAGTTTTATTAGCTTAATTAAAGAGGAGAAATTTGAAGGTTTGAGGAAGCTGCTGAAGCATCAACACTTGCAAACCTTTTTGGAGCTAAATGGTGCTATATATCCAGATTTAATCATGGTATTCTACACAAATCTTGACTTTGATGGTGTGGTTTTGAAATCTGAAGTGAAGGGAATAAAGATTGAGGTTTCTCCAACTCAATGGAAACAAATTGCTGGTTTGAAAAATGAAGGCATTATTGTTGGTAAAGGGAATACTGGTGCTGCTGAAAATTTTAACAAAATTAAGTTCTACAAGAGTTGCTTAAGGAACCTTTCTTCAAGTGTGAAGAGTCTTCATGCTAGGGGTATGAAGATTGAAGAAAGGCTTCTTGCTTTTATCATAGCATGGCAAATCACTCCTATAGGAAGCAATCATGCACTGCTCATAGAAGATGACTTGATGCTTATGTACTGCATTGCAAATAGGCTGAAAATAAATGGGATTCATGTGCTGAAGAAACATATGCAAAAATCTGCAAGACTTCCAGATTATAAATTTCAATATGTTGTTTTAGTTTCAAGAATACTTGCTCACTATGGTGTTGATCTTGAAAATGAGTTTTCTAAAGTGGTTAAGAGTACCGATGAACTCTCAAATTCCACACTTCAAAAGATGGGCTTCATGAAGGTGAATAAAAAGTGGTCCTACAAGGGAGATGATGGTGCTAGAACTAGCAACACCAATGCTGATGAAGAACAAGGGAATTATGCAATGATGCCATACACTCCTCCTGTTGATCATGGCATCCCCCTCTCTCCATTTGAAAAGTTGTTATTGACTCAGATGGACAAGTTGTCACAAGACCAGAAAATGCATCATGAAGTATGTGTGGCAAGGTTTCAACACATTGATTTTCAGCTTGAGGAGTTATATGAGAAAATGGGGTCCTTAAATGTTCGTGATGAGGATGCATGAGCATAATGCATTTCATTCATCTGCACTGCATTTTCATTCTGTTTTATTTTGGTTGTTTTCAGAACAGTTTAAATTTAATATGTTGCTCTGTGTTTTAACTGCACAACTTTTTATCATTATATTTTGCTCTGATTTTATTCTCTTTTGGTATTCTCTTCTTCCATTTGATGAAGTCAAAGGGGAAGAATAGTTGTATGACATGATTAATGTTGTAAGGGGGAGAAGTTGTGTGATATTATCACTAATTTTTGGTGTTGCAGGGTTGAATTTTTGTTTTAAACTGTTATTGTGTTGTGTTGCTATTATTGCAGGCAATTTATGTTTGTATGATGCTGCAATATGTTGTTTTGCAGTAACTTGTACTATAAAATGATATTTTGTTGTATGTAGATGCCTTGGCTTATTTGCTTTTTGGTTTTGTTTCAGGCTCTACATTGGATGGCATCCTAGAGGGCTGTGTTTGTTGCCTTCATCAAATAGGGGGAGATTGATAAGAATGGAGCCTTTTGGTTACTCAAAGCTTTGAAGATTTGATGAAGTCAACCTCATTGAAGCTTATGAAGATCATTATGTGATTGTATTTTTTTGTTTTTAGGTTTCCTTGTAAGCATCTCTTAATTAGCCATTCATATGATCATTTGATAAGCTTGGATATGTTGATGAAAACTATCTTCGAATCTATCTTGATCATCTGCATATTTTAACAGATTAAAAGATCGTGTTAATATCTTAAAATGTTTCTAAAGTATTGAAATTAACTTTAGTTGGATTTTTAATTGGTTAAAGCATCAGTTTAATGTGTTAAAAATGCTTAAGATCTTGAATATTTTTAAGACAGGTTTATTAATCGGTTGAAGATTATTTTTCAATAGATTAATTGTCTTTAGCTCAAGTTATTTTACAGTTTGGATATGTTTTAATATTCAATGTTAGAAATAATGGCAGTGCAAAAACCAAGAGGAGGTTGAATTGGGTTTTCGAAAACTTTTTCAGGTTTAAAATAATTTTCCAGATTTTAAAACCAATTCCAAACTCAAGATTCGGATTTTCCTTAACCTTTGATAAAAGAAGTCTAGATAAATTTTTTTAATATGATCCGAGTATAATAAAATAAAGAGAGGGAGAGAGTGATTGAACACAAAGATTTATACTGGTTTGGATTTAGCCAATCCTACGTCCAGTGTCCAATCACCACAAACATATGATGATAACCCCACTATCTTTAAAAGCAATTACAAACACTAATTAGTGACACAATCTAAAAACAATTAAAGATAAACAAAATCACCTCCTTAGACACACTAAGGATGATCCCACCTCTCTTGACACACAAGAGATGAACAAACACCTCCCTTTAGACCTGATCCAAGGGATGAATTACTTAAATCAGTAAACAAGAAAGAAAACACCTGATGAGTGCTGGATATGAAAGCTTAAGCATAATAGAATCACCACTTCCAAGAACTAAGATCAACCTTGAGAGAGTAAAAAAGTGGTTTTGAAAAACATGAGCGCAAGAACACTATATTTTCGTGTTTAATCATATGTGTGTTAACCTAAGACCTTGCCATTCATTTTATAATTTGAAATCAGCTTAAGGTTTCCATTCTTAGGTTGATTCAGCATTGAATTCGCAAAAATGTCATATTTAATCGATTATAAAAAAGTTGTAATAAATTATTTCAGAGTAAAATTGGAAAACACATTTTTCCTGATATAATCGATTAGATTAAAACCATAATCGATTATATGCAACCCAGAAACAATATAATTGATTATCAAAAACACTTAATTGATTATTTTGTTCGTTAAACTTATTTAATTCAAATTTTATGTGATATAATCGATTCTACTTCGATTCCTAATCGATTAAAAGCGTAGAAAAAACTTTTTGCAAAAATATGACTTGCTCTCAAGATTGAAATGGTCTTGGATGGAAATTATGACTTACTCTTTTTATTCAACACCCAAAACTAAAACTTCTGAGCTTGGTTCTTTAGCCCTTGAGCAAATCTTCAAGATCTTCTTTCTTGATTGCATTTATTTTCCATGATTGAGTATTTAATTAGCCTTTATTTTCCAAGATGCAGCCTTCCTTTTTGGGATAAAATCAAGTCTTTAATGTTGCAATAATTCTTGTATCTTCATCATCAAAACACCAATCTTTAAGATCCATTTTGAATTTAATTCTTCAACAAAACTTCTGAGTAAATTTGTACTCATCCTTGAATTAAATCAACAATCTTTTTTATGATGATAAAAAAAACTTAATGACTTGTAATTGATATCCTGAAAAAAAACTTAGAAAATATTGTATTGATATCCCCATCATAAATGTTAGTCCACAAAGGAAATAATATAGGCAAACTTATAGAATTCAATTTGCAATCAGAGTTCAAATTTCAAATATTCAAATTTTCAAAGATTTGTTGCATAGAGACATTTCCTTATTCTCCCCCTTAAACTTTGCTTTTAATACTTAAAATATTTTTGATATTTTCTCAATGAATCACCATACATTTTTCTCCTCCTTTATTTTTAACATAATAAAAAAGATAACACAAAAAAAATGAGAGTAACACAGCAAAAGCATAAAAAAATAGAAAACATGGAGAGAAAAAAAATACAAGCAGCAGCTAAAAAAAAATTTGAGCTATGAGCCAAGTGATTTTGCATCCTAGTCTTTCCTCACTATCCCTATCCTCTTCATCCTCATTGTTTTCAGTTGGTTGTTTTCCTTTTGAAGAACATGTATTATCTTCTTTGGGAGAAATGTCTTCAATCTCCAATTTGTGTTCAACTCGATATACTCTTCTGTTTAGCCTTGATAGTCTTGAACATAGATCATCATAATGTTGAATTTGTAAATTAAGGATGTTGTCCATTCTTGAATAAATATTGGCTTCCATGGATCCCGATTGAGGTTGAGTTTCATTTTCCTCGTCTTCCTCCATAGGAGCTTCTTCATCGCTTTGTCTAAAGTTGTTTCCTTATTCAATTAACCCCATGTGACGATGTACACTTTTTCCAATTTTGATGTTACTTAGCAAAATTTGCTTGGTCACCCCCGTTAAATCTACTCCTTTGTACTCCAGGATTTTAGAAATAAAAACTGGATATGTTAGAGCAAAAGTAGATAACCTAGTAGCTTTGAACATATTTTCAGTTATGATGGTTGGCCAGTCAATATTAACTTCATTGAAAAAACCATACATTAACAAAATATCCTCTTTTGTAAGTTGTGCATGATTAGTTCCTCTAGCAGCTAAAATCCAGACAATAGCATAATGTAACATGCATTCGTTTAGCTTTACATTACCAACTTTATAAAGGCTGTCCACTTGAAGATTTGGGTCCTTGCAGAATTTGCGAAATTCGACTAGTTTGTTGAAACCTTCAAAGCCTTATGTAATGTTGATCCCGCCTTCAATGGATAATCCAGCCACAGTTTGCCAGACGTCTTCGTCAAGAAGGATCCACACGCCTTTTACTTTTGTGCTAGGATTACCTGTTCGAGATGTTAAGTTTAGATAGAAAACTCTTACCAAATCAGGGTAGAAGGGACCCTCCATTTCCACAAACGTTTTGAGTCCGCTTGATACTAAAAGTTCCTGAAAAGTGAAATCGTGAGATCTGAAAAAATTACAAGATAAGAATTTTGGAGTAAGAATTTTCCTATCTTTCCAATGTCTAAATAAGCCCTTTGAATATCTTCATCCGAAATCCATCCACTAAGATTTGGTTGCCTTATTTCTTGTTCTTGCTGATGAGAGCTCATAGGTGCTTTGCCTTTTCTCCTTGCTGGCATATTTCTTCTTCTTTGATTAGCCATTGAGAGAATAATGAAATATAGGAGCACAAAAAGATCTAGCAACACTAAACATAGCAGAGAATTCATGCACAATAGAAATCTTAATGAGAGCGTTACAACAAGAGAGCAGAAAACTGAAAATGGCCCTTTGATTCTTAACCTTGGTATTTATAGACATGTAATTTGACCTCAAATAATTGAATTAATGTTAATAGAGCCGTTGGGGAAGGAATATAGTCGTTGTAGGACGAAAATCACAAGTTTCAATGCTCCAACATTCAAAAATAGTGTGCAGAAAAACTCAGAATGACGCTTTTAATCGATTATAAAATGAGCATAATCGATTTTTTGCCCAGAAAACTTAGCTAGAACGCAAAACCCAAAAAAATAATCGATTAAATCAAGAAACAACACTTTTAATCGATTATAAAACGAGGTAATCGATTATGAAGGAAAATAATTTCACAAACAACGCTTTTAATCGATTATGATATAAAATGTAACCGATTATATACGCGATTAAAACAGTTATACGTAAAAACAAATGATTAGCATCAAATCTTATCAATAAACACAAATTAACCAAGAGATTTATCATCAACAATACCTAAATCCCTTCTAAGCTCATAAAATCTATCTCTAGGTAAGGGTTTGGTAAAGATATCAACTAGTTGATGTTTGGTATCTATATACTTTATTATGCAATCACCTTTAGCTATATGATCTCTAATAAAATGATGTCTAATTTCTATATGCTTGGTTTTAGAGTGCATGATAGGATTCCTAGTTAGGTTGATGGCACTAGTGTTGCCACACTTAAGAGGTATGTGATCTAGAAAGATGTCAAAATCTTCTAATTGATGTTTCATCCATAGAATTTGAGCACAACAACTTCCAGCTGCTATATACTCAACCTCTGTGGTTGAAACACTAGCTTGTTTTTTAGAATGTCATGATATTAAAGAACATCCTAAAAGATGACATGTCCTACTAGTACTTTTTCTATCAATTTTACAGACACCGTAATCTGAGTCTGAAAAACCTATAATACTGGGAGAGGCTCCTGAAGGGTATCATACACCAAAGGATTTTGTTCCTTTAAGATACTTAAGGATTCTTTTGACTGCCGTTAGGTGCGATTCTCTAGGGTTGGCTTGAAACCTAGCACAAACACATACACTTTGCATTATATCAGGTCTGCTAGCAGTAAGATAAAGCAAGGATCCGATTATACCTCTATACTTTGTTTGATCTACCGCCTTATCGTTTGAATCTTGATCCAAATAACAAGATGTGGCCATGGGAGTTGCAGCTTCTTTAGACTTTTCCAATTCAAATTTCTTTAAGATCTCATTGCAATATTTTGTCTGACATATGAATATCCCTTTCTTAATTTGTTTGATTTGCAAACCAAGAAAGAAATTTAATTCCCCCATCATGGACATTTCAAATTTTCCGTGCATATTACTTGCAAACTCTTGGCAAAGATCATTATTAGTTGAACCGAATATGATATCATCACCATAGATTTGAACAATTAGAATCATTTGAACCGAATATGTTTTTTCAATTTCTTAATAAAAAAAGTAGAATCAACTTCACCTCTTCGAAACCCATTATCAAGTAAGAATTACTTAACCTTTCATACCAAGATCTTGGAGCTTGCTTTAGTCCATATAAGGCTTTCTTCAATTTGTAGACATGGTTTGGATTTTGAAAATCTTCAAAACCTAGAGGATGTTCAACATAGACTTCTTCCTTAATGTACCCATTTAGGAAAACACTTTTTACATCCATTTGAAACAGTTTGAACCCCATAATGGAAGCATATGCTAACAAAAATCGGATAGCCTCTAGTCTTGCTACGGGTGCATAGGTCTCATCATAGTCTATTCCTTCTTATTTTCTATATCCTTTTGCAACCAACCTAGCTTTGTTCTTGGTAATGTTTCCTTCTTCATCAAGTTTGTTTCTAAAAACTCATCTGGTGCCAATAACCTACATATTTTTAGTTTTAGGAATTAAATCCCATACCTGATTTCTTTCAAATTGATTTAGCTCCTCTTGCATTGCTATGTACCAATTGATCATCTACTAAGGCTTCTTCCACAGATTTTGGTTCAATTTGAGAAAAAAACCAACATTCATGCAGAGATTATTCATGTTCCTCCTTGTTCTTACACCTTTTGAGATATCTCCAATGATATTATCCAAAGATACTTCTTTTGGTAGTCTCCATTCTTTTTGTAGATTTTTATTTTGAAGAGGATTATCATCCAATTTCATTTCTTCAATAACATCTTCCAAAGGAATTTCTTGTTGTTGCCGCTCTCCTTCATCATCTACAAAGATTCTTGTTTACTCAAGAGGGATTTCCTCAAGGTCTATATATTCATCAAAGACAACATGTATAGATTCTTCAACATTCAAAGTTCTTTTATTAAAAACTCTATATGATTTACTACTCACAGAATATCCCAAAAATGTAGCTTGATCAGATTTAGAACCAAATTTTTCAAGGTTATCTTTTCCATTATTCTAAACAAAACACTTGCAACCAAAAACTCTAAAATGAGAAACATTTGGTTTTCTTCCCTTGAAAAGGTCATAAGGAGTTAATTTCAAAATAGGTCTTATCAAAACTCTATTTCAAACATAACATGCGGTGCTTACGGCATCAGCCCAAAAATATTTAGTTAAATTGCTTTTATTTAACATAGTTCTTGCAAGTTCTTCTAAGGATCTATTTTTCCTTTCAACTACACCATTTTGTTGTGGTATTCTTGGTGCTGAAAAATTATGAGAAATGCCCTGTTCTTCACAAAATTTTTCAAAAGATGCATTTTGAAATTCACCGCCATGATCACTTCTTAAAATTTTAATTTTCAAATCTTTTTCATTTTGAATAACCTTGGCAAATTTTATGACCACTTTCAATGTCATTAGTCACTTGGTTCCACCAAAAAAATACATATTCTTCAAATTCTAAAGTAGCAAACTTAATAAAGTTCATATGAGGAAGTCCATAAGAAAATAAAATTTGATCTATTTCCTTTCCCATTCTAAGTACACATCAGGATCGAAACTACCTACAAAATTGGGAAATTTTACATGGGGTTTAGGGAGTTTGTCTTCTTGATAGCGATCACATCCAACCCTCTCCCTCCTAGAATTTCTCCTAGTATGATCATAATGGGCATCCACTTCACTAGGAAAAGTAGAGAGAATGTCCTGAATTTCTCTTATCCCTCCTATCAACTTTGAGATTTTCAATTTCTAATCTTTGTATTTCTAGGTGGTATAGGAGTTCTTCCATGGTGATCCCTTTTTCCATCCATATTGACACTCCCATCTTCCTTTGAAATTTTTGGTGGACTCATAGTCATCCTTCAACCTATTCAAAATCAACAAAAACAACACAAAATTAGTGTAATGGTTAGTGAAATTGCAACAAAACTTTCCCCAATGTGTATCCAATCAATGATTTCGGTTTTCCTCTCTAAAAAGGTCTGAGAATCTGTACAATTTTCTGTACTCAAGTCACTCAAGAAAGTCCCCCAAAAAGTGTTATAAGCTTGCCTTAAAATTCTACACTAGGAAGACTTTTTCTCAAGTGAAAGAGGAACAAATCTTAATGCACTTAGAGGGTTTTTAAAATCTGAAAACTTAATACAAAACTCAGAAAATCCAAGAAAGAAAAGCTGAAAATGCAGAACAAGAAATGGCACCAAAGATTACACAACTTTCATATGACAATTGACTCAAAAATTGCAAAGAAAAGCTAGAAAAAGACACTAGAATAGGCAAATTTTATGTCACTACTGCAGTTGGGATTTTTTGTGTCAGTTCTACCGGACTTTTTATGACGGTTCAAACAGTGACATAGATATAAGAGACATAGAAATTTTATTATGTCGATTGATCAAACCGTCATAGAATATGCAAAATCAATATAAAAAATGATTTTTCTGCAATACTTCTTATGACAGGTCTAATGAGAACCGTCATAGAAAGTTTCACTTACTATGACAGTTTTGATGAGAACCGTCATAGAAAGTTTCACTTACTATGATAATTTTTGTAATAACTGTCATAGTATCTTGATCACGTGCAAAAATAATTTTTTAGATGTCACATTTTATGACAGCTATTATTATAACTGTCATAGTATCTTTGACTTACTATGACAGTTGATGCAATAACCATCATAGTAAGTTAGTGTTTTTTTTTAAAAAAATTCAGTTGATTTTACTGGTTGTTCTCAATTCAAAATTGTTTCATCAACCTACATATATCAATCTACAATTTCCAAACAAACTAGTTCATTGATAATTAGATGATATTATCCTATAAACATTGTACAAAAAAGGATTAAAATGTAATATTTGGTTATATATTTAAATAAACTAAAAATTCTACAACTTACTAAAAACACTTAAAAAAAATGAAGTCCATTGCATTCTAATGTCTTCCATATCTTTGTCCTACAATGGAGATGAATCCATGAATAGCTACAAAAGAAATTTACTTAGTCAATCAAAAAGTTAACTTTACACTTAAATAGTTAAGGGTGTTTGACTTTATTTTGTATTACCTCTCTCCATGAGTCAGTGATATTTGCGTATATGATTGTGTGCATGTGCTTCATCACATAGTATCCACACTTATAGTTCCCCAATGATGTGGACACTACAAATCACACACAAATAATTAAAATATATTTTATATTATAATCAAATAATAGTGAGATAAATAAGTTACGTTAGGTGCAAGTAATTGTATCTTCTTTCTAGCTATAGGTGGAAGCCCTCGCAACCTCAAATGAGCTTCCATAGCCCTATAAAATGTAGACATTCATTAAATCATATTAATCATTAACATAGTAAATACAATAGAATAAAAAACTTATGCGTCTAGTATATGTTTGATGGCCAAAGTGTTAGTTTTCTTGTGCAATGAACACAAGAGAACCACGTGAAAACAGTGAGGAATAATCACTAGCAATTGTCAATGACCCCTACAAATTGTAATAATATAATTATATTCTAAATAATTAATTGTAATCTAAATTGTATACTGACTAATGTAAGTAAAGTGCTAAGTACACCTCCTTGCCTACATTTTGAAATGTCTCTATTAAGTATGTTTGCACCTCACTTGCCTTATTTCCTACACTTTGAATGGTAATAGGGTCAAGAAATCCATAAATATAAGCATTCTTCTTCTCAATGTAGAGGTTATGTAAATACCTTGAACATTGAAAAAATAATGTTAGAATAAAGTATTAAATATATTAAACTATTTTAAGGTTAATGAAAGTATACTTACAACAACCAAAGTTGTAGAATGGATATACATAGGAAATCAGTACCAGTAACAATTTCACAAACATCCTTTTGAGATATAAAAAAAGGGACACTACTGGCCCTGCCTACGACTTCAGGAGGCATATCTAATTGTACAATTTTCTTCCCCATTGTCGTTACCACTTCACCGAGTTGTTGGAGAGAAGACATTTTTGGTTCTAAAGGACTGACAACTTTTGATCTTTTATAATCATCCTAAATTTAAATAAAATTAGTATGCAAATATAACTCAAGTTAAGATATTACAAAGGATAAATACATAATTAAAGCAAGTATGAAAACCAACCCTCCCTACAATCGGCTTTGCCAATCTAGTTGGCCAAATGATAAAATTCCCTAGGGCCTGTCTCACTATTTGAACTTCCTCAATGGACACAGGAACTGGAGCGGTAGAATCTCGAACATCTACAACCACCACACGCATCATATCATCCTTAATCATCTAGTGGTGGATGGTTGATCCCAACGTATAAATTTTACCTAAGACCACAAAAAATATGAGAACAAACCAAATATAAACCAAAAAAAATAATTCGAATAAAACTTACCTAAGGTAGTAGAATCTTCCATTATTATCTGGAACATTCTTCTTGGCAAACTCAATAAATTGTTCAACTCTGCTTTCATATTCATTAGTTGTGCGTCTATAAGTTATCCAACTCCGATCCATTATTATGTTCTATGAGATAACATAACATACAAGTATAAATTTATAAATCTACTCATAAAAATATAGAACCAAAACCACTCTATTTTAACTTTATGGGCACTTGGGTGCTTACAAATTGGATTGAATTAAGTAAAAAAAGCAATCATACCATGATTGGGTAGGTTGTATTTTGTGGAAGGTGGTGTGTCAAGGTGAATTAGTTATCAAAATTTCGATAACATAACATAATTATTATAAGTTATACAGCAAATTGTATTTAAATGAGATTAAATAAAAATTTATTAAATAATTTAAAAAATTTGTTCTTAGTTTTTCTAGTCTTTTGTTGTATTCATTTGATATCTTTTAAGTTTATTCAAATCCTAAAATAATATCCTTTTCATCACAACCTTATCTACATATTTTTTTACGGTTTAGTTGAAATGATATTTTGCATTTTAAGGATACAAATTTTAATTTTATATTTATATCATTATAATTTGTTTCTTAAAATTTAATACTAAAAATAATATATATTCTTTTACAATCTTAATAATATCATGATTTTTATTATAATTTAATTTTTATAAAAAATATTTAATTAATATTTATGTTAGTAAGGATATAGAAAGATGGATATGAAATATAAATTTTATACCAAATGAACAAAAATGAACTTAAGGTGACAAAAATAAAAAAATTAAATGTGAAAGTTTTCTTATATAGTTTTAAGAATTTTTTTTTTAAAATTCAAAACATGTATTTTATCAATTTAATTCTCTAATATAATAAAAATAATATTAAAAGAATTAAACTAAATTACTAAAATATTTTATTCTCTTAAACTAAACTTTTCAATTTAAAAAGGGTGAAAACATATCTGAACCTTAAAATTTCAACAATTTTGTGACATAACAGAAACCTATAATAATAAGCATATAATAGAATATTACTAAAGAGAGAGTTTGATAGAATTAAATTTAAAATATAATATATCACCCAAATTTGAAACAAAAATAATTTTATATTATATCATCCTCATTTTTAAAATATGTCACTTTACTATTACTTAAAATAAGATAAAATATGATTTTACCCTCTTCGTTTTCTTTAATTTTTTGTTTTCACTCTGTAACAAGACATCAACAAATTTTGATTTTTTCTATTTTTGTATTTTTGTTGTGTTCGGTCTATTATAGAAGAAGAAATTGTCAATTGTATAGACTCACAGTGGTCTTTTGCAAACAAATAAACTGCATATTCCTTCCTCCCAACCTTCCTACAACTGCAATTGCAACCTAACATCATTTGTCCATTTAAAATTGATATCTCCCTCTATTATGATTGTTGGAATCCATCTTATAAATTTACAAATACAAATATACTAAAATTTATGCAATGTAAAAGCAATCAAATGGACTCCTATAGGTAAAAAAAATCAATGTAATATAAATTAAAGCAATACATACACTTTTGTCCCGTTGCCAATTCCCTTCTCAATAGCACGCTTGTCCTGTTCCCAATTCAACTACTCCTTCCCCGTCTCCCCAAGCTCCAAATTCCTGTACCTCATAACACATCGGCCTACAAATTAAAATCTAACTCTATATATACTTTTCTCAACAATCTCTAGAAATGGGAAAAGGAATATGGGGAAAATTTTCCACATACTTCTTCAAATGTTTTGCTATTTTCACAAAAGCCTCTTACATGAAGATGTAATCTATCAATCTTTAATGCAATCCAACGAGTCACTCATGCTCAGATTATGCAATCACAATATTCGCACACATATCAATCAATCAAAATTAAAATGAGACAAAGTAAAGGGCTTTATCTTCATATGACTTGAAAAATTGAAAGAACAAAAAATTGTTTGAACTCACCGTGAGATTCTGCACCACGAAGAACAAATAACTAGATTAGGGTTCCAAGCACAAATCACGACCACGAAGAACCCACCAGAAAAAATGAATCACAGCCACAAGAAATCAAACGACTCAACAAGAGTAGGGTTTGAAACACGAAGATTAGGGTTTTGGAAATAGAGTTCTGTGTTGGAGAGACGAGAAACGTGAATAGACTCTAGAGTTCGAAAATAGAGTTTAAAGTAAAAAGACTTACTATGTCAGGTGAAATTAAAACTCACATAGTAAGTCAATTACTATGACGGTTCTAGACTGGACTGACATAATAAGTGTTAGGTGCGGAAATATATCAAGAAGGGGGAGGTTGAATTGATATAAGAATTTATTTCAAAGCTATTATGTTTCATAAATTTTCTGATGCAGTTCAGAGCAAAATAGTTGACTAATTACAATGAATTAGTGGATTAGTTCAACATACAGATATTAAAAGATGATGAAAGATGAGAAAGAAAACACCAGGAATTATACTGGTTCACTCTTTTTCAAGAGCTACATCTAGTTATTGATCTGTAACTCTAACAGATCTTTAATCACTAACAAATATGAAGTCTTTACAAAGAACCTTTTCTAAAGACTACAAGAAACACAAAGATCCAATTCTAAACCCTATAGAAATTGATCTTTAAACCCTGACTCACACAGAGTCTATGTGATCACCCCCAATCACAGAAACAGGGTTCGCAACCCCACTGAAAAATCTCAACACAGAGATCAAAAGAATACAGTAAAATGTGAAAACAAGACTCTCTTGAAAAACTGAAACTTTAAAAGAATTCTCTGCAGACTTTTCTTGATCCTTTCTACTCTGATCTTTGGCTATTCTTTCAGTATTCTCTCGTACTTTGAGTCTTCCTTGAGAGTTGTATTTATAGGCAAAGAGAAGAGCTTCAAGTCACGCTCTGCTGTTTTCTGCATAAAAGGAAACCTGGAACAAAATAGTTGACTAAACAGCAAAACAGTTAGCTATTTTCATTAAAATCAAATTCCTCATACATTAATGAAAATAGTCGACTAATATAGCAGAATTAGTTGACTAATTGACGATTAATAAAAATAGCAGGCTATTATATCACAATTAGCTAACTATTAACAAATAATCTAACATCTTTTCTAAGTTGCATAATCATCAATCATTCATCAAAGTTCCAACAACATCCTTAAACATCATCAAATCCAAAATCATCAACAAACTCCCCCTATTTGATGATGGTAACCTGCAAAACCTATTGAAAATCAAAGAGAATAGATGGAAGATTATCTCCCCCTTTGACATTAGCAAATAGGTGCAATTATAGCAGATATAAGCAGGTTATAATGTTCATAAGTGTTCATAAGTGCAAATTATATTACAGACCCAAATAATTGTTCAGAAATCAACAGCCTAAAAGCGAAAATATTAAATGGCATAAGCAGCAGAGATTAAGCTTTATCATCATCTTCATCATCCTCATCCTCATCATCATCTTCATCAGCAGCATCCTCTTCCATGGCAGCTGTGTTTGGTGCAGAGGTTCCTTCAAAGCTCTCCACTGAAACTTGAAGTTCAGAAAGTTGATGTTGGATAAGCTCAATTTCATAATCTATATTTGAGAACCTGGAAACCATGGTTTCATGGGTATTTCTCTTCATAGAAGCAAGAACATTCAGTCTAGAAATTAACATCCTTTCAAATTCAGACATTGGAATGCCTTGGTATGCAGGAGGTGCTGAATAGGGAACCATCTGGTATGTAGAAAAGTCTTGTTGATTCACTGATGAAGTGCCATCATTGATAGATGATCTTGGTGCAGAAGAGGAGGATCCAGCTTCAAAAATTCACTCATCATTGACCTTTGACAGACCCGTCTTCTTGAGATAGTAGTTGTCAAAGAGATGCTTATGACTGATGATTCTTGTGGTTTCTCCTTCTGTTGGAATGTTGAAGTGGTCCAGTATTTTTGAGATGAAGATGGCATAAGGGAGCTTGTGGTCATTAAGACGTTTGGCTTTGAACATATGCCCTTTGATAACATACACCTAGTTCACCTTGATGTTATTCTTCATGCAATGAATCAAGGCTAAGTCTTCTTCCATGAGCTGAGCATGATTACTCCCCCTGGGTATAAGCTGCCAAGCAATAATAAAAGCCAGTAATCTCTCATCATGTTTTATCTTACCCACATTGAACTTTTGGACAGCTTCATCTGCATTTCTCATGCAGGATTTAAATGCTGAGTCCTTGTTGAAGTCAGGTACAGATGAGATATTCCCTTTGCTTATCTTCACTTCTTCATTTTTCAGCCCAGCTATCCTTCTCCATAAGGAATTATCTATCCTTATTTCTCTTCCTCTTACTTGAGAGATCAGCACATTGTTCTCTGCTTTCAGGTTAGCATAAAATAGCTTAATTAAATCAAAGTAGAAGTTACCTTCCATTTCCAAAAACTGCCTTAGCCCTTGTGTTTGAAGAACATTCTTCACAAAAATCAGATTTTCATTGTTCAACCAGTTGAACTTCAGAATTTTTGGTATGAGGACCAACCAACTTCCTCTGTATCTTTGTCTCCAAAGATTCAATGATTTCATTGCCTCCTTCATGCTCCGATTCAGTTTCTTCTTTTGAATAACTTTCTGCAGCAAGCATTGGTGTAGGAAGCTTCACACGAACTTTGTATCTCTTGGGAAATTTCCAAACAGCTGGGTTGGAGGATCCAGCAGCTGATTTTGGAATCCTTATGGGTTGTGCTGGAGACCCAGAGGTGGAACCTCTGTTCGTGTTATGAGTTGTTCTTGCTGGTGGTTGTGCAATCTGTGTAGGCATACGATTTCTGGAAGATCTTCTAAGCCTTTGAAAAGCATTTGCTATGGGTGCATCAGAGTAATCATCGCTTTCAACTAGAAAATACTCATTAGTAGACATTTTAATGAGAAAATGCAGCAATAGAGTGATGCACAGATATGGTATTTGATATGCAGAAGAATTAGATTTATATAGAGAGATTGAGAAGCTTGGTCAAACGAATATTAACTGTGAATATTTTGAACAAATATGCACTCAATCACAGAAGCTCAAGGTCAGAAAATGCAGAAGGAATATGTTGAGAAATGGAAATTCAGTTTTGCAAAACCAATAAAGCAACATCACATGCATCTAAAACTGTTCCAGTTTTGAATAACAGTGGACCTATGTACGGATTGGTTTTTGACAGATTAGGTTTAGTTTGAATTGAAGGAATTAAACTGATTTGCTTGAAAAACCCAATTGAATTTAATTGTAGTAAATGAAATTAGTCAACTAGTCAAAGCAATTAATAGACTATTCTGATCGAAATAATAGCAATAGGCACATTTAATGAAATAAGTCAGTTATTTCATAGAAATTAACAGACTATTTTATGCAGCAGTATAGCATTTTTGTCAGTTAAGTGAAATAAGTCGACTATTTCAAAGAATTAGCAAACTAAATTCTGCAGCAGTATAATATTTTTGTCAGTTAAATGAAATAAGTCAACTATTTCATAGAATTAACAAACTGTTTAAGCTAATTGGTCATTAGTTGAAATGAAATCAATCCTACAATCTTTCTTTTCAATGTGATCTCTTATGAAATGGTGCCTAATTTCAATATGCTCAGTTCTAGAATGCTGAATGGGATTCTTAGTTAGATTAATTGCACTTGTATTATCACAAAGAATAGGAATATCAGAAAGATGTAAATCAAAATCACATAGCTGCTGTTTTAACCAGAGAATTTGAGCAGTGCAACTTCCAGCAACAATGTATTCAGCTTCAGCTGTAGATAATGCTACACAAGCTTGTTTCTTGCTGGTCCATGATATCAAGCAATTCACAAAGAGATGGCATGTTCCACTTGTGCTTTTTCTATCCAATTTGCAACCTGCAAAATCAGAATCAGTATAGCCAACTAAATTCAGTTCATTACCAGTGGAATACCATAGCCCAAGATTCACTGTTCCTTTGAGATACTTTAGAATTCGTTTTGCTGCAGTGAGATGTGATTCCTTTGGATTGGCTTGAAATCTTGCACATAGACACACAACAAACATTATGTAAGGTCTGCTAGCTGTTATGTACAACAAAGGACCAATCAATCCTCTGTACATAGTTGCATCAACTGATTTTCCTTTTTCATCCAAGTCAAGATAGCAACTTGAAGACATAGGAGTAGAAGCTTCTTTGCATCTTTCCATACTAAACTTCTTCAACAACTCATTGCAGTATTTTGTTTGATTAATGAATGTTCCATTATGCAGCTGTTTAACCTGCAATCCTAAGAAGAAATTTAACTCTCCCATCATGGACATCTCAAATTCTCCTTTCATAGAATCTACAAATTCTTGGCATAAAGATTGATTAGATGAACCAAAAATGATATCATCAACATAAATCTGCACTAATATGAGTTCATTATCAACTTTCTTAGTAAAAAGAGTTTTGTTAATAACTCTTGTGATATGAGGAAAGTTGTAAGTCTTTCATACCATTGTCTAGGTGCTTGTTTGAGACCATACAAAGCCTTTTTCAGTTTGTATACATGATTAGGAAGTTTAAAATCAACAAAACCAGGTGGCTGTTCAACATATACATCTTCATTAATGAAGCCATTTAGAAAAGCACTCTTGACATCCATTTGAAAAAGTTTGAAACCTTTAAGACAAGCAAAAGCAAGTAACAATCTAATAGCTTCTAATCTAGCTACAGGTGCATAGGTTTCATCAAAATCCATACCTTCTTCTTGGTTATAACCTTTAGCAACTAATCTAGCTTTGTTCCTAGTAATTACTCCATTTTCATCAAGCTTGTTCCTAAAAACCCATTTAGTTCCTATAACATTCATGTTGTTATTTCTAGGTACAAGAAACCAAACATCATTTCTGACAAACTGATTTAACTCATCATGCATAGCAGAAATCCAGTTGTTATCAAGCAAAGCATCATTTATGTTCTTAGGTTCAATTTGAGATACAAAAGCCATGTGATTGGAGAAATCATTTAAAGAATTTCGAGTTGTAACTCCCTTTTCAACGTTTCCAATGATGTTATCCAGTGACAGTCCTTTTTGAGTTGTCCAGGATTTGGATAAAGCATTGTCTGTTGCAGAGTAGTTGACTGTTCCAGAGTTATAGTCGACTATTTCAGTTCGTCTGTCAGCATCAGCAAATTTTTCTGCATAATCTTCATTCTTTTCTGATTTTTCAGACTTTTCATCATCTGAACTTGTAGGGGAATTACCTTTTCTCTCTTTTTGACATAAGAGCTCATCAAATACAACATGAATTGATTCTTCTACAGTCAAGCTCTTTTTGTTAAAAACACGATATGCTTTACTATGCATAGAATATCCTAAGAAAATACCATCATCAGCTTTTTCATCAAACTTACCTAAAAATGCTTTTCCATTGTTTAATATGAAACACCTGTAACCAAAAACTTTAAAGTAAGCAATGCTAGGAGTTCTTCCATTCAAAAGTTCATAAGGAGTCTTATTGAGAATAGGTCTTAACAATACTCTATTAAGCACATAGCAAGCTGTGGAAACTGCATCCGCCCAAAAGTACTTAGGAAGCTTAGATTCACTTAACATAGTTCTTGCACATTCTTGAAGTGTTCTATTCTTTCTTTCAACAACTCCATTTTGTTGTGGAGTTCTAGGAGCAGAAAAATTGTGAGATATGTCATGTTTTGAGCAAAACTTTTCAAAATGAATGTTTTGAAATTCAGTTCCATGATCACTTCTCAAAGAAACAATGTTAAGATCTTTTTCATTTAAAATAATCTTTGCAAATTTCTTAAATGCATGGAATGTTTCATCTTTGGAAGAAAGAAATAATGTCCAAGTGAATCTTGAAAAATCATCAACAATGACAAGAACATATGAATTATTACCAAGACTTACAGTTCTTGATGGACCAAATAGATCAAGATGCAATAGCTCAAGTGGTCTCCTTGTTGAGATTATGTTCTTTGACTCAAATAAGTTTCTTGATTGCTTTCCTTTTTGGCAATATGCACACACTTTGTCTTTCACGAATTTGACATTTGGAAGGCCTCTAACAAGACTTTTGCAACTGATTTTGTTTAATAACTACATGTTAATGTGTCCACATCTTTTATGCCAAAGCCAACCTTCATCTTCTTTGGTCAACAAGCATATATTCTTGAGATTTGAGGGCTCAATGTCCAGCATATATACATTGTTTGTTCTTCTTCCAATGTGCACAATATTTGCAGTTTTACAGTTGTATATAACACAAAATTCTGCATCAAAAGTGACCTTCATACCTTTGTCACATAGTTGACTAATACTTAGCAGATTGTGTTTCAATCCTTCAACAAAGAGTACATCCTTTATCTGTGAAGAAGAGCAGTTTCCTACATCTCCAGAACCTTTGATTTTACCCTTGCTATTATCTCCAAAAGTAACAGAACCAGCTTCATATGCCTTGAAATTTATCGGCTTTGATTTGTCACTGTCATATGTTTAGAGCAACCACTATCTAAATACCATAAAGCTCTCTTTGCTCTTTGATGATTTGGCTTGATGTTTCATCATTCGCAACAAGGCATAGATTGGCTTGATTTTTAGATTCAAAATCTGAAGTTGATGACTTGCTGGAATCACTTTCATCCCAGGCCATGTATGCTTTCTTCCCTTTCTTGAAGTGAGGAATACGTTTCTCTTTGTCTTTTCTTTCTTTTCTTTCTGGGCTTCTTTCTTTTCTTTGATTCAAGAGAGGACAATCCATCTTGACATGTCCTAGCTGCCCACAGTTAAAGCAAGAGAAATTAGAGGAATTGAAATCAGATTTTCTGGTGTACCTTTTCTGGTTTTCTTGAAATCTGTCTCTTGAGTTGTTCTTCCTCTTTAGAAACTTTCCAAACTTCTTAAGAAGCATTGAAAATTCTGTACTATCATTTTCGTCCTCTTCATCACTCTTTAAGCATTCCTTGGCTTTTAATGCAAGGCTCTTGTTCTTCTCATCAGAATTCTCTAGCTGATCAAGCCTGCTCAATTCTAGTTCATGTTCCCTCAGTTTCCCAAACAATGTAGTTGTATTCATGACAGATAAGTCCTTTGTTTCAATGATAGCAGTGACTTTTGGTTGCCAGCTTCTATTTAGGCACTTTAGAACCTTAATGTTGAGTTCTTCATCATCAAATTTCTTTCCCAGACCCAGCAGATGGTTCACAATATGTGTAAAGCGTTTCTGCACGTCTTGAATACTCTCTCCAAGTTGCATCCTAAATAATTCATATTCTTGGATGACAATGTGCTTTCTTGCTCTCTTAACCTCTGATGTACCTTCATGGGTAACTTGTAGAATATCCCACATTTCTTTTACTGTTGTGCATTGAGAGACCCTGAAAAACTCATCAAGATTTAAAGCAGATGTTAGAATGTTTTTGGCCTTACTGTCAAATTGAGCTTTTCTGTTTTCTGCATCAGTCCATGTTCCCCATGGCTTTTCAGTTAATTTTCCATCTTCAGCCTTCATTGTTGGAATGTAAAGACCATTGATCACAGCATCCCAAACGCCTCTATCTACAGATTCAAAGAATATCTTCATTCTTACTTTCCAAAAGGGATAGTCCGCTCCAACAAAGAGTGGAGGTCTGTTGGTAGATGCTCCTTCAGCAAAGGGTAGCTTATCACGCATCTTGGATCTTTCATGAATATCTTTCAATTACCTGCTCTTGATACCAATTGTTAGGTGCGGAAATATATCAAGAAGGGGGGGGGGGGGTTGAATTGATATAAGAATTTATTTCAAAGCTATTATGTTTCAGAAATTTTCTGATGCAGTTCAGAGCAAAATAGTTGACTATTTACCGTGAATTAGTCAATTAGTTCAACATACAAATATTAAAAGATGAGAAAGAAAACACCAGGAATTATACTGGTTCACTCTTTTTCAAGAGCTACATCCAGTTACTGATCTGTAACTCTAACAGATCCTTAATCACTAACAAATATCAAGTCTTTACAAAGAACCTTTTCTAAAGACTACAAGAAAAACAAAGATCCAATTCTAAACCCTATAGAAATTGATCTTTAAACCCTGACTCACACAGAGTCTATGTGATCACCCCAATAACAGAAACAGAGTTCGCAACCCCACTGAAAAATCTCAACACAGAGATCAAAAGAATACAGTAAAATGTGAAAACAAGACTCTCTTGAAAAACTGAAACTTTAAAAGAATTCTCTGTAGACTTTTCTTGATCCTTTCTACTCTAATCTTTGGCTATTCTTTCAGTATTCTCTCATACTTTGAGTCTTCCTTGAGAGTTGTATTTATAGGCAAAGAGAAGAGCTTCAAGTCATGCTCTGCTGTTTTCTGCATAAAAGGAAACCTGGAACGAAATAGTTAACTAAACAGCAAAACAGTTAGCTATTTTCATTAAATTCAAATTCCTGATACATTAATGAAAATAGTCGACTAATATAGCAGAATTAGTTGACTAATTGATGATTAATAAAAACAGCAGGCTATTATATCACAATTAGCTAACTATTAACAGATAATCTAACATCTTTTCTAAGCTGCATAATCATCAATCATTCATCAAAGTTCCAACAACATCCTTAAACATCATCAAATCCAAAATCATCAACAATAAATATTTACTATGTCTGTTTACATTAGAACTGACATAATAAATTTGAAGTATATTAAAAAATTGCCATCGCCCCACTTATTATAACAGCTGAACTACACCCGTCATAATAAGTCATCATTGATTCCAATTTCTACATTAGTGTGTACTCAATTCACCTATGGGATTCATGATTTAATATCTAATGAAAGACACCTAAAACATAAACATTAAAAGTGACAAAACCCACTATAAATGGCTAGTACAATTTGTGCAAACCCAATGGGATCAATGAGCAAAGATTTCAAGCAAATCTAGAGGCAAATTATCAAGAGACATGTGTTAATGCAACTAGTTTTTTATACTTCCTTTCTTTTTTATTTTCTTCAAACTTTATTTTTTTTTCCAACACACACATGCCCTGGGTTTTCTGAGATTTTACAGCCCCCTATGATTTTGTTTCTTGAATTCAATTACCCAAAGAAAAATCCATAAGAAATGAATCTACAACACTTGCACCTAGTGTTTGTGAGTCTCAAATCAACCTCTAAACATGTTTCTTTTAAGAAATTATTTCAAGAGAGATTAGAACACTTTTAGACTCTAGAAAAATCAAGAACTCAAAGAATAAAGTACTATATACCCAAAATCAACCAAGCATCAACATCATATCCATTTTTCCAAGAAGATTTTTAGCCAATTTTCAAGACATGGATATAATGGCTAGATCAAAGGATTAAACAATGAAAAAAAATGAAAAATATGTTGTAAACATCATGTATAACATTTGGCCAGATCATGAACACAAAGATTCACACCCAACAAAAATGGGTTTCATACCCATTCATGAAGAACACTTACTACAAAATGTGAAGAAGATCCCCTTTGAATGGGTTGATCTTCCTTGCTCTAGTAACCACAAGATACAATCCTTGGAAGGATGGATGGATCTTGATCAACCCAAGGAGATGAAGGAGACAAAATCCTCCATGGATGAAAATATTAGAGTTGCGAAAGCATGTAAAACCATGGAGATTTCATTCAAAACAACAAAGTAAAACAAGAAAAAGTAACCAATTGAAAAAGAAAATGGATTGAGATAAGAAATGGGAAGAACACACCACCTTGAATGGAAGAACTCAAGGATAAGTGCAAGAGGATTCACCACTTGAGAAAGCTTCTCAAGATAAGAACCACAACAAGAGAAAAACACCATTGGAAAGACTTTCAAATAATAACTCACAAAGAGACAATTTCATTCAATATTCAAAATTGAATTTTACAATGAGGCAAGCTCCCCTTTTATAGGCCAAGTGGACTTCCAAGAAGAGTGCCAAGAGTTAATCAAAGTTAATTCCTAATTCTAGAGTTAACTCTTCTTAATCATGATTAGTACAACTAATACCACAAAATTAGGAGAAGTCACACGGAGTTCCTTGAATTTAGGAAAAGTAATGATTACATTTGACCCTTATGTTGATTTAATTCAAGAATGAGTGCATATTTACTTAGAAGGTTTGTTGAAGAATTAAATCCAAAATGAATCTTGAATATTAGTGTTTTGATGATGAAGATATAGAGAATATTGCAAAATTAAAGACTTGATTTTATCTAAAAAAGGAAGATTCCATCATGGATATTAAATGCAAAACAAATATTTAATCATGGAGATTTAAAGTTATCAAGGACAAAAATCTAGAAGATTTGCTCAGCCTCTTAAGGATAATGTTTAGAAGTTTCAATTTTAGGTGTTGGATAAAAAAGCAAGTCATACTTTCCCTCTAAGACCATTTCAATTTTGAGAGCAAGTCATATTTTCGCAAAAAGTATTTTATACGCTTTTAATCTATTAGAAATCGTAATAGAATTGATTATATTTGAATTAATTTAGGTTAATGAATAAAATAATTTATTAAGTGTTTTTTATAATCGATTATATCTTTTTGGGTTTTTATATAATAGATTATTTCTTAATCTAATCAATTATTTCAGGAAAAATATGTTTTTTCAAATCTTCTTTGGAATAATCGATTATGACTTTTATACAATCGATTAAATACGACGTTTTTGTGAATTAAAAGCTGAATCAACCTAAGAATGGAAACTTTAAGTTGATTTCGAATTATAAATTGAAAGGTAAGGTATTAAGTTGTAATACATCTGATCAAACACAAAAATATAGTGCTCTTGCGCTCAAATATTTTCAAAGTTGCTTTCTTACTCTCTTAAGGTTGATCTTAGTTGTTGGAAGTGGTGATTGTATTGTGCTTAAACTTTCGTATCCATCACACATCAAGTGAATCCTTTCTTGGTTTTTGATTGTTGTAAATTCATTCCTTGCATCAGTTCTAAAGGGAGATGTTTGTTCATCTCTTGTGTGTCAAGAGAGTTGGGATCATCCTTAGTGTATCTAAGGAGGTTTTGTCATCCTTAATGTGTCTAAGGAGGTTTTTTCATCCTTACTGTGTCTAAAGAGATATGTTCATCCTTAGTGTGTCTAAGGAGGTGTTTCTGTTTATCTTTATTTGTTTTTACTTGCTGTCACTAGATTAGTGTTTGTAATTTCATTTAAAGATAGTGTGGTATATCATCACGCGTTGTGGTGATCGGGCACTAGATGTAGGATTGGCTAAATCCGAACCAGTATAATTATTTGTGTTCATTCTCTCTTTCCCTCTCTCGTTATTTTATTATATTCAGATCATATTAACAATTGCTATCCCGATTGCTTTTATCAAAGATTAAGGAAAATCTAAATCTTGAAATTGGAATTGAGATTAAAATTTGGAAAGTTATTTTAAACTAGAAAAAGTTTTTGAAAATCCAATTCACCCCCCTCTTGGATTTTGCATTGATTTTGCATTGTCATTAAAAGGGACATTTAAGAGTGTTAAGGATGACCTTTCAAGCTTTCAAAAGCCACTCTCCAAAAGACTCTATATGTGCCCCATGTGCAAGTTTTAGGAGAAGTGGCTCTTCAAACCTCCAAAGATCACCTTAAACAAGAACATTCCTATTTTTTTAACTCTAAGAAATCTTGGACTTTATTTTTCTTGAAATATTCATAGTGATCATGAGTCCCTTAAACATTTGAAAAGCCAAAACAAGCTTAACAAAAGGCATGCTAAATGGGTGGAGTATATTGAACAATTCCCATATGTGATCAAACACAAGCAAGGCAAAGTTAACATTGTGGTGGATGCTTTGTCCCGAAGACACACCGTGCTTGTCACTTTGAAAACTAAATTTTTGGGTTTTGATCACATTAAGGAGTTGTATCAACAAGATGTTGACTTCTCTTCTATTTATCAAGATTGTTCAAAAGGTTCCCATCATGGTTTCTTTATACATGAAGGCTTTCTTTTTAGAGAGTAAACCTTGTGCATACCTAAGGGGTCCTTGAGAATTAGTCTTGTGAAGGAGTCCCATGAAGGAGGATTAATGGGGAATTTTGGGGTTACTAAGACTTTGGGAATTTTGAAAGAGAATTTCTTCTGGCCACACATGAAGAAAGATGTTGCAAAATTTTGTGAAAAATGTAATGTGTGCAATAATGGCCAAATCCAAAGTCTTAACTCATGGTCTTTATACTCCCCTTTCGATTTCTAACATTCCTTGGGAAGATATTGTTGGAATAAATGGCTGAGTTTAAGAGGGGGGGTGAATTAAACTTTCAAAGATTTTTGAAACCCAATGCCCAATTATGAAAAACCAGATTCGAATTGAAGATTTAAACCAGTTTTTATAGGTTCTTGAAATGCTCTTAATCAATTGATCATATACCAAATTCAATTTCAATTTCAATTCAAACTTCAATTACCGAATGGAAAGAGTAAAAGGGAAGAAGAACAACACAGCAGATTTATACTGGTTCACCTTTCAACAAAGGCTACATCCAGTTTCCTAAACAAACAAATTCAATCAATTCACTAAAAACCAGTTTTTACATGAACACTACATGCAAAACCGAAACCAGAAAGCTGCACCAAGTCTTGAACCCTACAAGACTTCTAAACACCTGTAAAACCCTATTACAAGATCTCTTAATCACCCTGATTAAGATACAAACACGCAGCTAACCAACACACACAAAAAGATTGAATAAACCTGGAGTTCTTCAATGCAGAAACGAAAAACAGAGCACCAACAAGAACAAAAAAACAGAGCATGCACTTCTTGATTTGATTCGCACTCAATTGAATCTTGATCGTCTTGGAGTGATTAGCAAAATGTTTTAGAGTGTAATAGGAACGTTCTTGCCCAATGGGTTCTTTTGAAAATGTTTCGTCACTTAGTTCTTTGAGTTTCAAGATATATATAGAAAACTGTTAAAACTGATTCTACAGGAAATAGTCGGTTGAAATCGCGTTTTAGCCGGTTGTTTTCATTAAAAACAATTTTCCAGTGAGCACCCTTTTCTCGGAACTTGAAATCGATCGATTGAAATCTCGCTTTAACTAGCTATTCCGAAAACTGGAATTCCTTAACAAAGCTACCAGGATTTTAACTGGTTTAAATTTCGAAAACAGTCAGCTGAAATTTCCCAAATATAAAGCTTTGAAAAACGAAGAACAGTTTAACTAGTTGAAATCAGATTTTTTAACTAGTTAAAAACAGTTAAACCTTTGAAATCATTTTAAAACCTTTTTAAAACATTTCAAAACATTTTAAACTCCAAGACTAAGACCAAGATAGATTGAAATGCATCTTACCACACAACCTAAGACTCTCTAATCCTAAGATAAATTCTTCATTCTTCAAGCACCAACATCTTCATCATTAAAGGTGGTTGGAGACATCAAATCCACTTGAAACCAAGTCTTCAAGTCCAACAAACTCCCCCTATTTGATGATGACAACCACTTGATGCATTCATTGTCTTTGAAGAATGTAGGAGTCCTGCAAAACAAAAATTCGAAAAATACAGCAGCAGAAATACAGCATACAGCAACAGAAATACAGCATACAGCAGCAGAAATACATATACAGTAAATACAGCAGCAATATACAGCAGAACAACAACAGTGCAGCAGAAAATAGCAGCAGCAGTATTCTTCTTCAGATTCGCAGCAGTAGATTCAGATTCTCCCCCTTTCACTTGCACTTGCTCTTCATGTGCCTTCAAATGCATTCAATTCTTTCTCCTCCTTTGGAATCATCAAATAGCACCAGAAAAATAACATAGCATATGCAGTAAAATAAGATTGTCCAACATACATGGGCATTATAACCCAATTAGAAACAGCAGCAACAACTAACTAACAGCACATGAACAAAACAAAATTTAAAAGAAAAGGCAAGCAGCAGCAGCTTGAGCTCCAACAGCAGAAACTTCAGCAGCATAGATCAGTCATTATCTTCTCCACTATCATCACCAGGAGAAGCATAAGAACCCATATTTATTTGTGCAAGTTGGGCATGTAAATCTTCAATGCTTTGATCAATGCGCCCAAACCTATTCATGCAGTAGTTGTGATGATATTGTTGATGAGATTGGATCGAATCAAACCTTTGTAAAACTGTTTGTTCAAACAATGAAAGTGGAGGACCACGGTCAACCTGGAGGAACATAAGGTACAATATCTCCCATCATGGAGTAGCCTTCGCACTGGGTTCGAATTTCCAGCTTCATCGGCTTCAGCTCCAAAGCACTGCAGAAGTTCCAAGAAGCATTTGGCCCTGCATTGACAGCTTCCTGTGCAGCAGTCCAAGCTCCATTGCTTTTGGTAAAGCCAAACTTAAAGAGAAAGCCATTGTCCAGCTGATGGGTTCGCCCTATGCTGATTTTCTGTTCACCTCTAATGTCCACACCAAAATACTCAAGGAATTTGGAAATTATCACAAGCATATGGAAGACGATAATCAGGCAGCCTTTTGGACTTCATCATGTGATCTTTGATGATATGAATCCAGTTAGTTCTCACAGATTTCATCAAACAAAAAATTAGAAGAAGATCACCTTCATTCAATGTAGCATGATTGCTTCCCCTTGGAGTGATCATCCATGTGATGATAAATGTAAGCACCCTTGCTGTCAAGGTAAGTCCACCAACCTGAAATCCACGAACAGATCCTTGAGGATTCCTCAAACACTCTTTGTACGTCTGCACCTTGTTAAAGTCTTCCAAGGAACCACACAAACCCCTGCTAACCACAATGCCGTCAGTTTTGAAGCCCCCTACTCTTTTCCAAAAAGAATTGTTTATGATCATTTATGTTCCTTTCACTTTGGAAGTTAAAACAGATCCATCATGTTTGAGATTTGTGTAAAATACTTTCACCAAATCTGGGTATATGAACCCATTTAATTCCAGAAATTGCTGCAGATCCTGATGTTGAATCATGGCTATAATATCAGTCAGTCCTTCATCTTCCAGCCACTGAAAACTGAGCACTTTGGGTGAGTTTACAGCCTTCCTACTGATATGGGATTGAAACTTCTCAATCCTCTCTTCATCACCTTCGAACCAAGCTTCTATAGACCCATGTCTATAAGTATGAGTTGCTGGAATTTCTGGTTCCTTATTTTTGGATGACCCAGCCTTTTTTGATCTCTTCCTTGGGTTGCTTGAAGATGCCATTTCAGAAAAGATAAAGTGCAGAGAAATAGAGTATAGAGAATGGATTATGCAGAATTTTACACGGTCAAGGTGAATAACAGTGAAGTAATGCACAGCACATGTATTTAACATATCAGATTTTCAATTTTTTAACAAATTAATGCTTTATTCAGTCAAAGAAGGAATCAAATGCATTCAGTTGGAATATATGGGACAGAGATATGCAGCAGGCACAGTCTTGACCAAAGAATTCAGTTGGTTGAATGAAATTCGTATTTGGAGAGAGAAACCAGCTAAAAAGTAAAGCAAAGGAACTACAAGACAAAACAGCAGTCAAGATTCTTTGAACCAGCTTTATCTATCATGTTTAAATGCACAATTCTCAATTAATCAACTTAAATGCACCAATTAAATGTGAATCAATGCAGTTTAACAGAAAATTCGTTCAAATTTTAAGCTTTGCATGGTGACAGGCAATTTCAGTCAGTTGATTTATGAAAAACAGCTGATTAAAACAGAAATCCTGATACTGATTTAATGCAGATAAATGATTTTAACTGACTGAATCGACAGATTAACTGGCTAAAATAGAGACAGATATTACTGCACATCCACTGCAGCCCCAAATTATGCAAAACAACTGATTAAAAGCCCGAAACAACTAACTAAAATCCTGAATAACATTGCAGATTACACTTATAACATCCAATATGCAAATTTAACTGCAATCAATCAAGAATTATGCAGATTTAAGCATTCAAACACATAAACACAGCATGATTAACAGCAGAAATGAATCATATACAGGAATTACATCACATTTGAAACATCAAGGACACCCAACTCATTTCTTAATTGGAAAAACCTATCTTTTGGGAGTGGTTTGGTAAATATATCAGCAAGTTGGTTATTAGAGTCAACAAATTCAATTATGCAATCACCTTTTTGAACATGATCCCTAATGAAATGGTGCCTTATTTCTATATGTTTCGTTCTAGAGTGAAAATAGGATTTTTTGTTAAGTTGATAGCACTTGTATTGTCACACCTAATAGGAATGTGATCTAGTTTCAAACCATAATCAAAAAGCTGTTGTTTTAACCAAAGAGTTTGAGCACAACAGCTCCCAGCTGCAACATACTCAGCTTCAGCAGTAGACAAAGCCACACTAGCTTGCTTTTTGCTATGCCATGATACTAGACTACTTCCTAGTAGATGACAAGTTCCACTAGTGCTTTTTCTATCAAGTATACATCCAGCAAAGTCTGCATCCGAATAGCCCACTAGATTAAAAGAAGCACCTTTAGGATACCACAAACCAACATTAATAGTTCCTTTTAGATATTTCAAAATTCTTTTGGCAATTGCGAAATGTGATTCTTTGGGATTAGATTGAAACCTAGCACACATGCATACACTAAACATTATATCTGGCCTACTAGCAGTTAGATATAATAGTGAACCAATCAAACCTCTATACTTAGTGGAATCAAAAGGTTTACCACTTTCATCCGCATCAAGATAGCTGCTGGTAGCCATGGGTGTGCTTGATTCTTTGCAACTGTCCATCTCATATTTCTTTAATGACTCTTTGCAATATTTTGACTAATTGAGGAATGTTCCATGATCTAATTGCTTGACTTGTAAGCCTAAGAAGAAGTTTAGATCACCCATCATTGACATTTCAAACTCCCCTGCATAGCTGCAACAAATTCTTCACAAAGCTTCTCATTAGTGGATCCAAAGATTATATCATCCACATAAACCTGCACCAGTATAATGCTGTCCAAAGACTTTCTAATGAACAAAGTTTTATCAACTTGGCCCCTTTCAAAGTTTTGAGATAAGAAAGTTACTTAACCTTTCATACCATTGTCTTGGAGCTTGCTTGAGTCCATAAAGAGCCTTTTTGAACTTATATACATGGTTAGGCAATTTGTGATCAACAAATCCAGATGGTTGTGAAACATAAATTTCTTCATTTATATATCCATTCAAAAATGCACTTTTCACATCCATTTGATGAAGTTTGAATCCAATCATGCATGAGAAAGCAAGTAATAACCTAACAGCTTCTAACCTAGCAACAGGAGCATATGTTTCCTCATAATCTATTCCTTCCTCTTGGTTATACCCTTTAGCTACAAGCCTAGCCTTGTTTCTAGTTATTACTCCTTGATCATTCATTTTATTTTTAAACACCCACTTTGTGCCAATTATATTCATATTAGGTGTGCAAGGGACTAGTTCCCAAACCTCATTCCTTTTAAATTGGTTCAGTTCATCTTGCATTGCCAAAATCCAGTTTTCATCCAATAAAGCATCATCAACACATTTAGGTTCAACTTGGGAAACAAATGCAGCAGTTAAACATGTATCATGAATAGACCTTCTTGTAGAAACACCTCTTTGAACATCTCCTATCACATTTCCAATGGACAGATTGCGAGGCACCCTCCATTCTTTAGGTAGATCATTTTCTGCAGAATTTAATTCTGGTGCCAGGATTTCAGTCAGTTCTTTCTGATTTTCACCAGCTGAAATTCCACCTGCAGCAGCTTTTTCAGTTTCTACATGTCCAGTTGATACACCTTCAATTAAGTTCTCTTCACCTGCACCTGCACCACTCACTGCACCTTCATTTTGCACATTAGTCTCATAAAAAACAACATGTATTGATTCCTCAATGATAGCTAATCTCTTGTTGAAGATCCTATATGCTTTGCTATGTAAAGAATAGCCTAAAAACAATGCATCATCAGCTTTAGCATCAAATTTGCCAAGTTTTTCTTTGCCATTATTTAATACAAAACACTTGCAGCCAAACACTCTAAGATGTGCTATGTTGGGTTTTCTCCCTTTGTACAATTCATAAGGGGTTTTCTTCAAAATAGGTCTTATCAAAACCCTATTTATTATGTAACATGCAGTATTTACTGCATCCGCCCAAAAATATTTAGGGATGTTTGATTCATTAAGCATTGTCCTAGCTAGTTCCTCAAGTGATCTATTTTTCCTCTCAACAACACCATTTTGTTGAGGAGTCCTAGGTGCTGAAAAGTTATGCTTAATCCCATATTTTTCACAAAAATGATTGAACTTTTCATTTTCAAATTCCCCTCCATGATCACTTCTAAGAGCACTTATGCTGCAGCTGTTTTCATTTTGTAAAACCTTGGCAAGTTTCTTAAAAGCATGAAATGCATCACTTTTATTTTTCAAAAACAAAGTCCAAGTAAACCTAGAATAGTCATCAACAATAACCAAAGCATAATAGTTTCCACCAATACTCATTGTTCTAGATGGACCAAACAAATCTAAATGCAGCAAATCCAAAGGTTTTGTTGTTGACACATAATTTTTCAGATTAAAAGAAACTTTGGTTTGTTTACCCTTTTGGCATGCATGACAGATTTTATCTTTCTCAAATTTCAGTTTAGGTAATCCTAAAACAAGTTCTTTTGAAAACAGTTTTTCCAAATGGTTCATGTTAATATGTGCAGCTCTCCTATGCCAAAGCCATGAACTATCTTCCTTAGACATGAGACATGTAAAATTAGTTGCACACATATGATCAAGATCAAGCATATAAATGTTTTCAATTCTCTTGCCTAACATGCAGATTTTATCATAATTTTTCTCAAGGATCTTGCAATGATTTGATTTAAAAGTGATTCTAAAACCTTTATCACATAGCTGGCTAATACTAAGAAGATTATGCTTCAAACCTTCAACATATAACACGTTTTCAATGAGGATTGAAGAAATGTTACCAACATCACCACTTCCAAGAATTTTCCCTTTATTATTATCTCCATATGTGACAAAACCTCCATTTTTCAAGGTGAGTTTGACAAACTTCCTTTTGTCACCACACATGTGCCTTGAACAGCCACTGTCTAGATACCACAATGATTCCTTGGCCTTCAAGAACACCTGCAAAACACAATCAATGGAGAGAATTTGGTACCCACATCAATTTGGGTCCAACAAAGTTAATAACCTTTCTACCACATTTTGGCTTCCAAATAAATTGACCACTAGGAACACCAAATTTTCTGATTTTGCATGATTTTGAAGTATGTCCCTTGTTCATACAATAGAAGCAAGTAATGGATGAAGTGCTGGACGGTTTTCTATGTGAAAAGAAATTTCTATAAGGTTGTTGTTTCTTTTGAAAACCATTTTTAAATCCAAGTCCAGCTTTATTCGTTACACAATTTTTAAATTCTAAAAGTGTGTCCAAGTTGGCTCTTCCCATGGTGAATTTAGCTAGAGATTTGTTCAAATACTCAATTTGATTTTCTAAAGTTCTCGCAGCTTGTGCAGATTTTTCCAACGATGTTCATCATTGCAACTTGAAACCTTGTAAATCATTTCCAGATTTTCAAAATCAGTTTTTGAATTTTCCAGCTCTTTCTCTAGCTCTTTCACCTTGTTCTCTAGCCAATTGTTCATACCTTTAAGCCTATTGTTAGAACAAGCAACCTTATTAGCCTCTTCATGCAATTCCAGAAAATTTTGCAGCAGCTGATCATAAGGAAGACCATTTTGAGAAGTGGAGGAACTTACACTACTTGTTGTATCACAATCAGCCATAAGACAAAGATTGGCTCTTTCATCATCACTTGAAGAATCACTAGAGGATATATCATTCTCATCCCATGCTATGTAAGCCTTCTTGGTTTTGAATGATCTTTCATGCTTCTTTTCTCCATTTCTCTCTTTGTTTTGTGAGGAAGGACATTCAGCCTTAATATGTCCCTGTTTTCCACAACCAAAACAAGTAAAGTTAGAAGAAGCTAAATCAGATTTTTTATTATACCTCTTGTTCTTGTAGTCTTTGTTCTTGTATTTCAAGAACTTGTTGAACTTTCTAACTAAGAGGTTCAGATTTTCTGCATCACTTCCTCCATGTCCTTCATCCTCACTATTCTCCTCTTTGTGAACCAAAGTCTTCAAGGCAAGCCCTTTCTTTTTCTTGTCATTGTCTTCTTGTTCAGCAAGTCTATTCAACTCAAGCTCATGTTCCCTTAGCTTTCCAAAAAGTGCAGCAACACTCATTGTTGACAAGTCCTTGATTCAGAAATTGCCGTAACTTTGGGTTGCCAACTTCGATCCAAACATTTCAAGCACTTTGATGTTCAGCTCCTCTTTCTCAAACACTTTTCCAAGGCCGATCGATGGTTTATAATGTGTGTAAACCTCTTTTGCACATCTCGAAACAGCTTCTCCAGGAAGCATTCTCGAACATCTCATACTCTTGGATTAAAGTATGCTTTCTTGCTCTTTTAACATCACTGTTCCTTCATGAGTAACCTCCAACACTTCCCACATCTCTTTAGCATTGGAACACCGTGAAACACGAAAGAATTCATCAAGATTAAGTGCAGATGTAATGATGTTCTTTGCTTTACAATCATATTGCACTTTCTTTTGTTCATCAAGATTTAAACTTTCCCATGGTTTCTCTTCTTTAGGGATATACTGGTCCATTGACTATAGCATTCCAAATCCCTATATCAATTGATTCAATGAAAATCTTCATTCTCACTTTCCAAAATGGATAGTTTACCCCGTAAAACATAGGTGGCCTGTTTATAGAAGCACCCTCCGCAAAAGGCAATTTTCCTTCACCATGTTTGAAATTTTTCGTAAAACTTGAATATTTTTCAAGAACCAGCTCTTGATACCAATTGTTGGAATAAATGGCTGAGTTTAAGAGGGGGGGTGAATTAAACTTTCAAAGATTTTCAAAACCCAATGCCCAATTATGAAAAACCAGATTCGAATTGAAGATTTAAACCAGCTTTTATAGGTTCTTGAAATGCTCTTAATCAATTGATCATATACCAAATTCAATTTCAATTCAAACTTCAATTACCGAATGGAAAGAGTTAAAGGGAAGAAGAACAACACAGCAGATTTATACTCGGTTCACCTTTCAACAAAGGCTACATCCAGCTTCCTAAACAAACAAATTCAATCAATTCACTAAAACCAGCTTTTACATGAACACTACATGCAAAACCGAAACCGTAAAGCCGCACCAAGTCTTGAACCCTACAAGACTTCTAAACACCTGTAAAACCCTATTACAAGATCTCTTAATCACCCCGATTAAGATACAAACACGCAGCCTAACCAACACACACAAAAAGATTGAATAAACCTCGGAGTTCTTCAATGCGTAAACGAAAAACAGAGCACCAACAAGAACGAAAAACAGAGCATGCACTTCTTGATTTGATTCGCACTCAATTGAATCTTGATCGCCTTGGAGTGATTAGCAAAATGTTTTAGAGTGTAATAGGAACGTTCTTGCCCAATGGGTTCTTTAGAAAATGTTTCGTCACTTAGTTCTTTGAGTTTCAAGATATATATAGAAAACTCGTTAAAACCGATTCTCGCAGAAATAGTCGGTTGAAATCGCGTTTTAGCCGGTTGTTTTCATTAAAACCAATTTTCCAATGAGCACCCTTTTACTGGAACTTGAAATCAGTCAGTTGAAATCTCGTTTTAACTAGCTATTCCAGAAAACTGGAATTCCTTAACAAAGCTACCAGGATTTTAACTGGTTTAAATTTCGAAAACAGTCAGCTGAAATTTCCCAAATACAAAGCTTTGAAAAACGAAGAACAGTTTAACTAGTTGAAATCAGATTTTTTAACTAGTTAAAAACAGTTAAACCTTTGAAATCATTTTAAAACCTTTTTAAAACATTTCAAAACATTTTAAACTCCAAGACTAAGACCAAGATAGATTGAAATGCATCTTACCACACAACCTAAGACTCTCTAATCCTAAGATAAATTCTTCATTCTTCAAGCACCAACATCTTCATCATTAAAGGTGGTTGGAGACATCAAATCCACTTGAAACCAAGTCTTCAAGTCCAACAGATATTTCTATGGATTTTGTGCTTGGATTACCGAGATAAAGGAATGGGCATGATTCTATCTTTGTGATAGTAGACTATTTTTCTAAAATGGATCATTTCATACCCTGCCACAAAGTTGACGATGCATGTCTTATTGCTAATCTATTTTTTAAAGAAGTGGTTAGATTACATGGGCTTCTTAGAAGCATAGTATCTTACCGAGACACAAAGTTCCTTATTCACTTTTGGAGGACCTTGTGGAGCAAACTTGGAACTTAACCTCTTTTCTCTACTACTTGCCACCCACAAACTGATGGTCAAACAGAAGTGGTTAATAGAACTTTATCTCAACTTCTTAGATGCATGATTTCCTAAAATTTCAAAAGAGTGCAAAACGTACACATTCCTCATATTGAGTTTGCATATAATAGAGTAGTTCATTATACAACTTCTCACTCTTATTTTGAGGTTGCATATGAGTTTAATCCTTTGACCCCTCTTGGCTTATTTTCACTTCCTACTACAAAAGAGATGGTGTACAAGGATGCTAGTCAACGAGCCAAATTCATAAAATATTTACACGCCATGATTAAAAATGAGATAGAAAGGAAGATGGATAAGGTTGCGAAACAAGTGAATAAAGGAAGGAAGGAGTTTATCTTCCAACTTGGAGACTGGGTTTGGGTTCATTTGAGGAAAGATAGGTTTCCAAACCAAAGAAAATCCAAACTCCAACCTGGGGCGGATAGACCTTTTCAAGTTTTGAGAATAATAAATAACAATGTTTATCAGTTAGATCTTCTAGATACGTGAGTCATAGCTTTAATGTTTATGATCTATCTTTTTGTGATATAAGGTTTTTGAATTCCTGGATGAATTCCCCCCTAGACGGGGATAATGATATGATCCAAAATGAAGAAGGAACTAATGAAGGTAGAGAAGAAGAACCTCAAGGATTTAATACAAGAAGCATGGCCAAGAAAAATAAAATTGAAAAAATTAAGAAGAAATTTGAAGGAAGACTAACAAGAGGAAAACTTCAAGCTTTAGAAAAGGATATCCAAAAGGAATTAAATGCATGAAGAATATTCCAAAAAAAATAAAGTCGAAGATTCCTCAGAGTTAAAAAAAATAGAAGTATTTTTTTTGAAGGTGACCTTTGGAGGTTTGAAGAGCCACTTCTCCTAAAACTTGCACATGGGGCGCATATGGAGTCTTTTGGAGAGTGACTCTTGAAAGCTTCAAAGGTCATCCTTATCACATAGACGTCACTTTCATTGGCCTTCGGAACTCTTTTAAACTTTCACACATGTAAGGGTCAAGTGTACTCATTACTTTTTCTAAATACAAGGAACTCCCATGTAACATCTCCTAATTTTGTGGGATTAGTTGTACTAATTAAGATTAAGGAGAATTAACTCTAGATTTAGGAATTAACTTTGATTAACTCTAGGCACTCCTCTTAGATGTCCACTTGGCTTATAATAGGGGAGTTTGCCTCATTGTAAAAATCACTGTTGAATGAAATTGTCTCTTTGTAAAAATCAACTTGCCATAAATGTCATTAAATGCATTGAGAATGATCCGTTCTAGGATAAGAACAACCCGTTCTTAACATGCATTTAATGCATTGAGAACGACGTTCTGTGTTGAGAACGGGTCGTTTTACTTATACAAAAGACCCCTTTTTTTTTACATCATTTCCCTAAATTCTACCCAAACTCCTTCATGAGCTCATCAAGATTCTTCAAAGACAAGACACTGTTATACAATTTTATCTTTTTTAGTCATCTCTTCTTCGTACTATGTAGCTCGAACAAAAACATGTGTTTATAGTGATGATTTGCATGTATTTAACTCCTTGAGTTAATAAATGCTAGATCATCTTATAAGTAAGAAAAGTTTGTATTTATATCCTCTCTTTTGAGTGTTTTTGCAATCTTTCAACATCTTTAATTGTTTAGTAAAAAATTATTGTAATAAAATATTCATTTAAAATCATATTTTAATATTAAAAATGTTCATATTCTTTATCATAAATGGGATAATTAAACGTGACTTTGTGTATGTATTATAAATAATCAATAATACTTGTATAATTAATTTAATACTAATGAAATGTTTTAAACGAAAATTAAAAACAATACACGTTTTTTTTATCCTTTATAAGTTTTGGAAAACCTTTCAAAAGTTGTTTCAAGCTATTATCAACATCTTGGGTAAAAGTTTAGAAGTGTTTTCAAGCCTATTCAACCCTACATAAGTAGATTAGAGACTTGAGAACTTTGATAGAATTGCATTTTATGATAGAAAATTTCATTTTATCATCAATAATCTATGATAATTATAATTTATGAGCGTAATTCAAGAAGCTTAATTACATCTGTTATGAACTCAGACCTTGATTGTAAAAGCGTGACCTTATATCACGATGTGGGTATATCATCCTGTCAAGTACTACCAATATGATATCTTTTCCTTTTGCTTTAGATAAACTAACAATTGAATCATGGATATATCTGACTAAACTTGTATGTGATCAAATTTGATACTTGATTCTTTCGGTAAACAATTACAAGGGGATTGGTTGTTAAATAGTAAAAAAAAATGAGTAATAACTCCTTTTCTTATTTATTTTTGAATTAACGGATAACTTTACTTTATTATTGATCATTTTAAAAAAAAAATTCCAAAAAAATTGGTTATAATTTAACATATGAATAAATTCAAATAATTTACATTAAACTATAAGTTTTGAATATTTTTTATGACTTATGTTTTAGTTATATTGACCCATAAACTAGAATACTAGAATTTTATATTTTTATTTAATTTAATAGTTTTATTTATAATTAATCTCTTACTTCTTTTAAATATTTTTTTTGAATTCTTTATTTTCATTTATATTATTTATTATTTTTTTATTTTGATAAAATTTAATTAAATTACTGAAATATAAGATTATTTGTTTATTTATTCATTATTTGATTATTTTATTAGTTTTTTCCTTTAATAAAATTAAGCTAAAACATTAGAATATAAAATTATATATTTAGTTTTTATGTTATTTTTTATTATGTTTAACTATTGTTGAAATTTTCTATAATTATACAAATTAAATGTTTAATTTTTTAATAATAAAATATGATTAAAATAATTTAAAATCTTAAATGAGAAATGAGATTATGTATCTATATCGAAATTCTATCTATCAAGATAATTTGGATCAATATTGCAATGCTAGAGTCCCACCAAGGTTGCTCATTTGTAGTTGAATGGTGAGACATGGTTGAAAACTTTGATGCTATTCAAATTAGAACTGGACTCGTAATAGAGGAAAATACACTAATTAATAAAAAATATTGCATGTACTATTTGATAGCTCTTACTTTGATGAAGGTGATGCAAAAGTCTAAAATTTAACCATGAATAATGTTTATATGGTACAATATTTTCAAATTAGAAAAGAGGTTGGAAGAATCATCTCCTGTTCCATATCTAGGACACCAAACTTCGAAATACAGTTCAAAACCGAACACTCCTAAATGATCAAATTGTCCTTAAATATTTTTTAAACTTCAAATTCTCTCTAACACTAGACATACTATTATGTATATTTTACTAATGTATGTCTAGGGTTGTACCACATACTAACCAATCAATCACATTTAGATAGAGATGCACTCCTTGGTATAACAAAGACTAATACTATTCAATTCAACATTTTATTCATTGATTATCATACTTTATAATTCAAATTAGGTTTATCATTTGCATTGTTATATTGATCCAAAGAAAAAATCAGTAGATACTACTAATCCATGAACAACTAATCTATCGTATTGTAAAAATTGAACAAGTCCTATCTACCTATAGTCATTAGATCCTCCTAAAATATCTAATAAATTCAAGTTATTTCAAATGATCGATTAATTATTAATGAAATTCCATGTAAAATAAGGATCAAAACGATCAACTTTTAATGAAATTCTATGTAAAATACTCGTTTAGGTGAAGAATTTCAAATATATCATAAGCTAAATCTGTACGGACATATAATGAACCTACAATAAATATGAAGATAGTAATACAATGAACAATCCAATAACATACTCCAATAACAAATACTGGTAATAATAATAATATCTGCAATCTCCTGTACTTCCATTCACCCTTTTCATTATTGGTCTCCTATCCAAATATTCTCTTCCAAATGCCAATTGTAAAAAAAAGAAAAAAAAGCTCTCAATGAGTTCCTTTATTCATGAAAAGTATTTACATTCAATACAATACAACAGAATGACATCTAACGTTCTGCAATCAACACCTCGAATATTAACACTGATATTATACCATGTTTCGGTTTGCACTTCAAATGCAGTTCTTCCTTCTATCCATGTTCCCATGGGTTCAATTTTATCTATTACATACCGACTAAAAATATAGAAACTGACAAACTTTACTAATTATATCATACAATGGAGATCTTGTAATGAGCATACTTCGACGTCCAATTTTGCTTTGCCTTCCAGAACCGTTTTCTGGGTTAGCAAGTTATGCTTGTGGTTGATTCAAGGGTTGACTTAGCTAGCCACAATAAGCCAGGATCATTCCGCTTTAACACCAAGTAAGCATCTTCCTTCCCACGATTGTCAAACATAACATCTTCGCTGAAGCCAACCAGAAATAGAATTTCCAAGGCAGCTGTAGCAGTAAAAATGAAAAAGATAATAGCCCAAATTTGAGCGTATACAATATCATCAGCTTGTATAAAAGGTGACTTTAAGAAATTGTAATAATTTCTTGAACATGCTATCTACATAGATATATTATGTGTTAGAATATATAAGGTTTCTTATTCTAATATAGTGGGTTCAGTTCATATCTTGTATCTCTTTTTAAATAAACACTCAACCCTATATAATATATATATTAGAAAATTCATCTTATACCCAATTATCAATATAGTATTAGAGTTAGGTTAAATTCTCGTCTCCCTGGTGAACCCACTGTTCATCCGTACTAAAATTCTTTCTAGAAATTTCTCTTCTCTAATTTCTGGAATCCCTCTCCTTCGCCCCCGCCCCTGCCATCGCTTTTGCCATTGTCGTTGTTGCCACCACTGCTGCAATTGTCGCTGCTACAAACAGTCACATTTTTGTCACTGGAACAATGCACGTCACTACATTTCGCTGTGGCCGCCACCAATCAAATCGGCACCACCTCTGCCGGCATCATCCAGCCCAAGCGACTCCGACACTACCAAGATCGACCCAGCTGAAGCTCCAACGAACCCCACATGCCACCTACAGCAACGCACACAGTCTCATCGCCGTCGTGCATGACGACGCATTTGTTGCCGTATTCGGTAGCGCTTTGCATCTCTGACATCGTCGTCTCCTTCTCGTTCTGGATTTGTGCTCAGATCTTTAATTAGAGTTTCATTTGACAATTCTTCCTATTTTTAGAGTTTCTCTCTCTCCTCCAGCAGTTTTCTCTCTCCTCCATGGCCTCCTCTGTTCCTACTCCTCTTCCGTCCATCTATACCAATTATGTTAGTGTGCATCTCCCCATTGAAAAATTAGACATCTAACTTTGGCTTGAGAGTTTGGGTTACGAAGATCATCTCATTAAGACAACGAATAATGTTACTGAAAACGAGCACTGACGGTGGAAGAAGATTGATGCCAAGTTATGCATAATAATTAAATCTACCATTGATTCCTCGTTAAAACAAATATTTCATACTTATAAGTATTGCTTTGAGGTTTGGAATCCGGTGAAACTATTGTATAACAATGACACTCAACATCTCTATGGTGTGTCATAATATGTTCACACTCGCCAGTCAGACACATCTTGATGCTACAATGACTCTATCTGGATAAAATTCATTTTTTCTTTCATAATTTCAATGAATTATTATCCCCTGCCTCTACTCCTTTTGAAGAAATCGAGCAAGGTCAAAGTTCTTCATGTTACTGGCATTACTTGGTCTTCCTACTGACTATTTATATGTCCGAGATCAAATTTTGAGATCTCCAATTGTGGCTACACTAACAACCACATTTGCCACTCTCTTACGTATGCCAAATAAGTTTGCAACTGAAACACCTACTACAGGTACCTCAGATGAATCTTCTGTCCTAGTTTCTCATCATGACAACCACAATCATCCTCGGAAACAAGGTAAAGGGCGACCTTAGTGTGCTCATTGTCACAAGTATGGTCATGTAAAAAAAAAGTGTTATGCTTTACATAGTCGCCCTCCAAAATTTGTTGTGGTTGCCCATGTTGCCCCTCCATCGCCAACTACTACAGATTCCACACCACCGTCTGTTCTAGGACTCCCACCATCTGATAACTTTGCCTAACCTACTATCTTCAAGAGTTTCTAAAATGGTATTTGGATCGTCAGGACTTGAGTTTCACTGCTTCTGTTGTGTATTCAGGTACTTCATTTGTTGGACTAATTCAACCCAACTCTCTTAGCCCTTGGGTTCTAGACTCTGGTGCCACAGACCACATTACTGGTAATAAATCCTTCTTTACATCCCTATCTACTTCGGGTTATTTTCCATCTATCACTATGACTAATGGCTCTAAAGCCTCTTCCCATGGCACTAGTACCATTCAACTTCTTCCTTCCCTATCTATTTATAATGTTCTTTATGTCTTTGGATCTCCATTTATTATCCCTTAGTCGTCTCACTCGTTCCCTTGATTGCACTATCTCCTTTACTAAAGATTCTATTTGTTTATAGGATCGTAGTTCAGGACGGACGATTATCATCGGATGTGAGTCTCATGGCCTTTATCATCTATGGACAACTGCCCATGTTGGTTCATTCATGGAGTCTTCTCTAGTTCATACTCAACTGGGTCATCCTGGCCTTGTCAAGATGCAGCATCTTGTTCCCAGTCTGTCCGAATTGTCTACTTTTTGCTGAGTCGTGTCAATTAGGCAAACATAGTCGTAGTTCTTTTCCAGCTAGTGTTTCACAACGTGCTTATTCTCCATTTGTCTTAGTTCACTCTAACATTTGAAGACCTAGTCGTGTCCAATCTAATTTAGGATTTCAATATTTTTGTCACTTTTATTGATGATTACTCAAGATGTACTTGGTTGTTCTTGATGAAAAGTCGTTCAAAGTTGTTTTCTATTTTTCAAAATTTTTCTAATGAAATAAAAACTCAATTTGGTGTTTCTATTCGAATTTTACATAGCGATAATGTCTGTGACTATCTTCTTTTCAAAGTTTGATGGCGTCTCATAGCATTCTCACCACACTTTGTCTGCTTATACACCTCAACAAAATGGAGTGGCTGAGAGCAATAGATACCTCATTGAAACAACTTAGACAATTTTAATTCATGGTAATGTTCCTCAACATTTTTGGGGGATGCTATTTTAAGTGTCTGTTATCTAATTAATCGTATGTCTTCCTCTGTTTCAGAAAATAAAGTTCCTCACTCAATTTTGTTTCCATGAACCTCTCCATATCTCCTAAAGTTTTTGGATCAACATGTTTCGTTTACACCTTAGGTCCTAATGTTGACAAACTTTTTGCTACTTAGATACTGATTGGGCGGACTCTCCTTTTGATAAATCTACTTCTGGGTATTGTGTCTTTATTGGTGATAATTTAATCTCTTGGAAGAGTAAGAAACAAAGTGTTGTGGCAAGATACAACGCAGAAGCATAATATAGATCTATGGCCTCCGCTACATGCAAGCTTATTTGGCTTAAACAACTACTTAAGGAATTATAATGTGGAGAAGTCACTCAAATGACGCTCATATGTGACAATCAAGTTGTCCTTCACATCAGCTCAAATCCTATCTTTCATGAAAGAAAAAAACACATAGAGATTGATTGTCATTTCATTAAAGAAAAAATAGTATCTAGAGAGATTAAGACTGAGTTTGTTAATTCTAATAATCAATTAGCACATGTTTTTACTAAGTCATTACAGAGTCCTAGAATTGATTATATTTATAACAAGCTTGGTTCATACAATTTATATGCTCCAACCTAAGGGGGGAATGTTAGAATATAGAGTTTTTTATTTTAGTATAATGAGCTCAGTCCCTCTCTTATATCTCTTTTATAAATAAACGTTTAACTATAAGTGATATACACATCAGGGTATCAATAATATGAAATATTAGTTCTAAATAGTTTGTGATTAGGAGGTTACCATTTAGATTTTACCAGAATCACATGCCTAATATCTAGCATCTTTCATTGTACATAAGAAAATGACTTCCACATAATAAGCACAACTAAATTATAACCCAATGGTCACAAAGGCCAAACCTTTATTATTTACTATGTTCCTCTCAATGACTGGATTAGCCTGCAATCAAAATGTTCATCATATAGAAATCAATTTTTTTTAAGTGAATCTTAGGATAATGCGATGTTTCACGAAGCATGGCAAGAGGTAACATAGGTTATATATACCTTCCGTAATCTCTTGTATTTTTCCACCAAAGGGTGTTCAATCACATTTCTGCAATCAGATAGAAACAATGATATACGAAAAAAGAAAAGATTAAAGCATAACTACATATAGAATTACTAGAAGTACTTTCTGAAACTTCTTAAAGCAAGCCATTCATTAAACTCGTCAAGGGTACCAATGATAGCTCAATCAACGTTTGCACATATAAGCATACCTAATTATTTTCAGGAGAGTTTGAAGGACTGAAGTGGCTTGCGTTGTACTAACTTCACTTCTTAGCATTTCCATAGCCTTCAACATACGGTTACAAACAGCAGTTGAGGTATCGTTTATTCTCTGAAATTCTTGATCATCAGGATCAGGCTCGTTAGTTTGCAATGTAGAGAATTCTGGTGTGGGAACCACATCATTGGGAACAGGTTCTGCCATTACATTTATTTCTACATTAGATTCACCACGAGCAGGTAGGTTATAAACATTTCTTTCATTAATTTAATATCCAATATTAGCTAAAACATGAAACCCATTGAATGAAAGAACAGTTGGAACATAAGGGTAGTTGCTTGTAAAATAAAAAAGAAAAGGGTAGCATGCTATGAGACCTCATAGCACAAGAACATTGTCGTATCCGAGTAGATAAAGGACAACAGGAATTTTGTGTTATTAGCACACACATGATTCTCTATTTATAAGAATTAGTATTGACACAATAAAAGGAAACAGAAGAAATATAAAACACAATCCCTAAAATTAGGCTATACAATATTTTTCTATTTCCAACTACACTCTTTAACACACCCCTTCGAGTTGGAGTAGTTGGAGTACATATGTTATATGCAGTGAACTTGTTACAAACACATATACAACTAGCTAATTAATATTCTAAATATCATAACTAACTTCTCCTTATACCCTAAGTGTATTAGACAAATTGATGTCAATAATGCCTTTCTTAATTATATACAATTATCACTTTACAAGTTAATTTTGTAACACTTTCTAAGATGGTACGAGAGTCTATCCTAACAAGGTTTGTTGGACATATTGTGTCACCCACTATAGGACAGCTATTTGATGACCCACTACGGAGCCACTATTAGACCACTCCCTTTCGGGCTGCTATTGCCCACCCATAAATATCTAGTCTCGCATTCGAGATGTGTATCAAACCACCTATAAATATCTAATACCATGCTCGACATGTGTAATCCTTGACGTGAGGGGACATTTTAGAGATTCCACATCAATTAGGGATATGACCAAATTATAATAGTATATAAGTAGGTACAAAATCTCATCTTACAAGTCGATTCTGTGAAGTTGAGTTAGACTTAAAAGTTCCAATATTGTTATTGAAGAAGTGTGCATATGAAGCCAACCCTTAGCTTTGAAGCAAATAATAAATCTCTAGTTTGCAAATTGTACAAGGCCCATCTATTGGCTTAAATAGCCACTACACCCACGGTATGATTAACTGAAATAGCTACATCATTGGTTTACCTCCAGAAACTGATCCTTTCTTAATTCTACTTTTCTTAAGAAAATGATGTCCTCATGTTCATTAATGTGGTTGATATCATCATTTATTGGAAACAATCTACCTCTCAACATTGCATTTTGACACATAATGCCCAATTTGCAAAGTTAGCAATCTTGAATATTTTATTGGCAATTGAAGTACATCTGCAAAATGGCTCACATTTTCTATTACTTTCTGTTCCAAACCAAGTATTCACATAGACTCACTATCCAAAGCCAAGATGAAAGATGCCAAAAACTTGCCAACACTTATGATCACTAGCACTAAACTCAATAGACATGCATTGATCCTTTCTCTAAACTCTCATTCTATTACTCTAATATTAGCAACCTTCAGTATCAACAAAGACTTACTATTAAAAGCCAAGATGGAAGATGTAAACAACTTACCAACACCTGTGATCACTAACACTAAACTCAGCAGACATGCACTGATCCTTTTTCTAAACCCTTTCAGCAACTGAGACAAATTATGACGTCCAGTCTTTACCCCTGGCCCATGAGAATGAGGAGATGTAGTTCTCACTGTTTGTTTTTTAATAAATAGAATGGCTTCTTCTTCTATTAAAAATCAAATTCCTCACTCCATTATTTTCCCAAATAATCCCTTATTTCATGTCTCTCCTAAGGTCTTTGGTTGTAGTTGTTTTGTTCATAATGTATCTCCTAATTCAGACAAAGTCTCCACAAAGGCTATTAAATGTGTTTTTCTAGGATATTCTCTTATTCAAAAAGGGTATAAATGCTACTTTCCAACTAGTAGAAGATACTATATCTCAGTTGATATCACCTTATTTGAGGACACACCCTTTTTCTCATCATCCATGGAAGCTCCTGTTACTATTCAACTTTAAAGGAGACAAAGGAACTTGACCAATTCCTTGAGATGCAACTTTAGATCCATTAGCTACATTAACAAGATGATGAAGTTTAGGAGAAGAGATAAACGAGAATGAAGAACTATTACCAGAGATGTGGTCAGTGGCTCCTGAATCAAGTATCCATGGATTTTGACCTTTCACAGATTGAGAAATACAAGCTGTTGAAATACTTGGCCCCGAAGAAGATTGACCTTCTTGGTGAGATTTTTGATATTTAAGTGTCAAATATTCTTGGTACTCTTCATGAGCAAATTTGGTCTCTCTTTTCTCAAATTTAAAGACATAAGTTGTCTTGTCTGGAAAATCATGCAAGGAGTAACAATTCTTTTGGGTGTGACCCATTCTCTTGCAATATGTGCATTGAGGACGACCACTCCAGCCACCGCGTCCTCCTCGATTACCACGACCTCCTCCTCTTCCTCGTGGTGTTATCATTATTGATGTTTCAATCACTTCAGCGAAATTTTCATCTTTTAACAAGGTTGGCACCTGAAGAAGTCTAGTGACAAGGTTGTCCATTGAAAGAATCTGGTCACCAACTAAAATTTGGTCACATATATGATTAAAATTTGCATGTAGACTCCTCAAGATCAAGACCATGTATAATTTATCAAGTTTTTGTTGACATCTTCCTGCGAGTCAGCTATCAAAAATCTCTTGAGTTCTTCTACTGCATCTTGTGCCTTTGCTACATGTGCAATCATGTCATGAATTTTCTATGTGAGAGAGGCTACTATTTGAGTTGCATCAAAGAGACGTTGAATGTCATTGGCAAATATATCTTGCGTCTTTTTCCAGAAAGAAACACATGTTTTAAATGATCTCAAAATTTCTAAGACATCCGATTCAACTGACTGCCATAAAACAGCACATAACTGGAAGTCTACTTTCTGCCACTGTGGTTTTTCTTCATTTGGAACAACAGTAACATCCTTCTCTAAATGATCATGGTATCTTTGACTAAAGAACCATAACTCCACGGAGGCGGACCAAGATAAATAATTTTTCCAGTTTAGCTTTGCCATAGTAATAGTAGGAGTAGCAGAGAAAATAGAAGTTATTTTAAGTGATAAATTGCAAACAGATTTGTGGAGAAACTGAAAAAACTGTTGAAACAGGAAAAAAAACCCTAACAGTGAAGGGAAAAACCTTAGCCTTGAAGGGGAAAACCCTAGTCGTGCAACCAATATGAGAAACAAGGGCAAACATAAGCCCAAACAGCGTTGACGAGACGAATGACGCTGATCTGGAGTGATTCCGACACTGGGAAGGCGACGCGTGGACACACGCGCTTGGTGGAGGGCAAGCGGCGAGCGGCGCGTCAGAGACTGGTTGGAGAAACGGCCACCGAGATTGGGTCGTGCTCCTCAAGGCACACCTAACTTTGTCTTCGCCGGAAGAAATGGCGGCGATCGAAGACGACTGGACGGGGTGGCGTGGGTGGCTAGCGATGGCGGACAGCGATTGATGATCGTAAGCTGCAATAACGATGGCTCGAAATACAAAGGTTCAAAGACCTAGGACTCTTGATACCAAATTAAGAAGTGAACTTTAAGCCTAACTCAATCCCACAAAACCAACTTATAAGATGAGATTTGCACCCACTTATATACACTAAATTGACTTCATCTCTAGTCGATGTGGGATCTCCAACACACACCTCCGCCACATCTTCTCTATGTGACATTAGGTTAGGTTCTTTATTTTTTTTTTCTAATTTTGTACATTTCTAATCAAAATTCTAGATCTGCTTCTGTTTTCCTCATATCATCATGGGGTTTGTCTTATTTTATTAATATTAATTGTAGGCTTATCACCAAGAAAGAATAGAAAATGCTTCAAATGATGGCAATCTCAACTTGACCTTTACTTGAGTGAATCATGAGTTGTTAGTGAAGACTTAGTTGCCTCTAATATTGGAACTTGAATAAGCATTAGTTCCCTTAACATGTAATTATGGCTTGCTACATTTTAAGCATTCCAATCACAAAAATGGCTTCAGAATTTTCATTTAGCATTGGTGGTCGCATATTGAACAAGTATAGAAATTGTTTACTCCCTACCAATGTGCAAGCCCTCATTTGTACTCGTAATTGGTTGTATAGTTATATGCAAGTTAGACCTACTATATAATTAAATTATCATTGAGTTTGATATAATATTTTTTATCGTTATAGAACTGTTAATAACTGACTTTTTTGTGCATTATCAAATATAAATGCAAAAGAAGTAGAAGAGATACAATTATTTAGCGAGCAAACTAGTGAAGGAGATAATATTTCTAAAGAAATCCATAATCAATATTTGATACATTTTGACTTTTTTCATGTATATTATATAGACATTTTAATTAATTGGGTTATCTTTTGCTGTAAACAAATGTTAAAGTAGTAGAAATGTTTGACTGTCTTGGAAGTGCTTAGTAGATGTTCTAAGTTTCTTTTATAAGTTCTTTAAATATGAAGAGTTTTGCACAAACTTTCATGTAAATTTGTTAAAGATTTATATATTACTTATTACTGATAAAAAAAATATTATATTATTGACATGTTATAATATTTTCTAATTTTTAATTCAATAAAAAATGGTCCATTGGTCTAACATAGAATTAGGCTAAACAAAAATTATGGTCTATTTTAAAATATAAGCTAGGTTGGGTTGGGTTGGGTTGGGTTATTAGATTTTTTACCTTGGCCCTATGGCCAAGCCTAATTAGGTTGAACACGCATTTTGACAGCTCTATCCATGACCTCATCAAGTATCCCAGTGATCCAAGAATTGTGGCTCACTTGGTCCAACCTTGCTCTTTCTACTGCAGAATTATCATGGTTTCAATCCTTACTATCTAAACATGGAGAAAAGGTATTTGTTCCTATCATCTATTGTGACAATATAAGTATTATCAACCGTCTCTCTTGCTCACAATCCAACTCTTCATGCTTGCATCAAACATGTGGAGTTTGACCTGGTCTTGAACTTGGGAAAGGTTCAAAGCAAGTTAATTCAAGTTGTGCATATCCATGCATCTGCCCAGTATGTTGACATCCCAACTAAGGCTCACTCAACAACCAAATTTGATGAGATCATAGGTCCAAGCTCTTAGTTTGTGATTCCTCATATCTACCTAGATTTCAACCACCACATGCTTGTTGGGGGTGTATTAGAGTATACTTACTCAAGTTGTTAGCACCCAACTTACATGTGTCTATATTGTATAATTTCCTTTCTATTAGTGTAATTGTAAGTAGCTACTAGCTAGTTACAACTAGATCTTAATCAATCAGTTAGATTGACTCTACATTTGTTAGCTAGACCTTATAGATAGATGAGTCAACACTTTGAGAACTTACACTTTTCAGAATCCATAAGACAGATAGTTATGTTTGTGTTAATTCAGTATTAGGCAGTAATGTTTTATGGCATAGTTAGTGTTATCCGTGTGGAGTGACAGACCTACAAGGTAGTTTCAACTGTCAAACTTGATTTTACAGGGAATTGAAGGTGGAAATGTTGGGAGATTCTAAGGAGGATAATGGACTACAAACACAGCCACATAAGTGTTTGTGAGACCACCTCTAACCCAAAACCTTAATGCAATGGGTTTATAAGTCTTTCTTACTTATATGGTATTCAACTTTCCCATTCCTAGCCTCTATGGAACTCTAACTCACACTTGTATCCTAAAAATCTTGCCCTCAAATGTGAGTCTCGTCCCTGGAGCGGAAGCATTACTAAACCACAACTACCTTAGTGGGGGACCCTTACTTGTACCACCGCTCACCAATGGGACACGCTTGCATAAAACCTCAGTCAGGAAGACTTTTGATACAGGGACCACTTTCACTGACTTGTCTTAGCCGGCTAACCATCGGCTCACCATTGGCTCTAATACCACTTGTTCGGAGATTCTAAGGAGGATAATGGACTACAAACATAGCCACATAAGTGTCTAACACCACCTTCAACCGTAAACCTCTTAAGGCAATGAGTTTATGGGTCTGTCTCACTTATATGGTGTTCAACTTTCCTATTCCTACCCAATATGACACATCAACTCATACTTGTATCCTAACAGGATGCACCTCAGCAAGGAATACCCAGTGCAGTTGATGTGTGTTCTTCAAATATGGTCTATAAAACACCTTATTCTAGCTAAACATAAGTGTGTGTGTGTGTTCAATCCTTGAGTCCAATAGTTTCCATGTTTTAAATTGCTGTTTTCTAGTTCGAAGTAATCATTGTTACGTTTATGATTGTAGAATGCTCTTCTTTGACTGGATATACCTACATATACTACATTATTGGTGACCAATTACCTGTAATTGGAGCAATAGATTCCGCAGATGTCTCTGAAGTATCTGGACCTGTAAGGGATGTGTATGTTGCCGCCATATTACCGGTACTTGTCTCAGAATGCAAAACTTGTGGTACACCAAAATCACTAGGTTGTTGTTCAAATACAGTCTTGCTGTCAGCAATTCCTGAACTATCAACATAATCAACAGCTTTACAATGATGAGAATCATCTGGATCAGGCTCGTGTTTGATTCCATTGATAATATGATCAACAGGGTCCGGCTCACCACCAGGTTCTTTCTTATCCGTGATAGCCATGTCAATATCTTCAATTTCTTGTGAGGCAGATTTCATACAATCACATTTTTCACTCGAACCATAACTAGAATAATCAGGATTCGGATCTTGATTTAATTCAGACCCTCCCAGCTTGTTTGGAGAAACATTAGCCAACCGATAGTAAGCAGCAGCAACTGAAGATTCACGTGCACTTATTATCTGATCTGTCCTGTTACCTCCAAGCTTCTGAGGAATACTGCTACTGTCAGGTATAATGTCCTCTTCATAGGTTGCAGTATTCCTTACTCCGCTCAAAGTGTAGCTTGCAGATCTAGTCCAATCTAAACTAGACGCTTCTTGATTTAACTGCCAAGGACCAAACTATATCATCATATGGTGCTAAATCAGAGCATAATAATGAACTGACAGCCTAACACTCAAGCATGTGCACGCACCTGCTTATCCAGAGCATAAAAGTTCACATCATGTTCAGAGTATATCATGTGTGCCTGAAAATAAAAATAAGTTTTCTCAATAACTTCCATTTGTCAAATAGACAGTAGAAATTTATGTTTTTCCTTCAAATTTAAAATACTTTGGGATCAATAGAAGAAAAAAAGTTATACTTCCGCTGTGTATTATAGCTTACAAGTTCATGCAGGAGAGTTTTCTTAATGCTTTCATATTTCCTGAAACCTTTGAGGTCATCAGTCCGTAGGCGCAGTGATATTTCCTCTCCATGATTCTGTAATAAGAATGAAAACAAAAAAGAGAGATCAACAACAGGACCATGCCAGAAACTTAAAACCTCATGTTGTCATCCTGTAGAATCCAATACCTTGTTAAAACCAAGAATGCATTTTGGGTCTACACCAACATATCCGACAGGAGCCATCTCAGTCATAATTCCAACACGCCAACGGTGCTATACAAGATGCAAAAAATATTCAGAACTTGCAGCATATTTCCATTATAGCACAGATATATTTCAGTTCAGTTAATTAATTTGGGTATATGCAGTGTACCTTGTTCATGACAGCAACAATTCCAGGATCAGCAGCAAGCATGTGCATTCTTTTAAGCGCTTCAGAAGGGGCAGGATTCAACTGAAAATACAGGAAAGCAAAATTCATAATGATCATTTGACAAACCTCCATTAAAAATTTTACACTATGTCTTAGAAGAAAAGAAGGAAACAATCTTATTATATTGATTGTGATATGTATCTGATTACAAAGGGAGCTTTTTATATAAGCTACCCTTGAGAGCCAAAGGACAAAAATACCCTTGAACAGATTTATAAAGGGAACAGCTGGAACAGCCAAACTAGAGAGAGAAAAATAGAAAGATACAGAGAGAGAAAACAGAATAATAGATTTTCTGTTATTGTAAAATATGCTAATATATTTTAATAGCCCCCTCAAACTCAAGGTGAAGAGGCATGAGAATTATTGAGTTTGTCTTTGAGCAAACCAAATCTGGTGGGAGAAAGAGGCTTGGTCAACAAATCAGCCCATTGATCCAAGGCTGGAATGTGGTAGATCTGAAGTTGTTTGGAAAGAACTTTATGATGAACAAAAAAAACATAAACCTCCATGTGTTTAATGCGACTGTGAAAAAGCAATGGCCACTAAACTTTGACTGTGAAAAAGTAAGACAACAGTAGAAAAGGGAACATGGAGTTCCTGCACCAGTGCTTGAATCCAAGTTAATTCAGTTGCGGAGTGTGCAATGCTTCGATATTCGTCCTTTGTACTGGCCGAGCTATAACTTGTTTGCAAGGCCACCAAGAGATTAAGTTAGGACCAAGAGACATAGCAGTTCCAGAGGTTGATTTGCTGTCATTAATATTTGAGGCCCAGTCAGCATCATTTAAAGTAGTAAGAGAAAAGGACTGGCCAACAGCTGCAGATTTCATAAGACCATGAGACAGTAAAATTCTTTTGACAGCAACCCAGTGAGTATGAAGAGGAGCTGTCATAATTGGCAAACCTTGTTAACAGCAAAACTAATTTCAGGCCGATCAAGAGTAGCATATTGCAGAGCCCCGACTACAAATCTGTAAAGTGTAGGATCTGAAAATAAATCTCCAGCTGATTTGGACAATATGCAGGAAGAAGCCATAGGGATGAAACAGAGTGAGCTTCAACCAAGTTGGTTTTGTGAAGGAGATAACGAATGTATTTGCTTCGAGTCATGAGAATATACTGATTGGATAACTGTCTGATTTCAATGCCCAAGATATAGTCAGGTGACCAAGTTGTTTGAGAGAAAAAGTGGAATTACGATGAGTGGTAACTTGCTGGACATGAGCCAATTAACTATCAGTGATAATGATATCATCCACATATACAAGAATAAAAGTAGTATGAGATTGATGTCTATAAAGAAACAGATAAGGATCACATTTTCTTGTTGTAAACCCAAAAAGAAGGGTAGATTTTTAACGAGCAAACAACTGTCGGGGGGATGCCTGTTTACGCCCATAAATAGCCTTGTTGAGTTTGCATACAAGAGACTGTCAAAATGTTGAAAACCTTGGGGCTGAATCAAGAAAACCATTTCATCCAAGAACCCATTAAGGAAAGCATTATTAACATCCAAGTGATACAACTCGCAATTAGAGGTGAGAGCAATAATAATAATAATAATGCGAATAGTAACAGGTTCAACAACAGGAGAGAAAGTGTTATGAAATTCAAACCTAGGAGCTTGATGTAACCCTTTAACCACAAGATGAGCTTTATATTTATTCAAAGACCCATCTGCATTCTCTTTTATGCGAAAGACCCATTTGCAGCCAATAGCTTTCCAATTAGAAGGTAGAGGAACTAAGGTCCAGATGTGGTTTTGCATAAGAGCAGAGTATTCAGACTGCATAACTGTCAACCAGTTTGGATCATTAAGAGCTTGTTTTACTCCTTTTGGTTCACTGTAAGCAAGAAACAAAGAAGGATGAAGACGTGGGTTATGGAATCCAGATTTGGACCTGGTTTGCATGGGGTGAATATTAACAGGTCGAGAAGAAGAATGAGTGGGTGACAGTAAGGAAGAAGGAAGGTCATGAATAGGTTGACACATATCAAGAGGTTGTGCTGTAGTTGTAGTAGAAGGAACAAGGGGTGACAAGTCTGGAGCAAGATTAAAATATTCAGATTGAAGAACATGTTGAGGATGACTTGGCTGAAAAATCTCATTATAGGGAAAATGGTGTTCATTGAAAAGAACATCCTTGGAAATGTAGATTTTGCCAAATTCAGAAAGACAAACATAATAACCCTTGTGAGAAGTGGAGTATCCTAGGAAACACATTCTTGAGACCTGAAATTAAGTTTCTGAGTATAAGGTCGTAGAAAAGGAAAACAAGCACACCCAAAAGTTTTTAAAAATTATAATCAAGGGTCTTATGAAACAATAAAGTGTAGGGGACACTAAAATGTAAGGAATCAGTAGGTAATCTATTGATGAGGTACACTGTTGTGAAGAAAGCATAATCCCAAAAATCCAAAGGCAAAGAAGCATGATGAAGAAGAGTAAGACCAGTGTCAACAATATGTATTTGTTTTCTTTCAACAACACCATGGTGTGTGTGTGGGCAGATTAATCTGTGAGTGATACCATGACTAGACAAAAATTTAGTAAAGGGTTTGAACCCACCACCCCAATCAGATTGGACACTTTTTTATTTTATTGTTGAGTTGGAAGTTTAACCGTTGTTCATTTTTCAGATTTGGATTTTAAAAAACAGAGTCATGTGAACTTAGAATATGCATCAACAAAGGAAAAATAATAGGTGTAACCAGAATGAGAGATTAATATGTGAGGGTCCCCATAGATCAATAACAATTAATTCCAAAGAGGCACTGTAAACTGTTGCAGAAGGAGAAGAAGGAAGTCCGAGACTTTCCAATAGAACAAGAAGAACAAAAGTCAAAAACATTTTTATCGATAGAAGAAACATGACAACTATTAAGAATGAGTTTAAGAGCATGAGAGCTAGGATGACCAAATCGGGCAAGCCAATAGTGCGACTACAACATATCAAAAGAGGAGTGGAAACATTATTATCATCTGAAGAAGTTGCTGCAGAGATCTATGAAGCTAAAGATTTGGAAAGGAATAGATAAGGACCAACCACGCCTTTGAGTAAAATGTCTTTAGTCTCCGAAGATTTAACAAGAATAACTAGGATGAAACTCAAAGAATACAAAATTGTCTTTGCAAAGGTAGTAACACTTGATAAACTTTTGGTAATGGATGGAACATGAAGAAGCTTATTTAATCTCAAGAAAATATCAGATTTAATTAGAGATAAAAAGGAAGAAGAACTAGATTCGTGAATCTGCAAACCTTGACCGTTCCCAATAAAAACTTTATCCGGTCCCTCAAAATGATCGTTGATGAATATTGTGACCCCCCGATAACACGCAAATAAGAACTAGAATCGGGAATCCACGTGGATTTGGCAACACCTTGAGAAGAAGTGTTGGCAAGCATAGCACTAGGAGTGACAACAAGAGCATCTTGATTGAATTTGGAATTCACCCAGGTGTTTGATGGATGGTTATTGAAGTGAGAAGAGGTGAATTGAACTGGTTGCAGTATGGAAGGGTCATAGAGAAGAAGAGAGTCGTCTAGTTGATAAGTAGCATCATTCCTGTAGAAGCAAACATTAGCAATATGACAATACCTCAAACAGATTTGGCACTGAAAATTAGCAAAGCGACCACTACAACCTCGACCACCACCACATCAACCAAGGATGAGGCCACCATGACCTCTTCCATTTTGGCTGTTACGAACAAAGCCAATAGGATGAAAGGACCCCAGATTAGAAGATGCATAGTGAAGGGTAGGAGAAAATGTTTTCTTATTAAAGTGATGAATGTGGGACTCATGACTTAGAAGAAGAGCATCAACTTCAACAACTGAGGGAGTATCAAATTTAGTTTCGATAAGCATATTCTGGTGACAAACCTCCAAGGATGGCATCTACATGTTCTTCAAGCAGAATGAGATGACCCACACCCGCAAGTTCACCAACAAGGGTTTTGATGTGAGTCAAAAAATCTTAGTTTTGCCATCAAGAGCACGTGCCTTTGACTAAAGATGAAAATACTCATGAATGGAGTCCAAAACCTGATAGGAATGGATCGAACCAATAACACAAGAAAGAACTAATTTTGACATGGATTGAAGCTAGGTAAGAAGCATTTGCATCATACATAGGATTCACTCAATCAACATCACAATCTTGATCAGAGAGATAGAGTGGGGATTCACAACAAATCGGTGCAAATGATGGGATTTAATAACAAGCTCAACTTGTTGCTACGAGGGAAGATAGTTGGAGTCATCAAGTTTTTTAGCAAGAGAAGTGAGAAAAGGAGATGGTGCAGAGGCGGTGGAAACAGGGGAAGAGGTGGAAGCGGTGGGAGTAGCATTAGTCATGAGGAAAAAAAATTATAGACCACACTAGATACGGAAGGCTCTAGATACCATCTTAGAAGAAAAGAAGGAAACAATCTTATTATATTGATTGTGATGTATCAGACCCAAGACATGTAAAAATCCTAATTTCTCTTCTTTTCTTGTCTTCTATTTCCAGGTTATACACCCAACCCAGCCCAGTCCAATAATTGTTTTTTAAAGGGTTGGGTCACACTACCCAATCCAAACCCAAACAAAATATTTCAAACTTAACCCCACCTCCAGCTACTTATTAACAAATATTTTGATATTTAACTTATTATTTGTTTGTTACGATTCCATTACGCCTGTCACACCTATTTGTTTCTGTTATGCTTTTTACATAACTTTCTTGTATATATATGCATCTCTCTCTCATAATAAAAGTGGGACAACTTTTGTTGTTCTTTCTCTCTTCCTTTTTCTCTGTGCCCATGCTGTTGTGATGGTATAATAGCTCGTTTCGAAGAGCTTTGTTGTGCCCTCACCTTTCATCAAAATGAGTGGCAAAGTTGATGTCCATAGTTTATGTTTGCATCCAAATGAAAACCCAGTAATTGTCATTGTTTTTTCTTGTACTCGATTCATCAAATTACCAATTCTGGAGCATATTTACGATGATGACTACATTGAGTGCTAAGAAAAAACTGGAGTTCATCAATGGTGGTGCTCCTCAACTGTTGCAAAATGATGCAATGTACAATGCTTGGAAAAGGTGTAACAATGAGGTGATATCACATATAGTTCACTTTGCTTCCACTTTGATTCGCTAGAGCATTCTCTGGAGGATATGGCAAAAGACATTTCACTTTATCTTAAAACACACTATTCACAAGGTGATTTGTTGCATATTTCAGATTTACAGTTAGAAGCCTCTTCCACTAAACAAGGTGATTTGTCTCTAATTGACTATTTTATGGGATGAGCTTGGAAATTATTCTGTCCAATTCTGTTTGCACATGCACTGTGAAGTATATTGTAAGGTTACAAACATCATTGCACAAAGAAAATTGGAAAATCAAGCCATGCAGTTTGAGGGCTCTCAATGTTCAATATAGTAATGTTCGATCACATGTTCTCTTAATGGATCCCTTACCTGCCATTACTAAAATCTTTTCATATGTTAACAAGAGAGACAGATGTTTGTAAATGGAAATTTTGTTGCTTTCAATACAGAATCATGTTCTATTTCTATCAATTCTGCCAGCATAGGTTTATACTGCACCTTTTGTGGACGCCTTGGACATATGGAGACCATGTGTTATCAAAAACATGGTTTTCCTGCTACACATGACCAAAACATCCAGCAAAACTATGTGCAAGGGACAAAACCAATACCAGAGTTGTAAGGTTAAATTAGGCTCAAACCGGCATTGTAGGTTTTAAGCCAGGGCCACCTCTTTAAAACAAGCAGTACCTACCTCAGCAGCATATGGATGTTATAATCAGAAGAAATGAGCATATTTTCTCATTCTATCAACCACCACCATTACGTACCCACTCCCATGGGCTTAGGTAATTCGCCATTGAGATCAGTTAGAAATGATTAGATTTTCTGTAGAGTAGGAAATATATACAGTTAACAATCGGGGATTATATCCCTTATTACTCTTTATTTTGTTTCCTTAGTTTGTAATCTTAATTATTATAAACAGAAAAAAAATCCTTGTAAGCTTTGACACATTACCTTACAAAATCCATGGCTACATTGCCCATGTATTTGCCAACAATTGGAAGTGGTTGCAGTAAACCAATAGGGGATAGAATTTGAGCCTTGTTTCTTAGACAAACACCACATTCCTAGTTCTATTTTGGATCTACCCTTTTATTCCTTTCCAATGTAATAAGCTTGAAATCCTCTCGTAAATTTTGGAAAACTTGAGTTGCTTCCCATGTTGGAATCATGAAATTTCCTTAGAATTTAGGAAATTTTCGTGGAGTCTATATCTAATACTAACCTCCACATATAGTGTATCCTGAACCTCTATAGCTCAAATCCTGCATGAAACCCATATTCTTGCAATGAATCAAGAAACCTTGTATATTCTAACACTCTCCCTCAAGTTCGAACATATAAATTGTATGAACCAAGCTTGTTACAAATATAATCAATTCTAGGACCTCGTAATGACTTAGTAAAAAATATCTGTTAATTGATCATTAGAATTAACAAACTCAATCTTGATATCTCCAGATACTATTTTTTCTCTAATGAAATAACAACCAATCTCAATGTGTTTTGTCCTTTCATGAAAAACAAGATTTGAACTGATATGAAAGGCAGCTTGATTGTCACATATGAGCGTCATTTGAGTGACTTCTCCAAATTGTAATTCTTTAAGTAAATGTTTAAGCCAAATAAGCTTGCATGTAACGGAGGTCACTGCTTCTGCACTAGATCTTGCCACAACACTTTGTTTCTAACTCTTCCAAAAGATTAAATTATTACCAATAAAGACATAATACCGAGAGGTAGATCTCCTATCAAAAGGAGAGTATGCCAAATCAGCATCCGAGCAGGCGACAACTTTAGTATGGTTGTTGTGTCCATACGAATGATAGCATCCCAATGATCTATACATGGAGAGTTCAAAAATTGACTTACCACACTGACAGCAAAAGAAATGTCTGGACGAGTAATTGTAAGGTAGTTAAATTTCCCAACTAATCTTCTATACTTTTCAAGATCTGAGAAGGATTGGCGGAGGTGGCACCGGTCTAATCGATGGCTGTGACAGCGAAGTGCAGGGAACGTGCACTCTTCCGACGACAGAGATGCAATTATTTTCAGCGGCAACGTTTGCGGCAGTGGCAACGGCGACGGGGGCGACAGGGGCAACGGCGACGGGTGGAGGAGAGGAATTTAGGAAATTAGAGAAAAAGGATTTCTGGAAAAAAAAATTTAGCACTGATTCACCAGGGAGACAGGGATTTAACTTAGCTCTAGATACCATATTGATAATTAGGTATAGGATGAATTCTTTGATGTCTATATCACATAGGGTTGAGCGTTTATTTATAAAAGAGATATAAGAGATGGACTAAGCTCATTACACTAGAATAGGAAACCCTATATATTCTAACAATTTGAGTGTTGAGAACCTCCTTTGCTTGTGCATATAATTCACAATCAACTACCAAAGCCCATGGTTGTGCCACCACCTCTGATACATACTTCTTTAAAGTGGAAGTATGAAAAATAGGATGGACTAGTGAAGTGGCTAGAAGAAGCAACTTCTACACCCTAGGATTGAGCTTTTCCACAATTTCACAAGAATATAGTTCAACCATGAATGTTAGATCGGTTAAAACCTTCCAATTTATTTTATCTTAGGTAAATCCAAGTGAAGCGAGAATGCAAATCCACAAAGGAAATATAGTAAGAAAAATTGTTGGAAAAGGGAATGGAAGAGGATTCCTGCAAGTCACTATATACTAATTCAAGAAGAGAAATAAATTAAGCTTGAGACATTACACTTTTGAAAAACAAGGCACATTACATGAGAATTTAGGTGCACTAACCTAAGATGCCAAGTGAAGGCATTGTTAAGTGCAATAGTGGTACTATTAGATGTATGAGCAAAATGATGATGTGGAAACTGATATAAGGCATTAGGTTTTATATATCTTAACATCACATTCTAACAAATATCATATCAAATCAATACAAATTTAATAGTATTTTGCCACTATTCTCTCCCTCTATCCTTTAAACTTTATCATTTCAATAATAATCATATAGTAAAATGGTGCCCACACTCTTGGAATACTTTACCAAAACACCATATTATTAGTTACTAGTAACAACATAAAGGAGTATAAAGAAATATAAAAGATAAATGTTTGAGTTGCATGATTCTTTTATTGAACACAAACATTAATAATCATATAGCAATATAGTACCTCTACTCCTGGAATTTGAAGTGTGCGAAATTCACAAAATATATACTGCCCTTGTGGGAGTTTCAATGAAATATGAGGTCCATGTGAAATTCTCTGTTTCATTCTCTTCTCTTCATCATCAAATCCAACTATTCTTAAATCTGTTTTAGAATTTTGAAGAACCTCTTCAACCTCATTTGTTGACACACCCATCATGATAATTGACCTGGCCTGGCAAATAAAAATATTGACTTAAGGGAATAGTACACCAAATAATTTAGTCAACATATCAATCATTTCCAATGGTACAATAGTGCTAATTATAAGCATTGATAAAACAAATAGAAAGGGCATATATGAATAACCAATTCAATACATCCCTTTGTGAAAAATGAATTAGGATAATAACATAAACATCATTGCCATTTGACTGTAATGTGTTCCTCAACAGAAAGGCTAAGGAAGAATGAATATTAGATTGACACTTTAATCAAATAACAAAATATAGTAACATCAGATATTTTTTTTCCTTTCCATATTCAAAAACTCAAGTACATGTGCAATCCAGAATGGAAGGGATAAATATAAAATGATAAAATAGTTTGTAGAATAGTGACAAGAATAGAAAATCAATCAATAGAAATAAAAAATGGATAATTACAGTAACAGCAAGGAAAGAAGAGAAGGACTATCTCAGCTTAGATATTCCCAACAGAAATGCTCATTACAAAGAGTAAATCTTCCTCAACAATGACTATAGAAAATGCCCAAGATATTCCCAAATGGCACTCTCCCAACATATATTTAAGACAAAAAGTCTATAAATAACACTCTCCTTCTGATGCCCCATAGGTCCTACTAAAAACAACCAACTTGTCACTCACAATGTTCCTCCCAGCTCACATGCCTCTTTCTAAGCTTAACTTGCAACTCATACCAACATTCCATCAGCTTGGACCACCTTTTGTTGACAACTTCACATGACAATTGATCTATGGGTTCAAGGCTCAGAATCCTATCAAATACCATGTTAAAAGAGTCACATCCACTCAAGTCTGCTGAAAAATGTGTGTTAAACAAATTCATATCCCGGGACTAGAGGTTCCATCCCAGGTAGTTAATGATAGTTTGGTTCAAATAAGAACAAAAGTATTATGAAACTCTAATCCAATGGACGAGGGGAAACCCGTGGGAAGACCAAAAGAAAGCAATTAAGGAAAAGCAACAAATACAATGCAATGATTCATCGAACAATAAAAACTATATCCATATGAATGAAGACGGTAAGAACAATATTATTCAAGTAGTTAAATCTTAACCCACATGACACAGAATATGTAAATGCCAGTACCTCAGTAATTGAAGCTTCCTCCAGGCTTAAAAGTGCATGTTCCGCTGAAAATGGAGCCAGCAGTTTTGACGCTCTACCAGAAATCTGTGGAACAATGAACCGCATCGTATCTTCATTGATATTCGTTAACTTCTGCAATTCCTGCCCCAGATCCTTCACATTGGCACCTATATTCATCTCTACAACAAATTTCTTTCCCCTCCATGTAACAGAGATATTAAGCAGGCTCGATTGAGGTTGCATATTTAATCTACAAGAATCAAAACAAGTCTAGTCATTTTCCACTGACAATATTTTTGGTGGTACCAACAATGCCGCAGAAGGAATATTATAGACACCTAACACATCCAAAACTCTGAAAGCAGCTAGGGATCCCAGCACAAGAAATTCTAACAAATTGAGCCATAATTCATAAGAGAGTAGAGTCAAAAACTTCATATAGAAACATATACAACCAAATTTGGGAAAATTTAACCACACCAAACCAACAAATTAACTCAAAATGAATATCAGTAATTTGACAAATTAAGATATTCACAACTTCCACGACTAAATTTTGGAGAATTAAGGAAACCCTAGTGAGATTCATAATTCAAAGCCGACCTCAAACAACAAAACCGATAAAATTAAGAATAAAATAAAGACATGTTTTGTAACAAACCAGATCCATAAAATAGCATAGAGAAAAGAGAAAATTGACATTATCAGACCTGAAATTGCAGAAAACATAAGCAGGAGGATTGATTTACCTGACGCGAACGAGTGAAAAATTCAGGAAAGGTCAATGAAATTATAGGATATGGAGATGGACGTGTGCGCTAAGCATGTCTACACCAAGTCGAAGAATCTAGATGCCTATTTATATTTTATTTTTAATTAATTAATAATTATTAATCAATCGATCACAGCATTCCGAAAGAAGTGGAAGTCAAAGTGAGTAAAAAAATATGAAAAACAATACTAGTAATTAATGCGATGTCACTTTTATATTTAAGTAAGTTCATAATTTTTTAATATTTAATTAACATAATGAATGTTAATTAGAGAATTTTTTTGTTTTATTTTTATAACTTTAAGTAAAACATTTTTAAAATGGATATATGTATATGGTATATAATATTAATGTATCTTTATATAGTATATAATAATGTATCTTTATATGATTATAGAGTATAGATATCAATGAATAATATTGCAAAAGACTTTAGAATATAACAATTAACAAATTATTCAAAGATACATCACTATTTTTTAGTAGGTTGTAAAAAGAAATTTATAATGATAAATTATGTAATATATAAAGTGGAGAAGTTACCATAACTATACTTAAAACCAAAACAAATGAATAAGAGAATTTTAGTTACTAAAGAAGTATCTAGAAGAGTTTTATTAAATTGTAATGAAATAGAGAGATAATTTTATTAAAAATTTTAGAATTGATAGAGATAACTTATACAAGTTGAACTCCACCTTGTATTCCTATTATAATTACAATATCATTTAAAGTTAATTTCTTATAAATTATTAAGGGTGACAAAAATGGTTAGTTCGTCATGTTTTGGTTGGCAAAAAATAATGTGAGAAGAATTGTTTTGTTGTGGTCAAGTAAACTGATAGTCCTAATTCGTACCATAAAAAGGTGTTGGAAGGTTTTTTTTTATAATTTGCACTACAAAAAATCATATTAAAAGTGATAGTTATTTTTGTAAAATATAACAGATTTAATCGTCACTTATTACAATGTAATAAATAGCGGTTTGATTATGTAAGAACGTCAATTCAAAAATATCGTAATTAACGCAACAAAAGAACAAATTATTATATAAAATATGGTAGTTACAACTGCCGCTACATACAACATTATAAGATGCTTATATTACTACTACTTACATCATTATAAATTAACTTATGCGAAAATTGTGGCAGTTGAACTATTATAATATTTATTTATAAATGTTTTTAAATTGCAGATTTTATTTTATTTCATATTAATATTAAATCTAGAAGGTATATTAATATTAATATTCTTATTTAAATATTTACAATTAGAAGGGATTTTTTTTCATTTTACAAAAATAAATATAACTAACATAAATATAAAGATATCAAAGTAAAGAAAGCAATTTAATTAATTGAAATTGTTTTGAAGTCATACAAATGGTTCTTACAAAATGAAAACAAATTAAATATAACAATCCTATTTTTTTTACTTGCTTGCTTCTAATGACCCTCTGATGTTAGGTGATGAAGTCCCACTTTCAATATCTTATGCCTGCAATAAAATAAAATTGTATAACTATTTTCAATTTCCAATTACATTTGTAAAATTATTTAACTCATATTATTTTGTATGATTTATTTATTTATTTATTTATACCTAATTAAGAGGGGTGTTAACTAATGCAGCAACTATTGCAGCTAACTCCTCTAGAATGTTTTGTCAGATGCAATGCAAGAAAGTAGGATTTGCATTTGACCCTTCATAGTTGCAAGTTCATTTTCCATCTTCATAACTTTCTTTTCCATTTCTAGTGTACTCTTGGAACTTGATGCACTTAAGTTGGCTTCACTTAGTCTTGTGCTTAAGTGCTTAAAAGCAAGTGTTAGACAAACTCCCAATGACAATCCTCTAACTCGACCTGGGTGCTCTTTACCAAAGATGACACCAATTGAGTCATTTGGAAAAATATCAGATGCACTTTCAGGATTTTCTAGTAACAGGTCATCAATTTTGTCCTGCAAAAATAATCCAAATTTCAGTTCAGTACACACAATGTAGTAGTAGGTCATTCGGCATTGAGCTCTGCCTAATGATCCAATTAATCAAACCATCAAAGAAACATGTATTTCTAAAAAATCAACAATCAGAAATTACCCCTATGTCCATAGCCTCATCATTCACATAGGTGTCATTCTTCCTCTTATGTGTAATCTTCCACATTTCAGCTCGAACAATATTCTTACCAATCTCAATTTTCTGCAAGGTTAAAAACAATATATCAGTAAAAGTAACCCAATAATTCATATCAATCAACAAAAGAAAATAAACTACCAAGTTCTCCCTTCTCCTGTACAAAGACATGGCACCTCCGGTGTGAGGAATACTTTTCTTTTTCCTTATTTCTTTATTTCTATTACAAAGGTCCTACACATGCAATTTTAAACATAACATCTCATTTTACCAAATCTTCATTTATCTTGAAATAAAATTGAGTCTTGAAATGATACAAAGTTAGTTTATAAGTAAAACAATAACCCAATATTTGCTGCCAACTGTCAATAAAAATTAAAGAAAACTTATAGGATACAGTGTTTGTTATTACCTTGAGTGCAGAATTCCACACAGTATCCTTGTAAGTATCTAGGACAGATGACCAACTATGAAAACTTATAGGAAACAACCCAATATTTACTTCCGGCTGCCCACAAACTCCTGCAAGTAATGCGGATGCCTCCCTAATAGGTTGATACATATCATCGTACTCCACCATAACATGCAATCCCTGTTCTATGTTATGAACAGCCTTAACTTTCATCTTAGATTTCTAAGTAACTCCTTGTTCATCTATACAAAAATAAATGCTTTAATTCCTTAGTGATTGTATACTTAAATTTAGATGAAAAATAATTTGTATTTTAAAGTAAAAAAAATTACCTATAACATCTACAAACCAATAATGTGTGGAGTGTCTTCCACCTTTTAGTTGCACTATTTCAGCTTTTGGTTGTGCAAATTGGTGTCGAGAAGTTTCACCTTTTGTTTCAGCTTCTAGTTGTGTAGATTTTGTGTAGATTTTGTGCCTTGTTATGCCCTTTGTTGTGAACTATGTTATACACTTTGTTGAGTAGTTTGATCTATACTTTGTTATGTACTTTGTTGATGTGCGGAATTGGATTGTGCACATAGGTTAGAATTAGATGGAACATGGACAATTTGGGGTGGTCCAGTAGCAGTTTTTAGAATGTTTCTAATCCTCTTTGCCCTTGGCATATCTGCAAAAAATTCAAACAATGAAATAGAAAATATAAACAACCAAATAGATAATCATTTATTATTAAAGTCATACCATAAAATTGTTATTATTCTGACATTGAGTCATTTTCTTCAAGTTCATTATTAGGATTGTCCTCATTTAATATTTCTTCATCCTGCACATGCACTTTATATGATACGACTTTAACATGAAAGACAACTTTGAGTACTTTGTACAACCTTCATATAATTTTTGGTTATTGTCTTTTAATAGCTCATCAAAGTCTACAATATCTTCATTACGCACATCATCATCCTCAAAAGGTTTGTCAAAATCATTGTCATCATGCCCTAGAAATCCAAATGCATCATTCAACATGTCTTGCATTTCATTTGGAGATGTTGAATCATCTTGTATGACATGTGCACTATTGGAGGTCCTAGACTCGCTCACACTTGGTTCCTCCCCATGCATATACCATGTTATGTAGTTTTGAGGGAAAGCTTTGTAAGTTAGTTGTTCTTGAACTATATCCCTAGTTTGCCACTTTTTGAAACCACACTTTGAGCATGGACACTTAATGACATGTCCATTTGTATGTTCAAAGGCAAAGTCTAAAAACACAATCAACCCATTTGCATATTCAATTGTGTTTTGTGATTTTCTAATCCAAGACTTATCTATTGGCATGGCTACATAACATAATAGATAAATTGCATTAGTATCTACTATGATTTGTCATTTTGTCTCTTTAGAGTTAGTTTATTTAGATGAAATAGAAGTTATCTAAGATATACTTAGAAAACAAAAGTAAAGAAGCATGCATGATAAAAATACATTTCATACAAGATCTAAATTTGCATTTCATAAAGCTACACATAAATGAAAGATATAGCATATCCAAATAAATCAACAAAATATTAACTACATTAACTACATTACCCTCCTCATTACAAGTTTTTCACCACGTGCAAATAATAATTACAAGCAAATTTAAAATCATAGAACAATTGTTAATTGATGTGTGGAAAATGGTTAGTTAGAAGAAAGGAAAAGGGGTTAGGGGTGAAGAAATGAGATCTGAGATGGAGAGGGTGAGGTAATGGTGATGGAGCTTTCAATGAAGACAATTAGTGGCTATTAGGTAAGTAGGTTGGTGTGACTCAGAAAAGTCCCGAAAGTAGGTGCTGGTGGGATCTTTGTAATTCCATTCATGAAGATGGAGGAAACATTAAATATAAAGATAGGGATTGAGTTGGGTTGGGAGAGCGTAGAAGAAAAACTACCCAATCCACCCTTCTCTCATATGGTAAAGCTAGAGAGAGAAAGAGTGAGTGAGGCACTAATATGATGGGATCCATGGCAAAATAATGTGGGAATTGGGAAATGGGTGTGTGGGATATTGTTCTTTACTTTACCCGCTTCATCATGAGAAAACAAACCATGTTGGGTTTCTCTTTTCTCCACCTAGGACACGGGTGAAAAGCAGAAAAAGAAGCATGAAAATGAATGAGAAGAGTAGACAGGTAAAAGCACAACAATTGACCATTGGGGAATAAAATAAGGAAAATAGTTGGGGAGTGAAATGAAAGGGGTATCTGTGTGTATGATTCGTAAACGCCACCATGGCACGGTGATGAGAGGGAGGGAGAGTTTAGACAAGGGCAAAAGAAACCAAAGTACTGAAAGCCAAAACCAAAGCCTAAAAATAAGGTTGCAACCAACAACTATCTGTCCCTTTGCCTAATATGTAGAAACATTCAGCAAATTATGCCCATCTGTGAAGGAATACTATAAAGGGGTTGATGGGAATTGGAATCCCAAATTAGTCTCCTAAATGCATGGATATATAATTAAATTAACAATGGAGAATTAGCAGGCATCACAGTTTAAAATTTGTCTTTGGGGTGGTGGGAAAAGAAAGATTCACTGGGTTTGTTTAGAAAAGGAGAAACGGGAGTTAGGGATAGGGGGTTTGAGAATTTTTACAGTAGTGTGAAGGTGGCCTTGGGTGGTGTGGTTCCTACATCAGTAAACTTTTTGGGATATGGAGAATGGTGTGATTGATTTATCTTTTGGGGTGTCGTGCTAATCTGTTCCCATCACATTTTTTATGCTTCCTCATATTTGTATGGTGAATGATGAGCATCCAACTTCCAAGGAAGGTGTGGAACAAAGGTAGCTTGGAACATACAGGGCCAACTTCTTATATCACTCAGAATAAATTAGGGGTTTATTGAACCGAATAAAGAATCAAAAGTAATTTTTGTGGTGAAAATTATACCAGACTTTATTAAATTACAAAATTTCAACAATCCTTTATTATCAGAAAGTGACAGAACCAGACTGGTTGCTTAAAGAGAGATCTAAACTTTTTAAAGAGTTTCAGAGCAATTAACAATGGAGAACGGATCATAAATGGTCAAATTGTATACAATAATATGAATATCATTCTTCAACATATATGCGGTTGCTACTGCATAGCAAATTTTTTTCGCAAAAGTTATTGTCAACCATTTTAGTTGCAGGATTTCTTAGCCTAACAAGATCTAAAAATTTGTAAATTGGTAGATACTTTCTTATATACTTCTGACAAACTTCTAGTTAATAAATCTTTTAAAATTAGAAATTAGATTAAAAATAGCCAGCAAACTAAGTTAAAATTGTCAACATGAATACGGTGGGTCCAAAATTAATCTCTCATTTGTTTATATATTTATCCATCTATTCCCTACCCTCTTTCTCTCTCTGACCCATTCACATTAACATTCACCCCGCTTCTCTCTCTACATACACCCAGAACAAATGACACACAAGGAGAGAAGAAACATGGAAACTCCACGCCTACATCCTACCATCCAAGCCAAAGAGTCCACACCACACCACCCAACCCAACCCCTTTCTATCTTTCTTTCTCATCACAACTATGTTCCCCGAATTTCCCTTCTGCAAGCCCCCAAAAAGCCCCATCTTCATCACTGGAATGAACAATATTTTTCACCGAGTCATGTGGGCTCTTTGGGTTTCTTTCTCTCGGTCAGAGTTTCTCATAGAGTTTCACAGATTTGCACCTCGTCGTCCGGTGCATGGGGTCGGCGATCTTGGCACGCGCGGCGACAACGAATGAAGGTCCGGGCGGGACCGATGGTGCGGTCGAGGGAGAGCGTTTGGGCAACGTTAAGGGTGGAGGTACGTGGGGTGAGTGAGGGTAACACTCACCAAAGAAAATTTAAGATAAAAGAAGAAGAAGACAAGTAGAAACAAGAAGAATGAACGGGGACTGGAAACGAACCTAGTATTTGAGTGCTTCAATTGGGCTCGAAAGGCAAAAGCTTTCTTTCTCTTTCCGAAATTGGATGGACTGATAATGGTTAAAAAGAAAGGAAATCGAGAGACAGAGACAGTGAAAAGAGAGTGAGAAGACAAAAATTTTAGGTTTTAACGGAGAGATACCAAGAGAGAGAATTTGAAAAGTTGAACAAGTAAAGAGAAAAATACGACAAATTTTTTTAATTAATTTTAGATTTTAATTTTTTTGTTTTTTATAAAAGTTAATATTTTTTAATTAGTATTATTTCTCTCAGTTATTCAAATATGGTATCACAAATATGTTTAATCTTTGTTTCTACGGTGAAACATAATATATTTTAAAAAAATTTCATTTTTTACGCATGTCCATTCGAGGTTGGTAATAATGGTTACATCGTTTAAAGTTTTTCTAAATTTAAATTTTGTATTTGTAAAATCATAATTATTTCAAGAAATGCGAGGTTTGTGCAATGAAGTACATACTAAAAGAACATTACATAAGAAAAATTAACTAAAAACTTACCCTCTAACTATTTTTTATGATTTTTTCAAGATCGATTAGATCAACACATTACTATTTTGGAGGGTCTCTACGCATCATGCATGCCTACGCATGACAGTTAACACCCTTTGGTCCATCATAAAATTGGAGTTTTTTTTTTAAGATTGTCTCTTCTCTTCTTGAATATTACTTTAGGACAACCTCTTCAAGCTGGATTATAACTTTGGGCTCCAACCTTTCATTTTCCTTTTTCTTTCTCTCTATGTCTCCCCCTTTCTTTTATATCTCTGTTTTGTACATGTTGGATGTTGGTTAAATATTGTTAGATATTATTTCTCTCAGTTATTCTAACATGGTATCAGAGCTACGTTTAATCCATGCCTCCTTGGTGAACATAAGGTATTTTCCGAAAACTTTCATTTTTTACGCATCTCCATTCGAGGTCCGTAGCAAAGGTTATGATCGTTTAAAGTTTTTCTAGACTTAAATTTTGTATTTGTAAAACCGTAATTATTTCGAGAAATGTGAGGCATGTGCAATGAAGTACACACCAAAAGAACATTACATAAGAAAAATTAACTGAAAACTCAATGTCTAATTATTTGTTATGATTGTTTCAAGATCGATTAGATCAACTACATTAATATTTTGGAGGGTCTAGGTAATCATAATCATGCACGCCTATGCATGGCAGTTAACCCCTTTCGTCTATCATAAAATTGGAGTTTGTTTTCTAAGATTGTCTCTTCACTTCTTGAGTATTGCTTTAGGATAACCTCTCCAAGCTGGATTGTTACTTTGCGCTCCAACCTTTTCTTTTCCTTTTTCTTTCTCTCTCTCTATCTCTCTCTCTTATTTCATTTCTCTGTTTTGTACATGTTGGATGTTGTTTAAATATAGTTAGATATTATTTATCTCAGTTATTCAAATACAGTATCACAACTACGTTTAATCCTTGTCTCCCTGGTGAACACAATGTATTTAAAAAAACTTTCATTTTTTACGCATCTCCATTCGAGGTCCATAGCAAAAGTTATGATCGTTTGAAGTTTTTCTAGACCTAAATTTTGTATTTGTAAACCTGTGATTATTTCGAGGGATGTGACACATGTGAAACGAAGTACACACCAAAAGAACATTACATAAGAAAAATTAACTGAAAACTTACTGTCTAACTATTTTTTATGATTTTTTTCAAGATTGATTCGACCACCTACTTTACTATTTTGGAGGGTTTAGGTAATCGTAATCATGCATGCCTACGCATGGCAGTTAACACCTTTTGCTCCATCATAAAATTGGAGTTTTTTTTTTCTTAGATTGTCTCTTCACTTCTTGAGTATTGCTTTAGGTTAACCTCTCCAAGCTGGACTGTTACTTTGGGATCCAACCTTTTCTTTTTCCTTTTTCTTTCTCTCTCTCTATTGTTAGCATATTTCAAGAACAAGTGTTGATGAAGTCCTCTAGATATTTCATGAAGATTTAAAGTTTTTGATGATGAAGATTTAAAGTGCTCTCAAACAACATTAAAGACTTGTGTCATCTCACAAAGGAAGGTTGCTTGATGAAAAAGGAAAGGCATAAAGAGTGTTTAAAGCTTTCAAGAGAGAAGATTGATGAAGATTTTATCAAGAGCTAAAGTTTCAAGTTAAGAAGGTTCTGTTTTGGGTGATGGATGAATAGAGTAAGTCATAAATCCCATTCAAGACCTTTCCAAACCTGAGAGCAAGTAGTTTTCTCGCAAAAACGTTTTTCTACGCTTTTAATCGATTATGATACGTAGTCTAATCGATTATTTCACTTAAAATTTGAATCAAAATAGTTTAACGAACTAAATAATCGATTAAGTGTTTTTGATAATCGATTATATTGATTCTAGGTTAATATAATCGATTATGGCCTTAATCTAATCGATTATATCAGGCAAAATGAGTTTTCCAGTTTTTAACTCTGATATAATCGATTAAGCTTTTTAGATAATCGATTAAATAAGTCGTTTTTGCGAATTCAATGCTAAATCAACCTAAGAATGGAAACTTTGATGCATTTTTGAATTATAAAATGAAAGAGAATGTCTTAGGTTCAACACATCTGATTAAACACAATATTCAAAGTGTTCTTGCGCTACAGTTTTTCAAAACCGCTTTCTTGCTCTCTCAAGGTTGATCAAAGTCTTTGGAAGTGATGATCTTTATGCTTAAGCTTTCATTCAGCACTCAATCAGGTGTTTTCTTTTACTATTTTTCTAAACGGGAAAAATTTCATCCCTTGGATCTGTTCTAAAGGGAGGTGTGTTCATCTCTTGTGTGTCAAGAGAGATGGGAATCATCCTCAGTGTGTCTGAGGAGGTGTTTCATCCTTAGTGTGTCTAAGGAGGTGTTTCCTTTATCTTTATTTGTTATTGCATGAATTGGTGTTTGTAATTTCAATTAAAGATAGTGGGGTGATCATCACGTATTTGTGGTGATTGGAAACTGGATGTAGGATTGGCCTAATCGGAACCAGTATAAATCTCTGTGTTCTTTCTCTTTCCCTATCTCTGTTTATTGTGGATCATATTAACAATTGCAATTCAAACATCGCTAATCAAAGGTTAAGGATAATCCGCATCTTGGTTTTAAAACATTTATTTAAAATCTGGAAAGTTATTTTAAAGAGAAAAGGTTTCTTAAAAATCCAATTCACCCCCCCTCTTGATTTTTACACTGCCGTCTATTTCTAACATCTATCTCTCTCTCTTTCTTTCATTTCTCTGTTTTGTACATGTTAGATGTTGTTTAAATATAGTTAGATGTTATTTCTCTCAGTTATCCAAACATGGTATCACAACTACGTTTAATCCTTATCTCCTTGGTGAACAAAATGTATTTGCAAAAAGATTTCATTTTTTACGCATCTCCATTCGAGGTCCGTAGCAAAAGTTATGATCGTTTGAAGTTTTTCTAGACCTAAATTTTGTATTTGTAAACCTGTGATTATTTCGAGGGATGTGAGGCCTTTGCAATGATGTACACACCAAAAGAAAATTACATAAGAAAAATTAACTTAAAACTTACTGTCTAACTATTTTTTATGATTTTTTCAAGATCGATTAGATCAACTACATCACTATTTTGGAGGGCCTAGGTAATCATGATTATGCATGCCTACACATGACATTTAACACCCTTTGGTCCATCATAAAATTGGATTTTTTTTAAGATTTTCTCTTCAGTTCTTGCTTCAGGACAACCTCTCCAAGCTTTTAAATAAAGACGGGAGTGTAAAAACCAAGAGGGGGGAGGGTGAATTGGATTTTTAATAAAAATTTTCCCTTTAAAATTTTTTTCCATATTTTGAATAATTTTCAAAAACTAGAATGCGGATTTTCCTTAACCTTTGATTAGAGCAGTTTGAGTTGCAATCGTTAATATGATCCACAATAAAAAGAGATAGGGAAAGAGAAAGAACACAGAGAATTATACTGGTTCGGATTAAGCCAATCCTACGTCCAGTTCCCAATCACCACAAATGCGTGATGATCACCCCACTATCTTTAATTGAAATTACAAACACCAATTCATGCAATAACAAATAAAGATAAAGGAAAACACCTCCTTAGACACACTAAGGATGAAACACCTCCCCAGACACACTAGGATGAAACCCACCTCTCTTAACACACAAGAGATGAACACACCTCCCTTAGAACAGATCCAAGGGATGAATTTTCCCGTTTAGAAAAAATAGTAAAAAGAATACACCTGATAATAGTGCTGGATAGAAAGCTTAAGCACAAAGATCACCACTTCCAAAGACTTGATCAAACATGAGAGAGCAAGAAAGCGGTTTTGAAAAGCTAAGGCGCAAGAACACTTTGAATATTGTGTTGTTTTCAGATGTGTTGAACCTAAGACACTGTCGTTATTTCTAACAACTGGTATTAGAGCTGGTTTTTGAAAGTTATTCAAAATCAAAGATCCTTATGGCAGGAAAAAATCAATCTTTTATTGAAGGTGCATCTATTCATAGACCACCACTCTTTACTGGTGAAAATTATCCTTTTTGGAAAAAGAGGATGGAGATTTTTCTTAGGTTTAATGATCAAGGCGTTTGGGATGCAATTCTTAAAGGTCCGTATATTCCTATGACTAGTGTTAATGAAGTGCAGGTACCAAAAGAAAGAGCAAGATGGTCAAAAGACGAGTACAACGAGCATCAATGTGACATAAGGGCTTGTAATATGATATCATCTGCCTTAACTGTTGATGAGTTTTACAGGTTATCTGATTGTACAACAACAAAGGAAATGTGGGACACTCTTGAAGTCACACATGAAGGCACGAAGGATGTTAAGAGATTAAGGAAAAATACCTTGATTCAAGAGTATGAGATGTTCCGTATGAGCAAGGGAGAAACCATCTATGATGTCCAGAAAAAATTTACTCACATTGTAAATCACCTCAAGGCGTTTGGTAAGAAATTTGATACTGAGAAATTAAATGTGAAAATTTTGAAATCTTTGGACAGGACATGGCAATCCAAAGTGATGGCAATCACGGAATCAAAGAATCTCACAAACATGAACATGACCACTCTCTTTGGAAAACTTAAAGAACACGAAATTGAACTTGGACACTTCAAAGGAGAAGAAGAAGATGTCAAGAGGAACGGTGTTGCTCTTAAAGTCGATTCCTTTAAAGAAGAGAGTAGTGATACAGATCATCTAGAACAGATCCAAGGGATGAAATTACAACAATCAATAAACAGTAAGAAAACACCTGATGAGTGCTGGATATGAAAGCTTAAGCACAATGCAATCACCACTTCTAAGAACTTAGATCAACCTTGAGAGAGCAAGAAAGCGGCTTTGAAAATCTTTAGCGCAAGAACAATGTATTTTCGTGTTTGATCAGATGTTGTTTAACCTAAGACGTTGCCTTTCATTTTATAATTTGAAATCAGCTCAAAGTTTCCATTCTTAGGTTGATTCAGCATTGAATTCGCAAAAAACGTCGTATTTAATCGATTATATAAAAGGTGTAATTGATTATATCAGAGTAAAACTGGAAAACATATTTTTCCTGATATAATCGATTAGATTAAGGCCATAATCGATTATATGAAACCCAGAAGCAATATAATCAATTATCAAAAACACTTAATCGATTATTTTGTTCATTAAACTCTTTTAATTCAAATTTTAAGTGATATAATCGATTCTATTTCGATTCCTAATCGATTAAAAGCGTAGAAAAAGATTTCTGCGAAAATATGACTTGCTCTCAAGTTTGAAATGGTCTTGAATGGGATTTATGACTTACTCTTGTTATCCATCACCCAAAACTGAAACTTTTAAACTTGTATCTCCAGCTCTTGAGAGAAACTTCAAAAAATCTTCTTCCTTGAAAGCATTTATTCTCCTTCAATGCAAATATATTTTGCCTTCATTTCCACGATGCAACCTTCCTTTTGTTGCCATATTTCAAGCATAATAAGTGTTGATGAAGTTTTCTCTTAATAAGTCATGAAGTTTAAAGTTTTGATGATGAAGATATAAAGTTCTTGTACAAACATTAAAGACTTGTTTTTATCTCACAAAGGAAGGTAGCGTCATGGAATAAAAGCAAGACATAAAGGCAAATAAATGTTTTCAAGAGAGAAGATTGTTGAAGATTTTCTCAAGAGCTGAAGTTTCAAGTTTAGAAGTTTCTGTTTTGGGTGATGGATAAAAAGAGTAAGTCATAAATCCCATTCAAGACCATTTCAAACTTGAGAGCAAGTCGTTTTCTCGCAAAAACGTTTTTCTACGCTTTTAATCGATTAAGTAACGAAATAGAATCAATTATTTCACTTAAAAATTGAATTAAAAGAGTTTAACAAAAAAAATAATCGATTAAGTGTTTTTGATAATCGATTATATTGCTTCTGGGTTCATATAATCGATTATGGCCTTAATCTAATCGATTATATCAGGAAAAATATGTTTTCCAGTTTTTTACTCTGATATAATCGATTACACCTTTTATATAATCGATTAAATACGACGTTTTTACGAATTCAATGCTGAATCAACCTAAGAATGGAAAATTTGAGCTAATTTCAAATTATAAAATGAAAGGCAACGTCTTAGGTTAAACAACATCTGATCATACACAAAATTCAAAGTGTTCTTGCGCTAAAGTTTTCAAAACTGCTTTCTTGCTCTCTCAAGGTTGATCTTAGTTCTTGGAAGTGGTGATCATTGTGCTTAAGCTTTCATATCCAGCACTCATAAGGTGTTTTCTTTATTGTTTTATTGATTGCTGTAATTCATCCCTTGGATCTGCTCTAAAGGGAGGTGTGTTCATCTCTTGTGTGTCAAGAGAGGTGGGAATCATCCTCAGTGTGTTTGAGGAGGTGTGTTCATCCTTAGTGTGTCTAAGGAGGTGTTTCCGTTTATCTTTATTTGTTTTTACATGTGGTCACTGGATTGATGTTTGTAATTGCAATTAAAGATAGTGGGGTGATCATCACGTGTTTGTGGTGATTAGGAACTGGACGTAGGATTGGTTAAATCCGAACCAGTATAAATCTCTGTGTTCTTTCTCTCTTTCCCCATCTCTTTATTTTATTACGGATCATATTAGCAATTGCTATTCAAACTGCGCTTATCAAAGGTTAAGGAAAATCCGAATCTTGTTTTTAGAAGAATTATTTAAAATCTGGAAAATTATTTTCAAAGGGAAAAAGTTTTTAAAAAATCCAATTCACCCCTACCCCCTCTTGATTTTTACACTGTCGTTATTTCTAACACCTTTGTGAGATAAAATCAAGTCTTTTTAATGTTGTAATAAAACTTTCTATCTTCATCATCAAAACTTTCTGAGTAACTTTTTACTCAAGCTTGAAATATGTCAACAACTTTCTTTTTTACCATTTTCTTTCTTCTTTTGAAATTATTTTCTTTGCATAATTTGTTGGGCTGGCTTCTTCAGGATGCGCTTATTGTTCTATGATACATGCAAACACATTCTATGCTAATCCCCTTTCGTATATATGATTTTTAGTGTGTGAATGATGATACCTATCATGCATTCTAATTTATTTGAAAAAAACTTTTTTCGTTATCTCTCCTTATGCATATGATATGCAAATGATTTTTCTTTGATGCAAACGTTTTTTAAAAAGCATCTTATGCGTATGCTATGGTCATGTTATGGTCATGCGGCTGGTAATGCTAATGCTATGCCATGCTATGCTTATGCAGCTTATATGTTGTACTAATGTTATGTTGTGCTAATGTTAGGCTTATGCTTATGTTATGCAGATGTAGATTGATTTTAGTTTCAAGAAACTAATCTATTCTCTTTTCTTTAGAACAAGTGGGTGGCTTTTTCTATGCCGTCTTCATTTGCTTCCCCAAAGATGTTAGAAATAGACACCACTGTAAAAATCAAGACGGGGGGGGGGGGAATTGGATTTTTAAGAAACTTTTTCTCTTTAAAATAATTTTCCAGATTTTAAATAAATGTTTTAAAACCAGGATGTGGATTATCCTTAACCTTTGATTAGCGCAATTTGAATTGCAATTGTTAATATGATCCACAATAAAAAGAGATAGGGAAAGAGAACGAACACAGAGATTCATACTGGTTCAGATTAGGCCAATCCTACGTCCAGTTCCCAACCACCACAAATGCGTGATGATCACCCCACTATCTTTAATTGAAATTACAAACACCAATTCATGCAATAACAAATAAAGATAAAGGAAACACCTCCTTAGACACACTAAGGATGAAACACCTCCCCAGACACACTTAGGATGATTCCCACCTCTCTTGACACACAAGAGATGAACACACCTCCCTTAGAACAGATCCAAGGGCTGAATTATACCCGTTTAGAAAAACAGTAAAAGAATACACCCGATAGAGTGCTAAATAGAAAGCTTAAGCACAAATATCACTACTTCCAAAGACTTTAATCAACCTTGAGAAAGCAAGAAAGCGGTTTTGAAAAACTATAGCGCAAGAACACTTTGAATATTGTGTTTAATCAGATGTGTTGAACCTAAGACATTATCTTTCATTTTATAATTCGAAAATACATCAAAGTTTCCATTCTTAGGTTGATTTAGCATTGAATTCGCAAAAACGACTTATTTAATCGATTATCTAAAAAGCTTAATCGATTATATCAGAGTTAAAAACTGGAAAACTCATTTTTCCTGATATAATCGATTAGATTAAGGCCATAATCGATTATATTAACCCAGAATCAATATAATCGATTATCAAAAACACTTAATCGATTATTTTGCTCGTTAAACTATTTTGATTCAAATTTTAAGTGAAAGAATCGATTAAACTACGTATCATAATCGATTAAAAGTGTAGAAAAACGTTTTTGCGAGAAAACAACTTGTTCTCAGGTTCGGAAAGGTCTTGAATGGGATTTATGACTTACTCTTTTCATCCATCACCCAAAACAGAACCTTCTAAACTAGAAACTTCAGCTCTTAAGAAAATCTTCATCAATCTTCTCTCTTGAAAGCTTTAAACACTCTTTATGCCTTGCCTTTTTCATCAATCAACCTTCCTTTGTGAGATTACACAAGTCTTTAATGTTGTTTAGAGAACTTTAAATCTTCATCATCAAAACTTTAGATCTTCATGAAATATCTAGGGGACTTCATCAACACTTGTTCTTGAAATATGCTAATAATCTCCCCCTTTTTGATGATGATAAAAAGAAACATAGAGACTTGTGATTGATATCTTGAAAAACTTAGAAAATAATGTATGGATATCTCCATCATAAAAATTAGTCCACAAAGGAAATAATATAGGCAGTCTCATAACATTTAATTTTCAATTTGAATTTTGAAATTTAAATTTCAAGGAAATTAATGCATGGAAATTATTTCTAAAAAGTCCCCCTTAAACTTTGCTCTTAAAAGTTTATATATACTAGGTAATTATTTAAAATATATCCTAATACTCCCCCTGAAACTTTTATTTTCTTAAATGCTAGATATTTAGACATATTATCAATCAAAACAAATATTTTTCTCCCCTTTTATTTTTATCATTTTCAAAAAGATTACAAATTTAGAGATTAATACAGCAGAAGCAATTAATTACACAAAAAATATTTAGAGAAAAAAATAAATATAGCAGCTGGAAAAAAAAAGCTAAGGGAATAAGTGAACTTGTAGCCTATTCTGTTTCTTCACTATCCCCTGCATCTTCTTCTTCTTCTTCTTCCTCAACATCTTATGTTGGTTGTTTTCCTCTGGAAGATCCAGTATTGTCTTCTTCTGGAGAGAAATCTTCAATCTCCAACTTTCTTTCTACCCTGTAGACTCTCCTGTTCAGCCTTGAGAGTTTAGAGCAAATGTCTTCATAATGAGTTAGTTGAAGACTCATCATGTTGTCCATCCTGGGAACTATATTTGCTTCCATTGAGCTAGGTTGAGGTTGAGGTGGTGGTTCTTCATCTTCATCCATTGCAGCATCGTCATCTCTTTGCCTGAACATGTTCCCTTGTTCAATAAGGCCCATGTGCCTTAGAACATTCTTTCCAATTTTGCTATTGCTTAGCAAAATCTGCTTGTTTTCTCCTCTAAGATCCACACCTTTATATTCTAAAATCTTGGATATAAACACAACATAGGGTAAAACAAAGGATAATAGCCTAGTGGCTTTAAACATATTATCTAAAATTATTGCAGGCCAATCAATACTAACATTATTAAAGAAACCATACATCAAAAGAATGTCTTCCTTAGTAAGTTGAGCATGATTAGTGCCCCTAGCAACAATTATCCAGAAAATAATATAATGTAACATACGCTCATTTAATTTTACGTTACCAACTTTATACAAGTTCTCCCCTTGTAGATTGGGGTCTTTGCAAAATTTTCAGAATTCCACCAGCTTGTTGAAATCCTCAAAACCATATGTGATGTTGACTCCTCCTTGTGTGGATAGGCCAGCAACATTGTTCCACACGTCTTCATCAAGGTGTATGCGGACACCTTTCACCTTGGTACTTGGATTTGCTATTCTAGAAGTTAAATTCATATAGAAAACTCTTACCAAATCTGGATAGTGAGCACCTTCAAGCTCTACAAAAGTTTGCAAACCACTTGCAACTAATAATTCCTGAAATGAAAAACCATGAGTTCTAAAGAATTGACAAGACAAAAACTTGGGAGTAAGAATCTTCCTGTCTTTCCAATGATTAACATAAGCAATCTGCAGGTCTTCATCAGAAATCCATCCAGCAAGAGTTGGTGGTCTAGTTTCTTCTTGAGCAGTCATGGGAGCTTTGCCTCTCCTTCTTGAGGGCATCTTTCTTTCGGGATAAGAGATTGGTAAATATGCCAACTCGTTGATATTTTTTCCTCCCTTCATAAGCTTGATCACTTGCTATCTCAACACCAAAGAGGATTTTGATGGAAACAGCCTACAACAGAAACAAGAAATATCCTGGTCCCCTAAAATTACTTATTAGAGTCCTCATGGGTTAGAAACAATTTTTCCTTTGGGAACCCATTTGTATTTCCCATTAGGAACACTAAAACGCTTAATATTGCATTTATTAACCGAATGACCTTTATGCATACAATAAAAACATGTAGGAACATTTGTTTTTCTTGAAACATATGCATTTTTATAAGCTTTCTTTGTAGGAACATTTGGTTTATTAAAGAAATTCATATTTTCAAAAACCTTACTTGAATTAGATGATTCTCCTTTTACAAAAACAGTTTTGGTAGGTTTATGATTATATTTGAAATTATAGCCAAGTCCTGCTTTTTCATATAAACCTTTTTGCACATTCAAAACATTATTTAAATTTTTATTTCCCATTGTAATTTTTGAAAGAGATGTTTCAAGATAAGATACTTTATTTGCAAGAACATTACAATTTTCACAAACAAGAATTTTTGTTTTGCATTTGCAAGGAATTTTTGCTTTTTCTAAATTCTCTTTCAAAACCTTTTTCTCTTCTTCCAAATCAGCAATTTTCTTTTCAAGACTCTTGTAGTCATTTTTTAATTTATTATGAAAAGAAGTAAGTTTTTCAGATTCTTCACATAAATCAAGAAACTCTTCAAGCAATTCATCATAATTATTTGGAAGATCGGAATCACTTACCTTGCTACATGTGGATTCAACATCATCATCCGCCATGAGACAAATGTTTGCTTCTTTTTCCAAATCACTTGCACTTTTAGAAGAACTCACTTCATTATCTTCCCAAGCAATGTACGCCTTCTTTTTCTTCTTGTCAAAAGGCTTTTTGTATTTCTTTGCTTTTTCTTCATCTTTCTTGATGTTGGGGCAATCCGACTTCAAGTGTCCCCTTTTTCCACAACCATAGCATTTAAAGTTATCAAGAGAATTTAAATTTTCAGCTTTCTTACCTTTCTTGAAATTCCCTTTGTTTTTGTTCTTGATAAACTTCTTGTATTTCTTGACAAACATACTGATGTCACTGCATTCAAGGTTATCATCTGAATCACTACTCTCATCCTTGTAGGATTCGGCTTTAAGAGCAACACCTTTCCTCTTGACGTCTTCTTCTTCTCCTTTGAAGCGTCCAAGCTCAATTTCGTGTTCTCTAAGCTTACTAAAGAGAGTTGTCATATTCATGCTTGTGAGATTCTTGGATTCCGTGATTGCCGTCACCTTGGGTTGCCATGTCCTATCCAAAGATTTTAAGATTTTCACATTTAATTCCTCAGTGTCAAATTTCTTACCTAACGCTTTGAGGTGATTTACAATGTGAGTAAATCTTTTCTGAACATCATAGGTGGTTTCCCCTTTGCTCATCCGGAACATCTCATATTCCTAAATCAAGGTATTCTTCCTTGATCTTTTGACATCCTCCGTTCCTTCATGTGTGACTTCAAGAGTGTCCCACATCTCCTTTACAGTAGTGCAATCAGACAACTTGTAAAACTCATCAACAGTTAAAGTAGATGATATCATATTGCATGCCCTTATGTAGCATTGATACTCATTGCATTCATCCTTTGTCCAACTTGCTCTCACTTTGGGTACCTGCACTTCATTAACAACAGTCACAGGAATATATGGACCATTAAAAATTGCATCCCAAATGCCTTGATCATTAGACCTAAGGAAAATCTCTATCCTCTTTTTCCAAAAGGGATGGTTTTCACCAGTAAAGAGTGGTGGTCTATGAATAGATGCACCTTCAGCAAAAGATTGATTTTTTTCTGCCATAAGGATCTTGATTTTGAGTAATTTTCAAAAACCAGCTCTAAGGCCAATTGTTAGAAATAGACGACAATGTAAAAATCAAGAGGGGGGGGTGAATTGGATTTTTAAGAAACTTTTTCTCTTTAAAATAATTTTCTAGATTTTAAATAAATGTTTTAAAACCAGGATGCGGATTATCCTTAACCTTTGATTAGCGCAGTTTGAATTGCAATTGTTAATATGATCCACAATAAAAAGAGATAGGGAAAGAGAAAGAACACAGAGATTTATACTGGTTCGGATTAAGCCAATCCTACGTCCAGTTCCCAACCACCACAAATGCGTGATGATCACCCCACTATCTTTAATTGAAATTACAAACACCAATTCATGCAATAACAAATAAAGATAAAGGAAACACCTCCTTAGACACACTAAGGATGAAACACCTCCCCAGACACACTAAGGATGATTCCCACCTCTCTTGACACACAAGAGATGAACACACCTCCCGATCCAAGGTGTTAGAAATAGACGGCAGTGTAAAAATCAAGAGGGGGGTGAATTGGATTTTTAAGAAACTTTATCTCTTTAAAATAATTTTCCAGATTTTAAATAAATGTTTTAAAATCAGGATGCGGATTATCCTTAACCTTAAATCAGCGCAGTTTGAATTGCAATTGTTAATATGATCCACAATAAAAAGAGATAGGGAAAGAGAAATAATACAGAGATTTATACTGGTTCGGATTAAGCCAATCCTACGTCCAGTTCCCAATCACCACAAATGCGTGATGATCACCCCACTATCTTTAATTGAAATTACAAACACCAATTCATGCAATAAAAAATAAAGATAAAGGAAACACCTCCTTAGACACACTAAGGATGAAACACCTCCCCAGACACACTGAGGATGATTCCTACCTCTCTTGACACACAAGAGATGAACACACCTCCCTTAGAACAGATCCAAGGGATGAATTATACCGGTTTAGAAAAACAATAAAAAGAATACACCTGATATAGTGCTGAATGAAAGCTTAAGTACAAAGATCACCACTTCCAAAGACTTTAATCAACCTTGAGAGAGCAAGAAAGCGGTTTTGAAAGACTATAGCGCAAGAACACTTTGAATATTGTGTTTTATCAGATGTGTTTGAACTTAAGACATTCTCTTTCATTTTATAATTCGAAAATACTCCAAAGTTTCCATTCTTAGGTTGATTTAGTATTGAATTTGCAAAAATGACTTATTTAATCGATTATCTAAAAATCTTAATAAATTATATCAGAGTTAAAAACTGGAAAACTCATTTTGCCTGATATAATCGATTAGATTAAGGCCATAATCAATTATATTAACCCAGAATCAATATAATCGATTATCAAAAACACTTAATCGATTATTTAGTTCGTTAAAATATTTTGATTCAAATTTTAAGTGAAATAATCGATTAGACTACGTATCAAAATCGATTAAAAGCGTAGAAAAACGTTTTTGCGAGAAAACAACTTGCTCTCAGGTTTGGAAAGGTCTTGAATGGGATTTATGACTTACTCTTTTCATCCATCACCCAAAACAGAACCTTCTAAACTAGAAACTTCAGCTCTTGAGAAAATCTTCATCAATCTTCTCTCTTGGAAGCTTTAAACACTTTTTATGCCTTGCCTTTTTCATCAAGCAACCTTCCTTTGTGAGATGACACAAGTCTTTAATGTTGTTTAGAGCACTTCAAATCTTCATCATCAAAACTTTAAATCTTCATGAAATATCTAGAGGACTTCATCAACACTTGGTCTTGAAATATGCTAACACAAGGGATGAATTATACCCGTTTAGAAAAATAGTAAAAGAATACACCTGATAGAGTGCTGATAGAAAGCTTAAGCATAAAGATCACCACTTCCAAAGACTTTGATCAACCTTGAGAGAGCAAGAAAGCGGTTTTGATAAACTATAGCGCAAGAACACTTTGAATATTGTGTTTAATCAGATGTGTTGAACCTAAGACATTCTCTTTCATTTTATAATTCGAAAATACATCAAAGTTTCCATTCTAAGGTTGATTTAGCATTGAATTCGCAAAAACGACTTATTTAATTGATTATCTTAAAAGCTTAATCGATTATATCAGAGTTAAAAACTGGAAAACTCATTTTGCCTGATATAATCGATTAGATTAAGGCCATAATCGATTATATTAACCCAGAATCAATATGATTATCAAAAACACTTAATCGATTATTTTGCTCGTTAAACTATTTTGATTCAAATTTTAAGTGAAATAATCGATTAGACTACGTATCATAATCGATTAATAGTGTAGAAAAACGTTTTTGCGAGAAAACAACTTGTTCTCAGGTTTGGAAAGGTCTTGAATGAGATTTATGACTTACTCTTTTCATCCATACCCAAAACAGAACCTTCTAAACTAGAAACTTCAGCTCTTTAGAAAATCTTCATCAATGTTCATCAATCTTCTCTCTTGAAAGCTTTAAACACTCTTTATGCCTTGCCTTTTTCATCAATCAACCTTCCTTTGTGAGATGACACAAGTCTTTAATGTTGTTTAGAGCACTTTAAATCTTCATCATCAAAACTTTATATCTTCATGAAATATCTAGAGGACTTCATCAACACTTGTTCTTGAAATATGCTAACAAAAGATTCTTTGTTAACCCAAGGAGAGTATCTTTGCCATAACCTTGTCATTGCCTAAGCATTCCTCTTGCAATGCTTAATCCTCCTTCGGGATACAACCTCACCTTTCACTTGTGAGTATTCACTATGCATTCTCCATATAACTTGTTATAGTATTCCCTAGTTGCATAGGGTAAAAGAGAAAAGAAGGGGATGATTCTACAATCCTCAAGAAAGCTTATTCAGATGGTTTATTTTTACCTTTTTCAAAAAGGATTTTGTAAGCATGGTTAGCTAAGGTAAGTTTGTGTTTAAGCTAACAGATAAACGTTTGTTTACGATTCAGAAAATCATTTTTCCTTTTTGCTTTATTTTGAAAAGAATTAGAGCTTTTTGGATTTTCACAAATTCTAGTTGTTTTCCTTCTTTTATTCTTAACTAGCTCACCCCTTTTCTTTGGGTTGCTAATGTGGTTGCCCTAATTTTTGCAAGGTTTCTTTATAGGTTTCCTGTCGGGCTTATTTCCTTGATTTTTTTGCTTTTTACTTTTGGAGCAGTATATAAGTTATGTTGACCATGTTTTAAACCTAAGTCATCCCTTTTCTTGGATGTTAGAAATTACAATTTTCTATATTGTAAATGCAAGCTTATCTGTTGGGTTTATTATCGTGGATTAGAGATTGTATAAGTAGGAAAAGAAGCATAAAGTAAGAAATGTGACTTTTTGTTTAAAAGATAATGTCATAGCAAAGTACACATCAAAGTCATATCCGGTCAAATAAACAGTTAAAATGTAATATTAGGGAAGTGATCCCTAGGTCGTCTCCCAAGGACTATGGTTAAGACAAAGGATCAACGCGTGAATGGTAAAAACAAGGTGGGGATGGGGTTTAAACAAATTTGTATAATTAAATTAAAATATAGAATGATTTCACAAAATGTAAACAATTATAAAAAATGGATTGATTCCCTTATTCAATTGCAATTTCCCTTATCCCTGGTTACACAGAAAAACGCACTTTGTTCATCTTAATCCTCATTCCAATCCAAATCAATCAACTAAGTGAAGATTAACCCAAGAATTCCTTACACGAATTAAGCAAACGTATATATCATCCAATCTTTAATCAATCATAGAATTAAGCAAATTGCGAAAAGAATATTCATTAAGCATGAATGAAAATATAAGCACAGAGATTAAAAGATGGAGAATCAAGAAGAACAAAGGGAAAACGTGAACTAAACCTCAAAGTTCATAGCAATCTACTTAAGAAATCAACCTCTGAAAATTATCCCTCCATGGAGATTCAAAATGAAAATCAATGGAGAGAAAAAATAAAGTCGAAAGACGAAAAACGAAAGGCAAAAGATGGAAGCCAAAAGACGAAAACATGACCAGCTGTGTGTGAATGCGTGAATTCTACCTCCTCTCCTTAGGGTTTTGTAACCCTTGGTCATCCTCTCTCTCCCAAAATGCTTAGGCCTCATAAGAAGTACTATCTGGCCCAAATTACAAAAATAAAAGAAAGCGAAATTAAAATCCTAAGTGGAGGCTAATGTGGCAGTAATTTCTTGAAGTCCAGGATATTTTCCATGCCCAAAAACGCCCCAAAATTATTTTGAAAAGTAAAAGTAAACGAAAATTAGATAAATAATTTCAAATTAATAAAAGTATGAATTACTGTCCCAATAAAGTCTAAATAATAAAAACGTGCCAATAATAGATAATTAAACACAAAACAATAATTAAGATAAGTACAAAAGGGTAAGAAAACATGGATAAATAATGATTCATTAGTGCCCTTTTAATGTATCCTGAGGCCCAGGCATGCCCGAAGTTCGTGATTCATACACAAGATCACGAGGGTTTGGTAACAACCTTTCTAGAGTCTTTGACATGTCAGATTATAAGAGTTGTCTCTCAGGTCTAATAGTAAGCATTCTAAATCCTTTAATATAATGGGAGACTCTTCAATTCTTGTCTCCCTCGTGGTTGATATCTCAGACCTTGCTTATTTGGATTATCTTGGAAATTTGGTGGCTTCAACATTCCTTGACTATGTTCACCAAGTCCTTGCCTTGACTGGTAACTTAATCTTTGTTTAACACAAGTTACCATAGTTCCTCTATTGGTTATCTTCTTTCAAAGCTTGCAAGGCCATTTCTAACGCTTCTTCCACCACATCTGTATATTGGATAGTCAATGGTTTACTGATAAGTAGATCCTTTTCTACTTGAGTTATCACCAGTTTTTCATGAACTATGTATTTAGTCTTCCGCAGAAGGTACAACTTTGGCTTGATGGCCTTCCCTAAAGGCAATTATAGGAAGGTCAAATTTCCATTGCTAGAAACTCTTATAGCAAAGGTAGTGGACCTTATCTTGAGTGGCCCCACTAACTCTCTTTTGGCTTCATGAGTTTCCACTCAGTCGATCAATGTTGAAAGACTTGTTTTGATGGATATATCTCCTCAGGTTATTTTCTTTTTCTTATTCTTCTTTTCTTCTATGAAGGTTTCTTTTTTTTCCACCTTATTCTTTTTTTTAAACCTTAGGGATATAAGTGTGTTGCTAACTCTAGGGATGTTGGGCTTTATTTGCTAAAAGCACAACTTTACTATTTTTGTAAAAAAAAAGCTCAATGCATAAATCGTCGAAGACTACAGTGCACCTCTTTTCTTATTTTCTTCCACCCATATGGATCATTAATCTTTCTCATTCGATGCTTTTCTACCTTTGTGCACTTGTTTTGTCAGAATGACAATTAGCTTGCGATCCATTTTGATTAATTAGTGCATAAACTATTTTCCTAATTTATTCTTGTTTATTCATTTTCTAGAAAGGTAATGTTATTTCTGAATGCTTGCTACTTAATTCCTTTCATCTAATACAATGCATGATTATTTTTTCTTATAAGGAATGCATGCTTTTTTGTTTTTGCCTAGTTTTATCATGTTTATTCTATCAACAACATGATGCATGCAGGTTATGTTGTAAGCTTATTTCTTAAAAGGAATGATGTTCTACCTATATTGTTAGATGCGGAAGTATATCAAGAAAAGGGGGGTTGAATTGATATAAAGATTTATTGAAAACTTTTTCGTATAAGAAATTTTACTGATGCAGTATACTGAGAAATAATTGACTGATTAACAAAAAATAGTAGGTTAGTTCTTAATGCAGAATTTAACAGATGATGAAGGAAGAGAAAAGATGACACAAAGAATTATACTGGTTCGTTCTTTATGCAAGAACTACATACAGTTGGTGATCTGTAACTCCTACAGATCTAAATCACTATCAGAAATGGATTCTTTACAACAATTCTTTCTTGAACACTACAAGAAACTCAAAGAACCTATTCTAAACACTATAGAATAGATCTTAACCCACTGACTCACACCGAGTCACTATGATCACCCCAATCACAGTTATCAGGGTTCTAAAACCCTCTCACAAATCTCTACCCAGAGATTAAAGAATACAAAGAAAAGTGAAAGTAAGATTCTTCTTGAAAAGCTAAAAGCTGTAACACAAATTCTGCAGAAATCTTTTGGCTCTGATCTGTATTCAACTCAGTATGTATTCTCTTGAATTCTTTCTCACTCAGTTTCGTCCTTGAGAGTTGTATTTATAGCCAAAGATTAGAGCTATGGGTCTTGCTTTGTTGAAAGCTTTAAAGGCACGTTCTGCGTTTTCTGCATAATAGGGGTCTGGAACAAAATAGTCGACTGAAGCAGCAAAGCAGTTAGCTATTTTCATTATACTCATATTCCTGGTACATTAATGAAAATAGTCAACTAAAGAAACAAGATTAGCAGACTAATTGACGATTAATAAAAAACAACAGATTATTATATTTCAATTAGCTAACTCTTTAACATATAATCTAACATCTCCACTAAGTTGTATAATCAAGAACCATTAATCAAAAACCCAACAACATTCTTAAAACATCATCAAATCCAAAATCATCAACAAACTCCCCCTATTTGATGATGTCAACCTGCAAAACCTGTAAAAACACAAAGAGAAGAGATGGAAGATTATCTCCCCCTTTGACATTAGCAAATAGCAGATATAAACAGTATAGAGCAATTATTAGCAGGTTCTAAAATGCAGATATAAGCAGAATAGAAGTGTATGAGTAATATTACAGACCCAATTGTTCAAATTGCAGAAATATAAAATCGAAAACATTAAAACATCAGAAATATTAAGAATCAGGCATCATCATCTTCATCCTCATCTTCCTCATCATCATCATCATCATCATCTTCAGCAATATCCTCTTCCATTGCATCAGGTTTTGGTGCATAGGAGCCATCAAAGCTTTTCGCTGTAACTTGAAGTTCAACAAGTTGTTGTTGGATAAGCTCGATCTCATAGTCTACATTTGTAAACCTGGCTACCATAGTTTCATGTGTGTTGCGCTGCATGGAGGTAAGCACATTAAGTCTAGATATTAATATACGTTCAAATTCAGACATGGGTAGATATGCTGGAGGTGCTGAGTAAGGAACCATTTGATAAGCTGAGTAGTCTTGCTGATTCCTAGATGAGGTGCCAACATTAAAGGTTGATCTTGGTGCAGAAGAGGAAGATCCAGATTCGAATACCCATTCATCATTGATCTTGGTCAGGCCCATCTTTCTGAGGTAATAATTGTCAAACAGGTGCTTGTGATTGACAATACGTGTGGTTTCTCCTTCTGTGGGGAAGTTGAAGTGGTCCAGAAACTTGGAAATCAGGATGGCATAAGGAAGCTTATGGTCATTGAGTTGCTTAGCTTTGAACATGTGACCTTTGATTACATATATCCAGTTAACCTTGATATTGTTTTTCATGCAATGGATCAAGGCTAAGTCCTCCTCCATGAGTTGAGCATGGTTGCTCCCCCTGGGAATAAGCTGCCAAGCAAGAATAAATGCCAATAACCTTTCATCACGCTTCATCCTGCCAACATTGTATTTGAGAATAACAGCTTCATCAACATTTTGCATGCATGACTTGTAAACAACATCTTTGTTGAAGTCTGGTACAGCCCCTGTATTTCCTTTGCTAATTTTTACTCCTTCATTCTTTAATCCAGCAATCCTTCTCCATAATGAGTTGTCTATTCTGACTTCTCTTCTTCTCACTTGAGATACCAGTACATTGTTTTCTGCCTTAAGGTTAGCATAAAACAACTTAACCAGATCAATATAGAAGTTACCTTCTAGTTCAACAAACTGTCGCAGTCCTTGTGTTTGAAGAATGTTTTTCACGAAAATCAGGTTCTCATTGTTGATCCAGTTGAACTTCAATATCTTTGGAGTGAGGATCAGCTTCCTCTGCATCTTTAACTCCACAGCTTCAACTATTTCATTGTGTTCTTTAGGTTCTGATTTAGTCTCTTCATCAAACTCATTTTCTGCAGGAGCCACTGGTTGAGGAAGCTTGACACAGACCTTATATCTTTTTGGAAATCTTCTTTCAGTTGGATTAGAAGGTCTAGCAGTTGATTCTAGAACCTAAATAGGTTGGGCTGGAGATCCAGATGTGGAACCTTTGTTCCTATTAGTTCTTGCTGGTTGATGAGCAGCAGCCTGTGTGGATGCACGATTTCTAGATGACCTTCTTAGTCTTTGAAATGCAGTAGCAATTGGTGCATCAGAGTCATCACTCTCTACTAGGAAATACTCATTTGTTGACATTTTAGCTGAAGAGAAAATGAGAGAGTGCAACAGTAGTGTAATGCGAAAATTCAGCAAGAGAGATGCACAGTTGCAGTATCAGAGATTAGATTTATATAGAGAAATTGATATGCATGGTCAAACAAATATTGATCAGTGAATATTTTGAACAGATCTTTACTCAATCACAGATGTTCAGTATCAGAGAATGCAGAGAGAATATGTTGAGAAATGGAAATTCAGTTTTGCAAACCCAATAAAGTAACCTCACATGCACCTAAAAATAATCATGCTTTGAATGACAGTGCACCCAATGTACGAATTGGTCTTTTACTGATATGGTTTGAATTATTTTGATGAAATTTAAATTGATTTCTTGAAAATTCAATTGAATTTAATTGCAGTTAATGGAATTAGTCAGCTAGTCAAAGCAATTAATAGGCTGTTCTGATAGAAATAACACCAGCAGGCACATTAAATGAAATACGTCAGTTATTTCAAAGAAATAAGCAAGCTTTTTTATGCAATAGTAAAGCAATTATGTCAGTTAAGTGAAATAAGTCGACTGTTACAAGAAATTAACACACTGAAATCTGCAGCAGCAAAATATTTTTGTCACTTAAATGAAATACGTCAGCTATTTTATAGAATTAACAAACTGTTAACTCAGCAGCAGAAAATTTAAGAAAGATGATTGATGTTTAGGATTCCCAATTCATTTCTAAGTTTGAAAAACCTATCACGACCAAGAGGTTTAGTGAAAATATCAGCTAACTGATCATTAGTAGAGATGAATTCAATCCTACAATCTTTCTTTTCTATATGATCTCTTATAAAATGGTGCCTTATTTCAATATGCTTAGTTCTAGAATGCTGGATAGGATTCTTAGTTAGATTGATTGCACTAGTGTTATCACATAAAATTGGAATATTAGAAAGGTGCAGATTAAAATCACTTAGCTGTTGTTTTAACCATAGAATCTGTGCAGCACAGCTACCAGCAGCTATATATTCAGCTTCAGTTGTGGAAAGTGCTACACATGTTTGTTTCTTGCTGGTCCAAGAAATCAAGCAGTTTCCAAACAAGTGGCATGTTCCACTTGTGCTTTTCCTATCTAATTTGCAACCTGAAAAATCAGAATCAGTATAGCCAACCAAATTTAATTCATTACCATTAGAATACCACAACCCAACATTCACTGTTCCTTTGAGATACTTTAGAATTCGTTTTGCTGCAGTGAGATGTGATTCCTTTGGATTATCTTGAAATCTAGCACATAAACACACAACAAACATTATGTCAGGTCTGCTAGCAGTGATGTACAACAAAGAACCAATCAAACCTCTATACATAGTTGCATCAACTGATTTTCCTTATTCATCCAAGTCAAGATAACAACTTGAAGACATTGGAGTAGAGGCTTCTTTGCAACTTTCCATGTTGAATTTCTTTAATAACTCATTGCAGTACTTGGAATGATGTTCTACCTATATTGTTAGATGCGGAAGTATATCAAGAAAGGGGGGGTTGAATTGATATAAAGATTTATTGAAAACTTTTTTGTATCAGAAATTTTACTGATGTAGTATACTGAGAAATAGTTGACTGATTAACACAAAATAGTAGGTTAGTTCTTAATGCAAAATTTAACAGATGATGAAGGAAGAGAAAAGATGACACAAATAATTATACTGGTTCGTTCTTTATGCAAGAACTACATCCAATTGGTGATATGTAACTCCTACAGATCTAAATCACTATCAGAAATGGATTCTTTACAACAATTCTTTCTTGAACACTACAAGAAACTCAAAGAACCTATTCTAAACACTATAGAACAGATCTTAACCCACTGACTCACACTAAATCACTGTGATCACCCCAATCACAGTTATCAGGGTTCTAAAACCCTCTCACAAATCTCTACCCAGAGATTAAAGAATACAAAGAAAAGTGAAAGTAAGATTCTTCTTGAAAAGCTAAAAGCTGTAACACAAATTCTGCAAAAATCTTTTTGCTCTTGTCTGTATGCAACTCAGTATGTATTCTCTTGAATTCTTTCGTACTCAGTTTCATCCTTGAGAGTTGTATTTATAGCCAAAGATTAGAGCTATGGGTCTTGCTCTGTTGAAAGCTTTAAAGGCGCGTTCTGCGTTTTCTGCATAATAGGGGTCTAGAACAAAATAGTCGACTGAAGCAGCAAAGCAGTTAGCTATTTTCATTATACTCATATTCCTGGTACATTAATGAAAATAGTCAATTAAAGAAACAAGATTAGCAGACTAATTGACGATTAATAAAAACAACAGATTATTATATTTCAATTAGCTAACTCTTTAACATATAATCTAACATCTCCACTAAGTTGTATAATCAAGAACCATTAATCAAAAACCCAGCAATATTCTTAAAACATCATCAAATCCAAAATCATCAACATATATAATGCTAATGAATGCTTTGTACATAAGGAGAGATAATTTTTCTCAAAACTTCTATACATACATTTAGAGAAGTATAGAAAATTCTAGCAACATGAGAGATTTTTTTTTCTAAAAATGAAAACTTTCTTTTGGGGTTATAAAGAAATTTCTCATATTATTTTTAGTAGTTCCAATAGAGTTCTAAATGAATAATTGTACATAAAAATATACTACAATGATGTTCTTTTATTTATGAAAAAGGACTGTATACAAGCTCGTTATTACTTCTTGTGATCTGGGGCAAGGACCACAAGAGTTGCTTTTACAAAAATGAAATTTAAAGTCCTAAGCTAGTTGTTTCAACACTCTATTCTTCCATAGTTCATTGAGCTTCAGGAGTGATGGATCATTCCCACTTGGCATGCTTGCATCAAATTTCCTTTTGGCCTTCAAAGGCACTGCCTTGACCGTGGGAGAGATAGCATTAACTCTTTCTTCTTTGTTCTTGAAGTTTCTTTTATCATTTTGATGTTTGGAGTGTCCTTCAATCAAGCTCTTCGTCCCTTTCTTAATTGTTACTACATCAACATGCATCCTTTGCATTATCTCCATCATAGTAGTCATTTGTACTTTTAGCTGCTTGATTTTAGTATTCAACTCCTGATTATTCTTTTTGCACTATCTCCATCACTTCTTCTGTCTAAGCTCTCGTTAAGACGGAGTGTAGAAAAAGCTACCTTTTGGGTTAATTTATTATGCATGTAGAAGTTTTAATGTAAATATTTTTTTTTGTGATATTTACAATAAAATTTCTATGTGATTAATGCATGTTTTCTTTTTCTATGCATGTCCTATTCTATTTTATTCAACTTTTTATACCTGGTGATCAAAGTTGTACCCGGTCAAATAAAAAGTTAAAATGTAATACTAGGAATGGATCCCTAGGTCGTCTCCTAAGGACCATGGTTAAGGCAAAGGATCAATGCGTGGATGGTACAGACAAGGTGGAGGGAGGGTTTGAATAGATTTTTATAATTAAATTAAAATATAGAATGATTTTGAAAAATGTAAACAATTATAAAAAACGGATTGATTCTATGATTCAATTGCAATTTCCCTTATCCCTAGTTACATAGAAAAACGCACTTTGTTCATCTTAATCCTCATTCCAACCCAAATCAATGAACTAAGCGAAGATTAACCCAAGAATTCCTTACACGAATTAAGCAAACATATGTATCATCCAATCTTTAATCAATCACAAAATTAAGCAAATTGCGAAAACAATATTCATTAAGCATGAACGAAAATATAAGCACAGAGATTAGAAGATGGAGAATCAAGAAGAACAAAGGGAAACTGTGAATTAAACCTCAATGTTCATAGCAATCTACTAAGGAAATCAACCTCTGAAAATTAGCCCTCCATGGAGATTCAAATCTAAAATCAATGGAGACAAAAGTAAAGACGAAAGCCAAAAGATGGAAAACGAAAGTCGAAAAACGGAAATGTGAACAACTGTGCGTGCCTGCATTCTGCCTCCTCTTCTTAGGGTTTTGTAACCCTAGGTCAGCCCCTCTTTCCTAAAATGCCTGGGCTTCATGAAAAAATATTGTCTAGCCCAAATTACGAAAATAAAAGAAAACAAAATTAAAATCCTAAGTGGAGGTTGATGTGGCAGTAATTTCTTGAAGTCCAGGACGTTTTCCATTCCCAAAAATGCCCCAAGATTATTCTGAAAAATAAAAGCAAATGAAAATTCGATAAATAATTTCAAGTTAATAAAAATTTGAATTACTCACCCAATAAGGTCCAAATAATTAAAACGTGGCAATAATGGATAATTAGACACAAAACAATAATTAAGATAAGTACAAAAAGGTAAGAAAATATGGATAAATAATTATTCATCACTTGGTTTTCTCTCTTTATGCTATGCATGAGGGTTTTATTTATACCAATGGAAATTATTATAAACATATGCACATAAAAATGTCAATGCACAGACACTTGCGCATCCACGAGCAATCATGATTAATCCATGGGTTAGGGTCCTTGCAAGGAAATGTGCATTGTTTCAAGGTTGTTCTAAACTCCCTGACCAAGGCTAGGCCCCCAAGGTGCCCCCATTATAGGATCCTAATATCTCTATCGCTATTCATCTCAAGACACTAGGGTCTTAATCAATCACTAGCTAGAGTAACTGGTTATCACCTTGAGTGATGATTTCTGACAATGACATGTGGGCAGCCAGTGGGCCCAAACTATGGTTAGTTGTACGCCATCCACTCTCCTAAGCATTATATCTTTTGCCCCCGAGTATAGGGGGACTGTTGTGTGCAAGGGTATTATGTGTGATCAAAGTCGTATCTGGTCAAATAAACAGTGAAAAGGTAATACCAGGAAGCTATCCCTAGGTTGTCTCCCAAGGACTGTGGTTAAGACAAAGGATCAACATGTGAATGAGGCAAACAAGGTGGGGGGTTTGAACAAATTTGTTGAATTAAATAAAAATCCAGAATAATTTTGCAAAATGTAAACAATTATGAAAGACGGATTGATTCCTTGATTTAATTACAATTTCCCTTATCCCTGATTAGATAGAAAATACACTTTGTTCATCTTAATCCCCATTCCAACCCAAATCAATCAACTAAGCGAAGATTAACCCAAGATTTCCTTACACAAATTAAGCAAACGTATACATCATCCAATCTTTAACCATTCATAGAATTAATCAAATTGCGAAAACAACATTAAGCATGAACAAAAATATAATAACAGAGATTAGAAGATGAAGAATCAAGAAGAACAAAGGGAAAATGTGAATTAAACCTCAAAGTTCATAGCAATCTACTCAGAAAATCAACCTCTAAAAATTAGCCCTCCATGGAGATTCAAAATGGAAATCAATAAAGAGAAAAATAGAGACGAAAACACAACCAGCAGCGGAAAACGAAAGACGAAAGTCAAAAGATGAAAGTCGAAAGACGGAAACATGAGCAGTTGTCCATGAATGAGTTTTGCCTCCTCTCCTTAAAGTTTTGTAATCATAAGTCAACCCCTCTCTCCCAAAACGCCTGAGCCTCATAAAAAAAATACTGTCTGGCCCAAATTACAAAAATAAAAGAAAACGAAATTAAAATCCTAAGTGAAGGCTGACATGACAGTAATTTCTTCTAGTCCAAGATATTTTCCATGCCAAAATTTGTTAAATAAAGACGACAGTGTAAAAACCAAGAGGGGGGGTGAATTGGATTTTTAATAAATTTTTCTCTTTCAAAAAAACTTTTCAGATTTTGGAATTCTTTCAAAACTAGGATGTGGATTTTTCTTATCCTTTGATTAAGGCGGATTGAATTAGCAATTGTTATAATGATCCACAATTAAAACATATAGAGAAAGAGAAAGAACACAGAGATTTATACTGGTTCGGATTAAGCCAATCCTACATCCAGTTCCCAACCACCACAAATGCGTGATGATTAACCCCACTATCTTTAAATGAAATTACAAACACCAATTCATGCAATAACAAATAAAGATAAACGGAACACCTCCTCAGACACACTAAGGATGAAACACCTCCCCAGACACACTGAGGATGAAACCCACCTCTCTTGACACACAAGAGATGAAACACCTCCCTTAGAACCAATCCAAGGGATGAATTTTCCCGCTTAAAGAAAACAAGAAAAGAATACACCGATACGTGTTGGATAGAAAGCTTAAGCACAATGATCATCACTTCCAAAGACTTGATCAAACTGAAGAGAGCAGGAAAGCGGCTTTGAAAAGCTAAGGCGCAGAAACACTTTGAATATTTTGTGTGTTTTCAGATGTGTAGAACCTAAGACATTCTCTTTCATTTTATAATTCGAAAATGCTCCAAAGTTTCCATTCTTAGGTTGATTTAGTATTAATTTCGCAAAAACGACTTAATTAATCGATTATATAAAAGGCTTAATCGATTATATCATGTTTAAAAACTGGAAAACTGAAATCGCCTCGATATAATCGATTAGATTAAGGCCATAATCGATTATATTAACCCGTAAATCAATATAATCGATTATCAAAAACACTTAATCGATTATTTAGTTCGTTAAACATTTTTTATTCAAATTTTAAGTTAAATAATCGATTATCTACGTATGGTAATCGATTAAAAGCGTAGAAAACGTTTTTGCGAGAAAACACCTTGCTCTCTTGTTTGGGAAGGTCTTGAATGGGATTTATGACTTACTCTTTTATCCAACACCCAAAACAGTAACCTTCTACTCTAGCTCCTTCAGCTCTTGAGAAAATCTTCATCAATCTTCTCTCTTGAAAGCTTTGAATGCTTTTTATGCCTTTCCTTTTCTATCAAGCAACCTTCCTTTGTGAGATGGCACAAGTCTTTAATGTTGATTAAAACTTTCTAAAACTTCATCATCAAAACTTTAGGTCTTCATAAAACTCTGGTCTTGCAAAAATGCCAACAATCTCCCCCTTTTTGATGATGATAAAAAGAAACATAGAGACTTGTGATTGATATCCTGAAAATCTTGAAAATAATGTATGGATATCTCCATCATAAAAATTAGTCCACAAAGGAAATAAAATAGGCAGTCACATAGCATTTAAGTTTCAATTTTGAATTTTGAAAAAGAGATTTCAAGGAATTAATGACTGGAAATAATTTCTAAAAGCTCCCCCTTAAACTTTGCTCTTTAATGTTTAAGCTATATTAGGCACTTATTTGAAATATTTCCTAAAGCTCCCCCTGAAATTAATTTTCTTAAAAGCTATAATAACTAGACAGATTTTCATATCAAATCAAATATTTTTCTCCCCCTTTATTTTTATCATTTTCAAAAAGATTACAATTTTCAGAGATAATTACAGCAGAAGCAAATTAATTACACAGAAATTATAGAGAGAAAAACAAATACAGCAGCTGAAAATAATGAAGAACAAGCTAAGGAAAAGTGAACTTGTAGCCTATTCTGTTTCTTCACTATCTTCTTCATCTTCCTCATCATTGGCTGGTTGTTTGCCTCTTGAGGATGTTGTATTATCTTCTTCAGGAGATATTTCTTCAATTTCCATCTTCCTTTCAACTCTATACACTCTCCTATTGAGTCTTGAAAGTCTGTGACAAAGATCTTCATATTGAGAAGTGTGAAGATTCATCATTGTGTCCATTCTTGAAAGTATATGATCCTCCATTGACCCTGGTTGAGGTTGAGGTTGAGGTGGTGGTTCTTCATCATCCTCCTCCATTGCAGCAGGTTCATCTTCTCTTTGTCTAAACCTGTTGCCTTGTTCTATGAGGCCCATATGCCTTAGAACATTCTTCCCAATTTTGCTATTGCTTAGCAAAATTTGCTTGTTCTCTCCTTCAAGGTCCACACCTTTGTATTCTAAAATTCTTGAGATAAACACAGCATAGGGTAATGCAAAAGAGGAAAGCCTAGTGGCTTTAAACATATTATCAAGAATAATTGAAGGCCAATCTATGCTAACATTATTAAGGAATCCATACATTAAAAGGATGTCTTCCTTAGTAAGTTGGGCATGATTAGTACCTCTAGCAACTAAAACCCAAACAATAACATAATGCAACATACGCTCATTAAGTTTCACATTACCAACTTTGTACAAGTTCTCAACTTGTAAATTCGGATCCTTGCAGAATTTTCTGAATTCTACCAACTTGTTGAAGTCCTCAAAGCCATATGTGATGTTGATGCCTTGAGTTGAGAGACCAGCTACATTGTTCCACAAATCTTCATCAAAGTGGATCCTTACACCCTTCACTTTAGTGCTTGGACTAGTTGTCCTTGATGTTAAATTCATGTAAAACACTCTAACCAAGTCTGGATAGAATGTCCCTTCCATCTCCACAAATTGTTGCAGCCCATTTGCTACTAAAAATTCCTGAAATGAAAAACCGTGAGATCTGAAAAATTCACAAGATAGATATTTTGGGGTAAGAATTTTCCTGTCCTTCCACTTGTTAACAAACCCAATTTGCATATCTTCATCAGAGATCCAACCAGCAAGAGTTGGAGGTCTCCTTTCTTGATGTTGAGAAGACATAGGCTCCTTGCCTCTTCTCCTTGATGGCATCTTCCTTCTTCTGGAACCTTTCTAAGCTCATAAAATCTTATTTGAGATAAAAGATTTGTAAATATGCTAACTCGTTGATATTTTTGCCTTCCTTCATAAACTTGATCACTTGTTATCTCATTACCAAAAAGGCTTTTTGAAAGAGGAACCAGCCTGCAAAGCAAACAAGAAATATCCTGGTCCCCTAAAATCACTTATTAGGGTCCTCATGGGTTAGAAAAAATTTTTCCTTTGGGAACCCATTTGTATTTCCCATTAGGAACACTAAAACGTTTAATATTGCATCTATTAACAGAATGACCTTTATGCATACAGTAAAAACATGTAGGAACATTTGTTTTCCTTGAGACATATGCATTTTTATAAACTTTCTTTGTAGGCACATTTTGATTAAAGGAATTAGGATTTTCAAAAACCTGATTTGAATTAGACGATTCTCCTTTCACAAAAACAGTTTTGGTAGGTTTATGATTATACCTGAAATTATAACCAAGTCCTGCTTTTTCATATAAACCTTTTTGCACTTTCAAAACATTGTTTAAATTTTTATTTCCCATTGAAATGTTTGAAAGAGATGTTTCAAGATAAGAAACTTTATTTGCAAGATCATTACAATTTTCGCAAACAAGAATTTTTGTTTTGCATTTACAAGGAATTTTCGCTGTTTCCAAATCATCTTTCAAAACCTTTTTCTCTTCTTCTAAATCAATAACTTTCTTTTCAAGAACCTTAAAATCATTTTTTAATTTACTGTGAACCGAAGAAAGCTTTTCAGATTTTTTACAAAGGTTAAGAAATTCTTCAAGCAATTCATCATAATCATTAGGGAGATCAGAATCACTTACCTCACTGCACGTGGATTCCACATCATCATCCGCCATGAGACAAATGTTTGCTTCCTCTTCTGATTCACTTGAACCTTCAGAAGAACTCACTTCATTGTCGTCCCAAGTGATATATGCTTTCTTCTTCTTTTGAAAAACTTCTTGCTTTTCTTTTCCTTTTTCTCAGGTTTCTTGGAATTCGGACAATCTGCTCTCATGTGCCCCTTTTTGCCACAACCATAACATTTATAATTATCGTTAGAATTTGAATTTTCAAATTTCTTACCTTTCTTATGGTTGCCTTTCTTCTTGATGAACTTTTTGTATTTCTTTACAAATTCCTTAAGATCATCGTCTTCTGAATCATCAGTGTCACTACTCTCCTCTTTAATGGATTGAGCCTTTAAGGCAATACCTTTTCTTTTAACATCCTCTTCTTCACCGTTGAAGCGACCTAGCTCCATTTCGTGTTCTCTAAGCTTCCCGAAGAGAGTTGTCATGTTCATATTTGAAAGGTTCTTTGATTCCGTGATGGCCGTCACTTTTGGTTGCCAAGTCCTGTCCAAAGATTTCAAAATTTTCACATTTAATTCTTCAGTATCAAATTTCTTACCTAACGCCTTGAGGTGATTTACAATGTGAGTAAATCTCTTTTGGACATCGTATATGGTTTCCCCTTTGCTCATCCGGAACATTTCGTACTCCTGAATCAAGGTATTTTTGTAACGACCCAAGAAATCGCTACTTTTATCATACTTAGTATGCAAATGTAACTTGTATTAACGGATAATAAAACACATTATATTTAAAATTTGTATTTGTATTCAATACAAAAGGGAATATCTACTAGTACAAAATTCTATTATAAGAAATAAAAACATATATAAATATATGTGTATAATTACTACTTCATCTTTCACTATAATCCTGGGACTCTGAAGCATCTCGCTCACCTATTAAGATATCTGCTCCCATGTAGCAAAACACGATCATCGCAGGCCAAACAATCGGCAATTGTAGGGTACGCTAATCATTCAAAAATATAACAACACAAAATAATAACATCATGTAGTATTCATCATCATATCATTCTCATGCACATTCATCATAGAACATACTTAAATGCTTTAAAGTTTAATGCATCTTTAATAATTGAAAAGTAACAACACAAATCATATTATCATGTAATACACATACTCACAACATTCTCATTAACACACATAAGTAGATTATGGGCACCAACCCCAGGCTCTACTCGGCCCCACACACAAACATATCGGTAGATTATGGGCACTAACCCCAGGCTCCACTCGGCCCCAGGCTCTACTCGGCCCCACACCCAAACATATCGGTAGATTATGGGGACCAACCCCAGGCTCTACTCGGCCCCACACACAAACATATCGGTAGATTATGGGCACCAACCCCAGGCTCTACTCGGCCCCACACACAAACATATCGGTAGATTATGGGCACCAACCCCAGGCTCTACTCGGCCCAACAAAAACATATCGGTAGATTATGGGCACCAACCCCAGGCTCTACTCGGCCCAACACAAACATATCGGTAGATTATGGGCACCAACCCCAGGCTCTACTCCGCCCCACACACAAACATATCGGTAGATTATGGGCACCAACCCCAGGCTCTACTCGACCCCACACACAAACATATCGGTAGATTATGGGCACCAACCCCAGGCTCTACTCGGCCCCACACACAAACATATCGGTAGATTATGGGCACCAACCCCAGCCTCCACTCGGCCCAACACAAACATATCGGTAGATTATGGGCACCAACCCCAGGCTCTACTCGACCCCACACACAAACATATCGGTAGATTATGGGCACCAACCCCAGGCTCTACTCGGCCCCACACACAAACATATCGGTAGATTATGGGCACCAACCCCAGGCTCTACTCGGCCCCACACACAAACATATCGGTAGATTATGGGCACCAACCCCAGGCTCTACTCGGCCCAACACAAACATATCGGTAGATTATGGGCACCAACCCCAGGCTCTACTCGGCCCCACACACAAACATATCGGTAGATTATGGGCACCAACCCCAGGCTCTACTCTGCCCCACACACAAACATATCGGTAGATTATGGGCACCAACCCCAGGCTCTACTCGGCCCCACACACAAACATATCGGTAGATTATGGGCACCAACCCTGTGCTCTACTCTGCCGCAACACAAACATATCGGTAGATTATGGGCACCAACCCCGTGCTCTACTCGGCCCCACACACAAACATATTGGTAGATTATGGGCACCAACCCCAGTGCTCTACTCGACCCAACACAAACATATCGGTAGATTATGGGCACCAACCCCAGGCTCTACTCGGCCCCACACACAAACATATCGGTAGATTATGGGCACCAACCCCAGGCTCTACTCGGCGCAACACAAACATATCGGTAGATTATGGGCACCAACCCCAGGCTCTACTCGGCCCCACACACAAACATATTGGTAGATTATGGGCACCAACCCCAGGCTCTACTCGGCCCAACACAAACATATCGGTAGATTATGGGCACCAACCCCAGGCTCTACTCTGCCCCACACACAAACATATCGGTAGATTACGGGCACCAACCCCAGTGCTCTACTCGGCCCCACACACAAACATATCGGTAGATTATGGGCACCAACCCCGAGCGCTACTCGGTCCCAACACAAACATATCGGTAGATTATGGGCACCAACCCCAGGCTCTACTCTGCCCCACACACAAACATATCGGTAGATTATGGGCACCAACCCCAGGCTCTACTCGGCTCCACACACAAACATATCGGTAGATTATGGGCACCAACCCCGTGCTCTACTCGACCCAACACAAACATATTGGTAGATTATGGGCACCAACCCCAGTGCTCTACTCTGCCCCACACACAAACATATCGGTAGATTATGGGCACCAACCCCAGTGCTCTACTCGGCCCAACACAAACATATCGGTAGATTATGGGCACCAACCCCAGGCTCTACTCTGCCCCACACACAAACATATCGGTAGATTATGGGCACCAACCCCAGTGCTCTACTCGGCCCCACACACAAACATATCGGTAGATTATGGGCACCAACCCCAGTGCTCTACTCGGCCCCACACACAAACATATCGGTAGACTATGGGCACCAACCCCAGGCTCTACTCGGCGCAACACAAACATATCGGTAGATTATGGGCACCAACCCCAGGCTCTACTCGGCCCCACAGACAAACATATTGGTAGATTATGGGCACCAACCCCAGGCTCTACTCGGCCCAACACAAACATATCGGTAGATTATGGGCACCAACCCCAGGCTCTACTCGGCCCCACACACAAACATATCGGTAGATTATGGGCACCAACCCCAGGCTCTACTCGGCTCCACACACAAACATATCGGTAGATTATGGGCACCAACCCCAGGCGCTACTCGGTCCAACACAAACATATCGGTAGATTATGGGCACCAACCCCAGGCTCTACTCGGCCCCACACACAAACATATCGGTAGATTATGGGCACCAACCCCAGGCTCTACTCGGCTCCACACACAAACATATTCGGTAGATTATGGGCACCAACCCCGTGCTCTACTCGCTCCAACACAAACATATTGGTAGATTATGGGCACCAACCCCGTGCTCTACTCGGCCCAACACAAACATATCGGTAGATTATGGGCACCAACCCCAGTGCTCTACTCGGCCCCACACACAAACATATCGGTAGATTATGGGCACCAACCCCAGGCTCTACTCGGCCCAACACAAACATATCGGTAGATTATGGGCACCAATCCCAGGCTCTACTCGGTCCAACACAAACATATCGGTAGATTATGGGCACCAACCCCAGGCTCTACTCTGCCCCACACACAAACATATCGGTAGATTATGGGCACCAACCCCAGGCTCTACTCGACCCAACACAAACATATCGAGTAAATTATGGGCACCAACCCCGAGCTCTACTCGGCCCCACACACAAACATATCGATAGATTATGGGCACCAACCCCAGGCTCTACTCGGCCCCACACACAAACATATCGGTAGATTATGGGCACCAACCCCAGGCTCTACTCGGCCAAACACAAACATATCGGTAGATTATGGGCACCAACCCCAGGCTCTACTCGGCCCCACACACAAACATATCGGTAGATTATGGGCACCAACCCCAGGCTCTACTCGGCCCCACACACAAACATATCGGTAGATTATGGGCACCAACCCCAGGCTCTACTCTGCCCCACACACAAACATATCGGTAGATTATGGGCACCAACCCCAGTGCTCTACTCGTACCCAACACAAACATATCTGGTAGATTATGGGCACCAACTCCAGGCTCTACTCGGCCCAACACAAACATATTGGTAGATTATGGGCACCAACCCCAGGCTCTACTCGACCCCACACACAAACATATCGGTCGATTATGGGCACCAACCCCAGGCTCTACTCGGCCCAACACAAACATATCGGTAGATTATGGGCACGAACTCCAGGCTCTACTCTACCCAACACAAACATATCGGTAGATTATGGGCACCAACCCCAGTGCTCTACTCGGCCCCACACACAAACATATCGGTAGATTATGGGCACCAACCCCAGTGCTCTACTCTGCCCAACACAAACATATCGGTAGATTATGGGCACCAACCCCAGGCTCTACTCTGCCCCACACACAAACATATCGGTAGATTATGGGCACCAACCCTGAGCTCTACTCGGCCCAACACAAACATATCGTAGATTATGGGCACCAACCCCAGGCTCTACTCGGCCCCACACACAAACATATCGGTAGATTATGTGCACCAACCCCAGTGCTCTACTCGGCCCCACACACAAACATATCGGTAGATTATGGGCACCAACCCCGTGCTCTACTCTACCCAACACAAACATATCGGTAGATTATGGGCACCAACCCCAGTGCTCTACTCGACTCCACACACAAACATATCGGTAGATTATGGGCACCAACCCCGTGCTCTACTCGTACCCAACACAAACATATCGGTAGATTATGGGCACCAACCCCAGTGCTCTACTCTACCCAACACAAACATATCTGGTAGATTATGGGCACCAACCCCAGTGCTCTACTCTACCCCACACACAAACATATCGGTAGATTATGGGCACCAACCCCAGGCTCTACTTGGCCCCACACACAAACATATCGGTAGATTATGGGCACCAACCCCAGGCTCTACTCGGCCCAACACAAACATATCGGTAGATTATGGGCACCAAGCCCAGGCTCTACTGGGCCCAACACAAACATATCGGTAGATTATGGGCACCAACCCCAGGCTCTACTGGGCCCAACACAAACATATCGGTAGATTATGGGCACCAACCCCAGGCTCTACTCGGCCCAACACAAACATATCGGTAGATTATGGGCACCAACCCCAGTGCTCTACTCTACCTAACACAAACATATCGGTAGATTATGGGCACCAACCCCGTGCTCTACTCTACCCCACACACAAACATATCGGTAGATTATGGGCACCAACCCCGTGCTCTACTCGGCCCAAGACAAACATATCGGTAGATTATGGGCACCAACCCCTGGCTCTACTCGGTCCCACACACAAACATATCGGTAGATTATGGGCACTAACCCCAGGCTCTACTCGGCCCCAGGCTCTACTCGGCCCCACACCCAAACATATCGGTAGATTATGGGGACCAACCCCAGTGCTCTACTCGGCCCAACACAAACATATCGGTAGATTATGGGCACCAACCCCAGGCTCTACTCGACCCCACACACAAACATATCGGTAGATTATGGGCACCAACCCCAGGCTCTACTCGACCCAACAAAAATATATCGGTAGATTATGGGCACCAACCCCAGGCTCTACTCGCCCAACACAAACATATCGGTAGATTATGGGCACCAACCCCAGTGCTCTACTCGACCCCACACACAAACATATCGGTAGATTATGGGCACCAACCCCAGGCTCTACTCGACCCCACGCACAAACATATCCGGTAGATTATGGGCACCAACCCCAGGCTCTACTCGGCCCCACACACAAACATATCGGTAGATTATGGGCACCAACCCGAGGCTCTACTCGACCCAACACAAACATATCGGTAGATTATGGGCACCAACCCCAGTGCTCTACTCGACCCAACACAAACATATCGGTAGATTATGGGCACCAACCCCAGTGCTCTACTCGGCCCCACACACAAACATATCGGTAGATTATGGGCACCAACCCCAGTGCTCTACTCGGCCCAACACACAAACATATCGGTAGATTATGGGCACCAACCCCAGGCTCTACTCTGCCCAACACAAACATATCGGTAGATTATGGGCACCAACCCCAGGCTCTACTCGGCCCCACACACAAACATATCGGTAGATTATGGGCACTAACCCCAGGCTCTACTCGGCCCCACACACAAACATATCGGTAGATTATGGGCACCAACCCCAGGCTCTACTCTGCCCAACACAAACATATCGGTAGATTATGGGCACCAACCCCAGGCTCTACTCGGCCCCACACACAAACATATCGGTAGATTATGGGCACCAACCCCAGGCTCTACTCGGCCCAACACAAACATATCGGTAGATTATGGGCACCAACCCCAGGCTCTACTCGGCCCCACACACAAACATATTGGTAGATTATGGGCACCAACCCAGGCTCTACTCGGCCCCACACACAAACATATCGGTAGATTATGGGCACCAACCCCAGGCTCTACTCGGCCCAACACAAACATATCGGTAGATTATGGGCACCAACCCCAGTGCTCTACTCGACCCCACACACAAACATATCTGGTAGATGATGGGCACCAACCCCAGTGCTCTACTCTACCCCACACACAAACATATCGGTAGATTATGGGCACCAACCCCAGTGCTCTACTCGGCCCCACACACAAAAACATCATAGGTCATACATAACCAATCAATTTTTCTCAATTTTATTTAGAGATAATAATCTAAATTTATAAACAAGAATAGGATCGAGACCAAAACCCTCCAGGAAAAGAAACTTTCTTTTTCTACCCCTCAAACAAATTTTCCATTCCATTGATTATCAACAAACATCAACTTAAACATCATAAACAATATAAAAACAAGATTTTTCACACATTACACTCAATACAACAATAATATACAAAGCATACTAATTATATATATATAACATTAATTTTCTTAATATCAATTTATATATTTTTGAACATTAACTTCCCTAACCTCGGATTTTCTTTGTTCCTCGATCGGATGAAAACAAACTGCAAATCCCAAACCTTAGCTTCTCTTTTATCTCAAAATTCGTTCTCTTCTCTTTATCTCAAAATTCGTTCTCAAAACGATCGGGTAGAACTCCTCCTTATACTTGTTAGCCTTCTATTGCTTATTGTGGATCTAGAAACCGTTAGGATTTTCGAGTATTTAAACCTTAGAGAAAATGTAGAGAGAATGGAGAGAGAATAGAGAGAATGGAGGTATGTGAAAACAAACTACCCAACCAGTCTTTTGTTTTTATATATTGTATTATCTTTATAATCTAATATTTTTATAATCGAACATCTTTATAATATAATATTTATATAATATAATATTTTTATAATCGAATATCTTTATAACTGAATATTTTTATCAATCTAATATCCTTATAACAAAATATTTTTATAATATAATATTTTTATAATCGAATATCTTTATAATCGAATATTTTTATCAATCTAATATCCTTATAACAAAATATCTTTATAATATAATATGTTTATATTCTGATATCTTTATAATTTAAAATATTGGGGTGTTACTATTTTTCCTTGATCGTTTCACGTCTTCCGTTCCTTCATGTGTGACTTCTAAAGTGTCCCACATCTCCTTAGCTGTAGTGCAATCCGACAACCTGTAAAACTCATCAATGGTTAAAGAAGATGCTATCATGTTACACGCCCTTATATCGCATTGATTCTGGTTGTATTCATCTTTGCTCCAATTTGCTCTCTTTTTGGGTACCTGCGCTTCTTCAACAACAACCATAAGAATAAATGGACCATTTACAATTGCATCCCAAACGCCTTGATCATTAGACCTTAGAAAAATTTCCATCCTCTTTTTCCAAAAAGGATAATTTTCACCTGTAAACAGTGGTGGTCTATGAATAGATGCACCTTCAGCAAAAGTTTGATTTTTGTCTGCCATAAGGATCTTGTTTTTGAATAACTTTCAAAAAAACCAGCTCTGAGGCCAATTGTTAAATAAAGACGGCAGTGTAAAAACCAAGAGGGGGGGGTGAATTGGATTTTTAATAAATTTTTCTCTTTTAAAAAACTTTTCAGATTTTGAAATTCTTTCAAAACTAGGATGTGGATTTTTCTTATCCTTTGATTAAGGCGGATTGAATTAGCAATTGTTATAATAATCCACAATTAAAAGATATAGAGAAAGAGAAAGAACACAAAGATTTATACTGGTTCGGATTAAGCCAATCCTACGTCCAGTTCCCAACCACCACAAATGCGTGATGATTAACCCTACTATCTTTAAATGAAATTACAAACACCAATTCATGCAATAACAAATAAAAATAAACGGAACACCTCCTCGGACACACTAAGGATGAAACACCTCCCGCACACACCGAGGATGAAACCCACCTCTCTTGACACACAAGAGATGAAACACCTCCCTTAGAACCAATCCAAGGGATGAATTTTCCCGTTTAAAGAAAACAGTAAAAGAATACACCTGATACATGCTGGATAGAAAGCTTAAGCACAATGATCACCACTTCCAAAGACTTGATCAAACTGAAGAGAGCAGGAAAGCGGCTTTGAAAAGCTAAGGCGTAGAAACACTTTGAATATTTTGTGTGTTTTCAGATGTGTAGAACCTAAGACATTCTGTTTCATTTTATAATTCGAAAATGCTCCAGAGTTTCCATTCTTAGGTTGATTTAGTATTAATTTCGCAAAAACGACTTAATTAATCGATTATATAAAAAGCTTAATCGATTATATCATGTTTAAAAACTGGAAAATTGAAATCGTCTGATATAATCGATTAGATTAAGGCCATAATCGATTATATTAACCCAGAAATCAATATAATCGATTATCAAAAACACTTAATCGATTATTTAGTTCGTTAAACATTTTTTATTCAAATTTTAAGTTAAATAATCGATTATCTACGTATGGTAATCGATTAAAAGCGTAGAAAAACGTTTTTGCGAGAAAACACATTGCTCTCTTGTTTGGGAAGGTCTTGAGTGGGATTTATGACTTACTCTTTTTATCCAACACCCAAAACAGAACCTTCTACTCTAGCTCCTTCAGCTCTTGAGAAAATCTTCATCAATCTTCTCTCTTGAAAGCTTTGAATGCTTTTTATGCCTTTCCTTTTCTATCAAGCAACCTTCCTTTGTGAGATGGCACAAGTCTTTAATGTTGATTAAAACTTTCTAAAACTTCATCATCAAAACTTTAGGTCTTCATAAAACTCTGGTCTTGCAAAAATGCCAACAAAATTGCCCCAACATTATTCTGAAAAATAAAATGCAAACAAAAATTAGAGAAATAATTTTGAATTAATTAAAATTTGAATTACTAGCCCAATAAAGTCCAAATAATAAAAACGTGTCAATAGTGGATAATTAGACACAACAATAATTAAGATAAATACTAAAATGTAAGAAAATGTGGATAAATAATGATTCATCAGTGTGAATTTATAATTTCAAACAATTTTGCATACAAACAATATATAAAGCCACTCTAAATAAGCAATTTATTGAAAGTTAATCAATAAATAAATGAGGCAATGCTATAAACTCAGAGTACTATTTCTAATCGTTAATATCATCATTAAATGGGCTTGACCCTCACAGCTTCCCTAGTGGAGTCGCCATCTGTTGCAAACCAACAATCAATGGTTGAGACTTCCTTTCGAAAATAATCGCATTAACCAAGAGATGTCAGACAACCCGACTATCCATAGGTTAATGGTTTCGAAAAAGTGGGTTCTAGGAGTTGCCACCAGTGTTGTACTTAAAACACTAGAAAAAGAAAAGAGCTTTTCAAAAGCTAACCTTGGTCTTTATAACCAGAGATTAGATTCGGGGGTCTATTACATGTTGGGAAGGGGTTAGGCACCCAACACACCTATTATTGGTACCCTATGATGATATTAACAATTAAAATTTACTCTAAATTATTAGCATTACCTATTATTCTACTTATTGTGGATTAACTACATGCCTATAGATTCTATTGTACTTTATTCTACTCTATTTTATACTACTTTTATTCTAATAAAAAAGCAGTAAAGAGAGAAGAGAGAGAGAAAAGGGACAGAAACCTCCAAAGCAAACTTTATCTTTATTAGAAGAGTAGTTCAGAGATACAGTTGGAGAAGAGAAGCATTTCTCTCAAGTTGCAGGAAGAGGAGCGCGAGCGTCTCATAGAGGTACTAATCATTACCGCCTTCTATTCAGCTTTGAATTATTATATATTTTAGGATTTACATTTGAGTGACTAAGTTTCGGATTTGTTAAACTGGTTTATGAAATTTATTTGGTGTTGTGTATGATTCATAAGTTTATAACGTTATCTTTGTTTGAAGTGGTGCAAATGAAGATAGATTTTCTGGATCTAGGCTCATAAATTTACGTGACCTGGTATGGTTAGATGTAAATTTACGTCTGATCTGGTATGGTCAAACGTAAATTTACGTCGGGGTGAATAGGTAACAAATGTAAATTTATGTCTGACCATACCAGGTCAAATGTAAATTTACATTTGTTGTATATTCTGACGTAAATTTACATCTCTAGCATTGATGTCAAAGTTTCGTCAGACTTAAAAGGCCCAAAATATCAGACATAAAAAGCATCTTTTATACTAGTGCAGGTATTAGAAGTGATCATGGCAGTTAGCTTGAAAATGGAGTTTTCAACTTGTTGTGTTAAACAAATGGCATACACCACAATTTCTCTTCATTGAGAACACCTCGGCAAAATGGGGTTGTGGAAAGAAAGAATAGAACTCTTCAGGAGATAGCCAGGACCATGCTTTGTGAGAACAATGTGGCTAAACACTTCTGGGCTGAGGCAGTCAACACTGGTTGTTATGTACAAAACAAAATATTGATCAGACACATGCTGGAAAATACTCCACATGAACTATGCAGAAATAGAAGACTCAACATAACCTATTTTCATGTTTTTGGTTGTTCATGCTATATCGTTAACACCAAAGATCAAATTGGAAAGTTTGCCTCTAAGGTTGACAAAGGTATATTTCTTGGTTACTCAACAAAATCCAAGCTTAGAGAGTTTATAACTCTAGAACTATGGTAGTTGAAGAAACCATAAAAATCATATTTGATGATTTTTTTCAGAATGATAAGAGATTATCAGATATGGAAGATGACTTTGCAGATCTTCAGATATCCAAGTCAAATGATCAACTCTCTGATAAGCCTAACCACAGATCAAATGAAGCAAGACAAGTAGACGATGAAGTTGCTCTAAACAAAGGACCATCTGAGGCCAATCAAAGGAAAGATTGGAGGTATGTTTCGTCTCATCCACATAACCAAATCATAGGAGACCAACACGCTGGAGTTAGAACCAGATCATCCTTCAAAGAAGAAGTTGTGGCACTAGTGTCCCATGTGGAACCAAAGAACATTGAAGAAGCTCTTCTTGAAGAAGATTAGATTCTAGCGATGGAGGAAGAACTGAACCAATTCACATGGAATGATGTTTGGTCCCTTGTGCCTCCACCATCCAATCAGACGGTCATCGGAACCAGATGGTGTTAGAATAAATAGCTGAGTTTAAGAGGGGGGTGAATTAAACTCATAAAAGGTTTTCGAAATCCTTGGCCAATTTTAGAAAAATAGATTGTAATTGCAGGTGAAAATCAATTCTTTAAAGATTCTTGAAATGCTTATACCAATGTATCATATATCCAATTCAATTATCAATTACAAAATTTAAAGAAGCAGGGAAAGAAGATCAACACAAGAGATTTATACTGGTTCACCTTCCAATGAAGGCTACATCCAGTTTCCTAAATACCCAAATCAAAGCAATTCACTAAATTTCAGTTTTTACATGAACCCTACATGAAAAACTAAAAAATAGAACAATACACTTGATCTTGAACCCTACAAGATCTGTATACCCTTGTAAAACCCTATTACAAGAATACCCTAATCACTCTGATTAAGAAGAAACAAACCTAGTACAAGATTACACAAGATTATGGAATGAATTCACCTAATTAACACTTACAGAAATTGAAACAGAACAAAATTCAGGTGATGACTTTCTATGGAAAGATTCTCAATTCAATTTGATCTTAGACTCCTTGATTGATTTCACAAATTGATTTAGAACAATTGAAAAGTCTTTCTGAATAATGAGTTTCTCTGTAATTGATTTGTTGCCCAGTTCTTTAAAACTCAAAGTATTTAAAACAAAATTGGTTCAGTGGTTTAAAACTGTTACTGATAAAATCAGTTAGTTAAAACGCGATTTAGCTAGTTGTTTTCATTAAAATGAATTTTTCAGAGAGCACCCCAAATCTGAAAACTAAAAACAGTCAGTTGAAAATGCGATTAAACTGGTGGAAATCATTAAAGGGAAATTCTTAAGTGATTTTAGCCTGTTTAAATGAGAATCAACCAGATTTTCTAGAGAGCATGGATTTCTTAAGAACAACTTCGGAGTTTTAGCTGATTTAAATTCAGAAAAATAGCTTTTCAAGAGAGAATAGATTTCTTAAGAAAAACTTCGGAGTTTTAGCTGATTTAAATTCAGAAAAATAGCTAGTTGAAATCAGCTGAAAGCAAAATTCAGAAACAACAGTTCCAGAATTTAAGCTGATTAAAATCTTGAAAAAAAATTAGTTGAATTCAGCCAAACAAAGCTTAAAAACATCAATTCAGAAAATTAATTAACTGAAAATCATACCAGTTGGTTAAAATGTTTAAAATTGACTTAGCCATCAAACTAAGAACATTTTAACTTACTGAAAACACATTTTTAATGAGTTGGAAAACAGTTAAAACTTTTAAATCGTTTCAAAACATTTTAAAACACAAGATTAAGTCCAAGATTAAATGAAATGCATCTTACCCCACATCCTAAGACACTCTAATCCTAAGATAAAATCTTTATTCTTCAAGCATCATCATCTTCATCATCAAAGTGGTTGGAGACATCAAATTAACTTGAAACCAAGCCTTCAAGTCCAACAGATGGGTCTTTCGCAACAAGTTGGATGAAGATGGCAAAGTGGTAAGAAATAAAGCTAGATTAGTACCTCAAGGCTGTAATTAGCAAGAAGGTATAGATTTCACTGAAACCTTTGCTCCTATTGCTAGACTTGAAACAATTAGAATTTTGTTAGCCTTTGCAGCTTTCAAAAACATAAAGCTTTATCAAATGGATGTAAAAAGTGCCTTTTTAAATGGTTTATTGAAGAAGAATTCTTTGTAAAACAACCACCTGGTTTCAAAGATACATCCAAACCTAAAAATGTCTTTAAATTAAAAGAGGCTTTGTATAGTCTAAAGCAAGCTACTAGAGCTCGGTATGATAGACTAAAAAATTTTCTTTTGGAAAATGTTTTTGAAAGAGGCAAAGTTAACACTACTCTTTTTCAAAAGCAACACAAGAACAATTTTATCGTTGCCCAAATTTATGTTGATGATATTATCTCCAGATGAATTTCGAAAAAATGCGAAAAGTTTTTAAAACACAATTCAATCCTCCCTTGTATTTTTCCTGTTTTTCATGTTTTCTTGTAATAGTTAGGAATCATGTTACAAATCATAGCATGCACACAACTCTCTCTTAAACTTTGAAAAAGCTTTTTGTTTTTTGTAAAAATATTTAGCGTCAAAATAATCAATTATCTCGAGCAATAATTGATTATCATAAGTGAAATAATTAATTATCTCGCGTTGTTTTATAAATCAATTCCCTCTCTGAAATAATCGATTATCCTAAGAAATAATCGATTATTTTGAATGTTTTTGTGAAAAACTTTTCATATTCTAAAGAACCTTGTGCCCTTCATTGCCTATAAATTGAAAAGGGGCCTGAGCTTTCAAAAAGATCTAGAGAGATCAAAGTGATAGTTGCTCTGCTACTAGTGTTCAAACTTATTTCATCCTTTGTGGTTATTTAAAGGAGGTGTTCATCTTTTGATGTTTTCAAAAAAGGTATTGTTCTCATCTTTTGTGATTATTCAAAGGAGGTGTCTTCATTTCTTGTGGTGTTCAATGAAGGTGTTTGTTCATCTTGTGTTTTTAAGAGAGTTGTTGTTTCATCCTTTGTTCTGTACAAAGGAGGTGTCTTCGTAAATCTCCCTACTATCTTACTTATTCCGCTGCACTGTAAGCTATAAACTTTATTTTAAGATAGTTAGTAGAAATCACTAGACGTAGGATCTACTCCGATATGAACCAGTATAAATATTTGTGTTATCTTCTCTCTATCCTTATACTATATTAAGCTTATTTTCTGCTTATTTGTTTTATACTTTGATTTTAAATCAAGCATAACTTAATTTTATTTTGGGATTTTTGTTAAACTCTATTTTAACAAGATTAACTTTTAAAAGGGTTTAATTTTTATTAAGAAACCAATTCACTCCCTCTTGGTTTGTTTTACCTGCCCTATTATTCTAACACTCATTAGTATTATCCGAATCCATTTTGATTTTGATAGAAAAATCTTCACATTTTGACTATGTATGGGTATGAGTATATGTAATATCTAATATTTTAAATTAGGTACAAGAATGTGGACAAGAATATACATACCTACCCCGTCCCAATATCCCGAACTTATCCTCATACTCATCCCTATTTTAAATTACGAAAATACATTTTGTTTATCAAGTAATTTATAAAACTTATATTAACCTTTTTTATTCTTAGTTTTGTAATTTATTTCTAAAGTATTTGATATTTTTTACTTTTTTGCCTATAATTATTTGACATTTATTCAATTATTATTTGATGATAGTCTAATTTGAGATTTACATAATTATAATTTTTTATACATATTTTTCATTAGAGAAAACAATATATATATATATCATTTTTACATTGAATCCTTTTTATAGTACATTGTTATCTTTATTTTAATTTTTTTTTGTAAAAATTATTTAATTAATATTTAAAATAGCAAGAAGCAGGTACGATTATACTCATTACCCGATAGGAATATACTCATACCTGATGGAGATAAATATGAGATGAAAATTTTATACATATTACATATGGAGACAGGAAATGAGTAGGGATGACAATGAGGCGGGGTAGAGACATGTTTCACTTTCTATCCTTATCCTCAGAGTAAAATTTCATCTATCACTGTCTCCATACCCAATGGGTATGAAATTTTGTCTCATTCTCATCCCCATCGGATACGAGTATATCCCCTAGGATAATAAGTATAATCGTACTTGTTCATTGCTAATATTAATTAAATAATTTTTTTCAAAATATAAAAATCATAAAGGAAATATGATATTATAAATGATCCAACGTCAAAATGATACACATTCTTTTCTCCAAGAAATTATAACTGCGTAAATCTAAAATTAAAGTATCATTAAATAATAATAGAATAAAGGTCAAATAATTATTAAAGAAAGTAAAAAAAAGATTATCAAATATATGCTCTTGAAAAGAATTACAAAACAAAGAATTAAAAAAAATCAATATAAGTCTTTTAGATTACTTGATAAATTAAACGTGTTTTAGTAATTTAAAATGGAAATAAGTATGGGGATGAAGACATGATATTGGGATGATGTAGGAGTAGGGATGAAGTGAGTATGTACATCTCTGTCCTTGTCCCAGTGCCCAATTTAAAAAATCGAGTATTAGAGATTTGCCATCAAAATCAGGACAAGTTATAGTAATACCTAAAAGAACAAATTGATTTATCATCTTTAAAAATGAGAATAAATTTTTATTGTAAAGATGAAAATGGAAAAGTAAAACTCTTTCAACCTATTATCATCATAGTTTTTCATATACTCATATAAGTAAAAGTATAAAGAGTTTAAAATAATATTTTCGTGTTGAAAGTTTATTTGTGTTAATAATATTTTGAATTGAAAAAAAATGAAAATTTTCTTAATGACTCCTATGTTACATCTTTATTTATTTATTTATTTTAGTAGTTTAATTATTATTAAGTTTAATAGATATTTTTGTTTTAATATTTTGTGAAAATTTATAATATTTTTTTATGTTTATTTTTTTTTCCTCAATTGAATATCAAATTTTATTAAAATCTGTGAATGTAATTTTTTTTATTAGATCAATATATAAATCCAAAATATATAAATTCAAGTTAACTTGTAACACGTGAATAATAACAAAAAAATATAAATATGAATACTACAATATATGAATTTTTGACAAAAAAATTACATTCACAAATTTTAATAAAAATTAATTAAAAAAAAATAAACATAAAAAAATATTACAAATTTTTATAAAATATTAAAACAAAAATATCTATTAAACCTTATTATTATCATATTTCTTAACAAAGATAATTTCCATTTTTCAATTCTTTAACCTCTGATAAAAATGTATCCACTACGATTTCACCTTACACTTTCTCAATAAAATCGTGGTTGACCATTGAAAACAAAGCTACAACGTGTTGTAAGTGACACGTGTCAAATAAAGAGAAACCGAAGATAACAATGACGCGGAGAATCCCCTCTCTACTCTTAAGTCGTGTAACTGCATAAAGGGAGAAGCGCACGAAACTCTTCTCAGTTGCATCGGAGAGAGAGATAATGGCAGCACTTGGTGGCAATCGTGATGTGGCAGGAAGCCAGAACAGCGTTGAGATCGATAGTTTAGCTCGCTTTGCTGTTGAAGAACACAACAAAAAACAGGTTTTTCTTTCTTTCATCCTCTCGTTTTTCCTTCTGAAAGGTTAAAGAAAATAGTACTGTTAATTATTTTTTGCTCTGCGTTTGTTTGTTTCTCGAGAAATTCCTAAGCTTTCTGTTAATTTCGTATTGGGTCTGGTCGGCGATCAGTTTTCGGCCATGTTAAGGTTTCTTCAGAGATTCACATGTTGGATGAGATTCTCTCTTTTATTTGACGGACAATAATGATTTACTTTTGGGTTTTTTCTTGTGGGGATAATGGGGTTCGTGTGTTGTTGGATTGATTATTTATAGCACATTCAATGATTGTTCTTAAGTAGAGTTTTCTAAGAAGAGAATGTCAAATCTAATCTTGTGAATATGCTTTTGTTATTAGCTTAAATTTATTGGTAGTTGCTAAATTTTGAATGTTTCATTTCTTATTTATAGTTTCAGACATATTTTAATAACTTTCAAAAACTTTAATCAGTAAAGGAGAGTAGATTTGGAGGAAATATTTCAGAGTGTGTTGGCAGTTCTCTTCGGAAAAATAAGCCAATATTTGCCCAAAAAAATAAGGAAAAAGTTTGGCACACCGTAAATATACCTCCGCTGCACACCTTCATTTCATTCTTTTTCAATATTTTAAAAATATTGTTAACTTAGGTGAAAGGAGTTGGAAAGCGGTTATTATCCTGCAGGTGTTTGTCAATCAGTCCCCAAGAAAAACTTCTACCGAGCATACACTTAGCCTCAGTATGGTATGGTGGAAAGAGGGTCAGAGAGAAAGAAAGAGAATGGAAGGGTGTGGTTTGGTTGGAAAGAAAGTAGTGGAAATGGTATACAAATTGAAAAATGATGCAGGTGCCACTAAAATAGGTAAAATCCACCCAAGAGACACCTTACTATAGCATTTAATATTTAATTTTCAAAAACTAAATGCGTAGGTCAACAGTATATGCTTTGAAATGATGGTGTTGATAGGTGTGTCCACTCTCTAGGCATATGTATTACTTTCTGAAGAAATTAGGCAGGACTATGGAATTCTTTTCCGTGCGTTTTGGTAAAGAAAACGTGGAAAGATTAACCAAAATGCGTCATAATAAATTATGATATCTACATAATCTATTATGTTGCAAATATTTCTGATTTGCCGCATGCAGAAGGCCCCTAATCGATTATCAGAAGCCATAAATGATTATTGATTGTTAGGATAAATTTGCATTTTCTGTGAGTAAATAGATTGGTAGCGTGAATTTCAACAGCGAAGTTGGTTATTTTATTCTTTGTAGTAATAGAAACGCGAACGGATTTCTATTTTCTTTGTATTTTGTAGTAAGGGTGATTTGCATTTTTTTCTTTGTATTTTGTAGTAAGGGTGATTTGCATTTTATTGTGCTTTTATTGAATTGGTAATGGCTATGCAGAATGCCCTTCTGGAGTTTGGAAGGGTGGTAAGCGCAAAACAGCAAGTGGTTTCTGGTACCCTGTACACCATCACTTTGGAGGCAAAAGATGGTGGGCAAAAGAAGGTTTACGAAGCCAAAGTCTGGGAGAAGGCATGGTTGAACTTCAAGGAGGTGCAAGAGTTCAAGCTTGTTGGAGATGCACCTACATAGTGTGCTGAGCTGGTAGGTATTTGTTAACATTACACAGTTGCTCCTGCCTGATTTTAAGTATGAATCGATTATTGATGAATGCAAATCTTCAATACTATTCACTTCTTTTTTATTCTGAATATGGATCAGAAACTGAGTTTAGAATGAACGGGGGACTAAGTGGGGTAAGGCAATTAAGAGAACTAAAATTTGAAGTCTGGATCAGTTTCTGATTTACACAAGATTTTATATGTCGGTACAGTGTTTGTCATAATGATTGATATTGTTCATTCATTTTATTTGTAGCTTTGTAGAAAGCTGAACAAATTGTAGTTTTACTGGTGTGTAATTACTAATTACTATCTTGTGTATAGGCTGCTATGTTGATGACAACAGTTGTTGATCATCAATGCTGGAAGATTTGTGGGAATTATTTCATTTTCTTTTTTCATTTTTGCTGATGAATCAGCGTCTAGGGTAAATGGAATTGTGATCGAATGACCATGAAATTGGTTAATTTTTTTATGGAATTATATTATTCATCCTTTGACCCGATTCACTGCAGACTTTTTATTTTGGTTTTCCTTCCCCCATTCTGAAAGACAAGATTGCACCGTAGCATGATTTCTGAAAGTGCAATTTTATCACAATTTCTCACAGTACTTATGGCTTAGGGATTTGGGGGGTTTGACCTTTTGAATTACTTTAAGAACCAAAGATGGGGTTTTATATGAATAATTTAGTAGGAATCAACTAGTGCATAGAAAAATTGTTTCAGATTAAGGTATTTTCAGGGTTTTCCTTTGCTCTAATGCTCTTGAACCCATTTACATTTCTTTGTTTGTCCTGATCAGAGTTTTTGTATACTCTATTCCTATTGGTAGCACTACAGCTTTGCAGCCTATAGAGACCATTGTTAGTTATTACATTATCTATCAGAGTGTATTTCTGTGTTTTCTGGGTAACATGCCAAGGTTATCAATTTCCTTATTTGTATTCAATCTGATGGACCACAAACAACTTAAATTCTCTCCAACTACAAAATAAGATATTTACTTTTACTTTTGTTTGATTTTTTCATTTTCTGTTTTCACATTTTAAATTAGTAACGGCCAATTTTGTTTGCAATTTTTTTTCAGTTTTCAAAATTTATTCAGGTAATAAAGAAAAAACAAAAAAAGTTGTTTTCAGTGATTCCTATACTAAATTTTGAAAACAAGAAACCTTGAAATCAAGTGGCAGTTTTGTAATAAAAAAGTGAATACGGAAAAGAGAAATACTAGTAAAAATCTCTTAAAAACATCAAAATGTCCTTCAATCCCTGCAGTTTTTTCCTTTTTCTGTTCAAGTACTACTGTTTATATCTTGGTTAGCTTGGCAGAGAACCTAACTGGAATACCCGTAAGTACTTTGAGGTATTGTTCCAAATCAAAAGTAAAGTTTTGTCTTTTGACGAGTGTTGGAACTTCAGTGCTTCTTGATTTTTCAGGTGTCTGAAGAGTGAAGAAAGAGACAACATTGGTCGAAGGTGAAAGCCTAAGGATATATCAAGGCATCCAATCATATAATCCTATATGTATAAAATAAATGTAGCTTTCTTACCTTCCCTGTGGTATTTTATGGTATTTGATGTCGTAAGTGAGTATCCTATAAGAAGTTTTTAAATGAATGATTTTTGTGTGTATATTTATTTTTTAATGGTTTAAATATATTTTCAGTCTCTAAGTTATTTTTTAAAATCGTGTTTTGTTTTTAAGGATAATTTTGAACTTATTTTGTCATTATATTTTATAGATATGTGTAAACGATTTTTTATAATATGTTAAAAGAATTTATTTTTTTATTTTTTTTTTCATAATTTTTTACTATATTTTTTGAGTTTTTATTTTTATTTTTGTAAAGACATTTTTATTTGTTATTAAAAAATATTTATTTAAAAATAGATAAAAAGTTTGTATAAAAGTGAAACATAATTTTGACAAATAATTTAAAAATTAAAAATATATTTAATTTTTTTTAATTTAATAATTTATCAAGTAACTTATTTTTAATAGTTGATTAAGAAAAATGAAAAAAAAAGTATGAGGAGTAATTTTTTAAAATTTGGTATAGATTAATTCTACATAAGCTAATTTATATATTCACCATTTCTTTTTGAAATTTAATCATTTTAATATATTTATAATTATTATATTCAAAAGAAATGAATGTTCGATTGTATTATTAATGGAGTAACTTGATCTTGTGTTGATAAAAAAAGAGTTTTTTTAATATTTCAATTTTTATAGGTGGACGTTATTTGATTTCAGCATTTAAATTATTATATTCATAACTTGAAACGTTCATTGGTATTTGGTTAAGATTTTATCAATGTTATTCTTAGTATTAAAATCTAAATTGACACATTGAAAAATATATGCTTAAGAATTTCGTTCGAAAAATTAGTAATGTCGTGGAAAAGATATGTTGAAAAATAAACCATATCATAAAAACGTGTTACAAAGGCTGTTTACTAATGTCAATAGAAAGGAAATTGAAGAGATACTAAAAAGTAAATTATAATAATTGTGGGTAATTATAAATTTTTTTAAAAATAACAGTGTAGAATTAGCACGTGAAAAAGTACTAAAACATAAAAGAATTAAATACTAAAAATAAGAAAAGAGAAATGAAGTGAACAAAATAAAAAAGCATATTTTATTACTAAGAAATAGTCTAACAAAACTCATAAGAGAATCTTTTCAATAATAAAAAACCTTTTTTAATAAAAATTTAAAATATAGAAAAATATCTTTTAATAATAAACATGATTTTCTAACAAACATTTGAAAGTTAAAAAGATTACTAATGAAAATGTTTTTTTAACAAAAAATTGAAACTTAAAAATATATTTTTTAATAATAAATATGTTTTTGATGAATAAAACTAAAATTTAAAAAAAAAAATATTTCAATTTATTTATTTTAATTCCAGAAGTTTTTATTTTCTTTTTTTATTTTTGGTTTGTTGTTATCCTAGTTTTTTTACTTAGTTTTTTACATTAGTGGAAGGGACAATGAAAAATCCTTAGAAGAGAGAGAGAGGAGTAATACTCAGAAAAAAAAGGGGAGATGGAGATGGTGAAGGTCGAGAGGTATGCTGCAATGAGGTGCACCGACCTCTTTACCTGAGACTATAAGCACACGCTCTTCTTTCCTACAATTTTAAAGTCATCGTAATTGTAATTTTTGCGGTTGCGGTTAAGCTCTGTTTGGAGACCTAGTATTTTCAAATTCTCATGTTCCTAGCAGGCTTGCTTCACCGTGAATTGATCCCACCACAACAAGAAAGACTTTAGGTAACAATGCAAAATCGTGGCCTAAACCAAAAACACTATTGCTAAACTTTAGCAACAAATTAGCATCGAATTCTTAGTCTTGGTCTAGGTGGTTGTGGGCTATACAAATACGTAATGATTTTTTTATTTAATATGTGAATAAATCTTTCAAAAATATTAATCTATTAAAAATGTAAATTAACTTGTTTTATCGTTATTAGATTCAATTAAGAGCAATAAGATACATATTGTCAAAATTAAAAAATCAATAAAGTGTAAAACAGAAAATAAAGAGGTATACAAACGATTTATATTGGTTCACTCTTTTATACATCTAGTTATCTAATCACAAATAAGATTTCACTAAACTAAAAATTTGTTCTTAAACATACTTACAACCCTAGTAAACCTAAGAAAAAACAAGAACACAAGTCTTGAATCCTGCAGGACTTGCACCCAACCACTGCAGAACCCTACTGAGTTCTACTGGATAATTCCAACCCAGAAACGCTTACAAGAAGCAAAAACAAGAAACAAAATCACTTGATTTACAGACAAAGATCAAATAAGAAAATTAATGATCTCCTATGAAATCTTCTCAAGAACCAAATTCAAGGATCAAATCTCAAAGTTTTGGATTGCCACACAGTTGTTCTTGATCAGAAAGATTCTCAAATCATGTTTCAGAAAGATTCATAAAAGATATGTTTTAATTCTGAAATTCAAACTATTTATATAGAGAGAGGTTTTTATAAAAAATGATAGTTTTAACCTATTAAAAACTCTAATTAATTTGTTAATTTTACTTAATAGTAAAATAAATGGACCAGTTCAAATTTTTAATAATAAAACATATCCAAAGTGTGAAACACGTGAGCCAAAGACAATTAATCTATTAAAAAATAATCTCAACATATTAATAAACTTATCTTAAAAATATTCAAAATCTTAAGCATTTTTAATACATTAAATTGATGCTTTAACCAATTAAAATTACAGCTGAAGTTAATTTTAATACTTCAGAAGCATTTTAACAAATTAACACGGTCTTTTAATCTATTAAAACATGTAGATGATCAAGATAATTTCTAAGATATTTTTCATCAACACATCCAAGACTATTAAATGATCATATAAATGGCTAAGTGAGAGATTCTTACAAGGCAACCTAGAAACACAAAAATACAATCACATGAGGTCTTTATAGGATACAATGAGTGTTGACTTCTGTTGGAATAAATGGCTGAGTTTAAGAGGGAGGGTGAATTAAACTCTTAAAGATTTTCGAAATTCAAAGGCCAAATATGAAAAACCAGTTTCGAAATGAAGATTAAAAACCAGTTTTAATGGGTTCTTGAAATGCTGTTAATCAATTGATCATATATCCAATTCAATTACAATTCAAATACCAATTGCCAAATGTAAAAGATTAATGAAAGAAGAACAACACAGGAGATTTATACTGGTTCACCTTTCAACAAAGGCTACATCCAGTTTCCTAAACACACAAATCCAATCAATTCACTAAAAATCAGTTTTTACATGAACACTACATGAAAAACGAAAACCAGAAAGCTGCACCTAGTCTTGAACCCTACAAGACCTCTAAACACTTGTAAAACCCTATTACAAGAACCCTTAATCACCCTGATTAAGAGACGCACACGCAGCTAACAAACACACAAAGAATTGGATTGAATTTACCTGGAAATTCAGTGCAGAAACGAAAACAGAGCAAGAGCAATGAATGAAAAAGCAGCATGCAATTCTTGATTCAATTCGCTATTCAATTGGATCTTGGACTTCTTGGAGAGATTCGCAAATTGATTTAGAGTGTTAGAGAAACGTTCTTGCTCAGTGGGTTCTTCTGAAAATGATTCGTCACTGAGTTCTTTGAATTTCGAGTTATTTATAGCAAAGCTGTTCCAGACTTTTAAAACTGATTCTGACGAAAATAGTCGGTTGAAATCACATTTAAACCGGTTGTTTTCATTAAAAACAATTTTCCAGAGAGCACCCTTTTTCTGAAACTTGAAATCAGTCAGTTGAAAACCCGTTTTAACTAGCTATTCCAGAGAACTGGAATTCCTTATCAAAGGCTCCAGAATTTCAACTGGTTTAAATTCTGAAAAATAGTCAGCTAAAATTCGCCAAATACAAAGCTTTAAAAATGAAGAACAGTTTAATTGATTGAAATCAGATTTTTAATCAGTTAATACCTTTGAAAGCATTTTAAAACCTTTTAAAACATTTCAAATCATTTTAAAACCCAAGATTAAGTCCAAGATTAATTGAAATGCATCTTACCACACATCCTAAGACTCTCTAATCCTAAGACATAAACTTCATTCTTCAAGCACCATCATCATCTTCATCATCAAAGGTGGTTGGAGACATCAAATCCACTTGAAACCAAGTCTTCAAGTCCAACAAACTCCCCCTATTTGATGATGACAACCACTTGATGCATTCATTGTCTTTGAAGAATGTAAGGGTCCTGCACAAAACATAAAACTACAGCAGAACAGTGTGATGGTAAGGAAATATAGCAGCAAGTCAGAAAATATTGCAACACCAATTTACATAGTAGCAGATATCAGCAGAGCAGCAGAGCGCGCACAGAAGTCTCCCCCTTTCACCTGTGCTTCATGATGTGTGTGCCTTCAAATGCATTCAACAATTTCTCCCCCTTTGGAATCATCAAATAGCATAAGAGAAAAAAAATAACATAGCATATGCAGCGAATTTAAAATTGTTCAAGATACATGAGAATTTAACCCAATTAAAAACAATAGCAGCAACACAAACTAACAGCACATTAACCAAACAGAAATAAACGGCAAACAACAACAGCTTGTGGGTGAAACTTTAACAGTAGCAGCAGGAGAGACAACACGTAGGACCAGTATCATATGATCAACAGCAGCAGATATCAATGACAGCATAGCAGATACAGTAGCAGAGGTCAGTTATTATCTTCTCCACCATCATCACCAGGAGTAGCATAATATCCCATATTTATTTGTGCAAGTTGGGCATGTAAATCTTCTATGCTTTGATCAATACGCCCAAACCTATTCATGCAGTAAGTGTGATGATATTCTTGATGAGATTGAATCGAATCAAACCTTTGCAACACAGTTTGCTCAAACAATGAGAGTGGAGTGCCACGGTCAACTGGAGGAACATAAGGAACAATATCTCCCATCATTGAGTAGCATTCTGCATCAGGTTCTGCATTTCCAGCTTCGTCAGCAGCAGCTCCAGCAGCAGTTTCAGCATCAGTTCCAGCAGCACTTGTCTCTGCATTTCCAGCTTCTTGTCCAGCAGTCCATGCACCATTGCTTTTAGTAAAGCCAAACTTGAAGAGAAAGCTATTGTCCAGCTGATGGGATCTCCCTATGTTGATTTTCTGTTCACCTCTAATGTCCACACCAAAATACTCAAGGAATTTTGAAATTATCACAGCATATGGGAGACGATAATCAGGCAGCCTTTTGGACTTCATCATGTGATCCTTGATGATATGTATCCAGTTAATTCTTACAGATTTCATCAAACAAAAAATTAGAAGAAGATCACCTTCATTCAATGTAGCATGATTGCTTCCCCTTGGAGTGATCATCCACGTGATGATAAATGTAAGCACCCTAGCTGTCAAGGTTAATCCACCAACTTGAAATCCACGAACAGACCCTTGAGGATTCCTTAAGCACTCCCTATATGTCTGGACTTTGTTGAAATTCTCCAAGGAACCACACAAACCCCGGCTAACCACAATGCCATCAGTTTTGAAGCCACCCACTCTTCTCCAAACAAAGTTTTTTATGATCATTTCCTTTCCTTTCACTTTGGAAATTAAAACAGACCCATCATGCTTGAGATTTGTGTAAAATACTTTCACCAAGTCTGGGTATATGAACCCATTCAACTCCAGAAATTTCTGCAGGTCTTGATACTGCACCATGGCTATAATGTCAGCCAATCCTTCATCTTCCAGCCACTGAAAACTGAGGACTTTCGGTGGGTTTACAGTCTTCCTACTGATATGGGATTGAAACTTCTCAATCCTCTCTTCATCACCATCGAACCATGCTTCAATAGACCCATGTCTATAAGAATGAGTTGCTGGAATTTTAGGTTCCTTATCTTTAGATTTTCCAGCAGTTTTGGATTTCTTCCTTGGGTTGCTTGAAGAAGCCATTGCAGAAAAGAGAAAGTGCAGAGAAACAGAGTATAGGCAATGTATTATGCAGAATTTTGCACAGGCAGGGTGAATAACAGTGAAGCAATGCACAACACATGTATTTATCAGTTCAGATTTTCAGATTTTAACAAATTAATGCATTATTCAGTCAAACAAGCAATCAAATGGAATATATGGGGCACAAAAATGTAGTATGTACAGACATGACCAAGGCATTCAGTTGGTTGAATGAAATTCGAATTTGGAGAGAGAAACCAGTTAAAACAAAGCAAAAGCACTACAGGACAAAACAACAGTCAAGATTCTCTAAACCAGCTTTATTCATCATGTAACAGATGCACAATTCTCAATTAATCAACTTAGATGCACCAATTGAATGTGAATCAATGCAGTTTAGCAGCAAATTCGTGCTAATTTTAAGTTTTACATTGTTCCAGGCAATTTCAGTCAGTTGATTTGTGAGAAACAGCTGATTAAAACAGAAATCCTGATACTGATTTAATGCAGATTAATGAATTTAACTGACTAAATCGACAATTTAACTAGCTAAAACAGTAACAGAGATTACTGCACTTCCACTGCAGCCCCAAATTAGGCAAAACAACTGATTAAAAGCACGAAACAACTAACTAAAATTCTGAATATCACTGCAGATTTCACTAATATCATATAATTTGCAAATCTAACTGCATCACATCAACAATTATGCAGAATTAAGTACTCAAACACACAAAATAGTATGAATAACAGCAGGAATGAATCATACACATGAATTATATCACATTTGAAACATCAAGAACACCCAATTCATTTCTCAATTGGAAAAACCTATCTTTAGGGAGTGGTTTGGTAAAAATATCAACAAGTTGGTTATGTGAATCAACAAATTCAATTATGCAGTCCCCTTTTTGAACATGATCCCTAATGAAATGGTGCCTTATTTCTATATGCTTTGTTCTAGAGTGCAAAATAGGATTTTTTGTTAAATTGATAGCACTTGTATTGTCACACCTAATAGGAATGTGATCTAGTTTCAAACCATAATAAAAAAGTTGTTGTTTTAACCAAAGGGTTTGAGCACAACAGCTCCCAGCTGCAACATACTCAGCTTCAGCAGTAGACAAAGCCACACTAGCTTGCTTTTTGCTATGCCATGATACTAGACTACTTCCTAATAGATGACAAGTTCCACTAGTGCTTTTTCTATCAAGTTTACATCCAGCAAAGTCAGCATCTGAATAGCCCACTAGATTAAAAGAAGCACCTTTAGGATACCACAAACCAACATTAATAGTTCCTTTTAGGTATTTTAGGATTCTTTTAGCAATAACAAAGTGTGATTCTTTAGGATTAGACTGAAATCTAGCACACATGCATACACTAAACATTATATCTGGCCTACTAGCAGTTAGGTATAAAAGTGAACCTATCAAACCTCTATTTTTAGTAGAATCAAACGGTTTACCACTTTCATCCGCATCAAGGTAGCTGCTGGTAGCCATGAGTGTGCTTGATTCTTTGCAACTGTCCATCTCATATTTCTTTAATAGCTCTTTGCAATATTTTGACTGATTAAGGAATGTTCCATGATCCAATTGCTTGACTTGTAAGCCTAAGAAGAAGTTTAGATCACCCATCATTGACATGTCAAACTCCCCCTGCATAGCTTGCACAAATTCTTCACAAAGCTTCTCATTAGTGGATCCAAAGATTATATCATCCACATAAACCTGCACAAGTATTATGCTGTCCAAAGACTTCCTAATGAACAAAGTTTTATCAACTTGGCCCCTTTCAAAGTTTTGAGAGATAAGAAAGTTACTTAACCTTTCATACCATTGTCTTGGAGCTTGCTTGAGTCCATAAAGAGCCTTTTTGAGCTTATATACATGGTTAGGCAACTTGTGATCAATAAATCCAGATGGTTGTGAAACATAAATTTCTTCATTTATATACCCATTCAAAAATGCACTTTTCACATCCATTTGATGAAGTTTGAATCCAATCATGCATGAGAAAGCAATTAATAACCTAACAGCTTCTAACCTAGCAACAGGAGCATAAGTTTCTTCATAATCTATTCCTTCTTCTTGGTTATATCCTTTAGCTACAAGCCTAGCTTTATTTCTAGTTATTACTCCTTGATCATTCATTTTATTTTTAAACACCCACTTTGTGCCAATTATATTCGTATTAGGTGTGCAAGGGACTAGTTCCCAAACCTCATTCCTTTTAAATTGGTTCAGTTCATCTTGCATTGCCAAAAATCCAGTTTTCATCTAATAAAGCATCATCAACACATTTAGGCTCAACTTGGGAGACAAATGCAGCAGTTAAACATGTATCATGCATAGACCTTCTTGTAGAAACACCTTTCTGAACATCACCTATCACATTTCCAATGGATATCTCACGAGGCACCCTCCATTCTTTAGGTAAATCATTTTCTGCAGATTTTAGTTCTGGTGCCAGGATTTCAGTTAGTTCTTTCTGCTTTTCACCAACTAAAATTCCACCTGCAGCAGCTTTATCAGTTTCTACACGTCCAGTTGATACACCTTCAATTAAGTTTTCTTCTCCTGCACCTGCACCACTCACTGCACCTTCATTTTGCACATTAGTCTCATAAAAAACAACATGAATTGACTCCTCAATGATAGCTAGTCTTTTGTTATAAATCCTATATGCTTTGCTATGTGAAGAATAACCTAAAAACAATGCATCATCAGCTTTAGCATCAAATTTGCCAAGTTTTTCTTTGCCATTATTTAATACAAAACACTTGCAGCCAAACACTCTAAGATGTGCTATGTTGGGTTTTCTCCCTTTATACAATTCATAAGGGGTTTTCTTCAAAATAGGTCTTATCAAAACCCTATTTATTATGTAACATGCAGTATTTACTGCATCTGCCCAAAAATATTTAGGAATGTTTGATTCATTAAGCATAGTTCTTGCTAATTCCTCAAGTGATCTATTTTTCCTCTCAACAACACCATTTTGTTGAGGAGTTCTAGGTGCTGAAAAGTTATGCTTAATCCCATATTTTTCACAAAAATGATTGAACTTTTCATTTTCAAATTCCCCTCCATGATCACTTCTAAGAGCACTTATGCTGCAGCTGTTTTCATTTTGTAAAACCTTGGCAAGTTTCTTAAAAGCATGAAATGCATCATTTTTATTTGTAAGGAATAAAGTCCAAGTAAATCTAGAAAAGTCATCAACAATAACTAAAGCATAATAGTTTCCACCAATACTCATTGTTCTAGATGGACCAAACAAATCTAAATGCAGCAATTCCAAAGGTTTTGAAGTAGACACATAGTTTTTCATATTAAAAGAAACTTTGGTTTGTTTACCCTTTTGACATGCATGACAGATTTTACCTTTCTCAAATTTCAGTTTTGGTATCCCTAAAACAAGTTCTTTTGAAACTAGTTTTTCCAAATGATTCATGTTAATATGTGCAGCTCTCCTATGCCAAAGCCATGAACTATCTTCCTTAGACATGAGACATGTAAAATTAGTTGCACACATATGATCAAGATCAAGCATATAAATGTTCTCAATTCTCTTGCCTAACATGCAGATTTTATCAGAATTTTTCTCAATGATCTTGCAATGATTTGTTTCAAAAGTGATTCTAAATCCTTTATCACATAACTGGCTAATACTAAGTAGATTATGCTTCAAACCTTCAACATATAACACGTTTTCAATGAGGATTGAAGAAATGTTACCAACATCACCACTTCCAAGGATTTTCCCTTTGTTATTATCTCCATATGTGACAAAACCTCCATTTTTCAAGGTGAGTTTGACAAACTTCCTTTTGTCACCACACATGTGCCTTGAACAGCCACTGTCTAGATACCACAATGATTCCTTGGCCTTCAAGAACACCTGCAAAACACAATCAATGGAGAGAATTTGGTACCCACATCAATTTGGGTCCAACAAAGTTAATTACCTTTCTACCACATTTTGGCTTCCAAATATATTGACCACTAGGAACACCAAATTTTCTGATTTTGCAGGATTTTGAAGTATGTCCCTTGTTCATACAATAAAAGCATGTAATAGATGAAGTGCTGGACGATTTTCTATATGAAAAGAAGTTTCTATTAGACTTTTGTTTCTTTTGAAAACCATTTGCAATTCCTAGTCCAACTCTATTCGTTACACAAGTTTTAAAGTCTAAAAGTGTATCCAGGTTGGCTCTTCCCATGGTGAATTTAGCTAGAGATTTGTTTAAATACTCAATTTGATTTTCTAAGATTCTGCAGTTTGTGCAGATTTTTTCAGCATGTTCACCATTGCAACTTGAAGCTTTATAAATCATTTCCAGATTTTCAAAATCAGTTTTTGAATTTTCCAGCTCTTTCTCTAACTCTTTCACCTTGTTCTCTAGCCAATTGTTCATTCCTTTAAGCCTATTGTGTTAAATAAAGACGACAGTGTAAAAACCAAGAGGGGGGGTGAATTGGATTTTTAATAAACTTTTCTCTTTTAAATAAATTTCCAGATTTTGAAATTCTTTCAAAAACTAGGATGCGGATTTTTCTTAACCTTTGATTAATGCGGTTTGAATTTGCAATTGTTAATATGATCCACAATAAAAAGAGATAGGGAAAGAGAAAGAACATAGAGATTTATACTAGTTCGGATTAAGCCAATCCTACATCCAGTTCCCAACCACCACAAATGCGTGATGATCACCTCACTATCTTTAAATGAAATTACAAACACCAATTCATGCAATAACAAATAAAGATAAAAGGAACACCTCCTTAGACACACTAAGGATGAAACACCTCCCCAGATACACTGAGGATGAAACCCACCTCTCTTGACACACAAGAGATGAACACACCTCCCTTAGAACAGATCCAAGGGATGAATTTTCCCGTTTAATAAAAATAGTAAAAGAATACACCTGATAATAGTGCTGGATAGAAAGCTTAAGCACAATGATCACCACTTCCAAAGACTTGATCAAACTGAAGAGAGAAGGAAAGCGGTTTTGAAAAGCTAAGGCGTAGAAACACTTCGAATATTTTGTGTTTAATCAGATGTGTTTAACCTAAGACATTCTCTTTCATTTTATAATTCGAAAATGCTCCAAAGTTTCCATTCTTAGGTTTATTTGGTATTGATTTCGCAAAAACGACTCATTTAATTGATTATATTAAAAGCTTAATCGATTATATCATGTTTAAAAACTGGAAAACTAAATACGTCTGATATAATCGATTAGATTAAGGCCATAATCGATTATATTAACCCAGAATCAATATAATCGATTATCAAAAACACTTAATCGATTATTTAGTTCTTTAAACATTTTTAATTCAAATTTTAAGTTAAATAATCGATTATCTACGTATCATAATCGATTAAAAGCGTAGAAAAACGTTTTTGCGAGAAAACACCTTGCTCTCTTGTTTGGGAAGGTCTTGAATGGGATTTATGACTTACTCTTTTTATCCAACACCCAAAACAGAACCTTCTACTCTTGATCCTCCAGCTCTTGAGAAAATCTTCATCAATCTTCTCTCTTGAAAGCTTTGAATGCTCTTTATGCCTTTCCTTTTCTACCAAGCAGCCTTCCTTTGTGAGATGGCACAAGTCTTTAATGTTGATTGAATCACTCTAAATCTTCATCATCAAAACTTTAAGACTTCATAAAAAAACTGGAGAACTTCATTAACTCTTGGTCTTGAAATATGCCAACAATCTCCCCCTTTTTGATGATGATAAAAAGAAACATAGAGACTTGTGATTGATATCCTGAAAATCTTGAAAATAATGTATGGATATCTCCATCATAAAAATTAGTCCACAAAGGAAATAAAGTAAGCAGTCACATAGCATTTAATTTTCAATTTGAATTTTGAAAAAGAGATTTTGAAGGAAATTAATGCATGGAAATTATTTCTAAAATCTCCCCTTTAAACTTTGCTCTTTAAATGTTTAAGCTATATAAGGTAATTATTTGAAATATTTCCTAATGCTCCTCCTGAAATTAATTTTCTTAAATGCTAGAAAACTGGACATATTATCAATCAAAACAAATCTTTTTCTCCCCCTTTATTTTTATCATTTTCAAAAAGATTACATATTCAGAGATTATTACAACAGAAGGAATTTAATACATAGAAAACATAGAGGGAAAAACTAAAATACAGGAGCTAAAAAAAATTAAGCTAAGGAATAAGTGAAGTTTTAGCCTATTCAGTTTCTTCACTATCCCCTTCATCTTCTTCATCTTCCTCATCATTTACAGCTGGCTGTTTACCTCTTGAGGATCTTGCATTGTCTTCTTCTGGAGAGATGTCTTCAATCTCCAGCTTCCTTTCAACTCTATGAACTCTTCTATTGAGCCTTGAGAGTCTATGGCAAAGGTCATCATAATGAGTTTTTTGGAGACTCATCATGGTGTCCATCCTTGAAAGAATGTGTTCCTCCATTAATCCCGGTTGAGGTTGAGGTTGAGGTGGTGGTTCTTCATCATCTTCCTCCATTGCAGCAGCTTCCTCATCTCTTTGCCTAAACCTGTTTCCTTGTTCTATAAGGCCCATGTGCCTTAGAACATTCTTCCCAATTTTGCTGTTGCTAAGCAAAATTTGCTTGTTCTCCCCTTCAAGGTCTACACCCTTATATTCTAATATCTTTGAGATAAACACAGCATAGGGTAAAGCAAAAGATGAAAGGCTAGTGGCTTTAAACATATTATCTAAAATAATGGAGGGCCAATCAATGCTAACATTATTAAGGAAGCCATACATTAAAAGAATGTCCTCCTTAGTAAGTTGGGCATGATTAGTGCCTCTAGCAACAAGAATCCAAACAATTATATAATGTAACATGCGTTCATTAAGCTTAACATTACCAACTTTATACAAGTTTTCCACTTGTAGATTTGGATCCTTACAGAATTTTCTGAACTCCACCAATTTATTGAAATCCTCAAAGCCATAAGTGATGTTGATGCCTTGAGTGGATAATCCAGCCACATTGTTCCATACCTCTTCATCAAGGTAGATTCGCACACCCTTCACCTTGGTGCTAGGACTAGCTGTCCTTGAAGTCAGATTTATATAGAATACTCTGACCAAGTCTGGATAATATCCTCCTTCCATCTCCACAAAGTTTTGCAGTCCACTTGCCAGTAAACATTCCTGAAAAGTGAAACCGTGAGTTCTGAAAAAATTGCAAGATAGAAATTTAGGAGTGAGGATCTTGTTGTCTTTCCATTTGTTAACAAAGCCAATCTGCATGTCCTCATCTGAAATCCAACCAGCAAGTGTTGGTGGTCTCCTCTCTTGCTGTTGGGATGTCATAGGCTCCTTGCCTCTCCTCCTTAAGGGCATCTTTCTCCTCCTTTGATCAGCCATTTGTATGTAGAGTAGACAAAAGAGAGAGCACAACGAAATAACAGAGCAACAGAGTAATCACAGAAACAGAAATTCGCACAGAAAAGGAATGAAAGCAGAAAATCAGCAAGAGTGAGAGAGAGTGAGTGTAACACTTTTAATTCTCAAACCAACTATTTATAGGAAGGAAATCCGGTCATAAAGTAACGAATTAATGTAAATAGAGTCGTTTGAATCGAATATAGCCGTTAGAATGAAACAAAACATGTGAATTGAAGTCCAACGTTCAAAAAAATAGTGTGCAGAAAAACACAAAACGACACATTTAATCGATTATGTTCTTCATTTAATCGATTATTTGCCTTCAAAATTTTTTCAGAAAATGAAAACCTAGAAATTTAATCGATTATGTGCATTCCTTAATCGATTAAATTGCTCCCTAGCGATTTAATCGATTATGTTATGAACCTAATCGATTATGTTGTAAAACATTTTCAAAAACAGCGCGTTTAATCGATTAACACACGAAACCTAATCGATTAAATACGTAATTTTTTGTAAAACACATAATTAACATAAAAAACAACAATAAACATCAATCAATCAACAGATTTATCATCAAAAATTCCTAGATCTCTTCTAAGCTCATAAAATCTATCTCTAGGCAAAGGTTTGGTGAAGATATCAGCTAATTGATGTTTGGTATCTATATATTCTATAATGCAATCACCTTTAGCTATATGATCTCTAATGAAATGATGTCTAATTTCTATATGCTTTGTCTTAGAATGCATGATAGGGTTCCTAGTCAAATTAATGGCACTAGTGTTATCACACTTAAGAGGGATATGATCTAAGAAGATATCAAAATCTTCTAATTGTTGCTTCATCCATAGTATTTGAGCACAACAACTCCCTGCTGCTATATACTCAGCCTCCATGGTTGAAAGAGCAACACTAGCCTATTTCTTAGAATGCCATGAAACTAAAGAACATCCTAGAAGATGACATGTACCACTAGTACTCTTCCTATCAACTCTACAGCCACCATAAACTGAGTCAGAAAAACCTATAATACTAGGTGAGGCTCCTGAAGGGTACCATAAACCAAAGGATTTTGTTCCTCTAAGGTACTTAAGGATTCTCTTAATGGCTTTTAGGTGTGACTCTCTAGGGTTGAATTGAAACCTAGCACAAACACACACACTTTGGATGATATCAGGTCTACTAGCAGTAAGATAAAGTAATGATCCGATCATACCTCGATACCGTGTTTGATCTACCGCCTTACCGTTTAAATCTTGGTCTAGATAACAAGATGTAGCCATGGGAGTTGCAGCTTCCTTGGAACTTTCCATCTCAAATTTCTTCAAGATTTCATTGCAATACTTTGTTTGACATATAAATATGCCTTTCTTCAATTGTTTGATTTGCAAACCAAGAAAGAAATTAATTCTCCCATGATGGACATTTCAAACTCTCCCTGCATATTACTAGCAAACTCTTGGCAAAGATCATCATTAGTTGATCCAAAAATGATATCATCAACATAAACTTGAACAATAAGAATATGTTCCTTTGATTTCTTAATAAAAAGAGTAGAATCAACTTTACCTCTTCTAAAACTATTTTCAAGTAAGAAATTACTTAACCTTTCATACCAAGATCTTGGGGCTTGTTTGCGTCCATACAAGGCTTTCTTCAACTTGTAGACATGATTAGGATTTTTGAAATCTTCAAAGCCTGGAGGTTGTTCTACATAGACTTCTTCTTTGATGTATCCATTTAGGAAAGCACTTTTTACATCCATTTGAAATAATTTGAATCCCATAATGGAGGCATATGCTAGCAACAAACGAATAGCTTCAAGTCTTGCTACTGGAGCATATGTTTCATCATAATCTATGCCTTCTTCTTGTCTATATCCTTTTGCAACCAGCCTTGCTTTGTTCGTGGTGATGTTTCCATCTTCATCAAGCTTATTCCTAAAAACCCATCTTGTGCCTATAACCTACATTTTGTTAGTTTTAGGAATTAAGTCCCATACCTGATTTCTTTCAAACTGATTTAGCTCTTCTTGCATTGCTATACACCAATGTTCATCCGTCAATGCTTCTTCTACATTCTTCGATTCAATCTGTGAAACAAAAGCAACATTCATGCAGAAATTATTCATGTTCCTCCTTGTTCTTACACCTTTTGAGATGTCTCCAATGACATTGTCCAAAGACATGTTTCTAGGTGGTCTCCATTCTTTTGGTAGACTTTCATCATGAGGAGGATTCTCATCCAATTTGATTTCTTCAACAGCTTTTTCTAAAGGAGTTTCTTCTTGATGTACTCCTTCATCATCAATGAGGGCGATTTCATTTGAGTCCTTGTGATGAATTTTGCAAAGATCACTATCAAAAGTTACCTTTAAACCTTTATCACAAAGTTGACTAATGCTTAGCAAATTGTGCTTCCACCCATCAACAAGAAGAACATCATGAATCTTCAAAGATTCTCCAATCATTCCACTACCAATGATTTTTCCCTTGTTGTTGTCACCATAGGTTACAAAACCTTGATCTTTCTTTTTGAAGCTTTTGAATTTGCTTTTATCACCCGTCATGTGTCTTGAACAACCACTATCAAGGTACCATAGTGACTTTTTGGATTTGGGACCAACCTGCATCATAGACAAAAATATTTAGGTCCCCTAAAGTCACTTATTAGGGTCCTCATTGGTTAGAAACAGTTTTTCCTTTGGGAACCCATTTGTATTTCCCATTAGGAACACTAAAACGTTTAATATTGCATTTATTTACCAAATGACCTTTATGCATACAATAAAAACATGTAGGAACATTTGTTTTTCTTGGAATATATGCATTTTTGTAAAACTTCCTTTTAGGATCATTTGATTTATTAAAAGAATTAGGGATTTCGAAAATCTTGCTTGAATTTGATGATTCTCCTTTTACAAAAACAGTTTTTTTAGGTTTATTATATTTGAAATCGAAACCAAGTCCTGCTTTTCCATATAAACCTTTTTGCACATTCAAAACATTATTTAGATTATTATTTCCCATTGTAATTTTCGAAATAGATGTTTCAAGATAAGAAACCTTGTTAGCAAGAACATTACAATTTTCACAAATAGCAATTTTTGTTTTGCATTTGCAAGGAATTTTCGCTTTTTCCAAATCCTCTTTTAAAACCTTTTTCTCTTCTTCTAAATCAGAATTTTTCTTTCCAAGACTCTTGTAGTCACTTTTTAATTTATTATGAAAAGAGGTAAGTTATTCAAATTTTTCACATAATTCTAAAAACTCTTCAAGCAACTCATCATAATTATCTGGAAGACCAAAATCACTTACCTTGCTACATGTGGATTCAGCATCATCATCATCATCAGCCATGAGACAAATGTTGGCTTCTTCTTCTGATTCACTTGCACTAGAAGAACTCACTTCATTGTCTTCCCAAGCGATGTATGCCTTCTTTTTCTTCTTATCAAAAGGCTTTTTGTATTTCTTTACCTTTTCTTCATCCTTCTTGATGTTGGGGCAATCCGACTTCAAGTGTCCCCTTTTTCCACAACCATAGCATTTAAAGTTATCAAGAGAATTTAGATTTTCAGTTTTCTTACCTTTATTAAAATTCCCTTTATTCTTGTTCTTGATGAACTTTTTGTACTTCTTGACGAACAAGCTGATGTCACTACATTCAAGATCATCATCTGTATCACTACTCTCATCCTTGTAGGATTTTGCTTTAAGAGCAACACCTTTCCTCTTGACGTCTTCTTCTTCTCCTTTGAAACGTCCAAGCTCCATTTCGTGTTCTCTAAGCTTTCCGAAAAGAGTTGTCATATTCATACTTGAGAGATTCTTCGATTCCGTGATGGCCGTCACTTTGGGTTGCCATGTCCTGTCCAAAGATTTCAAAATTTTCACATTTAATTCTTCAGTATCAAATTTCTTACCTAACGGCTTGAGATGATTTACAATGTGAGTAAATCTCTTTTGAACGTCATATATGGTTTCCCCTTTGCTCATCCGGAACATCTCGTATTCTTGAATCAAGGTATTTTTCCTTGATCTTTTTACATCCTCCGTTCCTTCATGTGTGACTTCCAAAGTGTCCCACATCTCCTTTGTTGTAGTGCAATCCGACAACCTGTAAAAATCATCAACAGTTAAAGCAGATGCTATCATGTTACATGCCCTTATATCGCACTGATTTTGATTGTAGTCATCTTTGGTCCAACTTGCTCTCACTTTGGGTACCTGTGCATCATTAACAACAATCATAGGAATATATGGACCATTCACAATTGCATCCCAAATGCCTTGATCATTGGACCTTAGAAAAATCTCCATCCTCTTTTTCCAAAAAGGATAGTTTTCACCGGTAAAAAGTGGTGGTCTATGAATAGATGCACCTTCAGCAAAAGTTTGATTTTTATCTGCCATGAGGATCTTGTTTTCGAGTAATTTTCAAAAAACCAGCTCTGAGGCCAATTGTTAAATAAAGACGGCAGTGTAAAAACCAAGAAGGGGGGGTGAATTGGATTTTTAATAAACTTTTCTCTTTTAAATAAATTTCCAGATTTTGAAATTCTTTCAAAAACTAGGATGCGGATTTTTCTTAACCTTTGATTAATGCGGTTTGAATTTGCAATTGTTAATATGATCCACAATAAAAAAGAGATAGGGAAAGAGAAAGAACACAGAGATTTATACTGGTTCGGATTAAGCCAATCCTACGTCCAGTTCCCAACCACCACAAATGCGTGATGATCACCTCACTATCTTTAAATGAAATTACAAACACCAATTCATGCAATAACAAATAAAGATAAAGGAACACCTCCTTAGACACACTAAGGATGAAACACCTCCCCAGACACACTGAGGATGAAACCCACCTCTCTTGACACACAAGAGATGAACACACCTCCCTTAGAATAGATCCAAGGGATGAATTTTCCGTTTAATAAAAACAGTAAAAGAATACACCTGATAATAGTGTTGGATAGAAAGCTTAAGCACAATGATCACCACTTCCAAAGACTGGATCAAACTGAAGAGAGCAGGAAAGCGGTTTTGAAAAGCTAAGGCGCATTTATAATTCGAAAATGCTCCAAAGTTTCCATTCTTAGGTTGATTTGGTATTGATTTCGCAAAAACGACTCATTTAATCGATTATATTAAAAGCTTAATCGATTATATCATGTTTAAAAACTGGAAAACTAAATACGTCTGATATAATCGATTAGATTAAGGCCATAATCGATTATATTAACCCAGAATCAATATAATCGATTATCAAAAACACTTAATCGATTATTTAGTTCGTTAAACATTTTTAATTCAAATTTGAAGTTAAATAATCGATTATCTACGTATCATAATCGATTAAAAGCGTAGAAAAACGTTTTTGCGAGAAAACACCTTGCTCTCCTTTTTGGGAAGGTCTTGAATGGGATTTATGACTTACTCTTTTAATCCAACACCCAAAACAGAACCTTCTACTCTTGATCCTTCAGCTCTTGAGAAAATCTTCATCAATCTTCTCTCTTGAAAGCTTTGAATGCTCTTTATGCCTTTCCTTTTCTACCAAGCAGCCTTCCTTTGTGAGATGGCACAAGTCTTTAATGTTGATTGAATCACTCTAAATCTTCATCATCAAAACTTTAAGACTTCATAAAAAAACTGGAGAACTTCATTAACTCTTGGTCTTGAAATATGCCAACATATTGTTTGAACAAGCAACCTTATTAGCTTCTTCATGCAATTCCAGAAAATTTTGCAGCAGCTGATCATAAGGAAGACCATTTTGAGTAGTGGAGGAACTTACACTACTTGCTGTATCACAATCAGCCATAAGGCAAAGATTGGCCCTTTCATCATCACTTGAAGAATCACTAGAGGAGATATCATTCTCATCCCATGCTATGTAAGCCTTCTTGGTTTTGAATGATTTTTCATGCTTCTTTTCTCCATTCCTCTCTTTGTTTTTGAGTATGGACATTCAGTCTTAATATGTCCCTATTTTCCACAACCAAAACTAGTAAAGTTAGAAGAAGCTAAATCAGATTTTTTATTATACCTCTTGTTCTTGTAATCTTAGTTCTTGTATTTCAAGAACTTGTTGAACTTTCTAACTAAGAGGTTCATATTTTCTGCATCACTTCCTCCATGTCCTTCATCCTCACTATTCTCCTCCTTGTGAACCAAAGTCTTCAAGGCTAGCCCTTTCTTTTTCTTGTCATTATCTTCTTGTTCAGCAAGTCTATTCAACTCAAGCTCATGTTCCCTTAGCTTTCCAAAAAGTGCAGCAACACTCATTGTTGACAAGTCCTTGGATTCAGAAATTGCTGTTACTTTGGGTTGCCAACTTCTATCCAAACATTTCAGCACTTTGATGTTCATCTCTTCTTTCTCAAACACTTTTCCAAGGCCTATCAGATGGTTTATAATGTGTGTAAACCTCTTTTGCACATCTGAAACAGTTTCTCCTGAAAGCATTCTAAACATCTCATACTCTTGGATTAAAGTATGCTTTCTAGCTCTTTTAACATCAGTTGTTCCTTCATGTGTAACCTCCAACACTTCCCACATTTCTTTAGCATTGGAACACTGTGAAACACGAAAGAATTCATCAAGATTAAGTGCAGAAGTTATGATGTTCTTTGCTTTACAATCATATTGCACTTTCTTTTGTTCATCAGCATTTAAATTTTCCCATGGTTTCTCTTCTTTAGGGATATACAGTCCATTGACTATAGCATTCCAAATACCTATATCAATTGATTCAATGAAAATCTTCGTTCTAACTTTCCAAAATGGATAGTTTACCCCAGAAAACATTGGTGGCCTGTTTATAGAAGCACCCTCTGCAAAAGGCAATTTTCCTTTAGCCATGTTTGAAAATTTTCAGAAAACTTGAATATTTTTCAAGAACCAGCTCTTGATACCAATTGTTGGAATAAATGGCTGAGTTTAAGAGGGGGGGTGAATTAAACTCTTAAAGATTTTCGAAATTCAAAGGCCAAATATGAAAAACCAGTTTCGGAATGAAGATTAAAAACCAGTTTTAATGGGTTCTTGAAATGCTGTTAATCAATTGATCATATATCCAATTCAATTACAATTCAAATACCAATTGTCGAATGTAAAAGATTAATGAAAGAAGAACAACATAGGAGATTTATATTGGTTCACCTTTCAACAAAGGCTACATCCAGTTTCCTAAACACTCAAATCCAATCAATTCACTAAAAATCAGTTTTTACATGAACACTACATGAAAAACGAAAACCAGAAAGCTGCACCTAGTCTTGAACCCTACAAGACCTCTAAACACTTGTAAAACCCTATTACAAGAACCCTTAATCACCCTGATTAAGAGACGCACACGCAACTAACAAGCACACAAAGAATTGGATTGAATTCACCTGGAAATTCAGTGCAGAAACAAAAACAGAGCAAGAGCAGTGAACGAAAAACAGAGCATGCAATTCTTGATTCAATTCGCTATTCAATTGGATCTTGGACTTCTTGGAGAGATTCGAAAATTGCTTTAGAGTGTTAGAGAAACGTTCTTGCTCAGTAGGTTCTTCTGAAAATGATTCGTCACTGAGTTCTTTGAATTTCGAGTTATTTACAACAAAGCTGTTCCAGACTTTTAAAACTGATTCTGACGAAAATAGTCGGTTGAAATCACATTTAAACCGGTTGTTTTCATTAAAAACAATTTTCCAAAGAGCACCCTTTTTCTGAAACTTGAAATCAGTCAGTTGAAAACCCGTTTTAACTAGCTATTCCAGAGAACTGGAATTCCTTATCAAAGGCTCCAGAATTTCAACTGGTTTAAATTCTGAAAAACAGTCAGCTAAAATTTGCCAAATACAAAGCTTTGAAAATGAAGAACAGTTTAATTGATTGAAATCAGATTTTTAATCAGTTAAAAATCAGTTAATACCTTTGAAAACATTTTAAAACCTTTTAAAACATTTCAAATCATTTTAAAACCCAAGATTAAGTCCAAGATTAATTGAAATGCATCTTACCACACATCCTAAGACTCTCTAATCCTAAGACATAAACTTCATTCTTCAAGCACCATCATCTTCATCATCAAAGGTGGTTGGAGACATCAAATCCACTTGAAACCAAGTCTTCAAGTCCAACAACTTCATCAAATCTTCAAGACTATGATCAACCAAAAGGCTCCATTCTTATCAATAATAAGCAGCAGTTTTTGGAACCACTGTTAGGCAACAATTTTGTTTTTGGAACCACTGCTAATTAAATAGTTTTGGACCCTTCATTAAAAAGGCTACACAGTTCATATCCACTTTTCAACATAAGTTGTTTTCGAACAACTATGAATGGTACATTTTATTCTTAAAGGAGAACAAAAAGAACCTACACAAAAAGGAGAATCATCACCCTTTAGACAATTCTCCACACCAAATGTCAAAATATGTTATATCATCATTCTTCAACTTGATCTTCATCAACAAGCTGCAAAAAATTGAAAAAAAATCAAACTATCAATTTAATAAAATAAGGATATGTTAGAAATAAAGACAGAGTAAAAATTAAGAGGGGGGTGAATTGGATTTTTAAGAAACTTTTTCCCTTTAAAATAATTTTCCAGATTTTAAATAAATGTTCTAAAAACAAGATTGGGATTTCCTTAACCTTTGATGAGCGCATTTTGAATTGCAATTGTTAATATGATCCACAGTAAAGTAAAGAGATAGGGAAAAGAGAAAGAACACAGAGATTTATATTGGTTCGGATTTAGCCAATCCTACGTCCAGTTCCCAATCACCACAAACATGTGATGATCACCCCACTATCTTTAATTGAAATTACAAACACCAATTCATGCAATAAAAAATAAAGATAAAGGAAACACCTCCTTAGACACACTAAGGATGAAACACCTCCTCAGACACACTGAGGATGATTCCCACCTCTCTTGACACACAAGAGATGAACACACCTCCCTTAGAATAGATCCAAGGGATGAATTTTACCCGTTCAGAAAAAAAGTAAAAGAAAACACCTGATTGAGTGCTGGATGAAAGCTTAAGCACAAAGATCACCACTTTCAACGACTTAGATCAACCTTGAGAGAACAAGAAAGCGGTTTTGAAAAACTATAGCGCAAGAACACTTTGAATATTGTGTTTAATCAAATGTTGTTGAACCTAAGACATTCTCTTTCATTTTATAATTCGAAAATACTCCAAAGTTTCCATTCTTAGGTTGATTCAGCATTGAATTCGCAAAAACGATGTATTTAATCGATTATCTAAAAGGTTTAATCGATTATATCAGAGTTAAAAACTGGAAAACTCATTTTGCTTGATATAATCGATTAGATTAAGGCCATAATCGATTACATTAACCCAGAATCAATATAATCGATTATCAAAAGCACTTAATCGATTATTTTGTTCGTTAAACTATTTTGATTCAAATTTTAAGTGAAATAATCGATTAAACTTCGTATCTTAATCGATTAAAAGCGTAGAAAAACGTTTTTGCGACAAAACGACTTGCTCTCAAGTTTGAAATGGTCTTGAATGGGATTTATGACTTACTCTTTTCATCCTTCACTCAAAACAGAAACTTCTAAACTTGAAACTCCAGCACTTGAGAAAATCTTCATCAATCTTCTCTCTTGAAAGCTTTAAACATTCTTTATGTCTTGCTTTTTTCATCAAGCAACCTTCCTTTGTGAGATGACACAAGTCTTTAATGTTGTTTAGAGAACTTTAAATCTTTATCATCAAAACTTTTAATCTTCATGATATATTGAGAGAGCTTCATCAACACTTGAACTTGAAATATGCCAATAGGATAGTCTTATAACCAATTCAATAGGAACCATACATTTATTAGTTTCTACAAAAATTCCAAAACTATATTTCATATTAAACTACCCTATTTAATGGAATTAATGTATACATTTATTAGTTTATAAATAGCTAGTGGTAGTAGCACACTGAAAAAGTCTCACAAATAACAGATGTAAAAATATTCCAATGCACTAGTGTTCTTACAATAGGGTGTTGTAAGGTAAAGAATTGTTCTTGTAGAGTTCGAGTCTATTTAGAGCAATCTGACATCAAGATCGCCTGAAAACGCTCTGGTCCAAATTTTGTTTTTTGTTTACATCCAAAACCTTCTCTTATTGCATTTTGGAATTCAATTAGAGCAAACTAACATCCAGATCGCTGAAAAAAGCTCCCGTGCAAATTTGAAGTTTTGTTTCACTCCAACACCTTCTCTTATTGCATTTGGAATCCATTTACAACAATCTAACATCAAGATCGCCTAAAAATGCTTTGATGCAAATTTTGGAGTTTTGTTTCAATCCAAAGCCATCTCTAATAGCATTTGGATTCCACTTAGAGCAATCTAACATCAAGATCGCTAAAAAATGCTCGGGTGAAAATTTTGGATTTTTGTGTCACTCCACAACCTTCTCTTATTGCATTTCGAATCCATTTCGATCAATCCAAAATCAAGATCGCCTAAAAATGATCCAGTGCAAATTTGGTGTTTGGTTTCAATCCAAAACCTTCTCCAATAGCATTTGGAATCCATTTAGAGGAATCTAACATCAAGATCGCTAAAAAATGCTCTAGTGCAAATTTGTTGTTTTGTTTCACTCCAAAACCTTCTCTTATTGCATTTGAAATCAACTTAGAGCAATCTAATATCCAAATTGCTGAAAACCACTTCGATTGAAATTTGGAATTTTGTTTCACTCCAAATGCTTCTTTTATTGCATTTGGAATCCATTTAGCACGATCTAACATCAAGATCGCCTAAACGCGCTCCGGTGCAAATTTAGAGTTTTGTTTCACTCCAAAACCTTTTTTTATTGCATTCAGAATCCATTTACAACAATCTAACATCAAGATCGCCTAAACTTGTTCCAGTGCAAAATCTGGAGATTTGTTTCACTCCAAAACCATCTCTTATTGCATTTAGAATCCATTTTGATCAATCTAACATCAAGGTCACCTAAAAATGCTCCGATGCAAATTTGGAGTTCGGTGTCAATCCAAGAACTTCTCCTATAGCATTTGCAATCCATTTAGAGAAATCGAACATCAAGATCGCTCAAAACCATTCATGTGCAAAATTTTGGATTTTATTTCACTCTAAAACCTTCTCTTATTGCATTTGGAATATATTTTGATCAATCTAAAATCAAGATCGCGTAAAAATGCTCTGGTGCAAATTTGGAGTTTGGTTTCCATCCAAACCCTTCTCTAATAGCATTTGGAATCCATTTAGAGGAATCTAACATCATTATTACTCAAAACTGATCCGGTGCAAATTTGGAGTTTTATTTCACTCCAAAACCTTCTCTTATTGCATTTGAAATCCATTGAGAGCAATCTATCATCAAGATCACTCTAAATAGTTCTGAGGAAATATTTGGAGTTTGTTTCACTCTAAAACCTTCTCTTATATCATTCGGAATCAATTGAGAGCAATCTAAAATCCAGATCACTGAAAAGAAATCCAGTTCAAATTTGGAGTTTTGTTTCACTCCAAAACCTTCTCTTATTGCATTTTGAATCCATTTCGATCAATCTAACATAGAGATCACCTGAAAATGCTCCTGTGCAAATTGGGAATTTAGTTTCAATCTAAAACATGCTATTATTGCATTTGGAATTCATTTAGTGCAATCTAACATCAAGATCGCTCAAAATCACTCTAGTGTGAATTTGGAGTGTTTTTCCACTCCAAAACATTCTCTTATTGCATTTGAAACTCATTTACAACAATCTCTCATCAATATCACCTAATAACGCTCTAGTGCAAATTTTGAGTTTGGTTTCAATCCAAAACCTTATAGCATTTGGAATCCATTTAGAGCAATCTAACATCAAGATCGCCTAATGACGCTCTTGTGCAGCTTTTGTGTGTGGTTTCAATCCAAAACCTTCTCTTATAGCATTTGGAAACCATTTAGAGCAATCTAAAATCAAGATCCTTCAAAACCGCTACGGTGCAAATTTGGAGTTTTGTTTAACTCCAAAAAACATCCAGATTGTTGAAAGTTGATAAGGTGCAAATTTGGAGTTTTGTTTCACTCCAAAACCTTCTCTTATTGCATTTGGTATCCATTTACAGCCATCTGACATCAATATTGCCTAAAAATGCTCTGGTCCAAATTTGAAGTTTGCTTTCAATCTTAAACCTTCTTTTATAGAATTTGGAATCGATTTAGAGCAATCTAACATTAAGATCGCTAAAAATCGTTCCTGTGCAAAATTTTGAGTTATGTTTCATGCCAAAACCTTCCCTTATTACATTTGAAATCAATTTAGAGGAATCTAACATCCAAATTGCTGAAAAACGCTCCACTACAAATTCAAATTGTTGTTTCACTCTAAAACCTTTTCTTATTGAATTTGGAATATATTTAGAGCAATATTGGAGTTTGGTCTCATTCCAAAACCTTCGCTTAGGGCATTTGGAATGTATTTAGAGCAATCTAACATCAAGATCGATCAAAACCGCTCAAGTGCAAATTTGGAGTTTTATTTCACTCAAAAAGCTTCTCATATTGAATTTGGAATCCATTTAGAAGAATCTGACATCAGGATCGACTAAAAACGCTCCAGTGCAAATTTGTTGTTTGGTTTCAATTCAAAACCTTCTCTTATTGCATTTGAAATCAATGTAGTGCAGTCAAACATCCAGATCACTGAAAACCAATCAGGTGCAAATTTGGAATTTTGTTTCACTCCAAAACCTTTGGAATCCATTTACAACAATCAAACATCAAGATCGCCTAAAAACACTCCGGTCCAAATTTGGAGTTTGGTTTCAATCTAAAACCTTCTCTTATAGCATTTGGTGCAAATTTTGGAGTTTTGCTTCACTCCAAGATCTTCCCCTAGTGCATTTGAAATCAATTTAGAGTAATCTCACATTCAGATTGCTGAAAACCACTCCAGCGCAAATTTGGAGTTTTGGTTCACTCCAAAACCTTCTCTTATTGCATTTAGAATTCATTTAGAGCAATCTAAAATCAAGATTAGTCAAAACCATTTCGGTGCAAATTTGGAGTTTTATTTCACTCCGAAAACTTCTCTTATTGCATTTGGAATCAATTTCGATCAATCTAACATCAAGATTGCCTAAAGATGCTCTAGTGCAAATTTCGAGTTTGGTTTCACTCCAAAAGCTTTGCTTATTGCATCTGGAATGCATTTAGAGCAATCTAACATCATGGTCATCAAAAACTGCTCCACTACAAATTTGGAGTTTTCTGTCACTAAAAAAGTTCTCTTACTACATTTGCAATCGATTTACAACCTTCTCACATCAAGATCGCCTTAAAACACTCCAATGCAAATTTGGAGTTTGGTGTTAATCCAAAATGATCTTTTATTGCATTTGGAATCCATTTAGAGCAATCTAACATCAAGATAGTTCAAAATTGCTCCATTGGAGATTTGGAGTTTTGTTCCATTCCAAAATCTTCTCTTATTGAATTTGGAATCCATTTAGAACAATCTGACATCAAGATCTTCTGAAAATGCTCTGATGCAAATTGGAGGTTTGTTTCACTCCAAAACCTTCTTTAATTGCATTTCGAATCCATTTACAACAATCTAAAATCAGGATTGCTCAAAATTGCTTCGTTGCAAATTTGGAGTTTTGTTTTACTCCAAAACCTTCTCTTATTACATTTGGAATCCATTTCGATGAATCCAACATCAAGGTCGCCTAAAAACGCTTCGATGCAAATTTGGAATTTGGTTTCAATCCAAAACCTTCCCTTATAGCATTTGATATGCATTAACAATAATCTAGCATCCAAATCGCTAAAGACTACTCCTGTGAAAATTTGGAGTTTTGTTTCACTCCAAAACCTTCTCTTATTGCATTTGGAATCCATTTACAACAATCTAACACCAAGATTTCCTAAAAGAGCTTTGGTGCAAGTTTGGAGTTTGGTTTTAATCCAAAACTTTCTCTTATAGTTTTTGGAATCCATTTAGAGCAACCTAATATCAAGATCGATCAAAACCATTCTACTGCAAAATTTGGAGTTTTGTTTGACTCTGAAACCTTTCCTCATTGCACTTGAAATCAATTTAGAGGAATCTAACATCCAGATCACTAAAAAATCGGTTTGGTGCAAATTTGGAGTTTTATTCCACTCCAAAACCTTCTCTTATTGCAATTGAAATTTGTTGATGATTTTGGATTTGATGATGTTTAAGGATATTGCTGGAACTTCGATGATTGTTTGATGATTTTGCAGCTTAGTGAAGATGTTAGATTATTTGTTAAATAGTTAGCTAATTGAGATATAATAGCCTGTTGTTTTTATTAATCATCAATTAGTCTACTAATTTTGTTACATTAGTCGATTATTTTCATTTAAGTATCAGGAATTTGGTTTTAATGAAAATAGCTAATTGTTCTGTTGTTTAGTCAACTATTTCGTTCCAGGTTCCCTTTTATACAGAAAACAGCAGAACGCGAGTCTCAACAGAGCATGACTCAAACCTCTTCTCTTTGCCTATAAATACAACTCTCAAGAAACAATCAAAGCGCGAAAGAATACGAGAGTATACTGAAAGAATAGTCAAAGATCATAGTAGAAAAAGATCAAGAAAAGTCTGCAAAATACTCTTAGAGTTTTAGTTTTTCAAGAGAGTCTTGTTTTTACATTTTACTGTATTCTTTTGATCTCTGGGTTGAGATTTTCTGAGTGGGTTTGCGAACCCTATTTCTGTGATTGGGGTGATCACATTGACTCAGTGTGAGTCAGGGTTTAAAGATCAATTTCTATAGAGTTTAGAATAGGATCTTTGTGTTTCTTGTAGTCTTTAGAAAAGGTTTTTGTAAAGACTTCATATTTGTTAGTGATTAAGATATGTTTGAGTTACAAATCACCAACTGGATGTAGTTCTTGATTAAAGAATGAACCAGTATAATCCCTGAAGTTTTCTTTCTCATCCTTCATCATCTTTTAATATCTATATGTTGAACTAACCAACTAATTCACTATAATCAGTCAACTATTTTGCTCTGAACTGCATCAATAAAATTCTGAAACGAAACAGTTTTGAAATAAATTCATATATCAATTCAACCCCCCCTTCTTGATATATTTTCGCACCTAACAAAATCCATTTAGAGCAATCTAAAATCAGGATTGCTCAAAACTGCTTCGGTGCAAATTTGCAGTTTTGTTTTACTCCGAAATATTCTCTTATTGCATTTGGAATCCTTTTATAGCATTTTAAAATCAGGATCACTCAAAACCGCTCCGATGCAACTTTGGAGTTTTGTTTCTCTTCAAAACCTTCTCTTATTGTATTTGGAATCCATTTCGATCATTCTAATAAAGGTTGCCTAAAAACGTTTAGTGCAAATTTGGAGTTTAGTTTCAATCCAAAACCTTTTTTTATAGCATTTGGAATCCATTTAGAGCAACCTCACATCCAGATTGTTGAAAATTGCTCCTATGCAGATTTGGAGTTTTGTTTCACTCCAAAACCTTCTCTTATTGCATTAAGAATCTATTTACAACAATCTAACACCAAGATCGCCTAAAAATGCTCGGGTGCAATTTTGGATTTTGGTTTCAATCCAAAACCTTATCTTATAGTTTTTGGAATTCTTTTAGAGAAATCTCACATCAAGATCGCTAAAAATCGTTCCTATGCAATTTTGGAGTGTTGTTTCATTCCAAAACCTTCTCTTCTCGCATTTGGAATCTATTTCTATGAATCCAGCATCAAGGTCGCCTAAAAATGCTTTGAAGCAAATTTGGAGTTTGGTTTCAACCTAAAACCTTTTCTTATAGCATTTTGAATCCATTTAGAGCAATCTAACATCTAGATCGCTCCGCACCTATGCAAATTTGGAGTTTTATTTTACTCCAAAACCTTCTCTTATTGCATTTGGAATCCATTTACAACAATCTAACACCAAGATCACCTAAAAATGCTCATGTTCAAATTCGGAGTTTGGTTTCAATCCAAAACCATCTCTTATAACTTTTGGAATTCATTTAGAGCAATCTAGCATCAAGATTGCTCAATACCATTCTGGTTCACTTTTGCAGTTTTTGTTTCACTCCAAATCATTATGTTATTGCATTTGGAATTCATTTCGATCAATCTAACATCAAGATTGACTAAAAATGCTAGGGTGCAAAATTGGTTTCAATCCAAAACATTCTATGATTGCATTTGGAATCCATTTAAAGCATTCTGACATCAACATCGCTCAAAAGAACTCTGATGCAAATTTGTAGTTTTGTTTCACTCAATCCAAAATGCCAAAGAATGGGTTGAGTGCTCAAATCATATATTAAAAGTCTAAATTTTAAATAGTTGTGAATGAAACAAGTTGTTGTAGCTTTGAGCACTTGTGCTGCCCCACTAAATTTGGCTTGTGGTTGAATTTGGAATTAGGTCAAGCATCTTTTGGTGTTGCTTCAAAATTGACTACTGTAGGGACAACAACTAAAGGTCCAGTTGTTGAAAAATTACGTGGCCTCAAGTGATTAACAAGTGTCCAGCCAATGATCTTCAACCTGAGTTTCAGTTTCCATTTTAAGTTTAAGATGAAATTGTTGGAAACTATGGCAAGAGGTTTTCCGGTCTCACGTAAATAGGCATTTTTTTGGTGTAATGAAGGAAACTTCAACTCCACTTCTGCTGGATGTTTTTGTTGTGGTGGGTATGCTAAACTTGGTTGAGATGCTTCAACAATTTTTTGGGCTCCTACCGAATTTGTCTATGTTGTTTCTACCTCTTTATGTCCACCTTCAACAGAATAAGAGTCAATAAAATCACTAACCTCCTTACAGATGGTGTAGCTCCCATTCGTACAATCACACCAGTCAGCTCCTCCTGGCTTAAATTCAGAGACTCTAAGAGCTCTTCAAGGTCAGAATCAACTCCTACATCCAGCTCCTCATCCTCTTGTCCTCCAATTGAGTAGGCATCCATCAAGAACAACTCTCCCTCTCCAAGCAATGAGTGGGTCTTGGCTGGATGATCATGTACTTTCCAGGAAACATCAATAAATTCTTATGTACTTGACCAAGGTTTCTTTGAATTTGGCTGAACTTCGTCTGAAATTAGCCGAGTTGTCTCTGACATGTTAGTAACTAAATTTGTTGTTTTTTGAATTTAGGATCGAGAAGGGAAATGTCTATAATTGTAGGTTCATATGCTTAGAGGCCATATCCAATCAAAGAAACATCATCTTCTGCAAGTTGAGCTATTTCAATAACTGCTCCCTCTATTAGGATACTAGTTGATAACTCAGACTTAGTTTTAGTCAAGGTTACTTCAGTTGCTGTCATGGGAACATCTGTAGCCAGCTCAGCCAATCCTGCTTCAAGGTCAAATTCAGTTGTTTCAGTATCGGTTGTTGGCAAGGAAATATCAGCAACTATAGGTCCACCTACTGGAAGGTCAAAATCTATGATGAGGTCAACTGAATCTTCTTTCTCAGCTTCTTGGAAGGCAATTGGTTGTAAGGAGAAGTCAACATTATCTCAGCTTCTTAGGAAAAAGGTTGTTCATAACATTATAGTTTCATGTTACTTAGTGTATTAATCCTTGACTAATCTGAGTGTTCATCTCTTGTATTTTTGTCTCCTTATGCTTAGTTGTTTCCAACATTTCCTTCAGGAGATCTTTTAATGAAGACTCCACAGAGGGTTGGGGCTCCACCATAGTGCATTTTGCATTGTTTTGCACAACTGGATCATGAAAATATGGTGTAGGTGCAAATTGTCATTGATATGATGGAGGAAAGTCATATATTTCTTATTGTTGTACCTGTCCATCATAATATCCGTGCTCAGTGAAATTTCTATATTAAGGATCTGGATCATATGAGCAATAAGAAGGATCTACCCAACCATAGTTGCTTCAGTAGTCTGAGAGCGACTGCGAAGCATATGGATCATAATATGAAGAGTCCGTCCAACCACCATTATTTGAATAATTTAGGACTTGTTGTTGTGATGGCAGTTTAAAGTAAGCATGAGATCCATGACTTCCAGCCGTTACGTAAAATTTGTTTCAGCTGCATAGGAGCCATAGTGTGTTGAATTATGGCTCATGAAATAGTCCATCCACCTCTTTTAGATCTGTTCATGCATCACCTAAGTTCCTACAAAAAAATGAAAAAAATATCTTGCCTTCTAGAACAACAATGATCGACAATGAATAAGTATACGAGGTGGGTTCCTAGGAAAAAGAGGTGGGTCACTAGCGAACACGCATAAATGCCAAGTCTTTCGTAGCCAGAACCCTTATAGACATGCACTTTTGTTGATGATTTGAGATTTGATGATGTTTTAAAAGCTTTGATGATGTTTTGATAATGTGCTGGGTTTGTGATTAATGGTTCTTAATTGATTTAGCACTTACTGGAGATGTTAGATTATTTGTATATGATTAGCAAATTGAAATATGATAATCTGTTGATTTTGTTTTTCATCAACTAGTCTGCTAATCCTGTTGCGTTAGTCGACTATTTTCATTAAAGTACCAGGAATGCAGGTTTAATGAAAATAGCCAACTGGTTTGCGTCTTCAGTCGACTATTTTGTTCCAGACCCCTCTTTATCCAGATAAAGTGCAAAATACGCAGTTTTTGTTTTCAAAAGAAGATGACCCAAAGCATTTCCTCTTGCCTATAAATACAACACTAAAGGACGTATCAAGACGCGAAAGAATTCAGGAGAAAACTCTCAAGTGCTGCATACATTCAGAAGCAAAAAGATTCATCAGAGTTTTTCGTTTTTACTGTGCTTACTGTTCAAGAAGAATTTCTTTCTTTCACTGTATCTTGTATTCTTTGATCTCTGGGGTAGAGATTCGTAGGTGGGTTTTAGAACCCTGTTGTGTGTGATCGGGGTGATCACAGTGGCTCAGTGTGAGTCAGTGGGTGTTTAGAACTGTTCTATAGTGTTTAGAATAGGTTCTTTGATTTTCTTGTAGTGTTCAAGAAAGGTTTGTTGTAAAGAATACATTGTTGATAGTGATTAGGATCTATGGAGTTGCAGATCACCAACTAGATGTAGTTCTTGCACAAAGAACGAACCAGTATAAACCTTGGTGTTATCTTTTCTCTTCCTTCATCATCTGTTATATTCTGCAGTAAGAACTAACCTACTATTTTGCATCAATCAGTCGGCTAATTATCAGAAAACTGCACCAGTAATTTTTCTGATAAAAAAAGTTTTCAATAAAGCTTTATATCAACCCCCTCTTCTTGATATAATTCCGCATCTAACAACTTTCAAACTAACTAACTATATCCAAAGTTTTTTTTTGTAAAACTGGTTAGGGAGCACACACAAACAAAATATAATTTTTTTTCAAATTGTTGCTTGGTCTTGACCTGCAAAACAGAGAAAGTTTTTTTTTAAAGAGAAGCAAAAAGAAAGAATGATATTAAACAACTTGACACAACACAATTGTGTCCCCGTCAACGGTTCCATTTGACGACAACATTCTGGTCGTGCAAAATGCTGATCAAAATTTAAAAGTTAACTAACTAATGCAATATAGTCAACCCTTGTTGAATCTCACAAGCACACAATTATAGGAATGTAACTATTGTTAAACATCATTCTCCAAAGAAAAATTAAAATAAACAATAGTGATAATAATAATAAAGGGGGTTTTATTGGATTAATAAAATTAACAATACAGATTAATAATTGTAAATAAATAATTAATAGAAACTAAAATTAAAAACACAAAATAAAAATTGTAAATAAAATAATCAATAAAAACTAAAATTAAAAACACAAAGTAAAAAATTGTAAATAAAATAATTAATGGAAACTAAAATTAAAAACACTAATAAAAATTAAAAGATTTATATATGGAAAACTAATGCATGCAGAATTAAATTGCAGTGCTGAGAATTTAATAAGGAGATCAATGTTTATACATGCCTATATGATTAAAATAAATAAATTAAATGACAGATTTAAAGGGAAAGTAATAATTGGAATGAAATTCTAATGCTAATTCAAATTTAAATAAAAATAAATAAACATGACAAATTTTAAGGCAAAACAATAATTGGAATGAAATATTGATGCTAATTCAAATTATAATAAAGAAAATAGATAATTATCAGTTAAATGAAATGTAACCGATTAACAATTAAAATTTAAAATGAATGAGCAATTTATATACTGGCCTGCATGATTAAATTAGAATTTTTTAAAAATTAAGTTGAAAATGAAACTAGATGAATATAGGCTAAAATTATAAAATACTAAATTTATATTAAAAGTAAAATGCTAATAAAATTACTGGAATGTGAAGAATAAATGGATAAGTGTGAATGTGTGAACATGAATGTGAGAAACATACAAAATTTCAATTAATGACAAGAATTAAAAAAATGAAGGCTAAAATACAAAATAATGAAATTAAATAAATTAAAATGAAAGAAAACAGCACCAGGAGATTGTACCAGAGACTCCCAAAGAAAAGTAATTATGGACAAAGAGAAGACTGTTGTCTAGTGAAGTGTAATACTATGAATTTTTGTATGTTTGGCTCTCATCCTAGAGTCCTTTATATAGGCATTGGGTGAGAGGTCTTACAAAATAAATCCCAAAATTCCTAAAAAATAATTAAAATCTCTTCTTAAAATCAAATACTTCCTAAAGAATAAATAAAATCCCACTGAATTTCTAATATCTCCTAAAAGATAATTAAATAAAATCAAGAAATATTTTGTTTCCTTCTTTTCAATATTCCAGCAGAATTGGAAAGTGAGTGCACTCAGATTGATGACTGGACAAACAAGGGAAGGTGCAGATTGATGATTTCCCCTTTTACAACTATATTGTTTCCTTGTTTTACAACTCTTATGTAGGTTATTGAAAGTTTCCATCTTCTAAAAATAAGGAGAGAGATTAATGCAATATGTATGAATGAATGATTATTTTTTTTTCTATTTATTTATTTTCTTAATGCTAAAAACATGGGAAATGCAACAAACTTGAAAAACTTAATTTTATGCATGGTTTTTATGAAAACATGCCAAATGCATGAAATAAAATGAACAAAATGGTTTATAGACAATGTTGTAAGAACAAGAAATTAAGAGTAAAATGACACTCAACACCCATCCATTTAAAATGGAGCTTACCACTCATGAGTCTAAGCCTAGAGTTATACATTAACACTTGTTGTCCAACCACGAATTCCTTTCTAGCTATCAAGCTATCATGGAATCTCTTGGTCTTCTCCTTATAGAACTTAGAGTTCTCATAGGCTTCTAAGCGAATCTCATCAAGTTCATTCAACGCGAGCTTCCTTTCTTCTCAAGCTTGATCAAGGGCTAAATTACACATCTTTACAGCCCAATAAGCACAATGCTCTATCACCAAGGTAGATGACATGCTTTACCAAAAGCAACCAAATAAGGAGACATCCCTATGGGTGCCTTGTAAGCTTTCTTGCTCTCTCAAGATTGATCTTAGTTCTTGGAAGTAGTAATTGTATTATGCTTAAGCTTTAATATCTATCACACATTAGGTGAATTCTTTCTTGGTTATTGATTGCTATAAATTCATCCCTTAGATCAGTTCTAAAGGGAGGTGTTTTTTCATCTCTTATCTGTCAAGAGAGGTGGGATTATCCGTAGTGTGTCTAAGGAGATGTTTTCATCCTTAGTGTGTCTAAGGAGGTGTTTTCATCCTCAGTGTGTCTAAGGAGGTGTGTTCATCCTTAGTGTGTCTAAGGAGGTGTTTCCATTTATCTTTATTTGTTTTTACATGTTGTCACTGGATTAGTGTTTGTAATTGCATTTAAAGATAGTGGGGTATATCATCACGTTTTGTGGTGATTGGGCACTGGATGTAAGATTGGCTAAATCTAAACCAGTATAAATCTCTGTGTTCATTCTCTCTTTTCCTCTCTCTTTATTTTATTATATTCAGATCATGTTAACAATTGTTATCCCGACTGCTTTTATCAAAGATTAAGGAAAATCCGAATCTTGAAATTGGAATTGAGATTAAGTTTTGGAAAAATATTTTAAACCAGAAAAAGTTTTTGAAAACCCAATTCACCCCCCCTCTTGGATTTTGCATTGTCATTATTGTTAACAATTGGCCTCAGAGCTGGTTTTTGAAAATTACTCAAAATCAAAGATCCTTATGGCAGGACAAAATCAAACTTTTATTGAAGGTGATTCTATTTATAGAGCACCACTCTTTACTGGTGAAAACTATCCTTTTTGGAAAAAGAGGATGGAGATTTTCCTTAGATCAAATGATCAAGGTGTTTGGGATGCAATTGTTAAAGGTTCGTATATTCCTATGACTATTGTTGATAAAGTGTAAGTACTAAAGGAACGATCTAAATGGACAAGAGAGGAGTACAATGAACATCAATGTGACATAAGGGCATGTAATATGATATCATCTGCTTTAACTGTTGATGAGTTTTACAGGTTATCTAATTGTACAACAGCAAAGGAGATGTGAGATACTCTTGAAGTCACACATGAAGGCATGGAGGATGTTAAAAGATCAAGGAAAAATGCCTTGATTCAACAATATGAGATGTTTCGCATGAGCAAAGGAGAAACTATCTATGATGTCCAGAAAAGATTTACTCACATTGTAAATCATCTCAAGGCATTAGGTAAGAAAATTGATACTGAAGAATTAAATGTGAAAATTTTAAAATCTTTGGATAGGACATGGCAACCTAAAGTGACAGCGATCACGGAATCAAAGAATCTTACAAGCATGACAATGGCCATTCTCTTTGGAAAGCTTAGAGAACATGAGATGGATTTAGGCCACTTCAATGGTGAAGAAGAAGACATAAAAAGGAGAAGTATTGCTTTAAAGGCTATATCCATTAAAGAGGAGAGTAGTGATACTGATGATGATTCATAATGTGATGACCTCAACAAATTTGTAAAGAAATACAAGCATTTCATAAAAAAGAAAGGCTACCATAAGAAAGGTAAGAAATTTGAAAATTCTAATTCTATTGATAACTATAAATGTTATGGTTGTGGCAAAAAGGGACACATGAGATCAGATTGTCCAAATCCCAAGAAATCATAAGAAAGGGAAAAGAAAGGCAAGAAATTCTTCAAAAAGAAGAAGAAAGCATATATTGCTTGGGATGATAATGAAGTAAGTTCCTCTCAAAGTTCAAGTGAATCAGAAGAGGAAGCTAATATTTGTCTTATGGCAGATGATGTTGAATCCACATGCAACAAGGTAAGTGATTCTAATCTTCCTAATGATTATGATGAATTGCTTGAAGAATTTCTTAATCTTTGTGAAAAATTTGAAAAGCTTACATCTCTTCACAATAAATTGAAAAGTGATTATAAACTTCTTGAAAAGAAAATTGTTGATTTAGATGAAGAGAAAAAGGTTTTGAAAGATGATTTGGAAAAGTCAAAAGTTCCGTGTAAGTGTAAATCCAAGATTCCCACTTGTGAAGAATGCAAAGTTTTTGCAAATAAAATTTCTTATCTTGAAATGTCTCTTTCAAAATTTACTATGGGAAAACAAAGTTTGAATAATGTTTTAGATATGAAAAAAGGTATGTATCAAAAGGTAGGGCTTGGATATACTTTTAAGGGTAACCAAAGACCCACTAAAGCTGTGTTTGTGAAAGGTGAAATGTCCAATACGAAGAAGGTTTTTGAAAAAAAAAATTCAAGAAAACCCAATGTTCCTACATGTTTTTATTGCATGCATAAAGGTCATACAGTAAATAGATGCAATATCCGACATTTTAGTGTTCCTAATGGGAAATATATATGGGTTCCCAAAATAAAAATTAATTCTAACCCATGAGGACCCTAATAAGTAATTTTAGGGGACCAAGATATTTCTTGATTGTTTTGTAGGTTGGTTCCAAATTCAAAAAGTCTCTTTGGTGTTTTGAAAACCCAATTCACCCCCCCCTCTTGGATTTTGCATTGTCAGTATTGTTAACATTTAACATTAAATCACCTAAAAACGCTCCAGTGCAAATTTGGAGTTTGGTGTGAATCCAAAACGCTCCGGTGCAAATTTGGAATTTGGAATCCATTTAGAGAAATCTAAAATCAAGATCGATCAAAACCGCTTCGGTGCAAATTTGGAGTTTTCTTTCACTCCAAAACCTTCTTTTATTGCATTTGGAATCCATTTAGAACAATCTGACATCAAGTTCGCCGGACAATGGTTTGGTGCAAATTTGGTGTTTGGTTTCAATCTAAAACCTTATCTTATTGCATTTAGAAGCAATTTAGAGCAATCTAAGATCCAGACATTACAACAAATCATGTTAAAAGTGAGGTTCTAATATGGCAGTTCTAAAAAATCGCCATATTTTACCATATAATATGACAATTTTACAATTGTCATAATTTTCATTCAAAATATGGCATTTATAACTGCCATAACATTAGTATATTATTTTTCCCTGCTTTTTGTTCCCTCTATCTTAATGTTTAATATTTCCTTCCCTCTCTTAGTTGCCTCCAAAGTGAGTGTAAAAAATTAATTTTTGTAAAAAAAATTAAAACCTAAAATTAATTAAAAAAATTTGTGACTCTTCATACTCTCATTCTCTCTTCACTGTCATTCACTTTTCAAACTCTTGTTATCCCTTCACTATCATTCACTCTCCTTCCCTCTCTCTTCACTGACTTGTTCTCAATCCTTCATTTATCGTGCTCATTAACTTCCTTCATTCTCTCTTTACTGTCTCGTGCTCAATCGCCCTTCGTTGAAGGTACTTTTGCACTCTATCTTTCATTCTTTCCTTGAATCCTTCACTATGCTCATTCGGGTTTTGTTTCCAAATTGCAAACCCTAGAATTCATAATTTGATTTGTTCAAAGGTTTAGAACTTGTTCGGTGCTTAGAAGTAAATCAGTTAATTCCTTTGATTACTTTTGTTTAGGATTTTCAATGTTCGTATTTCACAGTTTTATGTTTGAATGTTCATTGGCTACATATAAAATTCTTGAATCTGCGAAACATACATAGATCCTTTTGATATATATAGCTACTAATATAGGGTAGTGATAATGACCTAACACCAGATGTACAATGCTTTATGGTCTCTATATATTTAATTAAGAATGAGTGGCAAAGAAAAGTGGATGATTAGAGTAAATAGTGAAATTGTTGGTGTTGATGTTGTAGTTTTGTTGCTATAAATAGATTAGAGTAATCCTTTGATGCTCCAGCCAAATTAACCTGCACAATTAAACAACAAAACATAAAAAAAAAAAACAAAAACACAAACACAAATCTGAAAGCCAACCAAAAACGAAAAAATGAAATCCCTAAAACGCAAACAGAAAACGAAACAATCCCTAAGAAATTAAAAACCTTTGACGAAACCGATGGTCCCCGACAACGACATCAAATTTGATCGAAGCCGTATCCGGTCAAATAAACAATTAAATTGTAATACTAGGAAGTGATCCCTAGGTCGTCACCCAAGGACCGTGGCTATGGCAAAGGATCAACACGTGAATAGTACAAACAAGGTGGGGGGAGTTTGAACAGATTGTTAGAAATAATGACAGTGTAAAAGTCAAGAGGGGGGTGAATTGGACTTTTTTAAAACCTTTTTCCCTTTGAAAATAATTTTCCAGAATTTAAATAATTCTTCTAAAAACAAGATTCGGATTTTCCTTAACCTTTGATAAGCGCAGTTTGAGAGGTAATTGTTAATATGATCCACAATAAAATAAAGAGATAGGGAAAGAGAGAAAGAACACATAGATTTATACTGGTTCGGATTTAGCCAATCCTACGTCCAGTTCCCAATCACCAGAAACATGTGATGATCACCCCACTATCTTTAATTGCAATTACAAACGCAAATTCAGTGAACACATGCAATAACAAATAAAGATAAATGGAAACACCTCCTTAGACACACTAAGGATGAACACACCTCCTCAGACAACTAAGGATGATTCCCACCTCTCTTGACACACAAGAGATGAACACACCTCCCTTTAGAACAGATCCAAGGGATGAATTACATCAATCAGTAAAATAATAAAGAAAACACCTGATAAGTGCTGGATATGAAAGCTTAAGCACAATGATCACCACTTCCAAGAACTTAGATCAACCTTGAGAGAGCAAGAAAGTGGTTTTGAAAACTTTAGTGCAAGAACACTTTGAATTTTGTGTTTGATCAGATGTTGTTGAACCTAAGACGTTGCCTTTCATTTTACAATTTGAAATTAGCTCAAAATTTTCATTCTTAGGTTGATTTAGCATTGAATTCGCAAAAAACGTCATATTTAATCGATTATATAAAAGGTGCAATCGATTATATTAGAGTAAAACTGGAAAACACATTTTTCCTGATATAATCGATTAGATTAAGGCCATAATCGATTATATGAACCCAAAAGCAATATAATCGATTATCAAAAACACTTAATCGATTATTTTGTTCGTTAAACTCTTTTAATTCAAGTTTTAAGTGAAATAATCAATTAGATTTCGTTACTTAATCGATTAAAAGCATAGAAAAACGTTTTTGCAAGAAAACGACTTGCTCTCAAGTTTGAAATGGTCTTGAATGGGATTTATGACTTACTCTTTTTATCCATCACTTAGAACAGAAACTTCTAAACTTGAATCTTCAGCTCTTTGAGAAATTCTTCAACAATCTTCTCTCTTGAAAGCATTTATTTTCCTTTATGTCTTGCCTTTTATTCCATGAAGCAACCTTCCTTTGTGAGATAGAAACAAGTCTTTAATGTTGTTTGAGAACTTTATATCTTCATCATCAAAACTTTATTCTTCATGACTTATTGAGAGAAAACTTCATCAACACTTATACTTGAAATATGTCAACAATCTCCCCCTTTTTGATGATGATAAAAAAAAACTTAGAGACTTGTGATTGATATCCTGAAAAAGAAACTTAGAAAATATTGTATGGATATCTCCTTCATAAATGTTAGTCCACAAAGGAAATAATATAGGCAATCTCATAGCATTTAATTTTCAATTTGAATTTGAATTAAATTTCAAGGAATTCAATGCATGGAAATATTTTTGAAAACTCCCCCTTAAACTTTGCTCTTAATGTTTAAGATATTCTAGTCAATTATTTGAAATATTTCCTAATTCTCCTCCTTAAATTTTAATTCTCCTTCTTAATGCTTGAGATATATTCTAGACAAATTATCAAAATAATTATACTTTTCTTCCCCTTTATTTTTAGCATTATCAAAAAGATTACACATAAAGAGATTTACAGCAGAAGCAATTAATACACAAAAAATATGGAGAGAGAAAAAATACAACAGCTAAAAAATAAATTTGAGCTAGGGAACAAGTGAACTTTTAGCCTATTCAGTGTCTTCATTATCCCTTCTTCTTCTTCAACATCATCAGTTTGTTGTTTTCCTCTTGAAGATGTTGTCTTCTTCTGGAGATATGTCTTCAATTTCCAGCTTCCTTTCTACCCGATATACTCTCCTATTTAGCCTTGAGAGCCTTGAGCAAATGTCCTCATAATGTGTGAATTGAAGATTCAGCATGTTGTCCATTCTTGAATAAATGTTGGCTTCCATAGAACCAGGTTGAGGTTGTTGTTGATGTTCTTCATCTTCTTCCATTGCTGCCTCTTCTTCTCTTTGTTTGAACACGTTGCCTTGTTCAATAAGACCCATATGGCGCAGAACATTCTTACCTATTTTGTTGTTGCTAAGCAAAATCTGCTTTGTTTCTCCTGTTAGGTCAACTCCCTTGTATTCTAAAATCTTTGAAATAAACACAGAGTAGGGTAAAGCAAAAGATGATAACCTAGTAGCTTTAAACATGTTATCCAAAATAATTGCAGGCCAATCTATGCTGACATTATTGAAAAGCCATACATTAACAAGATATCTTCTTTTGTTAATTGGGCATGATTTGTGCCCCTTACAACAATAATCCAAACAATAACATAGTGCAACATTCTCTCATTCAACTTAACATTACAGACTTTATATAAGCTTTCCACTTAAAGGTTAGGGTCCTTGTAGAATTTTCTAAATTCAACAACTTTGTTGAAACCTTCAAAGCCGTAGGTGATATTGATGCCGCCTTCCGTTGACAAACCAACTATTGTGTGCCATATATCTTCATCAAGATGGATACACACTCCTCTAACTTTTGTGTTGGGACTACTTGTGCGAGAGGTTAGATTAAGATAAAAGACTCTTACCAAGTCCGGATAATAGGGACCTTCCAATTCTACAAAGGTCTTTAAGCCACTTGCTACTAACAATTCCTGAAAAGAAAACCCGTGAGTTCTAAAAAAGTCACAAGATAAAAATTTGGGGGTTAGAATTTTTGAATTGTAAAATTTGTAAGTCAATTTTTTTGAAAATTATTTTTCAAATTGTAGAATCTAGAAGTCAATTTTAGATTCAAAATAAACTTTTGAATTGTACAATTCGACAAATTTTTTCAGATACAAGTCTATTTTGAATCTGACTTCCAGATTCTACAATCTGGAAGATAATTCTTCAAAAATATGATTTTCAGATTCTACAATTCGGAAGATAAAGTTTTTTCCTATACAAATAACTCATGATTCTACAATCTAGAAGATAATTTTTCAAAAACTTGACTTTCAGATTCTACAATTCGGAAGACAAATTTTTTTCCTATACAAATGACTTCCGGATTCCACAATATGGAAGTTATTTTACACCGAACTCACTTCCAGACGAAATGGAGAAATGAACATGGGATAATTTTGGCATTTCATAATTTTTTGGGGGTGCAGGAAGAAATGTTAGGAGGTGCAAGAAGAAGCACTCCTCACGAACTTACTGGCGCGCAAAACCCAAAAACGAAGTGGTGACATAGCCTTAAATGGGGATCGACATAGCCTTAAATGGGGATCCCCAACATATTTTTCCCAATTTACAAGAATTGAGCGGTTACCTAATGGAGGAGAAGAACAAAAGGTTAGTTTTTTAAAAAAATAAATTAAAAAAGTAAAATTATTTTTAAATAATTTAGAGTCGGTTTAGCCAACTTTGGGTTGACGCTAACTATTTTTTATAAATAAATATTTGGATTAGTGTTGGTATACCGTCAGGTAGAGCAACACTAATATAATATATTTTTAATATTTATTTAAGGACACTAATTGAAACAAATATTTAAAAATAAATAAAGTTTGGTCTAGTGGATATCTTACTTATTTTGAATATTTATATTTATTTAAGTTAGTGTTTGCCACCACAAGAAAAATTGGGTTTACCGATGGTCAAAATCAATAGGTAAAAGTAAATAATTAATAAACTAACATTGGTAGGGTTCAAATCTAAGACCATAGAATTGAGAGCTTACACTTCAACCATTATGCTACAATGATTTTCATTCATTTACATATATACACACACATATATATACATACATACACATGTATATATATACACAAAAATAAATAATAAATATATGATTATATATACAAATAAATATATAAATATAAAAATTTGTCTATAAATATATATATATATATATATATGTATATACCAAAATATAAATTTTAAATATATAAATATATAATATATGAATATATAAATACATGAAAATATGAATATATAAATGTATAAATATATGAATATATAAATATGAATATATCAATATATCAATATATAAATAAATAAATATATAAATATATTAATATATTAATATATTAATATATAAATATATAGATACATAAATATATGGATACGTAAATATATAGGTACATAAATATATGAATACATAAATATATAAATACATAAATATATGAATATATAAATATATAAAGAAATAAATAGATAAATAGATAAATATATAAATGTATAAATGTATAATTGTATAAATGTATAAATGTATAAATCTATAAATATATTAATGTATAAATGTATAAATATGTAAATGTATAAATGTATAAATATATAAATTTATAAATGTATAAATGTATAAATGTATAAATTTATAAATATTTAAATCTATAAATATTTAAATATTTAAATATATAAATATATAAATGTATCAATATATAAATATATATATATATATAAATATCTATGTATGTAAATACATATAGATATATAAATATATCTATGCATGTAAATATATATAGATATATAAATATATCTATGTATGTAAATATATTTATATATATAAATAATCTATATATATAAATATATATAGATATATAAATATTATATAAAAATATAAATATATAATTTACCAATAGATTTATGGACAAATTTATCACAGATTTACTGAATATTTTTATTTCGTGTAATATGATGTAACTTTATCGATGGATGTTCCGTAAATTTAGTGACGAAATTTAATCTGTTGCTAATTTTTAATTTTTGACGAAAAATTTTTTATTGGTAAAAGTTCATTAGTTATTTGTAATTTTCTTGTAGTGCGCTAGACCAACACTAATATAATATATTTTCATTTTGATGTCAATCAAATAACCAAAACAAATCCCGATAAAAACCCTAACTTCATTATGAGTCATACATTTTCAATCAAATATGATTCCAAGCAAAGAAAACTTAACTTATAAGCATAACCATCACTCCCCATCAAAAACCCCTATTTATGAAGAGAAACAAAAAAAACTTTGGGATACTTACCAAGAGAAGAAACAACAACAACCATGAAATACTCAACCACAACACCACCACTCCAGTTGTACAACCTTCAATGGCGATCACATAAGGAGAAATAAAGAAGAACAACAAAGCTTGGAGAAGGAGACACAAACGAAAAACAAGAAACAACAAATATAACAAAGCTTTCTTGAACCAAAGTTGGAGCACATTTCAAAAGAAGAAAATTTTCAAGTAATATTATATTCAAGTAATATTATATTCAAGTTGCACGTGTTAATTGAGAAGCTCATACATGTAAGGAAAAATTCCACTGTGGATGTGGAGTTTCATTAGCCACGTGGTCAAATTGCTAATGCCATTTATCATTGAGGATGTTTGCCAATACTTTCACAAGTTTAAGAATGTGAAAGTTTCAAAGTATTTATCAGGAACAAAAACCAATTTCGACCAATAATACAGGAACTAAAAACATATTTAGCTTTTAAATTTTTTTAATATTTTTTATTTAAAAATTTACTCTTTTAATATAGAAATAAAGGTATTGAATGATTTTTTATTTTAATATTTTATTAATAGCATCATCTAAGCCAACTTTAAGACCAACATTATTAGTTTCCAATCGATGCTATTTTTTAATTAACGTTGTTTTTCCTATTTTGAATGAAATTTTAATCGATAATTAAATAATTTTTTATAATAATAAAATTTGAAGATTCAATATTTATAAATGTTAATTTTTTTTATATAGATTTTAATTTTTTAATTTTTTTCTCATTTTTACTAAATAGAAGACTTTACACGTATTCTTACGTTGTTAACATAATAAGGTTTAAGAGAAAGAAGAGAATTTAGTTAGGAAGAAATTTCTAAATTTTTGGCTGCAGAAACCCGTATTCACTTTCTTTTATTTATGTAAATTACTTTTTTTGCAGACAAAAAAAACTTGTAATACTCACAAAAATGTCAATTTTTAAACAAACTATTATTAGAAACGAAATTAAATATATAACAAAAAAGCCATGTGGAAAGAAAAATGTCATCCTAAACATAAAAAATAAATAATCAATAAGAAGAGTCCAGTGAAAAGAAAATGACACCCTAAACGTAAACAAAATAGAATGCTAAAAAATATACATGATCTGTCACAGAAAGCTTTCACTAGTTGTTATCGATATGGAGAAACCAACATTAAATAGCGTGGAACACCTATGCGATTTCCTCGTAACCATCAAATTAAGTAAATGCAATTTTGCTAACCCAGGTTACTCCCTGGTTTTTCCCTGTATCTAGTTGGTAAAACCCTAATTACATTTCCCCTCCCATCCTTCTAATGTACTTCCTTTTCCTTCCATCGTGATTCACCATTTCCATCGTCACCTTTTCTTTTCCCACCACCATCTCCTTCTGTTGTTCAACTCTTTTGGTTTGCGTTTACGAGATGAATTCCACCCGAACCATCTTCTCATCAGCCACGCTCGTGGTCGCCATCCCTTACTCACGTCGTGAGATCTTCAACGTGTGCATGGATCAGCCCATGAAGATAATCTCCGATGGCGTTTGGAACTACCCAAATGGAGCATTGCCTTCACAATCTGCATTCACCATGCTTGAGCTTCAAATAGTTATCATTTTTGCCGTCACGCAAGCCTTTCATTTCATTCTCAAGCGATTAGGGTTCCCTTATTTCGTTTCACAAGTCATGGTGTGTCTCTTTTCCATGCTCATTATCGTTTTCTCTTGGCTTCTTTCAGTCTCTCACCTTTTCTTCTGAAATTGAAAAAAAAGAAAAACTCATCGATGCATGTGTCCATCTGACATAAGTAACTCGTGTCATTTCCTGTATTAACATGAGACATGTAGCCTGGGTAGCTGAATTTGTTTCACATATTTTATAGGTGTGTAGTTCTATTTTTGTTTTTTAAGTTAAGTTGACCCAAATAAACAAAATTACACCAAGAGATTTCAGTAATGTAAACTTTTTGCTTATTTCACCTACCTTTTTTTCTCAACTACATTGTGAGTTTGTAAACACGTTGAAACTAGATTTAAAACCCTATAAATCATTCTCTCACGGTTATACCTAATAACATATTCAGACGTGTTAAAACTTTTTTTACTAATAAAAAAATATATAAATAAATTAAGCATTTGGGATGCTCAACCCTGTTACAAAGCTTTGTATATATAATTACAAAATCAGTCTCAAAAAAACTTACATATGGTCATGGAATACTGACAAAAGCTATAACACCTAATTTTATAATATCAAACAACACCCTTACCCACCACATCAGACACACGTTAAAACTTTAAACCCAGTCCTTGACTTGATAGCAACGCACATTAAAAATTCCCGAGATTATATTCCTAGATTGGTATGACTGATATTTTTTTCTTTTCTAACATGGTTGTAAATAAATAGGTTTGATATAGCGTTATATGGTAAATTCTAATTTCAGTTCTCCTAAAGAAGTTGCATCTAGACATGTTACATTGCATATGGTCTTAAATTGACCACCAACCATTTGACTTGCATACGTCTGAAAAAAATACTAACAACGTGAGAGATCTACTATCCACGTTAAAAGTTGGTTCCAAACAACATGTATTAAATGATTAGGGATCTTTTTCAGGCTGGTTTTCTTCTAGGGCCATCAATTCCGACAGGACCATTTGAAGAGTACAAGGAGATGCTGTTCCCTTTTGGGAGTGCAGATATCCTGAACACAGTGTCATCATTAGGGTATTCATTCTTCCTCTTCATAACCGCAGTGCAAATGGACCTAAGCTTGATCACGAAAACGGGGAAGAAGGCATGGGTCATCGCACTTTCCTCCTACTTCATTTCCTTAGGTTTAGGGTTTTCCGTCATGTGCTTGGCCGCTCCCCAGCTGAAACTCGTAGTCGAGGATTACAACAGCCTCTCGAGCTTGCCTATGGTCATCATAACTCAGGGCGGCGTTTCCTTCGCCGTCGTCTCAACCTTGCTCAACGACCTCGGAATCCTCAATTCCGAACTCGGACGCCTTGCCCTCTCCACAGCTTTCGTCAATGATCTAACTGGTAAAATGAAATAATTTTTTTTCATGAGTTAAATTACTCTATAGAATAGTATTTATATTTTAATGAAACACAATAGAGTTCTACAAATTAACTTAAGTAAAACAAATATTTATTATTTTATTTGTTTCTTTTCTGTTGAAAGTGTTCTCGATTCCTTCATAAAAACGACTACAATTTATTACATAAAATTTTGAAATCTATTCAATGTTTTCTTAGTGTAACGTTTAAATGCATGTTTGGAAATGTGTTTTATACACACTTATATTTTTATTTCCATTTTATAAAACCTTAGAGAAGCTAAGACCAGTTGTTAAATAAAACAGACAGTTAATATATAATTTGCCTCTTTCTATTTTGTTTAGTTGGCCAACTTATATATTTGTCTGTTCTTTTTATTTTTATTTCATATAAATTTGTAAAACTATTGTACAACTTATATTTATTTTCTAAACAATTTAATTAAAGATAATTTTTTACATAACCTTTGGAGTTAAGTATGCCAGTATAATTATTAAGGTATGTATACTTTTCAATATATCTTAATAATTGTATTATTATTAGTTACACAATTATTTTAAATACGACGTTTCAAATTTTAAATTATATTTTATTAAAATTATCATCATATATATATATATATATATATATATATATATCTCTTTGGGTACAAATGTTTATTATGTGTTTTTTTCATTTATTTAATATTTTTCTAAAGAAAAACAAAACTTTAGAGTTGGTTCAATTAAATTTTAAATTCATAGGCAAAGTAATTGGATTGATGGTGATTAAAAGTTGTTTATTTATTCATTTTCTCTTTTTCCATGTATGTGATTTGCATTGCTCTCTTATGATCAGGTGGAATTTTAGTAGGGTTCGGTTCTGACTTTATGAAAAGCATCAAATTGGAATTTTCTGATCAAATTACAAACCTGGTGGTCTTTTTTGTTTACCTAATCTGCGTTCCACTAATTGGGCGTCCAATGATGAAGTGGATTGTGAAAAACACCCCTGAAGGGAAACCCGTGAATAAGATATATATCTATGCCATCATAGTGACGTTTTTGGGATTAGGGTTCTTTGCAGGGTATTTCAACCAGCCCTTCTTAGTAGGGGCTGTTATTGTAGGCCTTGCAGTCCCTGAAGGTCCTCCTTTGGGGTCTGAATTGGTTTCCCAACTTCAGTTGTTTTCCAATTGGTTCTTATCCTCAATTTTTGTCACATGTTGCACCATGAAAGTGGATCTCAAAGACTGTGGACCTTTCTCTTTCTTTATCACCGTATCCTTCTTCATTCTATTGGCCCAATTGATTAAGATGCTATTGTGCATGGGAATTTGTCGGTACTGTAAAATGCCCTTCTCTGATGGTTTCTGCCTTGCTCTCATTTTGAGCTGCAAAGGTGTTGTGGATATCTGCTCCTATGTCCTAATCTTCGATACAGTGGTATGCAATTAGTTCTTGAATTACTCATTCATGCATGATTCTAAGTACTATATCAGATATTACTTATACTTTTACTACTATCAGATATGCATCGTATCCTATAAGAATGTAAAAGTAAAATTAAATAGATGTCAAAATAATATTACAGTGGTTGTTCGTTCAATTGCTGAACTAGTTAACTGGTTTTGATTCTTCAACCATTGCAGGCACAAAATAAAAAAGTAATAGGTGTTTTGATCGTCTCGGTCTTGGTCCTGGGAACAACTTCGACGCTTGGTGTGAAGGCATTGTATGACCCTTCAAGAAAATACGCAGGGTATCAAAAAAGGAACATTATGAGCTTGAAACACAATCATGAGCTTAGGATTGTTGCATGCATCCAAAAGACACACCAAATGATTCATATAAAAAACGTGCTCCAGTTATGTTCGCCTTGTCCAGAGAACACACTAGTGGCAGATATTTTGCATCTGATGGAGCTAGTTGGAAGGTCCACTCCCATTTTCATTGCACATAGACTTCAGCAAAAGGTGGGGTCCTCCTACAACTACTCTGGAGAACTCATTGTCACCTTTGACCTTTTTGAACGTGACTATGCTGGTTCTGCCACCGCCAACACCTACACTGCCATATCCCCAAGGCCACTGATGCATGAAGATGTTTGTCACATGGCATTGGACAAAAATGCAGCCCTTATAATCCTTCCATTTCATGTCAAATGGGGAGGGGATGGTTCAATTGAGTCAGAGGACAGCAACATAAGGGCATTTAACTCCAGGGTTTTGGAAAGGGCACCTTGCTCCATTGGGATTCTTGTGAACCGTGGTCCTTCTGGCTTCAACTCAGCAAATTACAATGTGGCCATGGTTTTCTTGGGAGGACCTGATGATAGAGAGGCTTTGTGCTTGGCTAAGAGGTTTACCAAAAACCTTGACAACAAGTTGTCTGTGTATAGGTTGGTTGCATATGACCATGATATGTCCAATTGGGAACACATGATGGATGATGAGGAGTTGAGGGAGGTGCGTGGAACTTATGGAAAACTAGAAAATGTGACATATGAAGAAAGGAGTATAGAAGATGCATCTCAGACAACGGTTTTCATCAAAGATATAGCTAACAAATTTGATTTTATCATAGTTGGGAGACGCTACGGAATGAGATCTTCTCAAACGTTTGGGTTGGAAAATTGGACTGAATATTCGGAGTTGGGGGTCGTTGGTGATTTGCTTGCTTCACCTGATATGGAGACTACGGCTTCAGTTTTGGTTGTGCAACAACAGTCAACATCTGTGTAATGATTATACACATTAGTTGGCAAGTTCTGATTTTTGAAAAAATTTTCCATTCTGTATTTGCTAGTGTTAAAATATTTGGTTTGAAGAGTAGTTGTTTACTATTTCGTCACAGGATCCAAAGGTAGAAATATATATTTGTTTTATTAAACAAACACTTTTTTGCTTATAAAATTAATTACAAACAATTTCACCTCGATGATTTCAATCTGGTTCAGAAAATAGATTCAATAAGAGCGTTAATAAAGAATGAAATTTGGAATCTGGAGTGGTTACTGTTATAAAAAAGAAACATAACCACCCAAAATATTTAGCTATTCTTAAAACACCCAAAATATTTAGCTATTCTTAAAAGAATAAGAAAGTTATAAGTTTATAAGATATATTTGAAATACCACAGTTTTGAGCGTGACTAAAACGCAATATATGTAGGATTGTTTTTGTTTTCGGATCATGGTACGTGGAAAAGAATCTCTTCCTATGATTATGTTTAGTTGTGCCAATTAGATAGTCTATATCTCTCCTATAGAACTGTTAGAATTTTAGTAGAGGTGGATACGATAGGTTTAGTGGGTTGAGTAGCAATGTAGTAGAAGGTAGATTGTAAATAGTTGATAGTATGGAGGAGTTTTGAATAAGGTAGTAGTAGATTTGATGGAAAATAACCTTGTTGAGTTACTTGAGAATTTCCTTACATGTGAGATGCCATCACACACTATATATAGGCATGAGACACCTCTTTACATTGATCTAGATTTTTCTAGAGCTTGAATATTCTAGATGCATAAAGATTATTCTACATAGTACATCTCTATGTTTTTTTTCTAGATTATTCTTCATAGTTGTAGGAGTTATTACTTCTAGTAGTTTCTAAGACTATCTAGAACTTTCTAGGATTTTCTAGAAGTTTCTAGGATTTTCTAGAACTTTCTAGAATATTTTGGAACTATCTAGAAATTTGCATTATAATTTAACACTCCTCCTTGATGCAAATTTTAGTAACTCCAAGCATAGATCGTAATTGTTCAAATTTAACTCTTGGTAGTGCCTTTGTAAATATGTACGCAACTTGATCTTACTGTCGAGCGAGTACTCAATTGAATTTGTTTAGTTGTTTCGACCTCTCCGATGAAGTGATATTTAATAGCTATGTGCTTTGTTCTTTGATGATGGACTGGATTCTTTACCATGGCTATAGCTGACTTGTTATCGCAGTAGATGATGGTGGAGTCATCTTGTTGTTCTCCCATTTCTTCAAGTATTCGTCTAAGCCATATTGCTTCTTGTAGTTTCTGCAGCTGCCACATACTCTGCTTCAGCTGTTGATTGTGCTACTGTTGTTTGTTTCTTTGATGCCCAGGAAAAAAATCCTGATCCAAGTGAGAAGGCATAACCTGATGTACTCTTCATGTCATCTATCGATCTTGTCCAATCACTATCAGTGTAGCCAACCAACCTTGAGTTAGGCATGGTTTTGTACCATATACCAAACTCTTTTGTGCCTTGTAAATATCTTAAAATTCTTTTTGCTGCTCCAAGGTGAATATGACTTGGTCTTTGCATGAATCTTGATAGAAGACTTGTAGCATACATGATATCCGGTCGTGTCGTCTGTAAGATATAGTAAACTTCCAATTAAACTCCTCGTAACGTGATGCATCGGCTACGGTGCTCCATCATCCTTACAGTAGTTTCTCATTTGTCACTAATGGAGTAGTGACAGATTTGCAACCGTACATCTTGAACTTCTTTAGTAAAGCCTCAATATATTTCTTTTGAGAGATAAATATTCCTCCTTTTTGTTGCCTTACCTCTATGCCAAGAAAGTAATTCATCAAGCCAAGATCGGTCATCTCGAATGTCTTCATCATGTCTTCTTTTAATTCTTTCATCATCTTTATATTGTTCCCTGTGTAAATAAGATCATCCACGTATAAAGAGACAATGAGAGTATCATACTGACCTTGGGTCTTGATGTAAAGTGTTGGCTCACTCTTGCTCCTCCTGAATCCTTGATCGATGAAGTATTGATCAATTCTGCTATACCATGCTCGAGGAGCTTGCTTCAAGCCATATAGAGCTTTTCTTAGCCTTAGCACTTTAGCTTCATTACCTTTGCTTATAAATCCTTGAGGTTGCTCCACGTATATTTCTTCTTCAAGAACACCATTTAGAAAGGCTGATTTGACATCCAATTGATGAATGCTCCATCCCTTTTGTCTCTGAAAGAGCTATTAGAGCTCGATTGTGTCTAAGCAGCGAGGCAAATGTCTCATTATAGTCAATTCCAGGTTCTTGTGAATATCCCTTTGCTACCAACCTAGCTTTGTGCTTTTGTATAGTGCTCGTCGAGATTTAGCTTTGTTTTATAAACCCATTTAACTCCAATGACATCCTTTCCATGCGGACAATCTACTAGTTCCCAAGTATTATTCTTTTCAATCATTTTAATTTCTTCCTCCATTGCCTTGATCCACACATCTTTCTTTGCTGCTTCTTCGTAGCATTCAGGCTCAAGCATTGCCATGTTGCATGTTTCATATATATCCGCCAAAGATCTTACTCGTCTAGGAGTAGAATCTGGTGAGAAATCTTGTTGTGTAGGTGAAGGAAGCATACCTAGATCTTCTGACACTTCTTGAACTTCTTCTTGAGATTGTTGTATTGGAACAAAGATGTTGTTTCTCGTGATTTCTCCTTTCTCCCAATTCCAAGAAGCACTTTCATCAACTTCAACATCTCTACTGATGGCGAGCTTCTTTGTCTGTAGGTTGTAAACTCTATAGCCTTTTGATTGTGTGCTATATCCCAAGAAGATTCCTCGTATAGTCTTGTCTTCTAATTTGTGCCTTTTCTGATCTGGTACATGTATGTAACAAATAGATCCAAAAACTCGTAAGTGCTTAGGCGATGGTTTTTGTCCGCTCCAAGCTTCAATTGGAGTTTTATCTTTGATCTGCTTTAGTTGGACATCTGTTGAGTATGTAGACGACAGTGTATATTGCTTCTGCCCAAAATGTATTAGGCAAGTCTTTCTCTTTTAGCATTGATCTAGCCATCTCCATAACTGTGCGATTCTTCCTTTCTGACACACCATTTTGTTGTGGAGAATATGCAACTGTAAGTTGTCGCTCAATTCCTTCGTCTTCACAAAACTTATCGAACTCGTGTGAGTTATATTCTTTTCCTCGATCACTTCTTAATACTTTTATATGTCTCCCACTTTGTTTCTCGACGAGAGATTTAAACTTCTTGAATATTCCAAAAACTTCGATTTTTCTTTAATGAAATAAACCCAGGTCATTCTAGAAAAATCATCAATGAAAAGGATGAAGTACCTGTTGTTAGTTAGTGATGGTGTCCTCATCGGTCCACAGATGTCTGTGTGGATAAGCTCCAACAAGTCTTTCGCTCTCCATGCTTTGTCGGTTGAGAATGGTAACTTGTGTTGCTTTCCGAGAAGACATCCTTCACAAGCTCCATTAGTTTCTTTCAAGTATGGTAATTCTCTCATCATATTCTTCTTATGCAAGAGCTTCAGAGCCTGGGTGTTGAAATGACCAAATCTTCGATGCCAAAGCCATGAATCATCAACTTGGACTTTCATGGCAATATCAGTAGTATATTTGAAGTTTATCGGAAAACTTCTATTTCTTTTCTCCATTTTAACTTCACCAATCTCTCGTCTTTTGCTGTCATATATTTGACAAGTATCTCCTTTAAAGTGAAGAGTGTACCCTTTCTCCATCATTTGACCAATGCTCAAGAGATTTTCTTTAAGATTAGGAACGAGTAAGACATCTTTTATAAGTCTCGTACCTTTCTTTGTTTGCACCACAACAGTGCCTCTTCCTTTTGACTCCACTAGGGTGCCATTTCCCAATCGAACTTGTACTTTAACAGAGTTGTCGATATCTTTGAAGATGCTCTCATCTTTGGCCATGTGATTACTGCATCCACTATCCAAGTACCAACTTCCGCTTCTTTCATCATTGGAATCTCTAGTAGCATAGAAAAGATGTTGTTGAAGGTCATGCTCTTCAACAAAATTTGCTTGATACTTGTTTTTGTTGCGACAGTTCCTCTCCACATGTCCGAATTTCTTGCAGTGTTGGCATTGTGACTTTCCGCGATGCCAACAATCTTTCTCCAAGTGACTTGACTTCTTGCAGATGCCACAAGGAGGATATTTTTCTTGATTGAACTTGGAGAAACTTCTAGAGTTTTCTCTATTTCTAGAAATTTCTGCATTTTTCTTTTCTCCACTTTTTTTATTCTGAGACCTTAACTTGAGTTTTGATTGAAAGGCATTTTCGACAGAGTCATTATTATACCTTTTCAATCTTTGCTCATATGTTTCAAGAGAGCCTATTAATTCTGTCACTGATAAGGTAGACAGATCCTTGATTTGTTCAATCGTTGTCACGATTGCATCATATTTATGGGGAATAGAGATTAGAATTTTCTCAACAATTTTCTTGTCAAGAATATTTTCCCCACATGCTCTCATTTGATCGACTATTTCTTTTATCCTAGAATAATAATCTTTAATGGTCTCGGACTCCTTCATATTTAATAACTCAAACTCACGTCTTAGAGTTTGAAGTTTAATGGTGCGTACCTTTACACTTCCTTGAAACTCTTCCTGTAGTGTGCTCCATGCCTCTTTAGCACTTCTGGCATCCATTATTCTTGGAAAGATTGCATCCACCACTGCTTGTTGTAGAAAATATAAGGCCTTCGAATCCTTTTGCTTGCTCTCCTTATACTCCTTCTTTTGAGCTGTTGTTAGTGTTGTGATGTTTGATGGAACAGTGAAGCCATCTTCTACAATCTCCCATAAATCTTGAGAGCAAAAAAATGTCTTCATTTTAATGTTCCAATAGTCATAGTTTTCTCCTGTAAAGATAGGTACCGGAATAGAGGAAGAAGAATTGGTATTAGCCATTGGCTAGGAGATTATTGAGATTGGTATGAAGTATAATAGGAAGTTTTTCTAGAAATAGTTGAATATTATATCTACGCCCAGTAGATGACCGAATGTAGCTCTGGTACCACTGTTAGAATTTTAGTAGAGGTGGATAGGATAGGTTTAGTGGGTTGAGTAGCAATGTAGTAGAAGGTAGATTGGAAATAGTTGATAGTATGGAGGAGTTTTGAATAAGGTAGTAGTAGATTTGATGGAAAATAACCTTGTTGAGTTACTTGAGAATTTCCTTACATGTGAGATGCCATCACACACTATATATAGGCATGAGGCACCTCTTTATATTGATCTAGATTTTTCTAGAGCTTGAATATTCTAGATGCATAAAGATTATTCTACATAGTACATCTCTATGCTTCTTTTCTAGATTATTCTTCATAATTGTAGGAGTTATTACTTCTAGTAGTTTCTAAGACTATCTAGAACTTTCTAGGATTTTCTAGAAGTTTCTAGGATTTTCTAGAACTTTCTAGAATATTTTGGAACTATCTAGAAATTTGCATTATAATTTAATAAGAACATTCCTAGAGGTGGTTTCTAAGTTTCTTTTTGGCATATATCTGGGTTTGTATGAGTTGTAAGACTGTATCCTTGTACACTTTTTCTTTTATGTTGTATAAGTATTCCTAGTACTTCATTATACATAATAATTCTGATAAAAAAATTATAAAATATATAATATGATAAGAGAAAAGAAATAAACAAAATAAATATTAAACACTTGTCAAGTTAATATAGAGGCTAGGAATAAAAGTGAAAAAGGTGAATAGAGTCAGCTCCAGTGACCTTATCAATCTCATGGTCCTTATTAAATTACTAGACAGTCTAATAATATTATAACACTAGACGGTTTGGAACCTATAGACTCTTGATTAAGAGATGTTTTGATGATAACAAAAATCAATATATATCTAATAGTGCTATGATCATCTAACATGTTTATTCCATACAGTTGAACAAGAAAAACAAATTCTTAAAAATCCTAGTAGGTGACCTTCAGCTGTGTAGCAATATAATCTAGAAAGAAATTAAAATAAGCAAGCCAAATTATACTCAGATTTTATACTTGAAAATAATAATGAGTTGATTAGAACAAAATCATGCTTAATCAATTCCGAAAAGAAATTCTTTAGGATTAATATACAACATTCAAATATGAAGAATAAAATGGAAATGCTACGCGAAATATATATATATATATATATATATGTGATATTATTCTTTGTTGTTTGAATTACTTCCTTTCAATACATGATCAACATATTTGAAAGCATAAGTCCTTTCCTTTTTCGAGCTTCCAATGAGTATACACGAAATCTCTGCTACGCTAGAAGATTTGAAGAAATATCAACTTTGATAATGTCAAGCGAAAATCAAGGTCAAATCAAAGAGATAATCAAAGTTTCAAGCACCGTCGTATTTACGAAAGCTATATGGAATTTGCAGGGAACCAATGATGGAAGTTCCGGTAGCAAAAGATGGTGTTGACACCATCTGGAAAGTGTTGAGGAGGAGGGCAAATAGATTGAACTATTGCAAACAATGGATCAACAAAGGATCCCTCGTTAGAAGAGATTAGTGTCATCAAGTCTACCTCAAATTCATCACCAAATGAATATACAACTGTTAAGGGGGTCAGACCTTTAACTCCGCAACATGCAAGTTTTAACAAATCAACACTTGCCATGATCATTTGGATGTCTTCTCAGGTGGCAAGCATCCCATAGTTTCTTTGACTCGCTGCTTGCCACGAGTTGTGCTGAGAGACACGGAAAACACCATCACCAATGATGTTGGAAACGAATTTGGAGGGTTTGTCATCGAGTAGCCATGCATACAGAGGTGGTGGTGGCATGGGAAACGCTTTATGAACCACAATCTTATGTGGAACATGCACCATGATGGCTTTGCTGGTATCCTCGACTGGGCATACAACAATGGGATCAACGTCCATTGCGTCTGATGAAACTACGTCATCAGACGAAAGTTCTAGTGGAAAATGTACTTCATCTTTGGTAGATGCAGCTGGAACTGCTTAGACTGTTGAAACGGAGGTAGGCAGATCAGACCCAACCGGGCTCACTCCGTTTACAATCATCGAAGTGGCAACAGATGCACCCTAGGGTGCAGTCTCAACTTGGTGTGAGTGTCTGGGATGCAACTCAACGTCTTGAGAGGCTTCTTCATTATCATCTATCACTGTTACTAGAGTAGGTGCTTTAGCAAGAACCTTGGGCAGACTTGAGGAAGATGTAGCCTCAGCCATGATCTGCTTTAGAGGCACTACGTTTGAATCTTCAAAGAGGGCCTTTATGCTCTTATCACTAAACATTAGAGCAGACGCAACTTCTTCCAGCCTTAGACAAACTGCGACCTTAGTGTGGATGACTAAGATCTCCTCCTGCTACTTTACTTTGGTAGATTCCTTTTCAGACTCAATGAGAGCCTTTATCATCTGGGAATCTTCTTTGTTTGAAGAGGTAAGCTTGGGTTGTTTAGCTTTAGAGGGTTTTTTTTGGAGGATTTAGGTGCAGGTTTTGAAGGTTTGGTGGAGTGAACGAGGCACTGTTTCTTGGTGGGTGGTGGAGTGGATGGTGATGATACGAGCTTGCATTTAGGAGAGGGGGTGATGGTGGTTATGGGTTCGAGAGGAATGGCTTTTTCTAAAGGTAGTTTAGGGTAGGGGAGAGGCTCTGGTGGTGGAGAGTGAGGCTAAGGTGTTGGAAGGAAAGGAATTGTTTCTACTTAGAGACAGATGCCTTAGCCTTGCCCTTTGCTTTCATTTGAGGGACATACGTAGCTTCAAATGATATGCTTACCTCCTTGGTGTAGTTGAGCTCAGGTAGCTTGGCGAGGATAACCTTCAGGTCCTCCACAACGTGCATCTAGGCGATGGTGTTTTTGTTTCATTCAGCGTCGTCACGATTCCTTGGTAGGTCTTTTGTCTGTACCTTGTAAACCTTGAGGATTCTGGAGAAGAGACATGATGAAGGCCTAAGTTGCATTAAAAGTGAAATAGGATCTATCAAACATGATTTTAGGCATTTGAGAACATTTCAAACGGTGCAAATGGATTAAAAATGGGTAAAAACGTTCCAGCCCCTTTAGTGAGGTATTTAATTGGTGCAAACTCAAAGAAATCAAGTTTTAAGAAGATTCAACCGATTAAATTCAAGATAGAATCCATAGGAAGCCATAGAAGATGAAAACAATGAATTAATCAGTTCAATTGACTTAGAAATGGCAAAAACAAATCCAGCCCCAAATACACGGGTTTCAATCAGTGAGAATCAATTATAACAAGTTTTATGATGTTTCAACTGATTAAAATCAAGATGCAAGCAATAGGAACTAATAGAAGATGAATGCAAGGAGTTTAATTGGTGGAAATTGATTAAAATGAAGAATGAAGGTGCAACTATGAAGAACACTTAAAAACAAGTACAGAGAAAATATGGAGAAGACAAGAGAATGAAGAACACGCCACTTTCATGAAGAAAGATAAGTGCACAAGGACAATCACTACTTGAATTATGGAAAACTCAAGATAAGATTCTAGAAATGAAGCTTACCTCTTGAACTTCAAAGAGAATTAGCTCTTGCTCTGAATTAATCTTCAAAGTTATGTTACAAATAATACTCACACCCTTATATAGAGAGGGGAGCACAAAAATACATGCACATGGGTGAAATTCTAAAAGGTTAGGCCATGTTTGGAAGAGGCTCCAAAGCTTCCCAAACAAGGCCCGCCCTTGTTTTTTATACTATCCTTGTGTCCAAACAACTATTCTCTTATTTCTATTTTAAAGAAAGATACTAAACTAACTCTGTTTTTATTTACAAGGAAATTACAAGAGCTATTAATATTTTCTAATATCCTCTTCAAGCTTCTTATACATTCCTCTTTTTTTTCTTCCTTCCTTTTCTTCAAATTTCTTGGTAAGCTTTTCTTTCATATTTTCCTTTTCTTATTTTCTTGTAGTGACTCCTCCTTGCATGGGTTGAGGTTTTCCATGGATTGAGATCACATCATTCTCCCCCTCTTGAAAAGAATTCATTCTCGAATTTTGGGGTACCTACATCACACAAAGATAAGTCACTCACATTGAAACTATTGTTATTATTTAATGTACCTACCAAAGAAAGGATTACAAGTATTATTTTTCAAGAAGAAAAACTACTAATAATATTTACATACTTGTTTACCTTTTCGTATTCCTGGATCAAATACAAACCAATGCATTCTCAAAGTTCTGAAATATTTTTGAAAGTCTTTTAATTTTTCTAAACTTCTATTATTTTTACTTAAAAAAAATTTCATTTGAATTATAAAGGATGAAGTTTCTATGCAAACAATTTGTACAACAATAAAAGCATGTAATTTGTCCATAAAGATTAGCACACATGGTAGAATGTCCATTCAAGTCCTTATAGTCATATACAAAAATATTAGAAACATTTCTATAATCATTTTCTTCCATGTTTGTGCTTTTATCTTCTATGATCTCCTCTTCCTCTTCCCATTGTTTTTGCCATTGTTCTTTAATATGCAAGTCTTCCCTAGGCAATAAAACAAAAGGAGACAAGTTAGTAATTTTTTTTAAAGAAGAATTAGAATAAAGAATTGAAGAAGAAAAAGAGTTCAAAGTTGTGTAATCCCCCTTTAAGGATTCATTCTCAATCATGTCTAAAGGGGTGTTATGAGAGACTCTTCCTCTTCTCTAGTTTTTTCTAGCATTTCCTTTTTTTCCTTTTCTTTTCTTTCTTTCTCCTCTTTTTCTTTTCTTTTCTTTCTTTCTCTATCTTCTCTTTTTCTCTCAATTCTTTCTTTTCTCTCTTTCTCAATTCTTTGTAATAATCCTCCAAATCTTGCTCACTTATTGGTTTCCCATTAGGACATTGATGATAAGTATGTCCATATCCTTCACATGTCGAGCATATAATAGAACTAGTTTTAATCTTTGAGCTTGCTTTCTCTTTATATTTGTGCTCCTTATCCATAGTTTTCAAAATATTTTGCAATTCCATAGTAGGAAGAATTTCTTGAGTACATTTTCCTATAAGAAGGAACAAACCTATCTCTCATACAAATTTGAAGATCATGCCATGAAGTTATGGCTAACCTCCTACCACTAAGAACTTCTTTTTTTATTTAGTTCCACCATACCAAAGCATATTGTTCAAATTCAAGAGTAATGAGTTTAACTTGTGTAAGATTTTCAAAAGTATAAACACTTAAAATTTGTTCAACTTGAGATTCCCATTCAAAATACCATTTCGGATTATTATCACCAAAAAATTTGGGAAATCTAACATAACTTATGGAAACTCTCTCTTGATATACATCTTTTCCTCCTTTTTTTGCTCTGTGTATGGTAATGATATTCATTTGATCCATCACTTTCAACTTGAGGAGTTTTTCTTCTTCCTCTCCTCTCTTCCTTCACTTGGAAATTGATTTCATGTTGGGCTACTTGTCTTGTAAGCTCCTCAATTCTAGCATATAGGCATGCATATTTTGGAGACAAAGGAAGAGATTCTTCATGACTAGACATATCTACACAAGAAAACAATTCACAGCACACAAAAACTAACAAAGAAAGTTTTGGTTAGTAACAAAGAATCACAACTTGAAATTTTGGTTTTAAGGCTCTCAACTCACTAAAGTGTTTCTCTCACTTGCAACAATTACCTCTTGGAATGTTCAAGATGGTGCTTCAATTCAAAGAATCCACTTAGTTATCAATTCAAGTGAAAGATGAAATGGTTGGCCAAAGCACTTAGAATTTCAAGAAACAAGAAAACTTCAAGACAAAACTTTTAGGAATTTTAAAGACTAAAAACTAGAAAGCGTCAAAACAAGAATAGGACAACAAAAGAGTAACTATCATGTGACTATTTGGAACAAATTAAAACAAGAAAAGAACCAAGAAAATTGGGAGAGATTACTTAATACATTTATAACAAGTTCCAATCAAGATTTCTAATGAAAAGAAGTTCACTAACATCCACAAATGATATGACTAATTTGTCAAATCAATGACCAAACAATCAATCAATGTATCTAGGCAAGAAAAATTAGTTTTTTTTTTGTATTTGGAGCACAAACAATTCATCCACGATTGTTTTCCATTTGGCCTTAAAGTTTCTTTCAGTTTTAGTTTGTGCTTTTGTATTCAATGCCTAAACACATTCACCAAGAGTTGATCTCACATAGTTTGAACACTTAATCCCTAATGTTTAGATTCAAAATGATAAATTCAAATCACAAGAAATCTTAAAGAGAAATTGAAACTAAACTAATCAAGTAATACAAGAGTTTATGTTAAAGAAAACTTAACAAATATATAATTCAAAGCCAAGAAAAGATGACTCAAACTTGTGGCAACCAAATATTAATGAATGTCATTTTATCAAACACTTCATATGCCTCAATTAACAACAATTCATTAACCAAGATTAAACAAGAATTTATGACTAAACAACAACACAAAAACAGATTTAGAAACTTTTTTTTTGCTGCAAATTTTTCTTTTAGAAAAAAAAATCCGATTCATGTAGTTTCAATTTTTGCACCAACAAAAATCATCTAATGGCTCTAGGACTTTTAAGACCATACCATAATCATGTGTTCTTCATGTTTATGTTTCAAATACATCATGTTTGAAGCCTTAGAGCTTTAATACCAAATGATGAATGCCTAAGTTGCATTAGAAGTGAAATAGGATCTATCAAACATGATTTTAGGCATTTGAGAACATTTCAAACGGTGCAAATGGATTAAAAATGGGTAAAAATGTTCCAACCCCTTTAGAGAGGTATTTAATTGGTGCAAACTCAAAGAAATCAAGTTTTAAGAAGATTCATCCGATTAAATTCAAGATAGAACCCATAATAAGCCATAGAATATGAAAACAATGAAATTAATCGGTTCAATTGACTTAGAAATGGAAAAAACGAATCCAGCCCCAAATACAAGGGTACAATCAGTGATAATCAATTATAACAAGTTTTATGATGTTTCTACTGATTAAAATCAAGATACAAGCAATAGAAGATGAATTCAAGGAGTTTAATCAGTGGAAATTGATTAAAATGAAGAATGAAGGTGCAGCTATGAAGAACACTTAAAAACAAGTAAAGAGAAAACATGGAGAAGACAATAGAATGAAGAACACACCACTTTCATGAAGAAAGATAAGTGCACAAGGACAATTGCCACTTGAATTACGGAAAACTCAAGATAAGATTCTAGAAATGAGGCTTACCTTTTGAACTTCAAAGAGAGTTAGCTCTTGCTCTGAATTAATCTTCAAAGTTATGTTACAAATGAGACTCACACCCTTATATAGAGAGGGGAGCACGAAAATACATGCACATGGGTGGAATTCTAAAAGGTTAGGCCATGTTTGGAAGACGCTCCAAAGCTTCCCAAACAAGGCCCTTGTTTTTTATACTATCCTTGTGTCCAAACAAGTAGTCTCTTATTTCTATTTTAAAGAAAGATACTAAACTAACTCTATTTTTATTTACAAGGAAATTATAAGAGCTATTAATATTTTCTAATATCCTCTTCATGCTTCTTATACATTCCTCTTGTTTTTCTTCCTTCCTTTTCTTCAAATTTCTTGGTAAGCTTTTCTTTCATATTTTCCTTTTCTTAATTTCTTGTGGTGACTCCTCCTTGCATGGGTTGAGGTTTTACATGGATTGAGATCACATCAACACACCCATATGGAATGAGGGTCTTCGTCTTCTTCCCTGAGAAGCGGTCCTTTAGTGTCATTTCTCGATACTCTAAGATGAGCCTAGGGTCGTTCACCTTCATCCCCTGGAGAACATGGAATAGGACGAAACTGTCCTTCTCTGTGACGTGGTCCCGCGACTCGGTTCTGGTGAGCACAATGTTGAAGAGAACATTGTGGATGACCCTCCCCAGGGGCATCAGATTGGATCTCCTCAAAAAGTTCCTTAGCTTGGCGGGAGAGGCATTGTGGGGCTTTAGTTGAACGTAGAGGACAATGTCGATGTCCTTCTCCTCTAGCTCCTCATCCCATCCTTCCATCACAACTCCTTCTTCCTTCAAGAAGCAGGCATGGGCGATGTTGGTGGCATTCACCATCACCATGTGACCTTCCACTTCAGCTTGGAACCCACCTTCAACCTGTATAGCCTTGGCCTAGAACCAGCTATACGTTTGATGGTTCCAGTAGTTGGTGAGAGCAAGAAACCTCACCTAACCTATGAGACTGATATGATCCTGTAAGGATAAGTATTTGTGGAAGATAGAGAAAAGGAACTTCAAGAATAAATACATGAAGCATGATAAGGAAAAGAGTAAAAGAAAATAGATTGAGATAAGAAATGGGAAGAACATGCCACCTTGAATGGAAGAACTCAAGGATAAGTGCAAGAGGATTTTCCACTTGAGAAAGCTTCTCAAGATAAGAACCAAAACAAGAGAGAAACACCCTTGGAAAGACTTTCTAATATGAACTCACAAAGAGACAATTTCATTCAATATTCAAAAGTGATTTTTACAATGAGAGGAACTCTCCTTTTATAGGCCTAGGTGACATCCAAAAGGAGTGCCAAGAGTCAAACAAAGTTAATTCCTAATCCTAGAGTTAACTCTCCTTAATTATGATTAGTACAACTAATTCCACAAAATTAGGAGAAGTCACATGGGTGTTCCTTGATCTAGGAAAAATAATTATTACATTTGACCCTTGCATTTGGGAAAGGTTAAAGATCTCCAAGAGGCATGTGGTGTGCGCCCCATGTGCCAAAAAATCTAAAGAGAAGTGACTCTTCAAAGCTTGAAAGGTCACTCTCCAAAAGGCACTCTTCAAGGCTTCCAAAATGCACTTCTTCTACTTCAAAAATTGAGAAATCTTGGACTTTGTTTTTCTTGGAACATTCTTTAGAATCTTATTTATTTATTTTCCTCATGATTTCTACTTCTAAGGTTTGAAGTCTTACTCTTGTCAATCTTCCTTTAAATTTCTTCTTTATTTCTTTCTTTGTCCTATTTTTAGTCTCCCTCTTGCTAATCTTTCAAAGAATCTTTGTGGAATCTTCCTTTTTATTTCTTTTTATTCTTTTCCTTGTCATTCTTCATGTATTTATTCTTCAAGTTCCTTTTCTCTATCTTCCACAAATACTTCTCCTTCCGAGATCATGTCATCCTCCTCATTTGAAAGAGAATTCGTCCATGAATTTTGAGGTCTTGCATCATATAGAGAAATATTAGATACATTAAAGCTATGACTATTATTTACTACACCTACCAAAGAAAATTATTTATTAACTATCCTCCTAGATCAAAAATCTAAACAACTTGGAATATCATGTGTATATATGGAATGTATACTTATATCCTAAGCTTTGAATCCTACAAAAGGATATGCCTTTTTATTTTTGCTTTGATTTTTATTTGTTTGTGGAACATGCATAAGATGGTGATGCATAAATGTTTGTTGATGCATGTCCATGTTAATTATGGAAGAATGTCCTATGTCACATTACATGTATAAAATTTAAAGAATGTTCAAGTAGTAAAGGTTTCTTTTCTTGAATAATATAGAATTGTTGAAACTCCTTCATCCTTTGTAGAAATTGGGCCATGGAGAGGTCAAGAAGCCCATGAGGTACTTTAATTTGCTCTTTTGGAAGTTTTATCTCCAACACACCCTTGCTTTTGTAATATCTAAGGAAAAAGGAATAATAATGGAAGACAAAGAACAAACATTAGTTGGTAAAAGAAGGTACAAAGGATGAAACCATGAGTTTCCCTTTGTCTTCTTTTAACTTACCTGTGGAGGTTTTCTTTTCATCTTCCCTTGCTTGCCTCATCACTAATTGATCTTTTCTCACTTCTTTTGAGGTGAGAGGCCTGAGGGAGAATTTCCTCCCTCCATGCTTGAAAGTGAATTTGTCGGAAAGACAATCATGATGAACATGTCTATCATATTGCCATGGACTTCCAAGCAAAATGTGGCTAGCCTCCATGGGTACAATGTCACAAATCACTTTATCTCTATATTTCCCAATGGAGAAAGGCACAACCACTTGTTTGTCAACATGGAGTTCTCGATCTTTACTCAACCATTGTAGCATGTATGGTTTAGCATGAGGGATGGTGGGGAGATTAAGTTTTTCCACCAACCTTTGACTTGCTACATTAGTACAACTACCTCCATCATGATGAGTATGCGCAACTTGCTATTTATGAGGCATCTAGAATGAAAAATGTTTTCACTTTGAGTTTCATCCAAGTCCTTATGGACATGGCCTGCCATGTGCCTTGTAATCAACAAATCTCCTTCCATTGGAGAAAGTTCACACTCATCACTAGAAGAAGAAGTTCTACTAGAAGTTGGAGAAGAAGGAGTAGAATAAGATGAATGTTTTGACTCTACCTCTGCATTCTTGATCATCACTGCCCTTTTGTTTTGACAATTGGAAGCAATATGTCCAAAGGCCAAGCAATTAAAACATTTGATGGTGCTTGTTTTTTCTTCAAAATTGGGATTTGATGAAGATGATGAAGAAGAAGAAGAATAATTATGAAGAGGTTTAGAAGGAGGAGGGGGTTTAGAGTACTTACCTTGGGAGTGTTCCCTCCTATCCTTCCATGAGGAGTTTTGTTGACTCTTGAAGGAACTCCTCCTCTTTATTTGTTGTTCCACCTTTATGTCTTGGTGGACAAGTTCCTCCAAGGTTTCATGGTTGTGCAACTCTGCAACCTCTTGTATATTGGGGTTTAGACCATGTTGGAACCTTGTTATACTTTGGTCCAACCTTTCTTTAATCTCACACTTGATAAGGAGTATTTCCATTTTTTTAAAATAGTCTTTAACATTATTGCTCCCTTGTCTCAACCTATGGAGTTGAAGGGTTAATTCCTTCTTGTTGTAAGAAGGTAAAAATCTCTTTCTCATACAATCTTTTAAAGCACCCCAAGTGACTATTGGTGTTCTATGACCACTTTCAATGTCATTAGTCACTTGGTTCCACCAAAAAAAAGCATATTCTTCAAATTCTAAAGTAGAAAATTTAATAAAGTTCATATGAGCAAGTCCATAAGAAAAGAAAATTTGATCTAATTTCCTTTCCCATTCTAAGTACACATCAGAATCAAAACTACCTACAAATTTGGGAAATTTTACATGGGATTTAAGGGGTTTGTCTTCTTGATAGGGATCACGTCTAGCCCTCTCCCTCCTAGAATGTCTCCTAGTATGATCATAATGGGCATCTACTTCACTAGGATAAGTAGAGGTGGCTCTTGAATGTCTTGAAGTTTCTCTCTCTCTCCTATCAACTTTGAGATTTTCAATTTCCAATCTTTGTTTTTCTAGGCGGTATAACAGTTCTTCCATGGTGATCCTTTTTCCATCCATATTGACACTCCCTTCTTCCCTTTAACTTTTTGGTGGAATCATATCCATCCTTCAACCTACTCAAAATCAACAAAAACAACACAAAAACTAGTGTAATGGTTAGTGAAATTGCAACAAAACTCTCCCCAAAGTGTATCCATTCAATGGTCACGATTTTCCTATCTAAAAAGGTCTGAAATCTGTAAAATTTTCTGTACTCAAGTCACTCAAGAAAGTCCCCCAAAAAGTTTTATAATCTTGCCTCAAAATTCTACACTATTCAATAAAGAAAAACTGAAAATTCAGAACAACTAATGGCACAAAAGATTACACAAGTTTCATATGACAATTCTCTCAAAAACTGCAAAGAAAAGCTAGAAAAAGGTACTAGAATAGGCAAATTTTATGTACGCAATTTACCTATGGGATTCATGCTTTAATTTTTAATAAAAGACACCTAAAACATACACGTTTGAAGTGACAAAACCCACTGCAAACAGCTGGTAGAATTCGTGCAAATCCAAGGGTCACAATGAGTAAAGAATTCAAGAAAACTTATGGGCAAATTTCAAGAGGCATGTGTTAGTGTTTTTAACTTTTGATTACTTTCCTTTATGGGTTTTTCTTCAAAAATTTTCTAGGCTTTCCAGCATACACATGCCTTGTTTTTCTGGGTTTTACAGCCCCCAATTGATTAGCTTTTTAAAACAATTTACTCAAAGCAAAACCCACATGATAATGGAATCTACAACACTTGCACCTAGTGTTTTTGAGTCTCAAATCAACCTCTAAACATGTTTCTTTTAAGCAATTCTTTCAAGAGATATTAAAACATTTTTATACTCTAGAAAAATCAAGAATGAAATAAGAACCCAAAGAATAAAGCAACACATACCCAAAATCAACCAAGCATCAACATCATACCCATTGTTCGTAGAAGATTTTTGGTCAATTTTTCAAGATATGGATACAATGACTTGATCAATGGATTAAACAATGAAAAAAAATGAAAAACATGTTGTAAACATATGATATAACATTTAGACATATCAAGAACACCAAGATTCACACCCAACAAAAATGGGTTTCATACCCATTCATGAAGAACACTTAATGTGAAGAATGTTAAATAAACTTAAATGTAGAATAATATCTAGGAGATTTTCAGGTTATTCTATTTTTATTTTGAGAGATTTTAATTGATTCTGATTTTATTTTGAGAAGTCCTAGAGAGAAAATGCCCATAGAGTGAGGTTATAAATACATGATGTATTGATATTGAAATTACAACAAAAGAAATAAGAGAAGAGTTAGTAAGTGATATACATGTTATCAACAAATTGGCATCAGGTTGAGAATCTGAGTGTTTGAGTTACGACCGAGCTTGTTGTGTGAAATGACAAATCTCGTAAATAGTTTGTCAATCCCTAAGTTGACAAATGACGTCAACTGTGATAACTAGCGCTGGCAGATGAAAGTGTTGTTTGGTTCCCATGACGTTTGGGAAATTGTTGATGAGGGTTACGATGAGGTAGAAGAAGATGAACAAATTTCTACACCCAAGCTTTCCGAGTAAAGGACAAATTTCTATCTTGTGATTTTTTCCGCTTTCATTTTTTACTTTTAGGAGCTACTAGTGTCAAATGGGCTGAAAACTTTTGTTGAAATGGAGGGTGAAACAACCAGCTGAGGAGAGTGAAAATGAGGATGAAGAAGAAGATGGGGATATTGAATAAACCGAGTAGGATGTTTAATTACTTGGTTCATTTTTCCAATGTTTCCTCTCTTTGTGTTTTTTTCCTGTGTATTCAGTTGCTATTCCTATTTTTTTTCCTATTTCCTCCATTATATTATGTTCAATGCTATGCTTATTAATCAAATGTGCTTCTGTTGTGTTTCAATATGCATTTGTGTGAAATTCTGTTAGCTTTTTTATTATGTTAAAAAAAGGGGAGAAATATATGTGATTGATTGTGGGATCTATATCATAATTGGACTTAAGCATTGGAAAGTTTAATGGGGAGAATAAGGGAAGTTTTTGAATGTTTGCTAAAATTAACTCTGAAAATTTAAAACTTAAATGTTTGAAAGTTGAATATATAAACTCTGATTGCAAAATTGATTGATATAAGATTGCCTATATTACTTCTTTTATGGAGTAACATTTATGATGGAGATATTCATACAATATTTTCTAAAGATTATTTTAGTATATCAATCACAAGTCTTCAAGTTTTTTATCATCATCAAAAAGAGGGAGATTGTTGATTTAATTCAAGAATAAGTGCAGATTTACTTAGAAGAATTGTTGATGAATTAAATCCAAAAAGAATATTGAAGATTGGTGTTTTGATGAGGAAGATATAAAGTATATTGCAACATTAAAGACTTGATTTTATCTTAAAAAGGAAGGTTGCATCATGAATATTAAAGGAAAATCAAATATTCAATCATGAAGAGTTAAAGTAATCAAGGATGGAAATCTAGAAGATTTAATCAACCTCTGAAGAATCCTGATTAGAATGTTTAGTTTTGGGTGTTGGATAAAAGAGTAAGTCATACTTTTCCCCCAAGACCTATTCAATTTTGAGAGTAAGTCATATTTTCACTGCTACAGCAACCACCTTCCACGTCGGTTCTGGGGATCATTTCACGTCGGTCCAAAAACCGACGTTGAAAGAGGCGACGTTAAAAGTAATATTTTCAACGTCGGTTCAATTTGAACCGACGTTGAAAATGACAAGACTTTCCACGTCTGTTAAGGCAATAACCGACGTTGAAAGTGTCTAGACTTACAACGTCGGTTATTGCTTTAACCGACGTGGAAAGTCTTGTCATTTTCAACGTCGGTTCAATTTTAACCGACGTTGAAAGTGTCATCTACAGATGCAATGCAGTTTCTAATTTTCTCATTTTCCCTAAATTTTAGTACCTGCATATCAAACAAACCAACAAACCAGCAAACAATTTCATAAATTTCAAATAGCTAAATTTCAAATGAATTATATATATTGAATAATTATTTAAATTTGATCTATTTACAATTGTATAAATAAAATTACAATAAAAGTACTCCAATTGTTCCCTATTTCTAATTTCTAAAAACTTCTGCGCCCACTTGGACTTGGTCGATAGACTCTGTGGGCAAGGGTTGGGTATCATTGAATACCTGGAACAATATGAAAGTATGTTAGGTATGACAAGTAGGAAACTTTACCAATACAGTTTTGGAGGAATAGGGTTTTGGAGGACTAACCTGTTTCCAAGTATCTCTGATATTCCCAAAAACTATAAGCCACATCCAATACATTACGTAGTAGCCACATTCGTAGCTACCCGTTTGTCTATTAACCTATAATGAATTAAACAAGTCATTAGTTGTGAAAAATACATATTCAATATTCATTAGAGAATTAAAAGTAACCTTACATGTAGGATTTCCCAGTGTGGGTTAGTGGCTTTGCTCGATGTGCATTCCATCAATGGTACCGCACACCTTAATAGCACTCGTTGAGAAGTTATTAGTCAATATATGAACATTACTTATATTTGAAAACAAAAACTTTAAAATACTTACCTATTCAAAATGTTCTTTAAATCAGTATCTGGTTTTTTATTCAAAGAACAAAACCAGTACACAGTCTTCTCTGGACGACTGACGAGGAAGAGTTGCCAATGATGCCTTGAAAAATCAAATGTTTAGAATATAACTCAATGACAATAAAAACAATAATAAACTTATATTGACTTACTAGAATAAATATGCTCCAACATATATCTGTCTTTTAGATGTGAGGATCCAATTTTGGATATATCTTTGGACTTCCTCCCTTCTATTTCCAGCTGCTTGGATTGATTGAGGCTCAAAAAATCCATAGACATCCGAAGCTCCCTGCTCCTCAGCCAATTCATCCATCATCCTGAAAAATGAAAAATAATAACATATGTTATATATTAAATAATGAAATTGAAATTATAATAATAAATATGTACTTACATTGTCCAAAGTTGTAAAATAGAGATGTTGAGATCCCTATTACCCGATGTGACCTCTGAGATGTCAGTGTATGAAATGTAGAGAGGGAACCTTGCATTATCTATCCCAAATCTCCTAGCATCCCAGCGAATCTCAAAGGAGTTGCCATAATATTCTGCAGAGGCAAGGATCAACTCAACAATTGGATTTTTTGGGAGAGATGCTTGTTTTCCTTTAGTATGTTCAGAAGCAGCACGACTTTTAGGCTTCTGAACATCCTACATGTTTAAAACAATACTAATTAGTACAGAAATAACATTTTGAGAAGTCATTAACATAAAAAATTATCTGAATACCTTTTGAGAAACTTGTCTGACTAAATGTTGGGGCCAAGCAATGAATGTGTGAAGGGCCTGTCCCACCACCTGTACCTCATCAGTAGGCACAGGGACTCGAGCATCAGCATCTCGAATCTCTTCTACCACCACTCTCAATAAACCAGGTGGCAAAGGCACACTGTGGATGGTAGAAGCCCCTTCCTGAACTGAACCAAGGGCCACCAATCTTGGTTCAAGCAAGCCATCCTCCACCAATAAGGCACATTGTTTCATCCCAAAAGATGTACCTGTGGATGCATGATATGAAGACATTTGTAATGAAGACATATATGAAAAATAATTAACGATTTTACCTATCTGGTGCAGGTGCGAGTGCAGCAGCAAGAATGGAGAAGCTAGAATAGGAGCAGGATTACCGGAAGTACTTTCCATTGTGCCAACAGATGGAGGAGATGGTCGAGCGTGTTGGTGGGAAGATGCCATCCTAATCGCCAAGTCCGGAAACATGCTAAGTAGCTGCTCCCGAACTCTGTGCCTGCGATGACCGGTGTCGCCTTCGCCGTGAGCTTCTTCTCCAACTCTTCTTCATTAATTGTTGAGCTCGGGTATTCTTGACTGGTGCCCAAAATAATGTCGAATACCCACACCGGTCCCCACACCCCGAACACGGCCGGGGTGTTCATCTTTACCAGTAGCAGTGGTCAGTATATCCTGACGACCACATGGAACGAAAGTTCCCTATGTACACTGCTCCTCCAAGGAATCCTACAATAAATTTAAAACATTATATATATAAATATACAAATGTAACAAATTAATCATATTAGGGTTAAAAAGAATACTAACTTACAATCCTATCTGCTATATGTTGAGCCTCCTCAGATGTCATCCCACCGGAAGGCTTTTGACGAGCTCTCTTCCAAGTTTGATGACGTTTAGGAGGAGATGGTGGGGAGATCATCCTGGCTTATACCGAACCGGCCGCTTCTTTTCTCTCGAGTGCAGCCTTCTCGTACATCATTCTCTCGGACAAGAGATCATACCCCCCACGAGACAGACGGTGGGGGGTCAAATTCTTCTTCTGAATCTCCTTGGCCTTTAATCTTTTCTCCTGCAAAATAATTGATATTAGAATATAATACAATAACTTAATAAATTTAAATTAATTTATACCTCCCACTCTGGGCATGTCCTAATCTCTACAAATTTCCTCCACTCTTCCTCAAATATGCCATATCGTTGGCAAGAAGTAAGTCCCTTGCTAACGACATCCCCAGCATAAACCCATTTCGTAGTTAATGTGGACTTGAACTGCCTCCACATTTTTGAAATGGTGGACATAATCTTCTTCTTAACTACCTTGGAGTTTTCAATATCAAAATACTTCTGCAAAAATAAAACATAATTAGCATCAAAATTAAAAATCAATATTCAAGAAAAGACAATTGAATAAATTTAAACTTACCAGAATGTCCTGCCAAATCAGATTCTTCACCGTGTCGTCAACATGATCCCAGTCTGGATGCAAAATAGATATCTAAACATAATCATTAGTTAGATGAAAAGAAGAATTATATGTAAATATGTAAAAAACTTCAAATATAAACTTAGAATTACCTTCTCTCGTGCAACGGTACCCAAGTAGCTGCTGAATTGGGTATGATGCGGACCAGACACCTTCCCAGTGTGTGGATCAACAGACACACTCAGCTTCTCTCCTGTCATGTGTCTGGCTGTCATGCTCAGTAATCGTGTAGCTTGCCTGGTCTTCTTTGGTGGAGGAGATGGTGGAGGAGATGAGGGAGGAGGTGATGGTGCAGGAGATGCCATGTGTCTGTAAAGAAAATATAAAGCAATATAATTTATAAATCTTAAATACACAAACATAAAACAAATACATAAAGAGTTTTAAGTAGAAACATACTTAGACAACTAAAAAACATACTTAAACATACTCAAAAATTGTTCAACTCCATTCTCATACTCTTCTGATATACGACTTGAATTCATCCAACTTTGATTCATTTTCGGATTTTAGACTACAATTAAGAGTTAATAAAAAACTTATCGGTCATAAATGAATTTAATATCATTGATTACTATAATCAAAATTATCATTTAGTACAGTTTGCTCTATAAGAGAGACAAACTCATTCTAACTAAATTTCATACAAAATCAAATACATAAACAACATCAAATAAAGCCCCACACAGCCAGATCATCAGAACAATCATCTACAGGCATTTAATAACCTAATCATACAAACACTATACATTATTTAGTACAGTTTACTAGAGACAAACTCATTCTAACAAAATTTCGGCAGAGTTTCCTCTGTTATTTGACTAAATCCAAATTTTTACACAACATCAAATACATAAACAACATCAAATAAAGCCCCACGGGCACAGCCAGATCATCAGAACAATCATCTACAGGCATTTCAATAACCTAATCATACAAACACCATCTACAAAACAAAAAACAATAAAAATAATAAAAAACCCACTAACCTAGCAGCGGCACGGTGGCGGTGGCGGCAGTGGTAGACGCGGCGCGGCAGGGCAGGCAGGCGGCAACGGCGCGGCAGCGGAGCGGAGGCAGTAGCGGATTCGCGCAGGGCAGGCGGATTCGCAGCGGCGGCAGGGATTCACGGATGGCTCGCGGCAGCGCCGGCGGCAAAGGTTCACGGCGACTACAGACGGAACGGCAGCGGTGGCAGCGGGACTGTGCGCAGTAGGTCGAAGATGAAGAAGACGAAGACGAAGAACGAAAAGTGAGAAAGAAAGGGGGGGAACGCGTTTTTAAAAGGGGCTTCAACGTCGGTTATGGGGATAACCGACGTAGAATGTGTTTGACGCACACAATCCACGTCGGTTACTACACAACCGACGTTTATTCTACGTCGGTTGTGTAGTAACCGACGTGGAATGTGTGCGTCAAACACATTCTACGTCGGGTATCCCCATAATCGACGTTAAATCCCCTTTAAAATACCTTCTACATCGTTTGTAGTTTAACCGACGTAAAATGCCGACGTTAATTCCTAATACTGTAGTAGTGTTTCGAAAAAAACATTTTCTATGCTTTTAATCGATTAGGGATCATAATAGAATCGATTATATCACTTTGTTGATTTAATTCAAGAAGGAATGCAAATTTATTTAGAAGATTTTTTGAAGAATTAAATCCAAAATGAATCTTGAAGATTGGTGTTTTGATGATAAAGTTACAAAGAATATTGCAACATTAAATACTTGATTTTATCTAAAAAAGGAAGGTTCCATTATAAAGATTAAAGGAAAAATCAAATATTCAATCATGGAGATTTAAAGTAATCGAGGATGAAGATCTTAAAGATTTGCTCACCATCTGAAGGATCATGTTTAGAAGTTTCAGTTTTGGGTGTTAGATAAAAAGAGTAAGTCATACTTTCCCCCCAAGACCATTTCAATCTTGAGAGCTAGTCATATTTTCGCAAAAACTATTTTCTATGCTTTTAATCGATTAGAAATCGAATAGAATTGATTATATAACTTAAAATTTGAATTAATTTAGTTTAACGAATAAAATAATCGATTAAGTGTTTTGATAATCGATTATATCTTTTCTGGGTTTATATATAATTGATTATTTCCTAATTTAATTGATTATATCAGGAAAAATATGTTTTCCAGATTTGCTCTAAAATAATTGATTATGGTTTTTATACAATCGATTAAATACAATGTTTTTGCGAATTAAATGTTGAATCAACCTATAAAATGAATGGCTAGGTCTTAGGTTAAAACACAACAGATCAAACACAAAAATTACAGTGTGTTGCGTTCAAATATTTTCAAAGCCGCTTTCTTTGCTCTCTCAAGGTTGATCTTAGTTCTTGAAAGTGGTGATTGTATTGTGCTTAAGCTTTCATATCCATTACACATTAGGTGAATTCTTTCTTGGTTATTGATTGTTGTAAATTCATCCCTTGGATAAGTTCTAAAGGGAGGTGTTTGTTCATCTCTTGTCTGTCAAGAGAGGTGGGATAATCCTTAGTGTGTCTAAGGAGGTGTTTTCATCCTTAGTGAGTCTAAGGAGGCGTGTTTATCCTTAGTGTGTCTAAGGAGGTGTTTCTGTTTATCTTTATTTGTTTTTACATGTTGTCATTGGATTAGTCAATTAAGTTTTGGAAAAATATTTTAAACCAAAAAAAGTTTGTGAAAACCTAATTCACCCCCCCTTCTTGGATTTTGCACTGTCATTATTGCTAACACACTTAAAATCCAAGAAAACTGGTTTAACGAACAAAATAATCGATTATTTGGTTTTGACAATCAATTATATTTTTTTGGAATTATAAATAATCGATTATGTCCTAAATTAATTGATTATTTCAGGGTGAAAATGTTTTTCCACTCCTCTCTACAATATTCGATTATGGGTTTTATACAATCGAATAAATATGACGTTTTTGTGAATTAAATGTTGAATCAACCTAAGAATGTAAACCCTAAGCTGATTTTGAATTATAAATTGAATGACAAGGTCTTAGGTTAACACACAACAAATCAAACACAAAAATTACAGTGTTCTGTGCTCAAATATTTTCAAAACTGCTTTCTTGCTCTCTTAGGATTGATCTTGGTTCTCGGAAGTGGTGATTTTCTTGTGCTTAAGTTTTCATATCCATCACACATCAGGTGTTTTCTTTTTCGGTTAGTGGTTTATGTAATTATCCCTTGGATGAGTTCTAAAGGGAGGTATTTTTTCATCTCTTGTGGGTCAAGAGAGGTGGGATCATCCTTAGTGTGTCTAAGGAGGTATTTTTGTTCATCTTTATTTGTTTTTACATGTTGACACTGGATTGGTGTTTGTAATTGCATTTAAAGATAGTGGGATAAATCATCACGTGTAGTGGTGATCGGGCACTGGATGTAGGTGATGAGTCATTATTTTCCCTTATTTTCTTACCTTTCTGTACTTGTTTTCATCTCTGATTTGTGCTTAATTGTTTATATTTTTTACTAATTTCTATTAGGGCTATAATTGGACCAAAAATTCATATTTTAATTAATTTGAATTTTCTAAGTTTAATTATTCCAATTTTTATTTTTAGGGCAGTTTAAAATTATTTTGGGCTTGGAATTAATTCATGGACTTCAAGAGGAGCTGCCACGTCACTACTACCATGTCAGCTGCCACGTCACTACTGCCATGTCAGCTGTTAGCTGCCACGTCACAACTTGGACCAGAATTTTTGGGCCCAATGGGGTCTAGGTTTTCGTGCCCATGCAGACGTGAGAGGGCAGCTGACGGGGGGTGAATAAAAGGCTGTAGTATTTTGGAACCTTTTACGTTTTTTCTTTTCGGCTGGAGAGACCAGTGGGGTTTTCTTTTTGGTTTTCAGTTCACAATTCGTTTACTGTTCCACAATTCCAGTTTGTTCTTCATTCCATTTTGCGTTTCTGCATTTTTCTGTTCTGTTCGTTTTCTGTTCCCACTGCATTTTCGTTTTCGTTTCCTATTTTCTTTGCAATGCGTTTTCAGTTTTCTGAGTTAATGGAAGGCTAAAACCCTAGGGTGGGGCTCTTGGGCATGCTGCACTCACTGATGGAGGTTCTGTGCGTATTATGGCTTCGTACGTTTGATTCTCCTCTGTGAAGTCTCTGTTCTGGAGGATGCTTAATCCTGTGGAAGGAGACCTTACAAGGTTCACGTTTGCTTAATTCGTGTAGGGAAGTCTCGGGTTAACTTTCGCTTAGTTGGTTAATCTAGACCGAACAAGGATTAAAACGGACTGATAATCTGTTGTGAACCAAGGATGTCAGAGATGCATTTTGTGCAAGAGTCTTGCCTATATTAATTACTGCAACTAATTTGTTGTTTGTCTGCTGTATTCTAATTAACCCCTGTTATCTGTCCAAAACCGCCCCATTGCATGTTCAATCGTTTGATAGTGAGAATTGGTCCTTGGGAGACGACCTAGGAGTCATTTCTAGTACTGCATTTAATTGTTTTTATTTGACTGAGTACGGCATCAATCCAATTTGGCGCCGTTGCCGGGGACCAACGTCTCTGTCCCTGTCCAAAGGTTGTGTTTTGTGTTGCTGCATGTTTCAGTGTTGTGTTGTGTTTCAGTCATTTTGCAGCAACGTGTTTGGTTGTCTAAGTGTTTGGTAGTGTTGTTTTTGTGGTGTTGTTAAGCGTTGCATTGCAGGTGTAGCAAAAGAAACAAGGGAATTTCGAATTGAGGAGCTGCAGCTGCAGAATTGAAGCCCAAACCAATGGAACAGTAACTTATATCAGTTTTTTTTTTTTTTTTTGCTGTTATATGCTATGTTTTGCATTTTGCTGCATTAAACCAGATGGATAGTGCATGAATAGTAACCAGATTTTCCCAATTTTTGTTTTAATAGATAAACTTGTTATTTTTGCTTGAATTTTTGTGTGCACACTTCTTTTGACCCATATTTCGTGTGAAAAATCCCAGAGGCACTTATAGTAGTCCAGATTCTGAGATACTAAAATTGGTTTTGAGAAAACTTCAAACTACCATAACTTTTGCCTCGGTTATCAGAATTGGACGTATTATATATGCATTTGGGGTAGAAAAATGAGATCTATGCATGTCAAATGGCTCAACTATTTGGCGACAAGTAAATCTCCAAAAAAAGGCCGTTTTCTATTTTATTTTTATTTTTGAAGTTTTATTGCTCTTATTTTTCATATTTTCTGGTAGTGGTTCATATAGCTATCTTTTGAATTTTGCTCTGAAATTTGGTGTACTGTCTTTTCATGATTTTAGGGTGTTACTCACAAAATTTCAACTCATTTGGATATCGTTTGAGTATAGCTCCAGTTTTACCTCTATGTATGCTTATGTGTTAAATGCATGGTTGTTGCAGATAGTGCATGACTAGAGGCAACCCAGGACAGTTACAACCCTTTGATCCTGAAATAGATAGGACCTTTCATAGATTAGTTAGGCACTCTAGGAATTTGTCTTTAGATTCTATATCATTAGATACCATTAGTTTAAGTAGTTCTGAGCATTCTCCCTCTGTGTCTGCAAACTTTAATTTTGTGCTTGTTGTTGCTGGTTCTAATTCTGCTGCTGACTTTCACACTGAGAACAATATGGCTCAGCCTCCACCTTGTGAGAGGACTCTTAGGGAGCTGGCGACACCTGATTTCACTTATGAAAGCCTGTGCATTTAGTATCCTGATGAGGATGTTCCATATGTTCTAAAGACTGGATTAATACATCTGCTACCCAGGTTCCATGGTCTTGCAGGGGAATGTCCACACAAACATCTGAAGGAGTTCCATATAGTCTGCTCCTCCATGAAGCCACCAGATGTTTTAGAAGATCACATCTTTTTGAAGGCATTTCCACACTCTTTGGAAGGTGTTGCTAAAGACTGGTTGTACTACCTTGCGCCCAGATCCATCACTGGTTGGGATGACCTTAAGAGAATGTTCCTGAATAAATTCTTCCTTGCTTCTAGAACAATAGCAATCAGAAAAGATATTTCAGGAATCCAACAGATGAGTGGAGAGACCTTGTATGAGTACTGGGAGAGATTTAAAAAATTATGTGCAAGCTGTCCCCACCATCAGATTTCTGAACAGCTCTTATTGCAGTATTTTTATGAAGGCCTCAATAGTATGGAGAGGAGTATGATTGACGCTGCCAGTGGAGGAGCTCTTGGTGACATGACCCTTGCAGAGGCTAGGAACTTAATTGAAAAAATGGCCTCCCATTCTCAGCAATTCAGCGCCAGAGACGATGTTATTGTACTCAGGGGAATTCATGATGTGCCTGCTGCTGATTCTTCTTCATCTACAGATAGGAAGCTTGAGGGAAAGCTTGATGCCTTGGTCAATTTGGTCACTTAGCTTGCCATGAACCAGAAATCTGCACCTACATCTGTGGCAAGGGTTTGCGACATTTGCACATCAATTGACCATTATACAGATCAGTGTCCATCAGTGCAGCAGCCTTCTGATGTTCATGCTCCTCAAGCCTATGCTGCAAACATCTACAATAATAGACAACAGTAGTAGCAGCAACAACAAAATTATGATTTGTCCAGCAATAGATATAATCCAGGATGGAGGAATCATCCTAATCTTAGATGGTCTCCACAGCAGCAACAACATCCTGCACCACCATTTCAGAGTTCTGCTGGTCCCGATCCAAGCAGACCTTATGTTCCTCCACCAGTACAACAGCAATATCACAGGCAGCAGAGTGAAGCTCCTGCACCACCAAATCCTCAATCTTCTACTTCTGAACCTTCATTGGAGGAGTTAGTGAGGCGGATGACTTTCCAAAATATGCAATTCCAGCAAGAGACCGAGCTTCCATCCGAGCTTGACCAATCGGATGGGGCGGATGGCTACTCAACCGAATCGAGCACGATCACAAAATTCGAGATAGATTGCCTTCTCAAACTATGCAGAATCCGAAAAATGTTAGTGCCATCACATTGAGGTCGGGCAAATAGATTGAGATACCTACTGCAGTACCTTCATCTGTTTCTGCACCTGAGCCTGTTTCTACACCTGAGCAAAGTGATGAGCAACCAGTTGGTGCTCGGAATTTTTATGCAGGTGGACCTTCTTCCAGCACCAGTTCTGATTTGCAGCAGCCACCTCCTATCCCCCTTCCATTCCCTCCCAGATTGATTCCAAGCAAAAAGATGGAAGAACTGGATAAAGAGATATTGGAGACCTTCAGGAAAGTAGAGGTGAACATACCTCTGCTTGATGCCATCAAGCAAATCCGAGATATGCAAAATTCACTGAAGGAGGCTGTGCACTCATAAGAGGAAAATGAAGGGCAATGAGAGAATCGGCATGGGCAGAAATGTATACGCTTTGATAGGTAAATCTATTCGCACATTCTCGAAAAATGTAAGGACCAGGTACTTTACGCATACCTTGTGTTATAGGGAATAACAAATTTGAAAATGCCATGCTTGATTTGGGTGCTTCTATAAATTTCATGCCTCTGTCTATATTTAAATCTCTGTCTCTTGGACCTCTGCAACCTACAGGTGTGGTGATACAGTTGGAAAATAGAAGTGTTGCCCACCCTACAGGTTTCATTGAGGATGTGTTAGTTCGGGTTGGTGAACTAATTTTTCCTGCTGATTTCTATGTGCTTGACATGGAGGACGGATTCTCCCATGGATCTGTGCCAATCATTTTTGGCAGACCATTTTTTAAAACAACCCGAACTAAGATTGATGTGTATGTTGGTACATTGTCCATGGAATTTGGTGATAGTATTGTCCATTTTAATATTCTTGATGCCATGAGACATCCATCTGAAGATCATTATGTTTTTCGTGCTGAGATACTTGATGTTGTTGTAGATGAGTATGTTTATGATTTTCACTCTTTGCATGATAAGAAACATTATTTTCTATCTGATCTGTATACTTCTCTCGACAGCACTGAATCTGAATATGTTTCTGAATCAGTTTCTGAGTTTGAGCTCTGTTCTGATGTGTTGGGTGTTGTACCTGCACCTCTTGGCCTTAATTCTTTAGAGTCAGAATGCGCTAACCATGTTGCAGGAAGTACACATGAATCTGACTTGCAGGTTGAGGTACATGTCGTGGAACCCTTAGTTCCTTCTACTGCTCAGCCAGCTCCCATTCTAGACTTAAAACCTTTACCAGAAAACCTCAAGTATGCCTACTTGGAGGATGATCAGAAGCTGCCAGTGATCATTTCCACCTCCCTTGATGTTGTTCAAGAGGGGAGGTTGTTGCATGTTCTTAAAAAGCATAAGAAAGCCATCGGTTGGACCACGGCGGACATTCACGGTATCAACCCATCCACATGTATGCACGGGATACTCTTAGAGGACGGAGCTAAGCCGGTGAGGCAGCCGCGAGGCGACTCAACCCTGTCATTTTGGACGTAGTAAAGAAGGATGGTGACCAAGCTTCTTGGTCGGGATCATTTATCCTATATCGGATAGTCGAGTGGGTGAGTCCGGTCCAGGTGGTCCCCAAGAAGACGAGGCCTCACTTGTTGTGAAAAATGAGAAGAATGAGTTCATTCCCACTAGAGTGCAAAACAGGTTGGAGAGTGCGCATTGACTACCGAAGAGTTGAATCAAGCAACACGGAAAGATCATTTTCCGCTGCCCTTCATTGATCGGATGCTTGAGCGTCGGCGGGTAAATCTCACTTCTTGCTTTCTTGATGGTTTTTCGGTTATTTTCAAATCCATATTGCTCACGAGGATCAGAGAAAACCACATTCACCTGCCCCTTTGGCACTTTTGCCTATAGGAGGATGCCCTTTGGCTTATGCAATGCCCCTGGCACATTCCAGCGGTGCATGCTTAGTATCTTTTCTGATTTTCTTGAAAATTGCATAGAGGTGTTTATGGATGATTTCACTGTTTACGGATCCTCTTTTGATGCATGCTTAGATAATTTGGATAGAGTGCTTAATAGATGCATTGAAACTGATCTTGTTCTAAATTTTGAAAAATGTCACTTCATGGTAGAACAGGGTATAGTTTTAGGGCATATTATTTCTAGTAAGGGCATAGAAGTAGATCCTGCAAAAGTCTCTGTTATTTCACAATTGCCTTACCCCTCTTGCGTGCGAGAGGTGCGATCTTTTCTTGGCCATGCAGGTTTCTATAGACGCTTCATCAAAGATTTCGATAGAAGGCCGCTTCCATTGTCAATCTGCTCCCGGAAGGATGTTGACTTTGTTTTTAATGACAGGTGTAAACGAGGCTTATGACTACCTCAAGGAAGCATTGACCACCACTCCAATCATTCAGGCACCGGATTGGACACTCCCATTCGAGCTGATGTGTGATGCATCCAATTATGCATTGGGGGCTTTCCTGGCATAGAGGGTTGACAAGTTGCCTCGGGTGATATATTATGCTTCCAGGACTTTGGATACTGCTCAAGCAAACTACACAACAACAGAAAAAGAGCTGCTTGCTATTGTTTTCGCTCTTGATAAATTTAGATCATATTTGCTTGGTTCTCGTGTTATTGTTTATATTGACCATGCAGCTCTGAAGTACACGCTAAAAAGGTGAGTCAAAGCCCAGATTGATCGGTGGATGCTCCGGCTCCAAGAATTTGATCCGGATATCCGTGACGGAGTGGAGCACGGAATTTGGTAGCGGACCATCTCAGCGAGGATTGAAAGAGGCGAGGATAATGCTAACGTCTTGCCCATCCAGGACAATTTTCCTGATGAAAATTTGCTCACTTTCTCTTCTGTTTCTTCTGTTTCTACCACCCTTTGGTTTGCAAATATTGTTAATTTTTAGTTGCTATGTTTTTCCTCCCTTAGCATCACGAGCTCAAATTGATAAAATTAAGAGTGATGCTAAGCATTATATTTGGGATGACCCCTATTTGTGGAAGTTATGCAGCGACCAGGTAATCGGGAGATGTATTCCGGATCATGAGATTGACTCGGTCCTGCGGTTTTGTCACTCTTACGCACCGAGGTGGCCATCTAGGCATTCGAGAGGACAGCTCGCAAAGTGCTCGATTGTGGTTTATCTTGGCCCACCATCTTCGGAGATGCGTGGAAGATTTGTAGCACTTGTGAGCGGTGTCGGTGACGGGAGGATCCCTTACATGGAGACGACGAATGCCTCGACAACCCATGTTGTTACGTGAGGTGTTTGATGTCTAGGGTATTGATTTCATGGGTCCACTTTCTGTTTCTTTTGGTTTTCCTACATTCTTTTAGTTGTTGATTATGTTTCGAAATGGGTGGAAGCCAAAGTCACCAGGACTAATGATGCTCGGGTTGTTGTGGATTTTGTTAGATCTCACCTATTTTGCAGGTTTGGAGTACCCGAGCTATTGTTAGTGATCAAGGCACCCATTTACGTAACAGATCTATGCAGGCTTTGCTCAAGAAGTATGGGGTGGTGCACAAAATTTCTACACCCTACCACCCCCGAACCAACGGGCAAGCCAGAAATTTCAAGCAGGGAGATCAAGAGAATCTTAGAGAAGATTGTCCAGCCCATGAGAAAAGACTGGAGTAACGAGGTTGGATGATGCTCTTTGGGCGCATAGGACTGCCTACAAAGCACCCATAGGGATGTCCCCTTATCGGGTTGTCTTTGGTAGGGCATGTCATTTACCTATTGAGATTGAGCATCGGGCCTATTGGGCTGTGAAGACTTGCAATTTCTCCATAGATCAGGCTGGTGAGGAAAGGCGGTTGCAACTAAATGAGTTTGATGAGATCCGCTTAGAAGCCTACGAGAATTCAAAATTCTACAAGGAAAAAACCAAGAAGTTCCATGACGACTTGATATCTAGAAAGGATTTCATGGTTGGCGGAAAGTTACATTATACAATTCTCGGCTCGGACTCATGGGTGGTAAGTTACGATCAAAGTGGATTGGACCTTTTGTTGTTACTAATGTTTATCCTTATGGTACAGTTGAGATCAAAAGTGAATCCACAGATAAGAGCTTTAAGGTCAACGAGCACGCGAAGCCACTTCCTCAACAATCCTTCTTTGTTGGATCGTTGTTGTGGAGGAGATGTCTCTGCTTGACCACGCTTCACTCCCACCATGACTTAGGGAGTTTTCTTTTTCCTTCTCCCTCTTTACTTTTTATTGCACTTGTCCAGATCTATTGATTGTTCGATTTCTCGATCTTACATTTGTGCCACATTGGGACAATGTGTAGTTTAAGTGTGGGGGGAGACTGTTCTTTGTTTATGTCTTTCTTGTTGTTTTTTTTGTTAGTTTGAGTCTTTGTCGTGTGTACAGTTTCGCATATTTCCTTTTGATTTCTGGGTTTTGTTTAGGTTGTAGGCTCTTACTTCACTCTTGGATATGAGTTTCTTGATACTGTATGGATTGAAATCCTTACTTTTCTCTGCTTGGAACGATGATTATGAGGCTTGAGAGGTTGATTTAATTGTGACAGAAGTTATACCATGTGTGAAGATTTGAGCCACTATCTATTCTTTCTTGTGTATTATGCCTCTTGATTGCTTGCACAGTTGCCTTGTCTTGACTCTGTTTGATACTTCTTGGTTCACATGCATGTTTGGACATGATTAAGGCATTTGTTCTTATAAGCCCCTGGCCAAATAAGCTTATCCTGAATTAATTCCTTTGTTAACCCCTGTTGAGTCTGCATTCCCTTTCTTTGTTTGAAGCTCATTACAAGCCTTAAGTGAAAAACCTATGATTACCTTAACCTTAGGGAATTTTTGGAGCTTTGGAATCGTTTTGGGAATAAGTTCTTGAATAAGTGTGGGGGTGTCTCATTAGTTATTGTATTTTTGCTAGTTGGTTCTTCCTGCTGTACATATCTCAGCGTTTCATGATGTATTGTTTTATCATTCAAAAAAAAAAAAAAAAAAAAAAGAAGAAAAAGAAAAAGTGGTTTTGTTTGAGGCAAAGGAAAAGGAATGGTGTTAGAGGTTTATTAGAGATTTTTGGGTTTGCTCTTATGCGTATTTCTTACTTATTCCCCATTGCTCCTCTAGTTCCTCTGGTTTGTAGCTACTTATCCTATATTTTATCCTCTACCCTGTCCTTGACCACTTTACAACCCTGGAAAGACCTTATGATCCTTATGTGCATGTTTATTAGGTGTTGATTTTAGAGGCTTGCCAAGTCTATCTCGCTGCTTGTTTTTCATGAGTGCTTTGAGAGTATACTGATTACCTAGGCACTTGAGAGATACTGATGATACTGAGTGCATCTTGTGAGATTCTGTTGTTTTTAATTCACCTCTTGATGCTGACTGATTGTCTTACCATGTTTTGACATGTTTGGATGATTTCCATAAGTATCTAGTTTCTCTGATTCTTTGTGTTGGATGTTGTCTACTCCCTCTCTGTTCCCACGATTCATTAAGGAGTGCGTAAATCTGTTTGTTTTCTTGTGTGTCTTCTTGTTTCTGTTTCTTCCTGTTGCATCACTCTCTTTGATATCTTTGGAGTTGTTCCTTGCTTTGAACTTTGATTTTGCCCAGGAGTGCAAAAGGCTAAGTGTGGGGGAATTTGATGAGTCATTATTTTCCTTTATTTTCTTACCTTTCTGTACTTGTTTTCATCTCTGATTTGTGCTTAATTGTTTATATTTTGTACTAAGTTCTATTAGGGCTATAATTGGACCAGAAATTCATATTTTAATTAATTTGAATTTTCTAAGTTTAATTATTCCAATTTTTATTTTCAGGGCAGTTTAAAATTATTTTGGGCCTGGAATTAATTCATGGACTTCAAGAGGAGCTGCCACGTCACTACTGCCATATCAGCTGCCACATCACAACTTGGACCAGAATTTTTTGGGCCCAATGGGGTCTAGGTTTTCGTGCCCATGCAGACGTGAGAGGGCAACTGAGGGGGGGGGGCGAATAAAAGGCTGTAGTATTTTGGAACCTTTTACGTTTTTTCTTTTCGGCTGGAGAGACCAGTGGGGTTTTGTTTTTGGTTTTCAGTTCACAATTCGTTTACTGTTCCACAATTCCAGTTTGTTCTTCATTCCATTTTGCGTTTCTGCATTTTTCTGTTCTGTTCGTTTTCTGTTCCCACTGCATTTTCGTTTTCGTTTCCTGTTTTCTTTGCAATGCGTTTTCAGTTTTCTGAGTTAATGGAAGGCTAAAACCCTAGGGTGGGGCTCTTGGGCATGCTGCACTCACTGATGGAGGTTCTGTGCGTATTATGGCTTCGTACGTTTGATTCTCCTCTGTGAAGTCTCTGTTCTGGAGGATGCTTAATCCTGTGGAAGGAGACCTTACAAGGTTCACGTTTGCTTAATTCGTGTAGGGAAGTCTCGGGTTAACTTTCGCTTTGTTGGTTAATCTAGATCGAACAAGGATTAAAACGGACTGATAATCTGTTGTGAACCAAGGATGTCAGAGATGCATTGTGTGCAAGAGTCTTGCCTATATTAATTACTGCAACTAATTTGTTGTTTGTCTGCTGTATTCTAATTAACCCCTGTTATCTGTCCAAACCCCCCCCCCATTGCATGTTCAATCATTTGACAGTGAGAATTGGTCCTTGGGAGACGACCTAGGAGTCATTTCTAGTACTGCATTTAATTGTTTTTATTTGACCGAGTACGGCATCGATCAGTTGGATTGACCAAATCTGAACCAGTATAAATCATCTGTCTTCATCTTCTCTTTCCCTCTCTCTTTATTTTACTGCATTCGGATCATATTTACAAATTGCTATCTCAACCATGTTTTATCATAGCTAAAGGAAAATCTGAATCATGGTTTTTATCTTAAAATTGAAATTAAGATTAAAATTTAGAAAATTATTTTAATCCTAAAAAGTTTTTGAAAACCCAATTCATCCCCCCTCTTGGATTTTGCATTGTCAATATTTCTTACAACTTTTACGTTTGATAAGAAAGGCATTGATACGACGTGTGAACTACCTTGATACTTGATCATCATATTGCTGCAAAGAATGTCTCTAAAAACTTAAAATCAAATTTTCAAACATTAGTAAAGACCACAACTCATCATCTGATGGTTATTTTGATGAAATGCAGAAACAAGATCTAGAGAGGGTGAATAGATCTTTCGAAGAATTAGTCTGTTAAAAACGCGAATTAACCTGTTGATTTTTCGTTTCCAGATTCAGTTGAGTGAATTAAGATGCAGATTGTAAAACCTAGAAATCAATAAAGTGCAAAATAGAAAATAAAGAAGTGCACATATGATTTATGCTGGTTCGCTCTTTCACAAGAGCTACATCCAGTTACCCAACCACAAATAAGATTTCACTAATAAGAAAATTTGTTCTTACTAACACTTACAACCCTAGTAAGCCTAAGAACCACCAAGAACACAATTCCCGAACCCTAAAAAGACTTGTAACCACTACAAAACCCTACTGCAGTACCTTTGGATAACACTAATCTAGAAACGCACACAAAATACAATTCAAGAAACAAGATCACCTGGTATGTTTACAAACAAAGATCAATTATGAAAATTGAAGGATGATCTCCTGTGCAACTTCTCAAAAACCAAATTCAATGATCAAGATCAAAATCTTGGATAACCCACAAAGATATTCTTGTTCAGAAAGGTTCTCTCTCAATTCGCATTTCAAAAAAATTTGTAAAAGTCCGTTTTAGTTTTTTAATTCAAACTATTTATATAGAAAAAGGTTTTAATAAAAATTGATAGTTTTAATATTAAAAACTCAACTTAATCTGTTAATTTTACTTAACAGTAAAATTAATGGATCAGTTCAAAATTTTAATAAAATAAAACTTATCCAAAGTGTATAACACCTGAGTCAAAGACATTAATCTATTGAAAAATAAAATCAACAGATTAATAAACTTGTCTTAAAACTATTCAAGATCTTAAGCATTTTTAACACGTTAAACTGATGCATTAACCAATTAAAATTATAGCTAAAGTTAATTTTAGTACTTTAAAAGCATTTTAACATATTAATGCAATCTTTTAATCTATTAAAAATATGCAGATGACCAAGATAATTTCTAAGATAGTTTTCATCAACAAATCTAAGACTATCAAATGATCATATAAATGGCTAAGTGAGAGATGCTTACAAGGCAACCTAGAAACAAAAAATTGCAATCTCACAAGGTCTTCATAGGCTTTATTGAGGTTGACTTCATCAAATCTTCAAATCTTTTATCATCGAAAAAGCTCTATTCTCATCATATTTTAGATATCATTTGTTAGATGGTACATACATGATCTGATGTAGAGACACAAGATACTCCTTCGTCTGGAAGCTTATTTTGTCTATCTTAACATTTAATTGTTTTTCAGCATTATTCAAAATTATGGAGTGTTTGAACTTTTTCTCAACAAATTACACAATCAAACACACAAAACAACATGTAATTCAACAAGAATGAGACACACACATGAATTAAATCAAATTAGAGATGTCAAGCACACCCAATTCATTTCTTAAATGAAAATTTTTTTCTTTAGAGAGTGGCTTGGTAAAAATATTAGCAAGTTGGTTATGTGTATAAAAAACTCAATTATGCAGTCACCTTTTTGAACATGATCTCTAATGAAATGGTGTCTTATCTCTATATGCTTTGTACGTGAATGCAAAATAGGATTTTTAGTTAAGTTGATAGCACTTGTGTTGTCACACCTAATGGGAATGTGATCTAGTTTCAAACAATAATCGGAAAGTTGTTGTTTCAACCATAGGGTTTGGGCATAACAACTCCCTATTGCTACATACGCAGCCTCAAGTATGGATAAAGCCACACTAGCTTGCTTTTTGCTATTCCATGAGACTAGACTACTTCCTAATAGATGACAAGTTCCACTAGTACTTTCCTATCCAATTTCCAACCTGCATCTGAATAGCCTACTAGATTGAATGATGCACCTTTCAAATACAACAATCCTACATTAACAGTACCTTTTAGATATTTCAGGATTCTTTTAACTATTGCAAAGTGTGATTTTTTAGGATTAGACTGAAATCTAGCACAGATGCATACACTAAACATTATATCTGGCCTACTAGCAGTTAGGTATGAAAGAGAACCTATTAAACCTCTATATTTAAGTATAATCAAGGTAGCTGCTGGTAGCCATGGGAGTCTTGATTCTTTGCAGTTGTCCATATCAGACTTCTCTAACAGCTCTTTGCAATATTTTGATTGATTAAGGAATGTTCCATGATCGATTTGCTTGACTTGTAAGCCTAAGAAAAAGTTTAGATCACCCATCATTGACAAATTCTTCACAAAGCTTCCCATTAATGGACCCAAAAATTATATCATCAACATAAACCTGCACAAGGATTAAGTTGTCCAAAGATTTCCTAATAAACAAGATTTTATCAACTTGACCCATTTCAAAATTTTGAGATATAAGAAAGTTACTCAACCTTTCATATCATTGTCTTGGAGCCTACTTGAGTCCATACAGAGCTTTCTTGAGCTTATACACATGATTAGGAAACTTGTGATCAACAAAACCAAATGGTTTTTAAACATAAATTTCCTCAGTTATGTAACCATTCAAAAATGCACTTTTCACATCCATTTGTTGACGTTCGAATCCAATGATACATGAAAAAGCAAGCAGCAGCCTAACAACTCAAGGGCATTGGCTTCTTTGTAATTTATCCCTTCCTCTTGATTATAACCCTTAGCCACAAGCATAGCTTTATTTCTAGTTATTATTCCTTGATCATTCATCATGTTTTTAAACATCAATTTTTTTCCAATTATGTTTATTTTAGGTGTGCAAGGGACTAGGTCACAAACTTCATTCCTTTTAAATTGATTAAGTTTATCTTGCATAGCTAAAATCTAATTTTCATGAAGCAATGCATCCTCAACACATTTAGGCTCTATTTGAGAAACAAATGCAGCAGTTAAACATGTTTCATACATTGATCTTCTAGTTGAAACACCTTGTTGGACATCACCTATAACATTGTGAAGTGATAGCTTATGAGGTACCCTTCATTCTCTCGGTAAAGCATTTTCTGCAGGATTTCATCTTGTTCTTCATGATTTTCACCAGCTAAAATTTCGTCTACTACAACTTTATCATTTTGTGATTATTCAGCTGATACACCTTCAATTAAGTTTTCTTCAACAGTATCTGCATCACTGATTGCACCCTCACTCTGCATATTAGTCTCATAAAAAACAACATGAATTCATTCCTCAATGATAACTAATATTTTTTTATAGACTCTATATGCTTTGCTATTAGAAGAATAACCTAAAACAGATGCATCATCAACTTTAGCATCAAATTTTCCAAGTTGGTCTTTTCCATTATTAAGCACAAAACACATGCAACCAAACACTCTAAGATGTGTTATGTTGGATTTTTTTCTCTTTATACAATTCATAAGGGATTTTCTTTAAAACAGGTCTCATCAAAATCCTATTTATCACATAACATGCAAAATTTACTGTATCTGACAAAAAATATTTAGGAATTTTTTTATTCACTAAGCATAATCCTTGCTAGTTCTTCAAGTGACCTATTTTTCCTCTCAACCACACTATTTTGTTGAGGAGTTATAGGTGTTGAAATGTTATGTTTGATTCCATATTTTTCACAAAAATGATTGAACTTTTCATTTTATAATTATCCTCCATGACCACTTCTTAGAGCAATTATCACTACTAGAAAAATCAAATTTAGTCACCGAAATTTTTGTCACAATTTGCGACTGAAATTTGTTAGTCACAATTAACAACTGAAATAGTGAGAAAATTTTCTTTTAGTCATATAAACTTATTTAGCAACCGAAATAACAATAAAAAAAATCAGTTGCTACATTTTGGTCACTAAATTTATCGCTATATGGAGGAAAATTCTATATAACTTTAGCGATCAAATTTGTCAAAAAAAAAGTAAAGTAGTTAGCAACCACCACTAATTCGGTCACTAATTAAAATAACAATAACAACCGAATTAAAATCAATCGTTAAATGTAAAAGAATATTTAAATAATAATGTATTAAATTTTGAAATTATTAAAGACCGAATTGAAATCGATCACTAAGTGTAAAACTTATTTAAATAATAACATATTAAATTTCAAAATTATTAGCGACCATCCCGTAATTTGATCGTTAAATATCATTTCAAAATAGATTGAACTAAAATCAGTCACTAAATAAAAAATTTATTAAATTATAAATATATTTTTTATTTTTTATTTATAATATTTAAAAAATTATTATCACATAATACTTAATATCAATTGTATAATTATTTATAATATTATTTTATATATAAATTTTTTTATTTTTAGTTTGTATTAATTATTTATATTTCTTATTTACAAAGCTAAATTAGTTTTTCTTTTTATTTATAACTTTGTTATTTTTACAATATTTAATATACTATTGATATAAAGTAAAAAAATATTCTTTTAAAATTAAAAAATTTATTTAACTATCTTTCCATTTACAATAAAAGCTATTAATTTTTTTATAACGAAAAGATGAAAAAAGTAAAAAACCTTATCTTAAAAAAACTTAAATTTCAATCAACTTATCAATACTAAAATTATATATAACAAAAGCTAAACATAAATAAATAAATATTAAATCTAAGTTTATATATTATTATTAATAGTTGGAATATATATATATATTTTTGAATATTTTAATAATTTTATTTATATTATTTTATTGATTTTTTAATATCTTTTACTTATGATTATATTTTTAAATATTTTTTAACTTTTATCAATTATTCATATTGTAAATATTAAAAATGTTATTTTACAATTATCAATTAAAATCATTGATTATTATTCAAATTAAAGAAAAAAACTGTCATAATTTAATTATAGTATTAATTAATTATTATAGTAATATAAAAAGTTATTAAAAAATAATCATAATTATTATATTAAATTTTAATTATTTCAACAATTATACAAATATTAAAAGTCTACTTATTGTTATAAGTAAAAAATGTTGTCTTTTATATTTTTAATTATATTCAAAATATTTGAAATTATTTATTCGATTTTTTAATATTAAATTTTTTATTTGTATTTTTATTTAGGTTTAGGAATATTAATAATGTCATAAGTAATATTTTAAAATTTATTAAAAAAAAATTAATGATACCAAATTCTCACATTTTATTTCCATTATTAAAAGCTTAAAAGAAATCATTTATAATTAGGTGTAAAAAGTTATTACTGCTTAATTATAGAATATATTTAAACATATCATATTATTATTCAATTAAAAAATGGAATATTATAATAATATTTTACTATTTCAAATTTAAATCATAATTGTTGGACCAAATTTTCAAAAAAATTAAACAAATCATTATCTAAAGCATGATTTTAGCATGCAAACTTTCATTATTTGAAAATTATGTTGTAAGGTATGATATTTTGTGTGTTTTTAAAATCATCATTGCAAGCACTATTTGTTCATTATGGTATAATGTTTTAAAATTTGTCCATATTAAGAAATTAGAAAGTAAATTGCACTATAATGGTAAAAGCCAATATATTACACTAATAGTATATTGATACTACACTAATATATTATACTAATACTAATATATTAATATTATACTAATACTAATATACTCATACTAATTATTAATTAGTAATAACTAATTATTGTTTACTAACTACTAATTAACTAATTACTAATTATTAATTACTAATTACTATTTACTAATTACTATTTCTTATAAAATATTTCTCATGAATATTTTATTATATTAATATAATTATTTATATATTTCGAAACTTATATATTTATGCATTTATATATTTATATACAAAATTCTATATTTATTATTTCTTTATATATATATATATATATGGGTTAAATATGTTTTTAGTCCTTGAATTATTTTTCAAAATTGTGTTTCGTCCTTGAGGCAAACTTTGGACTTATTTTGTCCTTATGCTTTATGAACTCGTGTAAAAGATCCTTGACGATGTGTCAGAATTCTTTTTTATCCCTTTATTTTTCTTCTTCATACTTTTCTACTTCACTATCTTCCGTCTCTTAAGCTTTTTTCACACTTTTTCTTTTCATTTCCTCTCATTTTCCTCTTCTTAAAAATGTTTTTATTTGTCGTTGACACATAGTTTAGGGACTAAAAACATATTTAACCCTATATATATATATGTATGTATATATGTATATGTGTGTATGTATATATGTGTATATATATATGTATATGTGTGTATGTATATATGTATATGTATGTATGTTTATGTATTTTATATATATATATATATATATATGTATGTAAAGTTTGAAATGAAAATCAATGCAGCTTAGTGGTTGAAGTATCAGCCTTCAATTCTAATGTCCTAAGTTTGAATCCTACTAATGCCAATTTATCCAAAATGTTCAATATGTATATGTGTATATTGGAACCTCTAAAAATAATAATAAATATAGTAAAATTAAAATTAAAGTGTCTTAAAATAAATAATCCAATTTTTTTTTACTTTTAATTTATATAAAAATTAATTATTTACTTTTGCCACGAATTAGCGATCGAAATATTTGGACTATTTCCTCTTTCTTTTGCCACCGAATTAGCGACCGAAATATTTGGTCACTATTTCCTCTTTCTTTTGGCACCAAATTAGCGACTGATTTGGTAAACAATTTTCCATCGCTACATTGGTCCCCTATGCTTATGTGACCAAAGTATTCAGCAACTACATTTCGGTGGCTATTTTGCGACTAAAAATAAATTTGGTCCTAAGTGCTTTGGAACTAGGGTTTTTGGTACCTATTTTTTTGGTTGCTAATTAATTTAGCGAAAGATTTTTAAACTTTAGCGACAAAAATTGGCGGTCACTAAAATTTATTTTTCTTGTTGTGTATGCTACAACTATTTTCAATTTGTAAGAACTTGGCAATAAAAGCATGGAATGCATATTTTTATTTGTAATGAATAAAGTCCAAGTAAATCTAGAATAGTCATCTACAATAACCAAAGCATAATAATTTCCACCAACACTCATAGTTCTAGATGGTCCAAGAAAATCTAAATGCACCAATTCGAAAGGTTTTGATGTAGACACAATTTTTTAGATTGAAAGACACTTTGGTTTGTTTTCCTCTTTGGCATGCATAACAAATTTTGTTCTTTTCAAATTTCAGTTTTGGAAGCCCCTAAACAAGTTCTTTTGAAATAAATTTTTCCAAATGTTTCATGTTAATATGTGCAACTCTTCTATGCCAAAGCCATGAGTTATCTTCTTTAGTCATGAGACACGTAAAATTATTTTCACACATATGATCAAGATCAAGCATGTAGATATTTTCAATCCTTTTTCCCAACAAACAGTTTTTTCCATAATTTTTCTCAACAATTTGACAATGATTTGTTTCAAAGATGATTTGAAAACCTTTATCACACAACTGGCTAATACTAAGAGATTATGTTTCAAACCCTCAACCTATAACACATTTTCAATAAGGATTGAAGAAACATCACCACTTCCAAGTATTTTGCCTTTGTTGTTGTCTCCACATGTGACAAATCCTCCATCACCACTATCTAGATCCTCAATGATTCTTTGGCCTTCAAGAAAACCTACAAAATGCAATCAATAAAGAAATGTTTGGTACTCACATCAATTTGGATCCATGAAAATTAGTTACCTTTCTATAACACTTTGGCTTCCCAACAAATTTGCCATTAGGAAGTCCAAATTTTCTGATATTGCAAAGTTTTGAAACATGGTCTTTGTTCATACAATAGAAGCATGTAATGAATGAGGTGTTGGATGTTTTTTCATGTGAAAAGAAATTTCTATAAGGCTTCTTGTTTCTTTTGAAAACCATTTCTAAATCCAAGTTCAACTTTATTTATTACACCATTTTGAAAACTTAAAAGGACATCCAAATTGGCTTTTCCCTTAGTGAATTTAGCTAGAGCTTTGTTCAAATATTCAATTTTGTTTCTTAAAACCTTGCAGTTTTCACAAAGCTTTGTTGTAGAATTGCAATCACATTCTGAATTTTTATACAGTATTTCAAAATTTTCAAAATCTATTTTTTAATTTTCCAGCTCTTTCTCTTGTTCTTTCACTTTGTTCTCAAGTAAATTGCTCATACCTTTAAGTCTATTGTTTGAATAGACAACTTTATTGGCTTCTTCATGCAATTCCAAAAAATTATGCAGCAATTGATCATATGTAGTACTAGATTGAGTGTTTGAGGAATTTACACTGCTCATGGTATCATAATCAACTATTAAACATAGATTGGCTTTTTTATTTTCACTTAAAGATTCACTTGTTGATGAGACGTCATTTTATTCCTAAACTATATATGCTCTCTTGGGCTTGAACTATTTTTCATGCTTCTTTTCTCCATTCTTGTCTTTGTTTTGTGAATATGAACACTCAATTTTAATATGTCCCTGTTGACCACAACCAAAGCAAGTAAAGTTACAAGAAACAAAATTTGATTTTTTATTATAGCTCTTATGATTGTAACCTTTGTTCTTATATTTCAAGAACTTGTTGAATTTTCTCACTAAGAGGTTCAAATTTTTTGCATCACTTCTTTCATGTGTTTCACCATCACTTAACTCCTCTTTATGAACCATAGTCTTCAAGGTCAACCCTTTCTTTTTCTTGTCGTTTTCTTCTTATTCAGCAAGCTTATTCAGCTCAAGTTATGCTCCCTAAGCTTCCCAAACAATGCAACAACACTCATAGTTGTTAGATCTTTAGATTTTGAAATTGATGTCGCTTTAGGTTTCCAATTTTTGTTTGAACACTTTAGCAATTTAATGTTTAATTCCTCCTTATCCAAAACTTTACCAAGACCTATAAAATGGTTTACAATATGAGTAAATATCTTCTATACATCTAAAATTGATTCTCTTAGTTGCATCCTAAATATTTCATATTCTTGAATCAAGGTGTGCTTCCTAGCTCTCTTGACATCAATTGTGCCTTCATGTGTAACTTCTAGCACTTTCCACATGTCCTTAGCAGTAGCACACTGTGATACATGAAATAATTCCTCAAGATTCAATGCAGAAGTTATGACATTCTTAGCTTTATAATCATATTTCACTTTTCTTTGTTCATCTCGACTAAGCTTATCCCAAGGTTTTTCTTCTTCTTTACCATCAACAATATGTTTTTGAACATGGGGTCCATTGATTATGGCATTTCAAATACCTTTGTCAATTGATTAAACAAAAATCTTCATTCTTATTTTCCAAAAGGGATAATTCGTACAAAAAAACATAGGTGGTCTATTTATTGATGCTCCTTCAGCAAAAGGTAGTTTTCCCTCAACCATTTTCAGAAAACTTCAGAAAACTTGAATATCTTTCAAGAACCTGCTCTTGATATCAATTGTTAAAAACAAAGGTCGAGTTTAAGACAGGGGGTGAATTGAACTCTTTAAAATTTTCTGCACTTTTGAGAATTTAAGAAATAAAATTAGATTTTAGTTGAATCAATTTAATCAAAGATTGAATTCTTATAAGGTATTTAAGATGCCGGAATCAATGCACATAATTTTCAATTCAACTAACAATCAAGAAACAATTTCAAAAATTGAAAGAGTAAGGAAGAAGAAGATGCTAGTGATTTTTATACAAGTTCACCTTCACAGGAAGGCTACATCCAGTTTCCTAACCTGTAGATCAATCAATCCACTAATTCAATCTTTTTACAAAACCCTACATGTAAAATACAAAGAATTCCACAAACACCTTGATCTTGAACCCTACAAGATCTGTCTACCCTTGTAAAATCCTATTACAAGAACCTCTTAATTACCTTGATCAAGAAGAATAACACCCAATAAGCAATTACTCAGAGTTATGAAATGAATTCACCTTATCAAATGAATTACAGCAGCAGTGGGTAAAACAAAGCACAATTTCATGTGATGACTTCTATGGAAAGATTATCAAATCACATAGATCTTGGACTTCTTAAAGAATTTCGAAAATTGATTTATAACTTTGGAAAACTCTTTTTGAACAATGGGTTTCTTTCAAATGATTTGTTGCCCAGTTCTTGAAAACTCAAACTATTTATCAGTGTTTTAAAATTGTTATAGAGAAAAACAGTTGGTTAAAACATGATCTAGCTGGTTTATTTCACTTAAGAATGATTTTTAAGTGATTTAAGTTGGTTCATTTCGCGATTTAACTAGATTTTCCAGAGAGCACCAAAATTATAAAAATTGAAAATAGTTGGCTAAAAACGCATTTAAACTGGTGTAAATCATTAAAGGAAAACTTTAAGTGATTTTGCAATGTTTTCCTCTAATTATTTTTTTTCTTAATCAAGTCCCAATTTTGATTAAAAATAATCAATATGGTCCCTTCTGTTAAATTGATGTTGACGATGTTAGAAAAGTGAAGACTTGTCACATACAATGACATGTGGCATATCCAATGGGAGACACGAGTTGTGTCTTTTCTCTCTCTTACTTTATCTATCTTCTCTCCTCCTTTGTCTTCTTCCTCTCCTCTCTCTCCCCTTCTTCTTCACCCTCCCATTCCCTCCTCTCCTGCTCTCCCATTCACTCCTCTTCCACTGCTTGATGAAAATACAAATGATAAAAATTGCAGATTTTGGTCTTTCTAGGCTGATGACAACTGCTACTAATTCCAACGTGATAACTACTGTAGGGGCATTGCGATACCGGACACCTGAGCTCTCAAAGCTCAAGAAAGCCAACTCTAAAACTGATATCTATAGTCTTGGTGTTATCTTGTTAGAACTCCTAACGAGGAAGTCACTTGGGGTGTCTATGAATGGAGTAGATTTTCCTCAGTGGGTTGCCTCTATTGTCAAAGAGGAGTGGACAAATGAAGTTTTCGATCCGGACTTAATGAGAGATGCTTCAACAGTCAATGGGAGAGTGGAAGAGGAGGGAATGGGAGGGTGAAGAAGAAGGGGGAGAGAGGAGAGGAAAAAGACAAAGGAGGAGAAAAGATAGATAAAGTAAGAGAGAGAAAAGACACAACACATGTCTCCCACTGGATATGTCACCTGTAATTGTATGTGACAAGTCTTCACTTTTTTAACACCGTTAATACTAATTTAACAGAAGGAACCACATTGATTGTTTTTAATCAAAATTGGGACTTGATTAAGAAAAAAAATAATTAGAGGAAAACATCGCAAAATGACTCCAAAAATTGGGACCAAAAAGCCTATTAAACATTATATAATCGATTAAATACGATGTTTTTGCAAATTCAATGTTGAATCAACCTAAGAATGGAAACTTTGAGCTGATTTCAAATTATAAAATGAATGGCAATGTCTTAGCTTAAGACACATATGATCAAACACAAAATTACAGTGTTCTTGTGCTAAAGTTTTTCAAAACTGCTTTCTTGCTCTCTCAAGGTTGATCTAAGTTCTTGGAAGTGCTTATTACATTATGCTTAAGCTTTCATATCCAGCACTCATCAAGTGTTTTCTTTACTATTTAATTCATCCCTTGGATCTGTTCTAAAGGGAGGTGTGTTCATCTCTTGTGTGTCAAGAGAGGTGGGATCATCCTTAATGTGTCTAAGGAGGTGATACTGTTTATCTTTAATTGTTTTTACATTGTGTCACTGATTAGTGTTTGTAATTGCTTTTAAAGATAGTGGGGTTATTATCACGTGTTTGTGGTGATTGGGAACTGGACGTAGGATTGGCTAAATCCGAACCAGTATAAATCTCTGTGTTCAATCTCTCCTTCCCTATCTCTCGCTACTCTTTATTTTATTGCGGATCATATTAACAATTGTTATTCCAACTGCTCTTATCAAAGGTTAAGGAAATTTCTAATCTTGATTTTAGAAGTATTTTTTTAAATCTGGAAATTAATTTTAAAAAGGTAAAAAAGTCTTTTAAAAATCCAATTCACCCTCCCTCTTGGTATTTTACACTATCGTTATTTCTAACAATTGGCCTTAGAGTTGGTTTTTGAAAGTTATTCAAAATCAAAGATCCTTATGGCAGAAAAATATCAATCTTTAATTGAAGTTGCATCTATTCATAGACCACCACTCTTTACTGGTGAAAATTATCCTTTTTGGAAAAAGAGGATGGAGATTTTTCTTAGGTCTAATGATCAAGGCATTTGGGATGTAGTTGTTAAAGGTCCGTATATTCCTATGACTACTGTTAATGAAGTGCAGGTACCAAAAGAAAGAGCAAGATGGTCAAAAGAGGAATACAACGAGCATCAATGTGACATAAGGGCTTGTAATATGATATCATCTGCCTTAACTATTGATGAGTTTTATAGGTTATCTGATTGTACAACAACAAAGGAGATGTGGGATACTCTTGAAGTCACACATGAAGGCACGGAGGATGTTAAGAGATCAAGGAAAAATACCTTGATTCAAGAGTATGAGATGTTCCATATGAGCAAGGGAGAAACCATACATGATGTCTAGAAAAGATTTACTCACATTGTAAATCACCTCAAGGCGTTAGGTAAGAAATTTGATACTGAGGAATTAAATGTGAAAATTTTAAAATCTTTGGACAGGACATGGCAACCCAAAGTGACAGCAATCACGAAATCAAAGAATCTCACAAACATGAACATGACCACTCTCTTTGGAAAACTTAGAGAACACAAAATTGAACTTGGACGCTTCAAAGGAGAGAAGAAGAAGATTTCAAGAGGAAAGGTGTTGCTCTTAAAGTCTATTCCTTTAAAGAAGAGAGTAGTGATACAGATGATGATCTTGAATGCAGTGACATCAACATGTTTGTCAAGAAATACAAAAAGTTCATCAAGAACAAAAACAAAGAAAATTTCAAGAAAGGTAAGAAATATGAAAATTTAAATTCTATTGACAATTATAAATGTTATGGTTGTGGAAAAAGGGGACACTTGAAATCGGAATGCCCCAACATCGAGAAAGTAGAAGAAAAAGAAAAGAAAAACAAGAAACCTTTTGACAAGAAGAAAAAGAAGGCATATATTTGTGAGCTCTTCTCAAAGTTCAAGTGATTCGGAAGAAGAAGCAAATATTTGTCTCATGGCGGATGATGCTGAATCCACATGTAGCAAGATAAGTGATTTTGGTCTTCCAAATAATTATGATGAATTACTTGAAGAATTTCTTGATTTGTGTGAAAAGTCTGAAAAACTTACATCTCTTCACAATAAACTAAAAAATGATTACAAAGTTCTTGAAAAGAAAATTGTTGATTTAGAAGAAGAGAAAAAGGTTTTGAAAGATGATTTGGAAAAAGCAAAAATTCCATGTAGATGCAAATAAAAAATTCCTATTTGCGAAGATTGCAAAATTTTTGCTAATAAAGTATTTTATCTTGAAATGTCTCTTTCAAAACTCACTATGGGAAACCAAAATTTAAACAGTGTTTTAAATATGCAAAATGGCTTGTATCAAAAGGCAGGACTTGGATATAATTTCAACGATAATAGAAAAACCTACCAAAGCTGTTTTTGTAAAAGGAGAAACATCTAATACAAAGAAGGTTTTTGAAAATAAATTTTTTCAAGAAGACCAAATGTTCCAACATGTTTCTATTGCATGCATAAAGGTCATTCTGTAAATAAATGCAATATCCGACGTTTTAGTGTTCCTAATAGGAAATACAAATGGGTTCCCAAAGGAAAAATTGTTTGTAACCCATGAGGACCCTAATAAGTAATTTTAGGGGACCTAAATATTTTTGTGTATATTACAGGTTGGTCCCAAGTCCAGAAAATCCTTATGGTATCTTGATAGTGGATGTTCAAGACATATGACAGGAGATAAAAGCAAATTCAAAAGCTTCAAAAAGAAAGAACAAGGTTTTGTAACCTATGGAGACAACAACAAGGGAAAAATCATTGGTAGTGGAGATATTGGAGATACTCTAAAGATCCATGATGTTCTTCTTGTTGACAGTTTGAAGGACAATTTGCTAAGCATTAGTCAACTTTGTGATAAAGGCTTAAAGGTAACATTTGATAGTGATCTTTGTAAAATTCATCACAAGGACTCTAATCAAATCGCCCTCATTGGTAAGAGACATAATAATATTTATCTCATTGATATTGATAATGAATCTTCATCTAGAAATATATCTTGTTTAGTAGCTAAAGAAGAAGATCCATGGTTATGGCATAGAAGAGCTGCTCACATTCATATGCCACATCTAAGTAAACTCATATCAAAAGAGTTAGTAATTGGTTTGCCAAAACTGATTTTTTGAAAAAGATAAAATTTTGTGCAGCTTGTCAAAAAGGGAAGCAAATTAAAAATTCTTTTAAATCCAAAAATGTTGTTTCCACTTCTAAACCTTTGAATTATAGCACATGGATTTATTTGGTCCTTCTAGAACAAAAAGTTTTGGTTGCAATTATTATGCTCTTGTGATTGTTGATGATTACTCTAGATTTACATGGGCACTTTTTCTTTCATCTAAAAGTGATGCTTTCAAAGAATTTAGAAAATTTACCAAGGTTATTCAAAATGAAAAAGATTTGAAAATTAAATTTTTAAGAAGTGATCATGGCGGTGAATTTCAAAATGCATCTTTTGAAAAATTTTGTGAAGAACAAAGTATTTCTCTTAATTTTTCAGCACCAAAAACACCACAACAAAATGGTGTAGTTGAAAGGAAAAATAGATCTTTAGAAGAACTTGCAAGAACCTGTTACCAAAGAGGATCAAGTCAAGTCTCTTTGAAGATGTATCGAGTTTTGATGAGTTCTCAATATAAACCAGATCGAAGAGTTGAAGAGTTGAAGAATCGGTGAAGCTCAGATCGAAGATTGAAGGTTGAAAAGATCGAAGAGTTGAAGTGTTGAAGTATCGGTGGAGCTTAGATCGAAGTTGGAGTTCTGTTGGTGTTGGTTGTGTCGTATCATTCTGGAACAAGAGGAATCGAAACCAACAAAATGATCATCCAGCACTCTTTCACTCGTCATAGTTTTTAAAGAGTAAAATTGTTTTTAACAAATCGATCGATATAACATATTCGATGGTTTTATCTCAATCGATTATGTTGTGTTTTCAAACAAATCTTTTTACATCGATTCAATTATATCTTTTTGATAAAACGTAGTTGACTCGATTATGTCATTATGTATATAATGAAATCGACTCGATTATGAAGTGCTGTTTTAAAGTTTTTCTAAAAACTTTCACAGAATCGATTTTATACTTAACAAAATCAACAGTTTTTCGAAAAGTATTTTGAAATTCAAATTGGCATTTAAAATTATGAACGTTTTCAATTATTATACAGATCTTACATTGTCAAACATCATAAACAGATTTTAAATGCATAAACGATTTCATAAATTGTTTTTAATACTGTGAAAGGTTTTCTCAGATTTTATTTCCTATATAAAGAGGAAAAATACATGTTGATAGACACAGAGCTAACTTGAGCACAAAAGTCATTTGTTTACACCTCTGGTCTACAACATTCTTTATCACTTGTGAAAGGAGCTAACGATCATTAACGTTGTTTTGGATTCTCTCTTTCCAGGTGATACTGTTTCAGTATTTGTTTACATATATTTGTCAACACCATTGTTGGTGTAGTGGTTCATCCCTTGTGAGTTTTCAAGGGAGGTGTTTTCATCTCTTGTGGGTTTCAAGAGAGGTGTTCAGTCTTTAGATTTTCTTTTACAAGTTCAATTGTAATATTGATTGTAACAGCTTTTCTAAAGATAGTGTTTGGGAAGTCATTCTCGAATTGAGGTGACTGGGCACTGGACGTAGGGTTGGCTATACCCAAACTAGTATAAATCCTTGTGTTCTTCTCTTCCCTTATCCTTTTTATTTTGTTTACTACTTCCGCTCAGCTTAACGTTTTTCAGGATAAATCGAAAAAGGGTAATCTTCTTAAATACATCAATTCAACCCCCCTCTTGATGCTATTTGTCTAACAAGTGGTATCAGAGCTGGTTTGGATAAGTTATTTCTAAAAGATCTTTAAGATGTCTATGCAGAATCAGGTTTACAGGGAAGGTGCATCCATCAACAAACCACCACTCTTTGAAGGTGACAATTACCCCTTCTGGAAGTCAAGAATGGAGATATTCCTACAAACTCTCGATTATGGAGTCTGGGATGCTGTCCTAAGTGGTCCCTACGTACCAATGGTGATAGGTGCTGAAGGAGAAACACCAAAGGCGTTTCATCAGTGGACTTCAGACGAAAACAAACGAGCACAATATGATGTAAGAGCTCGTAATGCTATTGTTTTAGTTGTAACCCGTGATGAGTTTTACAGGATATCGAGATACAAAACTGCCAAAGAGATGTGGGATACTCTGGAAGTGACTCATGAAGGAATGGATGAAGTAAAACGTGAAAGGAAGAACACGCTTGTCCAAGAATACGAGTTGCTGTCAATCGGACAAAACGAAAGTATTAGTGATTTCCAAACGCGGTTCACCCATATAGTAAATCATCTAGAAGCTCTGGGAAAAAGTTTTTCTAATGAGGAGCTGAACACCAAGATTCTCAAGTCTCTCGATAGGAATTGGCAACCGAAAGTCACTGCCATATCAGAGTCTAAAGACTTGACAAAGATAAACGTAGCAACTTTGTTTGGAAAGTTGAGAGAACATGAGATGGAGCTTCAGAGGTTAAAAGATGGAGAAGACAATGTTAAAGTAAAAAACATTGCATTCAAAGCTGAGAAATCGAAAGATGACATCGAAGGTGAGTTTTCCGATAGTGATATTTCTTTAATGGTAAAACGATTTTCCAGGTTCATGAAGAACAGGAAAAAGGGTCGATCTACAAAGAAGGAAAATGACCAAGCAACGAACTACAAATGCTACGGATGCAATCGATTTGGTCATATAAAATCGGACTGTCCCTGTACCAAAAAGGAAGACAAGGAAAAGGAAAAGAAGAAATCGAAGAAGCCCTTCAAACCATACAAAAAGAAGGCATACATTGCATGGGAGGATAATGAATCGACAATCTCTGAAAGTTCGACAGATGACAGTGATAGAGAGGAAGAACCAAATCTGTGCTTAATGGCAAACAGTGAAGATGAAGCCACGTCAAAGGTAAGCTCTACTAACTCTGAAAATGAATATGATGAATTACATGTAGAATATGAAAATCTTTATATGAATTTTAATAAATTGATTAAAAAGCATTCAGTTTTGAAACAAAATTTTTATGCTTTAGAAAATAAACTAAGTCTTGTGGAGAAGGAAAATGAAAGTGTGAAAAATGATTTTGAAAAATTTAAATCAACATCGAAAAATAAAGAAGTAATCAAACCTTGTGAAAATTGTATTCAACTCGAAAATAAAATTTTGAAACTCGAGAAGACTTTAAATAATTTTTTAGATTCAAGCAAAATCTCGATAATATGTTAAGTTTACATAGGGGGAGTTGTAGTAAAGCTGGACTTGGTTATATTCCCAAGAAAAGTCTAGGACCCCATAAAACTATCTTTGTAAAAGAATCGAAGAAAACAAGTTTTTGAGAAAAACAACATTTTCACATAAATTCTTTTAAAACTCCTCCACAAAGGTTAAGTTGTTTTTATTGCATGAAAATTGGTCATTCATCAAATAAATGTTTTGTAAAACATGTTGGCATACCTAAAGGCATATTTAAATGGATTCCTAAAAATCAAAGATATAAAAACTGTTCGCATTAAAATCTTTTTCGATAACATTTAATCGATTATGACAACATTTTCGATTAAATGACATTAGTTTTTATTTTGTCAATAAAGGGTTGAGAAAGTTGTTTCTACTAACTACTAAGGACCCAAGACTAAAAAGGGTACCTAAATAATTATATTTGTGTTGCAGGCAATCTAATAGCATAAAAAATCAGTTTGGTTTCTTGACAGTGGATGTTCAAGACACATGACCGGCGACAAAGAAAAGAACAATCAAGATCAACGATGACTTTGTGATTCAAGGAGTTTTGCTGGTAGAAGGTTTAAAGCATAATCTTTTAAGCATAAGTCAATTATGTGACAAAGGACTTAAGATTATCTTTGAGTCAAAGACTTGCAAAATTATCAAGGAAGAATCAAATGAAACTGTTTTAACAGGTACGAGACTAAACAATATTTATATTACTGATCTTAGCAGTTCATCTAGGACCATCTCCTGTCTTGTAATGAAGGAAGAGGATCCTTGGTTATGGCATAGGAGAGCTGCACACATTCACATGCATCATCTAAGTCGTTTAATTTCAAAAGATTTGGTAATTGGTCTTCCAAAATCAAGTTTTGAAAAAGATAGAATTTGTGCTACATGTCAAAAAGGAAAGGAAACAAAAACATCTTTCAAAAGTAAGAAAATCGTTTCTACATCAAAACCTTTAGAGTTTTTGCATATGGATTTATTTGGTCCCTCTAGAACAAGAAGCCTAAGTGGTAATTTCTATGCATTAGTTATAGTAGATGATTATTCTAGATTTACCTGGACGTTCTTTTTAGTAACTAAAAATAATGCTTTCAGCTCTTTTAAGAAATTTGTCAAGGCTATTCAAAATGAAAAAGATTTAAAAATCAAGTTTATTCGAAGTGATCATGGTGGGGAATTTCAAAATGATTTATTTGAAACCTTTTGTGAAGATCTGGGAATTTCTCATAATTTCTCTTGTCCAAGAACCCCTCAACAAAATGGAGTTGTAGAAAGAAAGAATAGATCTTTGGAAGAATTAGCCAGAACCATGTTAAATGAAAACAATCTTCCAAAATATTTTTGGGCAGATGCAGTGTCTACTGCATGTTATGTTTTGAACAGAACTTTAATAAGACCCGTTTTGAAACGAACTCCATATGAGATTTTTAAAGGCAGAAAACCAAACATTTCTCATCTTAAAGTTTTTGGGTGCAAATGTTTTGTTTTAAATAATGGAAAGAGTAATCTTGGCAAATTCGATTCAAAAGTAGATGAAGCAATATTTTTAGGATACTTTATAACCAGTAAAGCATATAGAGTATATAATAGGAGAACATTACATGTAGAAGAATCTGTGCATGTAATGTTTGATGAATTTTTGGACCTTGAGGAAAACCCTCTTGAGTCGAGGAAGAAATTAATAGATATCGAAGAAGAACAGGGAGTTATCAAGAAAGATCAACCACAAGACGAAAGTATCGAGGATCTCAAAAAAAGCCTCGAGAATTTGAATCTCGGTGAACCAACAACAGTTCAAGAACTTCCAAAGGAATGGAGAACACTGAGAGGACTATCGTTGGATAATGTTATAGGAGATATGGATTGAAGAGTTACAACGAGAAGCCAAATGAACAACTTTTGTATGAATGTAGCTTTTGTCTCACAAGTCGAACCCAAAAGCATCGAAGAAGCTTTACAAGATGAATATTGGATTCAATCGATGCAAGAGGAACTAAATCAGTTTAAAAGGAATGAAGTGTGGGATCTAGTTCCAAGAAACAATTCTATGCAGGTAATTGGAGCAAAATGGATTTTCAAGAACAAGCTCGATGAAAATGGCAACATAACCAAAAATAAAGCAAGACTAGTAGCGAAAGGTTATAGTCAAGAAGAAGGAATTGACTATGATGAAACATATGCCCCAGTTGCAAGGCTCGAAGCAATAAGAATCCTACTAGCTTACGCAGCTATCATGAAGTTTAAGTTATTTCAAATGGATGTGAAAAGTGCTTTTCTGAACGGATATATAAAGGAAGAAGTATATGTCTGTCAACCTCCTGGTTTTGAAGATTATAAATATCCAAATCATGTCTACAAGTTAAAGAAAGCACTATATGGACTTAAACAAGCGCCCAGATCATGGTATGAAAGGCTAAGTAATTTTCTGGTAAGCCATGATTATCGACGAGGTAAAGTAGATCCAACTCTATTTATTAAAGAATCGAAAAACAATATTATTATAGTTCAAATTTATGTTGATGACATTATTTTTGGATCAACTAACAATGATCTTTGCCAAGAATTTGCTAAGATAATGCAGGGTGAGTTCGAGATGTTGATGATGGGAGAGCTAACATATTTTCTAGGTTTACAAATTAAGAAAACATCGAAGGTATTTTTATATCACAATCGAAGTACTGCTCAGAACTGTTAAAGAAATTCGAATTAGAAAATGCAAAAGAAGCAGCTACCCCAATGGCAACATCTTGCTACTTAGATCAAGATGAAAAAGGTAAGATGGTGGATCAAACCAAATACAGAGGTATGATTGGTTCTTTACTTTATCTTACAGCAAGCAGACCAGATATTATGCATAGTGTGTGTGTTTGTGCTAGATATCAATCTAATCCTAAGGAATCACACCTAGTTGCTGTTAAGAGAATAATAAAATATCTAAAAGGAACTAAATCGTTTGGTCTTTGGTATCCCTCTGGAGGTTCACCTAGCCTTATAGGATATTCAGATTCAGATTATGGAGGATGTAAACTGGACAGAAAAAGTACAAGTGGGACATGTCACCTACTTGGCTGTTCACTTGTTTCTTGGCACTTTAAGAAACAGGCTTGTGTTGCTCTATCCACAACTGAAGCTGAGTATATAGCAGCCGGTTTTGTTGTTCACAGCTTTTGTGGATGAAAAACCAGTTAGAAGACTATAGTATTTTCTTAGATCATATCCCTCTTAAGTGTGATAGTACTAGTGCCATTAATCTCAGTAGAAATCCTATAATGCATTCTAGAACAAAACACATAGAGATTAGGCATCATTTTATTAGAGACCATATCTTAAAGGGAGATTGCATAATAGAGTATATCGATACCAAACATCAGTTAGCAGATATCTTTACCAAACCTTTGCCTAGAGATAGGTTTTATGATTTGCGTATCGCATTAGGAATTTTGGATGGTAATTCATTTTGATATTTCAAGTTTTGTGTGAACATCGATAACATGCTTTCATTCGATTGTTTTATCTATAATATGTTTTTCGATGATTATCAATAAAAAGGGGGAGAAATGTATATGTTTTTGAAAAGAGAAAAATATAATATGTTTTTTCAAAAGGGAGTATAATAATACCCAAAATAGGGGGAGTACAGTTTATTTATGGTTTATGCTAACTCTGTACTAATCTTGAGCTGACTTCAAAGTGAATCAATTTTTTTTCTTCAAACTCTTCTCAAATAGGTTTTCTTGATCATCATAAAAAATGGGGAGCATGTTACCAAAGAGGATCAAGTCAAGTCTCTTTCAAGATGTATCGAGTTTTGATGAGTTCTCAATATAAACCAGATCAAAGAGTTGAAGAGTTGAAGAATCGGTGAAGCTCAGATCGAAGATTGAAGGTTGAAAAGATCGAAGAGTTGAAGTGTTGAAGTATCGGTGGATCTTAGATCGAAGTTGGAGTTCTGTTGGTGTTGGTTGTGTCGTATCATTCTGGAATAAGAGGAATCGAAACCAACAAAATGATCATCCAGCACTCTTTCACTCGTGATAGTTTTTAAAGAGTAAAATTGTTTTTAACAAATCGATCAATATAACATATTCGATGGTTTTATCTCAATCGATTATGTTGTGTTTTCAAACAAATCTTTTTACATCGATTTAATTATATCTTTTTGATAAAACGTAGTTGACTCGATTATGTCATTATGTATATAATGAAATCGACTCGATTATGAAGTGCTGTTTTAAAGTTTTTCTAAAAACTTTCACAGAATCGATTTTATACTTAACAAAATCAACAGTTTTTCGAAAAGTATTTTGAAATTCAAATTGGCATTTAAAATCATGAACGTTTTCAATTATTATACAGATCTTACGTTGTCAAACATCATAAACAGATTTTAAATGCATAAACGATTTCATAAATTGTTTTTAATACTGTGAAAGGTTTTCTCAGATTTTATTTCCTATATAAAGAGGAAAAATACACGTTGATAGACACAGAGCTAACTTGAGCACAAAAATCATTTGTTTACACTCTCTGGTCTACAACATTCTTTATCACTTGTGAAAGGAGCTAACGATCATTAACGTTGTTTTGGATTCTCTCTTTCCAGGTGATACTGTTTCAGTATTTGTTTACATATATCTGTCAACACCATTGTTGGTGTAGTGGTTCATCCCTTGTGAGTTTTCAAGGGAGGTGTTTTCATCTCTTGTGGGTTTCAAGAGAGGTGTTCAGTCTTTACATTTTCTTTTACAAGTTCAATTGTAATATTGATTGTAACAGCTTTTCTAAAGATAGTGTTTGGGAAGTCATTCTCGAATTGAGGTGACTGGGCACTGGACGTAGGGTTGGCTATACCCGAACCAGTATAAATCCTTGTGTTCTTCTCTTCCCTTATCCTTTTTATTTTGTTTACTGCTTCCGCTCAGCTTAACGTTTTTCAGGATAAATCGAAAAAGGGTAATCTTCTTAAATACATCAATTCACCCCCCCTCTTGATGCTATTTGTCTAACAGAACCATGTTAATTGAAAGCAATTTACCTAAATATTTTTGGGCTGATGCCGTAAGCACTGCATGTTATGTTTTAAATAGAATTTTGATAAGACCTATTTTGAAATTAACTCCATATGAGCAGTTCAAGGGAAGAAAACCAAATATTTCTCATTTTAGAGTTTTTGGTTGCAAATGTTTTGTTTTGAATAATAAAAAAGATAACCTTGGAAAATTTGATTCTAAATCCGATGAAGCTACATTTTTAGGATATTCCATGAGTAGTAAAGCATATAGAGTTTTTAATAAAAGGACTTTAAATGTTGAAGAATCTATACATGTTTTCTTTGATGAATATCTAGACCATGAGGAAATCCCTCTTGAGTCAAAAAATTTTTTTGTAGATGATGAAGGAGAACAACAACAAGAAACTCCTTTGGAAGAAGTTTTTGAAGAAATCAATTTGGATGATAATCCTCCTCAAGATGAAAATCTACCAAAAGAATGGAGACCACCAAAAGAAGTATCTTTGGACAATGTTATTGGAGATATCTCAACAGGTGTAAGAACAAGGAGGAACATGAATAATTTCTGTATGAATGTTGCATTTGTTTCTCAAATTGAACCAAAGACCGTGGAAGAAGCCTTAGCGAATGATCATTGGTGCATAGCAATGCAAGAAGAGTTGAATCAATTTGAAAGAAATCAGGTATGGGATTTAATTCCTAAAACTAACAATACGCAGGTTATTGGCACTGGATGGGTCTTTAGAAATAAACTTGATGAAGAAGGAAACATCACCAAGAACAAAGCTAGGTTGGTTGCAAAAGGTTATAGACAAAAAGGAATAGACTATGATGAAACTTATGCATCCGTAGCAAGACTAGAGGCTATTCATTTGTTGCTAGCATATGTTTCCATTATGGGATTCAAATTCTTTCAAAAGGATGTAAAAAGTGCTTTCCTAAATGGATACATCAAGGAAGAAGTCTATGTAGAACAACCTCCAGGTTTTGAAGATTTTAAAAATCCAAATCATATCTTCAAGTTGAAGAAAGCCTTATATGGACTAAAGCAAGCTCCAAGATCTTGGTATGAAAGGTTAAGTAATTTCTTACTTGATAATGGTTTTAGAAGAGGTAAAGTTGATTCTACTCTTTTCATTGAGAAATAAAAGAAACATATTCTAATTGTTCAAGTTTATGTTGATGATATCATATTCATTTCAACTAATGATGATCTTTGCCAAGAGTTTGCAAGTAATATGCAAGGAGAATTTGAAATGTCCATGATGGGAGAATTAAATTTCTTTCTTGGTTTGCAAATCAAACAAATGAAGAAAGGCATATTCATATGTCAAACAAAATATTGCAATGAGATCTTAAAGAAATTTGAGATGGAAAATTCCAAGGAAGCTGCAACTCCCATGGCTACATCTTGTTATTTGGGTCAAGATTCAAATGGTAAGGCAATAGATCAAACAAAGTATAGAGGTATGATTGGATCCTTGCTTTATCTTACTGCTAGTAGACCTGATATTATGCAAAGTGTGTGTGTTTATGCTAGGTTTCAAGCAAACCCTAGAGAATCTCACCTAAAGGCAGTCAAAAGAATTCTTAAGTACCTTAAAGGAACAAAAACCTTTGGTTTATGGTACCCTTCAGGAGCCTCTCCTAGTATTATAGGTTTTTCTGACTCAGATTATGGTGGCTGTAGAATTGATAGGAGAGTACTAGTGGAACATGTCATCTTTCAGAATGTTCTTTAATTTCATGGCATTCTAAGAAACAAGCTAGTGTTGCTCTTTCAACCACAGAGGTTGAGTATATAGCAAAAGGCAATTGTTGTGCTCAAATCCTATGGATGAAACAACAATTAGAAGATTTTGACATCTTTCTAAATCATATCCCATTGAAGTGTGACAACACTAGTGCCATCAATTTGACTAGAAATCCTATCATGCACTCTAAGACCAAGCATATAGAAATTAGACATAATTTTATTAGAGATCGTATAGCTAAAGGAGATTACATAATAGAATATATAGACACCAAACATCAACTAGCGGATATCTTTACAAAACCCTTGGCTAGAGATAGATTTTATGAGCTTAGAAGAGATCTAGGTATTGTTGATGATAAATCTCTTGATTGATTTGTGTTTATTGATAAGTTTTGATGTTAATCATGTGTTTTCACGTAAAACTATTTTAATTGTGTATATAATCAATTAGATTTCATATCATAATTGATTAAAAGCGTTGTTTGTGAAGTTGTTTTCATTCATAATTGATTACCTCATGTTATAATAGATTAAAAGCATTGAGGAGTGATTTAATCAATTATCTGTTTTACATAATCAATTATTTTTCTGAGTTTTTGTTTTATGGAAAAATTTTGCAAGCAAATAATCGATTACGGCAAATAATCGATTACGCTTATTCCATAATTGATTAAATGCGACATTCTGTGTTTTTTTGCACACTGGTTTTTGAACGTTGGAGCTTTGAATCACGTGATTTTCGTCCTACAACGACTATATTCCTTCCCCAATGGCTATAATGTCATTAATACAGTGGATTGAAGTCAGATTACATGTCTATAAATACCAAGGTTGAGAATCCAAGTGCCACTTTCAGTTTCTCTCACCCTTGCTGTATTTCTGTTTTCAAGCTCTCTCTTGTGCGCGAATTCTTTTTTTAATCTGTGTTGTTAGATTCTTTTGTGCTTCTACATTCATCCTTTCATCAATGGCTAATCAAAGAAGGAGGAAGATGCCATCAAGAAGAAGAAGAAAGGCACCCATGACCTCCCAACAGCAAGAACAAGAAGATAGACAACCAAATCTTGCTGGTTGGATTTCTGATGAAGACCTTCAAAGAGCTTACATAAATCATTGGAAAGACAAGAATATTCTCACACCAAAATTCCTATCTTGTGATTTCTTTAGGTCTCATGGTTTTACTTTTCAGGAGATGTTAGTGTCAAGTGGACTCAAGACCTTTGTAGAAATGGAAGGTCCATATTATCCAGGCTTGGTAAGAGTTTTCTATCTTAATCTAACTTCTCGTACAGGTAATCCAAGCTCTAAGGCAAAAGGAGTAAGGATTCATCTTGATGAAGATGTGTGGAAAACCGTGGCTGGATTATCAACTGAAGGAGGAATCAACATCACATACAACTTTGAAGGATTCAACAAGCTTGCTGAATTTAGAAAATTCTACAAAGATCCAAACCTTCAAGTGGAAAGTCTCTACAAAGTCGGTAATGTAAAATTAGATGAAAGAATGTTACATTATGTTATTGTTTGGATTCTTGTTGCTAGAGGCACCAATCATGCTCAGCTAACCAAGAAAGATATTTTATTAATGTATGGTTTTTTCAATGGAGTTAGTATTGATTGGCCAGCTATTATTCTTGAAAATATGTTTAAAGCCACTAGATTATCTACCTTTGCTTTACCCTATTCAGTTTTTATTTCTAAGATTTTGGAATACAAAGGAGTAGACCTAACAGGGGAGACAAAGCAAATTTTGCTAGGCAACAACAAAATAGGAAAGAGTGTTCTGTGCCACATAGAACTAATTGAACAAGGCTGTTTTAGACAAAGAGGAGAAGAGGTGCCTATGGAAGAAGATGAGGACAATGAACAACAACCTCAACCAGGTTCCATGGAAGCTAACATCTATTCAAGGATGGACAATATTCTCAATCTCCAAATACAACATTATGATGACCTATGCTCAAGACTTTCAAGACTAAATAGAAGAGTACATCACGTAGAGCGGAAATTAGAGATTGAAGATATCTCTACAGAAGAAGATAACATTGGTTCTTCAAGGGGGAAACAACCAGCTGAAGACATTGAGGATGGAGATAGTGAAAAAACCGAATAGGATGAAAATTCGCTTGTCTCTTAGCTCCATTTTTTTTCAGCTGCTGTTTTCTTTGCTTTTCTCTCCATGTTTTTTGTTTTTATTAAATTCTTCTGCTGTGTAAATCTCATTTGCTGTATTATCTTTTTTATTATGTTAAAAATAAAAGGGGATAAAAATATATGTTGATTGATAAGTGACTAGAAAATATCTAGAATATCTAGAATATCTTAAGCATTAAGAGTAAAGTTTAAGGGGGAGAATATGGAAATATTTTAAAATAATTGAATAGAAAATATCAAGAATATCTTAAACATTAAGAGCAAAGTTTAAGGGGGAGATTAAGGAAATATTTCTATGCATTAAATTCCTTGAACTTTAAATATTTGAAATTCAAATTCAAATTGCAAATTAAATGCTATAAGATTGCCTATATTATTTCCTTTGTGGACTAACATTTATGATGGAGATATCCATACAATATTTTCCAAGTTTTCTTTTTCAGGATATCAATCACAAGTCTTTAAGTTTTTTTTATCATCATCAAAAAGGGGGAGATTGTTGATTTATTTCAAGCATGAGTAAAAAGTTACTCAAAAGTTTTGATGAAGATTTAATCTCAAATAAATCATGAAGATTGGAGTTTTGATGATGAAGATATAAAGATTTATTGTAACATTAAAGACTTGATTTTATCTCATAAAGGAAGGTTGCATCATGGAAATTAAGGCAAAATATATTTGCATTCAAGGAGAATATATGCTTTCAAGAAAGAAGATTTTTTTGAAGTTTCTCTCAAGAGCTGAAGATCTAAGTTTAAAAGTTTCAGTTTTGGGTGATGGATAAAAATATTGATTTAATTCAAGGAAGACTACAAATTTATTTAGAAGATTTTTTGAAGAATTAAATCCAAAATGAATCTTGAAGATTGGTGTTTTGATGATGAAGATATAGAGAATATTGCAACTTTAAAGACTTGATTTTATCTAAAAAAGGAAGGTTAAATCATAAAGATTAAAGGCAAAATCAAATATTCAATCATGGAGATATAAAGTAATCAAGGATGGAGATCTTGAAGATTTGCTCAACATCTGAAGGATCATGTTTAGAAGGTTCAGTTTTGGGTGTTGGATAAAAAGAGTAAGTCATAATTTCCACCCAAGACCAATTCAATCTTGAGAGCAAGTTATTTTCTACGCTTTTAATCGATTAGAAATCAAATAGAATCAATTATATAACTTAAAATTTGAATTAATATAGTTTAATGAATAAAATAATTGATTAAGTGTTTTGATAATCGATTATATCTTTTCTGGGTTTATATATAATCGGTTATATCTTAATTTAATCGATGATATCAGGAAAAATATGTTTTCCAGATTTGCTTTGAAATAATCGATTATGCCTTTTATACAATCAATTAAATACGACATTTTTGCAAATTAAATGCTAAATCAACCTAAGAATGGAAAGGTTAAGCTGATTTCGAATTATAAAATGAATGGCAAGGTCTTAGGTTAATACACAACAAATCAAACACGAAAATTACAGTGTGTTGGGCTCAAATATTTTCAAAGCCACTTTCTTGCTCTCTCAAGGTTGATCTTAGTTCTTGGAAGTGGTGATTGTATTGTGCTTAAGTTTTCTTATCCATCACATATCAAGTGAATTCTTTCTTGGTTATTGATTGTTGTAATTCATCCCTTGGATCAATTCTAAAGGGAGGTGTTTGTTCATCTCTTGTTTGTCAAGAGAGGTGCGATCATCCTTAGTTTGTTTAAGGAAGTGTTTTCATCCTTAATGTGTCTAAGGAGGTGTGTTCATTCTTAGTGTGTCTAAGAAGGTGTTTCCATTTATCTTTATTTGTTTTTACATGTTGTCACTGGATTGGTGTTTGTAATTGCATTTAAAGATAATGGGGTATATCATCACGTGTTGTGGTGATTGGGCACTGGATGTAGGATTGGCTAAATCCGAACTAGTATAAATCTCTATGTTCATTCTCTCTTTCCCTATCTCTTTATTTTATTATATTCAGATCATATTAATAATTGTTATCCCGACTGCTTTTATCAAAGATTAAGCAAAATCCAAATCTTAAAATTGAATTGAGATTAAGTTTTGGAAAAATATTTCAAAAGGGAAAAAAGTTTGTGAAAACCCAATTCACCCCCCTCTTGGATTTTGCACTGTCATTATTTGCTAACAAAAAAGAGTAAGTCATAATTCCCATCCAAGATCATTTCAAACTTGAGAGCAAGCCATATTTTCGCAAAAACCTTTTTCTATGGTTTTAATCGATTAGGAATCGAAATAGAATCGATTATATCACTTAAAATTTGAATTAAAAGAGTTTAACGAACAAAATAATCGATTAAGTGTTTTTGATAATCGATTATATTGCTTCTGGGTTTCATATAATCGATTATGACCTTAGTCTAATCGATTATATCAGGAAAAATACGTTTTCCAGTTTTACTCTGATATAATCGATGACAACTTTTATATAATCGATTAAATACGACGTTTTTGCGAATTCAATGTTGAATCAACTTAAGAATGGAAACTCTGAGCTAATTTCAAATTATAAAATGAATGGCAATGTCTTAGGTTAAGAAACATACGATCAAACACGAAATTACAGTGTTCTTGCGCTATAGTTTTTCAAAACCGTTTTCTTGCTCTCTCAAGGTTGATCTAAGTTCTTGGAAGTGGTGATTACATTGTTCTTAAGCTTTCATATCCAGCACTCATCAAGTATTTTCTTTACTGTTTATTGGTTTATGTAATTCATCCCTTGGATTTGTTCTAAAGGGAGGTGTGTTCATCTCTTGTGTGTCAAGAGAGGTGGGGATCATCCTTAGTGTGTCTAAGGAGGTGATATTGTTTATCTTTAATTGTTTTCAAATTGTGTCACTGATTAGTGTTTGTAATTGCTTTTAAAGATAGTGGGGTTATCATCACGTGTTTGTGGTGATTGGGAACTGGACGTAGGATTGGTTAAATCTGAACCAGTATAAATCTCTGTGTTCAATCTCTTTTTCCCTATCTCTCGTTACTCTTTATTTTATTGCGGATCATATTAACAATTGTTATTCCAACTGCTCTTATCAGAGGTTAAGAAAAATCCGAATCTTGATTTTAGAAGTATTTTTTAAAATCTGGAAATTAATTTTAAAAATCCAATTCACCCCCTCTTGGTTTTTTACAATGTCGTTATTTCTAACACCAATTGACTAAAATCTATGTTGGTTAAACTGATTACGTTTGACTTGTCCATCAAACTAAGAACAATTTAACTGACTGAAAACCTATTTTTAATGAATTGAAACAACTTACCATTTCAAAACATCTTGAAAAGCAAAATCAAGTCCAAGATTAGATGAAATGCACCTTACCCCAAAACCTAAGACATTCTAACACTAATACAAAAATATTCTTTCTTCAAACATCATCATCTTCATCATTAAAGTGGTTGGAGACCTCAAATTTGAATGAAACCCAATCTTTGAGTCCAACAATTTCTTGTATGTTAATTTTTGTACAAGAAGGATGTATATTCCTCCAAACCAACATTTTTTATTATTAGAATTCCTAAGATCAAATTACTTCATTTCATTATGGGAGTGGAGTTAGGTTTGTGTGTGGTCCTTGGGAAAACACTTTTTGAACATTACCAATATTTTTTTACCCGTAATCACTATGTGTTAGCCATGTTGTATTTTTTGGACAAAGATGAAAACATTGATATATTTAGTAACATGCTTATTAGCTGAGAACGTCATGAAAGGAAAATAATTTATTCCACGAAAAAAAGTAGAAATTTGTTGTGAATTAACTACAATTGGCTTTAAACTTGTCATGAAAAAAATTGTTGACTCGTGAGTAAGTGGTTACTCATGTGCATATATGTGTGTGTGTGTGTGCTTGTGTGTATGTGTGTGTCTATGTATGTGGTTACCCATGTGTTAAGATTTGCACATGAAGGATTTATGTAGGTTAAAACCAACATTGTTTGTTGTGAGCATTGTTAAGATTAAATCACTTCATTTCATCATGTGGATGGACTTGGGTTTTTGTGTGGTAATTTGGAAAACATTTTCTAAACTTCATCAGTGTATGGTTAAACTTATCATTGAAAAAACTGCTAAACTGATGACTAAGTGGTTACCTATATTCATATATGTGGTTACTTGTATGTTACTTTTTGCATAATAAGGATTTATGTACTCTAAACCAATATGGTTGGTTATGAACATTCCTTGTTAGAAATAAACGGCAGTGTAAAAATCAAGAGGGGGGGTGAATTGGATTTTTAATAAACTTTTTCTCTTTAAAATAATTTTCCAGATTTTAAATAAATGTTTTAAAACCAGGATGCGGATTATCCTTAACTTTAGATAAGCGCGGTTTGAATTGCAATTGTTAATATGATCCACAATAAAAAGAGATAGGGAAAGAGAAAGAACACAGAGATTTATACTGGTTCGGATTAGGCCAATCCTACGTCCAGTTTCTAACCACCACAAATACGTGATGATCACCCCACTATCTTTAATTGAAATTACAATCACCAATTTATGCAATAACAAATAAAGATAAAGGAAACACCTCCTTAGACACACTAAGGATGAAACACTTCCTCAGACACACTGAGGATGATTCCCACCTCTCTTGACACACAAGAGATGAATACACCTCCCTTTAGAACATATCCAAGGGATGAATTTTCCCCGTTTAGAAAAACAGTAAAAGAAAACTCCTGATTGAGTGCTGAATGAAAGCTTAAGCACAAAGATCACCACTTCCAAAGACTTTAATCAACCTTGAGAGAGAAAGAAAACGGTTTTCAAAAACTATAGCACAAGAACACTTTGAATATTGTGTTTTATCAAATGTGTTGAACCTAAAACATTCTCTTTCATTTTATAATTCGAAAATGCATCAAAGTTTCCATTCTTAGGTTGATTTAGCATTGAATTCGCAAAAATGACTTATTTAATCGATTATCTAAAAAGCTTAATCGATTATATCAGAGTTAAAAACTGGAAAACTCATTTTGCCTGATATAATCGATTAGATTAAGGCCATAATCGATTATATTAATCCATAATCAATATAATCGATTATCAAAAATACTTAATTGATTATTTTGTTCGTTAAACAATTTTGATTCAAATTTTAAGTGAAATAATCGATTAGACTACGTATCATAATCGATTAAAAGCGTAGAAAAACGTTTTTGCGAGAAAACTACTTGCTCTCAAGTTTGAAATGGTCTTGAATGGGATTTATGACTTACTCTTTTCATCCATCACCCAAAACAGAAACTTCAGCTCTTGAGAAAATCTTCATCAATCTTCTCTCTTGAAAGCTTTAAACACTCTTTATGCCTTGCCTTTTTCATCAAGCATTTTTCCTTTGTGAGAGGACACAAGTCTTTAATGTTGTTTAGAGCACTTTAAATCTTCATCATTAAAACTTTGAATCTTCATGAAGTATTGAGAGGACTTCATTAACACTTGTTCTTGAAATATGCCAACATTCCTAAGATCAAATCAATTTATTTCATCATGGATTGAATAAATTTTAAATTTATTATCTCCCTCAATTTTAATTAGATAGAATCCAATAATCCAACACAATCTTAAAATTTGTAGGAACCAAAATATTTTCTAATATTCTTGTCAATTTATTTATATTCCTTATTTCAATTACAATTTCCTTTTTTTTTCTTTTAGTTTGAATATGATTATTATAGTTTAACTTTTATTTTAGATGTGACTTTTATAATTTGATTACTTAATTTCTCTTCTTAGCCATTTCCATTATCACACAAGAAATTATTGATTATCTTAATTAATAACGTCATTTCTAAAATAAAATAAAATAATTAGAAAACAAGTTAATGTTTGAATATAAAGCTGAAATAGGATGGAGAGACCGAGATAACTTGATACTAACATAAGAAAAGTTAAAAGCAAAGACAAAATAAAACAAAATAAATTACTTAAAATTAATAAAAGTTAAGAAAAATACATAAATATAACTTACAGTTTGTATATAGATTGGCTATGCTACTTAATCTTCATATAAACATCAATCTCTTTTATGTTGTTGTCCTATATGTTATATATTATAAGACTAATAATAATACTAATACTAATCCTAAATATACATAATATATACTATTGCCAACATATTACATTTATATCTTTCCTACTTATATTATGTACACAATGATCAATGCACTCTACTCACTATCCCATATAACCAATCCTCTAATTGACTAGGTGGGTAATCTTTTTTCTGATTAGCATTTCAACAATAGGACATTTTCTCTTCCTCCCTCCTCTCAGCCTTGACTTGATGAAAGCCTTGACTTGAATTCTTCATCAGGAAGAATCCCCCACATGAAGCGAATCCTATGAGTATGTAAATTCAAAGACAAAACTTGCACACATCACTTACTAGATAACTTTGAGCACAACTGGATACCAAAGCAAAAAGAACATAACTTAAAATGGTAAAAATATGTTTAGCAATTTTTTTATGATTATCCTGTACAAATTTGTAAGCAAATCTCATGCAACAAAGGAACCCACAAAGATAAGGTTTTTCTTTAAGGTGCATAACCTTCTTTAAGGTCCCAAGTAATGAATTCTTTTTCTTTCATTAAGACCTTATTGGATAACCACATTATTAAAAATGTTAATATTTCAATATTTATGCACAAAGTTATGCATGAGTGCCTCCTCCATTTGATAATGTTCTAACTCCATATGAAATATGCCTCTACCATTTTCATCCCATCTAATTTATACCTATAACTAGGTTATTAAAAGTATATGAATGGCCAAATAATCCAACATTTCTTTCACAATCATATCAAGAAAAACTTTTAAATGAGAATGATCATAACAAAGAATAAACACAAAGAGGGATATTAAAATGGATTAAATATTAAATATCAATAATATATTTTTTTACTCAATATCTCATAATTTTAAATGATCATTATTTTAAAATGGATGAAATATTAAATAATGAATAACAATATGGACACTGAAATTTTTTTAGATTACTCTTTTTGCTTTCTTGATTTTGAATAAACATGTTGGTATATCATTGATAAACATTTGTAAAAGAATAAAAATTAGGAAAAATAATATTACAATTACATAGGTTATTAGGTCACAAACTTTAATTATTTTATATGTAAAACCAATATAAACAACGATTTTTGGAATTATAGAAGTTGTTTGTTGCAAACATTCTCCACTACTCACATCTTTGCATATATAACCAAGTCCAAAGACGTAAATCATGTTGCAACTGAATTTTGGATGGAATTTTCTTATGGAAGATAATGGCCTATTACAGTCATGTACAATTCAATTTTATAACAAGGTGCCCAAAAATAACTGAATTATTTCCTATTTAACAACAAAATCCTCAAATCCCATTTACTTTTTATACACATGCAAAAGTAAATTTCATTTCATACTTTAATTCCATCATAAAATCTCGCTCTTGATCTCTGCATCAAACTTCAATTTTACATTTTTAAAATGCAAACAACTACATTTACAGAAACAACATATACGCAAACCAAATACACACCAACAAAAAATCCTATAACACTATAAGAAAATCAACAAATAGTGACTAATATGTCTGTCACTAATCAACAAATAGTGATTAATATTTCGGTCACTAATTGACAAAAATTGGTCACTAATCAATTTAGTGATCGATTTAGTAATCTACTAAAATTACTCACTAGAATCTTTGTCACTAATGTTTAGTGGCTGAGTGACCGAAATTAGTGACTAATTTAATGACAAAAATTAATGACCGATTTAATAATTGATTTAGTGATCAAACTCAATGATTGATTTAGTGACCGAAATTAATGACTAATTTAGTAACCAAAATTAGTAACTAATTTAGTGATCAAAATTAATAACCTATCCAGTAACCAATCAATGACTACTTTAATATCTGATTTTAAAATAAAAATAATGACTGAAATATGAATCACCAAATCAGTCACTCATTATACATAATTCCAATTTTTCTATTCCAAATAAATATATCTAATATATATATATATACATATATATATATATTCTAGAAAACTGACAAAAACAAAAATAGTTTAGAAAACTATTCAGTGTAAACAACAATATATTGATAATGTTAAGAACATTACACATATGCAAACATTTAAAATTTACATAAAAAAACAAATAACAAAATAAAATTTTTATAAATATAAAATATATCTGGTTGTTGCAACATCTTCTTGATAAAAAAAAGGTTTAATAGGTATTTTGGTCCTAATATTTTGTGGAAATTTGCAATGTTTTTCCTTGTTTATCTTTTTTCTCAATTGAGTTCCAAATTTTATTAAAATTTATCAATGTGATCCTTTCCGTTAGATTAGTGTGAACGACGTTAACTGTGTCAGGACATGACACACGTGTCATCTTGTAATTGGTTGATATATTTTTTTGTTTTAATTCTATCCTTCTCCCTCCTCCTCTCCCTCCCAATCCTCCCTTCTTTCTGGAACCCGTGGCAGCAGAACTTCTCAAATCCATGAACCCCAAATCCTCAAACTCGTTCACCACACAGATGGAATTGTTATCCTCCATGGCAATAGCATCCCTCACCCGTTTGTCATCCACGGCAAAAGGAGCCCCCACATCAGACCAACACCACACCATCTTCTTCTCCCTGAAATCTAAAAGACTGATGTAACAATTGTCCTTCCTAGGAAACATAGTAGCCACCAACAAACAATTATTCCCTTCCAACCACTGAAGCTTATCAGCATCCCCAAGATACCACCCCAAAGGCTCGTAGAAAAAATCAATCTACTTCCCAGTAACCTGGTCACGTTGAATTTCACCCTGTCTTTCTGAATCCCCATCACTCGGTTCCTCCCAATACTGTGGCTTTTCCAGAAACCTTGGTGGGAAGGGAGATGGGTGTTCAGTTCAACGCCTATGCGCTCTGTGGGGTTGAATTGAATGGAATGGAATGGAATTGGATGATGGATGAATAGGGAAAAGCAGGAGGGAGAAGGATACGATTAAAAAAAATATATCCAACGAATTAGAAGATGACACGTGTGCCCACGTTCTGACACAGTTAACGTCGTTCACACTAATCTAACAGAAAGGATCACATAGATTTTAATAAAATTTGGGACTCAATTGAGAAAAAAAATAAACAAGGGAAAACATTGCAAATTTCCACAAAATATTAGGACCAAAATACTTATTAAACCTAAAAAAAATTAATATTTTGTTGTTTTTGTTGAATTTCTCCATCATCTTTTTCAATTTCAATAATTTGTAACTTGTTTTAATTCTTGAATCCCATCTTCCATAATATGTACATGAGTTATATTCAAGCTTGCAAAAAATAAAAATAATTTTCTTATTATAACTTGAATCCAATTTGAGAATATTTTAATAAAAAAACATAATTTTACCTGAACACTAATTTAATTATTTGAATCCCTGCAACTTAATGAAATTAACTTTAAATTTAGTTTTTTTGACATTTAAATTATTTAAAAATAAAATACTTTTTATTTTGAAATAAAAATATCAACGTTAGTTTTATATTTTCATAGGTTTTCATTAATAAACTTATATTGATTTATAAGTTATTCAAGATGAAATTGTTAATTAAAAATATATAATACCACAAATTAAAAATATTATAGATATTATATTATTCTTATTACTTAAAATTCTAATTTATCCTTTAATAACATAATAATCAAGTATAATTAATATTAATAATAAATAAAATAAAAAGTATTATATATATTCATATAATAATCATAATAATTTAACAAATTAAATGAATAATCCTTAAATAGTTTGCTAAATACAAATACAATTATTTTAAAATATAATTTATTTCCAAAAAGTAATTAACTAATTACAAATAGGGTCCATTAATAACTTCTACATAACTACTATAAAGAATATGTTGTGCTTCTTTATAGAATAATAATCACTTTAATCATTATTTTCTACTATATGTTGATGATAATGTTAAGAATAGAACTTAAAAACATAAACTTTCCCGAATGCTACTTTCTTCACATGAAAAATGTGAAATTCCAAAATCCAAAGACAAAATCATAAATACAAATATAAATTAAACAAAAATAGACAATATTAAAACAATTAACCATTAAATTTATTGAAATAAGTAAATAAGGTCACATAGGAATAAAAACCCAAATAATGTTATCCATGGATCCAGTTTCAAAGAGACATAGACATACACCAGACAAAATAAAAAGATAAAAGATAAAATTATAACACTGTGAAAAGCCAAAAAAAAGTATATACATATGTAGGCTGCATAATCTACCTCTCCCTCTATCTATTTTACCTTTTCTTCCTTCAATTTTAAAATAGATATAACATTTATAGTCAAGTTTTGATTGGAGATCTAAAAGGAAATTGATATCTCAGCATTAAGGATTAAAATATTAGATTTAAGAAAATAATAAAGAAACTATTCTCAGGACTAATTGTTATCTTTTTAGAAGTTCCAATTACAACATAGATAATTAGTGGTGCACACTTGTATCTAAAAGATTTTATCCACAAGCCATATTTAAAATCATCTTAAAGATGTAATATTTAAAAAAAAAAGTTGTGATAATAAACAGAAAAAAGTAACTTACGAAACTATATTGAGGTCAAGATGTGCTAAGGTTGCATATCCAATTCCACACCAAGTAATTGTGTTATTTCAAGCCAAGATATATATAAATTGCAAGTGGTAGTATAGCTTATGAAAATTATTGAGAAAATAAAATGTATTTTGTATGAGACTTATCATTGATAGAATAAGTATATAGAGTGTAGTCAATGTGCTAGCAAAGTTAATTGAAGCCACAAAAGATGAAAACAATGAAATTAATCGGAGCAATAGACTTAGAAATGTCAAAAACGCAACCAACCCCTTTGTTAAGGGTTTCAATCGGTACAATTCAAGGAAACACAAGTTTTAAGAAGTTTCAACTGATTAAATTCAAGATAGAAGTCATAGGAAGCATTAGAAGTTGTTTTCAATGATTTTATTCGGTGAAAATGTATGGAAATGATCCTTGAATGGTGAAACCATGAAAGGAAACCAAGAACAAATAAAAGGAAAAGATGAACAAGACAAAAAGATGAAGAACACGCCACTTTCATGAAGAAAGATAAGTGCAAATCACCACTTGAATTATGGAAAACTCAAGATAAGATTCTAGAAATGAGGCTTACCTCTTGAACTTCAAAGAGAATTTTCTCTTGTACTCAATTAATCTTCAAAATTATGTTATAAATGAGACTCACACCCTTATATAGAGAGGGGAGCACGAAAATACATGCACATGGGTGGAATTCTAAAGGTTAGGCCATGTTAGGAAGATGCTCCAAAGCTTTCCAAACAAGGTCCTTGTTTTTTATACTATCCATGTGTCCAAACAACTAGCCTCTTATTTCTATTTCAGAGAAAGATACTAAACTAACTCTATTTTTATTTACAAGAAAATTACAAGATCTATTAATATTTCTAATATCTTCTTACAAGATTTTCAAAAGTATAAACACTTAAAATTTGTTCAACTTGAGATTCTCATTCAAAATACAATTCCGGATTATTATCACCAACAAATTTGGGAAATATAACATTACTTTTGGCAACCCTCTCTTGATGTACATCACTTCCTCCTCTTCTTACTCTATGTGTATGGTAATAATGATTTTCATTTGAACCATCACTTTCAACTTCAGGAGTTCTTCTTTCTCTTTCATATAGTTGCCAATTGATTTCTTCTACCTTTGTAAGTTGGCTACTTGCCTTGTAAGTTCTTCTATCTTTGCATAAATTTGTGCATACCTTGAAGACATTGTTGGAGAATTTACTTGGTTGGACACAAAAGAAAATTAACAAAACAACAACTAACAAAGAGAATTTGGTAAAATGAGTTAGGTAAAAGAAAACAATTATATGAGCTCTCAATTTTTTAAGCGTATTTTTCTCTCAATCTCATAAAATTCCTCTCAACTCTTAGCACTCAAGCTCTCATTCCATTCTCAAGGTAATTTATCAAGTCAAAGAATCGACTTTGTTATCAATTCAAGTGAAAGATGAAATGATTGGCCAAAGCACTTAGAATTTCAAGAAAATTGTGACAACTTCAAGACAAAAATTTAGGAATTTTTGAAGACTAAAAACTAGAAAGGGTAAAGCAAGAATTAGGACAACAAAGAATAACTATCATGTGACAATTTGGAACAAATTAAAACAAGAAAAGCACCAAGAAAATTGGAAAGATTACTCAACAAAGTTTAGAACAATTTCTAATCAAAATTACTTATGAAAAGAAGTTCAACAACAATCACAATGTTAGGATTAATTTGCCAAACCAATGATCAATCAATCAACAATGTATCTAAGCAAGGATTATGGACTTTTTCTTAGAATTGAATGCACATATTGCTTGGCCTCAAACTGTTTTAGGTTCAGCCATGTACAAATTTTTCATGTTATTTGTGATTTTGTGGTCCAATGCTTAAACACATATATCAAGAGTTGATCTAACAAAGTTTGAACGCTTAACCCCTATGTTTGGAGTCAATTGATCAATTCAATTCACAATTAATCTCAACAAAAAAAATAGACTTAACTAAATCAAGTAACACAAGAATTTGATGTTTAGAAAACTTAACAAACATATGACTCAAAACAATAAAAGGATGACTCAAACTAGTGACAACCAAAGATTAATGAATGTCATTTTATCAAACACTTCATATGCATCTATTAACAACAATTCATTAATCAAGATTAATGAAGAATTTGTTAACAAAAAACCACACTAAAAATTAGATTTGCAGTAGAATTTTTAACAGCAAAAAATTAGTCATAGATTTAGTCACGATTGGCAATTGGAGACTGATTTATGACTGATTTTGCTGCAGATTTTGTGACTGAAAATTCCAGATTCATATATTTTCCAGTTTTGAACAACCAACAATCATCTAGTGGCTCTAGAACTTTTAGGACCACACAATAACCATGTGTTTATCATGTTCTTCACTCAAATATATCATTTTTAAAACCTTAGAGCTCTAATACCAAATGATGCATGCCTAGGAGGCATTACAAGTGATGTAGGATCTTTCAAACATGTGTAGAAGCATATGGAATCAAAATAACATGTATAATTGCAAGGAAGGACATGAAATTAGATTTTTCCCCTTTAGAAATTGCAAAACAATTCAATTCAACAGATTAAATTCAAGATAGAACCCATAGGAAGCCATAGAAGATGAAAACAATGAAATTAATTGGTTCAATTGACCTAGAAATGTCAAAAATGCAAACAACTCCTTTGCTATGGGTTTCAATTGGTAGAATTCAACGAAAACAAGTTTTAAGAAGTTTCAACCGATTAAATTCAAGATAGAAGTCATAGGAAGCATTAGAAGTTGTTTTTAATGATCTTAATCAATGAAATTGGATGGAAATGATCCATGAATGGTGCAACCATGAAAGGAAAACGAGAACAAATAAAAGGAAAAGATGAACAAGACAAGAAGATGAAGAACACGTCATTTTCATGAAGAAAGATAAGTGCACAAGGACAATCACCACTTGAATTGTGGAAAACTCAAGATAAGATTCTAGAAATGAGGCTTACCTCTTGAATTTCAAAGAGAATTTACTGTTGCACTCAAAGTTTTGTTACAAATGAGACTCACACCTGTATATAGAGAGGGGAGCACGAAAATACATGCATATGGGTGAAATTCTAAAGGGTTAGGCCATGTTTGGAAGATGCTCCAAAGCTTCCCAAACAAGGCCCTTGTTTTTGAAACTGTGACACCCAGTGGCGGATCTTGACTAAATTTGTAGAGGGAGCCACTATATATTAAATAAATTTAATATTTTAATAATAAATAAATAATATAAAAAAATTATAAATAATATAATATGTAAAAAAATTAACTTAATAAAAACAAAATTAACATTAAATATAATATTCAATTTACTTAGATTTTACTTGTAAAATCGTAAGATTATACGATTTTTATTTCAATTCCATGTTAGAGTATACTTATAATCGTAATAATAAGTGAAATTGTAGAAGAAAATCGTACAAAACGTAGAATAAAAAATTTTAACTTTTTAATAAATGTAGACAGTGAATGAGTTTTAATTTCATTTTAATGGGTTTTAATTTCTTTAATATTGTGCACTGAGCACTGTTCTGTGTTCCACTTATATACTTTTTAACTCTTTCAATAATTTTGAATTGTTTAATATTGAGTATTGATCTCACTAATTTAGAAATTGAACAGTTTTTAATTTTTTAATGGTTTTTAATATTTTTTAATGTTTAGTAATATTGTTCTTACTAATTTAAGAGTTGAACCGTTTTTTTAGAGGTTATTTTAACATGTAAGTCAGAAGATTGTTTTTACTTTTTTAAACCTTAAACAATTTTTAAGCCTAATAAAAATAATTAAAAATTAAAATCTTTCCATTTCTGAAAATAAAAATTAAAACGTTCTTTGTTCAATGTAACTATTTGCTCATTTGAAGTTGAAGAAATATCATTTTCATTTTTATCAATAATCTTCCTCTTGGAAAAAAGCATCAATTGTCTTATTCTTAACCATGAGTATTGTACCTATTAAAAAATAATTATTTAATTTTAAAATATATAAAATTATAATGAATGATAATTTACAATCTAATCTACATAGTAACAGATCTCCTAAAAGTATAATCTACAATCTAATGTAATCTGCTTACAATAGTCACATAAAAGCATAGAAAATAAATGATATTAAATGAAAAAAAGTTATAGTAGGTACTTGTGGAATGGGAAGAAGTTTTGTAGAAGAAGAATAGAAGATAAGTGACCAGAAAAGAACTCATTATATCTTTAACTTAAAGAGAAGAAGAAGAATACTAAAAGTCTATATTTAAAGCAAAAAAGTAAATGAAATAGTTGTTATCTATAAATTTTTACAGAAACTCTAAAAAGTATACCTCTTAAAAGAATCTATTAATTGTAAAAATTTATTTTATTAAATTGTGTGGGCCCATATAATAAATTTATATATATAATAAAAATGTTTGGGGGGGTCGTGGCCCCCACTGGCTCCTATTAAGCTCCGCCAGTGGTGACACCCTCTACCCCACATCGTATATCATGAAAATAAAAGCAACACATTTATAAGTAACCTCATAATTAATAAAATTTATAATAATGGTGTACATAGGGTAAAGGATTGACATTCACTAATAATATTACATTATGTAAGATAAACCAACTAAAGTCTTAATTAAAAATAAATAAACAAAAGTTCTAATTTTCTAGTTCTATCTCGGTGTCACATATCCTATCAGAGCAATCCCATGAACACTACATCAAACTAGAGATCATCTGTAATACAAAAGGAAAAACATGACAAGGAAACAAAGGGAGTGAGAAATACCTCACTCAGGTTGCAGTGTAAAAACACTACAGGATCACACAACAAACAATTAATCATATCGAAACATGAGAAACAAATTAATTTAACTTCAACAGTAATTATCCATAAGCTCAACATATCCATATCATAATTGCATCATATGCAATGCTTATCGTACCCGTATATGCACTATGATGATGAATGCATGTAGCGTCAATCACATATCACACTTGACTGCAAAAGCGATCCACAATGATCTCACGTTATGATCTTAAATTATAATCTCACATTATGATGCATGCGGCACCAATATCATATCACACTTGACTGCAAAAGCGATACACAATGATCTCACGTTGATGCATGTGGCACCAATATCATATCACACTTGACCGCAAAAGGGATACACAATGATCTCACGTTATGATGCATGTTCACATAAGTCTAAGGACTTCTTATACACTCATACACATTTCCCTTCACATAAGTTCACATTTACAGTCACAATCACTTAACACATGACTCTTATCATAATCAATGGATAAAACAATATAATAATATTCAATTAACACACATTATCCTTCATTCATCATTAAAACTATATCACTCTTAACTCATCCCTTTCATAGAATATCACAAGAATCCTTAAGATACTCCAAAGCAATCACAATATCATCAAATTAAGAAATTATACATATTATTCTTCAATTCACATCATAAAGAGCCTATAAGAGTAACTAGGAATCAAACAGAGATGAAAGAGGAAAACCCTTTTTTCAAGAACATACCTAAAATAATGAATTGGGTCAAACAATCAAAATATTATCAAATTAATAAATTACACATACTATTCTTCAATTCGCATCATAAAGAACATACAAGAGTAATTATGAATCAAACAGAGATGAAAGAGGAAAACCTCTCTTTCAAGAACACACCCAAATTAAGGAATTGGGGGTCAATTCCACTACACAACAGATATTCCACACTCCCAAATGAGTTCTCACTCCCCCCTTACCTTGTTGATGTATAGGTGGTGCTCTCGATACCCTAAAATTTCCTTCTTGCTTTCTCCTCTCCCTTGTTAAATAGAGAACAAAGAAGATGAAAATCTCAAATCACAGCTATTGTGTGAATTTAATATCACTCTACTCAGATCATGTATCAACGATCCAACCGGTCATAATCAAGAACTAGGTGTGACGAACCACCTGTTAAATTTCCAGACCGATCCAATGGTGAACCAATGTGAAAAAGTTATTTTACCGTAGCAGTCCTATGAAAAAACGGGAATGACTTTATCTTCCTATCTCTCAAAAGTGTTGGTGTTCTAAATGATCTAAGACTTTAATATTTATTTAAATAAGACTTCATATTCTAAAATTAATTATTTTATAATTATGAACATGAATACTATATATTAAAATCACATAAAAAGAACGTATATTAATTAAATTAAAAATCTTGAAATTTCCTAAAAAATATTTAATTAATCTTATAAAAATTGAGATGTCACATATGCTATCTGTAACACCCCAATATTTTAAATTATAAAGATATTAGAATATAAACATATTATATTATAAAGATATTTTATTATAAGGATATTAGATTAATAAAAATATTCGAGTTATAAAGATATTCGAGTTATAAAAATATTATATTATAAAAATATTTAATTATAAAAATATTATATCATAAAGATATTATATTATAAAGATGTTCAGTTATAAAAATATTAGATTATAAAGATTTTTAGTTATAAAAATATTATATCATAAAGATATTATATTATAAAGATGATCAATTATAAAAATATTAGATTATAAAGATATTTAGTTATAAAGATATTAGATCATAAAGATATTATGTTATAAAAATATTCAGTTATAAAGATATTAGATTATAAAGATATTGGATTATAAAGATATTTGATTATACAGATATGAGACTATAAAGATATTATAAATTATATATTATAAAGATATCAGATTATAAAGATAATACAATATAAAATAAAAAGGGGCTAGTTGGGTAGTTTGTTTTCACATACCTCTATTCTCTCTGCCTCTATTCTTTCTATTCTCTCTACCTCTATTCTTTCTATTCTCTCTATTCCCTCTCTACACTCTCCCTAAGGTTTAGATACTGAAATCCTAGTGGTTTCTAGATCCAGAAGAAGCAATAGGAGGCTAACAGTGTAAGAAACAGTTATACCCGATTAGTTTTGTGACCGGGTAAGTCTAAGTCCGTTTATTCTTGAGAATTTTCTTTTGGAAAGTTTATGGTTTTTGAAGATTTTTCTCAATCAATTCTCTTTATGGGGAGATGTTATCCAGGATTTTGAGATAAAAGATGAGCTAAGGATTAGGATTGCAATTTTTCCATCCGAGCAAGGAATAAACAAAAATCCAGGTTAGGGAAGTTAATGTTCAAAAATATATAAATTGATATTAAGAAAATTAATGTGATATATATGTATATATATAATTAGTATGTTTTGTATATTATTGTTGTATTGAGTGTAATGTGTGAAAAACCTTGTTTTTGTATTGTTTAAGATGTTTTTGTGTGAGGCCAAGTAGAGCCTGGGGTTGGTGCCCATAATCTACCAATATGTTTGTGTGGGGCCGAGTAGAGCCTGGGGTTGGTGCCCATAATCTACCGATATGTTTGTGTGGGGCCAAGTAGAGCCTGGGGTTGGTGCCCATAATCTACCGATATGTTTGTGTGGGGCCGAGTAGAGCCTGGGGTTGGTGCCCATAATCTACCGATATGTTTGTGTGAGGCCGAGTAGAGCCTGGCGTTGGTGCCCATAATCTACTGATATGTTTGTCTGGGGCCGAGTAGAGCCTGGGGTTGGTGCCCATAATCTACCGATATGTTTGTGTGGGGCCAAGTAGAGCCTGGGGTTGGTGCCCATAATCTACCGATATGTTTGTGTGGGGTCGAGTAGAGCCTGGGGTTGGTGCCCATAATCTACCGATATGTTTGTGTGGGGTCGAGTAGAGCCTGGGGTTGGTGCCTATAATCTACCGATATGTTTGTGTGGGGCCGAGTAGAGCCTGGGGTTGGTGCCCATAATCTACCGATATGTTTGTGTGGGGCCGAGTAGAGCCTGGGGTTGGTGCCCATAATCTACCGATATGTTTGTGTGGGGCCGAGTAGAGCCTGGGGTTGGTGCCCATAATCTACCGATATGTTTGTGTGGGGCCGAGTAGAGCCTGGGGTTGGTGCCCATAATCTACCAATATGTTTGTGTGGGGCCGAGTAGAGCCTGGAGTTGGTGCCCATAATCTACCGATATGTTTGTGTGAGGCCGAGTAGAGCCTGGGGTTGGTGCCCATAATCTACCGATATGTTTGTGTGAGGCCGAGTAGAGCCTGGGGTTGGTGCCCATAATCTACTTATGTGTGTTAATGAGATGTGTGGTACCTTAGGAGATACAACTTTCATTTTAGGTGGTGAGCTATGCTAGAGCGGATTCAATGAGATCCCAGGTTCCACTAGTAGTCCCAGTCACGTAGACTAAGATGCCAGGTGGTGAGGAGCCGATGAGGGGATGCTGAAGACCTGCTCTGAGGCTACATTGAGGTAGGCCAGGGCCAGAGTAGGGTTGACAGTAGTCCTACTCTGTGGGTAGGGTGGTCAGAGTGTTATTGTGTCGGTACAGTAGTTGACCACAATGTGACCCACAGGTGTTAGTCTCTGAGTTCGGGCATAGTAGTCGTATCTTCCGAAAGATGTTTTCTTTTTAGGACATGTTGAATGTGCATGAGAATGTTGTGAGTATGTGTATTACATGATAATATGATTTGTGTTGTTACTTTTCAATTATTAAAGATGCATTAAATTGCAAAGCATTTAAGTATGTTCTATGATGAATGTGCATGAGAATGATATGATGATGAATACTACATGATGTTATTATTTTGTGTTGTTATATTTTTGAATGATTAGCTTACCCTACAATTGCCGATTGTTTGGCTTGCGATGATCGTGTTTTGCTACACGGGAGCAGAAATCTTAATAGGTGAGCGGGATGCTTCGAAGTCCCAGGATTATATTGGAAGATGAAGTAGTAGTTATACACATATATTTATATATGTTTTTATTTCTTATAATAGAATTTTGTACTAGTAGAGATTCCCTTTTGTATTGAATACAAATACAAATTATATATATAATGTGTTTTATTATCAGTTAATACAAGTTACGTTTACATACTAAGTATGATAAAAGTAGCGATTTCTTGGGTCGTTACACTATCCATGTGTCCAAACAACTAGCCTCTTATTTCTATTTGAAAGAAAGATACTAAACTAACTCTATTTTTATTTACAAGGAAATTACAAGAGCTATTAATATTTCTAATATCTTCTTCAAGCTTTCTTGTACATTCCTCCTATTTTTCTTCTGTCCTTTTCTTCAAATTTCTTTATAAGTTTTTCTTTCATATTTTTCTTTTCTTATTTTCTTGTAGTGACTACTCCTTGTATAGGTTGAGGTTCTTCATGAATTGAGATCACATCACTCCCGTTAACAACACTCAATATGAGCATATTCTCAACAAATCATTATGTGGCCTAAAAACAACTACATTTCATTTCAACAGTGTACATGCTATTTCAGCAAAAGAACATTGCATGACTGCTATTATACCTGAGAGTTAATGGCATAAGAAGTTAAATTGCAGTTTGTAAAATATTCACTTTGTTTTTATCTTTTTTTTCATTCAATCTATAAAGTAAGATGGTTGGAAAGAAAAAAATTCAAATAATAAAATTAAGATCCTGTAATGTTCACCAACACGGACCAAGACGTCCTCTATCAAACCAGTAGGATGGGCAACACTCCTGTTTGTCAACTAAATGATCACACTCATGGGTTGCAAGGGTCCAAGAGATAGAATTAAAAATGGATAGAGTCATAACATTAATTGAAGCTCTCAAATCAAGCATGGCATTCTCAAATTTGTTATTTCCTATGATGCAAGGTATAGAAAATGTACCTGGGTCCTTACATTTTTTAGGAATATGAGGAACAAATTTATCTTTGAATGCAAACACATTTCTTCTCATTCTAATCCTCTCATTGCCCTTAAGCTTCCTTTTGTGAGTGCACAACTCTTTCAGGAACTTGGCATACTTGGGAATTTGCTTGATGGCATCATGCAGAGGTATATTCACCTCAACTTTCCTGAAAGTCTCCAGTATCTCCTTATCCACCTCTTCCATCTTCTTGCTTGGAATCGCTTTTGGTGGAAATGGAAGAGGGATAGATGAAGGTTGTTTTCGTCCACCAATTTGTGCACTGGGAAAGGGATCACTCTCTTCAAATTCTCTACCAATGCCTCCCTGCTTCTCTTGAATAGGGTTCTTCCTCTTTGATGCAGCCAGATCATTTGTCTTTTCATTTGCAGTTGCAGAGGGAACTGTTGGATCTGGAACAGATGCGTCAATCTACTTTCCTGACTGTAAGGTGATGGCACTGACATTCTTTGTATTCACCAAAGTTTGGGAAGGTAATTTGTTAGAGTTTTAGGACTGTGCTTGGTTCAACTGAGTATCCATCTGCCCCATCTGATTTGTTAGGCTTTGAATGGAAGCTCTAGTCTCCTATTGGAACTGTATGTTCTGTATCGTCATCTGCCTGACCAACTCTTCTAATGAAGGTTCTGAAAAAGTAGGTGGAGGTAGAGGTGTTTCCACCACTTGTTGTTGTCTCTGTTGCTACTGCAAAGGAGGTGGTACCTACTTGATCCAACATTATTTAGAAATGGTGTTGGTGGAGATTGCTGTGAAGGATTTTCCCATCACAGATTGGGATGATTCCTCCAGCCAGGATTATATCTGTTGGGTGAGAGATCATAATTATGTTGTTGCTTCTTTTTGAGACCTGTTATTGTAAATATTCGTAGCATATGTTTTAGGTTGGTCGTCAACTTCATTCTATTGCAATGAATGGCACAAATTCGTATAATGATAATTTGAAGAACCAATGCCTCAGACCTTGGCAAGGGAAGACTTCTAATTCATGGCCAATTGAGTGACCAAGGAATTAGAGCATCAAGCTTACTCTCAAGCTTCTTATTTTCTGTTGTATATGTGCCCACATCATTAACACCTCTAATAACCACAACATCACTTCTAGAATTGAATTGTTGAAAGTTAGAAGCCATCTTTTCTATCAAGTGTCTAGTTTCTCCTGAGGTCATGTCACCCAATGCACCACCACTAGCATCATCAATCATGTTCCTCTCCATGTTATTCAGACCCTCATAAGAGTATCGGAGGAGGAGTTGTTCAGAAATCTGGTGCTGAGAGCAGCTAGCACACAATCGTCTGAATCTCTCCTAGTACTCGTATAAGCTCTCTCCAGCAAGCTTCCTAATTCCAAAAATATCCTTTCGGATTGTAGTGGTTGATAAACAGATTTTTGGTCGCACAAAATTTTGATAAAAGAAAACAAGTTAACTAATGTCATATAGCTAACCCGTGTCGAATCTCACAAGGACACAATTGTAGGAATGTAACTATTGTTAAACACTGTTCTCCAAATAAAAGTTAAAATAAACAATAATAATTATTATTATAATAAAGGGGGTTTTGTCAAATTGATAAAATTAACAATACAAAATAATAATTGTAAATAAATAATTAATTAAAACTAAAATTAAAAACACATAGTAAAAAAATTATAAATAAAATAATTAAGGGAAACTAAAATTAAAAACAAATATGGAAATTAAATTATTTAAATACAAAAACTAATGCATGCAAAATTAAATTGCAATGCTAAGAATTTAATAATGAGATCAATGTTTATAAATGCTTATATGATTAAAATAAATAAATTAAAAGAAAAATTTAAAGGCAAAGCAATAATTGGAATGAAATTCTTATGCTAATTCAAATTTAAATAAAAAAATAAACAATTAACAGTTAAATCATAGATTTTAAGACAAAACAATAATTAGAATGAAATATTGATGTTAATTCAAATTATAATAAAAATAAATAAATAATTAACAATTAAATGAAAAATGTATCCAATTAACAATTAAAATTTAAAATGAATAAGCAGTTGATATACTGGCCTCCATGATTAAATTAGAATCTAAAACCAATTAAATTAAAAATGAAACTAGATGAATGTAGGCTCAAATTATAAAATACTGAATTTAAATTAAAAGTAAAATACCAATAAAAATACTGGAGTGTTAAGAATAGATGAATATGTGAGGGTATGAATGTGAATGTGAGAAAGTAAAGCGTACAAAATTTAAATTATGGACAAGAATTAAATAAGATGAAGGCTAAAATACGAAATATGAAATTAAATAAATTAAAATGAAAGAAAACAAAACCAGGAAATTGTAGCAGGAGCTCCTAAAACTTTCCGTAACTTCACCCCAAACTAATAACAAACCTATAATGAGAAAAAGAGAGAGAGGAAGAAGAGAGACTATTGCTTTGGTGAAGTGTATTTTGTCTTGCATCTAAATCTCCTATTTATAGGAAATTAGCCAAGGTCTTATTACAAATAAAAATATGAAAATTAATTACTATTCAAGTCAAATATTTCTTCCCCGAATTTGATTTTGCTGATTAGGAGATCCTCTGCCAAGAATAGAAATAATTGCTCCTTCAAAATAAATTTAATGCTTCGATTTGATTGCGGATTTGAATTTGCAGGAAAGAAATTCTGAAAATGGGGAGTTGATTATGCACAGATTTCAAATTTTCAAATAAAGTTGGCCCACGCATTGAATTAGGCCACATTGAATGCACCTAAGTTGCACCTCCTGTTGGTTTCATGATAAATGGGCCGCGAAGAATTTAATTTGGAAGATTGAAAAAGTTTTCTCTACCAAAGCACATTGGGCTCATCTTAAAATAACTTTAAGTTTTTTTTCTCCTACAAGAAAAGTCTCAACCAAAAAAAAATTATATGCAATATGAATGTATAAATGTATGTTTTGATGTTAAAAATGTGTAAAATGCAATAAATTTACTAAAGTTAAATTATGTCCTTATTTTTATGAAAAAGTGTCAAATGCATGATTTAAGAATAGAACAAATGGCTTAGAAAGTGTTCTTAGATTAAAAAATAAAGAGTAAAATGACATACATCAGTGGTCTTGGAGGCAGGGAAAATTTTCTCTAAGAACATCTTCTTCAAGTCGCCCCAGCTAGTAATGGATCTAGGAGCCAAGTAATAAAGTCAGTCTTTAGCAGCGCCTTCAAGTGAATGAGGGCCTTCAAATATATATGGTTCGCTTCAATATTATGCGGCTTCATGGTGGAACAAACAATGTAGTATTCCTTCAGATGCTTATGAGCATCCTCACCTGTAAGACCATGAAACTTAGGCAACAAGTGTATCAGTCCAGTCTTAAGAACAAAAGGTACCTCCTCAGCAGGACACTGGATGCACAAATTCGCATAAGTAAAATCAGGTGCAACCAGCTCCCTAAGGGTCCTCTCACGTGGAGGAGGTTGAGCCATATTTTCAGAGTAAAAATAAGGAATAGAATGCTCAGAATCAGAATGCACAAAATCTTCTATAGTAATAGTATCCAAATGCTCAATATCTAAAGATGAATTCCTAAATTTTCTATCCAATCTGTGAAATGTCTTATCTATCTTAGGATCAAATGGATGTAAAGGACCTGAATTACCCCTAGTCATGCATTACATGTGGCAATTCAGAAAAACAATGTATAAGAGTAAAAATTGGAAAATAATGCAATTGATGAGCAAATAATAGGAAAATTGGTCACTAACACCCTATTATCATAAGAAACAAGCACACAAAAAATCAAATAAAAATTCAAAATGTAAGTATCTGAAAACCCTAAAAAATATTAAAAAAATGAAGAAAAATGGCAAAATAAATACTCAAAACATTCAGAAAAAATAGAAAGCGACGTTTTTAGCCCAAAATAAGATCTCTTTATAGCTTTAGCAATAGTTAATGGATAGATTGGATTTTTCTACCCCAAAAGCATATAGAATTCATCAAATTCTGATGTCCGAGTCAAAAGTAATGGTTATTTCGAGTTTTTACCATAAAATGACTAACAAAAAAATTTTAAATCACAATCAGAAACAAATTAAATGGGGCTGGGGTATGGAACAATAAATATGGAAAGCAAGAAGCGCCAAAACAAAATATTATGAAAAATTTCAACCCGTAGCTATGGAAACGTAAATTACCAAAACTCGAAAACCCGAAAAAACTGAATACCCAAATTGTTTGTGCTGATGTTGTTTTCAGTTGCTATAAAAAGATTAGAGTCAATCCTTTGATCCTTCAACCGAATTAACCTGCACAGATAAACAAGAAAACAAAAAACGCAAAACAGAAAAAAAAATATTTCAAAAGAAACAAAATAAAAATCGAAACCCAAACAAACACAAATAGAAAACAAAAAGAAACAAACCCTTAAAAAATTAAAAATAAAATTAAAATTTTTGACAAAACCATGGTCCCTGGCAACGACGCCAAATTTGATCGAAGCTGTATCCAATCAAATAGATAATTAAAATGTACTACTAGGAAGTGATCCTTAAGTCGTCTCCCAAGGATCGTGGTTAAGACAAAGGATTGACAATGGTGTAGACAAGGTTTAACAAGATCAAAGGGGGTTGTATAGATTGTTGAATCAAAATGAAACACAAAATGATTTCGCAAAATGTAAACAATTATAAAAAAATTGATTGATTCCCTGATTCAATTGTAATTTTCCTTATTCTTGGTTACACAGAAAAACGCACTTTGTTCATCTTAATCCTCATTCCAACCTAAATCAATCAACTAAGCGAAGATTAACCTAAGAATTCCTTACATGAATTAAGCAAACGTATACATCATCCAATCTTTAATCAATCACAAAATTAAGCAAACTGCAAAAATAATATTCATTAAGCATGAATGAAAATACAAGCACAGAGATTAGAAGATGGAGAATTAAGAAGAATAAAGAGAAAACGTGAATTAAACCTCAAAGTTCATAACAATCTACTATGGAAATCAACTTCTGAAAATTAGCCCTCCATGGAGATTCAAAACGAAAATCAATGGAGAGAAAAATAAAGACAAAAATTGAAAGACGAAAAATGAAAGGCGAAAGACAAAAGCCAAAATACGGAAATGTGAGCAGCTGTGCATGAATGAATTCTACCTCCTCTTGTTGATGAATTTGATTTGATGATGTTGCTGGAACGTTGGTGATTAATTGGTGTTTATGCAGTTTTGAATAGTTGTTAGATTATCTGTTATTAGTTAGCTAATTCTGATATATTAGTCTGTTGTTTTCATTAATCTTTAACTAGTCAACTAATTCTGATATATTAGTCGACTATTTTCATTAATATGTCAGGAATGTGCTTTTAATGAAATAAGCTAACTATTTCGCTGTTTAGTCAACTATTTTGTTCTAGGCCCTCCAGTTTGACAGAAACGGAATAAAGCCTGACTGAAGCTCATCTCTTTCTCTATAAATACAAGTCTCATGGGAGATTTAAATAACGAAAGAATAGCGAAAGAACAGAGAGAGAACAGAGAAGAGTGAATCACGAAAAGCTTACTCACAAATCTTTTGAAGATTTCAGCCTTAGAAAGAATCAAGAAGAGAGTCTTGATTAGTATATTCTGATTTGTATTGTTCTCTGGGTTGAGATTGTTTTGTGGTGTTACAAAACCTGTATTTTGATGATTGGGGTGATCACTGCAGACTTGGTGTGAGTTTGGGTTAGATTGAATTCTATAGTGTTTAGAATTTCATCTTTTTGGTTTTGTTAGTCTTTAGAAGAGGGGTTCTTCTAAATACTTTATCATTTAGTGTATTGAGACCTGTTAGTATTACAGATCGAAACTGGATGTAGCTATTGAAAAATAGTGAACCAGTATAAATTCTTGTGCATTCTTTCTCTTCTTTTATCTTTTTTAATAAGTTTCTGATAGAACTAATAGACTATTTTTCTGAAATTAGTTAACTAATCTGTTCTTGACAGCATCAGAAAAATCTTATACTTAACAGTTTTCGAAGAAAATCCTATATTAATTCATCCCCCTTCTTGATATATCTCTGAATCTAACAATTGGTATCAAGAGCAGGTTCTTGAAAGATATTCAAGAGTGATCCAAGATGGCTGACAAGCTTCCCTTTGCTGAAGGAGCCTCCACCAACAGACCAACACACTACAAGAAATAGTATTTATACCTACATACACTTTTACTTACATAAGTAATAAAGTGTAGGTAAAACCAAATTTTTTTTTACCCACAAAAATTTAGTGTAAGTAAAATCCAAAAATATATGCTTACATATATTTAGTATTGGTAAAACTTAATAACACTAATACCTACATTTACTTAATATATTTAAATCATATATACAATTGGTAAAAATGAGATAAATCCAAAAAAGTAATATAATAAATAAATAATTTTTTTAATTAATAATTCCCATACCCTTGATTTTGAAATAGGTCTGGAAATATCAATTCTCATTTCCGCCTTTTTTCTTTTTCCCTTCACTGCTTCGACGTGCACACACGGTGAATTCACTCCTCTCTCTTTCTCTCTCGTTTTTCCCTTCACTGCTTCCTTTCACTACTTCGACGTGCACACAGTGAATTCACTCCTCTCTCTTTATGGCGTGGCTGCAGATATGCTTGCTCTGATTACAAGAATGCGAGCGGTTGTAATGGTAGACTACGACGGAATCATGCCTCAACTCCAACACCACCTCTCTTCCCTCCTCCAACTCGCACAAAAGGTGAATCCTCTTCTCATTCTCTTATCTGTTGTTCCTTATCTCATCTTCAGTTCTTCTTCCAGGAATCCCTAATTTTCGAGCATATACAATTGATGGTTATACAAGACATGATATACTTAATTCACCTAACCGAACTAACGCACTTTCTCAATTCAACCTTCAACTCTCACCAACCATTGCTCTTTGTCAACCTTCAATCCGAAAACCCTAAGGTCTTCCTACTTCCACTGATTTCTCCCTCTCCTGCCTCTATCATTTTTCGTGCTTTCAATTTCGTCAATCATTGTTACTTGTCTGCAGATGGTAACGAAAATTGAGGAAAACCAGTTAGCAATGAAGCTAGTATCGATTCAGAGGTTGTTTTTGATGATATTCTCTCCTGAGAGAACCTCTGACCCTTCACCGTCGCAAGAGGTCAAATGTACCGATGTTACCAACGCCACTTGTCAGAGTCAGAGCTTACCCTCTCGCTCTACTACTGACTGCATTGATCTCAGTGACTGCATGGATAACACTGATATCACTGTGCCAACCTTGAATGGGTAATTCTAATTCCCTTTCAACCAATGTATGTTCATGTACATTTTCACCTAATATATTTTTTGCCCATATAGCACGTGGATTCAACTAACTCTGACTATAAGGATTATGCTAACCGATCTCTGCAATTTTTCTGGTTCGCATTTTGTTTTGCTATTTTCTATATTGCTATCACTGGTACGATTACAAATTTGCTGGAGAAAGGATTGATTAGTCTTGTTCCATTCTTCACGGAAGACTCTCTTAAAATTAAATTCTTGTTGCACACAACTCCACTGATCCTTCTGTCTTTTTCTCTCTGTTTTTTTTTTATTTTGATATGAACTCTGCAGAGTTTTGTGGTCTTTTAAAAGAATGGCTGATTATTTCCTAAATAAATAAACTTCCCACAATGGGTGTTTAATTTATTTGTAGTGTTACTCTTGGATTTAGTTCTCACTTGATTCACTATTGGCTTTTACCCAAAAACTGTATGTATGTTTGACATCAAGTATGGTAAGATACTTGGAATACCACTAAAGTAGTATCATGTGAAGACTACAAGTAAAAGTTTGCCCAAGAGTAGTGCACAAACTTAAAGTTAAGTTACTATGAGTTTAACTCAATCATATTAGCATTTCACTTTCTGCAACAGCTTAATTCCTCGCAGTGCTTCACGGTGCAGTGCTGTAGGAAAGGAAGAGAGATTATTTTGAACATGGGAAGATATCTATTGACTATTCCGGCTATATTCTCCAATCCATAAACTATAGTCAAGAGCCCATTTGCTGTTGAACTATAGCTTATAATTAGAAAGCACTTCACAATCTGCTTTAGACTACAGTTAAACCAGAACTTAATTGGAGAGCCAGTTTCTTTTTCTTTTTGGTAGTTTTAGAGATGTGGCAATCGTGAATTAAAGTGTGTGTATATAATATAAATAATAAACAAAATAATGATAATAATAAGAGTAAAATATAGTTTTAATATAACATATATATTATTTGTTTTTAGTACAATAATAAAAAATTGTCTATCCTTTTATAGTAACTAGTTTATAAATATTAATAATTTTTTATCGGTAAAAAAATATAAATAAATATATATAAAGAGTATTTGAGGTACTATGATCCTTTTACAAATATGTATAGGGAAAAAATATAAAGAATGACCCTAAAAATACAAAATTTAATCTCTCTTATACAAGTGTCACAACACCTCTACAGGCAAACAAGTTGTGCTAGAGAGAATTATAGCTGACCATTATGTAATTTAATTATTGATTTTGTATTTATTTTTATTATTATGTGTTGCAACATGATCTTTGACAACAATATATATGACAATTGTAACTAATAATGTACAAAGTTAAAATTATTTTTTCCTTATAAATTTCTATAATTTGTAAAAGTTAAATTGGAAGTTATTATTCAAAATATTATCCATGGTTTTAAATTTTATCTTTATTTAATTCATGTGAGAACAAATTGAGACGAGTTAAGAAATGGCTATTCTGGTGCTAACCCAACCTCAATCAATTATAAGGTAAGTTTCGGATCTGGAAAACCCAGACCGAATCGCACTGTCATAGTTATGAGAATCAGAGTCTAGGTAAGATGTTATGCGCTGAAGCTCAAGTGTGCCAATGTGTTATCTGCATATTTGTTTGTGAAAAAATTGTTTGAATTGAAGTTTTGTATTTGTGTTTCTCACTGAATCTGCATCTAACGAGATATTTTACAGGGGTTTGTCTTGTTATCTCCTCTTACCCTAACTTTCCCTTCTGTCCTGGAGTTTTTGCTGATCCATTTGAGTTACAACATCTTGTTCAGCGTGGTGGTAAATATTCTACAGCTGCTCTTCATATTTATAAAGAAAAATATAAAAAAATTCCATATTTTTAATCTCAGGAGTATCTCCTTGTTTCTTTTCAAGTGAATAACACTTTTTATTGCAGCGGTCAGTGATATAGCTGTTTTTGGTGATACAAATCTGGAGCTGCCTTCATTCTTGTCCAATCGTTCTGCTGTAGAAATTCACTTAGTTCTAGACCCAAATATATTGCAAGAGCCAACTGATATCAACACTGAGCTTCCATTGCATGCACGATATCAAGTAAGACTATTATGGTTCAGTTACCTTGATACCATATTTCAGCTAAGCTTGTCCTTCAAATCTATTATTCTGCAAAAGAAGTAGCAAATTATGAAGGAATTGACTGTTTCTCACCATGATATTTGCTTCACGTAGAGATCCAAATGATGACTATAAACAAGTTGACGCAACATCACCTTGGCTAGTTTCTTTTTATTTACCATTCGTGCAAATATTGTAATACTATGTTAATAATACTAATTTGTTCCTATGCAAGAACAGAACGGAAGTGACTTGAAAAAAATAATGTTATGTTGTGTTCTGTTGTGAAGAGTGTGTAGAGAAGGAAAAATACTGCGTTTGTTTCTTCTTTCTAATAATTAAACAGACAAAAAACAGTAAAGATGAACAAATATAGAGTTGTATAGCATGATAACTATATATATCTAAAGAAGTGATCAGGATTTGAATTTTGATCCCTTATGGAAAAAGAGATACTAGAAATTAGTGTTTAACTCCCCGAACTACACTGAGCATCCAAAAGTAAATAAACTTTAAGCATATCCAGTAGCATATGCCAGCTCTAATTATCTGTTGGTTTTTGTTTAAGGGTTCTCCAAAACTTGCTGGGATTTTGTTTTTACCAGTGCAGTTTATCTAATTAACAGATTACCTACTATGTGCGTTGTCTTGGGAAACTTCCACCAACTAAAGATTCAAATACTTCATCTCAAAGTTTTATAGGAGAACAGAGAATTCAAAAATTAGAGAAGGTACTTGGAAATCTTTTATCATTTCTTCAAGCACGATTTTCAGGGGATCAAGAGATTCATGATATTATACAAGTTGTAAATCAAGAGGTAAAAACTCTAACAATTGCATTTGATCACTTATAAAAAAAATTTAACATTAATATGATATTTATAAAGATGTATTTTTTTATGTAGATGCCTAATGTTGGAAGTGATCAAAATGATTCTAATGGTAATGTTCAAACAACTACAAGTGGAAATAGTTAAGTGATATTAATCATGATTTGAAAATTAATTTGAAGTCATAATTATTTCCTTAGTTGTCTCTAAAATCAAAATTCTAATGTGATTGCAGATACGCTATAAATGATGTGGATTATGTGGATTTTGCATGCTTATGGACATATGAGCATTATTGCTGGGAAACAACGTGTTTAATAGTGATAATAGTTGGACATTTACTTTTAGTATTTGTAACATACGAAAGATGATCAATATGCAATAAACGTGAATATCTCATATGAGATCATGTGATTAACATTTCTGAGTTAGTATGACTCTTGTGGTATATAAAATGATTTTTTTAGGATTTGTGTTTGATATATCACTATTTTTATAGATGTTTTTGTATTTGTTATTTATCAATTTGGTGTTGATTTAAAGCTAAAATTGTTGGTCTTGATTGATTGGATCACCCATTTGCAATATAATGACAAATTTATTCTCATAATTGAGAAAAATGTAGGTATATGTTGACAAACTTATTCTCACAATTGAGAAAGGTGTAGATATATGTTAAGAAATTTATTCCTACAATTGAAAAAAGTGTACGTATAAACTATAGTGACACACCACATATATTGTTAAATCTCATTCAAAATTTACATTAATATTGTGTGTGGGTATATGTATAAAAATTATATACCCACATATATTATATCTATGGTGACATTTTTTATATGTCACTAAATGTTATATTTGTTGTAGTGACACTTTTTTATGGAGCAAACTACCCCTTTTGGAAAGCAAGGATGGAGATTTTCTTTGAATCTGTAGACAGAGGCGTTTGGGATGCTGTAATCAATGGTCCATACATTCCAAAATTGAAAGCTGAAGATGGAACAATAACTGAAAAACCTTGGGAGACATGGACTGATGCAGAAAATAAGAAAGCACAATTCGATTGTAAGGCCAAAAACATCCTAACTTCTGCTTTAAATCTTGATGAATTTTTCAGGATTTCTCAATGTGCAACTGCAAAGGAGATGTGGGACATCTTACAAGTCACCCATGAAGGCACATCTGAAGTTAAGAGAGCAAGAAAGCACACTTTCATTCAAGAATACGAATTGTTTAGGATGTAGCCTGGAGAAAGCATCCAAAATGTTCAGAAATGTTTCACTCACATTGTAAATCACTTACTGGGTCTGGGCAAGAAGTTTGATGATGAGGAACTAAATATCAAGATCCTAAAGTGCTTAAATAGAAGCTGGCAACCGAAGGTCACTGCCATTATTGAAACAAAGGATTTATCTGTCATGAACACAGCTACATTGTTTGGAAAATTGAGAGAGCATGAACTGGAATTGAGTAGACTTGATCAACTGGAAAATTATGACAAGAAGAACAAGAGCCTTGCCTTGAAAGCCAAAGAATGTTTGAAGAGTGATGAAGAGGAAAACGAAAATGACAACACAGAATTTTCCATGCTTGTAAAGAAGTTTGGAAAGTTTCTAAAGAGAAAGAACAACTCAAGAGACAGATTTCAAGATCAACAGAAAAGGTACACAAGAAAATCTGATTTCAATTCTTCTAATTTCTCTTGTTTCAACTATGGGCAGCTAGGACATGTAAAGATGGATTGTCCTCTCAAAAATCAAAGAAAAGAAAGAAGCCCAGAAAGAAAAGAAAGAAAAGACAAAGTCTTTGAGAAACGAAATCCTCACTTCAAGAAAGGAAAGAAAGCCCACATGGCATGGGATGAAAGTGAATCCGACAGGTCATCTACTTCAGATTTTGAATCTGAAAATCAAGCAAATCTATGCCTTGTTGCAAATGCTGAAACCTCAAGCCAAGTAAGTAATTGTGACACTGATCTTAGTGAAAATTATGACACTTTATTATATGCATTTAAAGAACTGCATGATGAAGCCAGAAAACAGGATCATCAGATTAACAGACTAAAAGGGCTAAATAGTTGGCTAGAAAACAGAGCACTTGAACTGGAAAATCATATTAACAGACTAAAAGAATTAAACAGTCGGCTAAATAACAGAGTATTGGAACTGGAAAATCTAGTTGAATCTGATAAATCTGAAAGTGATAAAATCAACCCTGCTAATTGTGAAAACTGCAAAAATCTTCAAGATAAAGTTGGTTATCTGATAAAAACATTAGGAAAGTTTCAATTGGGACAAAATACTCTTGATCAACTATTAAACTCTCAAATTGGTTACTCAAATAGAACTGGTCTTGGGTATGGGAAATCTGTAAAACATTATCCAGCTGCTAAATATAAATCTTTCACAAATAACAAATTCAGAAAATGTTTTTATTGTTTGAAAACTGGGCATACATCTAAATACTGCTATAGCAAGAATTTTGGCATTTCAAGAGGAGAATACTATTGGAAATCAAAATCATCTGCTATTCCTAACTCAAAAGGACCCAACCTGTTTTGGGGACCTATATATCTAAACTAAATTTGTTTTGCAGATCTATGAGCAAAAAGAGTTTTATGGTTTTTAGATAGTGGATGCTCTAAACATATGACAGGTGACAAATCAAAGCTAATAAATTTCAAGGAATATGAAGCTGGATCTGTTACATTTGGAGATTATAGCAAGGGTAAAATAAAAGGTTATAGAGATATTGGAAGCTGCTCTTCTTCACAGATAAAAGATGTTCTATTTGTTGAAGGATTGAAACATAATCTGCAGAGTATTAGTCAACTATGTGACAAAGGTATGAAAGTCACTTTTGATGCAGAATTTTGTGTCATATACAATTGTAAATCTGCAGATATTGTCCACATTGGAAGAAGATCAAACAATGTATATATGCTGGACATTGAATCCTCAAATCTCAAGAATATATGCTTGTTAACCAAAGAAAATGAAGGTTGACTTTGGCAGAGAAGATGTGGACACATTAACATATAGTTATTAAACAAAATCTGCTGCAAAAACCTTGTTAGAGGCCTTCCAAATGTCAAATTCGTGAAAGACAAAGTCTGTGCATATTGTCAAAAGGGAAAGCAATCAAGAAACACCTTTGAGTCAAAGAACATCATCTCAACAAGAAGACCACTTGAGCTATTACATCTTGATCTCTTTGGTCCATCAAGAACTGTAAGTCTTGGTAACAATTCCTATGTTCTTGTCATTGTTGATGATTTTTCAAGATTCACTTGGACATTATTTCTATCTTCTAAAGATGAAACTTTCTATGCATTTAAGAAATTTGCCAAGATTATTTCAAATGAAAAAGATCTTAACATTGTTTCTTTGAGAAGTGATCATGGAACAGAATTTCAAAACATTCAATTTGAAAAGTTTTGCTCAAAACATGGCATATCTCACAATTTTTCTGCTCCTAGAACTCCACAACAAAATGGAGTTTTTGAAAGAAAGAATAGAACACTTCAAGAATGTGCTAGAACTATGTTAAGTGAATCTAAGCTTCCTAAGTATTTTTGGGCGGATGCAGTTTCAACAGCTTGTTATATGCTTAATAGAGTATTGATGAGACCAATTCTCAATAAGACTCCTTATGAACTATTGAATGGTAGAACTCCTAGCATTGCGTACTTTAAAGTTTTTGGTTGCAGGTGTTTCATATTAAACAATGGAAAAGCATCTTTAGGTAAGTTTGATGAAAAAGATGATGATAGTATATTCTTAGGATACTCTATGCATAGTAAAGCCTATCGTGTTTTCAACAAAAAGAACTTGAATGTAGAAGAATCAATTCATGTTGTATTTGATGAGTTCTTATGTCAAAAAGAGAGAGAAGGTCTTGCAGGTACAGATGATGATAGGTCTGAAAATCAGAAAAGAGTGATGATTATGCAGAAAAATCTGTTAATGCTGACAGACGAATTGAAAAAGTTAACTATAACTCTGGAACAGTTGACTATTCTGCAACAGACAATGTATTGTCTAAATCCTAGAGAACTCAAAAAGGAAAATCACTGGACAATATCATAGGAAACGTTGAAAAAGGAGTTACAACTCGAAATTCTTTAAATGATTTCTGCAATCATATGGCTTTTGTGTCTCAAATTGAACCTAAGAATATCAATGATGCCTTGCTTGATGATAATTGGATTTCTGCTATGCATGATGAATTAAATCATTTATCAGAAATGATGTATGGTTTCTTGTACCTAGAAATAACAGTATGAATGTTATAGGAACTAAATGGGTGTTTAGAAACAAACTTGATGAAAATGGGATAATCACTAGAAACAAAGCTAGATTAGTTGTTAAAGGCTATAATCAAGAAGAAGGTATTGATTTTGATGAAACCTATGCTCCTGTAGCTAGATTAGAAGCTATTAGACTGTTACTTGTTTTTGCTTGTCTTAAAGGTTTCAAACTTTTTCAAATGGATGTCAAGAGTGCTTTCTTAAATGGTTTCATTAATGAAGATATATATGTTGAACAGTCACCTGGTTTTGTTGATTTAAAATTTCCTAATCATGTATACAAACTAAAAAAGGCTTTGTATGGTCTCAAACAAGCACTAGACAATGGTATGAAAGACTTACAACTTTCCTCATATCACAAGGCTTTAAAAGAGAAGTTATTGACAAAACTCTTTTTACTAAGAAAGTTGATAATGAACTCGTATTGGTGCAGATTTATGTTGATGATATAATTTTTGATTCATCTAATCAATCTCTATGCCAAGAATTTGCAAATACTATGAAAGGTGAATTTGAAATGTCCATGATGGGAGAGTTAAATTTCTTCTTAGGACTGCAGGTTAAACAATTTTCAAATGGTACATTTATCAACCAAACAAAATACTGCAATGAGCTGTTGAAGAAGTTTAGTATGGAAAGCTGCAAAGAAGCCTCTACTCCTTTGTCTTCAAATTGCTATCTTGACATGGATGAAAAAGGAAAATCAGTTGATGCAACCATGTACAGAGGATTAATTGGTTCCTTGCTTTATATAACAGCTAGCAGACCAGATATCATGTTTGTTGTGTGCTTATGTGCAAGATTTCAAGCCAATCCAAAGGAATCACATTTCACTGCTGCAAAACGAATTCTCAAATACCTCAAAGGAACAGTGAATGTTGGGCTATGGTATTCCACTGGTAATGAACTGAATCTAGTTGGATATACTGATTCTGATTTTGCAAGCTGCAAATTGGATAGAAAGAGCATAAGTGGAACATGCCATCTATTTGGGAATTGCTTGATATCATGGACCAGCAAGAAACAAGCTTGTGTTGCATTATTTACTGCAGAAGCTGAATACATTGCTGCTGGAAGTTGCACTGCACAAATACTCTGTTTAAAGCAGCAGCTATGTGATTTTGATTTGCATTTATCTGATATTCATATTCTTTGTGATAATACTAGTGCAATAAATCTAACAAAAAATCCCATTCAGCACTCTAGAATAAAACATATTGAAATTAGGCATCATTTCATTAGATATCACATTGAAAAGAAAGATTGTAAGATTGATTTCATTTCAACAAATGACAAACTAGCTGATATTTTCACTAAGTCATTAGGTCGTGACAGGTTTTTCAAATTAAGAAATGAATTAGGAATCCTAAACATTAAAAATCTATCTTAAATGTTCTACTGTTGCATTATATAGTTTGTTAATTTTCTTGAAATAGTTGACTTATTTCATTTAATTGACAAAAATGCTATACTGCTACATAATGTAGTTTGTTAATTTCTTTGAAATAACTAACTTATTTCATTTAATGAGCTCACTGCTATAATTACTGTCAGATTAGTCTATTAATTTCTTTGACTAGTTGACTGATTTCATTTACTGCAACTGAATTCAATTAGTTATTCAAGCAAACTAGTTTAATTCTTTCAATTCCAATTGAACCAAATCTGTCTAAAATCAATTCGTACTTGGGTCCACTGTTTTTCAAAGTTAAAACACTTATAGATACATGTGAGAATGCTTTATTGGTTTTCCAAAACTGAACTTCCATTTCTCAATATATTCCTTCTTCATTTTCTGACCATTAGCATCTGTGATTGAGTGGATATCTGTTCAAAATATTCTCACAGTTATTGTGCTTTTGACCAAGCTACTCAATCCTTCCCTATTAAAATGGTTCATCTGCATAATACATACTATTTCTGTGCATCATACTATCACTGCAATTCTTCACAAAAATGTCTTCTAATGACTATTTCTTGATTGAAAGTGATGATGATTCAGAAGCACCCTTAGTAAATGTTGTTCAGAGGCTAAGAAGGTCATCTAGAACTAGAATGTCAACCCAAACTTCTAAGTCTCTAGTTGGGAAAGCTCAAACCCGCAACAGAGGATCAACCTCTGGTTCTCCTGCACAAACCATCAGAAATCTTGCATCTGCTGCTGCACCTTCAAACCCAGCTATGGGAGAACCTTCTAAGAGGTACAAAGTTCGTGTAAGGATTCCTTCTCCTGTGCATGATGAAGAGAATCAATCAGAAGACGAAATTGAGTCTGAACATGAAGAAGATGCTGAAACTATTGAATCATTGGAGTTGAAAATGCAAAGAAAGCTGGTGCTGATACCCAAGATCCTCAAGTTCACTTGGCTGAATAATGAAAATTTGATATTTATTAAGAATGCTCTTCAAACTCAAGGCTTGCGGCACTTTGTTGAGATGGAAGATAATTTCTATAGTGATTTGATTAAGATTTTCTATGCTAACCTGAAAGCAGAAAACAATATGCTGGTTTCTCAAGTCAAAGGAAAAGAAATAAGGATTGACAACTCCTTATGGAGAAGACTAGCTGGCTTGAAGAATGATGGTGTCAAAATAAGCAAAGGAAACACTTCTTCTGTGCCTGAGTTCAACAAAGAATTTGCATTCAAGTCCTGCATGAGAAATGCTGAAGAAGCTGTGCAGAAATACCAAGTTGGGAAAATCAAACGTGATGAAAGACTTCTTGCCTTCATAATAGCTTGGCAGCTCACACCCAGGGGGAGCAATCACGCACAGCTGATGGAAGAGGATCTAGCCTTCATACATTGCATGAAGAACAATATAAAAGTCAACTGGATCTATGTCATCAAAGGGCATATGTTCAAGGCAAAGCGACTTAATTATCACAAGCTTCCCTATGCAATCTTCATTTCCAAAGTCTGGACCAGTTCAATATTTTCACTGAAGGAGATACAACAAGGATTATCAATCATAAGCATATCTTTGACAACTATTACCTTAGGAAAATGGGGCTGACAAAGATTGATGATGAATGGGTTTTTGAAGCTGGCTCATCTTCCTCTGCACCTAGATCATCAATTCATTCTGATAACTCTTCAAGGAATCCTTAAGACTACTTTGCATATCAGATGGTTCCATACACAACTCCTCCTACATACCAAGGAATCCCTTTATCTGAATTTGAAAGAATGCTTATTACACGTCTTAATGCTCTTGGTTCTATGCAGTGAAACACTCATGAAACCATGGTTGCAAGGTTCAAAAACATTGATTATGAGATTGAACTCATACAACAACAGCTTGCTGAGATTCAAGTTTCAATTGAAAGCTTCGAAGGAATCTCTGGAACTGTTGCTGCCATGGATGAGGATGCTGATAATGATGATGATGAAGATGAAGATGAAGTTTAATATCTGTTATTTTAAATGCCTTTCCATTTTCGTTTTTATGTTGTTGCTTTATGAACAATTCATAGGTCTGTAACATAATCTGCATTTATATTTCTGCATTATTCAAACATTGCTTATATAATCTGCTTAATCTGCACCTATTTGCTAATGTCAAAGGGGGAGATAATCTTCCATCTATTCTCTTTGATTTCAACAGGTTTTGCAGGTTGTCATCATCAAATAGGGGGAGTTTGTTGATGAAATTGATTTGATGATGTTGTTGGAATGTTGGTGATTAAATGGTGTTTATGCAGTTTTGAATAGCTGTTAGATTATCTGTTATTAGTTACCTAATTCTGATACATTAGTATGTTGTTTTCATTAATCTTTAATTAGTCAGCTAATTCTGATATATTAGTCGACTATTTTCATTAATATGTCAGGAATGTGTTTTTAATGAAATAAGTTAACTATTTTGCTGTTTAGCTAACTATTTTGTTCCAAACCTTCCAGTATGACAGAAACAGAATAACGCCTGATTGAAGTTTATCTCTTTCTCTATAAATACAAGTCTCATGGGAGATTCAAAGTGAAAGAACAGAGAGAGAACAGAGAAGAGTGAATCACGAAAAGCTTTCTCACAAATCTTTTGAAGAATTCAGCTTTAGAAAGAATCAAGAAAAGGGTTTTCATTAGTGTAGTCTGAATTGTATTGTTCTCTGATTTGAGATTGTTTTGTGAAGTTACAAAACCTGTATCTTGGTGATTGGGGTGATCACTGTAGACTTGGTGTGAGTCTGGGTTAGATTGAATTCTATAGTGTTTAGAATTTCATCTTTTTGATTTTGTTAGTCTTCAGAATAGTGGTTCTTGTAAAGACTTGATCATTTAGTGTATTGAGATCTGTTAGTGTTACAGATCAAAACTGGATGTAGCTCTTGAAAAAGAGTGAACCAGTATAAATTCTTGTGCATTCTTTCTCTTCTTTCATCTTCTTTAATAAGTTTCTGATAGAACTAATTGACTATTTTTTGAAATTAGTAAACTAATTTGTTCTTGACAACATCAGAAAAATCTAATACTCAACAGTTTTCGAAGAAAATCCTATATCAATTCATCCCCCCTTCTTGATATATCTCTGAATCTAACACCGTTGCAGTGCATCCATTGGTACCAGCAAAGTGCAGGGCCATCCATGTAAAAAGATGTGATCATGATATGATCTTCATCAGGAGTGTCATGGTATGCAAAATATTGAGAAATTTTGAAGATCTAGCCGGTGGCGTTAGATCCATCAAACCTTGGTACATCTAGTTTCATCCATGTAGTAAATCATGAATGGTGGTGGGGAGAGGTATAGTCTCGGGAGGTACAGGAATTGGCCTCAAGGTTGCTTATTTGAGTTTATTTGAGTCATGAGGTGGTCTATTTCGGTTTTGAGTGCGTCATGGTTTGCAGTAAGGATGGACTGGTTTTGGGTGAGTTTGAGAATGGCTTCCTCCATTTTATCTGAGGAAACTTTGGAACGGGTGTGCATCTCAGACATGGTAAAAAAATATCAATGAAAGCACCAAAATTGATGAGAAAAACTGCCTTGATTCGAGGTTAAGGCTGCCTCCTAGAAAAAATATAGAGAGAAGGGAATGATGATAACTTTCTTGTCCCCTTTTTCATTCATTCTCAATGTATATAAAAAATACATGGCTTGCCAATGATTGGCTACCCATACAATAAGGAAATGAAAGCTACGGACCAAAGGAATAATATCTCAACAGAACCTATAATTAGGGGACACGTCTGTTGACATATTTCAAGTATAATTGTTGATGAAGTTTTCTCTCAATAAGTCATGAAGATTAAAGTTTTGATGATGAAGATATAAAGTTCTTGAACAACATTAAAGACTTGTTTTTATCTCACAAAGGAAGGTTGCTTCATGGAATAAAAGCCAAGACATAAAGGCAAATAAATGCTTTCAAGAGAGAAGATTATTGAAGATTTTCTCAAGAGCTGAAGTTTCTGTTTTGGGTGATGGATAAAAAGAGTGAGTCATAAATCCCATTCAAGACCATTTCAAACTTGAGAGCAAGTCGTTTTCTCGCAAAAACGTTTTTCTACGCTTTTAATTGATTAAGTAACGAAACCTAATCGATTATTTCACTTAAAATTTGAATTAAAAGAGTTTAACGAACAAAATAATCGATTAAGTGTTTTTGATAATCGATTATATTGCTTTTGGGTTCATATAATCAATTATGGTCTTAATCTAATCGATTATATCAGGAAAAATGTGTTTTCCAGTTTTACTCTGATATAATCGATTACACCTTTTATATAATCGATTAAATATGACGTTTTTGCGAATTTAATGTTGAATCAACATAAGAAAGGAAACTTTGACCTGATTTCAAATTATAAAATGAAAGACAACGTCTTAGGATCAATACATCTGATCAAACACAAAATTCAAAGTGTTCTTGCACCAAAGTTTTCAAAACCGCTTTCTTTCTCTCTCAAGGTTGATCTAAGTTCTTGGAAGTGGTGATCATTGTGCTTAAGCTTTGATATCCAGCACTCATCAGGTGTTTTCTTTACTGTTTTATTGATTGCTGTAATTTATCCCTTGGATTTGTTATAAAGGGAGGTGTGTTCATCTCTTGTGTGTCAAGAGAGGTGGGAATCATCCTCAGTGTGTTTGAGGAGGTGTGTTCATCCTTAGTGTGTCTAAGGAGGTGTTTTCGTTTATCTTTATTTGTTTTTACACGTGTTTACTGAATTGGTGTTTGTAATTGCAATTAAAGATAGTAGAGTGATCATCACATGTTTGTGGTGATTGGGAACTGGACGTAGGATTGGCAAAATTCGAATCAGTATAAATCTATGTGTTCTTTCTCTCTTTCCCTATCTCTTTATTTTATTGTGGATCATATTAACAATTGCAATTCAAACTGCACCTATCAAAGGTTAAGGAAAATCCGAATCTTGTTTTAGAAGATTAAAATTAAGTTTTGAAAAAATATTTTAAATCAGAAAAAGTTTTTAAGAATCCAATTCATCCCTCCCGCTTGATTTTTACCCTGTCATTGTTTCTAACAACGTCATGATAATATCTTTCTCAAAGATTTTCCATAAACATACCTTCTTTACAGCTGATAATCTGAGGTAAGATGGCTTTGTACTCACTCCTTTGGACAACATCGTATTGGGCTCTTCTCTGGTTTCAGCCCAAGTTTCTTGCGTCGTTTTCTGAGTTAGTGGGCTATTGTTGCTAATGGAGACACCCTAAATAATCGACATTCTTGTGATTCCTAAGTCTCCACGAACTCAATCCTCAGTATAAAAGCCCTTTAGGATTTGTGAAATCAAAGGAATAAAAAGAAAAAAAAAATCTTCTTGTAACAATATAAAGCACCTAAAAATAGCAGAAAGGATGATTTTTTTTTCAAACCGTAAAAACCAAAACTTGGTATCTCAAAAATTAAAACTCTTCAAATCATTCAAGAACACAATTGAACGAAAAGAAATCAAGCCTTACTGTCTCAAACGCCACCCAAAAGGGGGACGATCACTGAAGAGACTCATTGATTCCTCACAACGTTCTCGAGTGCTCCATCGTTCAATCTTCAAGTGCTTTTATAGGGCTTTTCTCCTTCCTGTCCAATGCTACTGTCTCCACCGCACCAACATTTTCTCTCCAAAAGATGATCCAACCCTTTTCCCCCCACTCTTGAAGTTGTTCTCTCCCACACACTTTTCCCCTTTCCCACAATCTCTCTTTCCATAACCCTTTTCATTCTCAACTTTTGCGCGATCTCTTCTTTTCAAATTTTGTGTAGATTGATAAATATGATCTTATCACATAAACTCTTTCCGCATATACCCTTTACCATATCTTCTCTTTCCTCCATGTCACAGTTATCAAGTGTGCGTAAAATAATATACATCTGGTGTTAAGAGAAGATTTTGGATCACTAAAATTAGGATAACATTTTATGTTACTAATTATGTTAGACTAAAATAGTTAAATTATAAAATTTGAAAAATTAAATATGTTATTAATTTTGATTTACTAAAATTATTGCTAGAATTATAGGAATCAAAAAGTAATTTAGGAAACAAATCTAGGAAAAAGGAAACGTTTCAGCATACATAAATAAACAAAACAACACAGGAACAGGAAAACAAAAACTATTTTTACAATTCACTTTTTAAATTATCACGATTTGAGCACCATAAATAATAATAAAATATTACATTAAACTATTTAATAAAAATATAAATTAAATTATTAAATAAAATATTATTATTTAGAGTTGTAGGATAATAGTATAAAAGGGTTGTTAACATATCATTCTTCCTAAAAAAACACAATCTATCATGAGAAAAGCATTGACAAGTTGTTTTCTAGATGGAAAAGCTAACAATCTATTGTGCCATTCTTCCTAAAAAAACACAATCTATCATGAGAAAAGCATTGACAAGTTGTTTTCTAGATGGAAAAGCTAACAATCTATTGTGCTACACCTAAGCTTCTCAACCCAAATTAACTAATGACAAATTTGTTGACTATAAGGTTTTGCACCTTCGTGTTTCCTCTATCTAGATTACAGAACCCTAATTCTACTGTTCATCAATCTACGTAACAATCTTTTCTCTTCATAGCAAGTAATTTTTATTTCTTCAATTGTTGTGACCTTGTTCAAGTCCTTGCCTGTGCCACCAAGATGGATTCGAACTACACATTCTTCTCCTCAGTCACGTTATTGCACGACATACCATCATTGCGACATGAGGTCTACAATGTGTGCACGAATCGTCCAATGAAGATAATATCTGATGGAATATGGAATCACCATGCAAGTGCAATACCTTCACAATCTTCATTCACTATGCTTGAGCTTCAAATAGTTATCATCTTCGTCATCACGCAAGCCTTTCATTTCATTCTCAAACGATTGGGGATCCCTTATTTCGTTTCACAAGTCATGGTTGGTATCTATCATTTCTTCTATATATAGTCATCAATTTCAATTTTGCCAGTTTCAACAGCATCATTTTGCGTTTTGTTATCATGCTACATTATATTTAAATCAAAAACATATTTGGATATATGATTTTTTTTCAAAAAAAATAATATAAATAGATGTAAGTACCATAGGTATTCAAACCACATAAAGTAAGTGTAACATAATGTTTAAAGTAAAATTACAGCTTCTTGTTTACCCAGTACCCATAATACAAGTATCTCATTATATATCTAAATCCAAAGCCAAAAAATTTATAAAAGAGTCATTTTTATTAGTTAAGAACATATATTAAAAGAATCTACATATTCTAGTTTATTCTGATGATTTTTTGGTCATTTCATTTCTTTATTGTCCTTCCACATATTAACACCCACATGTGTATGATGAGTTCATCAAATTAACACCGACATTAGAATAGCAATTTTTTACAAGAGAGATTCACGTCACTTGGGAAGCAAAAGCAAAATAGTTTAGCTTCTATCTCTTTTCTAGTTTTTGACGTGAAATTTTAACATTTAAAACATACAAACAAACACTTTACAATAGTAACTGGTGTCATTCCTTATAAAAGTGAAACAATATTGTGTTTTTAAGGAATTTAAAACATTTTTTTTGCATAGTCTGGATTGCAGTTTTTCTTTTACTTTTTTTTTAATAATTGTGTATAGTTTTAAAACAATATACATATAACATTAAGTAGCCAGTCAAACAAACAGCAATACAAGAGGTTTGATTATTATATGCTGAACATTTTGTTTTGTATTTCACCTTTTTTTTCACAACTTAGTAGAACCTAAGAGGAAATCCTTGATTTCAAGTTACATAAATTCCAAGATTAATTATACTTAGCTGGCTAGTGTTTTCTTTCCCTTTTTCCGCATACTATTAACATGGTTGTTTTTCTTTTTAACGGCAATGACTATTAACATGGTTGTAAATATATAAGTTGTCTTGCGTTGGTTTACTACTTTTACTTCAACCAAATATGGTAGTAAATTTTATTTTTCGGGTTTTAACTTTTGTATTGAATTATCTCCCTAACTATATATATCATTTATTAGTCATAAAATGATACTATGCATTTAGACAAATGAAAGGTGACATGTCTAATTATGGTAACTTATAGACGACATCATGAATGAATTTTAAAACCTCTTGTCCCACACATTTATAGATTAAATCGACCTGCATATTTTTAATTTATATTCAAGTAAATTTTAAAAGAACAAATAAGTAATAATATTAAGTCAATAAAAACCTTTTGAACTATTTTTACCCATTTAAACCAGATCTAGTAAAATTAATCCAAATCTTTTTTAGGGTTATGATGTGGCTTCCTATTTCCATATTCCTGCTTCACCTGGGATGATCTGGGTTCCTTTCCATAACTCAATATCCAGATGCACTACTAGAATTTCTTTATTTTCATGAGAATTTTTCTATAAATTTGTTATAAAAATTGGTAAGAAAAGAGTTTCTTGCTATTTTTCCTATAAACTTTCTATAGATTTATAAGAAAATTCTCATGAAATATTAAAAATTTTAGTAGTGATGTTAGCAAAACAAAATCATATTTTTTATAGATCAAGTGGACATGCATATTTTTTTTTATATTTAAGTAACTCTTAAGAGAGAAAAAAAAGTAATGATATTGAATCAATAAGAACTTTTTTTTAATCTAATTTGACCCATTTAAACTATCAGATATAGTTAAAGTGATCCAAATATTTTTCGGTAAAAATCTTTTCAGTCCAATCTAATCTAACCAGCTACATGATTGATGAGAAATTCTTTTATAGCCACATGCGGGTGGTGATGAAATATCATGACTAAACTAAGAAAATACAGGAATATATTTGACATGAATGACATTAATTATAAGAAACCAAATTTGTAGGCTAATCTCCCTTTGTTTCAGACTGGTTTTCTGTTGGGCCCATCAATTCCCATAGGAGCATTGGAAAAGTACAAGAAGATGCTGTTCCCCTTGGGGAGTGCAGATATCCTGAGCACAGTGTCATCGTTTGGGTACTCATTCTACCTCTTCCTAAACTCAGTGCAGATGGACCTGAGCTTGATCACCAAAACAGGGAGAAAGGCTTGGGTCATAGGACTTTTCTCCTATTACATTCCCATATTGCTAGTAGGGTATGGGAGCATGGGCATGATGAATTCCATGTGGAAGAACATCCTGGGAGACGACATTCGGGGTTTGCCTGTCGTCTTCATGTCTCACAGTGGTTGCTCCTTCGCTGTGATTGCATCGTTGCTCATTGACCTTAAAATCCTCAACTCTGAACTCGGACGCCTCGCACTCTCTGCAGCTTTTGTCAACGATATTTCAGGTTTAACCTAAATCCCAATACTTTAATCATTTCAGATTTTATTTATAACTTACGGTTTTTTTTATATGGAATTCTGTGATTTTAATGATAAAAAATTGGAAAAAATTTAACGCCTGCTGCACACCTCATTTTTATTTATTTTTTCAATATTTAAAGAATATTACTACCTAGAATTAGAGGTGATGGAAAGCTATATATATATGTTGCAGGTGATTGTTAATCAGAGTCTAAAAAATTACATACATCGGATAAATTTTATTTCGAAATACAGTTGTTGATATTAAAAAATTATTAATATATCTTTATCCGTTAAAAAATTAATTAAAAGTTCTTTCTAATTTAATTAATAAAAGTTTAATTTAAATTATCTAATAACCTTTTTTCACGGATGAATATTCAATTCGTCAATAAAAATAATATTTAAAAAATTTAGGAAACAAACTTTTATTGAAAAGGAGAGTTATACATGGAGCTTTTTGAGAATTATATGTTGGAAAGTGATGAGTCAACTCTGTTAGACACCATTATTTTATCATTTTTATTTAATTGTGTTTTACTGTATTATTAAAAAAGAAACTGCCTCACCAACGCTTAGTTTTGATTTTTTTCATAATGTTTTCAACAAAAATTACAAGTTATGTAATGAGTAACGGTATCTAAAAACTGGAGGTACGTGAGTGATGGTCTTATTAAAAAAAAAAGGGTGTCTTTTGAGGGTTATATATTTATTCAGCTATGTACTGAACTATTTCTTCTTGTGTTCCTGATAAAGTTATTTGCATTTTATCAGGGGGAATCTGGGCAGGAGTTGTCAATGCCTTTGTGAGCAGCGAGGAAGCGAACATAGCTATCCTTAACGTGGTGGCATTCTTTGCTTACATAACCTTCATTCCTCTCATCGGTCGTCCTGCTATGAGGTGGATCGTGAGGAGGACCCCAGAAGGTAGATCTGTGAGCAAGATATACATCTATGCCATCATAATAGTGTTCTTGCAATTGGAGTGTTTTGCAGGGTTTTTCAATGAACCCTTCTTAGTAGCAGCTATTGTTTTCGGCCTTGCAGTCCCTGAGGGTCCTCCTTTGGGGTCTGAACTGGTTTCCCAACTCGAGTTGTTTTCCAAGTGGTTCCTCTCCTCAATTTTTGTCACATGTTGCACCATGAAGGTGGACCTCACCAAATGTGACTCTCTCCCCCTCATAATGGCCATATCTGGCCTCATCATTACGGTGCACTTGGTTAGGTGGGTTTTGTGCATGGGAGTTTGCCGATACTGTAAAATTCCCTTAAATGATGGTTTTTGTCTTGCTCTCATTCTGAGCTCCAAAGGGGTTGTGGATATCTGCTCCTATATTCTACTCTACGAAACAATGGTAATTTCTTGTTCAATCACTCATGCGTGCAACATGCAATTTTATGGAATCATGAAACAAAAACCACATGCATTTTATTCAAACATAAAACAAAAACCCGCATCTTCCCAATTAGTTGACACCTTGTCAGTAGATTTTGTACCCATTTCTGTCTCTATGTCTGATGTCTCATTTGGCCGGATGGCAGTAACTTTATTAGTTTTTTTTTTTTGTATTTCAAAAGTCATAAAACTTTCATATTACATTCAAAGAGTTGGCATATATCTATACACTTCTTATATCTTAAAAAAGGTTGTGAGAGTTGTGGGTGGTAGGCCTCAAGTCTAAGAAGATTAGGTTTGAGTTTGAGCTTCCTTCAGACTCGTTTAGTTCAATCTCCTGCAGATTTTTCGTCAGAGAGTATCTGATAAGGAGATGGAGGTCTTTTTTGTATTTTGCTCCTCTTATCCAAAAACAAACCATTCTCTTAGTTTTCCTTTCCTTATATTGGGTTCTTTTTATTTTATTTTTGCTAGTTTTATGAACCACAACATACCATCTGAAAAATTCTTGTTATATCCTAAACAACTTACGAAACATAGTACGGATAAATCTTTAACTTAGGGGTCAAACACGTCTAAAAAACATCTTGTTCGTTCTTAACTACAGTAAGATGGTTTGTTAGTGGTGTAGTCCTCACTATTAAGTTTTTTATCAGTCCTCACTATGAAGTAGATGACTTAAAAATATGATGCCAAAAAAAATCCAACCAAACCTTTTTCTTCGGATCACTCTAAATAAAAGATCAACAAAGATGTATTTTAACTTCTCTTTTAGCTTATTTTTTCACCTTTTTATGGTTAGTTTCTAATTAACATAAGTGGAGGTAGGATAAGATGCAAAACGTTAAGGATGCCAAAACATGTACCACTCTTTTGTTCAGTTTCTTGAACTAATTAACTAACTCTAACTACTATTCAACTATTGCAGGCACAAAATGAAGCAGTAGTAGATGTTATGATCATCTCAGTGTTGGTCCTAGGTACAGCTTCGAGATTTGGTGTGAAGGCAATGTATGACCCTTCAAGAAAATACGCAGGGTACCAGAAAAGGAACATCATGAGCTTGAAACACTGTGAGCTTCGGATAGTTGCATGCATCCACAAGCCATGGCACTCTATTCACATCAAGAACGTGCTCCAATTTTGTTCCCCTGCACCAGATAACACACTAGTGGCAGAAATTTTGCACCTCATGGAGCTAGTTGGAAGGTCCAATCCCATTTTCATTGCACACAAACTTCAGCAAAGTGCAAAATCATCATCCTACAACTACTCTGGGGAACTCATTGTAGCCTTTGACCTTTTCGAACGTGACTATGTTGGTACTGTGGCTGCCAACACCTACACTGCCATATCCCCAGTGATATTCATGCATGAAGATGTTTGCAACCTTGCCTTGGACAAAAATGCAGCCCTTATAGTCCTTCCGTTTCATGTGAAATGGGGAGGGGATGGTTCAGTGGAGTCAGAGGATAGCAACATAAGGGTACTTAATGCCAAGATTTTAGAAAGGGCACCTTGCTCTATTGGGATTCTAGTGAACCGTGGCCCTAGCTTTAACTCAACAAGCATCAAAGGGGCCATGGTTTTCTTGGGTGGACCTGATGATAGAGAGGCTTTGTGCTTGGCTAAGAGGTTTGCCAAAGATGTTGATAATACTTTGTTTGTGTACAGGTTGTTGGCACATGACCATGATACCTCCAATTGGGAAAACATGATTGATGATGAAGAGTTGAGGGGGTTAAATGCACCTCATGTTAAACTAGAAAATGTGATATATGAAGAGATTACTATAGGAGATGCATCCCAGACGATGTTTCTCATCAAAGATATAGCCAACAAATTTGATTTTATTATAGTTGGTAGACGCTATGGGGTTAGATCTTCTCAGACCTTTGGGTTGGAGAATTGGACTGAATATTCAGAGTTGGGAGTCATTGGTGATTTGCTTGCTTCACATGATACAGATACTAGGGCTTCAGTGTTGGTTGTGCAACAACAACAATCATGACCACAACACATATCAATTACATTAACTTTTTTCTTCTTCTTAAATACATTTTTGTGTAAATTTACAAACATTTAGGTATTGATTTTAATAAATTTTGTTCTCTTCTGCTTTTTAATAAAAAAAATATTTTTGTCTTTACAGTTTATTAGCACCCCTACACTGTTAATTAAAAATAACGAATAATGTAGTTTTTTTTATTTTTTATTTTGCTCTCCCTCAACTTTTACATTTTGTTTTTAATATTCAATAAGCCTTTTTCTTAATTTGATCTTTGACAAAAAAATATTTTTATTTTTAATCCTTAACTATGGATATTCATTGCAAGCACAAAGAACTTTAAAATTAGGAATACTAACTTATTAACGTTAGTTTTCAAGGAGACTCCAACTTAATTCTAAGCTAACTCTGATGCTAACATCTTTTTATTTTTAAATTTGTGTAATACGTTGATACTAATAATAATTTCAAATTATATACTCTTATATTAAAAAAAGAGTTAAATATATTTTTACTATCTGAATTACAAATCAAATTTATTTTTTATTTTTGAGGTAAACATTAGACCTATTAGTATTAAAATGTTAACATTTTTTAATCGATGAGCCATTATTTTCGGCAGTCAGACGATTGATTGCATTTGGTTCAATTTATCTTGCTTGAGAGGGCAAAGGTAGGAAATAGAGTATGGAGTTAGGGGCTTGCTTATTCCTTCCAGCTTCAATGCTCAAGGCATTTCTTTTTTCTTTTTTTGGATTATGCTCTAGTGTTTGAATCATTTTTCTATCAATTCGTCTTTCTATTGATCTATTTGTTTTGCTATCATTCAGTATCAGTAAGATTGATTAGTATGTGGATTACGTGGCTCGCTCTCGCTCTTTGAGTTCTTGGTCTGAAGGTGAACGAGCTCTTGGTGTCGTAATTCCTACTCGCTTTCCTTATATTAGCTACAGCCACTGAAGCATTCTTTCGTCAACATGAGTTAGCTATTCTCTGATCTTTGCCTTATTCTTCCTTTTCGTATGTATTTTCAACCGCACAACTGGAACCAAAAATTTCATTGCCTTGAAGAGCCTTCCATTGTTAAGCCAGCCAATCCTGTCAATCAATAAAGGGGTGAAACGGTGTGAACATGGCCTCATTCTATGACGAGTTGGAGGAGATAGCAGGCTACGGCGAGGAGCCACCCTACAAGGAAGACAAAAGGGACACTGAGGTCCGAGGACCGGAGGCCCACGTATATGCACTCATGAATACTTATAAATTTTAAGACTTCTTACTACTCTAGTTAGGAAGTATAGTTTAAATATGTGCTTCTATCTTATTTGTTCTCCTCTGCTTACAAACTGGGTAAGAAGAAGTATAAATCTGCAGTTAAGATGAATGCAAGAATTGGATCTGAGCTCCCCCAGCTCTACGACCCCGCAAGGCACTACTGTAGAGCTCTTTGGGCGATACTTTCTCGATCACAGCTTCTCACTGACAGACTAGCAATTCAAGAACAACTTCTTTCTCTTACGCAATTTATACTCTCCACAACAATCTGTATTTCGAAACAAGGAAAAGGATTCTCTACATGCTATGCAAGGCGGCAAGTGCTACTTCCTGTTAGACGAAGCTTAATGTGTTTTCTGGCAGCAAGAAAAAAAAAGGCGATCTTGTGCTATACTCCGGTCTCTCTTTCCTATCGAGGCACACAAACCCCCATCGTGTCCCAGATCACATTCCGTAAATCGAAAGGGGAAGCCTACTCATCCATCCATCAGCTCCTCTCGTAGATCAGTGCGGTTTTACAAAGCGTCCAAGCACAGTTCACTCGCGTTGATCAATCAAGAGCTTTGCCGCCACTCCTTAAGGTTACCTGTTGTATCAGACACTTCATCCTTTCCCACGCTTCATACCCCCCATTTCTTCTTTTATAGTTTGGATATGTTTTATTATTAAAAATTTGAATTGGTCTATTAATTTTACTGTTACATAAAATTAATAGATTAATTCGAGTTTTTAATAGGTTAAAACTATCAGTTTTTTCTAAAAACCTCGCTCTATATAAGTAGTTTCAATTTCAAAATTAAAACAAATCTTTTTACGAAACTTTCTAAAACTCGATTTGAGAGAGTCTTTCTGAGCAAGAACAATTGTCTGGGCAATCCAAGACTTTGAGATTTGATCCTTGAATTTGGTTCTTGAGGAGATTGCATAGAAGATCATCATTCATTTTCTATTTTGATCTTTGTCTGTAAACCAAGTGATTTCGTTTCTTGTAAGTGTTTCTGGATTGGAATTAGCCAGTGGAATTGCAGTAGGGTTCTGCAGTGGTTGAGTGCAAGTCTCGTAGGGTTCAAAACTTGTGTTCTTCTTTGTTCTTAGGCTTACTAGGGCTCTAAGTGTGTGTAAGAACAAATTTTCAGATTAGTGAAATCTTTTTTGTGGTTGGGTGACTGGATGTAACTCTTGTGAAAGAGTGAACCAGTATAAATCATCTGTGTACCTCTTTATTTTCTGTTCTACACTTTATTGATTTCTGGGTTTTGGCAATCTACACCTTATTTCTCTTAATTGAATATGATACGCTAAAACAACAAGTTTATTTGTGTTTTTAACAGATTAATTTTTCGAAGGATCTATTCAACCCCCTCTAGATCTTGTTTCTGCATTTTATCAATTGGTATCTAAAGTTGGTTCTTGAAAATTGCTCAAGTTTTGATCTGGTTTTTCTGCAAATGGCTTAAACAAGGTTACCTTTTGCTGAAGGGGTTTCTATAAACCGCCCACCCATGTTTGGTGGTGTTAACTACCCTTTTTGGAAAGTAAGAATGAAAATCTTTATGGAATCAATTAACAGAGGAATCTGGGATGCATTTATTAATGGACCTTTCATTCCTACTCACAAGCTAGATGGTGAAATGGTTGAAAAACCGTGGAATCAATGGAGTGAAGCTAAAAATAATAAGGCACAATATGATTATATTGCAAAAAACATTATCACTTCTGCATTGAATCTTGATGAGTTCTTTAGAGTTTCTCAATGCAGTTCAGCAAAGGAGATGTAGGACATCCTGGAAGTCATACATGAAGGAACTACAGATGTTAAACGTGCAAGAAAGCATGCCTTAATACAAGAGTATGAGTTGTTTAGGATGCAACAAGGAGAAAGCATAGTTGATGTGCAAAAGAGGTTTACACATATTGTAAATCATCTCATAGGTTTGGGAAAAAATTTGATAAAGAGGACTTCAATATCAAAGTGTTGAAATGCTTAGATAGAACATGGCAGCCCAAGGTCACAGCCATCACAGAATCCGAAGATTTGACAGCAATGACAACAACCTCCTTGTTTGGAAAATTAAGGGAACATGAGATAAAAATTAACAGATTAAATGAGTTGGAAATCAACGGTAGAAAGAAAAAGAGCATAGTTTTGAAAGCTGCAACTCAAAAATCAGAATCCAGTGAAGAAGAATTGGATGCAATGAGTGATTATGAAAATCCAAATTTTTTAGTGAGAAAATTCAGCAGATTTCTCAAGAAGAAGCAAAAAGAGAAAAATCCCTCTCAAAGAAGGTATCCAAGAAAATATGATTCTAATTCTCCTAACTTTACATGTTTTGAATGTGGTAAATAGGCATCCTAACATTCAAAACAAAGAAAAATCCAGTAGCTGGAAATCAGAAAAAGTTGCAAAATTCAGAAAAGCTTATGTTGCTTGGTAAGATAATGACTCATCTTTTAGTACATCATCAAAGGAAGATGAAGAGGTGAATCTGTGCTTGATGGTTGGTTATGAATCATCTGGAAATGTAAGTACTACAAGTTTTCAGATTGAAGAAAACTATGATCAGTTGTTAGATGCCTTCAATAAGATGCATGAAGAAGCTAATAGCTTAGCCCGAAAAAATAACAGATTAAAAGGACTAAATAACTGGTTAGAAAACAAAGTTGTTGAACTAGAAAACTTGAACAGGTTAAATTTGATTTTGAAAAACTGAGAAATGCATATGAAAATAAGCATGATTTAAATAAGAAATGTGATAATTGTGATATATTGCAAAAGAAAATTCATTATCTTATGAAAACGTGCTCAAAATTAACCATGGGAAAAGATAATCTAGATGCTATCTTAGGTTCTCAAAGATATGTTATAGAAAAAGCTCGATTGGGTTATTATTCTGGTTTTAAAAGCAAAAATAAGAAGTTTCAGAACTCTTTTAGATATAAAAATCAAAATTACACTTCTTTCATTAATTGCTTTGATTGCATGAAAAAGAGACATAGTGTGAAAACTTATAAAGCTAGATTGTATGATGTTCCTTATGGTATAAAGAAATGGATGCCAAAATATGAGAAAGAGAACCCCTTTGGACCCAAATTAATAGGGGTACCACACTCTCTCTTTTGATTTGTTTTGCAGTGCTTATGAACTCAAGGAAACTACTTTGGTACCTTGATAGTGGATGTTCTAGGCACATGACTGGTGACAAAAAGAAGTTTAAAAAGCTACAACTAAAACCAGTTGGACTCATCACTTATAGTGACAATAATAAAGGAAAAATTCTTGGAAGTGAAAGCATTGGAGGAGACCACTCAATTACGGTTAATGATGTGCTTTATGTTGATAGTTTGATGCACAATTTACTTAGTATAAGTAAGCTTTGTGATAAAGGTTGAAAAGTTACTTTTGAGTCAAAACATTGCCTTATTTGAGATGCCAAATCTGGAAAAATCTTGCTAGTTGGTAAACGCATTAAAAACATTTATATGGTCGATTAGAAAATGCATCTTCTAGGATTAATTGCTTGCTTGCAAAAGATGAAGATCCTTGGCTATGGCATAGAAGATTTGCACACATTCATATGCATCATTTAAATAAGGTAGTTGAATAAGAACTAGTTATTGGACAACCAAAGCTTAAGTCTGAAAAGGATAGAATGTGTGATGCATGTCAAATGGGTAAACAAGTGAAGACATCTTTTAAACTGAAAAATTTTGTGTCTACCACTAGACCCCTTAAATTGCTTCACATGGATCTTTTTGGTCCTTCTAGAATCGCAAGCCTTGGTGGAAATTTTTATGCATTTGTCATCGTAGATGATTTTTCTAGGTTGACATGGACTTTATTTTTAGTATACAAGAATGATGCTTATTCATCCTTTAAAAGACTTGCTAAAGTTCTTCAAAATGAGAAAAATGTTTGCATTGGTTCTATAAGAAGTGATCATGGTGGATAATTTCATAATGAGAAATTTGACTCTTTTTGTTCAAAACATGACATTAAACATGATTTCTACACCTAGGACTCCACAACAAAATGGAGTGGTAGAGAGAAAGAATAGGTCTCTAGAAGAGTTAGCTAGAACCATGTTAAAAGAATAATCTCTTCCAAAATAGTTTTAGGTCGATGCAGTTAACTTGTTATGTTCTTAATAGAGTGCTCATAAAACCTATTATGAAAAGAACATCTTATGAACTGTTTAAGGGTAAAAAACCAAACATAAGTCATCTAAAAGTTTTTTGGTGTAAATATTCTGTTTTAATAAATGGCAAAGAGAACATTAGTAAGTTTGATCCTTAGACTGATGAAGGTATTTTTCTTGGATATTCAAATAATAGCCATGCATATAGGATCTACAATAAAAAGCATTTAATTGTTGAAGAATCTACTCATGTGGTATTTGATGAAGCTAATCTAGTGGTTGCTGATTTGCAAAAATTTTTGCAGGTGATGATGAACAGCCAATTCTGCCCAGTCTACAAAATTCTAATATGTTAAATGATCCTGATAATCTGTTAAATCGTCAGGACAATCTGTTAAATGAATAAGATAATCTGTTAAATAAACAGTCTACGGGCGCAAATAAAGAATAAGAAGAAAATCAACATCCCAAAGAGTGGAGAATACCCAGAGATCTCTCCATTGACAATGTGATTGGTCAATTGGATAAAGGAGTAACCACTAGAGACTCTTTAAATAATTTTTGCAATAAAATGATTTTTTTTTCACAGATAGAACTCAAGAACATTAATGAAGCCTTATTGGATGAAAGCTGGATTTCAGCAATGCAAGAGGAATTAAACCAGTTTGTTAGAAATGAGGTTTGGATTCTTGTTCTTAGAACTGAAAATATAAATGTTATTGGAACAAATTGGGTTTTCAAGAACAAAATGGATGGACATGGGATATAACTAAGAGGAAGGGATTGATTTTAGAGAAACATATGCACCAGTAGCATGTTTGGAAGCTGTTATACTTCTACTTGCTTATGCCTCCATGTGTGGATTAAGGATCTTTCTAATGGATGTGAATAGTGCTTTCTTGAATGGATACATTGAGGAAGAGGTATTTTTTTCTCAACCACTAGGTTTTGAAGACCATTCTCGGCCAGACCATGTATACAAATTAAAGAAGGCTTTCTATGAACTTAAACAAGCACCTAGGCAATGGTATGAGAGGTTAAGTAATTTTCTTATTTTCATCCAAGGGTTTGGGCTCTAATATGAAAGCTCGAATAGACTAAAAAAGAAGGTTTTAAAAGAATTTAAAAAGGCATGTTCTCACTGCGGTAAGCAAGGTCACCTTATGTGTAAAATGTAGACACAAGAAGCGTGTAATCAAACCTAATAAGAAAGGATCCAAGATAATTTGGGTACCAAAAGATCCTATAATTCCTATTGCAGATGTGATTTACTAAAAGAAGAGCGAAATCAAAGTTGTACTTGGATAGTGAATGCCCACGTCAAGTGCCAGGAGAAAGGTCTATGTTTCTAGACCTCCAAAAACATGAAGGTGGAAAGGTTGCCCTTGGAGGCATAGGCAAGGGTAAGATCGTTGGAATGGACACAATAGGTATATCTACCCTTATTTCAATTAAAATAATTTTATATGTGAAAGGTTTGAGGTATAGTCTGTTAAGCATAAGTCAACTGTGTGACAATGGCTATATTGTCTCCTTGGACAAAGACATGTGCAAAGTCTCATCGTCGGATGGAAAGACCAACTTTACCGCTAGAAGAAAGAATAGTCTCTATTAAATTGATTTGTTCGAGCTAAGTAAGCAAAAGGTCACTTGTTTGTCTTCTAAAGAAGATGAGAGATGGATTATGCACAAGAAATTAGGGCATTTAAACTTAAAATATATTTAAAAAATTTATAAGAAAAATATTGTAAGAGAATTGCTCAATCTGAGCAATCTGAGTTGGAAAACTCATCTTCTTTGTTAAGCATGTCAAGAGGGGAAGCAGTTGAAAACCTCCTTTAAACTTAAGTGTTAGAAATAACGACAATGTAAAAATCAAGAGGGTGGGTGAATTGGATTTTTAAGAAACTTTTTCCCTTTAAAGTAATTTTCCAGATTTTAAATAAATGTTCTAAAAACAAGATTCGGATTTTCCTTAACCTGTGATAAGCGCAGTTTGAATTGCAATTGTTAATATGATCCACAATAAAATAAAGAGATAGGGAAAGAGAAAGAACACAGAGATTTATACTGGTTCGGATTTAGTCAATCCTACGTCCAGTTCCCAATCACCACAACCACGTGATGATCACCCCACTATCTTTAATTGAAATTACAAACACCAATTCATGCAATAACAAATAAAGATAAAGGAAACACCTCCTTAGACACACTAAGGATGAACTCACCTCCTCAGACACACTGAGGATGATTCCCACCTCTCTTCACACACAAGAGATGAACACACCTCCCTCAGAACAAATCCAAGGGATGAATTTTTCCCAAATAGAAAACAGTAAAGAAAACACCTGATTGAGTGCTGGATTGAAAGCTTAAGCACAATGATCACCACTTCCAAGAACTTAGATCAACCTTGAGAGAGCAAGAAAGCGGTTTTGAAAAACTTGAGCGCAAGAACACTTTGAATATTGCGTTTGATCAGATGTATTGAACCTAAGAACTTACCTTTCATTTTATAATTCGAAAATAGTCCAAAGTTTCCATTCTTAGGTTGATTTAGCATTGAATTCGAAAAAACGTCGTATTTAATCGATTATCTAAAAGGTATAATCGATTATATTAGAGTAAAAACTGGAAAACACATTTTTCCTGATATAATCGATTAGATTAAGGCCATAATCGATTATATGAACCTAGAAGCAATATAATCGATTATCAAAAACACCTAATCGATTACTTTGTTCGTTAAACTATTTTGATTCAAATTTTAAGTGAAATAATCGATTAGATTTCGTAACTTAATCAATTAAAAGTGTAGAAAACGTTTTTGCGAGAAAACGACTTGCTCTCAAGTTTGAAATGGTCTTAAATGGGATTTATGACATACTCTTTTTATCCTTCACTCAAAACAGAAACTTCTAAACTTGAAACTCCAGCTCTTGAGAAAATCTTCATCAATCTTCTCTCTTGAAAGCATTAACCATCCTTTATGTCTTGCCTTTTTCATCAAGCAACCTTCCTTTGTGAGATGACACAAGTCTTTAATGTTGTTTAGAGAACTTTAAATCTTCATCATCAAAACTTTAATCTTTATGACTTATTGAGAGAACTTCATCAACACTTGAATTTGAAATATGTCAACATTAAGAACTCTCTCCACCAAAAGACCTTTAAAATTGCTTCATACGGATCTCTTTGGCCCCTCTCAAACATTGAGTCTGGGAGGCAAAAGATATGGTCTTGTGATTGTTGATGACTTTTCTATATTCATACTGGTCTTCTTTTTAAGTCGTCTTTACATGGGTTTTAGGTATTCTACAAAAGAATACATACGAAGCAGGGTTATTGCATCTCAAGCATTAGAAGTGACCACAGAATATAGTTTGAAAATGGAGGGTTCAAAATGTACTACAACCCAAATGGTATACACCACAATTTCTCTTCACCGAGAACACCTCATCAAAATGGGATTGTGTAAAGAAAGAACATAACCCTCAAAGAGATGGTTAGGACCATGCTATGGGAAAGCAGTGTTCCAAAGCACTTTTTGGGCTGAGGCAATTATCACTGCATGTTATCACTAAAAGAAATTCATTAAATATAAACTAATTTAGAGACAAAAAATAATTAGTCATTATAGTGACTAAATTAGAAACTATTTTATAAACTAAAAGTTATTGGTATCTAAAATAGTTTTTATTATAATAGAAACTATATTTGGTAGCTATTGATCCTAAAAATTTATGAAATTGGTTTCTATATAATGGTGACTAACTTGGTTTCTAAATTAGAATTTAAATTAGTTTCTAACATTAGCTACCAAGGTTTTATCTACTTACTAAATTAGATTATAAATTAGTCTCTAATACAATTAGTGACTGTGACACCCTCATAACTAATAAAATTTATAATAATAATATACATAGGGTAAAAGATTCACATTCACTAATAACATTACATTATGTAAGATAAACCAACTAAAGTCTTAACTAAAAATAAATAAACAAAAGTTCTAATTTTCTAGTTCTATCCCGGTGTCACATATCCTATCAGAGTAGTCCCATGAACACTACATCAAACTGGAATCACCTGCAACACAAAAGGAAAAACACGACAAGGAAACAAAGGGAGTGAGAAATATCTCGCTCAGGTTGCAGTGTAAAAACACTGCAGGATAGTTTCACAAAAAAAAAAAATCAATACTTAATCATATCCAAACATGAGAAATAAATTAATTTAACTTCAACAGTAATTATCCATAAGATCAACATATCCATATCATAATTGCATCATATGCAATGCATGTCTTACCCTATATACACTATGATGATGAATGCATGTGGCGCCAATCACATATCACACTTGACTGCAAAAGCGATACACAATGATCTCACGTTATGATCTCACGTTATGATCTCACGTTATGATCTCACATTATGATCTCACATTATGATACATGTGGCGCCAATATCATATCACACTTGACCGCAAAAGTGATACACAATGATCTCATGTTATGATCTCACATTATGATGCATGTGGCGCCAATATCATATCACACTTGATCGCAAAAGCGATACACAATGATCTCACATTATGATGCATGTTAACATAAGTCCAAGGACTTCTTATACACTCATACACATTTCCCTTCACATAAGTTCACAATTACAGTCACAATCACTTAACACATGACTCTTATCATAATTAATGGATAAAATAATATAATAATATTCAATTAACACACATTATCCTTCATTCATCATTAAAACTATATCACGCTTAACTCATCCCCTTCATAGAGTATCACAAGAATCCTTAAGGTGCTCCAAAGAAATCACAATATCATCAAATTAAGAAATTATACATATTATTCTTCAATTCACATCATAAAGAGCCTATAAGAGTAACTAAGAATCAAATAGAGATAAAAGAGGAAAACCCCTCTTTCAAGAACACACCTAAAATAATGAATTGGGTCAAACAATCAAAATATTATCAAATTAAGAAATTAAAAATATTATTCTTCAATTCACATCATAAAGAACATACAAGAGTAATTAGGAATCAAACAGAGATGAAAGAGGAAAATCCCTCTTTCAAGAACACACCCAAATTAAGGAATTGAGGGTCAATTCCACTACCCAGCAGATATCCCACACCCCAAAGCGAGTTCTCAATCCCCCCTTACCTTGTTGATGTATAGGCGGTGCTCCCGATACCCTAAAATTTTCCTCTTGCTCTTCTCCTCTCCCTTTTTAAATAGAGAACAAAGAAGATGAAAATACCAAATCACAGCTGTTGTGCAAATTGAATATATCTCTACTCAGACTTCGTATCAACGACCCAACCAGTCATAATCAAGAAATAGATGTGACGAACCCCCTGTTAAATTTCCAGCCCGATCCAACGGTGAACGAATGTGAAACAGTAGTTTTACCGTAGCAACCCTATGAAACAAGAGGAATGACTTTCTCTTCCTATCTCTCAAAGTGTTGGTGTTCTAAATGACATAAGACTTTAATTTTTATTTAAATAAGACCTCATATTCTAAAATTAATTATTTTATAATTATGAACATGAATACTTTATATTAAAATCACATAAAAAGAACGTATATTAATTAAATTAAAAATTTTGAAATTTCCTAAATATATTTAATTAATCTTATAAAAATTGGGGTGTCACAGTGACCAATTTTATCATTTTTATAGGTTAATAATTTGGTTGGTAAAAGCAAGTTTTCTTGTAATGTATGTACAAAAACAGTACTAATAAGACCTTTGTTGGAAAAGACTCCATATGTGATGGAAAACCATCTAGCCCATATTCCATGGCTAAGAGGATAGAAGAGAATGAAGCTTCAAGGATGAAGACTCTTCTATTTTTTAGAGTACAATTAAGATTTTTCTTCTTTCTTCTTAGTCTTGTAAATATTTGTATAGGAGTTTTATTTTCTTGTTTTGTTTGTAGAAAAATGTATAAGATAAAATAGGTTCACTTGTATTTGTATAGCATAAGTGAGTCTCAAATTGGGCTCCAATTGGACCTCAAATTTGGCTACAATTGGGCCTCAAATTGGGTTCCAATTGGAGCCAAAATTGGGCCAAACTTGCACATAAGAGCACATGAAGGTGGGGCAAATTTTGGGCTTGCTCTTCACACCCCTTGGAGCTTTTTGGGATGTCACATATTTGTTGTCCACACCCCGTTGGATTGTCCACATTCAAGAAGGAAAAAGCACTTTTGGAGCCAAACACTAGTAAAGACTTAGATGAAGAAAATTAGCTCCAAATAGGCTAGAATATGTGTGTTTTAGTGCAATTGTGAAAGGGCCTTGTTTGGATGGTCTTAGGGATGGTTTTAGAGTGTTGAAAATACTAAGTATGCAGCTGCACAATTTTGCTCTCTTATGATTAGTCTCACATCTTTTGTGGCATAGGAGCAAAGGGAGAGATGAGGCTATAAATAGAATCCCTTGCCTCTTATAAATGCACTTTGAATTGAATGAGAATTTGATAAAGTTAAATTGCATGTCTTCTTGTTCTTTAAAGTCACTAAATGGGAACATAGGATTAGTTAAATTTTTCATGAGTCTTCCACTACTTGAGGATGCTTCCATCAATATGAATTATGAAAAAATAGAATTGGTAAATTTTTCATGCTTTTGGTTGCTCTTGTTTCATCCTTAACACCAAAAATCAAATTGGTAAATTTGGCTCTAAGGTTAACAAACTTCTATTCTTGGGTTACTCAATGGGTTACTCAACTAAGTGTGAAGCTTGTAAAGTTTACAACTTTAGGACTATGATAGTTAAAGAAATCATAAATGTCAAGTTTGATGACTTTCTTTAGACTGATAAGAGACTATCATATCTAGAGGATGAATTTGCAAATATCCAAAAATAAACAAACAAGCATGTAAAGACTTTGTTTCTATAAAAGACAACAACTAGTAATGAAAGACTCATGAGCAAGGGACCAACCACAAGTGTTGGACTTGAAGACTTGATTTTAAGTGGATTTGATGTCTCCAACCACCTTTGATGATGAAGATGATGGTGCTTGAAGAATGAAGATTGTGTCTTAGGATTAGAGTGTCTTAGGATGTGTGGTAAGGTGCTTTTCAATTAATCTTGAACTTAATCTTGGGTTTTAAAATGATTTGAAATGTTTTAAAAGGTTTTAAAATGTTTTCAAAGGTATTAACTGATTTTTAACTGATTAAAAATCTGGTTTCAATCAGTTAAACTGTTCTTCATTTTTAAAGCTTTGTTTTTGGCAAATTTTAGCTAGCTGTTTTTCTGAATTTAAACCACTTGAAATTCTGGAGCCTTTGTTAAGAAATTCCAGTTTTCTGGAATAGCCAGTTAAATCGGGTTTTCAACTGATTGTTTTCAAGTTTAAGAAAAAGGGTGCTCTCTGGAAAATTCCTTTTAATGAAAACAACCGGTTTAAATGTGTTTTCAAACGACTATTTGCATCAGAATCAGTTTTAAAAGTCTGAAACAGCTTTGCTATAAATATCTTGAAATTCAAAGAACTCATTGACGAATCATTTTTAGAGCAACCCACTGAGCAAGAACGTTTCACTAATACTCTAAATCAATTTGCGAATCACTCCAAGAAGTCCAAGATCCAATTGAATAGCGAATTGATTCAAGATTGCGTGCTCCGTTTTTTGTTCATAGCTGCGTGCTCTGTTTTTCTACTGCACTGTATTTTTCCAGGTAAACTCAATCCAATTTCTTGTGTGTTTGTTAGCTGCGCGTGTGTCTCTTAATCAGGGTGATTAAGAGTTCTTGTAATAGGGTTTTACAAGAGTTTAAAGGTCTTGTAGGGTTCAAGATCAAGTGCAGTTTTCTGATTTTCGTTTTTCATGTAGTGTTCATGTAAAAACTGATTTTTAGTGAATTGATTGGATTTGAGTGTTTAGGAAACTGGATGTAGCCTTTGTTGAAAGGTGAACCAGTATAAATCTCCTGTGTTGATCTTCTTTCCCTACTCTTTTACCTTCTGTAATTGAAATCTGAATTTGTAATTGAATTGGATATATGATACATTGATAAAAAGCATTTCAAGAACTTATAAAAACTGGTTTTTCACCTTCATTCTGAAACTGGTTTTTCTTAATTGGGCTTGAAATTCGAAAATATTTAAGAGTTTAATTCACCCCCCTTCTTAAACTCAGCCATTTATTTCAACAACAAGGACCATGTCCAAGAATATATAAGAATATTCGACCTCTATTGAGATCAGTAGGCCCAAGTTATTATCTACATGACCCATCTTGGAAGAAGTGTAAATGGAGGAATAAAGGTGTGAATATTTGTTCGTGCTTGTATTTTGGTCCATTAACATAGATGAACAATAAAGACGTATATATAGAAAAATAGAGATGTGCATTGTAAAGAGGTGTATATAGGAAAACAGAAGTGTGCATAGCAATTTGTTTGGGCTTATATTCTGACCCAGTAATATAGGTGACAAAACATAGGTCAGCTTAGATAAAAGGGTGTGCACTGGGAAACCTAGCCCAATAACACACCCTATGGCTGGCTAGGGTTGAATGAAGGTTTTTAGAAGTACATTAACTGCACCTAGAGAGGATAGAGGCATGACTCTCATCTGCAAGTCCCAAGGCCAACTCCTAGGGTTAAATTTTAGGGTTTCTAGAAACCCTAATGGGAGAGGCGCCGCATGAGAGCCTACTCTCCAAGTTTGACCACCCATTCATCTCCCTTCTTTTATAAATGCACACCTCCATCCCTTGTATTTGAACTTTTGAGTAGAGTATTGTTATGCAGCAAAATTGTAGTTGTCCCTCTCTCTCTCTCTTGAGCCTCCTTAGGGTTTTCTCCCTTAGCCTAGGCTTGCAAGGATCCTTCCTTGTGTTTAGGCAACTCTCTAGCTTTTCTAGAGACCTGCAAACCACACAACTTTTCATCTTCTTCCTTTCCCTTGAACACATTTCTCTTCCTCCACATATCAATCGAACAAATCCTTATTTTCCTTCTTTTCATCGAGAAACATTTAAGCTTCTGCGAACCTTTCATCTTCCAAGCGTGGATATGGAGCTAGTTGCACCATAGGCTCCATGAAGTGGTATCAAGAGCACGATTTCTTCAAGAGATAAGTGTTCTTCGGTCTCTCTAATTTTCTTTGACTTCATTTGTGTTGTCACCATACATTTTTGCTTGTTTTGACATGTTTCTACTATTTTTTTTTCCATTGTCATTTTAAACAATTTTAAAACCACAAATCTTCTTTGAACTTTCTGTTATGGTCATTTTAGGTTTCTATTGGTAGATTTGCATGAGCTTTGTTGTTTTTTGAGTCTTCTTTCAATTTTGATCATTGAAAATGTTTTATATTTGAGTCTTCTGAAATTTTATAATCATGTGTTTTGTATAGAAGTCATGTGTAGTCATTTCATGTCATAAACCTTGAGCTTAACTGATTGTTTTTGTTATATTTGGAGTCTACATCATTTCGACCTTCATTAACCTTTGGTGCTTTTTGTTTTGCAATTTTTGAATTCATATTTGCTATTAGGTCATTAGTAAATTCATAGCCTAGGTTTACTTTATGTCTTGATGTTGTATTTTGATTGTTTGAACTCCTAATGACTTGTTTAATATTCAACCATTGAGTAAAAAAAATTTGTGAACCTCATTTTGTGCAATGGAATTTGTAAACTGTGGCTAAAGTGGTATGGTAGTGTTTATTCTTGTTGTTTTATTTTTAGTCTATACTTGTTAAAAAATAGAATAAAAAGGCTAATCTCCTTCACATCAAAATAAAAAGAACTAATACACATTAAGAAAAAAGCCAAAGAAGGAGTAAAAAGTATAGGGACATTTTGGCACTACCCAAAACACTAACATTTGAGGACTTTTGGACTTCTAACTTGGGCCACAATACCATACCTTTTCATTGGAGACATTCATTGGGCTTTAGACCATTGGACTATTCATAAACACTACAAAAAATAGTGTTAAATGTGGCGGTTTTAATATGGCAATTCTAAAAAATTGTCGTAATTTGCATTCAAAATATGGCATTTATAATTTCCATCAAATAAGTATATTGTATTTTTTCTCCCATGCTTTCTATTCCCTCCATCTCAATTCTCTGAGTTTCGTTCCCTCTTATTTGAACTCTCTTTTCCCCCTAACAATCAATTAGAAAAAAATTTAATAAAAACAAAATATAGAAAATTCATTTTCAATAAATTTTTCTTCGAAACTCTCATCCCCCATTTCATTCCCTATTTCCCCTTTTCATTCCCCATTTCTTGTGCTCTTTGAAACTCTTCTCAAGTCGCATACTCAAAACTCTTATTCCCCCTCTTGTCCCCAGTTTCATTCTCTAAGTCCCTCACGTTTTCCATCTCGTTCTCTCATTGTCCATCTCATTCTCCCTCTCGTTCTCCTAGTCTCATTCCTAATTTGAAACTCTAATTCAATATTGTGTTACGTGGTGTAGGAAGTTCGTCGTTTTCTTACTGGACCTAATTGTTGAAAAGCATGGTTTTGACATCCAGATATGATACCATTTCTTTTCTATGCATTTTCATTCCCTTCTTCTCTTTTCTGGTATCACATGAGTAGAGACAAAGTCATTGCTTATACCATAAACAAATTGATATTAAACATTTGAGATATAGCCTAATTCATGAATATGTAGGCTTTTATGCATTTTGTGTTTTTGGCTTTATGTTTATGATCAGGCCTATTATATATGACTTTTTGACATTTATACATGGACATCCTTCTTTAGTCCTTAGAGATGCAAACGTATCTAAAATAGGAATTTTAATTTGGTTTATTTCAAGTGTTTTCCTTTTCTGTTAACAAAGAACTATTAGGGGAACCTCATGTAGTGAGAGTTTATTTGATTTAGAACTCCATTGCCCTTCCAACCATTGCTCTCTTTACAGACCAAATAAGGCTATCTTTGAGAAACTAAAAGCCAACAATTGAAGTTGTTGGTTCTTCTAGAATAAACATATTATTTACAGGTACTTGCACTCGAGAGAAAAAATGGTGTAAATTTGTAGAACCCGTTGATAGAGAATAATTTTTTTTTACACAGCTTTGCGCTGAAATTTAACATGGTCATTATAAGTTCAAGTCTTGAGAGGGATATTAACCATGGAGAGGTTATATGGAACACTTCCATTATGGTACACTACAAAAAAAATTGATTTTACTCAAAATTCGTCTGTAAAAGTAAAAATTAAATTTTTAGAATATTTTTTTTTATTTTCTATTTAATTATACTTTTACCTATTTTTAGTATTTTTATTATTAATTTTAGAGGTTACACTATGAATATATTAAATATTTTACACAAATTAAATAGCCTTGACAAAATTTGAACCCAGGACCTTAAAATTGAAGGTTGATACTCCAACTATTAAGCTAGAATGATTTTCATTTAAAACATTACACATATATATAAATACATATGCATACATATATACATACACATACACATATATATACATGCATACATATGTATATATATATATATATATAAATATATAAATATATAAATAGATATATATATAAATAGATAAATATATAAGTATATAAGTATATAAGTATATAAGTATATAAGTATATAAGTATATAAGTATATAAGTATATAAGTATATAAGTATATAAGTATATAAGTATATAAGTATATAAGTATATAAGTATATAAATATATAAATATCTAAATATCTAAATATAAAAATATATAAATATATAAATATGTAAATATGTAAATATATAAATATGTAAATATATAAATATGTAGATATGTAAATATGTAAATATAGAGATATGTAAATATGTAGATATGTAAATATGTATGTAAATACATAGATATATAGATAGATAAATATATAGATATATAAATATACAGATATATAAATATATAGATATATAAATATATAAATTTTTAAATTTTTAAATATATAAATGTATACATATGTAAATTACTGATGGATTTTATTTTGTACAATATGGTACCAATTTTACCGACGAATTTAGCGACGGATTTTATTTCGCATAATATGGCACCAACTTTACCGACCAATTTTTATCTACGCATTGTGATCCGTCAGTAATTTACTGACCAAGCTAAATCCGTCAATAAAATCTGTCGATAATTAATTCTGTCGGTAATTTACAATTTTCTATAGTGATAGGAAATCACGACAATGTAATTGGAAACACAGGACGGTAATATCCTTAAGCTTTTTGCATCTAATTTTAATGCCCAAAGACTCTCTTTCATCTATCTCATGCAGATGATTAACATTTGGCAAAACCATTGATGATTCAATTTTTATCCTCTCATTTGTAGCCTTATTGAACCACCTTAGCACTTCATATAGTCTTATTAGTTGCATTTAACATACATTTACATTTTATTTAATAATTAGGTGATTTTTGAAATTATAGATTAATTAACTAGTTTTATACAACTTTTGCTACATAATTGCCACTAAAACCATTATTATTGTTATGCTCAAATCTTTTTTTATAAAAATTCTTTTTAGTTGATTCTTTTTGCATCAATTTCCTTATTTACAGAACTTTAATTTGATATAAAGAGCATGTCATTTAGAGTTTGGAGTGAATTTTGAAAGACAGATTGGAGTGAACAAGATTTTTGGCCTATTGCACTTATGTTTTATGAACTAGTGATGCAAATTGGCTTGTCAAGGTCCAATCTTAGATAAAATTTGAATCAACACTTTGTAATGAGTAAAATGGTTATAAAAGAGTTATGAGATGGTGGTTAGTTAGGAGTTGGAGTTAGTTTTTTAGTTTTTAGTTTACAAAATATGAAATAGTTGCAACTTTCCAAATTCTCTCTTCTCCTAGCTTACATTTTCCAAGTTTTTGTTTCTTTGTTTTTTCCTATTCTTCTGCTTTTACATTCAATTTCGTTCAAAGTTGTTTACATTCGATTAATTTTTGGGTTTTGATTTCTTTGTTGATTTCATATTTCACATTCAATTTTAATTTCTATTTCCATTTCATGATTTCACTAACTACCAACTCTGTTTTCCAATTCTATTTTCTTTTTCCTTTTCTGTTTCCAATTTCCAATTTTGTCTTTTGTTTCAATAGCCAATTGCTGATTCTAATTCTGTCTTCTGTTTCAATAGTCAATTGCTGATTCCAATTCTATTTTTCTTTGCTGTTTCCAATTTTCAATTTCATTTTTATTTGGATTGTCAAGTTTTTTTTCTGCTTACTGCAGTTTAATGATTTTGTGATGTTGGCTTTCATTTCTACTTTATATTTTAGTAGTTAGTTCACATTCGTGATCTCGATTCCAATTTTATACCTAGCGTGATGGGACTTCAACGAGAGCACATATTATGTGGAAGGAAATACTGGCCACCCTGTATTTGAAACACCATATGGAAAAATTGCCAATAATATATTCTATGGTAGGCACCATCCTTTAAATTGGTTAGCCTTTGGATTGAATGGTGCAGAGATTGGTTTCAACCCTTCTACCACTGTTGCTGAACTCAGCGAACCAATGTGGCCTATAGAGGTTAGTTCACTTATATTATAGGAACACATGCTGAATTCTTTTTTAACTTTATTGCTCTTGGTTAGATTTAATACACGACCTTTACATGATGGGTTATATATATTTTTCTATAATTTGATGCTAAATTCTATAGGTTGACATTTAACATGAAATTAGTTCACAACTGACCATAAAAAATGGACTTCACTAAATTATAGGATGCACTAGGGTAGGGTGCAGTCTAATTAAGGGTTGATATTATATATTTGAATTTAATGAATTCCTAGGTTTTTATTAAATCATGTTATGCTTTAAGCACTATGGTCTCACCTTCCATCTTCAACTTCAATATCAAATCATCAAAATCAGCCTTCATCTCTTCTAGCCCTTACAACTCCTTGGAACATTTTCCTGCAAATTATTTTATATCACTTCTTACCACAACAAAATATAAAGAAATTTCTGTCAACTATAACTTGAGCCTGACACCAATTCAGTAGAGATGAAATTGTAAATTTTCCAGCAAAACTTGAGATCATAATTGTAAGTTTATGTAATATTTATCAAAATTGTGTTTCGTCCCTAGAACAAACTTTGTATATATTTCGTCTTTATATTTTATAAACAGGTGTAAATGGTCTTAGATAACAAATAAAAATATCTTTAAAAAAAAAATGAGAGAAAAAAAAATAGTGAAAGAAATTTAATAGACGAATGATACTGAAATAGAAAATTACGAAAAAGAAAAACAAAGAGACAAAAAAAAATTCCGACACATCATCAAGAATCATTTACACGAGTTTATAAAACACAAGGATGAAATAAGTCCAAAGTTTTTCTAAAAAACGAAACACAATTTTGACAAATAATTCAAAAATTAAAAATATATTTAATCCTGTTTAATTTGTTTAAAAGAAATTCTTTTTCAAGAATACTTTCATTCACAAGTTTATTCATCAAGAGTTCTTTTACCAAACATGGCCCAAACATGCTCACATGGGACAGTAAACAATTATTTAATGGTTGGGCAAGGCACATCTTTTTTGCTCCAGTGGTTTGGTTTCTTGCTTGACCTAAAAACTCATGGGATTGGTTTTCTTTTGGTTTCGTTTCTTGTTCAATGATGCAGAATTTTTTGCCTCTGAGCTTTGGTTTCTCGTTAATTCTCTTGTAATTAATAAACATTTAATTGTGTCTACATGAATCTATGCACAAGGTTGAACTAGACAGATACCTAACAGATTTAATTTGTCAATAATTGGGAAAATCAAAATCTCATTTTTTCTGTCAAGTATTTACCATTTGGGTATTGGCCTGTTGAGAATGTCACCTTATTACTAGATTTATCTGAGAAGCTAAATATATGATCAAACTAACCTCAACTTGTAAAACAAATCGTGAAAGTGTTTAAACCTATTTTATTGATTTTTTAATCAATGGTTATAAATTACACTTTATACACTAAACCTATCAATGTTCAAATAGGACAACAGTATAGGACATTTTTTCCTGTTAAATTTGTTTTATAATATTATACCTTTTCATTTTTTAAGTATAATTAAATATATATAACTTTCTTAATAACTTTCAACAATTTATATTAATTATACTGTTTGTTTTACTTTTATAAAATATTTTTATATTATATTAATTTGTTGTATTTATTTTTGTAAAATGAAAAAATTAAAATATCCCTTTCAGTTATAAATAATTAAATAAAAAATTTAAATATCACCAAATGATAGAATATTAATAAAAATAAAAAACCTATAAATATTATGCTAGTTCAAACTATAACAAATTTCTACATAAGTTGATATTAGTTGTGATTGTTTTAACCACTATATTTTACATGGTAAATGATCCTTTCATAATAATAATTACAACATTTTTGAATTATTGCTTTTTACATAATGAAACTACTATTTTATACATTTTAATCAATAATAAATGTAACAACGGTTAAATTAAAATCGGTATTTATTATTTTGTGACGGCAAGATTTATGACGACAAAGACACGGTCACACTTTATTTTGTGGTGGTTAAAACTGACAATTTTTACAAAAATAACCACCACATATAATAAAAAAATTTATAGTGAAACCATGACCTAAATATGAGAATTGGACCAAAACCAAGACCTACTACATTTAAAATCAAACTTGTTCATCTTTTCTTTCTTCTTTTGGTATTATTTTAGTTTTTATCATCTAATCTAATTTCATTCTTAGGTTTTCTTTTGAAGTTCTTTGGTATTATTTTAGTTTTTATCATCTAATCTAGTTTCATTTTTAGGTTTTCTTTTGAAGTTCTTTCTTTTGTTGTGTGTCTTATTTGTTGTTGGTTATTTTTTTTACTTTTTTTTGAAGTGTTGTCATATAACTCTCTTAATTTGGTTAAACTTTTTCAAATTAGGTCTTTATTATTGTGGACACCCAATTTCGTCTCGGAATTGAAAGTAAAAACTTTCATTAAATAAAATAGTTTTTTAATATAAAAAAACATAAAAAATAATAATAAAATGTTGAAAGTTAGAAAAAAATAAAAAAATAGCTTTTACTCAAAAAATAAATACTTAGCATTTTATTAAAATGTGAAATTTGTTTCATAAAAAATAAATACAACTTTTTTCAGTTTCTTTTATATATCTCGCTTTTTTTAAAAGATATAATAAATAATTAATATAGGTTTAGTAAAGAAAAACTAAAAAAAGGATAAAATTTTAAATGAAAAAAGAATAATAGAGAAAATTTAGTAAAATAAAATATAAGTTTTTAGGGAGTTAAGAATAACAAAGGAAAAATATATTTTAGTGTTTTAGGTCTTTAGAAAAATAAAAAAAATTGGGAACATAAGACTTTTTGTGAAAAGTAGCTATATATCTCTTTTTCTCTTCCTGACAACATGGTTAGTGCAAGGAAAAGACAAAAACAAAAGAATCCTTATATACCATAAATCCCTTTCGTATGCACCCACACATCCACAAACCAGGCACCCTCCTTGCATCTTTGTTGTTGATGCAAAGCACGGGGGCATCTAAAAGTAATAGCTTGTGTTAGGATAGGACTAGGATTGGGTCCAAGGATTCACGAGGCCCAACCCTAGAAAAAGAGAGCTAGGAATCAAGAAAAGGAAAATATACCGGAATCATTGATTCTCATATCACTACAGGATCTTCTGAAAAAGATATGTAGAAAGAGACAGGATCAAATACACGTCGAAAGAAACAATACCAAATAAGCCATGAGCTAACGTATACAAGAAAATTAATATCATTTTCAATTCAAAATCTTAAAGTTATGAGTTTATATGTTTTCTTTTTTATATACTACTCATCACATTATTTTTCCACAATTTGAGACTTACACTCTATTCACTTCCTGGTCTTCTCTCATAACTATTGATGCGGAAATGAATATTGTTATGATTCTCTCTTTTGTTTTCTGATCGATATTCCAAATGTCAATACAACGGTAATAATATTGATGTTTCTTGTCTCTCTTTAATCCATACTCTGCACACAAGAACACCCACAAGTCTCTTTTTTTCACTCTCCACACATTACCCTCTCCAACCTCTATCTACCCTCCTCCACTCCACCCCTAACCACAACTCTAATATTAACACCTACCACTGTCGCTACGGCTCCTCCAAATGTGTTAACACGGCAGCAAGTACATGGTGTCCAACTAGAGTGTTGGCTCCAACTCCCCCAAAAACGCTACAATCCCAATGTAGAAGGAAATTTCTCTTTCTTTTTCTCAACCATATTCCAACAATCAACCAAGTGTTTTGATTTAAATATATGAGGATAAGAGAACTAGAATCAAATATGACTATTTGTTGGGTATGTTTTAGTGTAGATGTATGAATTCATATCCATTGATACACCATCAGAACATTCGCTGATACACCTATGAGAGTGCAAGCCGGTTTTGTCTCATTCTCAAGTTTTATATTCTTTTTCATTGGGACATGCTTTAATATATTTTTCCTTCCATACGTTGATTTCTTGAGGATCATGAATTAACATCAATGCATTATACTTTCCTGCATTCATTTTTATACATTATGGAATGTTAATGGCACCCATTGGAACTTTTTACCATTGATATTGGAAACATTTCATAAAGGGAGGAGCCCACCTTGTTTTGAGTGCTCACATACGTAACTTGGGTACATATTCAAAGAGATATTCAAGTTTTTCTATATGCACATTCCATGGGGTATCCAAATTCCATACTATTCATTTTTATTTGCTTGAATTATTTTCAATATAATAAATCATATAAATGTTAAAAACTATTTACATTAATATTTAGATGTTATTTACACTTAAAATGTATGTTTTTAACAGTATTTAATTTTAATTTTTAGTTAAATATAAATATTGGTCACATGCACCATCTATATTATCTAATTAGTTTTTTTCTTTTCAACCAATTCTTTTAATATAATTATGTAGTTTACTAAACCTATCTATATATATATATATTAAAGAATTGTTTAGATTTATGTATGATTCCACTTGTCATATTTTATCTAGTGCTTATTTATTAAAATTTTATATATATTTAATACGGTGAAATTAAAGTTTTTTATCTTATTAATTTTACACTGTTCATATATATTTAAATAAATTTTAAAATATATGTATGACCATATACATCATCTTATATTTTATTATTTAAAAATTTTAGAAAATAAACTCAAATAAACCCGCATCATCTTATATTATTTAAAAATCACGTTTATAAATAAATTAAAAATAATAAATAGTTTAAAATATATGTATGATCGTGTACATCATTTTATATCTAATATTTAATTTCTTTTCTAAAAATATAATTTAAATATAATAAGTTTTACAATAGATATTTTCTCTAAATAAAATTTGTGCAACAATCTATAATATTAATTTATAGTTTACACTATCTTCACTCATCGTATGATTTGTAAGTGTATCCATTATAGTCGTTTGCACTATAATATAGCCTAAATCGCATGAACTAAAAACATAAATCCCTTTAAAATACCAAAAAACTATTAAAACCCTAAAACTAAAAAACATTTAACACCTACTAAAATCTTTTTACAAAAGGAACTACGTAACCTTGATTTTCCATTGTGAATGGAAATATGTAGGAGCAAGGTCAATCCTTGTCGGGCCCAAATAAATATTTCCATAAATTGTTTCTTGCTTTTAAAGATAAATAACCTTAAAAGAAATACTTTTTTACATATGTCTTTGTTTGATTTTAGGGAAAAAGTAAATATTTTAAGAATTACATTTAGTTTTGCCCATTAATGAATGGTAATTGTCTTTATACGAACGTTGTAGGATGTTAATACCTTCCCTACATGTAATCAACTCCTGAACCCATATTTGGTTTGGAAGACCTTATTTTTTTAAAAGTTTTTTTGTAGTTTTCCTTCATAAACTATGGTGACGACTCCTGTATCTTTTCAATATATGTTTTGCCATCTTGTCGTGACCTCAGTTGCGACAGATGGCGACTCCACAAGGGATGTGTTTTTTAGAAAGCCAAGCCTAACACTATAAGAAAAATTGATTTTAGCGACGGTCAAAATCCGTCGGTAATGTCAGAAATTCGCTAGTAAAATGACGCTAGCGACGAATTACCAACGGTAAAAAATCTGTAGATAATTAATTCAATATGCAAAATGTATGTTGTTTTTAGTATATTTTCTTTTCCCCTTTTCTTTTAGTTTCTCATATATTTATCTTTGTTTGTTTTGATTTTATCTTTTCTTACTATGATGTTCATATTGATTATATTGTTGAATCATTGAACCTTAGGGTAGAGAGCAATTGTTTAGATAATATGTTTAAAGCCACTAGGCTATCATCATTTGCTTTACCCTATGTTGTGTTTATATCAAAGATTTTAGAATATAAAGGTGTAGATCTTGAAGGAGAAAACAAGCAAATTTTGCTAAGCAACAGCAAAATAGGGAAGAATGTTCTAAGGCACATGGGCCTTATTGAACAAGGCAACAGGTTCCGAAAAAGAGATGAGGACGCTGCAATGGATGAAGATGAAGAACCACCACCTCAACCTCAACCTGGATCAATGGAGGCACATATTCTCTCCAGGATGGACAACATGATGAGTCTCTAAGCAACTCATTATGATGACATTTGCTCCAAGCTCTCAAGGCTTAATAGGAGAGTTTATAGGGTGGAAAGAAAGCTGGAGATTGAAGATGTCTCTCCAGAAGAAGATAATACTGGATCTTCCAGAGGAAAACAGCCAGTAGTAGATGATGAGGAAGATGAAGAAGATGCAGGGGATAGTGAAGAAACAGAATAGGCTACAAGTTCACTAATTCCCTTAGCTTAATTTTTTTTTCAGCTGCTATTTTTTTTTCACTATATTTTCTGTGTATTTAATTGCTTTTGCTGTATTATTCTCTGAATATGTAATTTTTTTTTTCAAAATGATAAAAATAAAGGGGGAGAAAAATATTTGTTTTGATTGATAATATATCCATATTTCTAGCATTTAAGAAAATTAATTTCAGGGGGAGCATTAGCAAATATTTCAAATAAATTACCTAATATATCTTAAACATTTAAGAGCAAAGTTTAAGGGGGAGCTTTTAGAAATAATTTCCATGCATTAATTTCCTTGAAATCTCTTTTTCAAAATTCAAATTGAAAATTAAATGCTATATGACTGCCTACTTTATTTCTTTTGTGGACTAATTTTTATGATGGAGATATTCATACATTATTTTCAAGATTTTTCAGGATATCAATCACAAGTCTTTATGTTTCTTTTTATCATCATCAAAAAGGGGGAGATTGTTAGCATATTTCAAGACAGAGTGTTAATGAAGTCCTCCACAGTTTTAATGAAGTCTTAAAGTTTTGATGATGAAGTTTTAAAGTGATCCAATCAACATTAAAGACTTGTGTCATCTCACAAAGGAAGGTTGCTAGATGGAAAAGGAAAGGCATAAAGAGTGTTTAAAGCTTTCAAGAGAGAAGATTGATGAAGATTTTGTCAAGAGCTGAAGATTCAAGTTTAGTACGTTCTGTTTTGGGTGATGGATGGAAAGAGTAAGTCATAAATCCCATTCAAGACCTTCCTAAACAATAGAGCAAGTTGTTTTCTCGTAAAAACGTTTTTCTACGCTTTTAATCAATTATGATACGTAGTCTAATCGATTATTTCACTTAAAATTTGAATTAAAATTGTTTAACGAACTAAATAATCGATTAAGTGTTTTTGATAATTGATTATATTGATTCTGGGTTAATATAATCGATTATGGCCTTAATCTAATCGATTATATCAGGCGAAATAAGTTTTCCAATTTTTAAACATGATATAATCGATTAAGCTTTTTAGATAATCGATTAAATGAGTCGTTTTTGTGAAATCAATGCTAAATCAACCTAAGAATGGAAACTTTGGAGTATTTTTGAATTATAAAATGAAAGAGAATGTCTTAGGTTCAACACATCTGAAAACAACACAATATTCAAAGTGTTCTTGCGCCTTAGCTTTTCAAAACCGCTTTCTTACTCTCTCAAGTTTGATCAAGTCTTTGGAAGTGGTGATCTTTGTGCTTAAGCTTTCTATCCAGCACTATTATCAGGTGTATTCTTTTTACTGTTTTTATAAACGGGAAAATTCATCCCTTGGATCTGTTCTAAGGGAGGTGTGTTCATCTCTTGTGTGTCAAGAGAGGTGGGTTTCATCCTCAGTGTGTCTGGGGAGGTGTTTCATCCTTAGTGTGTCTAAGGAGGTGTTTCCTTTATCTTTATTTGTTATTGCATGAATTGGTGTTTGTAATTTCAATTAAAGATAGTGGGGTGATCATCACACATTTGTGGTGGTTGGGAACTGGACGTAGGATTGGCTTAATCCGAACCAGTATAAATCCTTGTGTTCTTTCTCTTTCCCTATCTCTTTTTATTGTGGATCATTTTAACGATTGCAACTCAAAACTTTAAGACTTCATTAAAACTGTGGAGGACTTCATTAACACTCTGTCTTGAAATATGCTAACAATTTTGCAGGTGAAGGTTTGGGTATGCATTATATGCTCCCTTCACATGCAAACTATTGCATATCTTGCATTGAGTAGTGCCCTATACTCGGGTATGAGCAAACTTAAAAATAGAACGACTGTGTATCAATGTCACTTGGGATGTACTTCCTGTTTGGCTATTGTGAGAACTCCAACAACTAGAGTCTGTTCTCTTCATTTGTTTCCCACACCGGGTTGACTTCCAACTTCTATGGGAGGTACTTGAAGTGAGTCATAACTCTAGTGGGCTCGTATCCTTAAGATTAGGAATCATCCTTTGTGAGTGTGCATAAGTCACCTGAAGTACAAACATGCATTGGTTTGTGTTATTTTTGTAGGTTACGCTATTGCGTATCATGCATGATCTGTTATTTCTGTTGCATTATTATAATTGGAGGATGAGTGGATTGATGGGAATCAATTCCTTCTCTTCCTCCCCATGCATTACACCCATTTGTTTGTGTTGGTTTGTCTTACCATGTTTTGTTCGCAGGTGAGAAATTATAAAGTTGTTTGATTATCCTTTTAAAGATGGAAATTAATATGGGATCTGAAGTCGAGATGGAATCCAACTCAAACATGCTAAGGCAGAAATTACAATTGAAGTGAAGGTTGAAAACTAGGTTGGCTTAAGGGAATTAGGATGGAAATTTAAGACTATCCAAGGGGATGCTTTTAGGAAGAGATGAGAATTTGTTGAGCATGATGGAGGTAGAAGTGGAAGGAGCTCCAATCACCGCCCTGGCCCAACAACACTCCACTAAGATGTTTCATTTTCAAAGACTTCTAGTTGGTTCCAACAGTGGTGGAGTTTGAATAGATCTTAGATTTTCCTTTAGAAGGTAGAGTCCCATAAAGAAATGTAGAGCAACATGCTTCCATCTTGACACTTGCTGGTATTATGAATATACATCCAAAATAGTTAGAGAGAAGGATGGTAGTTAAGAACAAGTCAAAGGGCTTCTTGTAAGGATATTTAGAGCAATATTTGCATCATCTACCTAGTTGGGAAGATTGGGAAAGATTCATGGATGTCTTAGCCCCCCCTCTTTATGGTATCATGATGTTTCCCAGTGTTGATAACTTTGTAAACTATGCTGCCATTGATGTGTTTTTTTTAAGCAAAAATCGATAAAATATCCAGTCACAACAGTCTTGGCTGATGTTTATGGAACCATGAATTTTTGCTATGAAACGAAAGGGAAAGGGTTTTTCCAGTTCTATATGTGTGGCTCACTTCTCGAGTGTTCAAAGGACCCATTGACGTCAAGTGCCCTGTGGGGGAATTATTGAGATGCAAACTAGATGTCAAATGAGGGAATGAGTGGGCACAATTCTTTGTTGGTTTGAATGAAGAAAAGATCAAATGGTGTCCATCATGGCAACAAAGAACTAGCCTTATCTTCTATTGTGGGAGTTATCCTAACGTACCTCTTATAAGCACTAGGGGTTGCATTAACTACAATTCCATCCACTACAAGAAAAACGGAGATTACCGACGGCCAAAATTCGTCGGTAATCTCAAAAATCCGTCGGAAAAACAACATTTTTGATGGCCCACCAATGACCAAAAATCCGTTGGTAATACTATTGTCGGTAAATGTGACTGACGGATTTGGTCAAGTTGTCGGTAAATACCAATGGATATTACCGACGGAAACTTCTGTCGATATTCACTGACGGACACTTGCCGACGAATACAGTTGTCGGTAGAGATCAACGGTTCATTCCGTCGGTAATTACCGACGGTGAAAATCGTCGGTAATTACCGACGCTGTATGGACGACCATGTTTGTGATTTACCAATGGATTGTTGTCGGTATTTACCAACAAACACTTGCTGACGGATACGGTCATCGGTAGAGACCGACGGTTCATTCCGTCAGTAATTACCGACGGTGAAAATCGTCGGTAATTACCGACGCTGTATGGACGACCATGTTCGATAATTTATCGATGGATTGTTCTGTCGGAAAGTCTGTCAGTAATGTTGATAGGTATTCTGGATTCATTTTATAATTTTTAGTAACCTTTTGATTTTAAATACCTGAAGTACACAACAAAGAATAAACATTGTGCATGCATTCAAACCTGGAAATTCAGAATGTCATTGAAATCCAACACTATCATTCAAATTTATCATTAAATCTGTCTAGAAGAATTCACAATATTTGAAATTGAATAAATCCATTAAAGTACTTGAAAGCAAGATTCAGAACTTAGACAATTTTATGAAGTTAATATCAATATTTATGAATGTAAAACGGGTAATAAAAATGTGCTTATTAATTAATAGTTAAAATAGTTTGGAGAATGATGTTCTTCGGGGTTGTTGTCTTCTTGTTGTTCTTGGTTGTGCTATTGTTCTTGGTTGGGCTTTTGTTGTTGGTTTTCTTGGCCTACTTGTTTGTTTTGCTGGTTGAGCTCTTGTTGTTGGCCTACTTGTTGGTGTTGTTGTGGTTGGTTTTGCTGGCCTATATGGCTTTGTGCACTAGGAGGTAAGAATTGCACGAATGCACCAACAAATTGACGAAATTCACTTTCAAGTCATTGATTTTGTTCCCTTGCTCTGCGAATCTCCTCCTGTTGTGTAGATAATATTTCTTTTAGTTGATTAATTTGTTGGAAGTCCATTGAGGAAGTGGATGCTTCAGGTTGACTTTTGAGGATATCATTCACACCATGATAAGCATGAGCAAGTTGTCCAACCCCATAAATTCTTCCTTTATTCTTCCCACCAACAATTTCAACCCAACATCGTGATCTTATTATCTCATCCTGCCCTGGGTCAGAAGGAGTAGACTCAGCTTCACTAGTAGTTGATCCAATTGAAGACCTAACCTGTGAAAGTTTACTCTGAAATTCCTCCTGTAATAAAAAATGTACAAAGTTCCTCAGATCATGAAGAATATATATATACAAAAAAGTAAAGCTATAGTGACTCACATGTGTCTTCCTACTTCTGTCATCAACAAACTGACCTGTGTTCTTTCGAATATGGGTCTGTTGAAATATCTCATCTACATAAATAGATCTTCCAAGCCCCTTTGCCTGTAAAAAATTAATAAAATATATTATATAAAAATCATTTAAACTTGTATAAAAAATATGCATATATTACATACCATATGCAAGGCGTGTTCATGCATTGTGATGGAGCCACCAGTGTGTAGACTCCCACCCTTTTCAGACTCCCTATTTTTTTGGGCCTGTACACATTTGGATCTGTACATGGGTGAGTTCCAATGTTGTAACAATGAGTTCCAAACTTCCTCTCCTATCCATTCTGGCCTCTGTCCAACAATTCTTGCATTTCGAAACATTTCCGATAGTCTGTGGGAGGCTTTGGAGTGAAAATTTTTCTTGATTTGATTTTCATGCTCCGGTCTCCACTGAGCCTTCATCTATAAAGGTCCAAATTTAATATACAACAATGTAATTTAATATACTATAAGACAATAATTTGTAACCAACAACAAAGTAATTTTACATAATGTACACAATTTATAAGTTACCTTAAACCGTTGAAAGTAAGACTCCTTATCAGCTTCAGGTATGATTCCCCATGTAGTCCATGGCTCAAGAAATTGTTGTTTAATACACTTTGTAATAGCTTGCGAAGCAACCCTGGATGGAAGAAACCTAATTACAAGAAAAAGTTATCTATATTATTTATAGCAAAAGTATTTCATGTGGGATATAATAATATTATAATTGAAATGTTATATTACCCTCGACCATAAGGTTCAATCATTGGGCGGTCATGAAAAACAGGATCATCTTCTTCTTCATCTGAATCACTATCAACATTAGGTTCTGAAGGTCTGACTAAGACATATGGGGATGGGATTGATGGTGGTGACTGACCTGTAGAGGAGGATGGTCCAGGGGCCAAAATAGGGGTAGGAGGTCATCCACATCCTATAGTGGTGGATGGTGCTATGGATGGGGAAAGTGTGGCTGGGCTAGATAACAAAGGAGATGATCTACATGTCACAGCAGCAGTAGATGCGACTGTGGAAGGTGCTGGAGAAGGTGTTGATGCAATGTGCATGGTTGGGACAGGAACTAAGGATGGAGATGTTGTGGATGGCGGTACAACTGGTGTGGGAGGCATGTCTGCATATGGGGATGGATAAGATGTTGAAGGTATGTCTTTAGCCAAGACTTTCATGACATAGCGTACCTTCCTTTTCTTTGGTACCCCCTTTCCTTTATTACCACCATGGGATGGGGGCTTAGGTGGCTCAGAACCTCCTGTAGACATTTTATATATACAAAAATAATATAATAATGTAGAATTTACGCAATACATATATATAATTTTAGATATAAAAAAAGTAACATTATACAGTCATTAAAAAGTAATATGTTGTCAACAAAATTAATAATGGAAACACATTATAAAGTCATTAAAAAGTACTAGAGTCTTCATCCTAATCATCATCGTCATCATTTTCACCTTCTACTTCATCGTCATCGTCATCATCTTCACCTTCTACCTCATCGTCATCGTCATCGTCATCATCATGTTCTTCTTCTTTCTCTTCTTCTTTTTCTTCTTCTTCTTCTTCTTCCTCTTCTTCTTCCCTTTCATCTTCCCCTTCACCTTCCAATTCTTCAGGTTCAACTTCAAAGTCATGTAATCTGACTATACCTTCAACTTCAATGACTTCATTGGCATGTGACATTTCATCTACTTGATAAGGGACATCCTCTTGCGCATCATGTGATTCAATCCGACCTCTTGGTTTTGTTTGGATTACAACACACCAACCTCGTTTGTCTATTCCAAATGTTGGATATAAGGTGTAATACACTTGTCTTACATTTTGTGCAAGGATAAATGGATCAAATGGGAGATATCTTAAATCCATTCGAATATCCACGGTATTATATTTATGATTCACTTTTGTTCCTCTTCTGGATGGATCAAACCATTCACAATAAAAAAACACTACTTTTTTAGGATAAGTCAAAGAATTATACCCTAACTCATATATTTTCTTGATAACCCCATAAAAATCATCTTCACCTCCTTCTGTAAGACCCTTAACGTAAACCCCACTATTTATTGTCTTTTTCCCCTTGCTCCATGTATCAGTATGAAACTTATACCTATTTACAAAGTATGTGTGCCACTCTTTCACGCATCTCATAGGTTGTTTTGACAAATCCTGTAGGTCTTAGTTTCTGACACTTAAGGGTTGATTGTGAACCTACAAATATAGCATGCAATATATGTGATGTTATTACTTATACAAAAAATTTCAACCTTTGTGTTGGTAAGATTCATACTTGTTCCTTGAACCATGTAGGAAAATGTGCATGTATTGCAGCCGAAGCATTTGCTTCACTTATTTGCTCTGATTGGAGGAATGAACTATCCAAAATGTGAAAACAAGGAGTGTTACTTAAGCATATTCATAGGAAATAAATAAATAATGAGGAATAGAACATACTCAAGATTGGCTTCACTTCAATGCAATTAATCAAGATATGAACATGAGACGACTTGAACTCATCATTAGTTAACCAATGAGTCAACTCCCTCCTAGAATGACGACCAACTTGTCGAAAAACTTATAACATTGATCCTTGTCTTTCATTGCCGAATTGCATTTCATTTCTAGGTTGTCGTGGTGACAACATAAAGTTGTTGAAATAATGAGGACAAAAGTATGTTGTCTCACGATGCAAGTAGGCTACACATATTGATCCTTCAACTTTTGCCTTATTTCTCACTGATCGTTTACATTCGCCCATAAATCTATATAATTAAATAAATATGTTATCAAAGATAATTATATTAAAAATGATATTTATAAGACATGTAGGACAATGATTTTTTCACCTTTCAAATGGATACATCCACCTATATTGCACTGGCCCACCAAGCCATGCTTCATATGCAAGATGAACAGGAAGATGCTCCATTGAATCAAAGAATGCTGGAGGAAATATTCTCTCCATCTTGCAAAGAATGATTGTAATGTTTTCTTCCATTTTATTCAAGACTTCCTCCTTCAACGTTCTAGAGCATAAATCTTTGTAGAAATGATTGATTTCAATAAGAGGATTTAAAACATGCACTAGTAGTCCACTAAATGCAATGGGAAGTTAACACTCCATGAATATATGACAGTCATGACTTTTCATACCATGAATCCTTCCCTTTTCCACATCGGCACATCTTGCCAAGTTCAAAGAATAACCATCTAGCATCTTAAGTTGTTTAAGCCATTGACAAACCAACTTAGCTTCATCAATATTTAACGTGTAGTTTGCTTTAGGCTTTAACATTTTTCCATTAGGTAGTGGCTTCAACTCCAAATCTTTGCGCCTACAATACAAAGCTATATCCTTCCTTGCCTTGTCATCGTCTTTTGTCTTTCCACTAACATTCATGATAGTGTTCAATATGTTGTCAAAGAAATTTTTCTCAATATGCATGACATCAAGATTGTATCTCAACAAATTATCTTTCCAATATGGGGATCCCAAAATATGCTTATCTTTGTCCAATTGTTCCATTCCCCATATCCCTCTATCCTTGTCACACCAGTTTCTATTACTTTTGGTAAATCCTTTACCCTTCTCCAAACTTGTGAAGGTGTTAGTCTAGGAGGGTACCCATCTTCTTCAACTTCCCCCTTTCGGAAAGCATTAACATTTCTTCTGAATGGATGATCACTTGGTAAGAACCTTTGATGCGAGTCAAACCAAGAAGTTTTATGACCATAATTTAAAGTGAAGGATTTTCTATGCTCCATGAAATGTGGACAAGCTAACCTACCATGAGTCCCCTAACTAGATAGCATCCCATATGCCAAGAAATCATTAATAGTCCACATCAAAGCTGCCCTTATCATAAAATTTTTCTTCCTTGAAATATCATATGTCAGAACACCATTCCACAATATTTTCAAATCATCAATTAAAGGTTCTAAATGAACATCTATTGAAGACTTTGGATTAGATGGACTGGGTATTAGGCAAGTTAAAAACGTATAAGGCTTTGACATGCACATTTCTGGAGGAAAGTTATATGGGATAACAATCACAGGCCAACATGAATAAGGTGAAGATGAAGCTTGAATAAATGGGTTAAATCCATCAGCACACAATCCAAGTCTTACATTCCGTGGATCGACTGCAAAGTGTTTCCATGCTTCACCGTCTGATGGATGATGTAAGAGTCCAGGACTTCTATTTTCATAGTGCCAAGTCATTTCTCCAACAGTTTGCATTGATGCAAATATTCTTTGTAATCTTGGAATTATTGGCAAATAGAACATGGTCTTAACTGGAACTGGCTTTTTGTGACTTCTTCCAGTATTGTTGTTATGATACCTAGGGCTTTGACAAAACTTACATTGCAGCAATGCTGCATCTTTTTTTCCATTCTCATTGTCATAGAACAACATACACCCATTCACACAACAATCAATCTTCTTGGCCTCCAAACCCAACTTCGATAATAATCTCTTAGCATCATAATACCCCTTTGGCAACCCCTTTTTTACAGGTGCGACATCATGCAACATTTGGGTCATAAAATCTAAGCATTTGTCAGGAACATTCCAATTTGATTTATAAGCTAAAAGCCTAACACATATACTTAATTTTGAATTTGATGCCCCTTCAAATAATGGTTTATTTGTGTTTGCTAATAAATTATAAAATTTTGAGTTGCTTCATTTGGAGGCTCTTCCATGTTAAACTCCTCTGAGCCTTCAAATGTTTCATGTAGGAAAATAAAATTGTACATCATTTCTTGCATTGACATAAGTTGGTCTTCTTCAGTTACCTGTTGACCAGTACTTGAACCACCCATACAATTAGGATTGAAGGTTTCATCTACATGAGGCATTTGTTCACTGTGATCAGTCCAAATCCAGTAGTTAGGTTTGAACCCCTTTTTGTAAAGGTAAACTTTGACAATTTCATTCTTTAAGATCCTTGTACAATCACATTTAATGCATGGACATCTAATCCCTCCATCACGTTCATAATATTTGTATTGATGAGCACATTTTATAAATTCTTCAACCCCTATAACAAAAGACTGTTTCAAACCTCTTCTACCACTATAACATCTATCATACATCCATCGACGATTGAGAAATACATCATCCATGTTCTGTAATAGAGAAAAAACCAAGATCAATCGTAACACTCCTCAGGTTTGTCAGGTTTCAAAACACTTGAAGAAGGAAAAGATAAAAGACAATTCAACTTTCAGATGAAAGAAAACACTCCTGTTGAAGGAGTGTCCAAGGCTGTATCCCTAATAAAAGGGGTGACAAGAGGGTTATCTATGGACTTTTATTTGACAAATTAGCCTACCACCAAATAATTTTGTGTTGTTGCAGCCAACACACATGGTGGTTCATGGCATGGCATGGTTTGTTTCCTTTAATAAAAGCTAAAAAGAAAACTGAAATTAAGAGGACAAGAAGAACTCCCCTAACCACATGTATCTTGGGGACCACCAAAGGGTGATAAACTATAATTCTCTCCCCCACTCCACGGAAGGGATGAGAAGATCCCAAAAAAGAAGTAGACAATGTTCCTCTAAATCTTACTTACTAAATTACAACTCAAATGCCACAAATCCCATAAAAGAAAACCAAAAAACAATGTTCTGCATGCTGGATTATGGTGCCCTTTGCTTCAAAAGAACATTTTATGTTTTAAAAGTACTACTTTTCTTACTTTAAATCCCTCAAGTAACACAAATCTTATTCTTCTGCATGACCCTCCCAAACACCAAGCCAAACAGGAACCAAAAAGCATTAAACATTACCAACAGACTAGCTCAATTCAACAACAACTAATAACTAATAAGTCTAATAACCAATTACACTAATTAAGAAGTTGGAACACAAATCAGTACGTTGAACAAAACTTAGATGACCAAAATGCACAACAAACGAATACTTCCAACAAACGCATAAATCAAGCACAGAAAGGCAAATCAATGCACAGGTAATTAGATCAATTTAAAAAAAAAACAGAAAAATAAACCAACCTAGACAATCAACGCAGCAGGAAACCAACAAACTCCAATTCGATCAATCCTGCCATATTACGAAACCAAATTCAAACCAAATTCGGTATAATGAGTTGCAATTCCAAAACCAAACCCTAAATTACCAAACTCAACTAAGCCAATACCTTGTGATTCATGCGCGGCAGCAGCGGAGACGTCGCACTTCCTCATCTACGGAGGTCGTTGCTACGATGGAATGGGGAGACGGTGGAGACGCTTCTTCACCCACGCAGTTCAGCAGAACGGGGACGACACACCTCTTCACGACATCGACACCATGCAGCAGCGACAGAAAGGGGACGACGCACCTCTTCAGGAGACGTCGACACCACGACGGAGCAGCGGTAGAACCAGACACACGAGCGACGACAAACACAAGGGAGAGGGGTTCGAAAGCCCAAAACCAGAACGGAAGTGACGCACTTGTGATTCGTGAAATCCAGCACTAAGCAATACATATTAGAACTTCCATCGATAACCAGATACCGACGGATACTAGTTCGCACATAAGGCTGCGCAATTTACCGACGACATTTACCGACAGATAGTGATTGGCATAAAAGGCCACGCCATTTATTGATGGATTTACCAATGGATAGTGATTCACACAAAAGGCCATGCAATTTACCGATGGATAGTGATTGGCATAAAAGGTCACACCATTTACCGACAAATTTACCGACGGATAGTGATTCACACAAAAGGCCGCTCCATTTACCGACGGATGCTAATTTGAACAAATGGTCGTGCACATTACCAATGTATTTTAATTTGCACAACTGGCCACACAATTTTCCGATGGATATTTACGGACGGACTATTTTCCTTCGGTAATTTACTGACAATGTCGATTCCGTCAATAATTTCTGTAGGTGAGTTATATTTACCGATGGAAGAGCTTCTATCGGTAAACATCCATCTGTAAATCGCAGTTTTCTAGTAGTGATCCTAGCTCAGAAGCAGTTTGGCTATCCCATAAAAGGATCGCTTGCACTAGAATCTCTTACTCCTTTGGTTATCTATTACGAAGACGGGCATTTCACTAAGGTACTCCAACAAATTAGAAGTGCTTGGGGAAAGGTTGCAAGCATGGATAAGGACCCAAGGTCAGAGAGTGTTGAGGAGAGCGTTAGTTACTACCAATGGATCACAGAAAGAGTGAAAGAGATCAAATTGCCGTGTAAGTCAACTTCCACCCCTACTATGAACAATGAGCAAACAAAGGGTATAGAAACTGAGGAACTGAAGTACTTGAGACTTGAAATGGGAAAGATTAAAAAGAAGAATGCAAGGTTGGCCAAAGATCTCTAAATTTTATGTCATGACTATGTGGATGCCAAGAGGGAGAAGGCAGAAAAATTATAGGCATATGAAGAAGTTATGAGGAGTTAAAGATCAAAAAGGGATTATACCTTTAAGATCAAACTAGACTTTGTTGCTGCTAACATAAAACTAGCAATGAGGGCAAAAGTGGGGGATGCAAATTTGGCGGTGGAACGCCAATGAAAGCACTTGAGTGAAGAAGTAAAAAAGGATAAGTAGGAAGCTTTGAAGAGGTTGCGAGATATGCAAGTTATAGTCGGCGGCTTAGAGCAACAAATGAAAGAGGTGGCTACAGCATGTGAGGCAAAGATAAAGAAAGAACGTTGGCAACTGATAGATGCTAAAGAAAGGCACCCAACTATGATAACACAAATGGAAACCTACATCGCAAAATAAGAGAATGTTGTGAAATATTGGACGAAAAGTTTCTCACAGCTTGCTGCTTTGGCCAATAAGGTGATTGAGGATGTTCCTAAGATGTTGTTTGATACTAAATCGATGATGTAAGTATTTAACCAACCAGAGGAGATTAAGACCTTTATCAATCATTGCAACTGGATAGTGGAAGAGATGACAAAGATGATTTATAACTCTAGAAACTTTTAATGAAAAGATTATTTTTCTTTTATATTTCATGAACCACTAGTAATGTATTGAACTTCAAGTCACTTTATGATTGAATGGGCATGATTTGGAAGATTTGGAATGCTTAATGTGGTTTCGACCTACATTAATTTCCATTATCAATATGGTTATTCATACAACTTTATAATTTCCAACCAATTCAATTTTTCAGTCGCATTTCATTTTCTTTTTATTTAATTATTATATCTGGGCATTTGTTTTCTTTTCTAATCCATTCAAATAAAAATAGATAAGAAAAAACGAGCACCAAAGTATAAAGGCAAAACCATCACAACACCTTTACAGGACTCGGTCTAATCGGAAGATCATGGAAGATTGGGAAGGTGTTCAAAAGGAAATGACGAATGATATCAAACAATTAAAGGACCAAATGAGTTAGATCTTAGAAGCAATGAAGGCTCCGTAAAGCACTAAGAAAACCTCTTCCATCGGAAATGAAGAAGGAACACTTTCCTACCCTTCAGGCTTCTACCTTGGTCTTATGAGTGCACAAAATATTGGCAATCAAGGGAATATAGTGGCCTCCACTGTGTACCCACCCCATCACTTATTGCAGCAAGGAACTCACGGAATCCAAACTCAACCATTTCCCCCATATGTTCTTCCTCCGAGTTACACCCCGCCAATCAAGGATCACCACGAGGAGGTCCCACCTCTGTCCACGAAAATCATAACAAATGCTACCGTACCATTGACAAGTACTCATGAGCCTTCCCATATACCAGTTCACGCTTTTTGGTCTGCAAACAATATGTCTTTGACTCATGTCGTAGAATGGGATATGTTTGAGGCAATTACTTTCACGGGCCCTCGAGTGACTATCTAGCCCAAAGCTCTCATTTGGTGACAGGAGAAGGATCTCAAATGAAACCCTCATTTGATGCTGCTATGCCTAGAGGAACAATTGAATATGTTGGGGCAAGAGATAAGTTGGACATCTTGGAAGAGAGGTTGAGGGTTATTGAATGAGGAGGAAGTTACTACTTCAGTGATTCTGCAGGGTTATGTTTAGTCTTGGATGTGATGAAACCGCCAAAGTTCAAGGTTCCGGATTTTGAGAAATATAAGGGGAACACTTGCCCTAAAAGTCATTTCACCATGTATTGTAGAAAAATGGTAGCCCATGCTTACAATGATAAGATGTTAATTCACTTCTTTCAAGACAGCTTAGCTAGTGTGGCCTTAAATTGGTATATGTATCTTGAGCCTACTCTCATTCACTCTTGGAAGGACTTGGTGGACGCATTTTCGAAACAGTATAAGTAAAATGTCAACATGGCTCCAAACAGATTGCAATTACAAAGTATGGTGATGGAGCACCACTTGCATCTGATGCCTAAAATAAAATATAGTTATATAATTATTTTCAATACATTTTCAAAATTATTTAACTCGTAAATATTTTCTGTATGGTTTATTAATCCAATAGTCATTGCAGCCAAATCTTCTGAAATATTTCTCCCAAATGCAATGAAGGCTAGAAGTGTCGCATTTGTCCCTTCATAGTTGCAAGTTCATTTTCCATCTTCATAACTTTTTGTTCCATTTCTGGTGTACTACTTGCACTTGATGAACCTAGGTTGATACCACTTAGTCTTGTGCTCGAGTTCTTAAAAGCAAGTGTTGGACAAGCTCCCAGTGACAATCCTCTAACTAGATTTGGGTGCTCTTTACCAAAGATCACACCAATTGAGTAATTTGGAGATATATCAGATGAAATTTCTGGATTTTCCAATAATAGCTCATCAATTTTGTCCTGCAAATTTAACCAATTTCTCACATTTTTACACAACCACAACCAACAAATTCTAGACAAGACAATGTTGTATTTCTATTAATAAACAATTTCCATAGTTCAACAGTAAAATATACCAATGACACCAAACCCATCACTTCTTGCATTGGTAAGAAAAATTATGAAGCTAGTACATTAAAGCTCTTCATAATCTATCTCTTCCTCTTGATTATAACCCTTAGCCGCAAGTCTAGCTTTATTTCTAGTTATTATTCCTTGATCATTCATCTTGTTTTTAAACACTCATTTTTGTTTCTATTATGTTCATTTTAGGTGTGCAAGGGACTAGTTCCCAAACCTCATTCCTTTTACATTGATTAAGTTCATCTTTCATAGCTAAAATCTAATTCTCATCAAGCAATGAATCATCAACACACATAGGCTCAATTTGAGAAACAAATGCAGCAGTTAAACATATATCATGCATGGATCTCCTAGTAGAAACACCTTGTTGAACATCACCTATAATATTTTCAAGTGATAACTGATGAGGTACCCTCCATTATTTGGGTAAATTATTTTTTGTAGTGTTCTATTTTGGTGTCAGGAATTTAGCTTGTTCTTCCTGATTTTCACCAGTTAAAATTTTGTCTGTTGCACCTTTATCACTTTGTAATTGTTCAGCTAATATGCTCTCAATCAAATTCTCTTCACTTGCACCTGCATCACTGAAACAACCTTCTTTTGCACATTAGACTCATCAAAATCCACATGAATTGTTTTCTCAATTATGGACAATCTCTTGTTATAAACTCTATATCCTTTGTTATTAGAAAAGTATCCTAAAAACAATACACCATCAACTTTAGCATCAAATTTTTCAAGTTTTTCTTTTCCATTATTGAGTACAAAACACTTGCAACCAAATACTCTAAGATGTGTTATGTCGAGTTTTCTCCCTTTGTACAATTCATAAGGGATTTTCTTCAAAATTGGTCTTATCAAAACCTGGTTAATCACATAGTATGTAGAGTTTATTGCATCTACCCAAAAATATTTAGGAAGGTTTGAATCATTTATCATGGTTCTAGCAAGTTCCTCAAGTGACCTATTTTCCCTCTCAACAACACCATTTTGTTGAGGAGTTCTCGGTGCTGAGAAATTATGTTTGATACCATGATTTTCACAAAAAAGATTGAAATTTTCATTTTGAAACTCCCCTCCATGATCACTTCTTAGAGAAATCATGTTGCAATTATTTTCAGTTTGAAAAAGCTAGGCAAGTTTCTTAAAAACATGAAATGAATCATTTTTGTTAGTAATGAATAATGTTCAAGTAAATCTATAATAATCATCCACAATAACCAAAGCATAAAAATTTTCACCAATGCTCATTGTCCTAGATGATCCAAACTAATCCATATGCAAAAGTTCCAAAGGCTTAGATGTTGAAACATAATTTTTCAGGTTAGAACACTTCGGTTTGTTTTCCTCTTTGACATGCATGACAAAGTTTACCCTTTTCAAATTTCAGTTTGGCAGCTCCATAACAAGCTTTTCTGAAATTAGTTTTTCCAAATGCTTCATGTTAATGTGTGTAGTACTTCTTCTATACCAAAGCCATGAGTTTTCTTCCTTAGTCATGATGTGGCACCCCAATTTTTTATGAGATTAATTAAATATTTTTAGGAAATTTCAAGATTTTTAATTTAATTAATATATATTTTTATTTGATTTTAATATATAGTATTTGTGTTCACAATTATAAAATAATTAATTTTAGAATATAAGGTCTTATTTAAATAAATATTGAAGTCTTAGGTCATTGAGAACACCAGTACTTTGAGAGAGAGGAAGAGAGAAAGTCATTCCCATTTTTCACAGGGCTGCTATGGTAAAACCAGTGTTATAGATTCGTTCACCGTTGGATCGAGCTAAAAATTGACCAGGTTATTTGTTACACTTGGTTCTTCATTGTTATTAGTTGGATCGTTGATACAAGGTCTGAGTATGGAGATATTGAGTTCGCATAGTAGCAGTAACCACAGTATAGGAATCAACTCGAGTCAATCCAAGGAGTGTTAACCACAGTATAAATTGAAGAGGTTCATGTTAAAAAAAAATAAAAATAAAAGGGGGGGGGTTTGTTCGAGTAAAGAAGACAACTGCAGGAGCAGCTTAGCTAATGTTATGTGCTGCTCCTTATTCGGACATGAACGAGATTACCAAAGCAGGAAATGCTATAAAACAGTAAAAATCGAAATGCAATGAACAATCGGAAACTATGAATATCGAACATCACTATCAGTAAATGTGAAATGCAGAGTGCAGAACAGTGAATACATAACTTCCAGTAAACAGAAAATCGAAATGTTGTTGAAACAATGAAAATCGAAAGGCAATGAAATGCAGTGAAAATCAAATTGCAGAGAAAATCGAGTTTCAGTGAAACAGTGAAAATCGAGAGACAATGAAATGCAGAGAAAATTGAAATGCAGAGAAAATCGAAATGCAGTGAAAAACAATGAAAATCGATTTACAATAAAGAAAATGAAAATCGAAATGCTATGGAATGCAGTGAAAATCGAAATGTTGTTGAGCAGTGAATATCGAACTACAATAGAAAAAGTGAAAATCGAAATGCCAGGAAATGCAATGAATATCCAAATGTTGTTGAAACAGTGAATGTTGAACTGCAATAGAGTAGCGAAATGTAAAGGAACATCTAAATGCAATGGAAAATCGAAATATAATGAAACAGTAAATATCAAAAGGCAATAGAACAGTAGAAATCGAATAAGCTTGCACGCAATTAAAAAGGAGATTCAAATAGTTCATTCACCATTCTTAAAACAATGAACACTAATCACACACTTCCTTAGTCTCATCAACTGATATAATCTCAACAAATCCTACATTCATGAAAATACAATCACTCCTACACTGTTCTAATGAAAACTGAAAAGAAAATAGAAGAAAATGCAGCAGCCCCTCCTCTGTCACGACATCTCTTGAGCTGTTGTTATGGAATTCTGTGCCTCTGTAAAATTCTGTTTTTGCTGTAATGAAATTTTTGCGCGCCCCCTCTCTGTACTGCTCACGTAGCTTTTTATGTCTGCAAAGGCTGCCCTAATGCCTTGATTGGGCCCCGCACATCACCCAATGGCCAATGTTGTACGAAGCTGTCTTGGGTGAATTACCGTGCTGTTGTATTTTGTTTCTTCTCTTTTTACTGTTCACCACTGCTGTATGAGGCTAGCAATTGGGCTGATTTGGTAATTCCTCTTTCTTGCTTCAATTGGGCTGAATTCAATTCAATTCATAGCTTGTGCATCTCTCCATCCCACTCCAGGATCAATCATACCATAAGAGGGGGTCAGCTCAATGTAAACATTTAAGAAAATTAGAATTGGAAAAACAAGTTAAAGCTAAATCATTTAAATTTTACTTTTCAGCTATAAAATGAAAATATAACACCCTATTTTACTTATTTACCTTCATTCATGAAAACTGTAAAATTCAGCTTAAAGTTCCAAGAAAGTGAAATTAAAAACGTCAAGAAGGTGCAATAAACCATAAGGTATGAGCATAGAAATCGAGTTATCAATGATGCAATTATGGTATGGATATGTTGAGTTTATGGATAATTCCTGTTGAAGTTAAATTAATTGTTTCTCATGTTTGGATATGATTAAGTATTGATTAATTGTTTGTTGTGTGAAACTATCTTGCAGTGTCTTTACACCGTAACCTGAGTGAGATATTTCTCACTCCCTTTGTTTCCTTGTTGTGTTTTTCCTTTCGTATTGCAGGTGATCTCCACATTGATGTTGGTGATTATAGTGGTGAAGCTTAGTATTCATGAGACTATTCTGATAGGATATGTGACATTAGGATAGGACTAGAAAATTAGAACTTTTGTTTATTAATTAAGACTTTAGTTGGTTTATCTTACATAATGTAATGTTATTAGTGAATGTGAATCATTTATCCTATGTACACTATTATTATAGATCTTATTAATTATGAGGTTACTTATAAAATGTATTACTTTTATTCTCATGATATTTTGAGGGTATCACATTTAGTGGTATCAAAGCCAGGTTGTCCAAAACCGGACTTGTGTGTTATGAGCCTACTATTGTTTCTGTTGTGTTCTCTGATAGTGTTATAATTTTAGGACTTGCACTTAATCTGCTTGTTACTTTTCTTAAAACATGGCTTGTAAAATTGATTGTATGATGGCTAACACGCTTAAAGTGTTAGCACAAGCTGTAGGTAATGGTAGAGCTAAAACTCTGCTCCTTAATGGTTAGAACATTTCCAGTGTAACCATCCATCCTCTTTTAATGGATGATATGATCCAAATGACATTATGGTTTGAGTGACTGAAGTAAAGAAGATCTTTATAACAATGGAATGTTCCACTAGTATTTCTAATAAGTAGTTTTAGTTGACTTGATCTATTTGCTTCTTAGTCAATAAGACATTTATTCTTGGTATGAACTGGTTATCTTCTAACTATGTCTTGTTAAAGTGTTTTGATAAGTCAATTTTGTTTTGTGAAAGTAAGAGTACAAAATTTCTAAGTGTTGATAAAATTAAAACTTGTTTAAAAGAAAATGATAACGTATACATGATTTTAATCTCTTTGAAACTTGAAAAATATAATGATCTTAACGAGATTTATGTAGTGAGTGAGTAAGAATGTGATTATTCTAGCACCTGAGAGAGAGATTGAGTCCTCCATAGATTTAGTACCTGGTACTGCACCTATATGTATAACAACCTACATAATATCCCCTAGGGAGCACCAATGTTATTAGTTAAGAAAAAAAAAGATGGGAGTATGGGATTGTGCATAAACTACCGCCAATTGAATAAATATATCATTAAGAATAAATACCTTTTACCTATGATAGATGACTTGATGGTAGGGATGGCAAAGTGGGTTGGGCCCGGAGGGCTGGCCCGCCAGCCCGCCAACATATAGGCGGGGCGGGCTCGCATTTTCAACCCGCCAACCCGTATCAGCCCGGCCCGTCTAGCCCGCCAACCCGTCAGACCAGGGGCGGGGCGGGGCGGGCCAGCCCGCTGGCCCGTGAAAAAAATATAACACCTCATTCACTCTCACTCATTCTCTTTAAATTTGGGAAAGTAGCTATACCTAGAGTTCCTTCAACACCTCACTGATTGTAATTTCTTTTGTAATAAACATTATGTCTTTTAGCTTGCACTTTTTAAATGTCATGTCACCATATACATCTTTAATATATTGTTGTAATTACAAAAATTCATTTAAATTGGACACAAACAAAATAGTTGCAAAGAAAAAAAAAAGTCCAATTTAAAATCAAAGATCAAAAAATAAAATAAAAAACCCAAAAAATAGATTTTTCAAAAAAATGAAAAACAAAAAATATAGGCGGGCCAGCCCGCCAACCCGCCAGCCCGCCTTATGACGGGGCGGGTTAGAAATTTTGGCCCGTATCACTGTGGCGGGCTGGCCCACCCCGCCCCGTTTTTGGCGGGCTCATGGCGGGGCGGGCCTAAACGGGCCGGGCGGCCCGTTTTGCCACCCCTACTTGATGGACCAATTAGTTGGGGTGTGTGTTTTCAGTAAGTAATGAGCCATCGAGAGGAATGTTCTAGGAGTATCACAAGAAGCATGATGAGAAGAGACACTTCCTCCTCACCCTCTTTCTTTAGTCTTTTTAGCATTTCTAGTTTGTCTTAGAATTTCTTAGACTTATGTTTCTTTCTTGTTTTTGTAGGATTGCTTTTGGAACACCTTTTTTTCTACAAGTGGAACCTTGTTGGGGCAAAGGAAGCTTAGACCTAGCTTCTAGAATTAAGTATCTTGCCCACCAAGAGTGGAATATGCCTAGCATCTTTTCCAATGTAATTCCCTCTAGGTCCCTGATGAATCATTATTTATCCCTGTTTTCTTACCTTTCTGTAGTTATTTTAATTATTGTTTTGTGTCTAATTATCCATTATTGGCACATTTTTATTATTTGGACTTTATTGGACCAACAATTCAAATTTTTATTAATTCAAATTTATTTGTCTAATTTTCGTTGGTTTTATTTTTCAGAATAATCTTGGGGTGTTTTTGGGCATGGAAAATATCTTGGACTTGAAATTTCTGCCGCATCCGCCTCCACTTAGGATTTTAATTTTTTTTCCTATATTTTCATAATTTGGGCCAGGCAATACTTTTTTATGAGGCCCAGACATTTCGGGAGAGAGGGGCTGACCCAGGGTTACAAAACCCTAAGGAGAGGAGGCAGAATATTCATTCACGAACAGCGGCTCACGTTTCCGTCTTTTGACTTTCCTTTTTCGTCTTTTAGCTTTCACCTTTATTCTTTTCTCCATTGATTTTCGTTTTGAATCTCCATGGAGGGCTAATTTTCAGAGGTTGATTTCTTGAGTAGATTTCTATGGACTTTGAGGTTCAATTCACATTTTCCATTTGTTCTTCTTGATTCTCCATCTTCTAATCTCTATGCTTATATTTTCGTTCATGCTTAATGAATATTGTTTTCGTAGTTAGCTTAATTATGTGATTATTAAAGATTGGATGATGTATACGTTTGCTTAATTCGTGTAAGGAATTCTTGGGTTAATCTTCGCTTAGTTGATTGATTTGGGTTGGAATGAGGATTAAGATGAACAAATTGCGTTTTTCTGTGTAACCAAGGACAAGGGAATTTGCAATTGGATCAGGGAATCAATTCATTCTTTTATAATTGTTTACATTTTGTGAAATTATTCTATATTTTAATTTAATCATACAAATTTGGTCAACCCCCCCCCAACCTTGTCTGTACCATTCACGCGTTGATTCTTAATCTTTTGCCTTAACCATGGTTCTTAGGAGACGACCTAGGGATCACTTCCTAGTATTACATTTTAATTACTTGTTTGGCTGAATACGTCTTCGATCAATCTAACTGCATCAAAGAGGAAGAATCCTATTCAAGAGGAGCAGGGAGGCACTAGTAGAGAATTTGAAGAGAGTGAGCCCTCTCCCAGTGCACAAATTGGTGGAAGAAAACAACCTTCATTTATCCCTCTTCCATTTCCACCAAAACCGATTCCTAGCAAGAAGATGGAAGAGGTAGATAAGGAGATCCTGGAAACTTTCATGAAAGTTAAAGTGAATATACCTCTACTTGATGCCTTCAAGAAAATTCCTAAATATGCCAAGTTCCTGATAGAGTTGTGCACTCACAATAGGAAGCTTAAGGGCAATGAGAGGATTATCATGGAAAGAAGTGTGTCTGCACTTATATATTCCTCACATTCCTGAAAAATGTAAGGACCCAGGTACATTTCTATACCTTGCATCATATGCAATAACAAATTTGAAAACACCATGCCTAATTTGGGTGCTTCAATTAATTTTATACCTCTGTCCATTTTTAATTCTCTTTCTCTTGGACACTTGCAACCTATAGGTGTGATCATTCAGTTGGCAAACAGGAGTGTTGTCCATCCTACTAGTTGATAGAGGACATCTTGGTTTATGTTGGTGAACTTATTTTACCTACTAATTTTTATATATTTGACATGGAGGAAGGATTATCCCATGGCTTAGTTCCTATCATTTTTGGGAGACCATTTTTAAAGACAATACGAACCAAGATAGATGTCCATGTTGGGACACTTTCTATCGAGTTTAGTGATATTGTGGTCCAGTTTAATATTCTTGATTCTATGAAACATCCATCTGAGGACCATTCTGCTTTTCGTGTTGAATTGCTTGATGAGCTAATTGATGAGCATGTGTCTGATTTATATTCTTCTCTCACATGTATTGAATTTGAGTTTGAATCAGATTTGATATTGTAGATACATCTACTAAACTTGATATTATGGATGCACCTGTTGATTTCATAAAGACAAAATGTACTAACCCTTTTGCAGGACTTGCACAAGAATCTGACTTGCTGAGGTACAAGTTGCAGAAGCTACTAGTTTAGTTCTGTCCGTTGTGCAACCCAGCAAGAAGGATTGGAAAAGCAAGATTGAGGATACTCTTTGGGCGCATAGAACTACTTACAAAGCACCCATAGGGATGTCTCCTTATTGGGTTGTTTTTGGTAAAGCATGTCATCCACCTATAGAGATAGAGCACCATGCTTATTGGGCTATAAAAATATGTAATTTCGCCCTTGATCAAGCTGGAGAAGAACAGAAGCTTCAGCTGAATGAACTTCATAAGATCTGCTTAGAAGCCTATGAGAACTCTAAGTTCTGCAAGGACAAAACAAAGAGATTCCATGATAGCTAGATAGCTAGAAAAGAATTTGTGGTTAGACAACAACTATTATTATATAACTCTAGGCTTGGACTTATAGCTAGTAAGCTCCATTCTAAATGGATGGGCCCTTTTGTTGTGACTAATGTTTTTTCTTATGGTGCTATAGAAATCAAAATTCAATCCACAAATAAGAGCTTTAAAGTTAATGGGCACCGCTTGAAGCCTTTCCTCAATAATCTTTCCTTGCTGGATGCAATTGTTGATATGATCCTTAGAAGGATGGATGGATGGATCTTGATCAACCCATGAAGATTTCATTAAAAACAACAAAGTAAAAAAAGAATAAGTAACCAATTGAAAAAGAAAATGGATTGAGATAAGAAATGGTAAGAACACGCCACCTTGAATGGAAGAACTCAAGGATAAGTGCAAGAGGATTCGCCACTTGAGAAAGCTTCTCAAGATAAGAACCAAAACAAGAAAGAAACACCCGTGGAATGACTTTCAAGATATGAACTCACAAAGAGATTTATTCAACACTCAAAAAGTTATTCTTACAATGAGGCAATCTCCCCTTTTATTGGCCAAGTGGATGTCCAAGAGGAGTACCAAGAGTTAATCAAGGTTAATTTCTAATTCTAGAGTTAACTCTCCTTAATCATGATTAGTATAGGGATGGCAACGGGGCAGGGTGGGGACGGGTTTCACTTTCCCATCCCCATCCCCACAATAAAAATCCATCCCCATTCCCGTCCCCATACCTAGCGGTTATGAAAATTTTATCCCATCCCCATCCCCACCAGGTACGGGTTATTCCCACCGGGTAACGGGTATAGTCGTATTCATATTTTATTATTCTAAATATTAAATAAATAATTATTTTACAAAAAAATAAAAATCACAACAACAAAAACTTGATATTATAAATGAATCAAAGTCAAAATGATATGTATATTTTTTTCCTAATAATAAATATCAATAAAAAATTATAACTGCATAAATCTCAAATTAAAGTATCATCAAATAATAACTAAATAAAGGTCAAATAATTATAAAAAAGTAAAAAATTGTCAAATATATGCTATAAAAATAAATTACAAAACTAAGAACTAAAGAAAAATTAATATAAATTTTTAAAATTACTTAATAAATTAAATGTGTTTTAGTAATTTAAAAGAGGAATAGATATTGGGCATTGGGACGGGTATGAAAGCGGGGACGGGGCAGGTATGTACATCTCCATCCCCATACCCAATTTAAAAAGTCGGGTATTACCCATACCCATATCCAACCAATGAGGGGATTCCCCGTTAAAATCGGGACGGGTTCAGGTAATACCCATGGGAACGGATTCATTTGCCATCCCTAGATTAGTACAACTAATCCCACAAAATTAGGAGAAGTTACATGGGTGTTCCTTGAATTTAGGAAAAGTAATGATGACACTTAACACTTGACACTTGACTCTTGCATGTGTGAAAGGTTTAAAGAGTTCCTAGGGTCAATGAAAGTGAAATCTTAGAGTACTAAGGATGACCTTTCAAACTTTCAAGAGTCACTCTCCAAAAGACTCTATGCGCCCCATGTGCTAGTCTTAGGAGAAATGGCTTTCAAACCTCCAAAGATCACCTTCAAAAGAAAAACACTTCCATTTTTAAAACTCTGAGGAATCTTGGACTTCATTTTTCTTGGAATATTCTTCATATATTTTATTCCTTTTGGATCTTCTCTTCTAAATCTTGAAGTTTACCTCTTATTAATTTTTCTTCAATTTTCTTCTTTATTTCTTTCTCTCTCCTTTTTTAGTCTCCCTCTAGCGAATCTTCCAGAGAATCTTCCTGGACTCTTCTTTTTCATTTCTTTTTATTCTTTTTCTTATCATGCTTCATGTATTTATTCTTCAAGTTCCTTTTTTCTATCTTCAAAAAATACTTCTCCATCCAGGATCATATCAATTGTGGAAGTGGTTTCGTTAATCAACACCACTTTTCTCCTGTCATGAATCAGGGAGTCTTCTTTGTCTTTCTCCTTCTGTACTTTTATTGCAGTTGTCCAGTTCCATTGATTGATATAATGTATTCATCTTGTGATTGTGCTACATTGGGACAATGTGTGGTTTAAGTGTGAAGGGAGACTAGTGTAGGTGTAGGATTTTAGGTTTATTTTTTGTACTATTTTTTTGTGTGTGTATATTGCATGTTTTTCTTTGATTTGTGGGTTTTGAATAAGCAGTGAGTACTTTCTTGACTCTTAGATAAAAGTTTCTTGGCGTTTTATGGAATGAAATTCTTGTCTTTCCTTACATGTCAAGTAGTTCTGAAGTTTGAGAGGTTGAATTGAGAGAGATAGATTCACCCCTGATGAGGTTTTGAGCCATTTATTTATTTATTTTACTCCTGATGCCTTGGACAGTGGCCTTGGCTTGACTCTTTTTGATACTTCGTAGTTCACATGCATGTTTGGAGATGATTTAGGCATTCTTGTTCTTATAAGCCTCTATCCAAATGAGCCTACCTTGAATTAATCTTTTTGATAACCCCTTTTGAGCCTACATGTTCCCCTTTCTTTGTTTTGAAGCTCATTACAAGCCTTAAGTGAAAATCCATGTTACCTTACCCTTAGGGAGTTTTGGAGCTGTGAAATTGTTTTGGGAATAAGTTTTTGAATAAGTGTGCGGGTGTACTTCATTAGATGATGGAGTTGAATTCTAAAAAATTAAAAAATAAAATGTAAAAAAAAAATATCATGCTTGATGTGTATATGGACTACGTGATGCATTTGTTCTTCTTGAAAAAAAAAAGAAAAGAAAAAAAATCAAAAATCAAAAAAATAAAAAAAGGAAGAAAAAAATATTGAAGTCGAATAAAAGAGGAGAGGTTTGATGTGGAAGAGGATTGATAGATTGATGGTAAAGGTTTTCGGGTTTACTTCTTATGCTTATTTTTTATTTTTTTCCATTACTCCACTATTCCCTTTGGTTTTAGCTACTTATCCCATATTTTATCCTTTACCTTGTCCTTGGCCCCATTACAACCCTAAAAGACCTTTTGATGTTTATGTGCATGTGTTCTGATTGTTGATCTTAGAGGCTTGCCAAGTCTATATGATGCTTGTTTTTCATGGGTGTTTTGAGAGAAAACACTAGCCTAAATACTTGATAGATAGAGTGTGTATCTTCTGAGGTTCTATTGCTTTTGATTCACCTCTTGAGCTGATTGACTTTTTGTCATGTTTGAGAGGCTTGGATGATATTCATGAGTGTCACGGTTCTTCAACTCTTTGTGCATTAATTGCTACCCATTCTTTTCATCTCCTAGGATTCATTGAGGAGTATGTAATTTGTCTTTTTTTGTCTTTTTTTCTCTTTCCTATTTTGTTGCATGATTTTTCCCAAGAGTGCAAAAGGTTAAGTGTGGAGGAATTTGATGAATCATTATTTATCCATGTTTTCTTACTTTTGGTACTTATCTTAATTATTGTTTTATGTCTAATTATCCATTATTGGCACATTTTTATTATTTGGACTTTATTAGGTCAATAATCCAGATTCTTATTAATTCAAAATTATTTATCTAATTTTTGTTTGCTTTTATTTTTCAGAATAATCTTGGGGGTGATTTTGGGCATGAAAAATATCCTGGACTTGAAGGAATTACTACCACGTCAGCCTCCACTTAGGATTTTAATTTTTTTTTCTTTTATTTTTTGTAATTTGGGCCATACAATATTCTTTTTATGAGGCCCAAGCGTTTTGGGAGAGAAGGACTGACCTAGGATTACAAAACCCTAAGATGAGGAAGGAGAATTCATTCATGCACAACTACTCACATTTTCGTCTTTCATCTTCTATCTTTTGTTTTTCGTTTTCCGCTGCTAGTTTTTTTTCATCTTTACTTTTCTCTCTATTGATTTTCATTTGAATCTCTATGGAAGGTTGATTTTTAGAGGTTGATTTCCTGAGTAGATTGCTATGAACTTTGAGGTTTAATTCACGTTTTACCTTTATTCTTCTTTATTCTTCATCTTCTAATCTCCGTACTTATATTTTCGTTCATGCTTAATGAATATTGTTTCTGTAGTTTGCTTAATTCTGTGAATGGTTAAGGATTGGATGATGTATACGTTTGCTTAATTCATGTAAGGAAATCTTAGGTTAATCTTCTCTTAGTTGATTGATTTGGGCTGGAATGAGGATTAAGATGAACAAAGTGTGCTTTCTATGTAATCAGGGATAAAGGAAATCACAATTGAATCAGAGAATCAATCTGCTTTTCATAATTGTTTACGTTTTACCAATCATCTTGCATTTTATTTTAATTCAACAAATTTGTTCAAACTCCCCCTCCCCTTGTCTACCTGATTTACACCTCGATCCTTTACCTTAACCATAGTTCATGGGAGACGACCTGAGGATCACTTTCTAGTATTACAAGTTAATTATTTATTTGATTGGATACAACTTTGATCACATGGTTTTTCAACAAATAACAACTCCAGTATTTAAGCTGGTTCATTTTTCAAAACAATTGGTTGAAAGGAGCAATTTTCACAAATCAACAGCTCTTGATTTTTAGCTGACTGAAACGTCTGATAAGTTGGTTAAATTGTTTATACTTGATATAATCATCAAGCAATGAACTTTAACTAGCTGAAAAGATATTTTCAATTAGCTAAAAATAATTAACTTCCTTTAAAACTTTCTAAAAACATTTTATAACTCAAATTAAGTCCAAGATTAAGTGAAAATGGTCTTACCCATAAAACCTCAGAAACACTAGTACTAAAACTAAGGTCTTCAATCTTCACATTCTTCAAGTTTCAAAATCTTCATTCATGATCATCAAGAGGTGGTTGGAGACATCAAATCACATGTAGCTCACACCAAGCTAAAGTCTTCAGTCCAACAGATAAGTGATTCTTGGTTATCATCTTTTGGACCTCACATTTCTAATTACAATAATTTAACTTTAAGTTCTATCTTGACAATCAATTAATCACCCTCCAGGAAGAACAAAACCAATTACCTAGTCAAGCTCAATTTCTGCACATTTCAGCATATTAACACTCAAGCATTTCTACCGCTTAATCACCATTTTGCAACATTTCAGCACAATAACACTTAAGTATTTAGGGTTCATATTTCTCACACAAACTCAAGCAACTATACCACCTGATTAAGCACAAATAGATTTAAAGCATTACAGAATCAGTTTCAAAATACTATAGGATTACATAATCCATTTTAGAATACTTTAGCATTACAAAATTAATTCCAAAATACTCTAGCATTACAGAATCAGTTCCACCAATACCATATCTAACAGTTTCATTACATAATAAGTTTCAAAATACTCTAGCATTATAAAAGCAGTTCTAGACCAACCAATATATCTAATACAAACTCAAGCAGTCAGAAATTACCTCTATTTTCATAGCCTCATCATTCACATAGGTTCCATTCTTCCTCTTATGTGTAATCTTCCACATTTTAGCTCGACGTATTGTTTTACCAGTCTCAATTTTCTACAAATTTAAAAAATATATATCAGTAAAATTAACTCAATAATTGAATTAGTGAACAAAATCAAATAAACTACCAAGTTCTCCCTTCTCATGGACAAAGACATGACACCTCCAGTGTGAGGAATACTTTGTTTTTCATTATCTCTTTATTTCTGTTACAAAGGTCCTATAAGTGCAAAATAAAACTAGTTTGTATTAGTATATGACATAACTAATGTAAATATACTAAATTGTATACTTCATACCATTGTAGATGGTTTCAAGAGATAATTAACAAATAGTGCCCATTGTTACATGTTAATACCATATGGAACATTCTTCACAAGATCATTTCTACTCATAAGCGGATTATCATTCCAAAGCTTACATCTATAGTTCCCAAAGCTTACATCTATACCCCCTTCATAGTTTTCCAATTTTAAACATAACATCTCTTTTTTCCAAAATCTTCATTGACCTTGGGAAAAAATCGAGTCTTGAAATGATATAAAGTTAGTTTAGAAGAAAATTCTAAAAAACTAAAGATGAAATCATGCAATGTTTGTTAAATTAACTTGAGTGTTGAATTCCAGATAGTAAATATCCTTGTAAGTATCTGGGACAAATGACCAATTATGAAAACTTATAGGATACAACATAGTATTTGCCACCAACTGCCCACAAACTCCTACAAGTAATCCAAATGCCTCCCCAATAGGTTGATACATATCATCATACTCCACCGCAACACGCAATTCATGCTCTATGTTATGAACATCCTTAACCTTCACCTTAGATTTCTTTGTAACTCCATGCTCATCTATAAAAAATAAAAACTTTGATTCCTTAGTGACTCTATGCTTAAATTTAGACGAAAAAATAATTTGAATTTTACAATAAAAAATTACCTACAACATCTACAAACCAATAATGTGTGGATTGTCTTCCACCTTTTCGTTGAACTGTTGTATTTTGTGTTTGTGTAGATTGCCCTTAAGAAGTTTGATCTTAGGATTCTGTACATTCCTCTTGAGTGGTTGGTGGTTTTGCAAAATCTTTGGTACTTTGTTCTACACTTTGAAAATGTGTAGAATTAGTTTATGCAGGTTCATCATTACTTTGCAAATAGTTACCCATAGATGGGTTAGAATTAGATGAAATATGGTGACTTTAGGGTGGTCTAATAGCTATTTTCAACATGTTCCTAATGCTCTTTGCCCTTGGCATATCAATAAAAAAATTGAAACAATGAAATACAAAATATAAACAACCAAGTAGACAATCATTTACTAGTAGAGTCATTTGCCCTTGGCATATTCTGACATTGAGTCATTTGCTTTAAGTTCATTATTAGGATTTTCCTCATTTAAGAGTCCATCATCGTCATCCTCCCTAAATAGTGGCAATTCATCAGAGTCCCTGAAAAATTCATTCAAGTCTTGTTCTGGACATGATTGAACTTCACAAACTTCAGTATATCCTTCTCCCATATCATGAGTCTCGTGGTTTCAAATGGACAACAATTGGTCAATCTTTATTTTTCTCATCATTCACATAGTACATCATTTCAGCTTGTGAAGCTTCAATGTATGGATCATGCTCTTCGTGATCACCAATGTGAATTAATCAGGAAAAATTAATATAACCAAAAGCCCAAGGATCCTTTAAAAACCCTCTATCTTTTATGTTCTCAGGCCATTTACATTTGAATAGAGTAAATTTGAAATAACCAAAGTAATTAAGCTTAATTATATCTTCTAACTTTCATAATATGGTCAATCTTCTTCTCTAATGTTTCTGTCAGCATTACTTGCTATACATGATGTTGTAGAAGCTGGGAAAACCCCACTATTTTGGGTTTTCAACCCATGTTTAGACTTACTGTTCTAAATTTGAATTCATTAACTTTAAATGCAGAAAATCGTCTAACATGTGGTGTGGTCCTTGTGCTAGATACTTGTTATCATTTGAGACTGAACTTGAAATGTATAGGTTCATAATCTAAAAGATAAGGAATGAATGTGTCAATCATGATTTCAACCATTTCAAAATTATTAACATCTTCATAGTACCCTACCTACCCTTTGAGGAAACCAATTAACAAAGTCCTTATTAACCATCTTTTGTAGGTCTGTATTTGAAATCCTTCATCCTCTAAATCGCCTTCACAAATGGTCTTTAAATTCCCTATACAAATATTTTGATAAAAACATTCCATAATGACAATTAAATACTCTGACAACAAATCTAGTTTAAGGTTCATGTAAGTACTCACCCGATATAAGGCTAAACTTCAGAACAATTAAATAACACATATCAATGAACTTGAATTCTCTCCATGGGTGACAACTCAAATGTTGAAGAGACACTTACTACTCTACCAATTGAAGGAAAGAGGGTAGATATTTGTGAAGAATCTATGTCAGAACAGTCATCAATACGTGTAGGCCTATTGATTCTTGTCCCAACCCCTTAATCCCTTCTATATATAGAGAGCAAAAGGTGAAAACCTCTTCAGTCAGATATCCTTCAGCAATAAAACTTTCCAGTTATGCTTTATTTCGAATATAAGACTTCAAATATCTCAAATACTTATATATATGATTTAATGGTTAGTACACATAACATTTACACTTTAAAATAAAATAGAACAATATGAAAAATACTATGTACCTTTCAATGAGATACATTCAATGACATTCAATGACAATATACTAAACAATCCAGCTTTACTTCTTCAACTAGGTGATAAGTTAAATGAACCATGATTGTGAAGAAGGTAAGAGAGAATAATATTTTTAAATAACTATGCAATATTAAAAAATAGATTATCTATTAAAACCATTAACCGTAAATATAGAAGACATATTAATGCTATAACGAAGTTAGATTATTTCAGAATCTATAAGATTTTGCCCTACCAAAATTCTCGTGATGTCATTATAAAAGAACATTAAATATCTTAATGAAACAATCTCACAGGCTAGGCAAGAGAGCCCAGGCCTCCAAAGTTCACATCGTCTAATAAGATGGTGGAACTCGTGCACGTCCTTTATCTCTTTATGTACAAAAGCTTGTATTTTCATATACTAGCTGTTTTACAGGGCTGCAAGCTATTATAAGCGTTTTCAAAGTCGCACAGTGATCATAATTGAGAAGAACAACTGCTGTCCAAGTAGGTCTGCACCACTCACCGTCAAATACCTTTTGCGCAAAGTCTCAATTTTGTTTTATAGGCTTCAATAATGATTAATGATTGCTGCCTGTGTAGAATTTTGATCTGCTCTAGATGCATCCTTGATGCAAAGGCCCGGTAAATGCATGATTACACTTTGCTCTTTCTTTATATTTGAAAAAACAACACAGATCTGAGCCTTCAAAACTCATGAACAATCCAATTTTTCTCTCAATTTTTGTTTCTAATTTTGCTCTTTCTATCGTGGATACATGCAATTCGCAATTAAATGCATGGGACAACCTAATGATTAGAACTTACCGAAAGGAAAAACATATGCAGTTCATTGAACTGCAGAGGATCCAAATCCTATCTAAACGGGCAGACGTTATAAGCAACAACCAAACAAACGAATTAGCTTTCACACTCAAACTTGAAACCATGATACTGCTCAATTTTCCATTTCAGCAAATAAAAACAGAATCACTAATTGACCATCCAAGAATCAAACTACTAAGAAAGTTAAACTCTAAACAATAAGATTACGAATTTATGAACATGATGATGCATTCATTAACAATAAAATGTAAATCATTCTTTAGTTTTCTCAATAAAAAAAATGGAAACTACATTTCAGAGAACAAGCCAATCACAATAGCTGATGCACGGGACCACACCCTTAGGTACACCCTATCCCATGAACCTCACGCAACCATTGTCTGCTAGTGACACTACAATGATGCCATATGGTCGGCGCATGTTAACATTCCACACCAACATAGGTGGCGCGTCGATAAACCTCCGGTAAATCCACCCCTCTACTCCACTCTTCGGCGGTGCAATCATAAACCAAAACAAACCCTTCTTTCACTCCTCTCACCTCATTCAAACTCTGAATCAGCACCACCTTATCGCCAATTCCCACCATAGTAAACCTCATCCTCGTGTCGACTCTAACTTGCGCCGGTAGTGACGGGCTCTTTATCCTACACCATTCTCCAAATCCTTTTCCACCGTCTCTTTTCCTCCGCGCGTGGAAGCTCCAGAATGAAAACTCCACCGCGTGGCTGGTGAGTACGTACACGCGCCCCGCTGCGGCACAAGCCGCCACCACGCATCCTCCGGTAGGCACCGTTCGGCTCCGGAGCCAGACACGCGCTTCCACGTCAAACAAATCCATGGAACTTGCATACGCCACGTGAGCTTCAGTTCCACGGGAAGCGCGTGGGAACAGGTTCTGTTCCGATGCGCCAATTCTCAACCCACCGATGACATAGAAGATCCCATCAACCGAAGCTCCAATGCAGCCATAACGCATACGTGGCGCGTGGGAGACCACGCCCCACGTATCGGTTTCGGGATCGTACTCTTCGACGGCCGCGGTCCGGGAACTTCCGCCGGCCACATAGAGTTTTCCACCGACAGAGGAGAGCGCAAATTTTTTACGCGGGAAAACCGTGGCAGCGCGCATGGAAACCGAGGCAGTCCACGTGTTGTACTGCAGCGTGGCGCTTCTGCCGACGAGGTAGATCCTCGGACCAATGGAGCACGCGCGCGCGTGGGCGAGCAGGGAGTGGAAGCCGTGGAGGGAAAGGGCGTCGAAGCAGGGGACGAAGAGTGAAGGGTGCCAGGCGGCGTCGAGGAGCGTGGCGGCCGAGAGGCCAAGTTCGGTGGTGGCGAGGGCGACGGCGGTGTGGCGGAGTAGGAGGAGGCGACGCCGGAGGTGGGAGAAGGCGGGTGAGCGGAGGAGGCGGGACCAGCGGCGGCAGACGAGAGAGAGGGCGGGAAGGGAGGCCGGAGGCACGCGGGAGAGGCAGTCCAAAACGATGTCGTCGGGGAGCGAGGATAGGGTGGTGACGAGCGCAGGGGCGTTAGAGAGGGTATGCGGTGGTGAGGGGAGTTTTGCGACGGCGTCGTTGGGGCTGGGAAAGCATGACTTCATGAGCCATGTGAAGTGGCGAGAGTTGCAGCTGTCTCTTTCTCTCTCAGAACGCATTAGGTGAGAGAAAGATTTTAGAGAGAGAAAGAGTGTCAAACGGAGAGATCCAGTGGGGGAAGCGGGTATTGGTTAAAATACTGGCATTTCTCCTACGTTTTGTTTGTCTGGGGAATTTAATATTACATTAAGTTTGTAACCTATTACCATTAATAAAACACATATTTATTTTTTTCTTAATATTATAATACTTTTTTAAAATAAAAATGTTATAATAACTATTTTCTAAATGTTGTCAACTATTTTTCTGTCGTCATAAAAAAAATTACAAACACGTGTATTTCACATGTGGAAACCTTAATATGCAGAAGTTACTATTCCTAATATCTTTACACAAGACCAGAACTATTTGAAAATTGAATCAATGTTATTCCTTGTCTTTTAAATCACAATACTTATTTTAAAATAAAATCTTGTTTTATAATATAAGGCGTTTGAAAATTTTAATAATTTTTTTTTATATATCTCTATTAATCACATTATTTGTATTAACATTAAATAGTAGAAAGAGAAATAAAATATTAGAAACTAAGAATTATTTCTTTTTATTAGTCTGATTCTTCATTTTTTACCATTATCTACTAATATTATGTTTTAATTTTTGTATTAAAGTTGCATAGTAACTAATTTTAATTCACACATTTGATGGGAATTGAAAATTTTGATTGAAATTTTGAAAATAAAATTTAAACATAGTCATTTACAATTTAGTAGGAATTAAAAATTTTGATTAAAATTTTAAAATAAAATTTGAGTATAGTCATTTATAATTTGGTAGGAATTAAAAATTTTGATTGAAATATTTATTTAAAATAATTAGTAGTTCTAATTTTAAATTATTTAGAAATGATTCTGAAATAATTTCAAAACTGTTGAAATTCTAATCTCAATCAATTTACAAATTTATTAAAAACTTAATTCATTTATAAATACTTCTGGTTAAATTTTAATTAATTCATTTAATAATAATTAATAAGAATAAAAATAAAAAATTTATAAAAAGTTGAACAAATTAATTATTTTTATTGCTATATGAAAATTTGTCAAGTACATCTTATATTTTAAAACGGAAGAAGTATTTTAAGAATCTTACTATTCAGATTTTTCATATATTCCATCATCAGTATTTTAATTTAACGTATATTTATGGATGTGATAAATGTATGATAGTTTTTAAAAATGTTATGATTTTACTCTTAATATTTACAAAATGACATTTTTGTTATAAAATGTGTAGAACTTGAAAATATAAAAAGGGGAAAATGAATGGTAAAACGTATGAAAATAAAATGTTTAATGGTAAAATAAAAAACTTAAGTAATGAAATTTATATAATAATAATAATAAAATGTGTAATTGATTTTTTAGAATAATTAATACAGAATTACTTGCATTTAAAATATTAAAACAGGTAAAACTTTAAGAATAATTTTTAATTAAATTGTATTGATAAATAATTTTTAATATGTGTATTAAAATTATTAGTTATATTAATTGAAAATTTTAATAGACGTATTAAATCGCAGTTAAATGTCTTGGAACTGAACTAACGGTTTAATTTTCTAGTTTTAGTGGTGATGAAATAAACGTTGCATCTTGCTGAATTGGCATGGAAAATGAAGTTGGGAAAGTACAATTAGCGTGTTGCATCTCTAAGAACATTATATAGAGTATTAACATTATATTAAAAGAGTATTTTTAATATTATAAATTTAAAATTTTCGCTTTGCATGTTAACATTATATTAAATAAGATTATGAGTTATATATTAAATAAGATTACCAGTCATAAAATAAAATATTATTTATTTATATTAATATAATTATAATAAAAAATAATTAATAAATTAAAGTATAAATAATACATTATTAATTAAGATTTTATAAAACTCTTAAATTAAAGAAAAAATGAATATATAAGATGTTAAAAGTGATGTGTTATATTTAGAAATGACAAATATAAACATATTTCTATATATATTACTTAAACTTGTTCCAATTTTACTAGAAAATCTTTGTATTAACTAGGTATAGATATATATATAGATAATATCCAAAATTGGGTATGAGTACGGGAATGATGATATACATATCCGTCTTATCTCTCGTACCCGTGTCAATATTATGTCTTCATCCTCATACATATTCTTGTTTTAAATTACTAAAATATATTTAGTTTATTAAACTATCTAAAAAATTTATATGAACTTTTTTAGTTATTAATTTTGTAATTTATTTTTAGAACATATTTTGACTTTGAGTCATTTATAATATGATATTCCCTTTGTTGTGATTTTTATTTTTTTTTGTAAAAAAATATTTCAATAATATTTAGAATAGTAATGGACAAGTACGATTATACTCATGACCTAACGAGATATACTTATATCCAATGAAAATGAAGATGAGACAAAAATTTCATCCTCCTTGAGTGTGGAAAGAGAGATACAAATGGAAAAGTGAAACTCATCCCCACCCTCCCATGTTGTCATTCCTACTTATATTGTGACTCCTGTAATACAGACGCCCTAATATACATGTTCTTTATACAAATGTTAAATACCCTATTTGTTCCTTTATTTATGCACTTTTTTCAATTTACTTGCATTCTCAATTTGCTCTTTGTTTGATCTTAGTTTTCTTCGAAAAGAATAAATATAATTTTTTTTAACATGGTTTCATTGGTTAATGAAAGACATGATAATCATTTGTAATTATCTTTTTAGGTAGATATTAATTAGGTATTTGATATTTGATTTTTTGGTAGAAATTAATTTGACATTGAAAGTGTACTAAGTAATTTATGAAGTTTGTTGGTGAGAGCTAAAGACACAATTTTTTTAAGAATATATTGATGGTCATTGTCAAACATTTAATGTTGTCTTTGAGTTGTTCTAAGTTAGTGGAGTTTGTTGGTTCTACATTTGCTTCTTAAGGTTAGTGATATTTCACGATTATTTAATTAATGTTGTGGTATTCGTTTCAATGATTAATAGTGACATTAAAATATTGTGCAAATAGGGTTTTGAGTAATTAATTATGAAATTTTATAATTTTAATATACTTTGTAACTTGATTAGGGTCTTCTTGTTAGAAATGTGGACTCAATTCAAGAGGAGGGGTGAATTGAACTTTAAAAGACTTTCCGCACTCTTAGCCAATTACAAAAACCAATTTAGTTTTTTAGTGAATCAATGCATTCAAAATTATGTTCTTGAAAAGTTCTTCAGATGCTTTAATCAGTATTGTTTATGTTTAAGACAATTAAAGATTCAGGAAATAATTGTAGAAAATAAAAGAGTAAGGAAAAATAGATCAAACACAAAAAATGATATTGGTTCACTGATAACTCGATTTCTATGTTCATACCTTATGATTTATTGCAACTCCTTGATGTTTTTAATTTCACTTTCTTGGAACTTTAAGCTAAATTTTACAGTTTTCATGAATGTAGGTAAATAAGTAAAATAGGGTGTTATATTTTCATTTTATAGCTGAAAAATAAAATTCAAATGATTTAGCTTTAACTTGTTTTTCCAATTTTGAGCTGACCCCCTTTTATGGTATGATTGATCCTGGAATAGGATGGAGAGATGCATAAGCTGTGAATTGCATGAACTTCGACCCAATTGAAGTAAGAAAGGAGAATTACAAAAGCAGCCCAATTATTGGCCTCATGCAGCAGTGGTGAACAGTAAAAAGAGAAGAAAATTGCAGCAGCACAGTAATTCACCCAAGACAGCTTCGTACAGCATTGGCCATTGGGTGATGATGTGCGGGGCCCAATCAAGGCATTAGGGCAGCCTTTGCAGCTATAAAAAGCTACGTGAGAAGTGCAGAATGACACGAGACATAGAGAGAGCATGCACAGAATTTCATTACAGCAAAACAGAATTTTACAGAGGCACAAAATTCCATAACAGCAGCTCAGGAGATGTCGTGACATAGGAGGGGCTGCTGCGTTTTCTTTTATTTTTAGTTTTCATTAGAACAGTGCAAGAGTGATTGTATTTTCGTGAACATAGGATTCGTGAGAATATATCAGTGGATGATTAGTGTTTATTGTTTCAAGAATGATGAATGAACTACTTAAATTTCCTTATTAATTGCGTGCAAGTTTTTCACTGCATTTCGATTCTCTACTGTTCTATTGCTTTTTGATATTTTACTGTTTCATTATATTTCGCTTCTCTATTGCATTTAGATGTTCCTTTACATTTCGCTACTCTATTGCAGTTCGACGTTCACTGTTTCAACGATATTTTGGCTCTCATTGCATTTCCTAGCATTTCGACTTTCGTTTTTCCTTTATTGTAGTTCGATTTTCACTGCTCAACAACATTTCGATTTTCACTGCATTCCATAGCATTTCGATTTTCATTTTCTTTATTGTAGTTCGATTTTCATTGTTTTCCACTGCGTTTCGATTTTCTCTGCAATTTCATTGTCTCTCGATTTTCACTGTTTCACTGCAACTCGCTTTTCACTACATTTCGATTCTCATTGCATTTCATTGCCTTTCGATTTCCATTGTTTCAACACCTTTCGATTTTCGTTGCTCTATAGCATTTCGATTTTCGTTATTTACTGGAAATTACACATTCACTGTTCTGCACTCTGCATTTCGCGTTTACTGATAGTGATGTTCGATATTCATAGTTTCGATTGTTCATTGCATTTCGATTTTCACTATTTTATAGTATTTTCTGCTTTAGTAATCTCGTTCATGTTCGAATAAGGAGCAGTGTATAACATCGGTTGAGCTGCTCCTGCAATTGTTTTCCTTGATTGAACAAACCCCCCCTTTTTATTTTATTTTTAACGTGAACCTCTTCGATTTATATTTTGGTATAACACTCCTTGGATTGACTCGAGTTGACTTCTATACTACATTAGTAATGGTTAGTCAGTTCAAAATACTTTGAAAAGTTTGCGCGACACAGGCTTTGTCAAATTGGCGCCGTTGCCGGGGAGTGTTGGTTTACCATTAAATATTTTGATCGGGTTCATTGTTGTTTGTCTTGTTTTTCTTTCTTTTCTAATTTTCTTTTCTTTTCTTAGCTGCAATGTGGTTTGGTTCCTCTATTGTGATGATGTTTCATTGTGATTGATGACTGCGTGCAATGTATTTCCAGCTAACTGTTTATGACCAGGTCCAAAACAGCAGATGCAACTGAGAACATGAGGTTGGAAAATAAATTGAATGAATTAACCTCTATGGTCAGACAATTAGCAGTGGGACAGCAAGTCAGTACAGGACAACAGAAAATATGTGGAATCTGTGTTGCTGATCATTTTACAGATGTTTGCCCACAGTTACAAGAGTCAAACAGCAGTGGGGTTTTCTAGTTGCAATCTAATTTCTACAGAAATCAGTCCAACCAGCAGTACAACCCCTATGCACAGACTTACAATCCAGGTTGGAGAGACCACCCAAATTTGAGATATGGTGCAACTCAGTCACAACAGCCACGAGCCTCTTTTCCTCCACACCAGAATTTTCAGCAGACCCCAACCCAGTACCAGAACCAATTCCAGCAGAGGTATGTGCCTCCTCCATCGCGAAACAATCAAGCTAATCCAGCCGCACCCACACAGACTACCAATCCAGCAATACAGGGCAATGCAAACCTGTCTACAGAAGATATGATTAAACAAATGGCTAACAGAATGGCTGCACAAATGACTGCCCAGATTGAACAGAACCTCACAGCCACGGTACAGGATCTCAAAACACAGTTGGGGCAACTTGCTACTGAAATGAATGAGATCAAGCAACAAGGATCAGGAAAATTACCTTCTCAATCTGTACCGAATCAGCATGGCAATATCAGTGCCATAACACTTCGCAGTGGCAAGGAACTGGTTGATGGAAATCAGAAGATGCAGAAACAGCAGATTGCAAGTCCAACAGTTCCACACCAAGATCCCTCTACAGGACAGCAACATCCAGTTTTTGTCTGCAAAACCATACAGCCACCTGAGGAAATTCATCCCTTTGCAGCAGTAGAACTAGGAACAGATTTTGACTTTGAATCTTTTGCTGAATTTTCTGAATTCCTAGATTGTGATTGCGCTAATAATACTTGTACATCATGTCATGAAATAAATGTCATCACTAGTTCTTTGGCTAGTAATTCTGCAGGAAATGAGGGAGAAGATAGCCTGCCACACACACCAATTGAACACACAAAAGATGCAGCAGCAGAAAAATTCCAGGCAAAGCAGTTTGATCTCAAACCTCTTCCAAACACTCTGAAATATGTATATCTGGATGAAGATCAGCAATACCCAGTCATTGTTGCCCAGACCTTAACTAAGAACCAAGAAGGCCAACTGCTGCAACTCTTGAGGAAATACAGAAAAGCCATTGGATGGTCATTGGCAGACATTCCTGGGATCAGCCTATCTGTTTGTATGCGCAGAATACTGTTAGATGATGAATTGAAACCTGTGAGGCAACCACAAAGAAGGCTAAATCCCACAATCCTTGGTGTAATAAAGGAAGAGATTACCAAACTACTGAAGGCTGGAATCATTGTTTTTGCATTGGACAAGTTTCAGTCATACTTGCACGGTTTTTCCCCATGGAGCTGTGGAAATTTCAGACAGGACCTACTGTTTTTTTTCTCTTTCCCTTTCCTCTCACTCACATTGGGGACAATGTTTGTTTCAAGTGTGGGGGGGAGTGATTCTCAATTTTATTTTCTTTTGTTTTTGTTGAATGATTTGAGATTTGATGATGTTTGTTGACTTGTTAATTGTGTTTAATTTTGTGTTGGATGCATGGTTAGTACTTGTTTAAATGTTTTTAAGTTTGTTCGAGATGATAGATTACTTGTATAGATTAATCATATGAATAATGATAAACTGTTGTTTTTATTATTCATCAGTTAGTCTACTAATTCTTCTTGTCTAGTCGACGTTTTTCATTAAATGTACCAGGTATATAGGTTTAATGAAAATAACACACTGATCTGTGTCTTCAGTCGACTATTCTGTTCTTCGCACCTTTCTTATGCAGTAATACGTGCGAGAACGCGTTTCAGCTCTCTCAAAAAGCAAAGACCCATTACGTTTCGTGGAGCCTATAAATATTACTTTCAAGGACGCTCAGAGGAGCGAAAAGAATAGAAGAGAAAAACTCCCAAGAAGCTACAACCTTTACGTGCAAGAAGATCTGCATAGAGTTTTTACATTTTCACTTGTTTCGTCAAGAACATTATCTCATCATCTGTAATCTTGTATTCTTGATCTCGGGTTAGAGATTGTAAGTGGGTTTTAGAACCCTGCGATCGTGATTGGGGTGATCACGGAGACTACGGTAGAGTCCGTGGGTGAAAGTCTATTCTATAGTGTTTAGGATAGTTTCTTTTGATTTCTTGTAGAGTTCAAGAAAGGTTTGTGTGTAAAGAATACAATCTTTTATAGTGATTAGGATCTGTAGGTTGCGGATCATAGACTGGACGTAGTTCTTTTACAAAGAATGAACCAGTATAAATTTTGGTGTCTCTTTCTCTCTTCCCTCATCATCAGATATATTGTGCAGTAAGAACTAATCTACTATTTTACATTCATCAGTCGACTAATTTTATGGGAATTGAACCAGTAGCCTTTCTTTTACGAAAAAGTTTCTATAATAACTGTATATCAATTCAACCCCCCCTTCTTGATATTAATCCGCTGCTAACAGTTTTATTCGATCTGTTTTGTTTTGTTTTGCTAGTTCCATTACTAGACGTTGTTGTTTTGAAGAATAAGTGCTAATCTGTTTGGAATTTTGTCAATGACTCATTTATGGGCAGTTTCGATTTCCCCTGTCATGGTTAGAAGCCTTCCCTCTAATTAACATAGGCATGTTGATGAATTCAGCCGTTCTTTTTCGATTTTGTTTAGATGAGAATTGACTTGACATATAAACCCTGGTGAGATTTGAGCCTATATAGTTTTGTTGTGTGATACACCCATGATTGCAAGGCATTACAGGATTTGATCGAACTCTGCTGAACAACACTTGATCGATGATACTCTTGAAATGATTTAGGCCATTTTTCTTTTGCAGCCACTTAGCCAGACAGCCTACCTTTCATCCAATTTTCCCATTGCACCCAGTTTTGAGCCTTACGACCCTTTTTCCTTGTGAAAACCCACCAAACCTCGTTGTCCTTTAACCAACCATTGAATATGGAAAAACAAGTGCAAGAACCTGCTGAGAAGTTTTAAATAGTTTGTTTTGCAGCTCACTACAGTAAGAAAATAAAGTGCAGCTGAGCAAAATAGGAACTAAAATATGCATCGAGCATAAAAAAAATCGAGCATGAAAAACTCAAGCATCAAAAATCGAGCATCAAACATCGAGCAAAAACAAAGAAAAATCTCAGCTGTAACCGATATATATCAGTCTTTGAAAATCTGTAGAACTACTATCTTTGGAATCTCATGCTTGTTCTTAAGCCCGTTAGCCCAAGATCTTTCCAGCATCGATAGTTTAGCCTAAATTCCTTTTCCACCTTACCCTCACCTCAGCCACATTACAAGCCAATAAAAGTCCTTCTGATCTGGAGTTGAAATCAATTCAAGGAATGGAATGTAGAGATCTTTCAAATTCAAGGTAATGCATGCTTCCATGAGGTACTGAGTGAAATTTTGAGCCAACAAACAGGAGAGTGTGTGTAAACAGTGCCTCGAGAGGTTTATCACTTTGATTCTAATTTTGAACCGGTTGAAATCACTGCTGATTTGTTACATGTCACATGTTATTTTAGGTGCAAGTTCTGATAAGCTGTGATCGATGGGAATTTTTCCTTGTTCATAGAGTTGTTGACAATTTTTCTTCATAGCATTTTCAGTACTTATGTTTTGCTCAGGAGTGCAAAAGTCTAAGTGTGGGGGTATTTGATAACTCGATTTCTATGCTCATACCTTATGATTTATTGCAACTCCTTGACGTTTTTAATTTCACTTTCTTGGAACTTTAAGCTGAATTTTACAGTTTTCATGAGTGTAGGTAAATAAGTAAAATAGGGTGTTATATTTTCATTTATAGCTGAAAAATAAAATTCAAATGATTTAGCTTTAACTTGTTTTTCCAATTTTGAGCTGACCCCCTTTTATGGTATGATTGATCCTGGAATAGGATGGAGAGATGCACAAGCTGTGAATTGCATGGATTTCGGCCCAATTGAAGTAAGAAAGGAGAATTACAAAAGCAGCCCAATTGCTGGCCTCATGCAGTAGTGGTGAACAGTAAAAAGAGAAGAAAATTACAGCAGCACAGTAAGTCACCCAAGACAGCTTCGTACAACATTGGCCATTGGGTGATGATGTGCGGGGCCCAATCAAGGCATTAGGGCAGCCTTTGCAGCTATAAAAAGCTACGTGAGCAGTGCAGAATGACACGAGACATAGAGAGAGCATGCACAGAATTTCATTACAGCAAAACAGAATTTTACAGAGGCACAAAATTCCATAACAGCAGCTCAGGAGATGTCGTGACATAGGAGGGGCTGCTGCGTTTTCTTTTATTTTCAGTTTTCATTAGAACAGTGCAAGAGTGATTGTATTTTCGTGAATGTAGGATTCGTGAGAATATATCAGTGGATGATTAGTGTTTATTGTTTCAAGAATGATGAATGAACTACTTAAATTTCCTTACTAATTGCGTGCAAGTTTTTCACTTCATTTCGATTCTCTATTGTTCTATTGCTTTTTGATATTTTACTGTTTCATTATATTTCGATTCTCTATTGCATTTAGATGTTCCTTTACATTTCGCTACTCTATTGCAGTTCGACGTTCACTGTTTCAACGATATTTTGGCTTTCATTGCATTTCCTAGCATTTCGACTTTCGTTTTTCCTTTATTGTAGTTCGATTTTCACTGCTCAACAGCATTTCGATTTTCACTGCATTCCATAGCATTTCAATTTTCATTTTCTTTATTGTAGTTCGATTTTCATTATTTTCCACTGCGTTTCGATTTTCTCTGCAATTTCATTGTCTCTCGATTTTCAATGTTTCACTGCAACTCGCTTTTCACTGCATTTCGATTCTCATTGCATTTCATTGTCTTTCGATTTCCATTGTTTAAACGCCTTTCGATTTTTCGTTGCTCTATAGCATTTCGATTTTTGTTATTTACTGGAAATTACACATTCACTGTTCTGCACTCTGCATTTCGCGTTTACTGATATTGATGTTCGATATTCATAGTTTCGATTGTTCATTGCATTTCGATTTTCACTGTTTTATAGTATCTTTTGCTTTAGTAATCTCGTTCATGTTCGAATAAGGAGCAGCGTATAACATCGGTTGAGTTGCTCCTGCAGTTGTTTTCCTTGATCGAACAAACCCCCCCTTTTTATTTTTATTTTAACGTGAACCTCTTCGATTTATATTTTGGTATAACACTCCTTGGATTGACTCGAGTTGACTTCTATACTACATTAGTAATGGTTAGTTAGTTCAAAATACTTTGAAAAGTTTGCGCGACACAGGCTTTGTCATTCACCTTCCCAAGAAGGCTACATCCAGTTTCCCAACCCCACAGATTAAGCTAATCCACTAATTTTAAGTTTTTACTTGAATCCTACATGAAAAACTAAGAACCAAAACAACTAGATCTTGAACACTACAAGATCAATAACCCTTGCAAAACTCTATTGCAAGATCTTCCTCAATCACCCTGATATGGAAGATGCATATTCACAATCAATTATAGAGAAGATATGGAACAAAATCACCTGGAAAAAAGATTCGCTCAGTAGCTCAAATACGAAGCACGACCCAAGATGATTTTCCAAAAGATAAGATTCAAATCATCTTAGATCTTGGACTTCTTGGAAGATAGATTTTGAAAACAAATTTAGAACAAAAAGAATCACTCTTTGAATCACAGATTTTTCTAAAGAATTCACTTCTTTCTTTGCTTGCTAGTTTTGTAAATTTTCGAAGTGTTTAAACCAAACTGGTGTAGTTTTAAAACAAAATAATGATATAAAAAATTGGTTAAGAACGCAATTTAACATACTTGTTTCACTTAAAGATGATTTTTAGGTGATTTCAATTGGTTCACCTTGTGATTCAACTAATTGTTCCAAAGAGCATCAAAATCCTGGAAGTTGGATTTAGCTTGTTGAACTCACGTTTTAACTAGTGTAAATCATTTGATAAACTTTAAGCGATTTCAACTTGCTTAACTCATGATTCAATTGGTTTTTCTAGAGAGCATGATTTTTCAACAAATAGCAGTTCCAAAATAAAGATTGGTTCCTTTCTCAAAACAGTTAGTTGAAGCCAGTTGGGAGCAATTTTTACAAATCAATAGGTCTTGATTTTCAATTGACTAAAACTATCAGTGGGTTAAATTGTTTAAACTTGACTTAATCATCAAGCTATGAACACTTTAACTAGTTGAAAAGATATTTTCAATTAGTTGAAAATACTGAACTTGCTTCAAAACTTCATAAAAGATTTCTTAAATCAAATTATGTCCAAAATAGAATGAAATGCATCTTACTCACAAAACCTAAGACACACTAGCACTAGAAACTAAAGTCTTCAATCTTCTCATTCTTCAAGCTTCAACATCTTCATTCATGATCACCAATAAGTGGTTGGAGATATCAAATTACATGCAAGTCTCACCAAGTCATGTCTTCAAGTCCGACAAACTCCCCTTATTTGATGATGACAACCACTTAAAGCACCATTTGAAGAATGTAGCAAATTTGAAAATGAATATTAATGCAAAAGCAAAATAAAATATAGCACATATTCATAGATATTCATGCACACATATTTCTCCCACTTTGTCATGATCAAATAGCCAGGGGAAGATTAACCATAACATTGCCAAAGAAAAATAAAATTGTTCAGCAAACATGGGTATTAGAATCCATAAACTAGACAAAAATAGAACATATGTTACAAAAACACAACAAAACAAGCAAAAACAACATGAAATCAGCAACAACATTATTAACAGTAAATAGCAACCTAAATCCTGCTTAGTTGTCACTTCACCATCATCATCATCAATAAATGTATTGTACCCAACATTTATTTGTGTTAACAAAGCATGAAGATCCTCAATACTTTAATCCAAGCGCTCCAATTTGTCTACACAATAAGAATGTTGGTATTGTTGGCGAGTCTGTAGAGTGTCAAAATGTTGGAGTACCATCTACTCAAATTGGGATAGGGGAGTACCACAATCAACAGGTGGAATACAAAACTAACTCTCCCATCGTGGAAGATTCTATAGTTGTTCCACTTGGCCCTACTAATACAAAACTTTGATCAGCAGATGCAATTGCAATCCAGACACCATCACTCTTTGTAAACCCAAACTTGTATAAGAATGTGTTGTCCACATGATGAGTTTTTCCTACAATTGCCTTCTAATCACGCTTAACATCTATTCATGCAAACTTAATAAACTTGGAGATGAGAACGACTGAGGGTAGTCTATAATTTGTCAGCCTTTTGGATTTAATCATGTGATCCTTGATCACATAAATCCACTTTACCTTTATCGATTTCATAAAGCCATATAGCAGTACAAGGTCCCCTTCATTCAATGTTGCATGGTTGCTGCCCCTTGGTAGAATCATCCAAGTTATGATGAAAGTAAGAATGCTTGTAGTGAGTGTCATCCCTCCTACGTGAAATCCTCTCACAGAACCATGTGGATCCCTTAAGCATTCTTTGAAGGTCTGAACCTTGTTGAAATTTTCCATTTCACTAGTTAATCCTTTGGTTACAACAATACCTTCATATTTGAGACCCGTTACTTGCAACTAAACAGAAGGAGTAACAATAATATTCCTCCCCTTAACCTTTGAGGTTAAAGTTGACCCATCAAACTTGAGATTTGTATAGAAAACTTTTTCAAGATTAGGATAAATTGTGTCACTTAGCTCAAGAAATTTCTGCAGTTCTTGAAATGCCAACATTGCAATAATATCTATCAAGTCTTCATCTTCTAGCCTTTTGAAGCTAAGAACCTTGCGAAAATTTAAATGCTTTCAAGAAATGCGCTCTTGATATTTCTCAATTTGCTCTTTATCACCATTAAACCAGATTTATATTATGTCTAGTATGTTAGCAATTGGTGGAGTAGGAGAAGGTGTAGTTGAAGCCTATCTTAACATACCTCCAGACCCAAATGTCTTCATCCTTTTCCTTGTATTGTTGGGTGTGGCCATTGTAGAAGAAAATAGAAGAAATAACAAAAATAATTTTTCATAGAAAAATTCCAAGTTGCACACTCACACGATAGAAAAACAAAACACACATTTTACACCCAATACATTACATTTATAGAGAACAATCAAATTAGGTTTACAAATTTAATTGGACATTTGCATGGTCAATTGTAGAAAATCTGTAACAAAGGATTTGCAAGATTCAGAACAGCATTTCCCTTCCCAACACAAATCAGACAGTTACACATTTTTCAACTTGAAGAAAGAGAAATCAATTAATTGTGAGTCAAGATCACAAAAGGACAAAGCAAGAGTCAATATTATTTTAGCAAGTTTAATTCTTCAAGCAGATAACCCATGGTGAGTTATCAATCAACTTAAATCAGGTCATTAGTGTCATTTAAATCAATTAACTAAGTAATTGATACTGTCATTTAATTTTACTTAATATAAGAGAAATCCAGTTGGTTGAATTTTCAAAGAAGCTAATTAAAACAGAGTGGCCACATTTTCATGTTTAAGTGAAATAAATAAATTAATTTTATAAATTAATCAGTTATACCAGAGAGACAATTTTAGCCATAACCAAATTAAATGAAATTAGCTTATTGGTTTGAGGAACTAACTAGCTAAACCAAAGAACAAATTTTTTGTTGAGTTATATTAAGTGAAATAAACATACTATTTCGAGCACATAACTAGCTAAATTGGAGAATGAAATAACTGAGAACCCAATTTAAGTGAAATAAGTTGATCATTTCATGAAACAACTAATTAAAACACTGAACAAGATTGTAGATTCAATTATATAACAAACATAATGCATACAAAACTACATCCTACCAAAAATCTTTCAAACTTACACAATCAAACAAACAAAACAACAAGTAATCTAGTAAGAATCAGACACACAAATAGATCAAGATACATTAGAAATGTCTAGCACACCCAATTCGTTTCTCAAATGAAAAAAAAAAACTATCTTTAGAGAGTGGTTTGGTAAAAATATATGCAAGTTGATTATGTTTATCAACACACTCAATTATGCAGTCACCCTTTTGAACATGATCTCTAATGAAATGGTGTCCTATCTCTATATGCTTTGTTTGTGAATGCAAACCAGGTTTTTTGGTTAAGTTGATAGGACTTGTATTATCACACCTAATAGGAATGTGATCTAGTTCCAAGCCATGATAAAAAGATTGTTGTTTCAACCACAAAGTTTTAGCACAACAACTCTTTATTGCTACATACTTAGCCTTAATTGTGGACAAAGCAACACTAGCCTGCTTTTTGTTATGCCATGACACTAGACTACTTCCTAAGAGATAGCAAGTTCCACTTGTGCTTTTCATATCCAATTTACAACTTGCAAAGTTTGCATCTAAATAGCCTACCAGATTAAATGAGGAACCTTTTGGATACCACAATCCTACATTTACAGTCCCTTTTGGGTATTTCAAAATCCTTTTAGCAATTGCAAAATGTGATTCTTTGAGATTAGACTAAAATCAAACACACATGCACACACCTAACATAATATTCGGTCTACTTGTACTTAGATATAAGAGAAAACCTATCAAACCTTTGTACTTAGTGAAATAAAAAAGGTTTACCACTTTCATCAGCATCAAGGTAGTTGTTGGTAGCCATAAGAGTGCTTGATTCTTTGCAACTTTCTATATCAAATTTCTTCAACAGCTCTATGTAGTATCCAAATTGATTAAGAAATGTTCCATGATCCATTTGTTTGATCTGTAAGCCTAGCAAGAAGTTTAGATAACCCATCATAGACATCTCAAACTCCTCCTACATTGTTGTCATAAATTCTTCACAAAACTTCTCATTAGTAGATCCAAATATTAAATCATCAACATAAACCTACACTAGGATTTGCTATCCAGAGATTTCCTAATAGACAATATTTTATCCACTTGACCCCTTCCAAAATTTTGAGATACAAGAAAGTTACTTAACCTCTCCTACCATTGTCCTCAGGTTTGCTTGAGTCCATAAAGAGCATTCTTGAGCTTGTAAACATGATTAGGAAACTTTTGATCAATAAAACTAGGTGGTTGCGAAACATAAATTTCTTCATTTATATAACCATTCAAAAATGCATTTTTCACATCCATTTGATGAAGTTTGAATTCAACCATACAAGAAAAAGCAAGCAATAGTCTTACAACTTCTAATCCATCCACAGGAGCATAAGTTTCTTCATAGTTTATGTCTCCTTCTTGATTATAACCTTTAGCTACAAGCCTAGCATTATTCCTAGTTCTTATTCCTTGATCATTCAATTTTTCTAAACACCTATTTAGTTCCAATTCATGTTAGATGATAAAGGGACTAGCTCCCAGACTTCATTCTTTTTAAATTGATTTAGTTCATCTTGCATAGCCAAAATCTAATTTTCATCATGCAATGCATCATCAATTCACTTAGGTTCATTTTGAGAAACAAATGTGGTAGTAAGGCACACATCATGCATGGATCTCCTAGTAGAAACTCCCTTTTGAACACTAGCTATAACATTGTTAAGTGATAGCTAACGAGGCACCCTTCATTCCTTGGGTAATTCACTTTCTGTTGTGTAATGATCTGGTACCAAAATTTCAGCTTGTTTTTCCAGAGTTTCACCAGCTAAAATTGTGTTTACTAAACCTACATCACCCTATAACCATTCAGTTGATACACCCTCAATCAAATTCTCTACAGTTGCACCTGCATAACTGAAAACACCTTTCTTTTGCACATTAGACTTATAAAAATCAACATGAACATATTCCCCAATTATGGATAATCACTTGTTATAAACTCTATATGCTTTACTACATGAGGAATATCCTAAAAACAATGCATCATTAACTTTAGCATCAAATTTTTCAAGTTGTCTTTACCATTGTTTAGGAAAAAACACCTACAGGCAAATACTCTAAGATGTGCTATGTTGGGTTTTCTCCCTTTGATTCATAAGGGGTTTTCTTCAAAATTGGTCTTATTAAAACCCGATTAATTATATAACATGCATTGTTTATTGCATTTGCCAAAAAATACTTAGGAAGCTTTGATTCATTTATCATGGTTCTTGCAAGGTCCTCAAGTGACTTATTTTTTCTCTCAATAACACCATTTTGTGGAAAATTAGAGTTTTAGAAGTCGCCACCAATATTTTGCTTAAAACATTGAAAAAAGAAAAGATTTTTAATAAAAAAACAAATTTCGGTCAACACAACTAGAAATCAGGTTCAGGGATCGGTTACGCGTGGGGAAGATGTTAGGCACCCCTATAACGCCCGTTATTGGTACCCTATGATGAATTTGCAATCCAAATCAAATTTCAAATGATTGTTTCCACCTCATTATTGTAAAACAGAAAAATAGTTATTTATAGGAAATAAAAGTGATGAATTAATTAGCCCCAAAAGCCTTTTATTCTTCTTCATCTTTATTTTCCCCCAACCCAATGAGGGTAAAGGGGTTATGTGAGGTAATGAAGAAATGAAAATGAATAAAAGAGTGATAAAGTTGGAATTTTCTTTGTTTGCCCTGTCTTGCGGTAAGGGAAAACAAGAGGTGTACCCATAAGAAACTACTATTTGCTTAATCTGTATTTCCCCCGAAACCCTAAAAGGGGGATGGGCGGAGTTCACAAAAATAACGTGAATAATCTTTGGATGTTGCAAATTTGTTTTTTGTGTGGTTGTTGGTTCATAAATTCTTAGTTAATCTTGATTAATGAATTGTTGTTAATTGAGGCATGTTAAGTGTTTGATAAAATGACATTCATTAGTCTTTGGTTACCAATAGTTTGAGTCATCCTTTTATTGTTTTTGAGTCATATGTTTGCTAAGTTTTCTAAACATCAAATTCTTGTGTTACTTGATTTAGTTTAGTCTATTTTCTTTTTTAGATTACTTCTGAATTGAATTGATCAATTGGCTCCAAACATAGGGGTTAAAAGTGTTCAAACTTTGTGAGATCAAATTTTGATAATTGTGTTAAGGCATTGGATCACAAAAGCGCAACCAAAAGTGAAAAAAATTATACACGATTGAAAAATAAAACACAAGGTCAAGACTTATTGCATCTAAAGATAAGAGAAAATTTAATCCTTGCCTAGATACGTTGTTAAATGTTTGATCATTGGTTTAACAAATTAATCCTAACATTGTGGTAATATTGAACTTCTTCTCATGAGTGATTTTGATTATAAATTGATCTAAACTTTGTTGAATAATCTTTCCAATATTTCTTTGGTGTTTTTCTCTTTTATATTAGTTCCATATTGTTTCATTGGGGTTATTCTTTTGTTGTCCTAATTCTTGCTTTACCCTTTCTAGTTTTTAATCCTTAAAATTCCTAAAGTTTTATCTTGAAGTTGTCACAATTTTCTTGAAATTCTAAGTGCTTTGGCCAATCATTTCATCTTTCACTTGAATTGATAACTAAGTGGATTCCTTGAATTGATGAATTACTTTGAGAATGGAATAAGAGCTTGAGTGTTGAGAGTTGAAAGGAATTTTTTTGTGAGTTTAAGAACAAAACACATTGAAAAATCGAGAGCTTAAAAGATTTGTTTACTTTTGCTAACCAAATTTTCTTTGTTTGTTGTTATTTTGTTATAATTTTCTTTTGTGTCCAGCCAAGAAAATTCTCCAACAATGTGTCTGAGGTATGCACAACTTTATGCAAGGGTAGAAGAGCTCACAAGGCAAATAGCCTAAACTCAAACCACCTTGCAAAGATATGAAGAAAGATGAAAGAAAATTTACTCAAGAAATTCTTCCTACTATGGAATTGAAAAAGATTATAAAAATTATGGAGATAAGGAGCACAAATATAAAGAGAAATCAAGCTCCAAGATTAAAACTAGTTCTATTATATATTCCACATGTGAAGGATATGGCCATACTTATCATCAATGTCCTAATGGGAAATCAAAGTGAACAAGATTTGGAGGATTATTATAAAGAATTGAGAAAGAAAGAAAAGAAAGAATTGAGAGAAAAAGAGAAGATAGAAAAGAAAGAGCTTAGAAAAAAAGAGAAGATAGAAAAGAAAGAGCTTAGAAAAAAAAGAGAAGATAGAAAAGAAAGAGCTTAGAAAAAAAAAAGAGAAGATAAAAAAGAAAGAGCTTAGAGAATTAGAGGAAAGAGAAAAAGAAGAAAAAGAAAGAAAAGAAAACGAAAAGGAGGAACTACATTCCCAAAAATCCAAAGAGATTCTTGAAGAAAAATCTTTAAAGGGAGACTCTACAACTTTCATTCCTTCTCCTATTCCTAATTTTGAATCTATTACTTCTCCTAAGATTATTACTCATGTAAATTCAATTGTTTTGTTGCCTAGTGAACATTTGCATATTAAAGAACAATGACAAAAGTAATGGGGAGAAGAAAAGGAGATCATAGACGACAAAAGCACATATATGAAAGAAAATGGTTGTAGAAATGTTTCTAAATTTTTTGTATATGGCTATAAGGATTTGAATGGAAATTCTACAATGTGTGCTAAACTTTATGGGCAAATTACATGCTTTTATTGTTATATAGATTGTTTGCATAGAAACTTTATCCTTTATAATTCAAATGAAATTTTTTTAAGTAAAAATAATAGCAGTTTAGGAAAATCAAAAGATTTTGAAAAATATTTCATAGCTTCGAAAATGCATTGGTTTGTATTTGATCCAGGAATATGAAAAGGTGAACAAGTATGTAAATACTATTAGTAGTTTTTCTTCTTGCAAAATAATACTTGTAATCCTTTCTTTGGTTGGTACAATAAATAATAGCAATAGTTTCAATATGAGTGACTTATCTTTGTGTGATGCAGGTACCCCAAATTTGAAGATGAATTCTTTTCAAGAGGGGGAGGATGATGTGATCTCAGTTCATGAAGAACCTTAATCCATGCAAGGCGGAGTCACCACAAGAAGACAAGAAAAGGAAATAAGTTTACACAAGTTTATATAGCACAAGGATGAAATAAGTTTAAAGTTTGACTCAGGGATAAAACACAATTTTGACAAATAATTCAAGGACTACAAACATATTTAACCCTAAAATTAATAATAATATTTAAAATATTAGAATTTTATTTTAAATATTAAATTAAAAATGTGGACTTAATTATTATATAATAAATTAAAAAATCAGTATTAATTTAAATTATATTTGCATTTTGTTAATATTAATAATTAACTTTAGTAGTTTAAAACTATATTAATATAAATTGAAATTAAATTTAATTATCATATTTATTAATAACTATATGTAACTTTTTAATAATTAATATAAAATTAATGTAAATCCTTCCTATTAATAATGTTAACATAGTGTTAAAATTATTATTTATTATTACTAATAATTATACTTTGTAACATTTTTAATAATATTAAAATATTTAAATTAAATATTAATAATCATTAATTAAAACCTTTCTTAGTGTTTTCAATATTTTTATTAAGTTTATATTAACATTTTTAAAAAATATTTATACATTACTATTATTAATAATAATTATTGTTCTGGTACACGTAATAGTCCCAAACCGTTTAGGAGTCGAGGTTAAGGGCAGTTTATATACCCTTCCCCCTTAACCCTCTAAGCCGCCTTTTAGGGACAAAACTGTGACAGAGCTCCAAGCTCCAAAGCAGACAATACCTCAGATGCGGTAATTGTCCCTAACGATGTTACCTTAACGGACTTGAGGTCCGAACATTGGCGTCGTATGTGGGAACGAAAGGGGGTTCCAAAGTCGAACCCTCGCTCCCTTAGCCCTCGAGTAGGGGGCTTGTTCCAGTACACCCAATAGTCCCACATCGCTTAGGAGTCGAGGCTAAGGGCAGTTTATATACCTCTTCCTCCCTTAACCCTTCGAAGCACCTTTTAAGGAAAAAATCGTGACGGAGCTTCGAGTTCCAAAGCAGACAACACCTTGGATGCGATAATTGACCCCAATGATGTTACCTTAACAGACTTGAGGTCGGAACATTATGGACCGAGGAGGTGCCCTCAATCCTTTAATGACATCACTGCACCCTACAATCCTCCACCTAAGAAACACCCTTTCGTCTAATCTATGGGGTGGACACTATGATCCCTGTAGAGCTCGGGGAGGCATCTTGGCAGAGACAAAACTTTAACGAAGCTCGAGTAGGGGACTTGTTCCAGTACACCCAATAGTCCCACATCGCTTAGGAGTCGAGGCTAAGGGCAGTTTATATACCTCTTCGTCCCTTAACCCTTCGAAGCACCTTTTAAGGAAAAAACTGTGACGGAGCTTCGAGTTCCAAAGCGAACAACACCTTGGATGCGGACCTCGTATGTGAAGTACGAGACGATGCTCATTTACGACTTGTGGTAGCCAAAACAAAAGCCATGCGGAGATATAACACTAAAGTCCAAGAATGATCCTTTTAGAAAGGAGACCTAGTATGGCGCAAGGTAAGAGAAGCTCAGAAGAATAAACAAGACGGCAAACTAGCCACCAACTGGGACGGCCCGTACACAATAGTTGACTCACTCCAAAATGGAGCCTACAAATTGCAAGAAGTTGGTGGCAAGCTCATCCCTAGAACTTGGAACTCCACCCATTTGAAAATGTACTACAGGTGTTGTACTCTTTTTCCTTAATTTGCTTTTTTTCTCCAAGGAGAGGTTTTGCTGAACAAGGTTTTAACGAGGAACACCGATTTCAATAAAAATATTATTCAGTGAGTTACTTTGTTACACTATATACTACTTTTAAACCCAGGTCAGCCTCAAATCGACAACCTACAATGGGTTCAGATACTTTTAAACCCAGGTCGGCCTCAAACTGGCGACCTACAATGGGTTCAGATACTTATTAACCCAGGTCGGCCTCAAATCGGCAACCTACAATGGGTTAAGATACTTTTAAAACCCAGGTCGGCCTCAAACTGGCGACCTACAATGGGTTCAGATACTTTTAAACCCAGGACAACCTCAAGTCGGCGACCTACAATAGGTTTAGATACTTATTAACCCAGGCCGACCTCAAACTGGCACCTACAATGGGTTCGGATACTTTTAAACCCAGGTCGACCTCAAATGGGTTCAAGTAATGCTAAAATAGTCTGGGTCGGCCACAAACCGACAACCTTCAACGGGTTCAGGTATTTCCAAAATAATCCAGGACGACCTCAAATCGACCACCCTCAATGGATGCATAAATAAGTCCATGCTAGCCTCAAATCGGTGATGTGATCTCATTTCATGAAGAACCTCAAGCCATGCAAGGAGGAGTCACCACAAGAAAATAAGAAAAGGAAAATATGAAAGAAAAGTTTACAAATAATTTTGAAGAAAAGGAAGGAAGAAAAACAAGGAGAATGTACAAGAAGCTTGAAGAAGAGAATAAAAATATTAATAGCTCTTGTAATTTTCTTGTAAATAAAAATAGTTTAGTCTCTTTTATGACTTTGAGACAAATAAACACAAGAGGAGGGGTGTTTGGACATAAGGATAGCAATTAGTGGGAAGGGCCTTGTTTGGGAAGCTAGGGAGCATCTCCAAACATGGCCTAAACCATTCACCTTCCACCCATGTGCATGCATTTTCGTTTTCCCCTCTATATAAGGGTGTAAGTCTCATTTGTAACATAACTTTGAAGATTAATTAAGAGCAAGAGCTAATTCTCTTTGAAGTTCAAGAGGTAAGCCTCATTTCTAGAATCTTATCTTGAGTTTTCCATAATTCAAGTGGTGATTGTCCTTTGCACTTATCTTTCTTTATGAAAGTGGCATGTTCTTCATTCTCTTGTCTTCTCCATGTTTTTTCTTTTCATTTTCTTGAATGTTCTTCATAGCTGCACCTTTATTCTTCATTTTAATCAATTTTCCACCTATTAAAATGTTTGTTTTCATCTTCTATGGCTTCCTATGGGTTCTATCTTGAATTTAATCGGTTAAATTGAATTGTTTTGCAATTTCTAAGTGTGGGCCGAATTTGAACCCTAACATTTGGGGAAAAATCTGATTTCATGTTCTTCCATGCAATTTTACATGTTGTTTTGATTCCATATGCTTATACACATGTTTGATAGATCCTACGACACTTGTAATTCCTCCTAGGCATTCATCATTCGGCTACCTTCAATAGACTCATTTCTCTTAATATTGGTTGACCTCGAAGTCGCAAGCAACACAGAATATACGTAGCTCAGGTATCTAGATCTGTATAGATCGGTTTAACAAACTCCTTACAACTCAGTTTAAACTCTTTTAGAGCTCGGCTATCCTCTGTCAAGACTCGGATCTTGAGCTCGGAGGGCTTGTGTACCTCCCCAATCGGTAACCGAGCACTAGCCGGTATACCATATTATAGTTTCTTACACATAAATGACCATAACTCACAATAATAACCAAATATCACAATATCGATGCTCAAATCATTCTTATATATCAATATTAATACAAAATCATTCCTATTTATCAATATTAATGCAGAACCGTTATCATTTATTAATATTTATGATTTATTCTTTCATACACCCTGTTAATACCCTATGATATTCCAGGGAGTACTCACTCAATTCTCATTCTACTCTTCATATTCTCAATTCTCTTAAGATTCTTACTGACTTGAGCTTCGGAGTGTCTTCTGTAGGAAGCACCCAATTCAACAAGGGGGCTTGTTCTGGTACACCCAATAGTCCCACATCGCTTAAGAGTCGAGGCTAAGGGCAGTTTATATACCCCTTCCTCCCTTAACCTTCTGAGACGCATTTTAAGGACAAAATCATGACAAAGCTTCAAGCTCCAAAGCAGACAATACCTCATATAATTGACCCTAACGATGCCTACCTTAACGGACTTAAGGTCGAAACATTGGCGCCGTCTGTGGGGATGAAAGGAGGTTCCAAAGTCGAACCCTCACTCCGTTTGCCCTCGACTAGGGGGCTTGTTCCGGTACACCCAATACTCCCACATCGCTTAGGAGTTGAGGCTAAGGGTAGTTTATATACCCCTCCCTCCCTTAACCCTCCGAGACGCCTTTTAAGGACAAAACTGTGACGGAACTCCGAGCTTCAAAGCGAACAATACCTCGAATGTGGTAATTTACCCTAACGATGTTATCTTAACGGATTTGAGGTAGGAACAATTATATTTTATGTATTTTTTAATATCACTCGTAAATTCAAAAATATTTTCAAATATTAAAAACAAGTTCTTATATTTTAAATATAACACATGTTTTTTAAATTATTAAAAATTAAGTTTGAATATTAATTATAAATATCATTTTTATTAATTGTAACAAATAAATTAATTATTGATTATTTTAATAAATAAAAACAATAATTTAAACATTATAATTATTAAAAAGATAAAAAAAACTACACAAAATTCATATCAGGATGGTCTAATTTCTAACAGCTTCAAATGAAATGACTAGCTGAACGTAAGGTGGGCAAGAAGAATTAATTAAAGGACAATATTTGGCTTTTTGTACTTAAATTCTGCTCTGAATTTATTTTCGGTTGAATGATGTGTTTTTGGACTAATTCACCTTTTGGTGGTAGTTTTAGGTATAGTGTTTGCTGTGTACTTTTGTTTGATATTTTTAAAAAAAATAGATTTGAATAAAACATAAAAAATAAATATGTGATTTAATTTGGATGGATTTATATGATTTTTATTTTTTTATTAAATATTTTTTTATTTTTTCATTTTTAAATTAAAATATAATAATATAAAATATATTACTTGAAATCTAAAAATATATATTTGAATAATAACAATTATAAAGTTACGCACAAATCCATTTATAATTGAATAAGGAAAATATACAAATATATTTTGTTATAAATTTTTTTCTTATTCATTTCACCTATAGAACATTCATCTTGATTTATTAGCCAATCAAAATTAAAACCTATGGAACTTGGTTGCTTTCATTTTTCCTATCAAACTTCTATCCCTACTTTGACTAATCTATTTACTTTTTTATGTATTTGACCCTGCTCCAATAAAGTTTTATCTGATTTTTGTTCACGCCTTGCCAAAATATATTTTTTCTTGCCTTAATTGTAAGCATTATTACTCTAAGGGTTTCTAGTGTACTAAAATCAATGACAATGACAAAGTCAAGCAGGATAGTGGAGTTGATGACACCGTTCTTAAGAGAAATTAACAATGTTGTTGACGGTGAGGAGGAATCAAGAAACTCACAAATTAAATTTGTGAAGTAGACCAAACAACTCTAAAAAGAGATTTAGGTTAAAATATATAACTTACTATTATTTTTATTAATAATAAATATATATTGAATGTATATTACGGTTTGGTTTGATTTGGTTTGGATTGATTTTGAAAATTCAAACCACAAACCAAACCAAACCGCATAGTTCTTAGAAAAGAAATCCAAACCAAACCAAACCAAAAGATTTTGATTTTTTTGCGATTCAGTTTGGTTTGCATTGGTTTTTGGTTTTTTCTTTAGATCAATTTGATTTTTAATATCCCCGGTTTTAGGTTGATTCTCCACCACTTTTATGGTATAAACCTGAGACTAAATAATTGAATCGTCAACCATTTTAGTCACCAAAATCTCCATGAAGAGTTAGATATTCATATAAACACATGCATTTAGTAAAGAACCTTGCAATAAGATTGGTATCTAGGTTGAATCATGGACCCAATATTCAAACTCGTGGTTAGGCACTGTGAACATACTGGACAACTTAGATATAGGTTGGACTCCAAATAATGTTGAGGTCGTTTTACGGATAACCTAAATATAGGCTTAGATCCTAAGACAATAATGAGGTTGCTTTATGGATGACCAAGATATAGGTCAAACCCTAAGGCAACATTGAGATCGTTTTTGTTGGTTAATCAAGACGTAGGCCGAAACCTAGGACCGCACTGAGGCTATTTTTATGGTTGACCTATATATAGGTTGGACCTTAAAACTGCACTGGCTGTTTTTGTTAGGTCAACCTAGAGATAGGTTGCACCCCAGGACCACATTGAGGTTGTTTTTGTTGGTCAACCTAGATATAGGTTGGACCCTAAAAGTGCATTGATGTCACTTTTGTTGGTGGACCTAGATATGAGTCATACCCCAGGATCGCGCTAAGGCCATTTTTGTTGGTTAACCTAAATGGAGGCTAGATGTTATTGTTTCCCCCTTTAAAATTATGAAAAGTGAATTCTATGTGTGACAAACAATAATTTTTTTTTGGGCTTTTAATAGTGCACAATATCAATTATAGTGTGAATTTCTGAATTCTGGCTTGCGATAATAACCATAATATTCAAAAATAATTTTTCCTAAGTTATAATGCAAAGTAAAAAGGTAGTAAAATGTCAATCTAACCAAGCACTTAAAAGTATAAAATGCTTGAAAGTAAATGGAAGACATACAAAGTGAACATATAGATTTTGCTTGTTGCCATTGCATCGGGACGTAAATGCAGAGTATTCTTTAGTTACATTATGTAAAACTTCTCTTTCAAATTCCTTAATGCTTTATAACAATATTTTTTCTTAAACCACTACCCACATTCGGTTTGACTTCCTTGTTATACAAGCATCTTAAAACGCTATCCATGTTCGAAGCAACTATCTTATCATACAAATGTAATTATTGCCCACGTTCTAATTTCCACCTTGTCCATTTATTGATATTTTGAGACTCTCCACTTTTCCACCTTACCATCTTCTTCATTTCTCATTGACCTTCTAAAATTCTAAAATCACATCTTATCACTCTGTGTTACTTTAATTGACTTTTTAATTTTTTATTATTTTATCTTTTTTACCTTTGTGTTACCTCGAACTTTCTTGATCTTGGATCTCTCACCAAACATGTACTCAACAGATATAAAAAAAAATATTATGCTTACATTAAACATGCATTAAAAATGAATAAACAAAAATAAATATGTTTTAAGTAAAAACTTGTATTTTAATTCAGTTTTATGAAAAATAAATTTAAAAGTTTTTGTTATACATTATTTGATAATATTATCTAAAGAATTAAAAAAAATATTATTTTCTAATTTTAAATTTTTTAAAAATATATAAACTTTTAGATAATATATTATTTATAAAACAAAAACAAAATTAAAAGATGTTATATTCCAATTTTAAATTTTCTAAAAGTATATGAACCTTTAAATAATTATAATTAATGATATTATTTTTAGAATAAATAAAATATTAAAAAAAATATTATACTCTAATTTAAAATTTTCTAGAAAATCTAAACCTTTAAATAATCATAATTGATGATATTATTTTTTAGAACAATTAAAATATTATATTTTAATTTGATAAAAGTATATTACATAATAATTTTTAATATTTTTAAATCTTATTAATATAAAAAATTGCTTATATCTATATTAAAAACTACTTTATCATTTTTTTCTTTAAAGATTTAAATTTAAGTTTAGATAACAATTTATAATTGAAATATGAAAGAAATAAAATTTTATAAATATATTGAATTAATTTTATTACTCGAATATCATATGAAATGACCTATTTTTAAAGTATTGAAATTTTTAATAACCTTATATAAAATTAACTTTTCAAAAATATATTTTAAAAACATTATTTAATTTTAAAATTTTGAAATTAAAGAAGTTTTTCAATATTAGGAAAATGTTGCCATTTATTATATATTATTGTACATTTTATTATACTTACAAAAAAAATGTTTAGATTTGGTTTTCACTTACCACTTGAATAGGGACTCTCACATTATTAATATCACATTGGGAGACTAATTGTGTTGAGAGCTTCTTTCATTCATTCGCAAGAGTCATATGCTTCTTACCTTAGTGTTTCATGCTTCACTTGAGTTGTCTCATATCCTCTTATTTTTCTCATATTTTTTTTGTAACTCTAGCATCACATTCAGGATTTTTTGCAAGATAGGAGTTTCAGTGTTTTCTTATCATTGAATCATATGTCGTTAGTTTCTCGTAATTTATTTATGGAGGTAGGATTAATTTTACTTACCTCACAGTGGACATCAATATTTTGGTTTAAAATTTAAGCTTTATTTCATCTTAAGTTAAAGTATAAGATTACGTATGTCCTTTTTATGTTAAAGAAGTCTCCTATTTATAGAGAGTCTTCTATAGGTTTAAAAGAAACTTTAATTACTAGAAAACAACGTATCATTCTCAAGCCAACAGCTAAAATACTAAAAAATTAATTTTATTCTTTTCTCTAATCATTTAACTGAATCCTTATTATTTAGTAAAATAATATATTTTTAAATATCTTTCCAAAATTCTTCTCAAATTTGTTTGTTTGCACATATGTTAACCCATGGACTAAGTCTAAATACCAAATTATCTAATATTTAATAAATTTTACTTAATGTTGAATCATTCTAATTAAGACACTACACAATCCTTAATCTTGAGTCAAAATAAACGAAAGACGAAAGACTTAATCAAGAATAACAACTCAATTTAAAGTCGATTAATGTATCCCTATTAGTATACATCTCCAGCCTTAAGCCCAGGTAGACAAGAAGGCTTAATTAAAGGACGAACTTCGACTTTTGGTAGATTGGATAACCTATTAAGCTACAAAAATGAAATAAAGGCCTAGTTGAGTGGAAGAATTTCAAGATAATAATTCTTTTTCTGTTTTATTTATACATTATAACAATATATAGGTAAACTTTTCTACAACTTACCTTTGAAGAAAAAGACTAATTATTAAGACTTACCTTAACCCAATATATAGGTAAATTTTTATAACTTATCTTTCAATAAAAAAACTAATTATTAAGACTCAAACACAATAGAGAATCTAATCTAACAAATTAGTGCATTTAGTAAGAGAGTCTCAAATTTAAGTATGTACATTAAAAAATATTAGTACAGTTATAAAGTGAAACATAACTATGGCATTCAGAAAAATGCATGCCATTAAATAAAATTTAAAACATTACATAATATAGTTTGAATAACATCTACAGTATATACATTGTAGGGTTACTTGGTATTACAATTACACTTTTTTTTCTATGGATGGCATTATATAACACCATCTCCCCTCTCTAGCCATTAGAAAAGGTACATAACCACAGTTTATTTAGGACTAAAAAAATTGACACTTATAATTATCCTTTGAGAAGATATCACTGCATTGTTTTGAATTTCATCACCACTCTAATAGGAACATGGCTTCAAGAGCAGGAGCAAACGCCAAACAGATATTCACTTAAATAAGCAGACACAACCATTATTTCAAACCCCAACTTGAACTCTCATACATAAATCACCACCACTAGGGCCCTGAAGTTCATATCTCTTTTGCTTAACTTTCTATTGGACCCAGTAAATAAAATAACAGATAATATACTAATAAAATTGCAGCAATTTCTTCTTCATTCCTGCAAAAAGAAAAGATTGAAGGCTTAATTTGCGGCACAACAAAATTACTACAGAAGAAACAAAGAACAGGTTTATTGACCTTTTAGCCAGTTTATATAGGAACTGTTTCATGAGTGATTTGAAAACAGCCTATAATTTATTTTAAATTTTTTCTGTTTAATAGATGGTTTCATAGAACAAAATCTTCACTAAATCCATTTCAGCTTTCCAACCAATCAGAATTCTTTTAGTTAACTTGTTTATGAAAATCACTACTATATCTATACTCTATACTGAACAACCAGACAAGTATTATAGATCTGAATTCAAAACAGGACCATTAAGTAATGAATGTGGTAATAATCAACTCTCTATAAGCTCAGGATAGCAGGTGGTGCCCTAAAAGTACTTCTGATGATGAGGTCTAAGAACAAGATTTTTATAGCCAACAGAGTAAGCGGTATGCTGTGAGGCAAAAACGCAGATAATTGACACCCGAACAATAAAAGCATTCATTTCGCAGCTTTCATTTGCCACAAATGTATATTACATTAGAATTCAGGAAATTTTCTGCAGAACATGCAAAAAATAAAATAAAATTAGAGAGAAGTTAACAAACCTCATCATCATCATCTCCGCCATCTTCCTTCTTCTTCTTGAGCCGGGTAGTACCTCCTTCTTTGGAGATGGGTAATTTCATTGCTCCAAAGGGAGTGTCAACATCAATATGTCCTTTAATAGAGTAGCCAGTTCCCCGTCCTCTGATCATGTCCCAAAGTGCAGAGCCAAAATCCTTAGGCCTAAAGGTAATAGGAACATCAATGTCAGTAATCCCACTTTTCACAAGCTCCGCAGATTTGGAAAGTTCTGCTCCTCCAATGCTAACATCACCAAGCCAGACCTCATAATCAAGTGCATTGAGCCCCAGGTCAAAGTCATTCTTGTTGTCCAACTTCAAATGAAGAATAGCAACTGTCTCTTCAAAAGAAAACCTCTCAAATTGAATTTTATCAAGATCAACATCAGGCTTGTACGGAATGGGGATTTCTCCAGTTTTCTCCAAAGGTAGAGTGAGCCTTCCAAACACAGGAACATCAACAATGAGATCAACCTTTACCTTGTAAGGAATGATGCTTCCTGGTTTAATATCAGCATAGGTTTTCTTTATGTCATCATAAATCAAAGTGAGAGGAATCTTGACTGTCTCCTCCCCATGTGCATGAATTGTACCTGAATCCGGTATCAAACCTGAAACTAGTTTCCTCCCATCACTCTCAATCAAGTAGTTTATGTCAATTAGGGGAATTGGCACCGGATTTGGGTTCTTTATGAGAACATCAACAACAAGCTCTACCTTCTGAAGATTGATTGATGGAATGTGTATCCCTGTAACATCTGCAGTTGGCTTCCCAAACCCAATTGCTTCCTCAATTTTCTCACCAATGTCTGAAATGAAATCCTTCACTGTATGAAGAAATCCACCCTTCTCATCCTCTTCCTTTGGCTTTTCATCATCCTTAGCACCCCTTTCCACCACTTCTGGCTTATCAGATGAAGACATATCTAGATACTTAACGATCAAATAAATTAGTTGGGTAAGATCCAAACACAGGAATCAAAGGCAAACTCCTTACAAGTTAACTTTATACGTCAATAATTTACACAAGAAAAGCTGCAACAATCAGGATCACATCAATAATTGACTTACATATTATTCACAAATCACAATACAACGTTTTCTATCTTCAGTAACAAACATTTAGGGTATGTTTAATTTTCTTCACACTTTTGCAGTTCTGTTTCCTATATACACAATGCAAAAAATGCTAAAAACATAAAAATGCATTTTCTTTTCAAAGGTTTGAAAACATGAAACAAAGTTAAAAATAAAGTAATAATTTTGTTACTATTTTGTTTCTGACAATACGAATAAAAAAAATATTTTTTGTTTATTGATCACCGGTTTCTAATATTGCTTAATTTTGTTTGAACATGTTTAATATTGTTATTATTTATGTACCAAAACCCATATCAGGAATACACAGAAGTTAACAATTTTGCTTGTCTTCTTCCCTATCTCCAAATCAATTTCCCACTGATCAAGATGAAGGGTACCCAGAACCAAAATACCAAAAGTTAATCAATGATCACATTCTAACACATCAACCGACAAAAATCCAAAACATGAAGTGCAAAATGCTTCCAAAACAACCATGGTAGAATTGGGTAAAGGAGAGATCCTAACACAGAAAATTAACAGTGAATAGAATGGAAACAAGAGGCAATAGGGAAGTACCTTAGATCAGTGATGATTGAGTTGAAAATTAGGAAAAGGGAGAAAGAGAGAGATGCTTATGGGAGTAAACAAAAAATGAGAACAAGATTTTTGAGAGCCATTAGTCAGTCAACGGTGGTTATTTTGCCACGATATATGATGAATTACAGCCGTTGATGGAATTTGTAGCTTTTTTTTATTACACGAAACCGCAGGAAGCGTGTTACGTGTATGGAGTACATGGTGATGCTGTCACCCAAATCAATGATTGAGTTGAGTTTGATGAAAACGACGTCGCTACAGGAGAAAAATAGAACCCAAATTTGCAGTATGCAATTGGGTTTTCTGGCAAGAAGGTGAATATATGTTTGAAAAATGTTGACTTAAATAATTTAATCCTAGGGGGTCTCTATTGAATAATTTACAAGATTAGTAGATATTAAATAAATTTTTTCCTCTCTTCTAAATAGTAGAAATTAAAATAAAAAATATTCTAAAGAGATACATATGCAAACAAATTATAAATTTTACACGAATTGAAATAAAAAGAGTCAACAATTAGAAATAAAAAATTAAGAAGATAAAAAAAATATTATTAAAGTGTTTGAAGTAACATATCAAATTTTTTAACTATTATAAAAAATTAAGAAGATAAAAAAAATATTATTAAAGTGTTTGAAGTAACATATCAAATTTTTTAACTATTATTAACAATGAACACATTATTTTTTTATGTTTAGAATTTTTACATATAATTAAATAAATATTTTTAAAATAATATAAATATCTAGATATAAAAAAAATATTGTTATATTTAACATAAATAAATTAATTTTCAATTAAAGACATTTTAGTATTTTCTGATTTCTTATAGTACCAAAAGATTATTTAATTTGCAAAATAAACATTAGACTTTCATGTATATAGTTAATAAACATAAATATTAATGAAAAAAATATAAAGGAAAATTAAAAAGAAAGAAAAATTTTTAGATAAAAAAAAGAATTTTAACAATCATATAAAACATTTTGCAATATATATTAATCTTATAATTAATAAAATTTATAATAATAGTATAGATAGGATAAGTGATTCGGATTCACTAATAACATTCCATAATATAAATAATCTAATTAAAGTCTTAATTAAAAATAAATAAATAAAAGTTCTAATTTTTTAGTCCTATTTCGATGTCACATATCTTATACTAAGCTTCACAACTAAAATCACCAACATCAAACTTGAGATTACCTGCAATACAAAAGGAAAAACAAAACAAATAAACAAAGGGAGTAAGAAATATCTCACTGAGGTTGCAGTGTAAAAATACTACAAAATAATCTCACAACAATATCAATACTTAATTATATCTAAACATGATAAACAAATTAATTTAACCTCAATAGGAATTATCCATAAGCTCAACATATCTATATCATAATTGCATTGTATGCAATGCATGTCGTACTCATATATACACCAAAGTTAAGGAATTGGGGACAACTCCTACCTAAGAGATATCTCATATCCCAAAGAGAGTTCTCACTCCTCCCTTACCTTTTCTATGTAGAGATGGTGCTCTTGATATCCTGAAATTTCCCCTCTTTCTCTTCTCATTTTCCTTATTAAATAGAAAACAAAGAAGATGAAAAAATTCCAAATTATAGCTATTGTGCAAATGGAATATCTACCTACTTAAATCTCTTATCAACGATCCAACCGTTCATAATGAAGAACCAAGTGTGAATAACCACCTATTAAATTTTTAGCTCGATCCAATAGTGAACAAATCTGTAAGAATGGTTTTACTGTAACATCTTTGTGAAAAAACGTGAATGACTTTCTCTCTTCCTCTGTCTTAAAGTAATAGTGTTCTCAATGACCTAAAACTTTAATATTTATTTAAATAAGACTTTATATTTCAAAATTAATTATTTTATCATTATAAAAATAAATACTATATATTAAAATCAAATAAAAAACATATATTAATTAAATTAAAAATCTTAAATTTTTTTTAAATATTTAATTAATCTTATAAAAAATTAGAGTATCATATGTATTACATGACAAGTCATTATATTAATAATTATTACATGAGGATGTTTTTACATAAATTAATGTTTTATAAATGTAGTCTCTACCTTACAATAAGCTATCTCATTCTATTTGTGAAAGAAAACTTTTATAACTTCACAAATTGCGTTCAAATTTGTCCAATCGTTACAAATATATGTTCCACGTTCTTCTTTAAAACAATAATGTCATTACAAAGGCTTCTTAATTGCAGTAAAATTTTCTCGAAACGGTTAATCCCCTCAATTTTTTAGTTCGAAATTACCTTTCAATTTACTTCTCTCAAATTTCACTTTCTCTCTCCTGCTTTCTCAATTCTTACATTTTTATACTCTATCCTAAAATTTTATATTCATCCTAATGTTACATTTCTTTTGAAGATGGAAACGAAGTTGAGAGAAATGATTGATTTAAAGGAAAAGAGAATGAAAAGTAATGATATTTCTTTTAAAATAGTAAAAAATGGAAATTTTTTTTGTAAAAGTTTATAAATAATTTGATTGATATAAAAAATTAAATTAAATTATATATTAATATACTTAAAAAATAATTTATTTAAAAATAATTTAATATAAAAAATAATTATTCTAAAATATAATTTAAAATTAAAAAATTCAAACTAAAATAAATAATTATTATAAATCTTTAATATATAAAAAATTACTTTGTAATGAAATATTAGCTTATACTAAAACATTATTTACTTATTATATAAATTTATTTAGATTATTTTTATTTTTTAATATTTTTTATTACATAAATTTATTTTTATAATTAAATCTTTTCCTTAAAATATTTTTTAATATTTTAAAAATTTTTAGTTTTATTTTATACTAGAATTAAAATTTATTTTTACAATTAAATCTTTTATTTAAAACAATTTTTTAACATTTTTATTTATTATATAATTAAAATTAATTATATTATAATTAATTAACTATATATTATAATAATATATAATCAATTAACATTAGTGTTATATACATAATTGATTATATATTATTATAACTAGCACAAACACATGCACTGTCACACGCCCGATTTTTTTTAAAATATAATATAAATAATTTTATATAAGCATGATTTTAATTACAAAATATTCAATTCAATCGTTCTTTTGTATAACTTAAAGAAAATAGATATGTATTAATCACCTAAATAATCAAATATTGAATAATTATCTAGTTACGTTAAAAAAACAAAATATTTGTTACAAACAATGTCATGTAATAATTGATTATAATACATAAAAACAAATATTAAAGAAATTTAAAGTTTTATACTATTTAATATATACTTTTATATGCATAGATTGAACAAAAAGAAAACATTAATTTGTAGTCTTTCATGATTTTGTAACAATAAATTCTTCTTTGGAGACCAAATATAAATTGATATTCCAATGTGCTTGAACTTTCGTTTTCGTGTGATTTATAAATAATTTTTTTGTTAATACATGTATTTATTAAACTATAAGAATAATTTACTAATTTTTTAAGTAGAAAACTTGTTCTACCTTTAAAGGATTCTTCTAAGTTTTGTGTAAAACACATCATCCATGTTGAGTTTTAAAAAACTACATACAAAGTATTTAAAGCCATGTATTTATGACCCATTTAAAACATATAATTTAATGTGTAGTATATGAATAATAATAAGAACTTCATAAATGCAAACATTTTGTTTTGTCCAAAGTTTGTCATTGTAACAATTTGTTGAATTTTCTTGTATCCTATAACTCAGAAAAGAAAAAAAGGAAAAATTGACTTATTATATATATATTTGAATAGTTATAATAATTTAGAAAGTGCATATGCATATATATTACTTATTTTTATTTTGAGAAAATAATTCTCTTTTTATTAAATTTGAAAGTTGAGTTTTATATGTTGTTACCATGGAACTTCATCCAATTGAATAAATTTGCGAATAAATTTGTAAATGATGAATCTACAATGAAAATGTGGACCAAATATACAAACAATGTCATTGTCATCATCATTATTAAATGAACCAAGCATTTATATAAACATCACATATATTATTTTAAACTAATTTTATTACTTTATTGTCAATTGGTGTAACTGATGTTAGTGATTGTTCATCCTTCCAAGTGTCCCATAGTTTTTCAAATTCAGTCTCCTACAGAAGAAAAACAATTTATTAAAAATACTAAAAAGTAATTAAAAAACATAGATGCATTATCAATTACCTGTGTGTACAGGTGGATGTTTGTCTGCTTTCTTTTTATACCTTTAATGATCTGCAAGGTCTCCTTGTATTTTACGGTGCCTTTAATATAACAAAAATGATGAAATGTATTTAGTATTTAATCAAATGATGTATAATCAAGTAAAATATTAAGATATATATATGTTTACATGTTAGACATAAATAAATAAGAAGTACAATACCTAGTTTTAAGATAACAAAATTTCTTTATAAACAACATTTTTTGTAAAATTTTCGTCTTCTCCTTTAAGGTGTCCTTCTTTAATAAGGATTTTTGTGGAAACTTTAGAAATACCTCTTGACAAAGCAACATATAATTGACCATGACTAAAAACATGTATTGGAAGGTAAATTCCAACGTTAGGTATAGTTTGTTCTTGTGATTTACTTATGGTAATTGTAAAACTTAATTTCACAGGGAATTGCTTTCTATGAAGTACAAAGGGAAGACCAACACTTTTGGTTGTTTTATGCTTAATTCGAGGTAAGAAATCTTTTCTAGCATGGTGGCATGTCAAGATTTCAACATCCAACATGTTCATGTAGAATTCAAGACATAGTAATCTTGTCCCATTACATAAGCTAGATTTAGGATCCATGTTTTGCAGCAACATTAATGACGCTCCTTTTTTAACCTTTAAAATATATAGAGGCAAGCCACCTAGTGCAATGGAGTGTAAATACTCTTGTTGGTATAAATTATGTGTGTCCTCTTTAACTTCATCAAATGACAATAAATTATGTTGTTCTCTTGGAAAGTTATCTATAATCATGTCATTAAGTTTTTCAACATTTTCATTTTTGGGGGTCAATATGGCTCTTTGAACCATATAAGATGCATCCCATGTATGAAATTCCAATTGAGGAAATGTGTCTTGTATAAGTTTTTGTATTGAACTCTCTTCCTCCCATGATATTGTTAGTTCATCGGGTATTTTCACCATATCATCAAGATTTGTAGGTTCAATACCATCTCCGATGCACATGAGATATTCTGCAAAATTATGATCTTGTAATGACCGCATGTTTTGTTGTAAATGTAAAACCTTTGTGTTACTCCACAAAGTAGACTTAACAATACATGCACAAATCATTTGTGCTTTTGTAACTTTGTGAACAACTAGTAGTACTTGTCAAAAATCTCCTCCTAATATCATCACTTTTCCCCCAAATGGAGCATCACAATCTAGAATGTCTTTTAATGATTGATCTAATGCCTCTAAAGTATATCTGTTAGTCATGGGTGCTTCATCCCAAATGATTGTTTTTGTTTCTCTTAGTAGCTTTGCAAGATCAGATTGTTTACTTATCGAACAAAAGGAACCAACCTCTACATTTATAGGCATTTTAAATCGAGAATGAGCAGTTCAACCATCAAGTAATAGTGTTGCTACTATACTAGATGAGGCTATCGCTAAAACAATTTTACCCTTATTCTTGTAATATGCAATTAATGTACGGTAAAGAAATGTTTTACCAGTTCCCCCTGGCCCATCTACAAAAAACTTGACTTTGCTTACTTTAGATTACATCTATAATGGTATTGAAAGCAATTAATTGGTCATTATTCAATCTTTGTATATTGTCAACAACTTTATTAGGTATATGTATTGCTAGCTCTTCTTGAATAATTCTTGGTACTGTAGTATTTTCAAATGCATCCATGTTAATTTTGGTAAATCAAATTCCTTGATTACTTTGCCATGTTGGATAAGAAGGTCATTTAAATCCCTAAATAAAATATTAGTGAAGTTCATGCCCATGGAAGTGCTTGTTGAAGTATAATCTTCTACCATATATGAATAAAACTCATTCTAGAGGCTTCTAACATCAATTGGTTCACAAAAAATTAATAAAGTGATAAATAATCTCCTTAAAGCATAAGGCATTTGTAAACTTGATGCTTCAAGTAAACATTCACGGATACTGTTGTCACTTTCTAAAAATCCCCATTTCTCAACTGCTTTTTAAAAAGTGGGATAACATATTCCATTTGGTGATAGTAGATATTCTCAACTGGTTGGACCTCTTATATGTGAAAGAAAAATACGCAAGAAGAATTTATCTCCTTCTGAAGGAGATATAGTATAAATTTGACCAATAACTTTCTTCCTTGACCTTCTTCGATACCATTCCTTTTGACTATTATGCCAACAATAATGCTCTGGAATTTCTCTATATAAATAACTTCTAGATTGTGGATCTCTACAATTTAGGGTAAAGAATTGTGTGAGCATGGTTTTGGAGCTATTATTGTCATGTAATACATTATTGATGTTTTGATGCTTATAGAATCGCACCTGATGGTGATTTGGTAAATGGATTTGTAATCTTTTGATACATGGATTCATCGATAAACTGTAAATCTGAATATTTTCCATAAAGCCTCTTGAGCACAAATCCATCTAGCATCAATATATTGTTGAACTTCATCTACAATTGACCCTCTGTGAATCTCCATTGCTACTCGATCCGGACCTTTGTAAACATAAATATTTAATACTTTTGGTGCTACTGCACACCTCAACATTTATATGACAATCATACTTTAACAACAACCAAGGGTTATAAGGAACCACTTATCTATTGTCAACAATCACATTTCTATTTATAGATATTGGTTCACCAAATCGTATTTTGTATTATGGATATGAGTTATTACCTTGACGTGTTTCTTCCAAAAACTCTTTAGGATAATCTTTTTGCATTGATTGTGTTTCATACATGGAGATCTAGGATTAAGAGTTTCGTAAGGCCCATGTATCATGTGTTTCAGTACAACTTCATGCAGTTGTGGTTCTTCTTCAACTTTTGGTATTTCTGCCCTAACAATGCTATCATAATCTTGTGGATCACGTAATTTATCATTACTTTCCAAAATCAGTAGCACATGTACATGCGGTAGCTCACACTTTTGAAATTCAGTCACATACATATAACTACGAACGTTTCCAAGGACACCTTTATTAATCACATCTTCTTTCAATTGCTCAAATTTTGCTAAGAAGATTCTTGTGAGAAAGTCAGGACGATCTTGTGCAATTTGGAGATTCTAAAGTTCTGATGATATTTCACTCCAAGATGGATTACATGTCACTGTAAGGAAAATATTAGGTTTACCATCATGAGAAACAATTTCCATTCCTTCTTCATAACACTGTGTCATGTCTCGACGACTACCAATAAATGATGATGGTAATATTGTCCTTTTTCCAACATTCTCTTCAACAAAAATAAAAGCTATGTGTTGATATTAGTTTAGATGTAATGGATTTTGTGTATTACATTAAGTACATGTGTGAGTTTTCCCTTCATGCAAAGCATCTTGTAAACCTTGATATACTTTAGAATGAATATTATTTCGAATCCATCGTAACCTCCCAGTTTCAATCTTGACATAGTTGTCTACAACATATTGCTGTAAAAGTAGTCTTGCTAGTAATATTATAGATTGATAATTGGGATGGACCTACATTGGAAGTAATCATGTATTCAGATTAATTTAGAATAAAGTAATATTGATAAGTAAATAGTTGTAATAGATATAGTTACAATAAAATTTACCTGAACCATGTAACAATAATATTCTCGGCATGAGATATTTTGTCCATTTTGGTTGTTTGTGTTAAGGTCCCAAACATATGTTCCAAAAGGAAACAATAATGGATATTGTAAAGGGTCATAATATCTCATTGTTTCCTGAATCTTTATTAAATTCCCATCATGACTTACAACTTTAATGTCTTGCCCACGTGCCATTGAATCTGTGTCTTTAGCAACAATAATTGCTGCTACTTGTGATGTAGTCGAAAGATTGTATTGGGTTTCAGTGACAGGACACTCTTTGATGAGTAAAGTACATTCATGAATATTTGATTCTTGAGAAAGTTGTTTAAGTACATGTACAAAGGGACTGCACTCATGCAGTATTTGTTGCAACTTATGAACAATAGTTTGATGAAGTTGAGGGGTTTCCAACATCCTATTTTGTAATTCATGTTCAGTATCATAAATGTACAACTGCAAAAAATGTGGCCTAGACCCCTCATTTGGAAAAAATCCTCCTACCTTGTGATATATTGCACCTTGAGCATGAAAACTATGTATACCATGTCTAGTTACAACTATATTTTCATCCATGTGAACACCAAGTGAAGTGAATGAAAGTACATGGTTGTAACTTCAGATATGTTGTCTAAAATGTTTAGTTTCAGGAGAAGAATCTAAATATATTTTAAGAAATTCATGCGAGGAAGTAACATGCGAAAGTAACACTTTCCCACCAGAACAACACATGTCACGTGATTCATGCTAAAACAATCGTGAAATTTGATCATTGTAAAATTTTGAGCATTGTTATGTGTTAATTGGAATCTATGTTGCATTTCTACAATTGTTTTTTTAATAATTTGAAACATAAATAAGTAACGTATTTTGTAATCTAAATAGAATTATAAATTAAAAAAAAAGTAAATGTAAATTATGGTGAAAAAAATATACTGACCATGTCTAATGTTACTAACATGTGTAGTAGTTGGTCTTGCTTCATCATCATTACATCCTTGAAATTTTTGTGGTACAAAATTATAATCTGCCATGTTAAATGAATAAATAAAATTATAGTATATGTATGTTTATATTTATTTGTCCAGAAAAAAATATTCATGATGATAAAAAGTATATTAATCACCTTCAATGCCATGTGCATTACTTATTCCCGCTTCATCATTAGATCCTTGAAATCTTTGTGGTACCAAATTATAATCTGTCATGTTAAATAAATAAATAAAATTATATCATATGTGCATATATTTATATTTATTTGTATTAAAAAATCATTCATAATGATAAAAGGTATAGTAACCACATTCAATATTATTGTATGTACATTACTTGGTCTTGTTTCATTGTTATTAGATCCTTAAATTCTTTCTGCTAAAAGATTATAATTTGTCATGTTAAATAAATAAATAAAATTATATAAGAAATTATAACAATATTAAGTTATTTGTAGACAATTCTTACTTTTAAAATTCATAATTATGTTTCCATAAATAACAATATTGTAAGATAAGAGAATAATTATGAATTTGTTGTGTTATATGAGATTTTTATGTTACCTGCATTATTTATTGACTGAGCCAAGTGTCGAATAGATGTTAATCTATGTTGATTCTCCTTTTTTTTTATAATTTCTTCTTCTATATAATTTATTGTGCCTTTGGTCAATGGTCTTTTTTCATCTTCTATTTATAGCATATAGTCTCAATCTTTCTCTTTATTGTTGTTATAGTGTTGAATATTTATTACTGTTGAAATTAATGTATTTTTTAAAATACATTAAATATTTAATCATGTGTGAAGATAAAGTATAAAAGAAGAATAAGAACAAAATAAGAGAAAAGTACAAGAATTTAATTATATGATACTATTTTTTATGATTCAAAATAAAAAAACCGCAAGCTCTTAATATTGAAATAACAAAATCAAAATATAAAAAATAAATTTTAAAAAATAATAAAATTAAATTTTTATTTTATAAGATACTATTTTTAACGTGGTGTGATTTTTTCATTTTGTTTTCCATTTTTTATCTTATTAGTGCATTCGCGTTTTGTCAGCAACGTCGTCGATGATGAAATGTTGGGGAATACAGGATTTAGGTTAGGGTTACGTTTTCTTTGCAAAGCAATTGCATCCAATTGAATATTATTTATGGAATAATTGCTGAAAACATAATGGTTGAAAGAAGTTGCAGACCAAGTTATGTTTTCTGTATCAGAGAGGTCCCTACAATCGCCATAATTGCTCTTTCACATATGATAAGTTATACCTGATAAAAAGAAAATAGGAAAAATTAGGAGAACACAAAAAGGAAGTGAAATATAATAAAAAGAAAAGGGTAAAACTAGAAGGAATGCAGGGACAATAAGATTTGGAAAAAACAGTGATTTTGTTGGAAGATTTATGAATTACAAAGTAAAAATTTTGAAATTAATGGATTAGTTAAAAAATTTCCAAATGATGCAACAAATTATAAAAGCTATCACTCTTCCATTTCAAAAAGCAAAAAGGCCATTGATTGTATAGAATAAAAAGTTGATTCTATTTGGCATAACATTGATTTCTAGCCAAATGATTTAAATAAGCAAAATGGCGGTATAAAAAAATAAAAAATAAGAAACTTACCAAAAAGAACAGTGATATATTAACATCGCCATGTCAACACTCTCGTTTTACAACTGCTGACGTGGCGGTGACGTGGCTAGGAAATAAAAGCATAACCAGGGTGTATGAAAGTGAGTGGTGCGATGAGTGGCGAAGTTTATGTAGGGTTGGTGCGTGTTGTGCGACTGTGTGAGTGGTGCGAGGCTTGGTGTGAGGCACTGTGCGATTGGTGGGCGAGGCGGTGATGGTGGGCAACACGGCGGTGGTTTGCGATGCATGGGTGGTCTGTGACGCACGGTGGTCTGCGAGGCGGCAGTGGTCTGCGACGCGACGTTGGTCTGCGACTTCGGCGTTGGTCTGCAGCTTCGGCGGTGCTCTACGGGTTGGGCGAGTGGTGGGTGTTGGTTGTGTGAATTGGCGGCACAGTGGTGTTCTGTTGGGTCTGTGTGCGGGGCGGCGACGACGGTGAGTGTGTGTTGTGCGAAGGCACGGCGGCGGTGGTGCTGGACGTGTTGACGGATGTGCTTACGAGAGTCGATGACAGTGCTGAAACTGTCTTGTGCTGACAGTGGCGGCGATGGTGGACGGCGGCGATTCTGTGGTTTGATTCTTGTGGTCACACTGGTCAAAATTTTGAATAAATGATAGACAAAAAATTTATTTACAACATGCCCAAGCTAAAATTATATACGTAGATAAAATGTTTTGTAATTACATTAATATATGTGGATAAAATGTTTTGTAATTACATATGTCTGATTTCTTCTGAGATAGTAAAGTTGAGACAATATGTGAAGTATTTTAGATAATAAGGTTGAGAGAATATATGATGTGGTTTGACTGTCTGAAATGAGTAATTTGGTGCTTTTTTTGTATGATAGTTTGAAGCATATACAATAATGACTGGAAAAGAGTACAGTCTTGCAAAAGAAGTAAATGTATGTTTACATAAATGTAAATATTATAATTTGAAAATATGTATGTGTAATTGATTTATTATTTGTGGATTCACTTTGCAGATTAGAGTCAGACATAGAGTTGACACTCAACATATTGTGCAAATTAATAGTAATCTGACATGCTTTCAAAGGAAAAGACTACTGGGTACCCCATTCAAACATATTGTTGAATTACATGAACCATTATGTATAAGTAGTCCTATTTTGAGAGAACTAATAGATAGGTGGGATGGGAACCGATATTGCTTTTGGGTTAAAGGGCATTTGGTGCCCTTCACCCCTATAGATGTTTGTTTTTCTTTAGGTTTAGGTATTACTGGCAAAGTAGTTAAATTAGAAGACAATGCCAGTGGCCTTGTAAATAATTTGTTTAGGGGGGAGGACATAACAATTACTGGTACTGTAAATAAATCGAATGATCGTAAATTGAAGCGACAAAAACATTTAGATGACTTTTGTAGATTGTATATTTTTCTTTGCTTTGTAGTTTTTTATTTTCCTAGGACATACCAAACTGTTTGTAACTTTCCATTTAGTCTATTAGACAATTTGGACGAGTTGCACACATTTAATTGGGGTGTGGCAGTACATGGCTTATTATGTCATAGTTTAAGCCGTATTTCTGAAATTTTCAATGAGCAATGCAATGCTGCTGGACTATACTTAGCTGGTTGTGTTGCAGTTTTGCAGGTTAGTTTATGTTTTCTTCATATTTTTTGTATTTTGAAGTAAATATAAATTGCGTGAAATGTTTTATTTATGTCAACGAATTTGTTGGTCGTACAGATTTGGACACTTGAACATGTAAATGTTCTAGATGGTGCCAATAATTTAAGTTTTCCACGATTTTTGGAATGGTCAGTGGTGACCATTCGATCAGGAAAAATAAACAATGCTTTCCTGAGAAATGAGGTATTTCCAACATCTTTTGTTTTTCATTTTATCTCTAGTTGTGTTAGGTATTATTGTTGTGAGAAGTTGATTTCCTTGTGTGTAGATTGTATGAGATTGGGTTGTGACCTCTGAACAAAAGGCTTTAGACATTCTACAAGAAGCCTTAGAAGGTGAAGGGGAACAGACTTTCCAGAACTCCTCAACTGAGCGCAAACACATCTTCAGTGACGAACAATGCACATAAAAAATTGAACAAAATGATAGACGTATTGTAGAACTTGAAGAACGAGTCAAACTATTACAAGAAGAAATCAATAATCACGTGAATTGGTCTCATAGGAGGGACCATCTACAACTACTGCACCTGATCTGGACATGTTGAAGTTGTACAACATGTGCACTTCATTCAGAAATGAAGACAATAACATGTTAGTATACATTAACAGTTAAAATGGTCAGTATGTGTTTACTAAGTATTATTTGTATATGGTAACTTAATATTTTTTTGTTCTTTGTTACAGAGTTATAGAAGAGGTTGAAAAGCAAATATTGACGGTTGAGGAGTTGCACACATTCAAACCTCAGGGCAAAATCAGCAACATGGTAAGTTTTATGGTACATGTCGAATGTTTATATATTTTGTTATATTCCATGTAATCATGAAATTTAATTGTTTTTTAGGTTATGTTATTTGCTACGAGCATGCTGATGTATGAACAAATTCATACTTTCGGTCTCCTTAAACACTTTTGTTTCAATTCATTTTTTGCGGTGAGTGTAATTTGTTGTGTATTGTAATCATAATTGTGAAATGTATCTTTTTGGCTAATTGAATGTACTTTTGTTTTTAGACTCAAGTAATTGAACACATGAAGCTCCCAAAATCTCAAGCCCGAGCTTGGGTTGAGAAGGATTACAAATACTTTTACCCAAAGGGCATGATTTCACTGCAGGGGATCTTAACTGTGAATTTGTGAGTGTGTTTACTAAACCTAACTAAATTATTAGAGAATATTTGTATAAGTGTTTAATTTTAATTTTTCATATGTAAAGATCAGAAAAAAAAAAGAGCACTTTCTCTCTCTCTTCATCACTCTCAGTACGTTCCTCCATTTTTTTAGAGCTCTCATTCCCTCTCCCTTCTCTCTAGGATTTCTCCACCTCCAGCCACCCTTTCGAAGAACTGAGACCACCATTGCCTTACCCTCGGCGAGTAGAAGAGTTTGGACCGATTGGAATTTCTGATTAGGTACGTTTTTCGTTTTAGGGTTTTTGTAGGTCACTTGGGGCTTTTATAGCTAGGGGTGAAATTAGAACCTCTAATTCGACGTTCGTGCTTTCCTCTAGTCTAAGAGTACTTTTCTGGATTTAATTTGCAATTAGGTGCATTGTAAGTATTAAAAGAGCAACTCTGTATTCTGTTGTCCAGGTGAGGAAGGTTGGATTAGCTCAACTCCAGGTAAGGGGAACTTCACTTGATCCTGTTTGTATTTTATAGATTTGATTGAGAGATTATGAGTGGAGAAGCTGTTTCGAATTTGAACCGGTTTTGGTTGAAGGATGTGTATATCTCTGTATGAGAACTAATTGATTAATTATGATGTTGTGTTGTATTGAATGTATCAGTTTATGAGATTATGCTGACTTGAATTGTTGTGTCATGGTAATATATGTATTTTGGACTGTTTGGATGTATTGGAATGATGTTAAGATGATATGAGATTATGTGAATGATATTGGGCAGTAAGGCCTAATGATGAGTGAGTAAAGGCTGTAAGACCCACAAATGGAAAATGGTGAAATATGAGAATATGAGAAATTATTATTTCATACATGTTGTGTGTAGATTAGTGTGTATGGGATTAAGGATAGGCGTAAATGGGGCATCCAAACTTCTAAGATGGTCTGAGTCACATAGACAAAGCCATCTGTGGTGAGAAGTTGATGGAGGCACTACACAGGGTTGATAGTAGGCTTCGGCCGGAGTACAATGCCTGTGTATGTTGTCACCCTGATGAGAGGTTTATTTCATGAGATCATTATAGGCCTGGGGCCTTTTTCCTCATCAGGTGGTAGTCCCACTAGTCTGAATCCCATACAGTCTCCTGGGAGTCGTCTGTCTTATATGTGATTGTGATTGGGTATGTCCAGCCTAAGGCAGGTTGATGATTGCTACTAACAATTATTTATATTGTAATTGATTAAATGTTGAAAATATATCTCCTATCAAGATGTAGCTCACCCTTGCTTGTATGTGTTGTTTGTTGGATTCTGCTATGATCGTGGGTTATCACGGGAGCAGATGACAGGTTAGGTGGAGAACCTAAGTGAGCTGCTGCCACGTAGTTAGGGCCACTTTTGTGTAGTGTAGGCCTTAATTAATATAATTTGTGGGACCTGTATTTTGATAAACTTAATCTATTTTAGTAGACAGTTGGATGATTGTACGCAAATTTTTTTTTTTTTTTTTGCACGCAGATTTATATATATTTATCTGATCTCTTTTATACTGTTCTATGATCCAAAAAAATTAATATTTTTGGGACGTTACATCATATGTAGTTTTTTGCCCCAACAATTGACAATAACCATTGGTGGTGTTACGCGGTTAATTGTCAAACTAGGGAATGCTTTGTGTTGGATTCTCTAGGACATAAAAATTGGGCACACAAACATATTGATAAGGCCATGGTAAATTGTTCTACACCCCATGAATTAGTATGACATTAATTGTTATGACAAACCTTACATATAAGTTGTTGTTTGTTTAGGTTGGTCGTCTTGACCACCTATTTGCTTTGCTAGATAGTAAGGTTCATGCTCCGGTATACCATGAGCTTAAGCTTGTAGAAGAGGCCTTGCCACAATAACTGAACACGTTAGTCTGCATTTTGATGTTATATTTAGTGTATCTACATTCTTATATAGTATTGCTATGTACGTTTTTCCTAAGTTTGTTTGATGTTTGTAGCTATGATTGTGGAGTATTCGTCTTGAAATATATGGAATTCTGGGATGGTGTGCCTAAGTTTGTTGGTAAGAGCATGCCTGAATATACATCGGTCAGTATTATATAATTTATATTATTAATGTTATGTGTTATTTACTTTGTTGCATGGATAATTTATAGAGGTGGGTTATTTACAGGAAGAAACCCAATCTTTTCGACAAGAATATGTTTGCAAGTGGATTCTTCATGCAGATAATGTGCACCGTGAGTCTGTCTTGGCTGATATGGGATTTACCTTACCGTTATAATGCGTGAAGGTATAAATGACCAAAGTCTTTGTACTTTTGTGGAATGTTATTGGGCTAGATTCTATTAATAATTCGTTTATTCATTTTTTGTATTGTTGTGTTATGTATAATGTCTTTCCTGAATAGCACTGCGTACAACATACATGAAGATGTGGTTCAGTGATTGGTGGCATATGTTCTTCTGCAGTTTGATGGTCTGCGCCCTATTACAGAGGATGTGATTGTAGTAATGTTGGGATGTTGGCATCAGGCATCGGGGAAGGCTTGCTGATTATGTGAAGGCAAGAAGAAAAAGAAACAGGAGTGAATATCATATACGTTTTGTAACCCTTTGACAGTATCTTTGTAACCCTTTAACAGTATCTTTGTAACCCTTTCACAATATGTATGAATGTTTTTTGTGAATATAGGATCTGATTCTTTCAGTACCTACTGTAGTTGTAGGTTTTGTAACCCTTGTACACTATCAATGAATGTTTTGTTTATTTGAAATGATAGGAGGGAAAATTCCTAGATTAATGCTATTTTATACTGAAAAGTGGTGCTTTAATTATTAACCTTAACTGAGGATACATACACAGTTGTCATGAAGTGTTTGAATATGTACATGAGGATATACATGCACCCATATAAGTAAACGTCAACAGTGACACAATGCAGTGTTACCTAAGTATGTTATTAATATCTATTTTTGAAATTTTTTTGTATGACAATTGAAAAAGTCCAATTGTTGTACAAATTAATCCATTGTTGCTATAAAACTAGGTATGTAATACAATTTCCTCACCCACGTTACGCATAATGTATAAAGAATTGTGCATAATTGACCATTCTTGAAAACGTTGAGACATTTTGCCTTCCTACCCTGTCATTCTGCTGTGATTAGTGTTATACACATGAAAGGTTTGTGAATAGCAATTTCCCACTGGAATAATGGATTATTATAGAAAATAATGGATTATTTGAAGAAGTTTGTTGCAGTGAATGTCATTTGAGTTGATGCTTACAATTTTTGCATTAAATAATCGATTATGTTCGTAAATAATCGATTAATAAGTCAAATATGTTGAACTAAACATGCATCGATCTTTGGGAGACATGGAAATGAGTTTGAAGTAGTCATGCATTGCTTTAGGTGACATGCACCTGAAATGGTTACCCCTGATGTCTTATGTGGTTACCTAAGATTCATGTTATGCACATCAAACCTTGAGCAGATGCAGTTTCCTACTGGAATAATCGATTATATCAAGTATAATCGATTACACCATGAACAATGCTGAATTGAACATGCTTTGTTGTGTGGGTAATTCTTGTGAAGTTGTTTCAATCGCTTAGAGGGTTGAAGAAGGTCATATTCTCATGGAGAATTACTACGCTTAGAAGGTGCTTCATGTGGACGCCATAATCCGGAGGTGGTAATTTTGTGGTTACCACCAGCTACATATGTGGTTACCCACGTTGGGAATGATGTACAAACATTAGAAACTAGGACAAAGACTGTCCACCTACTTCGTTCGATGTGCTCGTTGGCCCAAGAGAATGTCATGAAGCTCAAGAGGCACCAACCTGTCTTTCGGGGACAATGGAAATGAGTTTGAAGTAGTCATGCATTGCTTTAGGTGACATGCACCTGAAATGGTTACCCCTGATGTCTTATGTGGTTACCTGAGATTCATGTTATGTACATCAAACCTTGAGCAGATGCAGTTTCCCACTGGAATAATCGATTATATCAAGTATAATCGATTACACCATGAACAATGCTGAACTGAACATGCTTTGTTGTGTGGGTAATTCTTGTGAAGCTGTTTCAATCGCTTAGAGGGTTGAAGAAGGTCATATCCTCATGGAGAATTACTACGCTTAGAAGGTGCTTCATGTGGACGCCATAATCCGGAGGTGGTAATTTTGTGGTTACCACTAGGTACATATGTGGTTACCCACGTTGGGAATGATGTACAAACATTAGAAACTAGGACAAAGACCGTCCACCTACTTCGTTTGATGTGCTCGTTGGCCCAAGAGAATGTCATGAAGCTTAAGAGGAACCAACCTGTCTTTCAAGGACAATGAAAATGAGTTTGAAGTAGTCATGCATTGCTTTAGGTGACATGCACCTGAAATGGTTACCCCTGATGTCTTAGGTGGTTACCTAAGATTCGTGTTATGCACATCAAACCTTGAGCAGGTGCAGTTTCCCATTGGAATAATCGATTATATCAAGTATAATCGATTACACCATGAACAATGTTGAACTGAACATGCTTTGTTGTGTGGGTAATTCTTGTGAAGCTGTTTCAATCGCTTAGAGGGTTAAATGAGGTCATATCCTCATGGGGAATTACTGCGCTTAGAAAGTGCTTCATGTGGACACCATAATCCGGAGGTGGTAATTTTGTGGTTACCACCAGGTACATATGTGGTTACCCACATTGGAAATGATGTACAAACATTAGAAACTAGACAAAGACCGTCCATCTACTTTGTTCGATGTGCTCGTTGGCCCAAGAGAACTTCATGATGCCTCTGTGTTTGTGGGTATTCCACAGAACCCTAGAGAGGTTATGCTGATGTTCCCAGAGTCGTTGTTCATCCCTGGGAAGAACATTAATTGTATGGAGCTGGAGCGCACCGAACTCCCTCCGGGGAAGGTGTTCAATCCAGTAGGCTAGGTGAAGTTTCTTGCCCTCACCAACTACTGGAACAACCAGATGTACAATTGGTTATGGGCCATAGCTATACAGATATAAGGAGGCTTCCAAGCTAATGTGGAAGATCGTGTGACATCCCTCATTTCATTTTACTTTTCACAAAATTCAGAGTCATTTTTTTAACAAGTAATCATCAAAATACCGTAGTGGAAAAATGAAACATTTAAACTTCACATAATATGAAACTATTCCATAACATTAAATAAGGAAACATGTTTAACTCCGAATTACAATAACAAACTCCAATTAGGAAGTAATCAAAATATTAACTAATCCAATTACTCTTCCTAATCAGAGCAAAGTCTAAATCACAACACTAAAACAACCATAACAACAAAATATGAAGTTATCTACTTTCAACTTATTCTTCCCTTTCAACTTCATCTGTTCATGAAAAATGGTCAACAAATAAGGGAGTCTCCATGCCTCACCTCTACTCAATTTACAACCATACTTACTAAATTATATAACATTAGCCATCAACTTCCAATACCTTAATCAACAACACAACTTTATAATTATCGAGTACATTCTATTAGTAGCAAAATATAATTGGTAATTTATCAACATACTAAATCATTCACACTTAATTACTAAGGTATCATTTACCTTACAACATAAAAATTGTACAATCATACATATTAATACAATATACACAATTGGTATCAACTTACTTTTCAACACAAATACCTTATCACATACTCATAAATCATATTTATCTTCACACACCATCATGCACCAATAACACACATAAAAAACGTTTATAAAATCAAGACTCAATGCATGACTTTTGTTTCTGATTTCTCTCTTTACTTTCTTTTCCTTTCCCTTTATGTTGAGACTCCGACTTTCGCCATTCTCAACCATCGATTCCTGAACTTTTAACCATTCTCGATATAATTTGGATATATGTTGAGACCTGGACTTTTAACCATTCTCAACTCATCGAGTCCCAGACTTTTAACCATTCTTGATGTAATGTGCATATCCGTTATGCATAACACATGGCTTGGCTAGTAGAGCCCGCTGAAATACTTGATGCATAGTAATCCATTACCGCGTCTACTCTAATGAGGACCTTGGTCAACATGTCTCGTCAGGAAAGTGAATGCAGCCATGTGAAACCCCATTGAGGTGTCACACATTCATTCTTTCCCCTAGGTCTCCCAGACCTTCTCGTATCTTCCAAGTCCTTATGCATCCCAGCCAACACGTTCCTTTCCTTGGGTTAGAGGAAACCATCCCATACCGGCTCCTCCCCCATTCTTATTCTTTCTTTTAAAATTTAACATTAATCCATGTCTATCAACATGCACATCATAATCATGCAAATTATCCATCTCATACAACATGCTCATGTACTAACCAACATCATTTCTCATGTAATATCATTAAACATTTTTATACCATTAATAATACATAACTCATTCATCATTACAAAGGTAATAAATACATTTAATATTCTCAATCAAATCTCCCAAACATTATGACCACCAAAATCTTTAACATGTTACATAAACATTGACAATACCAAACACCATTAAAACACGAAACATTTCATCCATATTATACACAAATTAAGGCTATTACATGTTAAAACATATTCCTTATCCATCAAGAGCCTTAAAATCCTTACCCCATACAAAAACCAGTTAAGATGAATAAGAAAATAGTCTCACAACCTTTGATAATTTCGTTCTCAATACAACCTTGACAGTTTTGACGTATGATCAGTAAAATACCTATATCTTGAGTTTAGGACCTCCTTTTTGAATTATTTCGAATGATTTAGGAAGATAACATCTAGGCCTACAACTTTCATGCAGAAAACAACTTCAAAAAATCATCTTCACGCTCAGAAAATATTAAAACGTAAGTAATTAGGGTTAACATTATCCACCACTGGCTACTTAACACACAGTCACTAAAACACCCATAACTTGAGTTCAAAACTTCCTTTTTGAATGATTCCAAATTTCTTAGAAAGATAATATCCAGTACTACAATTTTCATGCAGAAGCCAACTTCAAAATAAATCATCTTCATTCTCAGAAAATTATAAAACTTAAGTAGTTAGGATTAACCCTGTCCAACACTGGCAGCTTGACATATGATTATTAAAACATGCACAACTTGAGTTCAAGACCTTTTTTTTAGTGATTCCAAATGAGTTTTAAATATAACATCTAGGGATACAAGTTTTATGAAGAACATGAAAGCTAATTCACTAAAAATGACCCTCGTACAGGCACCACAAAGTTACATGAAAACATACAAATTTCATGACAGCTTTTACAGTAAAACAAGTTTTCTACATTATCCATTAATTCAATTATTCATCTACTCATATCTAATTTTATACAATTACAGCAAGGTAAGATTATAATCAAGAGAAGATGGGAATAGAAACTCCCTTAGTACGTAAAAACGCACCTGAAACAATTGTTGCTCTTCAAAATAAAATACAATTGTAGAATTTTGTAGTTTGTTATCTCCCTTTAATCCTTCAATTTGATTAAACCTATGAGTGTAGATGAAATATAGAAGCTAAACCACGAAATTGAGGGACTAACCTTGATACCCTTGTCTTCAATTTGATTACTAATACCTATCCTTTGCTGGATTTGACAAATTTGATCAACACCTAGTCTTTGTTCTTCCAAATTTTCCTAAAATCTTTATCTCAAGTGACTACTATGCTATGTGGTTGTACCTTTCTATTTAAATTGTACTCTTAACCCTAATTCTCAGCCTCCAACCAATTATGGATGGTTATTATTTATTTAAAATATATGACAATTATGATTTAGTGAAAGATTTAATTTAATATTTCAACTTTCAAATTCTGTCTAGATTCATTGAATCTCCTCATAATCTTATCTCCACAAATTTGTTTCAAATTTCAAATTATTATCTTTAATCTAAATCAGATTTTAATCTTTATTTCTAATTAACTAAAATTCCTAAATTAAAATACTTATATTTGTGTCATTCCAAAATTCAAAATCATTACATCCTCTATATTATGCTTCCACTAGACCATTATCTCTTTCTTGTCATGTCCTCCACTGAATATCTATTTAATTATATGATCCATAATTAATATCCTTAATTAATCATTATTTTCTTTAAATTCCAAAATATCACTACTTACTCTTATTTTCCAACCAATTCCTACATTCCTTAACTGCAGTTAAATCCACTAAATACCTTATTCTTTTTATTTTCTCTAAGTAAATCAAGGATCCACTATATAATCATCATAATGAATCATCATTTAAATTTAAATTTTCACTACTAATCCTATAATAATTAATCTATAATTCCTTGACACCAAAATATTGTAGAAAAGTTCATTATTTTCTTTAAATAAAAAATATCCTAAAATTTGGGATGTTATAGACCGCATGATGATGATGAACGCCACCGACATAGCCCATGTATGCTTCTTGAAGGAAGAAGGAGTTGTGATGGAAGGCCGGGACGTAGGGTTGAAGGAGGAGGACATAGGCTTTGTCCTCTATGCTCAACCAAGGTCGCGGAAAGCGTCTTCCGCGGAGCTGAGGAACTTCCTAAGGAGTTCCAATCTGATGGCCTTGGGGAAGGTCATCCACGATGTTCTCTTCAACATTGTGCTCCCCACAATCTAGTCATGGGACCACATGACGGAGAGGGATAGCTTCGTCCTATTCTACGTCTTCTAAGCGATGAAGATGAACGTCCCAAGGCTCATCTTGTAGTACATGGAAGTGGTGCGAAGGACCACTTCTTAGGGAAGAAGACGAAGACCCTTATCCCTTACGAGTGTCTTTTCTATTGAATCCTCAAGGTCTACAAGGCATAGAAGAAAAAGTTGCAGAGGAACAATGGTGGCGGCAAATGAAGCAACAACACCATCGCCAAAATGCACATCGTTGAGGACTAGAAGGTTGTCCTCTCCATGCTGCCAGAGTATTCATACTCCGAGGAGACGAGTGCACCCTCCGAAGTTGTGTCTGACCATCAGATGAAAGCAAAAGGCAAGGCTAAGGCATTTGCCTCAAGGTAGAAATAATTCTTTTCCCTCCAACACCTAAGCCCCTCTCGCCTCCATCTAAGCCTCATCGCTCGAGAACTTGGATGTCTAGCCCACTTTTGTTATGTGTCTGCCTTCTCTTCGAGCCTGAGTCGTCTTGAGAAAGTTGTGCCCCATTCTGTCTTGCCTCTCCCCCAAGTGAATTATGTGGATATCTCCTTCTCCCGCGCACAAGCAAGCATCTACGGACCTTGGAAGACTTTCCTCTACCCAACTCAGATGCATAATGTCTTCATTGTGGTTTTTCCTTAGTCTGATTTTATCTTCTACCCTCAGCTCATGGTTGCATCATCCTTTGCTCTCAAATCTGAGAACCTGCGTCTATAGGACGAGCTTGAAGCTGCTCTGGATGCCCTTGATGCACAACAGGTTACAGTTCACGAACCTGCAAAGTGGAAAGCTTACACTCGCTTTTTGCTTGGTCTAGGTCCACGTGATGATGATTTGGAAGGGTTGGAATAGATTGCCTCATGTTTTGTTGTTGCTTAAATGAAAGGGGGAGTATAAAAGAACAAAGAGGAGAAGAAGAAGAAGATGACGAATAAAAAGAAGTAGTATGCCTCTTCTAAGGGGAAGTTCAACAAGAAGAAGAAGAAGACGCCTTAAATCATCTATTTAGGGGGAGATCAAATTTTTGTTTTTGTTCTTTGATTGTCATATTTGTTTACATTCTTTTATTATAAATAAACTAAAATAGAAAGTCTGTATAATGTACAAAATGTATCTAAGACCATATTTTCCTTTCAAACATAAGACGATATCACATTGATATATGTATAGATGAATAAAATAAGTCTTAGAGATGTTCTCTCAAAGTTTAATGGCTTATCAAATTGTTTATATGCTTTCTGATTATTCTAACTGATGAAACAGTTTTTGAAAAGCCTCTTTGTGAAAACTTAATCTGATAATCCTTTCAAAAAACTCTTCTCTCTTAACATGGAATTGTTTTAAGCATCAATCAAAAAGGGGGAGATTGTTGAGGAAAATTCCAAACACTCCATAATTTTGAATAATGCTAAAAATAATTAAATGTTAAGTCAGAAGATTTAAGCTTCTACATGAAGCAACTCTCATTAGAACTATCAGATTATGAACATATCATCTGTAAGACGATATCTGAAAAAATCATCAGATGATGAGTCATCAGATGATACATTTTGTTCTTAACTAATCTTTGAAAGTTTATTTTTATGAATATTTCAGAGACATTCTTTGTAGAAGTCTGATGAACGATTACTAGTGCAGCTCTCATGTCACATCTTACCTTCCTTATGAAAAGTAAAAGTTGCTTTCTCACCAAATTTCTGACGGGCCCAATGCTTTGTCTTCTCTCAAAGTACACCTGCCATGTACGGAGACGTTTCTTTCATCAAAAGAGGCAAAGTCCTCTGTCCCATGAAGGATAAGTGCTACAAGTTATTAGGTTTTGTGTGAATTTTGGAGGCACACATTTATTGCATGAAGAACAACATTTAATGCATGATTGTAAAGCCCTCATTAGACGTAACAAGAAGTTTGCTCAAGAGCAACCTAAAGGTGATGATGTTAGAACATTTCTCTAATGGTTAGTTGCGTATACTCTATAAAAGCGAACATTTGCATCTTGAAGATTTATATAACACATAGAACACTTGCTAAGAAGACGTGTTGTTGCAAGAATTTTTCTCTAAGTTCTTTGTTTCTCTTCAAACCAACTTTAGAAGAACACTACTATTGTTGTCTTAGCTACCTATAGAAGTTGTGTCAAATCTCTTGATCGTCTATAAGACGTAAATATTCTAGTGTAGCTCAAAACCTTGTGATTTAATCACAAACCTCTTTTTATATCCTTGTTGAAGCTAGGAGTGGCTTTGTGCGAAAGAATACTTGTTGAAGCCAGAAGTGCCTTTATGTGAAAGAATACTTGAACGGGTTTGCTAGAAGTGGCTATGAGCCGAAAGAATATTTGTAAGTTGCAGTGGTAGTCTGCTAGTGGAACTCAATTTTTGTTGATTGAAGAACTAGATGTAGTCTGGGGTTTCAAATGAACCAGTATAAAAACTTGAGTGATCCTATTTTCTCTTAAGCTTTCTCAATTGCATTTTATTACATGATGTTAACTAAAGAGGGTAGCTTTTTAAGGAAGTCATTATTTGCTAAATCTTTTTATAGACTTATGGACTTCATCATCTGTAACTCCAAAACTATCGTCTAACAAACTTTACATCTTCAGATGAATTGTGAAAAAATTCGAAAAGTTTTAAAACACAATTCAACCCTCCCTTGTGTTTTTTCTATTTTTTAAAATAATCAATTATTACAGGTCATAATCGATTATTCCAAAGAGAAAATGAAAGTCTGGAATAACAACGTGTGATAATCGGTTATCATACGAGATAATCGATTATTGCACTTATGATAAGGGATTATTGCACTTATGATAATCGATTATTGCTTTAGATAATCGATTATTTCATAGAGAAAATGTTTTCTAAAACTTTTGAAAGCTTTGATAATCAATTACAACTAGAGATAATCGATTATTATGACATTAATTGCTTTTTATGAAATTTAAAGGTTATTGTCAATGCTTAGGAAGAGTAGAGTGCATGCTAGGATCTTCACTTGATTTTCTAACTATTACAAATGACATATACAAAAAGACAACTCTAAAGCTTCATTAAGACTTCAAGATTCCATGATTTGAGGTATGAAAGTCCATTTTCTTCTTTTAGATTCATCATCATCAAAACACATTTTCTTTTTGAATAAAAATCTTCTCCTTTTTGATGAAGATAAATTTTTTTTGAAGACTTGTGGTACCTGTATATGTTTAGCTTAAAAAAAACAAGTAGATGATCAAAAGAATTAAGTATAAATATAGTCTATAAATTCTCCCCGTATTTTTGATGACTAGAAAAAGATATATAAAGAGCTCCCTCTACTTAATTGTAAACAAGAATTCTGTAGCAGAGAAAGAAAAAAATTTCATTAGTGGAATAGTAAAATTACAAAATGAGAATAGAAATACAAAATTCTAGACAAAAACAACTAACTCTCTTCCTCATTGTCTTCTCCTATGTGAGCTTTCCTAAGCCTTCTCTCAACCTAGGTAAGTCTCTGATCCATTCCAGAGACCCTAGTATCTAGATTGGTAAGACTGTTACCCAGGTTTTGAACACTTGGATTAATACTTTGAAGAACAATATTAGTTTCATCCATATTGAAGGACTGTTAGAATAATAGGGCAGGTAAAAACAACCAAGAGGGCGGGTGAATTGGTTTCTTAGTAAAAATTAAACCTTTTTCGAATTTAATCTTGTTAAAATAGAGTTTAACAAAAACCCCAATATAAATTTAAGTTCTGCTTTATAAAAATCAGAGTATAACATAAATAAGCAGAATATAAGCTGAATGTAAAGAGAGTAGGGATAGAGAAAAATACACAAAGTATTTATACTGGTTCGGATCAAAGTAGATCCTATTTCCAGTGACTTATCACCTTAACAGAGACTGATTTCTACTAACTGTCTTAATAATAAAGTTTACAAACTTACAATGCAGTGGAATAAGAAAGATAGCAGGAAGATTAACAGGACACCTCCTTTGTACAAAACAAAGGATGAAACAACACCTCTCTTGAAAACTCAAGAGATGAACAACACCTTCCTTGAATACCACAAAGAATGAAAACACATAATTTGAATAACCACAAAGGATGAACGATCAACCACTTCCTTGATCTCACAAAGAATGAAAGCAACTCCTTTGAATAACCACAAAGGATGAAAACACCTCTTTTGAAAACCTCAAAAGATGAACACCTCCTTTGAATAACTACAAAGGATGAAACAAGATTAAACACTAGCAGCAGAGCAATTTTCACTTTGATCTCTCTAGGTTAAATTTGAAAGCTTTGACCCCTTTTATATTTATAAAAAAAGAGGAGCACAAGGTTCTGTAGAATATAAAAAGGTTTTCGCAAAAACATTCAGAATAATCAATTATTACTTGAGATAATTGATTATTCCAGAGAGTAATTGAAAAGTAAAAGTTTGCTGATGATAATCGATTATTTCAGCGTTAAATGCTTTTTATGAAAAAACAAAAGGCTTTTTCAAAGTTTAGGGAGAGTTGTGTGCATGTTATGATCTTAAACATGATTTCTAACTATTACAATCAAGCATATACACAAAATACAATATTAAAGCTTCCACAAGACTTCAAGACTCCAAGACTTCGATCATGAAGGTCCATTTTCTTCTTTTAGAGCCATCATCATCAAAACAGTTATCCTTTAGATATTTCTAAAGATCCTTCTTCATCTTTAATTTAACATTGAACACTTGGATTAATACTTTGAAGAAGATTATTAGTTTCATCCATATTGAAGTACTGAAAGTGAAGAGCTAGAAGATTATCCATTTTGGAATAGAAACCATCAGTATAGAAAGAGCTAGGAGGAACGGAAGAAGCACTAACAGCAGGGATAGGAGCAGGCTCAAGAGTATGAGCTTCTTGATCATGCTCCATTTCATCATCTGAATCAACAGGAACATTTCCTTTAAAAGTAAAGGAGTTCCTATGTTCCACCATTCCCATGTGGTGAAGGGCACCATTGGCAATTTTATTTGCGTTGAGGGTGCATTGGCGGATCTCACCTTCGACGTTGATTCCTTTGAACTCACAAATATTGGAGATGAAAACAACATAGGGAAGATTGTAAAAAGTGAAATTCCTGACCTTCATCATTGTGTCTAGCATGATGTAGGGCCAATCTAAATAAACATGATTCAGAAGGCCACAAATAATTAGAAGATCAAACTCTGTGCATTGAGCATGGTTGTTGGCTCGGGGATAGAGGATCCACACTATAATGAAATGTAGAAGTTGCTCGTTCAGCTTCATTCCACCAACTAAGAATATTTTCTCAATTGGCTGATTTGGATTCTTAAAGAAGCTCTTGAAGACCTCCAGCTTGTTGAAGACTTCAATTCCACAAGTGATATTTACCCCTTCTCTATCGGGGACGTGAGCAACTTGCTCCCAGATTCAAAATCTAAGATTATGTTGATGTCTTTGATTTTGGTGGATGCCACACCATCCCTATACTGAAAATTTGAATAAAAGACCCGAACAAGGTTTGGATAATAGAAGCCTTCCATCTCAAGAAAAAATTTGAGATCTTGAAATTCAAAAAGCTCTTGAAAGGTGCAGCTATAACTGCTGAACCAGTTAAGGGAAAGATATTTGGGGGAAATTAATTTTTGGTCTTTCCAAAGATTACAAAAATTGGCTTGGGCCTCAGGATCAGAGATCCACCCTTCAAGATTATCATCGTTTACCTCGGGGCTTTTCCCTTCCTTTTAGAATGCATCTTTGTCTAGCGGATGACTCAAACATATTTAGAATGAGATTTTATAATGACAAAAGGAAACAATTTGGGAAGGAGAGCAAGAGATATAATTGCTAACAGAAAAGCACTGAAAATTGAAGCAAAAGACTCAAGAGAAGAGGAAAATGAGGGTGTTATTGTCAATGAAGTAGATGTTAAGAATAATAACAGTGCAAAAACCAAGAGGGGGGGGGTGAATTGGGTTTTCAAAAACTTTTTCAGGTTTAAAATAATTTTCCAAATTTTGAAAACAATTCCAAATTCAAGATTCGGATTTTCCTTAAACTTTGATAAAAACAGTCGGGATAACAAATGTTAATATGATCCGAGTAATAAAATAAAGAGAGAGGGAAAGAGAGAATGAACACGGATATTTATACTGGTTCGGATTTAGCCAATCCTACATCCAGTGCCCAATCACCACAACACGTGATGATATACCCCACTATCTCTAAATGCAATTACAAAAACTAATCAGTGACAAAATGTAAAAATAATTAAAGATAAACAGAAACACTTCCTTAGACACACTAAGGATGATCCCACCTCTCTTGACACACAAGAGATGAACAAAACACCTCCCCTTAAATCTGATCCAAGGGATGAATTACATAAACCAGTAAACAAGAAAGAGAACACCTGATGAGTGCTGGATATGAAAACTTAAGCATAGAACAATTCCACTTCCAAGAACTAAGATCAACCTTGAGAGAGCAAGAAAGTGGCTTTGAAAATATTTGAGCGCAAGAACACTGTATTTTTATGTTTAATCAGATATGTGTTAACCTAAGACCTTGCCATTCATTTTATAATTCGAAATCAGCTTAAAGTTTCCATTCTTCGGTTGATTCAACATTGAATTCGCAAAAACGTCATATTTAATCGATTGTATAATAGCTGTAATCGATTATTTTAGAGCAAAACTGGAAAACACATTTTTTCTGATATAATCGATTAGATTAAAACCATAAATAATTATATGCAACCCAGAAACAATATAATTGATTATCAAAAACACTTAATCGATTATTCTATTCGTTAAACTTGTTTAATTCAAATTTTAAATGATATAATCGATTCTATTTCGATTTCTAATCGATTAAAAGCATAGAAAAAGGCTTTTACGAAAACATGCCTTGCTCTCAAGATTGAAGTGGTCTTTGGGGATAGTATGACTTACTCTATTAATCCAACACCGAAAACTAAAACTCCTAAACATGATTCTTTAGCTCTTGAGCCAATCTTCAAAATCTCCTTTCTTGATTGCTTTGATTCTCCATGATTGAGTATATAATATGTCTTTATTTTCCATGATGCAACCTTCCTTTTTGGGATAAAATCAAGTCTTTAAAGTTGCAATAATTCTTGTATCTTCATCATCAAAACACCAATCTTCAAGATTCATTTTGAATTTAATTCTTCAACAAAGCTTCTCAGTAAATTGTACTCATTAAATCAATAGTAGAAAGGGTGTATTTGTAGGTGGTAAGCACCCCAACTGACCAAGGAAACACATAAAATGTAAAAGAGTCATTGCCAACGGCTATTTTTTAGAGAATCAAACTCCAAAGATTAAAAAATCTCAAAAACAAAGCTTTAATGTTTGGAATAATCGATTATTTCGAGTGATAATCGATTATTCTTTCATCAGAAACCCAGGAAGGTAAAGAAAACGCCAAATAATCGATTATTTTGACCCATAGTCAATTATTCCAAAGAGTGCTAGAAAAAAATAATCGATTATCACTAGGAATAATCGATTATCTTAGCGAGAATTTATGAAATTTGAAAATTTTCACGAAAAGGACTAAATAAACACTTTAAATACCTTTTATAATATCAAAAGCCCTTCTTGATTCAAAGAATCTATCTCTAGGTAAAGGCTTTATGAAAATATCTGCTAATTGGTGTTTAGTGTCAACATATTCAATCATGCAATCCCCTTTCAAAATATGATCCTTGTAAAGTGATGTCTAATTTCTATATGTTTGGTCCTAGAGTGCATGATGGGATTCCTTGTTAGATTTATGGCACTTGTGTTATCACACTTTAAAGGTATGTTATCCAAAAATATATCAAAGTCCTTTAATTGTTGCTTCATCCATAGAACTTGAGCACAACAATTTCCAACTACTATATATTTCGCTTTAGTGGTTGAAAGAGCTACACAAGCTTGTTTCTTAGAGTTCCAAGAGACTAAAGAACATCCAAAGAAATCACAAGTACTACTAGTGCTTTTTCTATCTATTTTACAACCACCATTGTCTTAGTTTGAATATCTAATCAAACTAGGTGATGCACCTGAAGGGTACCATAGGCAAAAAGATGTAGTTCCTTCAAGATATTTCAAACCTCTTTTGACAACAGTGAGATAAGATTCTTTAGGACATGATTGAAATCTTGCACATACACATATACACTTTGCATAATAACTAGTCCACTAGCAGTAAGATATAGTAGCAAACCAATCATACCTCTATATTTAGTTTGATCTATTGGCTTACCAGATTCATCTTGATCAAGATAACAAGAAGTAGTCATAGGGGTTGCAGTTTCTTTGGAAGTATCCATTTTAAAGTTCTTTAATACCTCTTTGCAATACTTTGTTTGAGAAATGAATATTCAATCCTTCATTTGTTTAATTTGCAGCTCAAGAAAGAATGTCAATTCCCCCATCATAGACATTTCAAACTCCCCCTACATGATACTAGCAAATTCATGATAGAGAGTATTATTAGTTGATCCAAAAATAATGTCATCCACATATACTTGAACAATTAAAATATGTTCTCTAGAATTTTTTATAAACAATGTGGAGTTAACTTTTCCTCTTCTAAAATCATTTTTGATCAAGAAATTACTTAGTCTTTCATATCAAGGTCTATGGGCTTGTTTCAGACCATACAATGCTTTCTTTAGTTTATAAACATGATTAGGGAATTTAAAATCATCAAAACTAAGGGTTGCTCTACATAGACTTCTTCTTTAGTAAAACTATTTAGAAAAGCACTTTTAACATCCATTTGAAAAAGTTAAACACTCGTGATAGATGCATATGTAAGAAGTAAACATATATAAAGGAGCATAAGTTTCCTTATAATCTATACCTTCTTCTTGACAGTACCCTTTAGAAACAAACCTTGCCTTATTCTTTGTAATATTTCCTTCTTCATCAAGCTTGTTCCTAAAAACTCATTTATCTTTTCTTGGAATTAAATCTCATACATCATTCCTTTCAAATTGATTTAATTTTTTTTGCATACAACACCATTGGTGATATGATCCCAAATCATGAAGAACATAGTTCATCACAAGGAGTAGTTGTTATAAGGAGAGGAAAAGAAGAAATGGTCAAAGAAAAGATTACAAAAAGATTTGAAGAAAAAAGGAAGGGAGAAAAACTAGAGGAATGCACAAGAAATTGGAAGAAGACATTAGAAATATCAATAGTTCTTATAAATTCCTTGAAAATAAAAATAGTTTAGTGTCTTGTATGACTTTGTCACAAATAAACATAAGAGGAAAGGTGTTTGGACATAAGGATAGCAACTAATGGGAAGGGCCTTGTTTGGGAAGCTTGGGAGCATCTCCAAACATGGCCTATAAACCATTAACCTTCATCCCATGTGCATGTGCCACACCTAAGAACTCTATTAATAGGTGTGTGCTTCATTTGTAACATAACTTTGAAGCTTGAATACATTGCTAGAGAAAATTCTCTTTGAAGTTCAAGAGGTATTCCTCATTTTCTTTGAATCATATCTTGAGTTTTCCTAAATTCAAGTGGTGATTGTCTTTTGCACTTATCTTTTCTATTGAAAAGTGGCATGTTCTTCATTCTTATTTTTATCCATGTTTTTCTATTTCTTGTTCTTATTTTGTTGATATGCGTCGCACCATAATTGACTCATTTCCAATCATTTGCACCAATTAAATTCAAGTTTTGTTCATTCTATGGCATCCTATGCATGTTCTTGATTTTAATCGATTGAATTGATTTGGTTTCCAATTTTTGAGAAGTTTGGACCGATTGGAACCCTAACATTTGCGGGAAATTTCAGTTTTCTTGTACTTCCATGCTAATATACATGATATTTTGATTTCCTATGCTTCTACACATGTTTGAAAGATCCTGCAACACTTGTAATGCCTCCTAGGCATGCATCTATTGGTCATCCTGTAAAGCTTCATTCACAGTTTTGGGTTCAAGTTGAGAAAAAAATGCAACATTCATGCAAAAATTATTTATGTTTTTCCTTGTTGTGACACCTTTAGAGATATCGCCAATAACATTATCCAAAGATAACCCTCTAGGAGATTTCCAATCTTTAGGAAAATCCTTGTTTCTTTTATTCTTCCGTATGATCCTTAGAAGGATGGATGGATCTTGATCAACCAAAGAATATGAAGGAGACACAATCCTCCATGGATGAAGAGATTAGAGTTGCAGAAGCTTGAAGAACCATAGAGAATGCTTGTGGATTAAAAAAAACAAGAAATAGAAACAAGAACAAGTAATCAGTTGAAAAAGAAAATGGATTAAAAGATAAGGAATGGAAGAACATGCCACCTTGGTTAGGAAAACTCAAGGATAAGCGCAAGAAGATGTTGATTCAATTCAAGCATGAGTAAAAATTTACTTAGAAGTTTTGGTGAGGAATTAAACTCAAATAAATCATGAAAATTGGAGTTTTGATGATGAAGATACAAAGAATTATTGCAACATTAAAGACTTGATTTTATCCCATAAAGGAAGGCTGCATCATGGAAATAAAGGAAAAATATATATTCAATCAAGGAGAATAAATGCGTTCAAGAAAGAAGATTTTGAATATTCTCTCAAGAGCTGAAGATAAAAGTTTAGAAGGTTCAATTTTGGGTGATGGAAAAAAAGAGTAAGTCATAATTCCCATCCAAGACCATTTCAAACTTGAGAGCAAGTCATATTTTTGCAAAAGCCTTTTTCTACACTTTTAATCGATTAGGAATCAAAATAAAATAGATTATATCACTTAAAATTTGAATTAAAAGAGTTTAACGAACTAAATAATCGATTAAGTGTTTTTGATAATAGATTATATTGCTTCTGGGTTACATATAATCGATTATGGCCTTAATCTAATCAATTATATAAGGGAAAATATGTTTTCCAGTTTTACTCTGATACAATCGATTACAGCTTTTATATAATTGATTAAATACGACGTTTTTGCGAATTCAATGCTGAATCAACCTAAGAATGGAAACTTTGAGCTGATTTCAAATTATAAAATGAATGGCAAGGTCTTAGGTTAAGACACATCTGATTAAACACGAAAATACATTGTTCTTGCGCTAAAGTTTTTCAAAGCCGCTTTCTTGCTTTCTCAAGGTTGGTCTAAGTTCTTGGAAATGGTGATTGCATTGTACTTAAGCTTTCATATCTAACACTCATAAAGTGTTTTCTTTACTGTTTACTAGTTTATGTAATTCATCACTTGGATCAGTTCTAAAGGGAGGTGTGTTCATCTCTTGTGTGTTAAGAGAGGTAGGATCATCCTTAGTGTGTCTAAAGAGGTGATACTGTTTATCTTTAATAGTTTTTACATTGTGTCACTGATTAGTGTTTGTAATTCCTTTTAAAGATAGTGGGGTATATCACCACGTGTTTGTGGTGATTGGGCACTGGATGTAGGATTGGCTAAATCCGAACCAGTATAAGTCTCTGTGTTCAATCTCTCTTTCCCTCTCTCTTTATTTTATACTCGGATCATATTAACATTTGTTATCCCAACTGCTCTTATCAAAGGTTAAGGAAAATCCAAATCTTGATTTGAGAATTATTTTTAAAATCTGGAAAATTATTTTAAAACAGAAAAAGTCTTTTAAAAATCCAATTCACCCTGCTCTTGGTTTTTACACTGTTTTTATTTTTAATAGAATATTCACCACTTGAGAAAGATTCTCAAGATAAGAACCCAAAACAAGAGAGAAACACCCTTGGAAAGACTATCAAATACGAACTCACAAAGAGACAATTTCATTCAATATTCAAAAGTGTTTTTTACAATGTGGGGAGCTCTCCTTTTATAATCATAGGTGACATCCAAAAGGAGTGCCAAGAGTCAATCAAAGTTAATTCCTAATCTTAGAGTTAACTCTCCTTAACCAAGATTAGCACAACTAATTTAACAAAATTAGGAGAAGTCACATGGATGTTCCTTGAATTTAGGAAAATTAATGATTACATTTGATCCTTGCATGTGTGAAAGGTTAAAAGAGTTCCAAGAGACATGGAAAAAGCCGTCCCATGTGCCAAGAGTCATTAGAGAGGTGACTCTTCAAAGCTTGAAGGGTAACTTTCCAAAAGGCACTTATCAAGCTTTCCAAAAGGCACTTCTTCACTTCAAAACTTGAATAAACTTTGGACTTCATTTTTTTGGAATATTCTTTGAAATCTTGTGTTTTAATTTTCTTTTAATCTCCTCTTCTAAATCTTGAAATCTTCCTCTTACCAATCTTTCTTCAAATTTCTTCTTTATTTCTTTCTCTCTCCATTTTGAGTCTCCCTCTTGCAAATCTTTTGAAAAATCTTCCTGAAATCTTCCTTTTTATTTCTTTTTATTCTCTTCCTTGTCATGCTTATTTGTATTTATTCTTGAATTTTCTTTTCTCTATTTTCAAAAAATACTTCTCCACCTAGGATCATATCATCTCCTCTTCAAGATGCATTTCCTCAAAAGCTTCCTTGATATATTCCATATCAGTTTGATTTTCAGCTCCTTCATCATCTAAAGATTTTTTATTCGACTGAAGAGGAATATCCTCAAGGTCCAAAATTTCATAAAAAACAACGGACTCTTCTATATTTAAAGTTCTTATTTTTAAAAACTCTCTATGCTTTACTAGTAAGAGAATATCCCATAAAAATTGTTTCATCTGCTTTTGAATCAAACTTGCCAAGGTTTTCTTTTCCTTTATAAAGGAAAAGAAATTTGGAACAAAAAATTTACTTCTAAAAATTCTTAAATGAGAAATATTTGGTCTTGTACCTTTGAAAAGTTCATATGGAGTGACTTTTAAAATTGGCATTATGAGCAATCTATTTAAGACATAACATGCAGTGCTCACAGCAGTAGCCCAAAAATATTTTGGAATATCACTTTCATTCAGCATCGTTCTTGAAAGTTCTTCTAAAGATCTATTTTTCCTTTCAGCAATCCCATTTTTTTGAGGTGTTATAGGTTTAGAAAAATTATGAGCAATGCCATTTTCTTCACAAAAATTTTCAAAAGATTCATTTTGAAATTCTCCTCCATGATTACTTCTCAAAACTTTTATTTTCAAATCATTTTCATTTTCAATGACCTTAGGAAATTTCTTAAAAGCTTTAAAGGCATCACTTTTGTGAGAAATAACAAAGTCCAGGTAAATCTTGAACAACCATCAACAATTACAAGTACATAATAGTTACCACCAAAGCTTTTTATCCTTGGTGGACCAAATAAATCCATGTGTAAGAGTTCTAAAGGTTTAGATGTTGAAATAACATTTTTAGATTTAAAAGAGCTCTTAACTTGCTTACCTCTTTGACAAGTTACATAAATTTTTTATTTTTGAAATTTAAGCTTTGGTAGACCAACTACTAAGTCCTTGGAAATGAATTTATTCAATTGATCCATATGAATATGGGCAACCCTTTTATGCCACAACCAAGGATCTTCTTCTTTTTCAACTAAGCATGTTATATTGTTTGAAGATGCATGATCAATATCAATAAGATAAACTTTGTCATGTCTCTTACCTACAAGAGCAACTTCATTTGAGCCTTTGTGATGGATTGTGCGAAAATCACTTTCAGAGACAACTCTTAGTCCTTTGTCACAAAGTTGGCTTATGCTTATCAAATTTTGCTTTAATGGTTTCATCTCCTCCGATATCTCCCACTCCAAGCATCTTTCCCGTGTTGTTATCTCCATAAGCTACAAATCCTTCGTCCTTTCTTTTGAAATTGCAGAATTTTATTTTGTCCCCAATCATGTGTCTTGAAAACTCAAGATACTATAAGGATTTTATGGATTTTGAGATAACCTATAAACAAGACAAAGAAACTTAGCTCTCCAGAATCTTGTTTGGGTCCTTTGGACTTAGAGAATAAATTAGTCCTTTTCAGGGACTCATATATATTTTCCTTTAGGAACATAGAAATGTTTGATCCCACATTTATTTGATGAGTGACCCTTTTTCAAACAATAAAAGCAAGTAATAGTTACTAGTTTAGAAAAAGTTTCTCCTTTAACAATATTTTTATTTTGAAAATTTTAATTTTTGAAATTCTGATTCCTTTAGGGGAGAACCTTTTTAAGATACTGTTTATTTTTCTTAAACATTTTATTTTTCCGGAAACCATTGTTTTTGTTTTTATGTTAAGAAATGTTTTTAGATTTTTCAAGTTTGGAATTTTCACATTCTTTACAATTTATACAATAAACTATTTCTTGTTTTTCTAAACTAGCCAATATATCTTTTAAAGTTTTTTCTTCTCCAACAAATTTTTCTAATCTTTTCTCAAGAACTTTATGATCAATTTTGAGCTTATTATGTAAAGCAATAACTTTTTGTGATTCAACAAACAAAACTTGAAAAGCACTATGTTGTTCATCATATTCAAGATCAACACTAAACACTAACCTTAATGCTTATAGAGGCATCATCATTCATTAAAAATATATTTGTTTTTTCCTTAGCACTACTAGAACTCGTTGAGGAGCTTGTATCATTTTCTTCCCAAGCAATGTAGGCTTTCTTTTTTTAAATAAATTTCTTTTTTCTTTTCATCCTATTCCTTTGGGTTAGGGCAATCAGATTTTACATGCCCCACTTTTCCACACCTATAACATTTGTAATTAGAAACAGAACCTTGGTCATCTTTCTTAAAATGTCTTATATTTTCTTCATGAGAAAATTCATATTTTCACAGTCAGAGTTATCTTCTTCCTCATGACCCTTACTTTTAGATGTTAGCATATTTCAAGGACAAGTATTGATGAAGTCCTCCAGTTTTTTAATGAAGTCTTAAAGTTTTGATGATGAAGATTTAAAGTTCTCCAATCAACATTAAAGACTTGTGTCATCTCACAAAGGAAGGTTGCTAGATGGAAAAGGAAAGGCATAAAGAGTGTTTAAAGATTTCAAGGGAGAAAATTGATGAATATTTTCTCAAGAGCTGAAGGTTCAAGTTTAGAAGGTTCTATTTTGGGTGTTGGATGAAAAGAGTAAGTCACAAATCCCATTCAAGACCTTTCCAAACAAGAGAGCAAGTTGTTTTCTCGCAAAAACGTTTTTCTACGCTTTTAAACGATTATGATACGTAGATAATCGATTATTTCACTTAAAATTTGAATCAAAGTTGTTTAGCGAACTAAATAATTGATTAAGTGTTTTTTATAATCGATTATATTGATTCTGGGTTAATATAATCGATTATGGCCTTAATCTAATCGATTATATCAGGCGAAATAAGTTTTCCAGTTTTTAAATATGATATAATCAATTAAGCTTTTCAGATAATTGGTTAAATGAGTCGTTTTTGTGAAATCAATGCTAAATCAACCTAAGAATGGAAACTTTGGAGCATTTTCGAATTATAAAATGAAAGAGAATGTCTTAGGTTCAAATCATATGAAAACAACACAATATTCAAAGTGTTCTTGCGCCTTAGCTTTTCAAAACCGCTTTCTTGCTCTCTCAAGTTTGATCAAGTCATTGGAAGTGGTGATCTTTGTGCTTAAGCTTTCTATCCAGCACTATTATCAGGTGTATTCTTTTTACTATTTTTCTAAACGGGAAATTCATCCCTTGGATTTGTTCTAAGGGAGGTGTGTTCATCTCTTGTGTGTCAAGAGAGGTGGGTTTCATCCTCAGTGTGTCTGTGGAGGTGTTTCATCCTTAGTGTGTCTAAGGAGGTGTTTTCCTTTATCTTTATTTGTTATTGCATGAATTGGTGTTTGTAATTTCAATTAAAGATAGTGGGGTGATCATCACGCATTTGTGGTGATTGGGAACTGGACGTAGGATTGGCTTAATCCGAACCAGTATAATTCTTTGTGTTCTTTCTCTTTCCCTATCTCTTTTTATTGTGGATCATATTAATGATTGCAACTCAAACTGCTCTAATCAAAAGTTAAGGAAAATCCGCATCATAGTTTTTGAAAATAATTCAAAATCTGGAAATTTGTTTTAAAGGGAAAAAGTTTATTAAAAATCCAATTCACCCCCCCTCTTGGTTTTTACACTATCGTCTTTATTTAACAATTGGTATCAGAGCTGGTTTTTTGAAAATTACTCAAAAACAAGATCCTTATGGTAGACAAAAATCAATCTTTTGCTGAAGGTGCATCTATTCATAGACCACCACTCTTTACTGGTGAAAACTATCCTTTTTGGAAAAAGAGGATGGAGATTTTTCTTAAGTTTAATGGTCAAGGCGTTTGGGATGCAATTGTAAATGGTCCATATATTCCAATGACTGTTGTTAATGATGTGCAGGTAGCCAAAGTGAGAGCAAGTTGGACCAAGGATGAATACAATGAATATCAGTGCGACATAAGGGCGTGTAATATGATATCATCTGCCTTAACTGTTGATGAGTTTTATAGGTTGTCTGATTGCACTACAGCAAAGGAGATGTGGGATACTTTACAAGTCACACATGAAGGAACAGAGGATGTCAAGAGATCAAGGAAGAGTACCTTGATCCAAGAATACGAGATGTTCTGAATGAGCAAAGGGGAAACCATCTATGACGTTCAAAAGAGATTTACTCACATTGTAAATCACCTCAAGGCGTTAGGTAAGAAATTTGACACTGAGGAGTTAAATGTGAAAATTTTAAAATCTTTGGACAGGACATGGCAACCCAAGGTGACGGCTATCACGGAATCCAAAAATCTCACAAGCATGAACATGACAACTCGTTTTGGAAAGCTTAGAGAACACGAAATTGAGCTTGGACGTTTCAAAGGAGAGGAGGAAGACGTCAAGAGGAAAGGTGTTGCTCTTAAAGCGGAATCCTACAAGGATGAGAGTAGTGATTCAGATGACAATCTTCAATGCAGTGACATCAGCATGTTCGTCAAGAAATACAAGAAGTTCATCAAGAACAAAAACAAAGGGAATTTGAAGAAAGGTAAGAAAGCTGAAAATTTAAATTCTCTTGATAACTTTAAATGCTATGGTTGTGGAAAAAGGGGTCACTTGAAGTCGGATTGCCCCAACATCAAGAAAGATGAAGAAAAGGTCAAGAAGCACAAAAAGCCTTTTGACAAAAAGAAAAAGAAAGCGTACATTGCTTGGGAAGATAATGAAATGAGTTCTTCTAAAAGTGCAAGTGATTCGGAAGAAGAAGCAAACATTTGTCTCATGGCGAATGATGACGCTGAATCCACGTGTAGCAAGGTAAGTGATTTTGGTCTTCCAGATAATTATGATGAATTGCTTGAAGAGTTTCTAGATTTATGTGAAAAATCTGAAAAACTTACTTCTTTTCATAATAAATTAAAAAATGACTATAAATGTCTTGAAAAGAAAATCGTTGATTTGGAAGAAGAGAAAAAGGTTTTAAAGAGGATTTAGAAAAAGCGAAAATTCCTTGCAAATGCAAAACAAAAATTCCTGTTTGTGAAAATTGTAATGTTCTTGCTAACAAAGTATCTTATCTTGAAACATCTCTTTCAAAAATTACAATGGGAAATAAAAATTTAAATAATGTTTTGAATGTACAAAAAGGTTTATATGAAAAAGCAGGACTTGGCTATAATTTCAAATATAATCATAAACCTACCAAAACTGTTTTTGTAAAAGAAGAATCATCTAATTCAAATAAGGTTTTTGAAAATACAAATTTCTTTAATAAACCAAATGTTCCTTTAAAGAAGGTTTATAAAAATGCATATATTCCAAGGAAAACAAATGCTCCTACATGTTTTTATTGTATGCATAAAGGTCATTCGGTGAATAAATACAATATTAAACATTTTAGTGTTCCTAATGGGAAATACAAATGGGTTCCCAAAGGAAAAATTGTTTCTAACCAATGAGGACCCTAATAAGTGACTTTAGGGGACCTAAATATCTTTGTTTATGATGCAGGTTGGTGCCAAGTCTAAAAAGTCATTGTGGTACCTTGATAGTGGTTGTTTAAGACACATGACGGGTGACAAAAGCAAATTCAAAAGCTTCAAAATGAAAGAGCAAGGTTTTGTAACCTATGGAGACAACAACAAGGGAAAGATCATTGGTAGTTGAGTGATTGGAGAATCTTTAAAGATTCATGATGTTCTTCTTGTTGATGGGTTGAAGCACAATTTGCTAAGCATTAGTCAACTTTGTGATAAAGGTTTAAAGGTAACGTTTGATAGTGATCTTTGCAAAATTCATCACAAGGACTCAAATGAAATCACCCTCATTGGTAAGAGACATAATAATATTTATTTAATTGATATTGATTGTGCATCTACATCTAGTAATTTATCTTGTTTAGTTGCGAAAGAAGAGGATCCATGGTTATGGCATAGAAGAGCTGCTCACATTCATATGCCTCATCTAAGTAAACTCATATCTAAAGAGTTAGTAATTGGTTTGCCAAAACTGATTTTTGAAAAGAACAAACTATGTGCAGCTTGTCAAAAAGGGAAGCAAACTAAAAATTCTTTTAAATCTAAAAATGTTGTTTCCACTTCTAAACCTTTAGAATTACTGCACATGGATTTATTTGGCCCCTCTAGAACAAAAAGTTTTGGTGGCAATTATTATGCTCTTGTGATTGTTGATGATTACTCTAGATTTACTTGGACTCTTTTTCTCTCATCTAAAAGTGATACTTTCAAAGAATTTAGAAAATTTGCCAAGGTTATTCAAAATGAAAAGGATTTAAAAATCAAGTTTTTAAGAAGTGATCATGGCGGTGAATTTCAAAATGTTTCTTTTGAAAATTTTTGTGAAGAACAAGGTATTTCTCATAATTTTTCAGCACCAAGAACACCTCAACAAAATGGTGTAGTTGAAAGGAAAAATAGATCTTTGGAAGAACTTGCAAGAACTATGTTAAATGAAAATAATTTACCTAAATATTTTTGGGTTGATGCCGTAAGCACCGCTTGTTATGTTTTAAATAGAGTTTTGATAAGACCTATTTTGAAATTAACACCTTATGAGATTTTCAAAGGAAGAAAACCAAATATTTCTCATTTCAGAATTTTTGGATGCAAATGTTTTGAATAATGGAAAAGATAGCCTTGGGAAATTTGATGCTAAATCCGATGAAGCTGCATTTTTAGGTTATTCTTTGCATAGTAAAGCATATAGAGTTTTTAATAAAAGGACTTTAAATGTTGAAGAATCTATACATGTTGTCTTTGATGAATATCTAGACCTTGAGGAAACCCCTCTTGAGTCAAAAAGATTCTTTGTAGATGATGAAGGAGAATATCAAGAAGAAACTCCTTTAGAAGAAGCTGTTGAAGAAATCAAATTGGATGAGAATCCTCCTCATGATGATAGTCTACCAAAAGAATGGAGACCACCTAAAAACGTATCTTTGGACAATGTCATTGGAGACATCTCAAAAGGTGTAAGAACAAGGAGGAACATGAATAATTTCTGTATGAATGTTTCTTTTGTTTCACAGATTGAACCAAAGACCGTAGAAGAAGCTTTGACGAATGAACATTGGTGTATAGCAATGCAAGAAGAGCTAAATCAGTTTGAAAGAAATCAGGTATGGGATTTAATTCCTAAAACTAACAAAATGCAGGTTATAGGCACCAGATGGGTCTTTAGAAATAAGCTTGATGAAGATGGAAACATCACCAAGAAAAAAGCAAGGCAGGTTACAAAAGGTTATAGACAAGAAGAAGGCATACACTATGATGAAACCTATGCTCCAGTAGCAAGACTTGAAGCTATTCGTTTATTGCTAGCATATGCCTCCACTATGGGATTCAAATTGTTTCAAATGGATGTAAAAAGTGCTTTCCTGAACGGATACATCAAGGAAGAAGTCTATGTAGAACAACCTCCAGGCTTTGAAGATTTCAAAAATCCTAATCATGTCTACAAGTTGAAGAAAGCCTTGTATGGACTCAAACAAGCTCCAAGATCTTGGTATGAAAGGTTAAGTAATTTCTTGCTTGAAAATAGTTTTAGAAGAGGTAAAGTTGATTCTACTCTTTTTATTAAGAAATCAAAGAAACATATTCTTATTGTTCAAGTTTATGTTGATGATATCATATTTGGATCAACTAATGATGATCTTTGCCAAGAGTTTGCTAGTAACATGCAGGGAGAGTTTGAAATGTCTATGATGGGAGAATTAAATTTCTTTCTTGGATTGCAAATCAAATAATTGAAGAAAGGCATATTTATATGTCAAACAAAGTATTGCAACGAAATCTTAAAGAAATTTGATATGGAAAGTTCCAAGGAAGCTGCAACTCCCATGGCTACATCTTGTTATCTAGATCAAGATTTAAATGGTAAGGCGGTAGATCAAACAAGGTATCGAGGTATGATCAGATCATTACTTTATCTTACTGCTAGTAGACCTGATATTATGCAAAGTGTGTGTGTTTGTGCTAGGTTTCAATCCAACCCTAGAGAATCACACCTAAAGGTTGTTAAGAGAATCCTTAAGTACCTTAGAGGAACAAAATCCTTTGGTTTATGGTACCCTTCAGGAGCTTCACCTAGTATCATAGGTTTTTCTGATTCTGATTATGGTGGTTGTAGAGTTGATAGGAAGAGTACTAGTGGTACATGTCATCTTTTAGGATGTTCTTTAGTTTCATGCATTCTAAGAAACAGGCTAGTGTTGCTCTTTCAACCACAGAGGCTGAGTATATAACAGCAGGTAGTTGTTGTGCTCAAATACTGTGGATGAAGCAACCATTAGAAGATTTTGATATCTTTCTAGATCATATCCCTCTTAAGTGTGATAACACTAGTGCCATTAATTTGACTAGGAATCCTATCATGCATTCTAAGACAAAGCATATAGAAATTAGACATCAATTCATTAGAGATCATATAGCTAAAGGTGATTGCATTATAGAATACATAGATACCAAACATCAATTAGCTGATATCTTCACGAAACCTTTGCCTAGAGATAGATTTTATGAGCTTAGAAGAGATCTAGGAATTGTTGATGATAAATTTGTTGATTGATTGATGTTTATTGTTGATTTTGATGTGAATTATGTGTTTTACGAAAAATTCCGTATATAATCGATTAGTTTTCGTGTGGTAATCGATTAAAAGCACTGTTTTTAAAGATGTTTTAAAACATAATCGATTAAGTTCATAACATAAACGATTAAATCGCTGGGGAGCAATTTAATCGATTAAGGAATGCACATAATCGATTAAATTTCTGGGTTTTCATTTTTCTGAAAATTTTGTATGCAAATAATCGATTACGTTCTTCACATAATCGATTAAATGCAACGTTCTGCATTTTCTGCACACTGTTTTTTGAACGTTGGGCTTTCAATTCACGTGGTTTTCAGTACAAACGGCTATATTCAAATCCTAACAGCTATTTTCACATTAAATCAATGAATTGTGATCAAATTCTTTGCCTATAAATAGCTAGATTGAGAATTAAAGTGCCACTTTCACTCTCTCTCATTCTTGCTGATATTTTGCTGATATACTCTCTATTGTGCGAATTTGGTTAGCTGTTCCTGTGTTATTTTGTTTGTGTGTTCTTCTTTTGTCCTTTCTCTATCCACATGGCTGATCAAAGGAGAAGAAAGATGCCCTTAAGAAGGAGAGGCAAAGCACCCATGACATCCCAACAGCAAGAACAAAGACCACCAACTCTTGCTGGATGGATCTCTGATGAAGATCTTCATATTGCCTACGTGAATCACTGGAAAAACAGGAAGATTCTAACTCCAAAATATTTATCTTGTCAATTTTTCAGAACTCATGGCTTTACTTTTCAGGATTTGTTAGTTGCAAATGGCTTGCAAAATTTTATAGAGATGGAAGGAGCTTACTATCCAGATTTAGTTAGAGTTTTCTACATGAATCTGACCTCAAGAATAGCAAATCCCAGTACCAAGGTGAAGGGAGTTCGAATTCACCTTGACGAAGAAGTGTGGAATAATGTTGCTGGCCTATCCACACAAGGAGGTATAAACATCACATATGGCTTTGAAGACTTCAACAAGCTAGTGGAGTTTCGCAAATTCTGCAAGGATCCAAACTTACAAGTAGAGAACTTGTATAAAGTCGGTAATGTGAAGTTAAATGAGCGTATGTTACATTATGTTATTGACTGGATTCTTGTTGTAAGAGGAACCAATCATGCTCAACTTACTAAGGAAGACATTCTTTTGATGTATGGCTTTCTTAATAATGTTAGTATTGATTGGCCTGCTATTATTTTAGATAATATGTTTAAAGCCACTAGGCTATCATCATTTGCTTTACCCTATGCTGTGTTTATATCCAAGATTTTAGAATATAAAGGTGTAGATCTTGAAGGAGAAAACAAGCAAATTTTGCTAAGCAACAGAAAAATCGGGAAGAATGTTCTAAGGCACATGGGCCTTATTGAACAAGGAAACAGGTTCAGGCAAAGAGATGAGGAAGCTGCAATGGATGAAGATGAAGAACCACCACCTCAACCTCAACCTGGATCAATGGAAGCAAATATTTTCTCCAGGATGGACAACATGATGAGTCTTCAAGTAACTCATTATGATGACATTTGCTCGAAGCTCTCAAGGCTTAACAGGAGAGTTTACAGGGTGGAAAGAAAGCTGGAGATTGAAGATGTCTCTCCAAAAGAAGACAATACAGGATCTTCAAGAGGCAAACAGCCAATAGTAGATGATGAGGAAGAAGAAGAAGATGCAGGGGATAGTGAAGAAACAGAATAGCTACAAGTTCACTAATTCCCTTAGCTTTATTTTTTTCAGCTGCTGTATTTTTTTTTGTCCCTCTATATTTTTTGTGTAATTAATTGCTTCTACTGTATTAATCTCTGAATATGTAATCTTTTTGAAAATGATAAAAATTAAGGGGGAGAAAAATATTTGTTTTGATTGATAACATGTCCATATCTCTAGCATTTAAGAAAATTAATTTCAGGGGGAGTATTAGGAAATATTTCAAATAATTATCTAATATATCTTAAACATTTAAGAGCAAAGTTTAAGGGGGAGTTTTTAGAAATAATTTCTATGCATTAATTTCCTTGAAATCTCTTTTTCAAAATTCAAATTGAAATTAAATGCTATATGACTGCCTATTTTATTTCCTTTGTGGACTAATTTTTATGATGGAGATATCCATACATTATTTTCAAGATTTTCAGGATATCAATCACAAGTCTCTATGTTTTTTTTATCATCATCAAAAAGGGGGAGATTGTTAGCCTATTTCAAGGACAAGTGTTGATGAAGTCCTCCATTTTTTTAATGAAGTCTTAAAGTTTTGATGATGAAGATTTAAAGTGCTCCAATCAACATTAAAGACTTGTGTCATCTCACAAAGGAAGGTTGCTAGATGGAAAAGGAAAGGCATAAAGAGTGTTTAAAGCTTTCAAGGGAGAAGATTGATGAAGATTTTCTCAAGAGCTGAAGGTTCAAGTTTAGAAGGTTCTGTTTTGGGTGTTGGATGAAAAGAGTAAGTCATAAATCCCATTCAAGACCTTTCCAAACAAGAGAGCAAGTTGTTTTCTCGCAAAAACGTTTTTCTACAATTTTAATCGATTATGATATGTCGATAATCGATTATTTCACTTAAAATTTGAATCAAAGTTGTTTAACGAACTAAATAATCGATTAAGTGTTTTTGATAATCGATTATATTGATTCTGGGTTAATATAATCGATTATGGCCTTAATCTAATCGATTATATCAGGCGAAATAAGTTTTCCAGTTTTTAAATATGATATAATCGATTAAGCTTTTTAAATAATCGATTAAATGACTCGTTTTTGTGAAATCAATGCTAAATCAACCTAAGAATGGAAACTTTGGAGCATTTTCGAATTATAAAATGAAAGAGAATGTCTTAGGTTCAAATCATCTGAAAACAACACAATATTCAAACTGTTCTTGCGCCTTAGCTTTTCAAAACCGCTTTCTTGCTCTCTCAAGTTTGATCAAGTCTTTGGAAGTGGTGATCTTTGTGCTTAAGCTTTCTATCCAGCACTATTATCAGGTGTATTCTTTTTACTATTTTTCTAAACGGGAAAATTCATCCCTTGGATCTGTTCTAAGGGAGGTGTGTTCATCTCTTGTGTGTCAAGAGAGGTGGGTTTCATCCTTAGTGTGTCTGGGGAGGTGTTTCATCCTTAGTGTGTCTAAGGAGGTGTTTTCCTTTATCTTTATTTGTTATTGCATGAATTGGTGTTTGTAATTTCAATTAAAGATAGTGGGGGTGATCATCACGTATTTGTGGTGATTGGAAACTGGACGTAGGATTGGCTTAATCCGAACCAGTATAATTCTTTGTGTTCTTTCTCTTTCCCTATCTCTTTTTATTGTGGATCATATTAACGATTGCAACTCAAACTTCTCTAATCAAAAGTTAAGGAAATTCCTCATCATAGTTTTTGAAAATAATTCAAAATCTGGAAATTTGTTTCAAAGGGAAAAAGTTTATTAAAAATCCAATTCACCCCCCCGCTCTTGGTTTTTACACTGTCGTCTTTATTTAACATTAGAAACAACAGTTTTAAACGCAATTGGTTTTTTTTTGTCTCTCTTCTTCATCATTGAACCTCCCCAACTCAAGCTCACGTTCTTGTAATTTTCCAAACAATGCAACCATGGACACACTTTCCAAATTTTGTGACTCCATCATTGCAGTGAATTTAGGTTGCCACGTCCTGTTCAAAGATTTTAAAATTTTTATATTTAATTCATCAGTATCGAAAGACTTACTGATGACTCATTATTTATCCATGCTTTCTTACCTTTTGTACTTATCTTAATTATTATTTTATGTCTAATTATTCATTATTGACATTTTTTTATTGTTATGACATTATTGGGCCAATAATTCAGATTTTTATTAATTTGAACTTATTTGTCTAATTTTCATTTGTTTTATTTTTCAGAATAATCTTAGGGCATTTGTGGGCATGGAAAATATCCTGGACTTCAAGAAATTATTGCCACGTCAGCTTCCACTTAGGATTTTAATTTCATTTTCTTTTATTTTTGTAATTTGGGCCAGACAATATCTTTTTATGAGGCCTAGGAATTTTGGGAGAGAGAGGTTGACCTAGGGTTACAAAACCCTAAGGAGAGGAGGCAAAATTGATTCACGCACAGCTGCTCACGTTTCAGTCTTTCGGCTTCCATCTTTCAACTTTTGTTTTTCGTCTTTTCTATTTTTGTCTTTATTTTTTTTTCTCTCCATTGATTTTAATTTTGAATCTCCATGGATGGCTAATTTTCAGATGTTGATTTCCTGAGTACATTGCTATGAACTTTGAGGTTTAATTCATGTTTTCCCTTCGTTCTTCTTGATTCTCCATCTTCTAATCTCCGTGCTTATATTTTCGTTCATGCTTAATGAATATTATTTTCGCAGTTTGCTTAATTTTTTGATTGATTAAAGATTGGATGATGTAAACATTCGCTTACTTTGTGTAAGGAATTATTGGGTTAATCTTCGCTTAGTTGATTGATATGGGTTGGAATGAGGATTAAGATGAACAAAGTTTGTTTTTTTGTGTAACCAAGGATATGGGAAATTGCAATTGAATCAGGGAATCAATCTATTTTCTATAATTGTTTACATTTTGTGAAATCATTTTATGTTTTATTTTGATTCAACAATCAATACAAACCCCCCCTGAACTTGTTTGACCTTTTTTGCACCATTGTTAATCCTTTGCCTTAACCATGGTCCTTGGGAGATGACCTAGGGATCACTTCCTAATATTACATTTTAATTATTTATTTGACCAGATACGGCTTTGATCACTTACCAAGACCAACGAGATGATTTACAATGTGCATAAAATGTTTTTGCACATTATACATATTTTTTCCCTATTGTGATCTGAACATCTTATATTGTTGGATGAGAGTGTTCTTCTTGGCCCAATTCACGTCATTAGTTCCTTCGTGAGTAACGACAAGAACGTCCCACATTTCTTTTTCAATTTTACAAACTATTATCATGTAAAACTCATCAAGTGTTAGAGCAAAAGAAATTATGTTTCTGGCTTTTACATCATATTGAGCACGTCTGTTTTCCTCTACAGTCCAGGTTGAGAAATCCTTTGGTTCTTGACCAATCATAGGAACAAAAGGAAGGACAGGTTGCAACAACATCTCATACTCCATGATTGAGAAACTCCAAAACAAAAGTTTGATTTTGACCTGCCATTTTATCTATTTTTGAAATAACAATCAAAGAACCAACTCCGATACCAATTGTTAGAATAATAGGGCAAATAAAAGAACCAAGAGGGGGGTAAATTGGTTTCTTAACAAAGATGAAACCTTTTTTTAATTTTAATAAAGTTAAAACTGAGTTTAATAAGAACCCCAAATTAATTTTAAGTTCTGCTTAATAAAAATCAGAGTTTAAAGTATCTATGAGCAAAATATAACACAAATATTTATATTGGTTCATATCAAAGCAGCAGATCCTACATCTAGTGATTTCTCACTAACTAATCATTATTTATCCATGTTTTCTTACCTTTTTGTACTTATCTTAATTATTGTTTTGTGTCTAATTATCCATTATTGGCATGTTTTTATTATTTGGACTTTTGGGCCAGTAATTCATATTTTTATTAAATTTATCTAATTTTTATTTTCTTTTATTTATCAGAATAATCTTGGGAAAATTTTGGGCATGAAAAATATTCTAGACTTGAATAAATTACTACCACATCATCCTCCACTTAGGATTTTAGTTTCATTTTCTTTTATTTTTGTAATTTGGGCGAGAAAGAATTTTTTTATTTGGCCCAAGCGATTTGGGAGAGAGGGGCTGACCTAGGGTTACAAAACCCTAAGGAAAGGAGACAAAATTCATTATGCATAGCTGCTCACATTTTTGTCTTTCAAATTTCGTCTTTCGCCTTTCATTTTTCATTTTCTGCTACTGGTTATGCTTTCGTCTTTATTTTTCTTTCTATTGATTTTCGTTTTGAATCTCCATAGGGCTAATTTTCAGAGGTTGATTTTCTGAGTAGATTGCTATGAACTTTGAGGTTTAATTCACATTTACCCTTTGTTCTTCTTGATTTTCCATCTTCTAATCTCTACGCTCATATTTTTGTTCATGCTTATTGAATATTGTTTTCGCGGTTTGCTTAAATCTGTGAATGGTTAAAGATTGGATGATGTATATGTTTGCTTAATTCATGTAAGGAAACCTCAGGCTAATCTTCACTTAGTTGATTGATTTGGGTTGGAATGAAGATTAAGATAAATAGAGTGTGTTTTTTTGTGTAACTAGGGATAAGGGAATTTGCAATTGAATCAGAGAATCAATCCGCTTTTCATAATTATTTACTATTTATGTGTGTTACATTGGGAACTTTTGCCTAAAACACGGTTCTTGGGAGACGACCTAGGGATCACTTCCTAGTATTACATTTTAATTGTTTATTTGACCAGATACGACTTCGATCACAAGGCTACAATCAACAAGAATATATTGACTTTACCAAAACTTTTGCTCCTATTGCTGGACTTGAAACAATTAGAATTTTATTTGTTTTTGCTGCTTTAAAAAATATTAAGCTTTACCAAATGGATGTGAAAAGTGCCTTTTTAAATGGTTTTATTAAAGAAGAGGTCTTTGTTAAAAAGCTCCTAGTTTTGAAGACACATCCAAACCAAATCATGTTTTCAAACTTAAAAAGACTTTGTATGGTCTAAAACAAGCCCCAAGAGCTTCGTATGACAAACTGAGCAATTTTCTTTTAGAAAATAATTTTTAGATAGGCAAAGTTAATATTCTCTTTTTCGCAAGCAGCACAAGAGTGATTTCATTATTGTACAAATATATGTAAATGACATTATCTTCAATGCTGCTACCAAATCCTTATGTAAGGATTTTTCTAAGCTAATGTGGGGTGATTTTGAGATGAGTATGATGGGTGACTTGAGGTTCTTTCTAGGTCTATAGATCATACAAAGAGAAAATGACATCATCATTCGTCAATAAAAATACATCAAGGAAATGTTGCAGAAATTCAACATGGCAAATGCAAAGCCAATGAAGACTCCATACGTCTGAGGGTTTCAATAAAGATGAAAGTGGTAAGAAAGTAGATAAGATAATCTACAAAGGTATGATTGGATCTCTTCTTTATCTTACCATTAGTCATCCAGATATCATGCATAGTGTCTGTCTTTGTGCAAGGTTTGAATAAGATCCTAGAGAGTCTCTTTTAAAGGCAGTGTCTTTAGGTACGTTATAGGGTTTGCTAACCTTTGCTTGTGTTATAATAAAAACCAAGGTTTAAAACTAGAAGGTGTTGTGATGATGATTATGCTAGAGATAGAGTTCAAAGAAAGAGTACTAATGGAGCATGTCAATTCCTTGGACCATGCCTTATCTTGTGGTCAAGGAAGAAGCAAAACTCCATAGCACTTTCCACAACATAGGTAGAATACATGTCAGCTGCTAGATGTTACTCTCAACTCTTATGGGTCAAATATCAATTTGAAGATTACTCTAGTGCATAGATGAACATTTCAGTCTTTTGTAATAACACTAGGGCAATCAATCTTGCCAAAAACCCAATTCAACATTCTAAGACAAAGCATATTGAAGTGAGATATCATTTCATTCATGATCTTTTCCCAGAGGGTATTTCATTCTTCAGTTTGTAAAGAAAAATCATCAATGGGCTGATATTTTCACTAAGACGTTGCTCGTGGAGTGATTTGAGTTTTATTCTAGAAAAATTAAATTTAATTAAAGTAACAAATGATTGTATCATCTGTATAATACTAATAAGTGTGTTAAACATGTACAAATCAAGTGATATCATATGCATCTCACAAAACAATGATGAGATTTTCCCCTCGTTAATGTCACTAATAAGGACCCAACATTCGCCTGACACACACCTTATCTACACGTCTCAAGGAAAAATGCACTCAGAAATTCATTACCATCTCAGCTACCACATCAGCGTCTAGAACAAAAGGAGCAGGCACCCTATCGTCTGATGTTTTAATTGAGTGTGGCAAATAACCTAAAGGTTTTCCTTGACAAACTACCAAAGTTCGTCTACTATAGGGAGATGAGGAAAGAGTTTGTTGAAGCAATCTCTTCACAGAAGAAGCATGTTTTTGGACAGAAACAATTCCTTTCCCCCAGAAGAACTAACCCACACCTCTATCTGAACCCTTCACCTACCCCAAACTTCCCTCAGAAATGGTCATCCCTCTTTAGCCTATCAAGCATTTGTGCCCTCTACCACCACTTCCACAAAACGCAAACAACCTTTACCACTTTCTCCAAGAAGTTACGTCTAGCACATTCTTCTAAACCCTCTAAACCATCTCACACAACCAAGCACACCACTTCTAAACACCCTCTCTCCATCTCTTTCAGAAGAAGAAGACTTCTAGACCCTGCTTTTGTTGAGTCTGAGAAGAAAGCTGCCAAACATCAACACCAAGAAGAAATCTTCCACATCCACATTAAGGAAACTATTCATCTGAGCTTGAAGGAAGTCGCACAAGCTCAAACATCCAATGATGAGAGTATTGAGAAACTCTTTGAGGACTCTGACTCCCTTCCCATCCAAATGATTATGGATGAAGCAGCGTCTTCTGCTGGTTTGCCTCAAGTGATTGTTGCAACGTCTGATGAACCAACAACACTTCTAGATTTGAAGGCATGAGATGAGCCCATGCCTGATGTTCCTCAAGCTGCCTCCATCTCAGAAGAACAAGTCGTAATCCCTGAGACTGCACCAGAAAGTGGAGTTACCCCAACTTCTATGCAAGTAGATAAAGTTGGTGAGGCTCAACTAGTTCAGAAGATTCTCGCTATCGTTGTAGCAATGCTAAATGCATCCCACGCCACATTTGATGAAGGAGCTTGTACAAAATCAAACATGTAAGATGAAGCCGCAAGTACTCCTAGTGAAGCCACTAGAGTATACATGAGCAAAGCGATTGTGGTGCATATTCCACACGAGATTGTGGTGCATTTTAAGTTTCCTCTTCCTCCTCCACCACCATTCCACTAGTTATTCCTGGATAAACCATCATTGTTCGTCTCTAACATTACAGGAGATGGTGCCTTCAGCCACCCAAGGCACAACCCATGGAAAAGGTTGCTCGTGAGCAAAATCATGAAAATTTCTTGTTTTGCGAGGATATCAATTTTATAATGTCCAATGTTGATTTGTTAAAGCTAACATGTCAAGCAGTTAAGGGTTCCATCTAAAGAGATGTATTTTTCAAGGAATCTCTAGAGTTACCCCTGTGGTGATCGAATCCAAGCACAATGAAGATAGAACTCATCATCGTCTCCTCATTGTTGCTCCTCTCCAAGTGGCTCACCCTCTTCCTTCCCACCTACCAAATGGTGTGAACACCATCATGTGCTACAACACTAGAAGACGCTCGTTTCTTGAGAATGCGTATGTTTGGAGAATGGTAGGTTATGGGACAAACGTCTTCCCATTTTGCGCCCCTGTGACTCTCACTAAGATGATTACTATAGAGGCCACCTATTACTTCTATCCTCCTTGCATCAGACCATCTACTCCACAGAACATCTATCTTATTCATCTAGTGGACCCCCTCAACCTTGAAGAGACTGAAGAGTACAAAGTATGGTCTCAGTGTGAAGATGTGTTTGCTCTTAGAATGATGTTGTAGATTCTCACTCGAGAAAGACGAATGAGCACAAGTATTCAAATATTTTGTAAGGGTCTATGCATCATTGGTTATGGGTCTGCACAAGGTTGAATCTCTCCCAACATAACCTTTCATGTATGTCCAAACGCTTTTACCACCATGCTGCCCATCTCTTTATATAAAGGCAAGGAGGTTCTAGTAAAGAACCCTTACAAGTGCCACCTTGCTTATGTTCCCCCCATTTGTGCCACAAGGTTAGAGCTTCAAGCTTTCAGGGATAAACATAGAGAATCCCTTACCTCTCATGACCTCAGACACATTGCTCATGTTAAGTACACAATTGCGCTCATGTCTAGTTTAGAAACTAGTGAAAAGGTTTATGCTCTCTCTATTCTTCTCTCCCACGTGTTCCTTATGTTGATCAGTGCTTCCCAAAGTCTCAATTTGGTCCCTATCATCCCAGACGAAGCTTTCTCTACCCCCTTAGCTAAATACATGTTTCTCTATGTTGCTACCCTGTTGTGAGTTCATTTTCTACCCTCAACCATCTATAGCACAATCATCTCATCTCTTGGAGAATTAATTTCTAAAGGCAAAATTTGAAGCTGCCAAGGCTGCATTAGATTCCCAACATGTTGCTCTCCATGAAGCCACTAGATGGAAGGTCTACTGATGCGATCATGAAGATGGCAACTATAGTTTTAGGATTTTTAAATTTAATTTTAATTTTTGTAATTTGGATTTATTTTTATTTGTGGGTCTTTATTGGGATTTGTATTTTGTTCTTTCTTCAGTTTTGAGCCTAATTAGTTAATGGGCCTTGTCTTAGGTCCATTAGTATAAATACCCTTACAATGACTCTTTGTATTGACAATTCAGATTTTAGGAGTTGAAACTTTGGCTCCATGAACTCTCTCTTGGTTCTCGAGTAGAACTTTAGATTCTTATATGTGAATTTTCAAATTTAGAGTGGTGAATCCTCACTGGACTTATCAATAAAAAATGATTGTAGTGTCTTCTCCATCTCAAATCCTTTTTCGCATTTTTTATTTTTACCTTTGAGTTGGGGGAAATTTGTTGGAACAATCCATTCGTCCCTAGTTCAACGTCATGAAGCTACACCAACTAGGGTTCGTCTCACCCAACAACGATGATGTCGTTCCAATTTGGTGAAATTCCTTTTCTTGGATTGAATTGAAGCCAAGCAGGTGGATATGTGTTGTTCGGTGATGTAAAATTGTGAAGGAGGCTGAATTGGAAGGTGCTTGCACTTAGATGAAGAGTGCTTATAAGTGCAACCAAATTGTTCGATAAATTGCTCAAGATGGTGCAGAGTTGGGGCCTAAGAGTGCAAAATTGGTGGTGGATTATCCTCAAGCAATTGGTGTGCAAGCTTTTGATCCTTGAGTTGCTATGTCTAGAATTTGTCAAGCAGTAAAAATAATACAATTGTTGGTGAATAAAGCTTTTATTCCATATAGTAGAAAAATTGATTCATTTGAATGCAGTGCAATTCAGTGCAATCAGGTTTAGCGTGGCACTCCATTGTGATTCTATAGTTGTTCTCATTAATTTTTTGTGCAATTACGTTGATTTGATTTTGGGTTTTCCAAGCAATTGTGCAATTGGTTGTAATTGGAAAGCAAATTGGAAGTCTTAGGCGACTCGATTCCATGAAGCAGTGAGTGGTGATTCATGGAAGTAGCTGGAAAATCATTGGTGATTTGTTGATTGATGCCTTACATTGTTATTGGTAGACAAATTGAATGCAAATTAAAATCAGTGGAGTCCACACTTTCACTTCATTTGTTGCTTTAAATTTGGTAAATAACATGAAATTGAATACACGTGGGACCATTGTACAATGAAGAGAAACTTGTACTTTGGATTATAATAGGGTCCATGGTAGGCAAAGGATACATGAATTGCATGCATAAAATTTTTCCATGATTGAAGCCATTGTAACCGTGGAGCCAGCGAGAATAGAGTTGAATTAATTGGAGATTCATTTCTATGACGTTGCAGCAATGAGTGCTACTTTAGTTTGTCCCTTTTCTCAAATACTTGGTGTGTAAACTAGTAGAAGAGGGTTGGGCTTTAAAAACGTGATGATTTTTCGTGTTGATATGATCCATGTTCTACTACCTATTCTGACTCCATAGTGCACATGCTGGTGCCAAATTTTGGTTTGGATTTTTTGGGTCATTCTTACTCTCTTGATTCATTTTGCTTAGCTAACTTTTATTTGAGTCATATGACTATAAATTCCCTTTGAGTTTGATTTTACTTGGATTCTTGTTTGTGAAACATAGTATTGGGAGTTGAATTGATAGAAAATATTGATTGTTTGAGATTGAATTTTGAGATTCGACAATTAGGAGCTAAGTGCAGCATTTATATTGTGAGCATTCTTTTAAACATGAGTTTAAGTCTTGAGAAAAGTAAAAGCACAAAGTAATTAAATTGCATAAGAATGGGTGGATTCCTAACTAGCTTTCATTCATCTCAAGTGTGATAAACCATAAAAAATGTTAAACTACGTATTCCATATTTCTCTTGAGACTTAGATTTAATTTTAATTGAGTTCTCTATTGTGTTAGCATATTTCAAAGACAAGTGTTGATGAAGTCCTCCAGTTTTTTTATGGAGTCTTAAAGTTTTGATGATGAAGATTTAAAGTGCTCTAATCAACATTAAAGACTTGTGTGTTGCTAGATGGAAAAGGAAAGGCATAAAGAGTGTTTAAAGCTTTCAAGAGAGAAGATTGATGAAGATTTTCTCAAAAGCTGAAGTTTCAAGTTTAGTAGGTTCTGTTTTGGGTGATGGATGAAAAGAGTAAGTCATAAATCCCATTCAAGACCTTCCTAAACCTGAGAGCAAGTTCTTTTCTCGCAAAAACGTTTTTCTACGCTTTTAATCGACTATGATACGTAGATAATCGATTATTTCACTTAAAATTTGAATCAAAATTGTTTAACGAACTAAATAATCGATTAAGTGTTTTTGATAATCGATTATATTGATTCTGGGTTAATATAATCGATTATGGCCTTAATCTAATCAATTATATCAGGCGAAATGAGTTTTCCAGTTTTTAACTATGATATAATCGATTAAGCTTTTTAGATAATCAATTAAATGAGTCGTTTTTGCGAATTCAATGCTAAATCAACCTAAGAATGGAAACTTTGGAGCATTTTCTAATTATAAAATGAAATAGAATGTCTTAGGTTCAACACATATGATCAAATACAATATTCAAAGTGTTCTTGCGCCTTAGCTTTTCAAAACCACTTTCTTGCTCTCTCAAGGTTGATCAAAGTCTTTGGAAGTGGTGATCTTTGTGCTTAAGCTTTCTATCCAGCACTATTATCAGGTGTATTCTTTTTACTATTTTTCTAAACGGGAAAATTCATCCCTTGGATCTATTCTAAGGGAGGTGTGTTCATCTCTTGCGTGTCAAGAGAGATGGGTTTCATCCTCAGTGTGTCTGGGGAGGTGTTTCATCCTTAGTGTGTCTAAGGAGGTGTTTTCCTTTATCTTTATTTGTTATTGCATGAATTGGTGTTTGTAATTTCAATTAAAGATAGTGGGGTGATCATCACGTGTTGTGGTGATTGGGAACTGGACGTAGGATTGGCTTAATCCGAACCAGTATAAATCTCTTTGTTCTTTCTCTTTCCCTATCTCTTTTTATTGTGGATCATATTAACAATTGCAATTCAAACTGCGCTAATCTAAGATTAAGGATAATCCACATCCTGGTTTTAAAACATTTCTTTAAAATCTGGAAAATTATTTTAAAGAGGAAAAAGTTGCTTAAAAATCCAATTCACCCCCCCTCTTGGTTTTTACACTACCGTCTATATTTAACAATTGGCCTCAGAGCTGGTTTTTTGAAAATTACTCAAAAACAAGATCCTTATGGTAGGTAAAAATCAATCTTTTGCTGAAGGTGCATCTATTCATAGACCACTGCTCTTTACAGGTGAAAACTACCCTTTTTGGAAAAAGAGGATGGAGATTTTCCTTAGGTCTAATGATCAAGGCATTTGGGATGCAATTGTAAATGGTCCATATATTCCTATGACTGTTGTTAATGATGTGCAGGTACCCAAAGTGAGAGCAAGTTGGACCAAGGATGAGTACAATGAATATCAATGTGATATAAGGGCATGTAATATGATATCATTTGCCTTAACTATTGATGAGTTTTACAGGTTGTCTGATTGCACTACTGCAAAGGAGATGTGGGACACTCTAGAAGTCACACATGAAGGAACGGAGGATGTCAAGAGATCAAGGAAGAATACCTTGATCCAAGAATACGAGATGTTCCGGATGAGCAAAGGGGAAACCATCTATGACGTTCAAAAGAGATTTACTCACATTGTAGATCACCTCAAGGTGTTAGGTAAGAAATTTGACATTGAGGAGTTAAATGTGAAAATTTTAAAATCTTTGGACAGGACATGGCAACCCAAGGTGACGGCTATCACGGAATCCAAGAATCTCACAAGTATGAAGATGACAACTCTATTTGGTAAGCTTAGAGAACACAAAATTGAGCTTGGACGCTTCGACGGTGAAGAAGAAAATGTTAAAAGGAGAAGTATTGCGTTAAAGGCTCAATCCATTGAAGAGGAGAGTAGTGATACTGATGATTTAAAAGACGATGATCTCAACAAATTTGTAAAGAAATACAAGAAGTTCATCAAGAAGAAAGGCAACCATAAGAAAGGTAAGAAATTTGAAAATTCAAATTCTAACGATAATTATAAATGTTATATTTGTGGCAAAAAGGGACACATGAGAGCAGATTGTCCAAATTCCAAGAAATCTGAAGAAAAGGAAAAGAAAGGGAAGAAATTCTTCAAAAAGAAGAAGAAAGCATATATTGCTTAGGACGACAATGAAGTGAGTTCTTCTGAAAGTTCAAGTGAATTAGAAGAGGAAGCTAATATCTGTCTCATAGCGGATGATGCTGAATCCACGTGCAGTGAGGTAAGTGATTCTGATCTCCCTAATAATTATGGTGAATTGCTTGAAGAATTTCTTAGTCTTTGTGAAAAATCTGAAAAAGCTTTCTTCGGTTCATAATAAATTAAAAAATGATTATAAGATTCTTGAAAAGAAAATTATTGATTTAGAAGAAGAGAAAAAGGTTTTGAAAGATGATTTGGAAAAGGCAAAAATTCCTTGTAAATGCAAATAAAAAATTCCTATTTGCGAAGAATGCAAAGTTTTTGCTAATAAAGTATCTTATCTTGAAACATCTCTTCCAAAAATTACAATGGGAAATAAAAATTTAAATAATGTTTTGAATGTGCAAAAAGGTTTATATGAAAAAGCAGGACTTGGCTATAATTTCAAATATAATCATAAACCTACCAAAACTGTTTTTGTAAAAGGAGAATCATCTAATTCAAGTAAGGTTTTTGAAAATATAAGTTTCTTTAATAAACCAAATGTGCCTACAAAGAAAGTTTATAAAAATGCATATGTTTCAAGAAAAACAAATGTTCCTACATGTTTTTATTGTATGCATAAAGGTCATTCGGTTAATAAGTGCAATATTAAACGTTTTAGTATTCCTAATGGGAAATACAAATGGGTTCCCAAAGCAAAAATTGTTTATAACCCATGAGGACCCTAATAAGTGATTTTAGGGGACCAGGATTTTTCTTATTTATGTTGCAGGCTGGTTCCAAATTCAAAAAGCCTCTTTGGTGATGAGATAGCAAGTGATCAAGCTTGAAGGGAGGCAAAAACATCAACGAGTTAGCATATTTACTAATCTCTTATCCCGAGTAAGATTTTATGAGTTTAGAAAGGTTCCAGGTATTGTTGATGATAAATCTATTGATTGATTGATGTTTATTGATAAGTTTTGATGTTAATTATGTGTTTTACGAAAAATTCCGTATATAATCGATTAGTTTTCGTGTGGTAATCGATTAAAAGCGTTGTTTTTTTAAAAATGTTTTAAAAGCATAATCGACTAAGTTCATAACATAATCGATTAAATCGCTGGGGAGCAATTTAATCGATTAAGGAATGCACATAATCGATTAAATTTCTGGGTTTTCATTTTTCCGAAAAAAATTTTATGCAAATAATGGATTACGTTCTTCACATAATCGATTAAATGCAACGTTCTGCGTTTTTCTGCACACTGGTTTTTGAACGTTGAGCCTTCAATTCACGTTTTTTTAAGTATAAACGACGATATTCGAATCCTAACGGCTATTTTCGCATTAAATCAATGAATTGTGATAAGATTCTATGTCTATAAATACCTAGATTGAGAATTAAAGTGCCACTTTCACTCTCTTTCACTCTTGCTGATTTTCTACTGATACATTCATTGTTGTGCAAATTGTTAGTGTTGTTTCTATATTAGATTTCGTGCTTGTTCTTCTTTTTTCCATTCTCTATCCACATGGCTGATCAAAGGAGAAGAAAGATGCCCTCAAGGAGGAGAGGCAAAGCACCCATGACATCCCAACAGCAAAAAGAAAGACCACCAACTCTTCTTGGGTGGATCTCTGATGAAGATCTTCAGATTGCCTACGTGAATCACTGGAAAGACAGGAAGATTTTTACTCAAAATATTTATCTTGTCAATTTTTCATAACTTATGGCTTTACTTTTCTGGATTTGTTAGTTGCAAATGGCTTGCAAACTTTTGTAGAGCTGGAAGGTGCTTATTATCCAGATTTAGTTAGAGTTTTCTACTTGAATCTAACATCAAGAACAGCAAATCCCAATACCAAGGTGAAGGGAGTTCGAATTCACCTTGATGAAGATGTGTGGAATAATGTCGCTGGCCTATCCACACAAGGAGGTATAAATATCACATATGGCTTTGAGGACTTCAACAAGCTGGTGGAGTTCCGCAAATTTTGCAAGGACCCAAACTTACAAGTGGAGAACTTGTATAAAGTCGGTAATGTGAAATTAAATGAGCGTATGTTATATTATGTTATTTTCTGGATTCTTGTTGCAAGAGGAACCAATCATGCTCAACTTACTAAGGAAGACATTCTTTTGATGTATGGTTTCCTTAATAATGTTAGTATTGATTGGCCTGCTATTATTTTAGATAATATGTTTAAAGCCACTAGGCTATTATCCTTTGCTTTACCCTATGTTGTGTTTATATCCAAGATTTTAGAATATAAAGGTGTAGATCTTGAAGGAGAAAACAAGCAGATTTTGCTAAGCAACAGCAAAATCGGGAAGAATGTTCTAAGGCACATGGGCCTTATTGAACAAGGGAATAGGTTCAGGCAAAGAGATGAGGAAGCTGCAATGGATGAAGATGAAGAACCACCACCTCAACCTTAACCTGGATCAATGGAAGCAAATATTCTCTCCAGGATGGACAACATGATGAGTCTTCAAGTAACTCATTATGACGACATTTTCTCCAAGCTCTCAAGGCTTAACAGGAGAGTTTACAGGGTGGAAAGAAAGCTGGAGATTGAAGATGTCTCTCCAGAAGAAGACAATACAGGATCTTCAAGAGGCAAACGACCAACACAAGATGCTGAGGAAGAAGAAGAAGATGCAGGGGATAGTGAAGAAACAGAATAGGCTACAAGTTCACTACTTCCCTTAGCTTTATTTTTTGTCAGCTGCTGTATTTTTTTTTCTCTCCATATTTTCTATGTAATTAATTGCTTCTGCTGTATTAATCTCTGAATATGTAATCTTTTTGAAAATGATAAAAATAAAGGGGGAGAAAAATATTTGTTTTGATTGATAATATGTCCATATCTCTAGTATTTAAGAAAATTAAAGTTTCAGGGGGAGTATAAGGAAATATTTCAAATAATTACCTAGTATATCTTAAACATTTAAGAGCAAAGTTTAAGGGAGAGTTTTTATAAATAATTTCCATGCATTAATTTCCTGAAATTTCTTTTTTAAAATTCAAATTGAAAATTAAATGATATGAGACTGCCTATATTATTTCCTTTGTGGACTAATTTTTATGATGGAGATATCCATACATTATTTTCTAAGTTTTTCAGGATATCAATCACAAGTCTCTATGTTTCTTTTTATCATCATCAAAAAGGGGGAGATTGTTAGCATATTTCAAAGACAAGTGTTGATGAAGTCCTCCAGTTTTTTTATGGAGTCTTAAAGTTTTGATGATGAAGATTTAAAGTGCTCTAATCAACATTAAAGACTTGTGTCATCTCACAAAGGAAGGTTGCTAGATGGAAAAGGAAAGGCATAAAGAGTGTTTAAAGCTTTCAAGAGAGAAGATTGATGAAGATTTTCTCAAGAGCTGAAGTTTCAAGTTTAGTAGGTTCTGTTTTGGGTGATGGATGAAAAGAGTAAGTCATAAATCCCATTCAAGACCTTTCTAAACCTGAGAGCCAGTTGTTTTCTCGCAAAAACATTTTTCTGCGCTTTTAATCAATTATGATACGTAGATAATCGATTATTTCACTTAAAATTTGAATCAAAATTGTTTAACGAACTAAATAATCGATTAAGTGCTTTTGATAATCGATTATATTGATTCTGGGTTAATATAATCGATTATGGCCTTAGTCTAATCGATTATATTAGGAGAAATGAGTTTTCCAGTTTTTAACTATGATATAATCGATTAAGCTTTTTAGATAATCGATTAAATGAGTCGTTTTTGCGAATTCAATGCTAAATCAACCTAAGAATGGAAACTTTGGAGCATTTTCGAATTATAAAATGAAATAAAATGTCTTAGGTTCAACACATCTTATCAAACACAATATTCAAAGTGTTCTTGTGCCTTAGCTTTTCAAAACCGCTTTCTTGCTCTCTCAAGGTTGATCAAAGTCTTTGGAAGTGGTGATCTTTGTGCTTAAGCTTTCTATCCAGCACTATTATCAGGTGTATTCTTTCTACTGTTTTTCTAAACGGGAAAATTCATCCCTTGGATCTATTCTAAGGGAGGTGTGTTCATCTCTTGGGTGTCAAAAGAGATGGGTTTCATCCTCAGTGTGTCTGGGGAGGTGTTTCATCCTTAGTGTGTCTAAGGAGGTATTTTCCTTTATCTTTATTTGTTATTGCATGAATGGGTGTTTGTAATTTCAATTAAAGATAGTGGGGTGATCATCACATGTTGTGGTGATTGGGAACTGGACGTAGGATTGACTTAATCCGAACCAATATAAATCTCTGTGTTCTTTCTCTTTCCCTATCTCTTTTTATTGTGGATCATATTAACAATTGCAATTCAAACTGCGCTAATCTAAGATTAAGGATAATCCACATCCTGGTTTTAAAACATTTCTTTAAAATCTGGAAAATTATTTTAAAGAGGAAAAAGTTGCTTAAAAATCCAATTCACCCCCCTTTTGGTTTTTACACTGCCGTCTATATTTAACATATTGGATGTCCAAATTAGTTCTATTCATCTAGGTAGTCTTGATCCATTTCTTACAACCTAACTTTTCTAATTGTTTAGCTTACTTGCTTTGTTTTATGTTTCTAGTAGTAATTCTAAATACACTATTTAGATTACCCTCGTCTTTTAAAGTATTTTTCTCCATGCCACATTCTTAGTTTTGTCACATCTTACTCCCCTTTGGTTTAGCTTATTTCTTGATTTTGTGCCTTTATATAGTTTGTATTTCTAAATCCATGGTTTTCCTTTTCTTGACCTCTTGATTTCAATGTAGATTTGTTTCACTTTGAATGTAAAATTCTTGATAAGTTGATTAAGAGTTCTTCTTATGAACTATAGAGGAATTTGAGTGAAGAGACTGAAAATAACTTTTCAAGAGTGATACAAGAGTGGCGGAGTGTAAACACTTAGTGAGTGGTAATGTCCATATTTTCTTCTAATTGCGCTAACCATTTCTTTATGATTTTCTTGTTTTGTTTCTAACCTTTACTTGCAACCATGAGATTGACTATACAATATTTGAATTCAAGACTCATTCCAATAGTACAACGGTTGGAAAGCAAAATTTATGAGCATAGAAGCCTAAGGAATGCGAAGCGCAAGTATAATGACACATCAAGTTCAAGGATCAAAACTAGTTATATTAGATGCTCCAAATGTGAAGGCTATGGGCACGTTTCTCTTGAATGTCATAATTAGAAGTTAAAACCCATAAATGATTATATGGACTGAAGTGATGGAATAGACACCGAATAAAATTTCATTCAAGGGTTGCACAATCACTCCATATGCTTTCACGAATCATCAGTAATACCTAGCTAACCCTAAGAACCCTCGCAACTATCTCACTGTTTGCGTGACTGAACATCTCACCATGGCTTCTATCTTCTAGGATTAGTTGCCACTCCATCTCTAATGATAATATGACCGAGGTACTGCACTATATCCACTACAAAAAAGCATTTGGATCTTCTAGCAAATAAGAGGTTATGACGCAACACTTGGAGAACAATCCTCAAGTGGCTTATATGCTCTCCCAAAGTCTTACTGTAAATAAGAATGTCATCAAAGAAAACCAAAAGAAATTTCCTCAAGAACTTCTCAAATACCTTGTTCATAAGTCCTTGGAATGTAGTTGGAGCATTAGTAAGGCCGAATGGCATTACTACATATTCATAGTGCCTATGGTGCATTCTAAATGTTGTTTTATGGATGTCAGAAGGCTCCATTCTCACCTAATTGTAGCCTGCATGAAGATCAATTTTAGATTAAACTGTAAAATTGTGTAATTTGTCCAAAAGATTATCAACTAGTAGTATTGGGAACTTGTTTTTCATCATGCTCCTCTTGAGTTCCCTATAGTGCACACAAAGCCTCCATGTTCCATCTTTCTTCCCTACCAAAGCCATAGGACTCGCATATGGGTTGATGCTTTCTTGTATCACCCCTGATCTCAGATACTCTTGCACCAACTTGTCTATGGTATCTTTATGATTCTTCGCGTAATGATAAGGCCTTCTGTTCATAGGTTTGGCTCCTTGTAATAAGGGAATTCAATGATCATGCCCTCGCCTAAATGGTGGTTCTTCAAAAACATCATTGAATTCTTGCAATAATTGGTTAACCTCCTCAGGTGCTGTATTGATCACCACATATGTGGTGAGTAATTGAGATAAATCTCTTTCCTCTGTGCAAAGCTGTAACATGGACATGGATTCCTTCATTAATTACCTTAGCCAAGTTTTTCTTCTTGGCGGTTCTAACTTTCATGGAACAGGTTCCTCTCAACACGTGCCTTCTTCCTCCCATACTAAAGTTCATAGTCAACTTGGAAAAATTCCAAGTAATATCTCCCAACATTCCTAACCATTCCATCCTGAGAACTAGGTCACAACATTCTAGAAAAATTAATAGCATATATGAAGTAAAGGTGGTTTGTTGTAGAGACAATGTGAAATCTTTCACCATGGATGATATTACTAGCATAGAACCGTCCGCCGCCACCACATTCAAAGGCTCCCTTTCTTTAATCTTACACCCATAATTCTTTGCCACTTGAATGTCCAAGAAGATGTCTGTGTTGCAGCTATCAATCAATGTATGTAGGGGTCACTTTTGATAATAACCCATGACTCACATGGTTTTGAAACTAGCCATTCTCGTAAGTGCATTCACATATATATGAGGCTCTTGTTCATTTGTTATGAGTTCTAGCATTCTCTCATCCCCACTCATAGATTGTTGTTGATCCTCTCCATCTTAATCCCCTACCTCCATGAAATAAACTCGTATCCTTTTATAGGTTAAAGCATGCTCTAGCATGTAAGTTGCGTTGCAGAAATAGCATAACCCTTTATCTCATCGTTCATTCATATATGCAATAGTTAAATTGTGTCCTCCTCTCCCCTTATCTGTGTGTTCCCCTTCTGAACTATCTAAAGATGCAGAAGTTACCATGCCACTTGGCTTTGGTCCCAATAGCCCTTTCTGTTGTTGTGAAACTCCCATGGTCACCGTACTGGGTGTATTAGCATCTTCATACAATCATACTAATGAAAAAACCTTGTTAACCATTGAGAGTTGAAAAATGCATACCAACATTTGTATATCTCGCCTCGATCCTCCTAAGAAACAAATCAATATGTATTCTTGTGGTAAGTTTAATCGAGTGATTATGGCGTTAAACTTTTCATAGTACTCAGTCACTATCTTTCTTTGGTGCAACTTCATCAACTTTGCCATAGGATCTTCATCTACTTCACCAAATCATTCAAGAATCAATTTCTTATAATCTTGCCACAAAAATTGAGAACAATTGGTGGTTTTTGCAAGGGTTGTATGCCATTGAAAAGCTTTTCCTTTCATATCAATAGTGTCCAATTTTACTCGCACCTCCTCCGGTATGCCATCAAGTAAGAAAAAATTTCCACATTGATATAACCATTGGTTGACGTTGTTGCCAACGAAGTGTGGAAAATCAATGCATGCCAACCTAGTACCGCAAGAATATGTAGAGGATGCCTGGTTGTCTCCCTTTCCTTGATGCATCCCGTGATGATCACCAACTTTCTGCTGCAATTTCTTTCATGGAATCTCGTAATGTCTTTTGTAGTGAACTCTCCATTTTCGCCAATCTTGCCCCAATTTTGGATGTAATACTTTCATCCAATTCTTTTGAGTGCAGTTGCATTCCGTGTAGCCTTCGCCATAGCTAGTAACCGATCTAGTTGATACCAATTGATATGATAAAAGTCCTAGGTGTGCACTAACCGAAGGACACAAACACATACACAGGGAAGGGAACTTCTAAGATAGAGAATATGAATTGAGAAAGAATATTAGATTGAGAATATCATATTACAAGAAAAACAACTTCAATAACAATCCCACTCCCTATTTATAATTAAAGTTATTCCCTTGTTAATGATAATAATTGTCATTTGTTAAAACATTTATTACCGTTTTGCAACATTTATATAACAATTGTAGCTACAGTGATTGAGCAGAGACTCCTTTCTACAGCCTCGATGAACCACATGACTAAGTGCATTTCAAGCAATCCTTGGGGTAGTGCATAATGGTTTGTAGTCAGGAGAGTTTTTTTGCATGTGGGGCACCAACTGTTTGATGAAATTACAAAGTAGTGTTGTCATTCTTTTCTTTTCGGTGCCTTTGATGCAATCAATTGGTTGATTCATTAAGCTCAAGCAAATCTTTTTTGAAGCAGCTAAGAATAATTGTTGCACGTTGCATCTTATTTGAGTTGATTTTGATAAAGCTAGTCTACTGGAGAAATTGAAACTGTGAAATCAATTAAGATTTGAAGCGTTAGTGCAGAGTTGGTGCCATAAGAGTGCAAAATTGGTGTTGGACTATCTTGAAGTAGTTGGTGTGCAAGCTTTTGATCCTTGAGTTGCTATGTCTAGAATTTGACAAGTGGCACAAATAGTACAATCATTGGTGTATGAAGCTTTTATTCCACAAAGCAGAAAAATTGTTTCTTCTAATTGCAATGCAATTCGATGCAATAAGGGTCTAGCGTGGCAAACCATTTTGATTCTATAGTTGTTCTCATGAATTTTTTTATGCAATTAGGTTGATTTGATTTTGGGTGTCCCAAGCAGTGGTGCAATTGATCAAAATTGGAAAGCAAATTGGAAGCCTTAGGTGGCTTGATTCCATGAAGCAATGAGTGGTGATTCAAGGAAGTTTAGCTAATTTTGATTTGAGTCATATGTCTATAAATTTCCTTTTGATTTGATTTCCTTGGATTTTTGTTTGTGAGACATAGTCTTGTGAGTTGAATTGTTGAAAAATCTTGATTGTTTGAGATTGAATTTTGAGATTACATAATTAGGAGCTAGGTGTAGCATCTATGTTTTGGGCATTCTTTTAAATAAGTCTTGAGAAAATTGTAAGCATAAAGTAAGAAAATTGTATTAGAGTTGGTGGATGCTTAACTAGCTTTCATTCATCTCAAGTGGATAAGATATGAAAAAAATGTAAAAGTGCACATTCCATATAAGATGTACAAATTAGTTTCATTCATTTAGGTAGTCTTGATTCATTTCTTACAACTTGACTTTTCTAATTGTTTAGCTTACATGCCTTGTTTTACATTTCTAGTGGTAATTCTAAATACAATATTTAGATTATCCTTGTCCTTTTAAATTGTTTTTATCTTTGTCACATGCTTAGTTTTGTCACATCTTACTCCCCTTTGGTTTAGCTCTTTTCTTGATTTTGTGCTTTTTAGTTTGTCTTTCTAAATTCCTTGGTTTTGTCATAGAGTTTTTCTATTTTCTTCACCACTTGAGTTCAGTGTGGATATGTTACATCTTTCACTTTGAATGTAAAATTCTTGATAGGTTGACTAAGAGTTCTTCTTAAGATCTAAAGAGTAATTTGAGCGAAGAGAGTGAAAATAGTCTTTCAAGAGTGATACATGAGTGGTAGAGTGTAAATACTTAGTGAGTGGCAAGGTCCATATTTTCTTTTATTGTGTTAATCCTGTTGATTTTGTAGGTATGTTTTATTTTAATTAGGAGAGTAACTTGTATTGGGCAAAAAGTCAAATTCCTAAATTTGAAGGAAAGGATGATCCAGGAATGTATCTTGGTTGGGAGACCAAAGTTCAACATGTATTTTCATTTCTTAATGGTGATTATAAGCCTAAAATAGTTGGTTTGTGGGTATCCTCATTTGTAGGTCATGCTTTATGTTGGTGGCAAGGAAGAACACATAAATAAAGTGGCAACAAGAAGAAGGTCACCAATTTATACATGGTCTGACTTGGAAGCTTGTATGAGGAGAAACTTTGTCACACCATTCTATGAGAGAGAGAAGAGGCTTAGAGAAAAAGAAAAGCTTGATAAAGAGATTAGAGGATTGAAAGAAAAATTTGGAAAAAAAAGTAGGAGGATTGAAGAAAACGAAGTAGGATAATAGAAGAAACTGGAAAAAAAAAAGAGGAAAAAGAAAGACAAGAGGGGGAAAAGAGAGAGAGAAAGGGAAAAGAAAAGATAGAAAGAGAAGAGAAAGAAAAGAGAGTAAAGGAAAAAGATACTTATGATAATATTTTTTTTATTTTGACTCAATAATTATTTGTGTGGATTCTCTTTTGTAGGAAATTAATGGTGATGAGCTTTCAAGTGATTCATGCAATGCTGGAGAGACGAACATATTGGCCTCCACGACATCTTTGGAAATGATTGATGTGTATCATGAACAAATTAAAAATTTTTGTGAATTGTTTGTTGCTTTTGATATGTATACTATTGTTTTAGATGGTGATTTGAAGTCCTTGAGTGATGAGATGCATATATATCCTGTGGACTTGAATATGCCTGCTAATCATTTCTCTATGTCTGTGAGTTATAGGAGGATTCACAATTTAATTAAGCTTCATGTTGATAATTTTTTAGTTGTTAGTTGGATGGACAAGGAAATTAAATGATATATATATAGATTTGATTGACATAGCTAACACAATTGTAATATGTTCTTTGATTGTGCTATTATTTGATATATTTTATTGGTTGGTCTATGATCCCTTTAAAATAATTTTCCAAATTTTAAATAAATGTTCAAAAGTAAGATTCGGATTTTCCTTAACTTGTGATAAGCGCAGTTTGAATTGCAATTGTTTATATGATCCACAATAAAATAAAGAGATAGGGAAAGAGAAAGAACACAGAGATTTATACTGGTTCGGATTTAGTCAATCCTACGTCCAGTTTCCAATCACCACAAACACGTGATGATTACCCCACTATCTTTAATTGAAATTACAAAAACCAATTCAGTGAACACATGTAATAACAAATAAAGATAAACGGAAACACCTCCTTAGACACACTAAGGATGAACACACCTCCTCAGACACACTGAGGATGATTCCCACCTCTCTTGACACACAAGAGATGAACATACATCCCTTAGAAAAGACCCAAGGGATGAATTACACCAATTCAGAAAAACAGTAAAGAAAACACCTAATGAGTGCTGGATTGAAAGCTTAAGCACAATGATCACCACTTCCAAGAACTTAGATCAACCTTGAGAGAGCAAGAAAGCGGTTTTGAAAAACTTTTTAGTGCAAAACCACTTTGAATATTGTGTTTGATCAGATGTATTGAACCTAAGACTTTGCCTTTCATTTTATAATTCGAAAACAGCCCAAAGTTTCCATTCTTAGGTTGATTCAGCATTGAATTTGAAAAAACGTCATATTTAATCGATTATCTAAAAGGCATAATCGATTATATCAGAGTAAAAACTGGAAAACACATTTTGACTAATATAATCGATTAGATTAAGGCCATAATCAATTATACGAACCTAGAAGCAATATAATCGATTATCAAAAACACTTAATCGATTATTTTGTTTGTTAAACTCTTTTGATTCAAATTTTAAGTGAAATAATCGATTAGATTTCGTAACTTAATCGATTAAAAGCGTAGAAAAACATTTTTGCGAGAAAACGACTTGCTCTCAAGTTTGAAATGGTCTTGAATGGGATTTATGACTTACTCTTTTTATCCTTCACTCAAAATAGAAACTTCTAAACTTGAAACTTCAGCTCTTGAGAAAATCTTCATCAATCTTCTCTCTTGAAAGCATTTAATTTCCTTTATGTCTTGCCTTTTCCATGAAGCAACCTTCCTTTGTGAGATGACACAAGTCTTTAATGTTGTTTAGAGAACTTTAAATCTTCATCATCAAAACTTTAATCTTCATGACTTATTTGAGAGAACTTCATCAACACTTAAACTTGAAATATGTCAACAATCTCCCCCTTTTTGATGATGATAAAAAGAACTTAGAGACTTGCGATTGATATCCTGAAAAAGAAACTTAGAAAATATTGTATGGATATCTCCATCATAAATGTTAGTCCACCAAAGAAAACAATATAGGCAATCTCATAGCATTTAATTTTGAAATTGAATTTGAATTTAAATTTTAAGGAATTCAATGCATGGAAAATATTTCTAAAAACTCCCCCTTAAACTTTGCTCTTAATGTTTAATATATTCTAGTCATTTATTTCAAATATTTCCTAATACTCCCCCTTAAACATTAATTCTCCTTTTTAATGCTTGAGATATATTCTAGACATATTATCAATCAAAACAATTTGAGCTAGGGAACAAGTGAACTTTTAGCCTATTCAGTATCTTCACTATCCCCTTCTTCTTCTTCTTCTTCAGCATCTTCAACTGGTTGTTTTCCTCTTGAAGACCCAATGTTGTCTTCTTCCGAAGATATGTCTTCTATTTCCAGCTTCCCTTCTACTCGATATACTCTCCTATTTAGCCTTGAGCAGATGTCCTCATAATGTGTGAGTTTAAGATTCATCGTGCTGTCCATTCTAGAATAAATATTTTCTTCTATAGAGCCAGGTTGAGGTTGTTGTTGAGGTTCTTCATCTTCTTTCATTGCTGCCTCATCTTCTCCTTGTCTGAACACATTGCCTTGTTCAATAAGGCCCATATGTCGCAAAACATTCTTGCCAATTTTGTTGTTGCTAAGCAAAATTTTCTTTGTTTCTCCTGCTAGATCAACTCCCTTGTATTCTAAGATCTTTGAAATAAACACAGAATAGGGTAAAGCAAAAGATGATAGCCTAATGGCTTTAAACATGTTATCCAAAATAATTGCAAGTCAATCTATGCTAACATTATTGAAAAAGCCATACATTAATAGGATATCTTCTTTGGTTAATTGGGCATGGTTTGTGCCCCTTGCAGCAATTATCCAAAAAATAACATAGTGTAGCATTCTCTCATTTAACTTAACATTACCGACTTTGTACAAGCTTTTCACTTGAAGATTGGGGTCCTTGCAGAATTTTCTAAATTCCACCAGTTTGTTGAGGTGATGTTGATTCCGCCTTCAGTGGATAGACCAGCTAGTGTGTTCCATATATCTTCATCAAGATGTATGCGCACTCCTTTCACCTTTGTGCTGGGATTACCTGTTCTAGAGGTTAGATTAAGATAAAATACTCTTACCAAGTCAGGATAATATGGACCTTCCAATTCTACAAAAGTCTTTAAGTCACTTGCTACTAATAGCTCCTGAAAAGAAAACCCGTGAGTTCTGAAAAAATCACAAGATAAAAATTTTGGGGTAAGAATTTTTATATCCTTCCAATGATTGATGTATGCTTTCTGCAAATCCTCATCTGAAATCCATCCAGAAAGATTTGGTGGTCTTTCTTCAACTTCCAGCTGGTGGGAGGACATGGTAGCTTTGCCTCTTCTCCTTGATGGCATCTTTCTTCTTCTTTGGTCAGCCATTGTGTAGAAGATAGACAAAAGAAACACAAACAAGAGAACTAACACAGAAAACGCACAAGAATTTTGCACAAACAGCGAATTAAGAGCAGAAAAGCAGCAAGAGTGAGAGGAGATGAAAGTAACACTTTAATTCTCAATCTTGGTATTTATAGACATGGATTCTAATTCCAATTCATTGATTTAATGCGAATATAGCCGTTAGAATAAGAATATAGCCGTTCAGGATCAAGTGCACGTGAATTAGAGGCTCAACGTTCAAAAACCAGTGTGTAGAAAAACTCAGAACGTCGCATTTAATCAATTATGTGATGAACTTAATCGATTATTTGCATGCAAAATTTTCCAGAAAACGAAAACCCAGGAATTTAATCGATTATCTACTTCTCATAATCGATTAAATTGCTCCTCAGTTCTTTTAATCGATTATGATACGAGCTAATCGATTATTTGCTAAAACATTTTCACAAACAGCACTTTTAAGCGATTACCATACGAAAACTAATCGATTATATACGAGATTTTCACAGATTTTCATAAAAACACATAATTAACATCAAAACTTATCAATAAACACAAATCAATCAACAGATTTATCATCAACAATACCTAGATCTCTTCTAAGCTCATAAAATCTTACTCGGGATAAAAGTTTGGTAAAAATGTTAGCTAGTTGATATTTTTGCCTCTCGTCATAAGCTTGAACACCGCTATCTCAACACCAAAGAGGATTTTGAAATTGGAACTAGCCTACAACACAAACAAGAAATATCCTGGTCCCCTAAAAATTACTTATTAGGGTCCTCATGGGTTAGAAACAATTTTTCCTTTGGGAACCCATTTGTATTTCCCATTAGGAACACTAAAACGTCTAATATTGCATTTATTTACCGAATGACATTTATGCATACAATAAAAACATGTAGGAACATTGGTTTTTCTTGAGAAATTTATATTTTCAAAATCCTTTTATGTGTTAGACGTTTTTCCTTTTACAAAAACAGTTTTGGTAGGTTTGTGATTAATTTTGAAATTATAACCAAGTCCTTCTTTTTGATATAAGCCTTTTTGCACATTTAAAACTTTATTTAAATTTTTATTTCCCATGGTAATTTTTGAAAGAGACATTTCAAGATAAGATACTCTATTAGCAAATACTTTGCATTCTTCGCAAATAGGAATTTTTTATTTGCATTTACATGGAATTTTTGTTTTTTCCAAATCTTCTTTCAAAACTTTTTTCTCTTCTTCTAAATCAATGATTTTCTTTTCAAGACTCTTGTAATCATTTTTTAATTTATTATGAAAAGAAGTAAGTTTTTCATATTTTTCACATAAATCAAGAAATTCTTCAAGCAAATCATCATAATTATTTGGAAGACCAGAATCACTTACCTCACTGCATGTGGATTCAGCATCATCCGCTATGAGACAAATATTAGCTTCCTCTTCTGATTCACTTGAACTTTGAGAGGAACTTACTTCATTATCATCCCAAGCAATATATGCTTTCTTATTCTTTTTGAAGAATTTCTTGCCTTTCTTTTCCCTTTCTTCAGATTTCTTGGGATTTGGACAATCTGCTCTCATGTGTCTCTTTTTGCCACAACCATAACATTTATAATTATCGTTAGAATTTGAATTTTCAAATTTCTTACCTTTCTTCTTGATGAACTTCTTGTATTTCTTTACAAATTTGTTGAGATCATCACCTTCTGAATCATTAGTATCACTACTCTCCTCTTTAATGGATTGAGCCTTTAAAGCGATACTTTTTTAACGTCTTCTTCTTCACCGTTGAAGCAACCAAGCTCAATTTCAGGTTCTCTAAGCTTTCCAAAGAGGGTGGTCATGTTCATATTTGTAAGATTCTTTGATTCCGTGATAGCCATCACTTTAGGTTGCCATGTCCTGTCCAAAGATTTCAAAATTTTCACATTTAATTCCTCAGTGTCAAATTTCTTACATAACGCCTTGAGGTGATTTACAATGTGAGTAAATCTTTTCTGGATATCGTAGATGGTTTCTCCTTTGCTCATACGGAACATCTCATATTCTTGAATCAAGGTGTTTTTCCTTGATCTTTTGACATCCTCCGTTTCTTCGTGTGTGACTTCAAGAGTGTCCCACATCTCCTTTGTTGTAGTGCAATTAGATAACCTGTAAAACTCATCAACAATTAAGGCAGATGATATCATATTTCATGCCCTTATATCACATTGATACTCGTTGTACTCATCCTTTGTCCAACTTGCTCTTACTTTGGGTACCTGCACTTCATTAACAACGGTCATAGGAATATATGACCATTTACAACTGCATCCCAAATGCCTTGATCATTAGACCTAAGGAAAATCTCCATCCTCTTTTTCCAAAAAGGATAATCTTCACCAGTAAAGAGTGGAGGTCTATGAATAGATGCACCTTCAGTAAAAGATTGATTTTTTCCTGTCATAAGGATCTTTGATTTTGAGTAATTTTCAAAAACCAGCTCTGAGACCAATTGTTAGAAATAACGACAGTGTAAAAATCAAGAGGGGGGTGAATTGGATTTTTAGAAAACTTTTTCCCTTTAAAATAATTTTCCAGATTTTAAATAAATGTTCAAAAACAAGATTCGGATTTTTCTTAACTTGTGATAAGCACAGTTTGAATTGCAATTGTTTATATGATCCACAATAAAATAAAGAGATGGGGAAAGAGAAAGAACACAGAGATTTATACTGGTTCGAATTTAGCCAATCCTACGTCCAGTTCCCAATCACCACAAACACGTGATGATCACCCCACTATCTTTAATTGAAATTACAAACACAATTCAGTGAACACATGTAATAACAAATAAAGATAAACGGAAACACCTCATTAGACACACTAAGGATGAACACACCTCCTCAGACACACTGAGGATGATTCCCACCTCTCTTGACACACAAGAGATGAACACACCTCCCTTAGAACAGACCCAAGGGATGAATTACACCAATTCAGAAAAACAGTAAAGAAAACACCTGATGAGTGCTGGATTGAAAGCTTAAGCACAATGATCACCACTTCCAAAAAACTTAGATCAACCTTGAGAGAGCAAGAAAGCAGTTTTGAAAAACGTTAGCGCAAGAACACTTTGAATATTGTGTTTGATCAGATGTATTGAACCTAAGAGTTTGCCTTTCATTTTATAATTCGAAAACAGCCCAAAGTTTCCATTCTTAGGTTGATTCAGCATTGAGTTCGCAAAAACGTCATATTTAATCGATTATCTAAAAGGTATAATCGATTATATCAGAGTAAAAACTGGAAAACACATTTTGACTGATATAATCGATTAGATTAAGGCCATAATCAATTATATGAACCCAGAAGCAATATAATTGATTATCAAAAACACTTAATCAATTATTTTGTTTGTTAAACTCTTTTGATTCAAATTTTAAGTGAAATAATCGATTAGATTTCGTAACTTAGTCGATTAAAAGTGTAGAAAAATGTTTTTGCGAGAAAACGACTTGCTCTCAAGTTTGAAATGGTCTTGAATGGGATTTATGACTTACTCTTTTTATCCTTCACTCAAAACAGAAACTTCTAAACTTGAAACTTCAGCTCTTGAGAAAATCTTCATCAATCTTCTCTCTTGAAAGCATTTAGTTTCCTTTATGTCTTGCCTTTTCCATGAAGCAACCTTCCTTTGTGAGATGACACAAGTCTTTAATGTTGTTTAGAGAACTTTAAATCTTCATCATAAAAAATTTAATCTTCATGACTTATTTGAGAGAACTTCATCAACACTTAAACTTGAAATATGTCAACACGTCTGAATTTAGATAGTTTTTCTCATATTCATTAGATTATGTCAAACTTGAGTTCTTTTAATCTTATGTTTGTATGTTTTCTTGTAGGTACAAATAGCTAAATTTCATGGACGAATTCTCTCCGACCTGAGGAGGATGATACGAGCATGAAGAGGGCAACGAAAAAATTAGGATTTTTAAATTTAATTTTAATTCATGTAATTTGAATTTAGTTTTTCTTTTGTGGGTCTTTATTAGGCTTTGTATTTGTTCTTTTTCTAGTTTTGGACTTGATTAGTGACTGGGCCTTGTCTTAGGTCCATTAATATAAACACCCTTATGATAACTCTTTGTATTGAGAATTCAGATTTTAGGAGTTGAAACTTTGGCTCTATGAATTCTCTTTTGGTTCTCGAGTAGAACTTTAGATTCTTATATGTCAATTTTTGAATTCAGAGTGATGAATCCTCACTGGACTTATCAATAAAAAATTATTATGGCATCTTCGTCATCCTTAATCCCTTTCCACATTTTTTAATTTTTACCTTTGATTTGGGATAAATTTGTCGGAACGATCCGTTCATCCCTAACTGGGCAGATTCACACCACTTCCTTGAGCTCTTTTTTCTAATTGTGACTCCATCAAACATAATTTCTAATCACTAAAATGAACCCCATATCAGTACTCGTGTAAGAGGTGAATCGTGTGTGCTGCCATGTGCACCTTACTTATCAACATGACTTGGAAACATGTTTTTCAAATGTAAGTATGGATAGATACAAGTCAGACTTGCATTGGGTGATTGAGGTGGCACCATACACGTGTAAGAATTGAATCGTGCACATTGCCATGAGCACTTCACTTATCAACATAGGAGATGTGTTCAGCAAAGATAATGTCGATGGACACAAGTCAGGCATTCATTGGGTGTTGGGGTGGCATCATACATGTGTAAAAGGTGAATCAAGTGTGTTGCCACGTGCGCCTGACTTATCAACGTCACTAAAGAAATGTGTTTTTGCAAAGGTGAGCGTAGATGGACACGAGTCACGTATTGGGTGATAAGGTAGCACTTTGTATGTGTAACTGAATCTTGTGCATTGTCACATGTGCCTAAGTAATTAATGTCATTTGGGAAATGTGTTTTGTAAAGTTAAGCACGGATGAGCACGAGTCAGGCATATACTATGTGATTCGGGTTGCACCATACAAGTGCAAGAGGAGAATCTTGCGCATTGCGATGTGAGCCTAAGTTATCAACATCAATTGGAAAATGTGTTTTATAGTGGTAAGCGTGGATGGACACGACCTTCATATGTATTGGATAATTAGAGTGGCACTGTACATGTGTTAGAAGAGAATTGTGGGAGCTGCCACATGCACCTAACTTATCAAAGTCACTTGGGAAACATGTTTTGCAGAGCCAAGCATGGATGAACACGAGTCAAGCATGGATGAACACAAGTCAAGCATGCATTGGATGATTGGGGTGGCAATGTAAATGTGTAAAAGGAGAATCATGCGCATTGCCACGTGCACCTGACTTATCAATGTCACCTGAGAAATGTGTTTTGTAGAGGTGAGCATGGAAGGACATGAGTCAAGCATGTATTGGGTTATTTGATGACACCCGTACATGTGTAAAAAGTGAATCATGCACATTGTCATGTGCACCTGACTTATCATGGACACAAGTCAAGCATGCATTGGGTGGTTGGGGTTGCATTATACACGTGTAAGAGGTGAATCGTGTCCACTGCCAAATAGGTTTGAGTTCTCCACGTCACTCCGGAAACGTGTTTTGGAGAAGTTAAAATGGATAGACATGATTGACGCACATATTGGGTGATTGTGCTAGCATCATACACATGTGAGAAGTGAATTGTGCGTTATCATGGCACTTGACCTATCAGCGTCACTTGAGAAATGTATTTTGTAGAGTTGATCATGGAGGACCCAAGTAAACATATATTTGGTGATTGCAATTTGTACCACACCCGTGTAAGAAGTGAATCATGTGCTTGACTTATTATTATCACTAGGAAAACATTTTGCAGAGGTGAGCATGGATGGATACGAGTCTGACATGCATTAGGCAATTGGGATGACACCGTGCATTTGTAAGAAGTCAATCATGGGCCCTACGAAGAACGTCTGACTTATCAACACCATTTGGGAAGTGTGTTTTACGTAAGTGAGCATGGATTGACAAGAGTCATGCATGCATTGGGTCATTAGGATGACATCGTACAGTGTAAAAAATGAATTGTATGCGCTGCTAGGTGCACCTAAATTATCAACCCCACTCAGCAAATGTGTTTGCAAAGGTGAGTGTGGATGGACACGAGTCAGGTAGGCATTGCATGATTTGGTTGGCACCATATACATGTAAGAAGTGAATTGTGTTTGTTGCCATGTGTGCCTGACTAATCAATGTCACTTGGGAAACGTTCTTTGCAAAGGTGAGCATGAATGGACACTAGTCAGCATGCATTGATTGGTTAGGGTGACACTATACACGTGTAAAAGTTGAATCTTGTACGCTGCCTTGTAGGTCTGAGTTGGCAACATCATTAAAGCAACATGTTTTGCAGATATGAGCTTTGATGGGACAAGTCAATCATACATTGGGGTGACATTGTACATGTGTAAGTGCACATGTGCCACCATGTTCACTGATTTGTCAACATCACTCCCGAAACATATTTTGCGAAAGTGAGTGTGGGTGGACACGATTAATGTAAGAATCAAAAAATAAAAAGAGAAAGGACTTTCTCTCTCCTCATCACTCTGAGCTTTCTCTCTCTCTTAAGTTTCTTCCATTGTTAGAGCTCTCACTCCCTTTCCCTTCTCTCTAGGATTCCTCCACCTCTGGCCACCCTCTTGAAGAACTGAGACCACCATTGCCTTCCCCTCGGCGAGTAGAAGAGTTTGGACCGATTGGAATCTCTTATTAGATACGTTTTGCGTTTTTAGGGTTTTCGTAGGTCATTTGGGGATTTTTGGGGCTTTTATAGCTAGGGGTGTAATTAGAACCTCTCATTCGACGTTCGTGCTTTCCTCTAGTCTAAGAGTATATTTCTGGATTCGCAATTAGGTGCATTGTAAGTGCTAAAAGAGCAACTCAAAGTGTACTCTGTTGACTGGGTGAGGAAGAGCAACTATTGGGCTTTGGATTAGCTCAATTCCAGGTAAGGGGAACTTCACTTGAACCTGTTTGTATTTTTATAGGTTTGATTGAGAGGTTAGGAGTGGAGAACTTTTTCTGAACTTGAACTGGTTTTGGTTGAACGATGGTTTTGTGTATATGTTGTATGAGAATCAATTGATGAATTATGATGTTGTGTTGTATTGAATGTATTAGTGTATAACATTATGCTGATTTGAACTGTTGTGTGGTATAGATACTATGGTTATACATTGTATTTTGGACTATTTGGATGTATTGGAATGATGTTAAGATGCTATGAGACTATGTGAATGATGTTGGGCAGTAAGGCCTAATGATGAGTGAGTAAAGGCAGTAAGACCCACAAATGGAAAATGGTGAAATATGAGAATATGAGAAATTATTATTTCATGCATGTTGTGTGTAGATTAGTGTGTATGAGATTAAGGATAGTTGTAAATGGGGCATCCAAACTTCTAAGATGGTCTGAGTCACGTAGACAAAGCCATCTGTGGTGAGAAGTTGATGGAGGCACTACACAGGTTGATAGTAGGCTTCGGCCAGAGTGCAATGCCTGTGTATGTTGTCACCCTGATGAGAGGTTTATTTCATGAGATCATTCTAGGCCTGAGGCCTTTTTCCCTCATCAGGTGGTAGTCCCATATTGTCTCCTGAGAGTCGTCTGTTTTATGTGTGATTGTGATTGGGTATGTCCAGCCTAAGGCAGGTTGATGATTATTTATATTGTGATTGATTAAATGTTAATAATATATCTTTTGTCAAGATGTAGCTCACCCTTGCTTGTATGTGTTATTTGTTGGATTCTGCTATGATCGTGGGTTATCACGGGAGCAGATGACAGGTTAGGTGGAGAACCTAAATGAGCTGCTGCCACATAGTTAAGGCCAGTTGTATAGTGTAGGCCTTAATTAATATATTTTTTGGAATCTGTATTTAGATGAATTTAGTCTATTTTGATAGACAATTGGATAATTATACGCAGATTTTGTTTTTGTACGCATATATATATATATATACCTTATCTCTTTTATAATGCTCTCTCTCTATATATATATATATATGAATGCATGATCCAAAATTTTAATATTTTGGGACATTACAATTAATGCATGCATTAGGTGATTGGGTTGACACCGTACACGTGTAAGAAGTGAATCATGTGCACTGCCATGTGCTCCTAACTTATCAACATCACTCGAAAAATGTGTTTTACACAGGTAAATGTGGATAGACATGAGTCAAACATGCATTAGGTAACTAGGATGGCACTGAACACATGTACGAAGTGAATATTGCATGATGCCATATGCATCTAACTTGTCAACGTCCCTCCAAAAACACATTGCAAAGGTGAGTTGTGGATAAACACAAGTTACACATGTATTTGGTGATTGGGATAACAACGTAAATGTGTAAGAATTTAGTCATGCACACTCCCATATGCCCTTGACTTATAAATTTCATTCAGTAAACGTGCTTTGTAATGGTGAGCATCAATGAACACAAGTTAGGGATGCATTGGGTGGTTGGGGTGACACCCTACACATTTAAGAAGTAAATCATAACCACGACGATGCAGGCTTGAGTTGGTAACATCACTCAATAAACATGTTTTGTAGAGGTCAGTATGCAAGTCAGACATGCATTATGTAATTAGGGTAACACCATACAGGTGTAAGTTAAATCATACATGCTACCTTGTGTGCTTGACTTATTAATGTCACTCATGTAACATGTTTTGTAGAGATAAGTGTGCATGGACATGAGTTACACATGATTGAATAGTTGGATGACACTCTACACATGTAAAAGGTAAATTGTATACATTACTAGGGAAATGTGTTTAGGAGAGATGAGTGTAGATGAACACAAATTAGGCATGCATTGATTAAGTGGGATCACACCATACTTGTGTTAGAAGTGAATTATGTGTGTTACCACATGCGCTTCACCTATCAATATAACCCTATCACATGCACCTGACTTATCAATGCCACTTAGAAAATATATTTTATTAAAATAATAATTATAAGATTTTAAAAATAACAAATCTATAATGTATTTTTAAAGGGATTTTTTATTTAAACTTAAATAATAGACAAATGCGGGTAGTAAATGTATTATAGGTATAGGGTAAGAGAAGAAAGTATTGTGGATGAGCAAGAAAATGTCACTTGTGCTTACCCGTAATTTGGTACATCGTGCCTTTTACAAACTTTTTTTAAGAAGTGGACCAGTATAAAACAATGTTTAATAACCTAACTAATATGGCACAACACAGAACAACTAATGAACAAACTGTTCATCCTTTACTGCTAGTTAGTTGTACAACAACGCCTTAATAAGATTGATTTTAAATTTCTTGTTTAGAGGATTAAGCATGCTTTCATCATCTTTGATACACCACTGTTACTTGCTTCCATGTTACTCGATTTCTATATCAAAATATATAATAACCCTATACAAGGTTTAGGATGCAACCTTTCTGCATGTCCTACCAAAACAAAGGAACCAACAACAATAGTCGTATATCAAAACTTATGGAAATGAAACGATTCAATGTAAATTTGGTCATTCTTCAATAACAGAATAAAGACATTGTAATAAACACAACATCTAACAAATTGATTCTTTTTATTTGCATCAACCAACGGTAAACGGTCTAACAAATTGATTCTTTTTATTTGCATCAACCAACAGTAAACGGCAACATCCGAAAGAAAAAGTATTCTATCCTTTCATAGTAATCACTAGCTCAAAGAGAAGGCATCGTTTCTTTCCTGGCTTACACAAAAATGGTAGCATCGAAATTTACATGGGTTCTCTTTTCTTCATTGTAATATTTTGCTGGCAATGGGAAAGGTTGGAGTTACATCAACAGGTACCTAGGATACACAATACAATATATAACGAATTAGTTTCTGTACGCACAGACTGACTATAAGAGCAGAATTAAGAGTCTCTGTTAAAAAGAATTATAAGAGATTTTAATAATACGATCAAGATAATTTCACTTAGTGTTTGTAGTTTAATTTCCAGGTCCTCACAGTTTTTCTTTTTCCTATATACTTCCTAGGCGAGATAGAGAAGGCCATGCTACGGTTACTGTATAACAATAGTCAACTATATTTAAGCTGGTGGATGCAAACTGTCAGTATTCACACATAAAATGCATAACGTACAGACAAGCTATAAGTGGATGAAAACTATGGAGGAGCTTTAGGTACATTACAGCCGAGTCACAAAGTGAGAAGCTCAAATGTTTCCGTTGAGATGAACGAAACCAAGGCATATGATGAATTGTGTATTTAGATCATAACATAGTTATTGAATTTATATATGAGAGATAAGGTTGATTATTAGAATGACAAAGCTAGTAGATATTTTATTTGGACATGACTTTTTATCTGAAAAAGTAACGAATGACAAAGCTAGTAGATATTTATCTGGACATGACTTTTTATCTGAAAAGGTAACAATCAACTTTAATATGTTGTCTTTTATGAAATATTAGATCCGAGGCAATGTGCATGCCGACTTGGTTAGCATAAGTATTAAATGTACGTAGGTAGTGGTTGTTTTAAATGTTGTACCTATGAGCTGATGCTTTCCATCTTCTATTGTATCAGAATCTATATACATGAGATCTTAGGAGTGGTGTAATTAAATTCTCTAAATACAATTCTTCTCTCCTTTTTTAATCAAGTTGGTATATCTGGCAGAGTCTTTGCCATCATCTTCTCTCAGCAATAAAATTCCTTATTCCATTCTTTTCCCAAATGATCCTAATAGGTATCAAAACTGAATTTAAATTTAATTACGAATCCTCATAATTTCAGCAAAAGAAAATAGATTTACAATAGCACCGCCACTGGAACGTTCGAGAGTTCCAGGCTTTCCCTTCTCTCGATAGTTTACAACTTCCAACTCCAAAAAACTAAAAAATTGGCCACTACTTTTCTAACTAACTATTTATAGGACATGAGGCGAACCCACCATTTTCTTTAATAAGAAAACATGAAACACCGGATGGATCTTGCTTATTGGACTTGTACGCCACCTAGACTATTTTAGTCAATATTTTGAAAGGATCATAGAAGCGAGGACTCCACTTTTCAATCATTTTTCTACCAAAGACCGTCTTCACCAGCGAACCCACCATTTTCTTTGATAAGAAAACATGAAACACCGGATGGATCTTGCTAGTTGGTGGTAACTCCAGCTTGTACGCCACCTAGACTATCTTAATCAGTATTTTGAAAGGACAATAGAAGCGAGGACCCAACTCTTCATTTATTTTTCTACCAAAGACCATCGTCGATAAGGTTTGAGTTTCAAAAACACCCAATCACCCTCTTGAAACTTCACACCCCTCCTATGTTTAATTAATTTTTCTACCAAAGACTGTTGTCGAGAAGGTTGGAGTTTCAAAAACAACCAATCTCCCTCTTGAAACTCCACATCCCTCCTATGCTTATTAGCATGTAGGCGCATCACATCTTGAGCCCTAAGGAGATTATACCTCAAATAATCCAGCAGCTCATCACGACTTTACAATAGCTTACTCACTTCATCCATTCGAGAAGGAATTACAAACCCCTTCAGAAAGATGGGGTCAATCCATATAGAGCTCAAAAAGGAGTCATTTTGCTAGAAGCATTATAGTTAGTGTTGAACCAAAATTCAGCCCAGGCCAAATATGAACTCCAGTTTTTGGGCCTTGTTCCCATTAAACACCTCAAATACACTTCCACACTCTTATTAACCACTTCAGTTTGGCCATCCAATTGCGGATGATAAGCGGAACTTGAATAAACTTTTCCAAAAGTTGCTCATAAAAGGAGTACCCCTATCTCACAATAGAGCTAGGAAGGCCATGTAATCTCATAATTTCCTGCACAAAAATTGTTGCCACACCTCCCGCAGTATAAGGATGGCTCAAAGGCAAAAATTGAGTGTACTTCGTAAGTCTATTCACCACAAGTAAAATAGTGTCTTTTCCCTTGGACTTTGGCAGCCCCCCACAAAATCCATAGAGATATCCCTCTACACCGTTGTTGGAACGGGCAAGGGTTGTAACAACCTTACTGGTGATAGGGTAGAATATTTAGACTCCTATATGTCATTCTTCATGCCCTTCCAATAAATCACATTGGCAATTCGCTTGCATGTTCCAGAATAATCAGAGTGGTCTTCAATCAAGGAAGAATGAAATTCCTTTTAAATGATAGGAATCTTGGCAGAATTTTTAGGCTACACCAAACTGTTTTTATAGAACAGTTTCTGATCTTTCAAGGTATACCCTTTGTGAGAGGCTAGATTCAACAATCAATCCTGCATAATACCTTTCAACATAGTATCTTGTTGAATTTCCTCTTGCCATTCCTCAAAATCAGACATCTTTAGAATAGAAATTGACAAATAAGAACTTCGATGAGACATAGCATCAGTTGTTGTGTTGTCTTTGCCCGGTTAATACTACACTTCAAAATCCTACCCAAACAATTTCGAAATCCAACGGAATTGTTCCTCTACCCATAACCTCTATTCAGTGAGAAATTTCAAACTTTTTTAGTCAGTCGGTATGATAAAGTGACTTCCCAACAAATAATGTCTCCATTTCTGAACTACCTTAACTACAGCCATCAATTCCCTTCACACTGATTTTATTTGATTTCTGTCTACAAAAAGTAGTGTTCCAAAAAGCAAGAGGCTTCCCATCTTGGAGCAAAACAGCCCCCAATCCCGTTCCCAAGGCATCAGTTTCTAAAACAAATGTTTTTGAAAAATCTGGTACAACCAAAATGGGGAGTAAGGTCATGGTTTGCTTGAGTTTATCAAAAGCAACTTGTGCTTCTTCAGTCCATAGAAAACTATCTTTTTTTAAAAGTTGAGTCAATGGTCTAGCAATGAAACCGTAATACTGAAGAAACCTTCTGTAATATCCCGTCAGACCCGAAGTCATGTAGCTCTAATTTTGTTGGGTCAACAACTACAGTACCTACAGAAATAATATGGCCCATATATTCTAAAGTAGTCTGACAAATCGTGCATTTCTTCGCACTCATTTTTAAATCATGCTTTTGAAAAGGTCCAATACCGCAGCCAAATGATGTGCATGTTCTTCCTTATTTCTGCTGTAAATCAGAATGTCGTCAAAAAACACTAACACATATTTCCTCAATAAGAGTCTCAGTACCTCATTCATCAAATATTGAAAAATTGATGGAGCATTAGTGAGCTCAAATGGCAGCACCACAAACTCATAGAGCCCCTCATGAGTTCTAAAAGTTGTCTTCTCAATATCCTCAATTCTCATTTTGATTTGGTGGTAACCTGACTTCAAATCCAACTTTGAAAAAATTTTAGCATCGCCCAATTCATCAATAACTGGTATAGGAAATTTGTTAGGTATAGTTACCTTATTAAGAGCCCTATAGTCCATGCAAAACCTCCAACTTCCATCTTTTTTCTTTACTAAAATAATAGGACTAACATATGGGCTCAAGCTTGGTCTAATAATTCCAGCTACCAGCATTTCATTAACCATTTTTTCAGTTTCAGTCTTTTGATCGTGAGGGTACCTATAAGGGCGGATGTTCGGAATAGCAGCTCCCTCTTGAAGATGTACGGCTTGATCATGCTTCCTTGCTGGTGGTAATGTAGTTGGTGTCACAAATAGCTTATAGCATATTGATGCAAAACAGCAGCTAGCTCTGAAGGTAACTCCTATGTAGCTTCCGTAGTCTGCAGAATCAGTCTACAATCCAGCAAAAGTCCTCCCCCTTCCTGTTGTATGATCTTAAGCAAAGTATTCAACGATGTTCTACTCTTAGTTAACTCTCTCCCTTCAAGTTGACTAGCTGCCCTTCCACCTTTCTTTTCAAATTCAATTGCTCAAGATTTGCTCTGATTTCTCCCAGTCCAGCTAACCATTCCAGCCCCAAAACCACCTCTACTCCTAATCCAAACAAGTAAAAGTCTTGTTTTACTGCCATTGTATCATGGAAACTGCAGCATGTTTCCCTTTACAGCGCACGATTATGCCCATCGCCAACCTCTACTACATAAGGAGTATCCTCTCATGGGCAATAGAATTTTGTTTACTAACTCATGGGAAATAAAGTTGTGTGTGGCCTCGCAATAAATTAACACTATCACCCTCTCTTTGCCAAGCTCCCCCCACACCTTAAGAGACCTCTTGGAGGTAAATCCAGCAACTCTTGATGGCAAATGACATTAACATTTGTCCGACGTCCTCTAGCAATACCTTATGCACACACCGATGAACCCATGAGTTGTAATTTTTTTCATGTAACATTGTTCTCCTTCTCCCTGTTTTGGATTCTAAAGAGCAAAAGGGTTCATCGGTTCAAAATTGTTGCCATTGAAGATTTTTTACTCTACTTTCACTATTATAAGGCCAAAATAGGTGTAATGTCTGTTCAAGGGACAAAGAATAATTTTGACCAATAGTTAAGAGACTAAAAACATATTTAATACATAAAATAATATAAAACTATGAGAAATCGTCATCTAAAAATTCTAGATTAATATAAATGACTAAAATTTATATTTTGTATGATTTAAATTAATAACAGTGAAAGATATTGATACTTGTTTGAAATATATACTTTTATTTATCCTAATCATATTTTGGATAAATTAAAAAAAGAAATAAACAATTATAAAAGATTGGTTCAAACTAGTTTTTCTACACCAGTTTTTGACCAGTTCTTGTCGATTTTGGGATTCCAAAATTTTTAAGTTTCCAGACTAATCACCAGACTAGTTCCAAATGAACCAAGTGGTCCACTCTGGTTTTCAAAATAGTGCAACTAATATAGGACTGTGGTTGAATTATATACCTGAATATTCTCCAACTTTTTTAGAGCAACCTTCAATGGTTCGGTTAAAACACAATACTTCTGGAGAAGTAAACTTGCAGCCTCTTTATCACCTTTGGCTTGTATGGTGAGTATCTCCCTGCTCAGGCCTTCAACTGCGCCTTCAATCTTGAGGAAGAAAACATTAATTAATATCACCCATCTCTAGGCCAAACAAACCCAAGATGGAGGGGACCGAGATAGAAACACTAATTTTAAGCAGTAATACCTTGGTAAAATCAACAGAAATTGTGCCTTCAGAATTCCAGACAAAGGCACCTTTCTCATATAACCAGTTGAACTGTAATGCTTGTCCTTTTCTAAAATATCATTAGATTTAGATGTTAAATTACATCACTATAATAAAACAAGATGAAACAAGAATGTAAAGATAGCAGCGCACCCATGAGCTTCCTCTAAACCAAAACGTATTGAGCGGACACATCCAGCAAGAAAAGAAACATACATTGACTTCAATAAACTTTCAGAAAGCAGATCCTGGTAAAATCATAGAGAAAATCAATGACATAAGCATCTGTTGTAAGTCCCAAAACCAAGACGTCTACAAAATCTAAGAAACGAAACACAAAACAAAACACTGAAACAGCTTAGCTACCATGTGATGAAGACAGTTGTGTAAAGCATAATTAATGTTTCTACAAAAGGTGTAAAGCAGAGATAACGTGTGATGTTAAACTAATACAATTTCCTACAATTATGTAAATGTCACTTGCAGAAAATTCGGTTGTCCTACCAAGCCCAACATGGAAGTTTGTTGTAAGAGAGATGTTAGAATAATTTATTTATTATGTAACCTAACTTTTTAGATAGGCTAAGTAGTCTGTCCTACTGTAGCCTCTTTCCTCTTCCTATAAAACTCTTGGTATGCTTCATGTAATTTTCTATATATAGCATGCATCAGCTAAGAGATAATCCATATCTTAAGTCCTTTCTATTATATTTTTAGTCTTAAGTTGGTATTAGAATGGGTTGATTTCGCTCCACCTGTCTTAATCTTATCAGGCAAAGTATAAGCTGTCCGCCACTGCCGTCAGCCGCCATCCACCACTGTTGTCTCAGTTTTCTACAGTAACCATCAGATCCGGAAAATTTCTTCCAGCAAAGGCTAATCCCGCTCTTGGAGGCTGAATCTGCCTAATGCCGTCGTCTGCCATCACAATTTTCAACAGAGACCACCACATCTGAAGCATCTCCCAAGCAATGACTAACCCTGCTGGTCATTAGGCAGATTCTGCTCCATGTGCTGCCACGCGCACTATTTCTTTTCGCCACCGTACTTTACCTAGGGATTGAAGGACGAAATCCGTGCAACGATGAGGAGTTTGCACGTCGCGAATGCTTTGTCAAGGGGACGCATGATGAACATTACTCGTGCGATTGAAGTAGAAATCTAGGGACGGAGCAGAGTGTGGCAGGGTAGAGGAGAGACGTGGGGATGGAAGGGCCCAACTAGGAAATCAATCTATTTCCAGTATTGTGGGCAAAACTGGTCCACGACAGAATAATGAGTTGGGGAGGAAACAGGTTAGGCCCAAGTGCAAAGAATGATGGGGTGAGAAAAGTAAAAATGGGCCTAGGGATAGAGGGGTTCATCATCTCTCTTATCAACAACTATTGGAAAGAAAAAGGGTTTGTGTTTTAAGTGTGGGAGTTCATTTGGGCCACTCCATCAATGTCTTGTCAAGCAACTTTGGCACGTAATGGTTAATAAGGAGATACGAGTTGAATGCAAAGAAAACGAAGAGACCATCGCAGAAGATGTAACAGAGGATGATAGAGATGTTGAAGGGGCGTGTACTGTGTTGAATCTCAGTTCCATGAAGAAGGAAAAGGATGAACAACCACAAATAATGAAGTTGCGAGGTAAGGTAGGTGGAATCCCAATGCTTTTTCTGGTTGATAGTGGGGCAACCCACAATTTTGTCTCACGAAAGCTGGTTGAAGACCTGCGTTGGAGATCGGAGACGATGTAGCAGGTGAGGATTTTGATGGGAGATGGGCACAAATCTAAAACTCAAGGTATATGCCAAAGAATTAGGGTAACATTTGATTAAGGGGAATTTGTAATGGATGCTTTTCTTTTTGATGTACAAGATATGGATGTGATATTGGGTATGTCTTGATCACACTAGGGGAAACATCAGTGAACTGGACAAATCAGGTTATAAAAGTCAAAATAGACCAAGGAGAAAGGTTGTTAAAAGGAGTACCTCATGAAGATTCGTTATTGGTGTCAGTGTTTGGTTTGTTGGAGGACAAAAGGAAATTTGAAAAGGACAGGGTTGAACCAGGAAGAGAGGCATGTCCTGGATGAGGTGTTGCAGAATTTTGGCGATGTATTTGATGAACCAAAGGGGCTGCCACCTATACGTGTAAAGGAACACAGGATTAATCTTCAACCAGGACAGGTTCCCATTAATGTGAGGCCTTATAGATATGCCTATCACCAGAAAAATGAAATTGAGAAGCAAGTGAGGGAGTTGATGGAAGTGGGGCATGTGAGGCATAGCCAGAGTGCATATTCAAGCCCAGTTATTTTGGTGAAGAAGAACAAGTGGCGCACGTCTGTAGATTATAGAGCACTAAATAAGGTTACAATACCAGATAAATTTCCTATTTCAGTGATAGAAGAGCTTTTGGATGAATTATACACGGCCAGATTTTTCTCAAAACTGGATTTTCGTTCAGGTTATCATCAAGTAAGGATGAAAGAGGAGGATATCCCGAAAACGGCCTTTAGGATAATGAAGGCCATTACGAATATCTTGTAATGTGCTTTGGGCTTATAAATGCCGCTTCAACTTTCCAAGCACTCATGAATGAAGTCTTTTGCGCATTGCTTAGACAAGGAGTATTGGTGTTCTTTGATGACATACTCGTGTATAGTAGAGGTTGGGAAGAACATTTACAATTGCTGATAAAAGTGCTTGGGGTATTGAGAGCCAACATGTTGTTTGCTAACAAGGAAAAGCGCACGTTTGGGCAGGAAAGCATCGAGTACTTGGGTCATATTATATAGATACAAGGAGTTGCAGTTGACCCTACCAAGGTTAGTAGTGTAATTGATTTGCCTGTCCCAAAGAATGTGAAGGGCGTTAGCGGGTTTTGACCCTACCAAGGCTAGTAGTGTAATTGATTTGCCTATCCCAAAGAATGTGAAGGGGATTCGTGGATTTTCGGGACTTATGGGATATTACCATAAATGAAAAGGCTGAATTGACAAAAAAAGACGGTTTTGGGAGGAATGAAAAGGCTCAAGCAACTTTTGAGGAGCTTAAGAAGAAGATCACCATAGCTTCGGTGTTGCAATTACCAAATTTTAAGGGAGAATTTTCTTTGGAGTTGATGCATCAGGGACAGGAATTGGGGCTATTTTAATGCAGAAAAAGAGACCAGTTGCATATTACAACAAAATGTGAAGTCCTCGTAATTTAACTAAATCAGCTTATGAACAGGAATTGATGGCAGTAGCAATGACAATACAACATTGGAGACCTTACCTTTCGGGGCAAAAATTCACTGTGTTTTCAGATCAAAAAGGTCTCCAACAATTATTACAACAACGTATCACAACTGGAGGGCAGCAGAGTTGGTTGGCAAAGCCCCTAGGGTACAATTTTGAGATAATTTATAAGCCTGGAAAGGAGAATCGAGAAGCTGATGCTCTATCTCGTAGCACAAATGAAATGGAGTTGAACAATACCAGTTACTTCCCAGTCTGGTTGGATTGGCAAGAACTCAATGCTGAGGTGCGTGCAAATGAGGAGTTAAAAATAATAATTAGAAAAGTGAAGAATGGACATGGAGAGAAGATCTATGCTGGATTTGTATATAAACAAGGGGTACTTTATTATAAGAATCGTCTAGTTATTCCAGAGAAATCAGCCTGGATTCCCAAACTTTTGGAAGAGTTTCATGATACTCCTCAAAGTGGTCATTCAGGTTTTTATCGCATATACAGAAGAATAGTATCAAATTTATATTGTAAGGGAATGAAGAGAGATGTCCAGTAGTATGTTCAAGCTTGTGACACGTGCCAAAGACAAAAATATATTACAGCAGCCCCTAGGAAGAACATGAAGAATATAGGTGGGCAAAGTGTATAAAAGGAAAAGGCCTAGGAAGAATGACGTGGCAGACTAGGAGGAATAAGTTGGTTAGAAGAGAGAGAAGAAAGGGGTATTGGTTGTTGAAAGAATCAGGGAGGTAGGATTGGAGGGGGTATTTAGTTTTATGCATATTCAGGAGGGGAACCTTTGTGATTGTCTCTTAGGAGCCTAGCTCTGGACTGTTGAATATTTTTATTCTTTTGTATTTCTTGTGTTCAATAAAACAGAATCAGTGATTTTCTTTCTCTGTTCCTGGTTTCTTAATTTGTGCATTTTTATTTCTTAATAGAGTTGGTCAAATCTTGCTTTCTCCCTCTTTGGACCAAAAACATGTTCTTTTTATCCCTAATTGTCCTTTTAACCTAATTGTCCTTTTAACCTAATTTCCTTTAAATTGTTCCATAACCTTTTATGTAAATTCTTTTGTTATACAAAAAAGAAGTACAGGTTGAATGATTGGTGAAAGACATGAATCTAGAGGGCTTTACTATCTTGGCAGTAAACTATCACTATTTTGTTTAGCATCTCCATCTCCTATGCTTTTACATGATCCTTAGGTCATCCATAATTATAAAAATTAAAAAAGATGATTTCTAAGCTTAGCATACTCCAAGTCTTAGAATGTGAATCATGTCAAGTAGGAAAACATAATCGGTCCTGTTTTCCAAAAAGAACTAAAATGAGATGCAAGTGTCACCTTTGAAGAAACTTCTTTCATCCCTTCCTCCACGCAAGTTGTTGCCTCTTTCCAACAAGTCTTGCCTATGCCTTTAGTTGAGCTCTTTGAGTATCTTGTTCCTGACACTGTTCCAACTTCTCCCACTCATCCAAATTCCTCTCTAAACCTAGTTCACCTAGACCACCACCTCTTCCTCTTATAACCTACCAACAACAGACTCAAATGACTTGTCCAATTCATCAAGTCCTTCAACATCATCGATCCATATTACGTCTCCAGATAATGAAGATTCCAGTTGGCTTATTATCATTCGAAAATGTACTTGCTCTACACACAATCTTCAACCTATTTACAATTTTTTAAGCTACCATCATTTGTCACCTTCCTATTGCTCTTTTATCTCCTCCGTCTCTTCTATTACAATTCTTAAAAATGTGAAAGAGGCATTTGATCATTCTGGATGGTGACAAGCCAAGATTGTCAAAATGCAATTGGTACTAAGTTCCTCTTCCATCTAGACATTAGGTTGTCAGTTGTCATGGAGTTTACACCATTAAAGCTCGGCCCAACAGTGAAGTTGATCACATCAAAGCTAGATTGGTGGCCAATGGATATACTCAGATCTATGGCTTTAATGATGGTGATAATTTTTCTCCAATAGCCAAAATTACTATTGTGCTTCTCTTCTTTGCCATGGGAGCTATACATCATGGCCTCTCCATCAATTAGACATAAAAACTGATTTCCTTCATGGTGATCTACAAGAGGAGACGGTTTGTGTTAACTTAATTGTGTATGTTGATGGCATTGTCATTGTAGGGAAAGATGCTACTAGAATATCATAGTTAAAGGAACACTTATACAATCACTTGTAGACCAAAGACCTTAGATGTGTAAAATACTTTCTAAGCATTGAAGTGGCTGAATCAAAGGAAGGCATTGTAGTTTCTTCTATAAATAACATGGATCAGATAAGAGATAATCAAGCCCGTTTTATTATATCTTTAGTCTTAAGTAGAGACGTGTTACACATTTGTGCTCTATGAGTTTGCATTCAGTCCATCTAGCTTAAGATAAAATGTAAGAATTACAGTCTAGCAAGAAATTTTCAGCAGGTTTATTTCACAGAAATTAAAAGATATTGAGTGCATAGTCAACCTTATGGTTTCCCTTTTAGTTCCCATTCCTTTTACAGACTTTCTCATATTTCGGATGACTCCCGATCTTCCTCTAATGTATTTATTTTCCCTTAAAGAAATTAGTATAATAACTAACCTGGGAGATTAAAAACCTTAATGCCCAAAGGCCAACTATATCAGCTTTTGCTTCTTCCAGAGCTGAGTAAAATTCTTGTAATTCCTACATCAAAAGGAAAGATATTGCAATTATAATTCCATACAAATAGATAGGTGCAATAAAGTATACAAAGAATAATATTTTCTAACTTAAACATGCTTCAAATTACTTGATTGAGAGTACCCAATGATTACCAAACGCAAAAGAGTTGAAACATAGACCATCTCATAAAAGACAGAGAAGTCAACTTCATTGCGTTATACCATACTACTAAACTAGTGATAACTGATAAATTAGCCAAACCAATCTTAAAGAGACTGTTTAAGCTTAATACGTTATGATAGGCTACTTGATATGAGCTCTAATGCTGAACCAGGAAGAGACTTTCTAAGAATTTGGAATTAGGATTTAATTCAACACCAAAAAATTGATTGTGCAAGTTTAGTTGGGTACTCATTTTGGGTGTTGATTTCATGGTTTTTGTCATGTCCATTCTTTTGTTCTAAAGATGTCAAATGTGTCAGCAATTGCAGAGGTGTGAACCAGAACAACACCCTCATGCTCTTGAAGAATGAATAATGTCGTGCTGCAATGAAGATCGCGTGAAACAATGTTGCAAAAGTGAATTTCATGGCCTTTTCAAAAGCTTATTTTTATGTTTCAATTTATTGGTTTGGCAATAAACTATTTTCATGTAACAAGCCGAAAGCATATTAAGCTTCAACTTAGGTGACATGTTAGAAATGTTAGAAATATCTTATATCTTATAATATCATCTTAGAATATTTTAGAAAATCTTGGAGCATCTATTCAGATTTACTATGTTGTAAACATCAAATTAGTAGGATAAAAATATTCTCAGTATATCCAGAGAAATCAGGAAATATATTTTCAGAATCTTCCTATTCATTTAAACATTTTTATTTCCTTTTTTTAAAGGTTTTGACTATTATAAATATAGATGATGAGGATGTAATAGGTGTGATTGTTATCAATAAAACAATTCATTATTTTCTTACAAAGTTCAAGTTGGTATCAAAGCTCACGATCTTGGGAGTCTTGTTTTCGCTGCCTCATTAACCATCGTTGTTTGCCATTATTGTTAAAGTTAGTGGTAGGCCAGATAGGTATGCTCCACTCGTCACCGCCACAAACAGGGTCATCGTGACCTCTTAAGCCTATTCTAAAGGATGGTGACATCTCATTTGACTTTGATTTGTTTTTTTTTTCAAACAAATTCCTTTTGTTACGAATCAGTGCGATAAGGGTTGAGTCTTTATTACCTCTTTCTTGTGTTTTTTTTTATGTTTAGTAACAAAGCTTTAGATTGTATAACATACTCCATGAAAGGTAAGAGTACATTTAATACAACAGGCCCCTTATCTCAAAGTGTATGGATTCCTGATTTAGGAGTAATTCATCACATCACTCCTTTTCCTGAGCTCTTCAATTCATATGTGAAATTGAGAAGAGAAAGACCCATTACAGTTGCAAATGGTGTAATCTACCCACATACATATATAGGAATATAACTTAAGAATCGTCTAGTATATTAAAGGATGTTTTGTATGTCCCACAACTCGCCAATAGTATTATCTCTGTATAGAAGCTTACAAAAGATTTTAATTGTTCAGTAAATTTGTTCCCTTCTTATTGTGTGTATTTCAGAACCTTGCCAGACAATTTTAAATGCTAATGACTAAAGTGGGTCGAATCCCTTAAAATCCAAGGGCCAAAACAAAACAAACGTCATAAGCAAACAAATAACATCAGAAGATGGACAAATTCGCAAATATAGCTTGCTCATAAAAGACTTGAGCATCCCTCCCTCAATGTTATGAAATCTTTGTTCCCTCGTTTGTTCAAGATAGAGTTTGTTTAATCTTTCAAATGTGATATTTTTCAATTGTCGAAGCATCATTGTGCATCTTATTCCATCTTTGGTAAAAAAGAATAATTTCCATTTGATTTTATTCGCTCTGATGGTTATGGAGCTGTTTCAAAATCTATTTCTAGAACATAATGGTTTGTTATTTTCATTGATGATAGTACTAGTGTCACATGGACACACATAATGAAAAGTAAATATGAGGTCTTTCAAAGTTGTCAATTTTTATCATCCTGTAGAAAATCAATTTGGAAAAAAACATCAAAAGAATTAGGCCCGATAATGGTATTGAATATTTGAATCAAGAATTCTCCAAATTTTTGTCTTAAAGTGATATTGTTCATGAACTAACTTGTACTAACACTCCACAACAAAGTAGATGTTTTATATGTTGGTAATATGAATATGCTCAGTGACACAAACTAACATGAACTGACATGAATACGTGAATCAAGAACTTTCTATTGCATTAAAAGATGTCCTGTGTGTCTCACAATTGGTCAATAGCCTTATCCACATTTTATATGCTCAATAACATTTTTCTCATCCTATTGTGTTTTTTAGATTGCCATGAGGAAGAGAATTTTAGTTGCTAAAGAGTAGAGTGGGTTGTATCTATTGGATTCCAAGGATCAAAGTAGAACAAAGGCATAAGCCAGCAAACAACATCATAGATGTGGGCAAGTTCGCTAATATGATTTTGTCATAGAAGACTTGAACATCCCCCATTAAACCTTCTAAAAATCAATTTGGTAAAAGTATCAAAAGAATTAAGTTTGATAATGATACTAAATATGTGAAACATAAATACTCCAACATTTTGTCTCAATGGTATTTTTTGTGAACTAACATGTGTAAACAATTCTCAACAAAATTGGGTTGGAAAAAGGAAGAATCATCATCTTTTAGAACTTGTTAGAGCTCTCCTTTACCAGATGCTAGTTCTCAATACCTATTTGTGACAAACTGTGTTAATTGCCACATACCTCATAAACAAATTACGCACTTGTATCTTAAGGTACTAGTCATATTGAGTCTCTATTGTCTTTTGTTTCCTCTTCTGCCCTAATATCAAGTCTTTCTTGTTGGGTCTTTGGGTATGTTGATTTTGTTCATTCTCATAAACATAACAGCAACAAATTAGATCCTAGGGCTTCTATATCGTATTCATTGATTATACATCTAACAAAAAAGGAGAAGATATATTATCCCCTCAAAGTGTAGACAAACCTAGAGACAAAAGGGTCATATGATGCAAATAATTTACTTACTATAAAAGGGGCTTGATGGGATAGTGGTAGGAGATTTTTCAGAATTATAAACTTGTGAGGCATGGGCCAAACCTCTCAAAATATCTAGATTGCTGCGTGACTCTCATAGGGAGATATTTCCTATTTATCTATAAAGATTTACCCTTTCTTGCTATCTCACTCAAAAGGTTTTATCAGCATGCAAGATATTATTAGTACTCTTCAATTGTTTATGATATTTTAACAATTATATGGAGCGACAATAGTAGTCTGTACTACTAACATACACTATTCCATCCCTATGGTACCTGCATTGTCTCTGTTAGACCTCAAGAACCACATGATACAAATAGAACGTTAAAAGTGTATCATAGGAAGAGGAGTTTTATTCCTTGACTTATTAGTTAGGTTTTCGGTAAGAGTTAGTTAGTTACCTGCCTTCTTTAAATAGGCCTCTGTTTTAGAAGATAGAACTTTTATTAGTTACAAACTGGACAGATTCCGGTTAGAAAGGAGTACTTTCCTTTGTGTACTCTTTTTGGTAAATCAATAAAAATTCGGGGACGAATAAAGCCCTTTTTTCTTTCTTGCCGGTTGAGAAAACCTAACAGTCTCACACTTGTTTAATTACAACATTACTAAGTTTAGTCCTGAAAACAGCAAGCTTAAAATATTATACTTTATAGCATAATATCTAAGGCAAATCTTATTATTATTATTATTATTATTATTATTATTATTATGACAACTAATTTATTGTCTCGGACTAACACCATTATCTGGCCTCTGACAGTAAGTTTAATACAGAAGTTTTAGCAATCAAAGAAATGGCTGAAGTGAGATATATGTAACTGACCAATCTCACAGTAGACTTTTGACCATTTGGAAGTGTTATGGTATGCGGTCCAATTCCATGGCAGCATTCATGGCAAATTGTGTGAGTAAAGAATGATTCAAAATCTACATGTTCTTGTTGCTCCTCTGCAACACAGGCAGCAGCTATAGGAAGAAGAATATGCTTGAACCTGTTAAGAATTGACAGGTTCGCCCAACATAAACAATCCATCTAGAAAAAGATGTAATAAAAAGACTAATCCATAATTGTAAGTTGTAACTTCAAGAAACTAAAAATTTTATGGTCAGAAACGTTACTTAGCCTCTGAAACATTCTTAAGCATGACCATTGATGATCCCTGGTCTTTTACAATTCGCTCATCATTTGGTAGATTGAAAGCAAGAGTTTGTGGTCCCTTGACATCCTGAAATAATTCATTACTGTAAAATTTCCACTTTGAATGTTTAAGCATAAATTATTGCATTACAATGGAGAATGTCTTTGGAATATTAATAGAAAGGATGTGAAAACAATGTGCACCATAATGACTGCTTAAGCCAGATATTATGAACTGTATTGTTAACCACTAAAATTCAACAAGAACCACACACGCAGGCACAGAGACAAAGACCCAGACAATATTGAAAATATTCCTAACACTTACCCCTGCATTATACAGAAGTTGGATAACACGGATAGGTGCTGCCTTCACATCTTTTGATTTGTATGCACTATCCATAGGGAGATTTTGCTCCAAAAGCTTGAGAGATAGAAGGATTTCAGAAATGAGATGTCAGATACACTTAATTTAGAAAATATATAAACTACAAAACTTACAAAGAAATGCTTGAAGTATAGTACCTGCAGATTATCACCAAAGAGTTTCAATTGAGTTGTTGCTTCATCGTCCCTGATTCCAATGTATGCTTCAAAGGTAGCCTAAGAGAAATTGAAAAGTAATTATTAATTAATGGTTAAATATGTTTTTAGTCTCCGAACTATTTGTCAAAAATTGTGTTTCGTCCTTCAGGCAAACTTTAGACCTATTTCGTCCTTATACTTTATAAACAGGTGTAAATGATCCTCGCTGACAAATAAAAATATCTTTAAGGAGAGGAAAATTAGAGGAAATGGAAGGAAAAAGAGTGAAAGAAGCTTAAGAGACAAATGATAGTGAAATAGGAAACTATGAAAAAGGAAATTAAAGAAATAAAAAAGAATTTTGACATATCAAGAATCGTTTACACGAGTTTATAAAGCAGAAGGACGTAATAAGTCCAAAGTTTGCTTCAGGGATGAAACACAATTTCGACAACTAATTTAAGGATTAAAAACATATTTAACCCTTAATTCATTAATTCAAAGGTAGCATCATATGTCATTTCAAGTGGGATGCTGCAAAAGTTCCAATAAATTTAGACTTCCAAATAATTTAAATTCTTTATTCGTGATAGTGTAGAAGAATTTAGAGATTAAAACCATAACATGGCATCCATTAATAAAGCAACTCATAAATGAGATAAGAAATTCTACTGTAGCAAATAAACATCAGATATGGATCAACAACAGTTAATCAAATTGCACTAATGATGAGTGAATATATATACAATGAGAAAAGCAATAGAGAGGAAAACTTGTTACAGAGAGTTAAAAAGAGAATAACAGAAAAGGAAAAATAGAAAATATGTCATCTAAAGAAACCACGCACAACTATGTAAAGCAATCATGCAGGGCCATGCCACATGCAAAACCAAAATATTAGTTAAGACACCACCTCAAGTTGGGAATAGATTTTTGTCATTCCCAGCTTTGGAACGAAGATTTTGAGAAAGTGGTAGGAGATAGAGCCTTGGTGAAGAAGTCCACCGTCTAAAGAGAAGAAGAAATACGGAAGCAATTTAATCAAGCTATAGTTAACTCCTTCCCGAACAAGATGAAAATTAATATCAATGTGTTTCATTCAATTGTGAAACACTTGATTAGACGAAAGACAAATATAAAGTAATGGAGATAATCTATGGTAGCTCAAAGTAGTAAAATGAGAAGGACTATGGGTGGAGCATATACCTTTACAAAGACCAATGGAAAGATCAAACTCAATTGATGATGCCAGAGGGGATGGAGGAGTTGGCACCAAAAATAGAGTCATTAGATAAACAATGCGATACTTGTCGACGATGATATACTTTAAGAGTTGGTGAAGGTGTAGGATCTATAGGAGCACTGATATAGTCATGTTCCATAGTAGACCATTCTTTATGGAGAAGAGTCTTTCTTTCATTAACTTGGGATCTCGTTACTTTGCCATCTTAGAAATCTATTGTTGGTTGTGGGTGGATTTTTACTATCAAAGTTTGTCCTAATGACACTAATCATCTCAAAGCTCATCTAGTGGTCAAAGGTTATGCACAAAATTTAGGGTTGGACTATGGTGATACTTTTTCTCCAGTTGCAAAGATGACCTTTTGTTCGCTTATTCATAGTCATGGCTGATCTTTGACATTGGGCTCTTTATCAATTAGATGTCAAAAAAGTTTTTCTTAATGGTGATTAGTAGGAAAGAAATTTATATGGAGCAACTTCCAAGTTCTGTTGCTCAAGGGAGTGTTCTGGATTGGTATGTCGTCTACACAAATCTTTATTTGACCTTAAGCAGTCTCCTAGGTCAAATACAATTGGGATCCATCTATCTCGATGTAAGTACACCCTTAATTTATTATCAATGGCAATGTTGGCCTATTGCCCTCTTTTTAGTCATGTGCTTCTTCTAGTGGTACACCTTTTGAAGATCCTTCAATTTATAGAAGACTAATTGGTTGTTTAATTTACATCACCAAAACTCGTCCAAATATCACACATGTTCATAATCTTAGCCAATTTGTTTCCCAACCTTGTGCAACTGACCACCTGGTCGTGTTTAATATTCTTTGCTACCTGAAGCAGGCACTTGGTTATGTCATTGTCCTTGATGCTAGAAATTATCATTAATTTAATGCCTTTAATGGTTTAGATTGGGCCAATTGTGTAGATTTCAAACACTCCATAACGAGTGCGACGATTAAGGGATAATAAATTAAACAGAGATCCAAGTACATATAGAACATTTTTAATAAACAATGAAAGGAGTTTAACAATACCAACAAAATGTGATGAGACCCTAGAGCCATCAGTCATGGTAACAAATGTTCCATAACTAGAAGTAGAAAGGGAAGAGTCCAATTGTTGGGTCGCCAAATAGAGTAGAGACAACGATGGCAGTGGCTGATACGATAGTGGCCTTAAGAAGAGACCTAAGAGTAATTCCAGAAGAACTTTTAGCTTGAATGAACAGTGACTTCACTGGAGAGGCAAATTAAACCTAATTCTAGATACCACTAGAGAGACAGATTAAAGCTAACTCTAAATACCACGTTAAAATAAATGAGTCAGAGGCATAGGCTGAGTCCCTAATGCCTATAGAGCACATAGGGTTATGCATTTATAAATACGAAAAAATACAAAGAAATGGGCCAAGCTCATTACATCTAATAGCCCTCAAGCTGAGTGTACCCTTTGGCCACGAGGCGGGCCTTATAGCACTAAATAGAACCATCTATGTGATGTTTGACCTTATAAACCCATCTATACCAAATAGGTGACTTGCTAGGAAGGATAGAAGTTTGTTGTTGTTCTGATTCAGTGCGTTGCTATTACAAGCCATAGTGTAGTTCACGATGGGATTCTTTGCATTTAATACTTGTCCTAGAGGAAAATCATGCCAATCATAACAAACTACTACAATATGTACCGTTCTCCCACAATGGGTGCAGATCTTATTGGTCTTTGTGAAGGAAATATGTATTCCTTTCTTGTCATTAGGTGCAAGTGAAACCATGTTTCCGATAGCAAATATTCTCAGAATGTCCTGACTGTACACAATGAGTGCAATGAAAATAGGGAGCAAATGAGTTAACAACTTAGTTTTTGGTAATAGCAACAACAAAATTATTACCCATTAGTTGACGTTAATGTTGTGCAAAGAGAAAATCTTAGAGCCAAGAGGAATGGGATCCATGAGAAGAACATGGGATCCAATATTGTTATACTAATTGTTCTTGCCACGTAGAAACTACATGACTTGATCTTCGTGTTTGCATTCATCATTGGTAGGAAGAACATTATAAGAGCATTAGTCCAGCAAGTGAAAACAAGATTACATCGAAAATTCTTGAGCTCATCCCAAATAATTTGAAGCTTACTTCTCATAAATAGATAGGTCACCCTGTTGCAATGAAGATGCCTCAAACTATAAACATGCGAAGGATTGAGAGTAGAACGACTTCAGATCATTCCAAATTTCATAAGTTTTATTCATCCGCAATATACTCTAGCGAATAGAGGGAAGGTGTAAACTTTACTTTGTTTCTTTTTCTCTCTCTTTCTGTATACATACCAAAGTAGTTAATTCGGGATAATGGCGCTGAGTTGCCCAAAAGTGGGATAGCGGAATGATGTGGGGCAGATATATATTTGTACATATTAAATAATTAATAATAATATATATATAAAATCTAAAAAACAAAAAAATAACACTAAATTCATCCACTAAAAATAAAAGTTTATAGTACTCAAACAATATTTAATATAAAATATTTATAAAACAAAGTGTTAAACTCAAGTTTGACTAAAAACAATAAACATAGGAGTTTAATCTTGACGAGATTAAAGTATTCCTCTTCTTCAAATTTATCACCACCTCTAACATAATTGCTTCTAGCACCTTGAGCCATGAAGATTATGCCAATTAAAAAAGTAAAGAAAGAGCGTTGAAATTAAGAAAGAAAAAGAATTTTGCCCAGTAAAATAGACAGGAAGAAATTAAAAAGATAACGAAAGAGGGCTGAAATTTAAAAAAGAAATCTCCCAAAAACAATAAACAGAAACAAACTAACCAAAGAAAGAGGGATGAAATTAAAAAAAAAATTGTCCAACAAAAATAAAAAGTAAAAAAAAGGGTTGATCCTAGGCTGAAAAGAAAAGAAAAAGACCCATAGAGAACGCCCTGGAGAAAGAATGGCAAATGAAGAAATAGAGTCACCGGAGAACTTGTCGAAGAAACTCACAATTGCAAAATGATTCGCGAGTTGAAGACAAAAACAGTTGCCAGAAGATGCTAGCAAGAAAGAACTTGTGAGAGAAAAAAGCACGGGTTGCCGGAAGAGAGGAAGAAAGACAGAAACCATGAGACGTGAGGAAGAAAGGCACAGATGGGATGAAGAAAGGATGCAAAAGAAGCAGACACACACTCAGGCCAAAAACCCAAGAGAAAAATCCATAAAATAAACTTAATGAAGGGTTGTACAGAGTCGCATCGTGTTTTAGTTCCGACAGTTATTGATTACTATAGATATATAATATATACATATGTATATATATATATGAATCTAAAGAGATATAAGTGACATCGCTTAAGTAACTTTTCACATTATTTTCCACGCAATATAGTAATATGATTTGATTATATTAAATAGGGAGATACGATATGATTTGATAGAGATATCATACCAGATACTTCCCAATTAGATACTGATATTTTTTCTCTATTACTATATTTCTTCTTCATTATAAATAAGAATACTCTTGTGTACCCAATAAACAAAATTCATTTTATTCCTTCTCGGTTTCTCTCTTCTCAACATGAGTGGTACAATACCATCACCTGATTTGTCACTAATGCTTTCAACAAGAAAGGAACTTTCGCAATATGAAAAAACCATCTATGTTTAGCATAGTCGTAGGCCTTTAATTACACTGCACCAAGTCTCATTGTCGGGAATTACCTTATATCCAAAAAGTTTATCCTCATAAGTTTCATATGGCCCGATAGTGACATCCAACTTAGAGTCCTGCAAGAAAATAGAAAATAAGAACCGATTTTTATCCTAAAATTTATCACAATAAAAACACATTACAGAGAGGATACTAACATTCATAATTTAGAGAAACACTATCCAGCCCACATTGCTTTAATAGTTGTTAAATGTACTTTATATATATGGGTCTTGGCCCATCTCTTTGTTTCTTAAGACATATATACAAATATACATATATATATATATATATATATATATATTGACCTATCTATCTATCTATCTATCTATCTATATATATATATATATATATTTCTCTGCTATAAGATATACATAGAGATTCACTCATGACTCATTTCATATACTTGAACATGGTATCTAAAGCCTAGAGTAGATTTGTGCCTTCTCGGTTAACCAATTGTTCACCAGAGTAAATTTTTTCCCTAGAATCGTGTCTCATTCCAATTATTTTACCACCTCTACACCTTTTTAGGCAGCTTCCACCAGAGTTGTAGTACTCATTGCCATCAAGTACTATCGTCGCTGTCGTTTCGTCCACAACACCATTGTTTGACACAACTCGGTTAGACGATCACAGCATCATCGATCTCACATCAAAAAGTAGTGACACACTCATATGCGCGTCTTCTATCCATGCGCCCTCCCTCCCTAACCTTTGTCAGTCGCCGCACATGGCAATACGTGCCACGAGACCATCGGCGTCAATCTCATCATGCTATGCTCGTTCCCGATCTGGTCTTGGTTCTATGATCAAAGCTTGGTTGTTTCACCTCACCATATTTGGGGTTGTTTTTCTCACTTCTGAAGTTGCTTTCTCTATCCTACATTGCCATGACTACTCCCAAGGCTACTCGGTTTGATTCTTCCATCTTTACTAGTTACGTTAGTGTTCTCCTCTCCATTGGCAAATTAGACGGACTTACAATTGCACTTGGGCATCGGATTTGAAGCTTTGGCTTAAAGGTCAAAATTATGTTGACCATCTTACTCAAACGGCCACCTCCATTACTAAAAAGGATTGTCATCCCTGGTCTCAAATTGATGCTTAACTTTGTACTTTCCTCAAGTCAACTATCAGTCTTTTCCTCAAACAAATATTTCGTACACACCATACCTGTTTTGGTGTTTGGGAACAAGCACAACTTTTCTACACAAATGACACTTAGCATCTCTACGACGTTTGTAAAAATCTATTGAATGTTGGAGCTCCTTCACATCTTGAAGGTTCCATGGTTGACTATTTGGGCAAAGTTCATGGTCTCCTCCATGACTTTAATGAGTTGTTGCATCCAACCTCCTGCTCAAGAATTAGAACAATGCTAGACATTCTTCATGTTCTTGGCTCTCTATGATCTTCCTAAAGTGTATTTGGTTGTTCATAATCAAATTATGGGATCTCCGAATGTGTCCACTTTGACCTCTACTTGGTCCACCTTTCTACATGTGTTGTGTAAGTCATCCACTAACCTAGCAAGAGTCGTCCCAAATGTGATCATTACCATCGACTAGGTCATACAATTGACAGATGTTATGCCTTGAGTGGTCGTCCTCCATGGTCTGCTACTGTTATCTAGACTACTCCATCTCCCTCCCATACTTTGGGCTCATTCCTTCTTATATTCCTAGTTCACTTGCTATCTTCCATGATTTCATGAAATGGTACGAGGAACATCCGACCTTTGGTTCCATTGCTTTTATTCCACAAATAGGCCCTTCATTTGCTACTCCTCAACGCTTGGGCCACAGATCACATCTCTAGTAATAAATCTTTTTTTTCCTTTGTACTTTCGATCTTTTACCATTTGTCACCATGGCTAATGGCTCTCAAGCCTCATCTCATAGTGTTGGTATTGTTTATTGTTTTCCTACTCGTTCCATTGACAATGTCCCTTACGTCCTTAGATCTCCTTTTAATTTATTATCCATTAGTTGTCTCACTCATTCCTTTGATTGTCTCATTTCTTGTTTAATAATGATTCTATTTTCTTACAAGACCAGAGTTTAGGACGGATGATTGACACTCTGTACGTGAGTCTCATGGCCTATACCATCTTCGAACCCCTACTCATGTTGGCTTGGTGGTGGACTCCCCTTCTCTCATTCATGCTCAATTGGGTCACCATAGCCTCGCCAAACAGAAAAAACATGTCCCGTGTCTATCTAGGTTGTCCACCATGTCATGTATATTGTGTCAACTTAGCAAACATAGTTGTAGTTCTTTTTCCAAGAGTGTCTTCAGCAAAGCTTTGCCTCCTTTTTCTTTGGTTCACTCCAATATTTAAGAACTGAGTCGTGTTACGTCCACTTTAGGATTTCAATATTTTGTAACTTTTATTAATGATTATTCTTGGTTGTTGTTAATAAAAAATTGTTGAATTGTTTTCTATTTCTCAATCATTTTACATTGAATTAAAAATCAATTTGGTATTTCTATTCACACACTTCATAGTGACAATACTCATGAGTATCTTTCTCATTCTTTTTAGACCTTTATGGCTTCACACAGTATTCTTTATCAAACCTAATGTGCATACCAAGAATAGACATCTTATTGAAACAATTCAAACCCTTTTGCTTCAAGGCCAAGTTCCTCAACACTTCTGGGGTGTTATTTCATCAATCGCATGTCATCTTTGATTATAGATAACTAAATCCCTCTTTCTATTTTATTTCCTCGTTAATTCCCCCACTCCTTAACCCCTCGAGTTTTCGGATCTACGTGTTTTGTCTATATCCTTATTCTTGGCCTTGGTAAGTTGTCTACTCAATCTCACAAGTGTGTTTTTTTAGGTTTCTCTCAATCTCAAAAGGGTAAACCCATAGTTGTGTTTAAACCCTCCTGTCTTTAAACCCATAGTTGTGTTTGATATACTACCTGATCCACCATTGTCGCCTCCTCTTCGAGTGTACCACCGTTAGCAGCCTCTACATCATCTAGCTAGGCCACCTACTAACTCTTCCCTAGTGCTCCTACCTCGTCCCCTCTAGCCCCATCTCTTGAGCCCAATCTCTTGAGCCCAATCATCCCATTGTTTTTTGTAAAGGTATATATTCCACTTGTAAACCTTCACCTCATTATATTGCTATAAGCTATCATCGATTGTCTCCATCCCTTTATACATGTCTTTCTTCTATTTCTTCTATGTCTATTCCTAAAGTTGTAGGTGACGCTTTAGCCCACCTTGGTTAGACACAAGTCATGATTGTTGAATTGTGTGCTCTTCAAGCGAATCTATTGTTGGTTTTAGGTGGATCTTTATTGTCAAAGTTGGTCCATATGGCACTATTGATGGGCTCAAAGCTCGCTCAATGGCCAAACGTTATACTCAGATATTCGGATTGGACTATGGTGACACCTTCTCTCCCGTCACAAAGATGGCTTTTGTTCAATTATTCATTGCCATGGTTGTTATTTTCCCTTGGCACTTATATTAGTTGTGTTGTGAGTGGCATCAATTATTCCATGGCAAAGGCCAGGTGGGCCAGAGGCCATGTGGACCAAGTCATAATCGAATCGTAGTGTTTGGGTTGTTACGTTCCTAATTAGAAAGAGTTGTACTCTAACTAACTGCTATAGCATTTAGTGTAGTGGTAAGCGCTCAATCCAACAATTGGTATCAAAGCCAAGGTCACAAGTTTGATTCCCAACGGGGCAATTGCTAAGGGGGAGATTGTTGCGGGTGGCATCAATTGTCCCATTGTGAACACCAAGTGGGCCAAAGCCTGTGTGCGCCAAGTCATAATCCAATTGTGGCGCTTAAGTTGTTACGCTCGTAAGTAGAAAGAGTTGCGTCATAACTAAAAACTATAGCTTTTGGTAAAGTGGTATGCACTTGATCCAACAAATTGGATATAAAGAATGTCTTCCTTCATGGTGATTTGTTGGAGGGAACAATCTCTTGGTTTTGTTGCTCAGGGGGGGCTTCCAAATTGGTATGTCGCCTCCATAAATCTTTATATGGTCTGAACCAATCTCTCATGGCATTGTTTGGTAGATTCAATGAAGTTGCCCAACAATTTGTATGAATCGATGTGAGGTTGATCATTCGGTGTGCTATCATCACACAACCATTGGGTGTATCTACTTGGTAGTATATGTTGATCACATTGTTCTTACAAGCAGTGATCTTGGGGAAGTATGCACTAGATATTTTAGAGGAAATTGCGCTATTCAACTCAGCCCATTGACTTACTCATGGATCCTTATATCAAACTTCTACCTAGTTAAAGGGAGCCACTTTCTGATCTTGAGAAATACAGAAGGTTGGTTGGAAAATTCAACTACCTCATAGTTACTCAACTTGACATTTTCTTTACAGTCAGTGTGGTAAGCTAATTTCTTAATTTTTCATGTACACACTAAAATGTTGTCATTTGCAATCTGAAGTTTATTAAAAATATCATTGGAAAAGGTTTGCTATATGGTCACAATAACCATACACGTGTTGTGAGTTACTAAGATGTAGATTGGGGTGGATCTCCTTCTCACAAGACATCCCACCTTCAGATATTGTACACTTATTAGGGATAACTTGACTTCCTGAAAAAGCAAGAAGCAGACTATAGTAGCAATATCTAGTGCAGAAGAGTTATGGCCTTTGCCACCTGTGAGCTTATTTGGGTGAAGTTGCTTAAAGAAATGAAATTAGGGAAGTTCACTCAAATGATTCTCCTCTTTGATAACTAAGCTGCCCTACACATTTCCTCAAATCCAATATATCACAAGAGAACTAAGCATATTGAGATGGATTGTTACTTTATCTTAGAAAGATTGCATTTCAAGACGTCACTCTTCAATTTGTTAACTCTAATGATTAATTAGCAGACATCTTTACAAATCTGTGGTATTCTAGAATTGATTATATTTGTAACAAGTTTGGTTAATATAATTTATGTGTCAGCTTAAGGGGAATGTAAAATGTACTTTATATAAATGTGGGCCTTGGCGTGTCTCTTTGTTTCTCAAGACATATATATATATATAGCTCTACTATACTCATGACTCTTTTCACATACTTAAACACTAGTGAAAAAGCCTATCCATGAAAGCACAATTTTAAGTTAAGGATTCCCTAGGTTGAATGTGTGGTTCATTTATTGCAATGGTTGTTCATATTCTAAGTTAATCAAGTATTGATGGGAAACATCATAATTTGGTTTGGTGTGTGGATGGATGGGTGTTAAAATATACAAACACGCAATTTGGATGCAGACCATCTAATAGTAAGTAAAAGCCAAGGTTTCATAATACCTTTCTACTATGTCTCCTTTTCTCCGGATAAGACATTATTTAATTTAGATTCAAAATTATCCCTGAGTGATATTATTTTTAGTGGCCCGAAATTTCCAAGGGTTAGATTTCTTACTTGCTGATTACAACAACAACTAAAAAGAGAATCAAGCCCTCAAATTCATTAAAAATATTTGGTAATAAGTTAAAACAATATAACATTAATAGCATTTGTTGATATCAAAAATAAAAATTATCACCTTGTACTTGGATAAATCTTTGGATTTAGTCCGTCAAAAGGCAGTTAATATAAAAGTCCTCATGTTCACTATTTTTGTTTTGTAAAGGAAACTAACCAAAATCTATACAGGAGAGAACCGAAATAACTATGGGTGAAAAGAGGAACAAATATCATAAAACTATGATTTAAATAGAGTAGTATGTCCATGTCTACATGCATGACCAAGAATCCAGGCACGTGAACTGGTGGAACCTTGATAAAAACAAGCATTCTTTGAATGAAATTTTCATTTACATTAGTGAAGTTAACAATACAACTATAATGCTTTAGTTATAGAATATTTAAATACTGGAGTTCTTTTTTTATACAAGAGATCAACTAGATACTATTCAGTATTATTCACAGGTCTCACCAACTTTCCTAGGACCTAATTTATATTGGTGGTAGCACAAAAATAAATGACAGGATATGACTAACCAATTCCAACCAGGCTATATCTGAATTATAATAATCATTTGAAAGGAAAGCATCAGCCTTGCTATGTAGCAGCCTCTTCAAGCTACACCAGGAAAGAATGAGTTAACCAGCTTTTGTTAGTATTTAGTGTCAGAATATTGATAGAATATGCAAGTTACACACACTTGATGCAGCCACACGTAATAAAAAATAAAATGACAAGTAAAAGTGTATAACAAAGTAATTCATAGTAGTGATTAGTGTTAGATGGATTTCAATATGTAATGTATTGTAGTGTCCATCTATAATATGTTCCTTTCTTTTGCTTGGGACACATAAGGATTCATTCATATGAATATCTATCATAGATTTCTACATGGTAAGAAGAGCCTAGCTGAAAACTTGCCCTTTGGGTGGACTCATTGTTCATTGTTCTGCTCTTTTCTTTGGCCTTTTCTGCCTTTAGCACCGCTATCCACTGCCAGCTTTCTGAACGACAACCCCAAAGTCAAAGTTTCCCTGCACAAGCAATCACTACACTACCAGACTCAAGGTAATTAGAGCACCCACACACCTAGACGTAAACGTACTTCTCTCTCTGTTTTGCCACCAGCAGTCCTGCATAGCAGCATGTCTAACCACCTTTCGATAGATCACACCAACACCAAACTCACACCAGTGTCATCTCTTCATATCTGATCCCGATTCTTGGTTGGACATTGTTTGACGTTTTCCCTCTCTTTGGGGGAAGTTTCTTCTCTCACCTACCATTGTTTTCTTCCTCCTTCACATGTCCAAGACTTCTTCAACTGGTGCTAGGTCTGAATCCTCAACATTTACTATGTCATTTCTCACTTTCCATTGACAAGTTAGACGACATTAATTACGATACTTGGGCTTCTAATATCAATCTTTGGCTTAAGGGACAGGATTCTAGGTCTGAATCCTCAATCTTTGTTATGTCATTTCTCACTCTCCATTGACAAGTTAGATGACATTAATTACGATATATGGGCTTTTGATATCAAGCTTTGGCTTAAGGGACAGCATTTTGTGGATCATCTTACCATAGCATTCTCCGCTGGTGGTCGAAAGGTTATTTCCAAGTCTATAGTGTTCTTAAGTTGACTATTCATCTTTCCCTGAAACTAATCATTTGTGGCCATGTCACGTGCTTGGGTTTGGGTATAGGTTTGGTTGTTGTACACCAATGATACACAATTCCTCTCTGGTAATTGTCAAAATATCATTGCCTTTAAACACTCTAGTAGCCCCAAGACTGAATAATTGGGCAAACATCAAACCTACTTTTTGTTGAAAGTGTTGTATGGGCTTCCTAGAGAGTATAAATCAATTCATGCTCAGATTCTAGGGCCTCCAATCGTACTCACATTGAACACTACTTGGTCCACCATGTTGCATGTGTTGTGCAATTTATCACTTGAAATAAGCACTTTTGTCGCACCCAATGATTCCTCTACCTTGGTATCTCAGTATGATGATTGCATCCCCTCTCACAAACTCAGCAAAGGTTGTCCCTAGTGAGATTTGTTGGAGATCCTACACCGACTAGATATAAGGTCATATTAGAGTATATAAGTGACTGCAAACCTCACCTTACAAGTCGATTTTATAGAGTTGAGTTAGGCTCAAAGTTCACTTCTTAATATGGTATTAGAGTCACACATAAGCCTATTCTAGCAAGGTTGTTGTGCCTATCGGGCCTCTATCAGACCACCCACAAATACATAGTCCCATGCTCGAGATGTCCAGTCCTTGACATGAGAGGGGTGTGTTGGAGATCCCACATTGACGAAAGATAAGGTCATATTAGTGTATATAAGTGGATACAAACCTCACCTTACAAGCTGGTTTTGTGGGGTTGAGCTAGACTTAAAGTCCACTTTTTAATAAGATTATTGTCACAAATTCAGTCACACCATTGACTGATGTTATGCCTTACATGGTCACTCTCCTAGGGCGGCTACTACTATTACACAAGCTACCTCCATTGTTCCATTTGATTCTCGTGACCCTCTTTTTGAAAGTTTTATGCCTCTGACTCTCTTCCACAACCTCCTCAATGGCATGAAGAACATCAAGCCTTTAGTTGCAATACTTTTTATTGTGCAAACAAGCACCAATTTGCTAGTGTCACTCAATCTAACTCTCTTGTTCGTTGGGTTCTTGACCCTAGTGTCATCAATCATATATCTAGTAACATATCTCTGATCTCTTTCCACTTTTGTTGTTTTACCCTATGGCTAATGGCTCCTACACCCCCCTCTCATGATGTTGGTACTACCCATCTTTTCCCTTCTCTCTCCATTTTGATGGAAGACCAATAAGCAAGGATAGACCGAAAGAGTTATGGCAAGAAAAATCCATGAAGGTTGGGTCTCTACTAACAATATGAATCCCAAGACATGCTTTACATGGGCCATCCCTTAGTGGGTTTGCACATTTGGCCCATCTACTATATATATAGAACAAGAAGAATCCAAAATAATTTGGGAATTTTTTTTGTACCCCCATGTTTCCCTTTTGCATCCTCACTCCTACTTTTCCCCCATAAACTTTCCTGATCATGCAATCCAGAATACAATTTTGGCTTTTGGATTACACAATTTAGAATAGTAATTTGGAAGTCAATCTTCACTTTCAAATTCTGGTAACCTAGAAGTCAAAATTGTATTTCGGATTATACAATTCGAAGCTTTTTTTTCTAAGCAAAAAAATGAGGACCACGACGTTGGAATGCTAACATTTACCAGACATTGGAATGCTATCTGTTAGATATAACGTGCTTAGGTCCATTTCTTTGTTGTTTTCTTCTTTATAAATGCATTACCATATGTGTTCAATACACATTAGGGATTCAGCCTATGACTCTTTCTCATTTATTTTAGCATGGTACCTAGAGCTAGTTTTAATTTCCACCTCTCTTGGTGAACCTACTGTTTACCAGCCCTAAATTCTTTTTCTAGAATCTTTTTTTTTTCATAACTTCTCTTACCATTGTCACCTGCCACTGCCATTGTCGCCAGTTTGTCTGGCGACCCCACAGGTAGCCTCCTCCCAGCCAAACGCCCACTGTGCCACTGGAATCACGCCCATGGATGTAGGGACGCACCATGTCATTGTACATTATCCGTCACCACAGTGCCACTGTCACCACCTCCATTCTGACAATCGCTACCTCCACTCGAAGCATCTCGGCCAGGCAACCACCATGCCGTCAAAATCACTCCAATCGAAGCTCTAAGCGCCTCCATGCACATGGTAGAACGTCTGGCCAAGCTACACATAGGGCTGCTGCACGCTCTGGCGCTCGAGGCAACGTGTCCAACCACTATTCCAGTGATGACCACCGTTGTTGGAATCGTCTTAATGCCCTCTTTTTGGATATGTTACTTCATCTTGATCGAAGCTCGTTTTTTTTTTGCCTTTTAGGGTTTGTTTCTTTGTCCTGTGGGTACTTACTCTACAATCATCCATGGCTCTATTCGTGATTAGATTTTGGGATCCCTAGTTGTCCCTACCTTTAATTTTACTTGTTCCACCCTATTGCGTGTACCAAGCCAAAGGCTTCACATGTGTGATCATTGTCACAAGGTCGGTCATAGAATTGACCGTTGTTATGCCTTACATGGCTGTCCTCCATGATTTGTTGCAGTTGCCAAAGCTGCTCCCTTGCAACCATCTAGTTCTCTTAGTTATTGTGTTCAATAGTGATTTACTAGTCAAACCAGCCTTTGATACACCTTTTGGAAGCTCAACTGGAGATGGTTCCAGTTTCTTTTTGTTATTGATTATGAAGTATTTCAACATACTATGGCAAGTTGTTTGTTCTTCTAAAGCACACCAACTATGTGGTGATTTACCTCTTCAATGATTTCATTAATGTTCAGTCTTTTTGGCTTGATTAGATGGTTCTAGTTTCTGCCTAATGGTAGCCAAGCATATATTTGTCTTCCACTTGCATCTAGGTTCCTTTGAACTTACTCTAGTTTCTCCACAACACTCATCCAACAAAATCAGGAATCTGACTATTGGGAGCAACTATCACATGCCAAATTAGACAAGTAAAGCTTAACCACCAAGCAGAAACCACAACTCAAGCCCATTGCCACTATATTCATAAGTTTTTTAGTCAATTTATTCCCAGCATTTGTATTTCACTCTGGTTTGAAACTTGTATTGTTCCATCCCTTGTTGGAAGTGTTTGTGCACACCTTCCAACTTGTGGCAGGCTACTAGAGATATAAAATGTTGATTATAGTTTGTTAAATCAGTTAGAAAATTAGTTAGTAGCTTAGTTGTTCAAATTAGCTATACAAGTCTAATTATAATCTCTGTAAAATTACTTTTACTTTGAATCATGATTTCTATCATTTAGCATAAAGCAAAACAATGACCACTTAAATAATAAGAATATGGACAGAAAACATTACCTTGGCGAGTTGGTAATGTCCCCAGCTTTATGCAATAAATCGGCAGCTTTTGCAAGAAGAGACTGGTATTCCTCAGAGTAAGGAGTTATATAAAGATCATGAGGACCTGCTTTGTTATCAGACTGATGAGAATCTAAAATAAATTCACTGTGCCTTTTAATAACACTGAAGAATCCTGTTGCCTCTTTCTGATCATCCTTTTCTAGACTGTCCTTCCATAAATCAAACTCCTGCAAGATAAACGTGTTATCATTTTCAAATTTGCAAATCAATTCTTATAACAGCATATACTTGGTGTAATAATACCATTTTGTCCATGTCGGGTGGGTAGAAATTAGCACCAGCAGGTTTCAGCATAGGAAATGCTGCTCTGTATTCCACACCCTTCCAATCTCTAACTGCCCTAGTTGCATTAGAGAAAAACCTTATTGCTGAATCAGCAGTTGTCAAAAATGCCACATCTTCATCAAGGCAAGACCTGCCAACAATTAATAGATTATAATTCTACAACATATCTGGACATAAAACGGAATAAGTAGGTTCTTCCATTCTACTCTGAAAATTATATGAACACAATTGCAGTGTTCAAGGCAGATGCATATTTATATATCTCTCAATAACACTGTCCAGCATTTGTTCCTGGCAAATTCAAGTCAAAATATATTTTGGATGGTAAAAGAGCATCGTAGATTAAGAAAACAGATTCGGCAGGAAAACTAAGTAGCAGCAAATGAGGCAAACAAGCCCAGGAAGTCATAAAAAACACCAAAGTCTGTCTACATGGACTCCTATATACACCATTCGGTTGGCTGACTAAATTATCAAGAAAACACTTACCACGGGCTTTTGTTAATCTGATAATAGGACCACTTCAACTTATTTAACTCTGATGTATCAGCATGCTCTTTCAACCAATCTCTAAGAGCTGGATTACTGTACCATGACTGTTAGGAAAATAAATAGATAAAGTTAAGCAATGTACACTATCATGTGAACAGTATCCATTTTCCTGGTTCTAGTCTACGAATCAGTTTAAAAAATTAGAATATTTATTTTGAGCAAGAAATAAGTTACCCATCAAATTTCATAACACGATTAACAAAACCTAGGTATCAAGCATGCTGCATGAGACGTTGTGACTAACGTATGAAAAATTATTTGCACAAGATTAAAAGTCAAAATTACAATTAAATTTTATATACTTCGTATGAGCTTGATATCAAACAAATAACATAAAATAGAGACAACGTACAAAAACAAATATAAACACTGCTATAAATGGATTGTAAACACAACCTGTAGATGAAAAATTTCATCCATAACAGTTGCAGCCTTGACAACAAAAACCAGAGCCTCTTTGTCCAAATCTGTAAGCCCAGATAGCTGCCAGAATGAAACATTAAACTTATTTTAAGGTTAACTAGGACAAACTCAACCAATAATGTTATTAATAATTCAAGGAATGATAAACTTAACCAAGAATGATATCATTACATTCAAGACTCAGAAAAATGCTAGGAACACTCTCTAACACACCCTTTCTATGACTTCACCTTGTAATGGCAGAAATTGATAGCAAATCACATTTTGGTTGGTCACACCTCTCATTGAATGAGTCGCACTTGATCAATAGTGTTGCTAGAACTCCTCACATTCATAACCGACACTTCTAACTAATTTATTTGCAACAAAAAAAATCATCCAAAACCTAGATAGTTAATCACACTCATGAATAGGCACCACAGAATTTATTGCTAGTATCATACATCTTGTGAATAGCAAATGCATATGATAAAAATATCCACAACATCTCCATAGTGATTGGAAGAAAATATGTTCAAAATCTTCCTATTCATTTTAACGTACTTTCATTTCCTTATTTTAAAGAATTGGATCGTTACAAGTAGAGGTGATGAGAATATAATTGGTGTGATTGTTGTTGTGAGAATAATTGAGACAGGTATAGGTTGAATCCCTCATGTGCGTAGAGCACATAGGATTATGCGTTTATTAATAGGAAAAATACAAGAGATGGGCATAAGTCCATTACATTATAAATAGAAACCCTAATACCTCTAACACTCACCCTTAAGTTGGTGCATATAAATTGTATTAACCAAGCTTGTTTGTTACAAATATACTCAATTCTAGGTCCACATAAAGATTTAGTAAAAACATCTGCTAGTTGATCTTTAGAATTAACAAACTCAGTCTTGATGTCTCCAAATGCAATCTTTTCTTAAATGAAGTGACAATTTATCTCAATATGTTTGGTTCTTTCATGAAAGATAGGATTTGAATTGATATGAAGAGTAGCTTGATAGTCACATATGAGTGTCATTTGACTGACTTCTCCAAATTATAATTTTTTATGAACTTGTTTAAACCAAATAAATTCACAAGTAGTGAAAGTCAAAGATCTATATTATGCTTCTGCACTAGATCTTGCCATAACACTTTGCTTCTTTCTTTTCCAAGAAATCAAATTATCACCAATGAAGACACAATATCCAGAGGTGGATCACCTGTCAGGAGAGCCTACCCAATCAGCATCTGAGTAGGCTACAACTTTATTGTGGTTATTGTGTCCATATAATAGGCCTTTTCCAAAAGAACATTTAATGTACTTCAATAGACGATTGACAACATCTCAATGATCTGTACAGAAAGAATTAAGAAATTGACTCATCACACACCAACGGAGATGTCAAGGCAAGTAAGTGTAAGATAGTTCAATTTTTTAACTAATCTTTTGTACTTCTCTCAGGATCTAAGAGTTGCTCCCGCTAATTAAATAGAAGTGTGGCATTGGGATCCATGAGTGTGTTAGTAGATTTTGAATTCATTAGCCCAATTTTCTCCAAAATGTCCAATGCATATTTCCTCTGAGAAATAATTATTCCATTATTAAATTGTGCTACTTCAATCCCTAAAAAGTATCAGAGTTTGCCAAGGCCTTTAGTCTAAAAATGATAACAAAGATGTTAATTTACTTGTGAGATGTCATGGTGATCAGTGTTTGTAAATAGAATATCATCAACATATACTACTAGATAGATACACACAACACTTGAGTGACAGTTAAAAAATCGAAGGATCTATCTCACTTCCAGTTATACCACATTTTCCAAGTCATGCCCTAGGAGACTGCTTGAGGCCATATAGAGATTTGTAGAGACAACATACCATTCTAGAAGACTCCCCTTGAGCAACAAAACCTAGACATTGCTCCATATAAATTTCTTCCTACAAATCACTATTAAGAAAAACATTTTTGACATTCAATTAATAAAGAAGTCAACGTTGAAGAACAGTCATAGCTATGAATAAGTGAACAGAGGCCATGTTTGCAACTGGAGAAAACGTGTCACCATAGTCCAACCCAAAATTTTGTGTATAACCTTTGGCCACTAAGCAAGCTTTAAGATGGTCAATAGCACCTTCCAGACCAACTTTGAGAGTAAAAATTCACCTGCAACCGACAATAGATTTCCCAACAAGTAAAGGTACTAGGTCCCTAGTTTCACTATTCTGAAGAGCACTCATTTCATCAAGCATGGCCTGAGACAAACCAAGATGTATTAAGGCATCACCTACAGGTTTAGGAATTGATACATAGAAAATAGAAGAAAGACATGTATAAAGTGATGCAAACAATATGTGATAACTCAGAACAGTATAATGAGGAGAAGAATTACGAGCAGAACATATACCTTTACGAAGAGCAATAGGAAGATTAGATTCAGTTGACGAAGTCAGAGGAGATGGAGAAATTAGCAGAGGAAGAGAGTCATCAAGTGGACGGTGATGAATCTGTCAACAACAATATACCTGAAGTGGGGGAGATGTAAGAACACTAAACACAATAGGAGGGTCACAGACAACTGGAATAGTGGCTTGGTCAAATGGAGACGCAGAGGGTAAAGAATTAGTCTTAAAGTAGAGAGAGGACGTAGTGAAGGTGACATCGGTTAAATAAAATAACAATTAAGAGATGGGAAGAAACATTTATAACTTTATTGTGATCTAGTGAACCCTAAGAACACACATTTATGAGACTTAGCAAATAGTTTATCAAGACTTAGACCAAAAATATGAACAAAATATATGGACCCAAAACATGAGGAAATAAAATAGAATGAGAAAGTTTGTTGTCTAAAACTGAAGATGGCATATGATTAATGAGTTAACATGCACGTAAAACAGCATCACCCCAGAGACCATGTGGGTCAAGTCACGAATCGTGGCGCTTGGCTGTTACGCTCTTAAGTAGAAAGAGTTACACATTCACTAATAGCTATAGTTTTTGGTTTAGTGGTAAACGCTAACATTTTTATACCCCAAAGAAAGTATGTACTTGATCTTCTCAAAGAAAATGTAAGATTTATTGCAATGCTACTGAAGTTCTTATAGAACAAAACCATAGAATTGGAAGTAATAAAGGCAGTTCTATTGAGAATATGGTCCAATATCAAAGACTTGTAGGGAAGGTCATTTCTTAGCCCACACGAGACCTAAGCATAGCTTATGATGTGAGTGTGTTAGTCTGTTCATGCATGATCCAAGGGAGAGATACTTACAAGTTGTGAACATCTTTCAATATTTCAAGACAAGTCCAAGAAGGGATTATTGTTCAAGAGGAATGAAAAATTAAAAATGGAAGTGTATACTGATGCAGATTATGCAAGGTCTATGACATAAGAAATTCACCTCAAGATATTGCATGTTCTTGGGTGGAAATTCGGTGTATTAAAGAAGTAAGAAACAAAATGTCGTTGAAAGATCTAACACAAAGGCAGAATTCCGAGCTATGGCACATGGGGCATGCAAATTGTTATGGCTGAGAATTATTCTAAATTATCTTAAAGTAACATGCGAAGAATCTATGACCTTTTATTGTGATAATAAATCAACTATTAGCATTACTCACAATCCAGTTCAACATAATAAGACCAAGCACATAGAGATAGATCGACACTTTATTAAAGATAAACTAGATAGTGGCCTTATCACTACTTATGTCCCATTTGGGATTCAGTTAGCATATTTGTTCACAAAAAGTCTTCTCACTTAAGGATTTCATGATCCCTCATGCAAATTGGGAATAATAGATATCTATTCAATAGCAGTTAAATGTAAGATTAGACATTGTTAGAAGCAGTTAGAAGTTGTTAAGAAGATCCTAGAGATCTCTTTGTAATCATTCCTTTAGGGTTAGAGTTATCTCTATATATATAAGGGCTAATGTACTATTTCAAATCAATCAATTGAATAAAATTTTCTCTCATTCAGATTAATCCTTTTCAAGTTAATGATATTACAGCTACATCTCTTCCAAATATTCAAAAGTCCTGGTCATTTCAAACAAACCAGTTCAATTTTAGACATAAAGGATGAGTTTGTTTGTGCACTTTTAAATAAAATAAGCAGATATCAGTTTTTCTTTGCGTTTGTTTAATCTGCTTATTTTAAAAAATAAGCAATTTTCAACTTATTTTAAATTTTATCTGCATCTTAAGTAAGTGATTGTTTTAAAATTTTCTTATTTCAAAAACACTTATTTAAGTTTAACCAAACTTGCCTAAACTAAGATACATTTGCGTTCAAGGAGAAAAGATTTGAAATACAAAACTTTAACGGTATAGTTTCCAAATTGACAAAAGGGAGTGGGGGAGACAAATAGCCAAACAGTAGACACATACATGTCAATACAATATAAGAACCAAAAACAAATAAAAATAAAAATTACAACCTCTGCACTAAGGGAAACAGGAGCATAACGACTTATTTGCTTCTGTAGAGTCAAACTGCGTGCTACAGTACTTTCCTTGTACCTTCAATAAATATGTAAATGTACGGAATACCAAAATAAGTATATAATAATCAATGTCTATTTTAAATATAATGTAGTCGTCTTCAATAAAACACAATCAGAAAGTATATTTAGAGTTAACAATGTTGAATTTTAAGACGGCCATGTGATATTGTAGGGAATCTGCAGTTAAAAAGAAATATATTTAGTTTGAGTTTGGATCGAAAACAGACACACTTATTCCTGCATACTGGTTGGCAATTTTTTCTCCGGCATTAGGTGGTTGGCACATTGGATGAATATTCAGTTTGCCCCTTCACTTTGTACAAAGTTTTCTTGGTAAATGATTTGGAAGAGATGACAATATCAAAATTTTGTCTAAATATGCTGTTTTTGGTATATAAGGAGATGAATATCCACACTTTTAATGGCCACTCTTCACTGGGCCAGCCAACATCTAAGGCTGTGCCTGACCCTAATAAGACAAATTCTAAGCTATGGAAGTACAGACACTCTTATTGCATGAGTTGTAAGATAGTTAGACACAATCCCAATACTGACACTTGCAAAACACACGTTAGACTCTCCTCCCTAACATCTTCATATGCATGGACATTTCAAGAACACCAGTATCATTAAAAAAAGTTCAATTTTTTAAACTTTCAGAAAAGTAAGCTTAAATATAATCTGAAATATTAGAAATAGTGTATTAGAATTTTCTTTTTGTGAAGCTCACTATAATTGGAAGGTGTAAATACAAGAATATCCAAACATTGATTATTAATTTTATTTTCTTTTGTTATGTTACTTATGTTTGAATTCATTTAAGTTTCTCCGTCTATCAATGAACATTAGATTGTGCTTAATAGCCTAAGCCAGAATCTCGCACTAATCAAACCACCAACTCAGCTACCAACATGAAGCATCCATCCCAGTCAACCAAGCCAAAGAACTTGACAAACCATCTTCCCCAAGAAAAATAAGGAAAAATCCTAGTCATCAACACTCTAAACGCACTCAAGCAAACAAGAAAAGTCCCAAGCAGACAGGAAAAGCCAACTTCATGAAGGAAAAAGCCTATGTTCTATTAGCAATGATGACCTAGGGTAACCACCTAGACCCCAATAAATATCTATTTAAATGTTAAACTGTTATGGTAAATGTTGCTAAGCATGGCAACAAAGCTGAGGTGAGCTAAGAATTAAATTATGTTTAGTTAAATGCGTCAATTTAAGTATTAGGGTATATCAGTATCACGAGCCCTTTCTTCCCTGTAGAGATCTTTAATCATTTTTTTAATGGCTCATATACCCACTACCACCACTTTCCAACTACCTTCATTGGCATCAAAAAGTTGAGCCCATTATTAAATCACATTGCCTTTTGTAGTTAACCCCAATATTCCTCCAAGGTTCCTTTCAAATCAAGATCGCGATGCTGACCAGGTGAATCCTCCATATCAAGCTTGGGAAGTGCAAGATCAAATGCTTCTTACCTAGCTTCAATCAACATCATCGAAGTCCAGTCTCTATCGTGTTATTGGTTTTGTTCATTCCTATCAAGTTTAGGACACAATACATGAGTATTTTCATCTTTAGAAGAAAGCACGAGGTCACCATCTTCGCATTGATCTTCGCTCTATGTCTCTTGGAAGTAAGACGGTGCGAGAATTCTTGACCCATGTTAAAACCATTTTTTATGAGCTTGCAGGTGTGGGTAACCCTATTCCACTTGAAAAATATGTCGATGCCATCCTTAAAGGTTTACCTCCTAAGTACACACCCGTCATCTCTGTCATTGAAAGCAAAACACTCCCCTTGTTGTTAAAGTGGAAGTGCTTCTTCTCACTCATGAATCTTGCACTAATCGATTTAATAAGAAAACCTTCTCCCCCGCCCTTCACTATACATAGATCTCTCCTAATCCTGAATCTAGTTCTTCTGGCTATGCTCATACAGGTAATAACTACGATGGAAGAGGTCGTGGAGGCTTCACCCCTGGTTGTCGTGGTAGTTGTTGAGGTCGTAGTGGACACTTTGCAAATTTTCAATGCCAAATTTGTTTAAATTATGGTCATATGTCAATATTTGCTTCTACAAAACTAATGTCAATTATCAACCACACGAGTCTCTTCTACTATATGATCCTTCTACACTGCAACCTGTGCAGTTTGCTTCTTCTCATACCACCATTAGAACTACCAACACATTGATAAATCCTCATTTAAACCACAATACTCCTGGTGCTATGCTTGCCAACATGTCTTCTAAAGGTGATGTTAATTCCACATAGGTTCCTGATTCTAGTGCTTTCTTTCATGTTACTAGGGGAGTCACAAAATATACATCAACTTGGCCATTTTAAGGGGCTGGATAAATTTTTTATTGGAAATGGACAAGGTTTGCACTCATGGATCTGGTTCTTCATCCTTTTTGTCTCCTTTTAACTCAGATATTTGTTTTAAATTAAATGAATTTCTTAATGTTCCCTCTATTACCAAAAATTTAATTGTTAGTACTTTTGCCAAAGACAATGATGTCTTTTTTTAATTTCATCCTCACTATTGTTTGTCAAATCACAGGAGAGTAAGGAAGTTTTAATCAAAGGTGATAGAGATTTATCCCTAGATCCTATACAAGAGGAACTTGAAGAGGAACCATTGCAATTCAAAGGGCCTATGACTAAGTCTAGGAGTCAAAGTTTGGAAGCTCACATCTCAAAGAGGTTCTTGGTGCTCCATGGAAACTTGGAACTAAAGAGCACAAAGATGAAAACCCGGAGCTACCTTAGCTTAATTGTGGCCTAAAAGGTTTGTAATTTTCTTTTTTGTGGAGTCTATTTCACTAGGCGAGCTATGTCGAGCTCTGAGCAAGAATTGTGTTTTGTGTCAGATTTGTGCTCTTGCTCTTAATTTCACTGGACAAGTTATATTGGTCGCTGGACAAGACTAATTTGTTGTTCCAAGATTTGCACTATTGCTGAGCGAGTTGTGTTGGTGGCTGAGCGAAATTCTTCTAAGATTTTGAATTTCACTAAACGACCAATTCTATGGCTAAGCTAAGAATATGTCCTGCAACTTTTATTTCGTGACTTTTTCTAATCTTTTAGTTTGTGGCTATATATATCCTACTTCAAAATAATGTAAACACTTTTGAGTAAGTGAATACTGAAATTATATATATGAATGGTAGAAAAAGTTGAGTTACATTTGTTTTCAATTTGTTTTAGGAACAAAGACCTAACATTGTTTTCCTAGTTGACATGATTCACATTCTAACACTTGAAGTTTTCTAAGACTAGCAGCTAGTATCTTCAACTTGGCTAAACTTAGATAACCTAGACGATCATGCAAAAGCTTTGAGGTTGAAGTAGCAAAACATGACACAGGCAGTGGACTTGGTTTCAAATAATAAAGTCCTTGTGATTCATGTCCTTCGTCAATCAAACAACCCGTACCATGTTTCTGTATGACAAAGGAGTTAGCATCAAAGGTTACAGAACAATTTAAAGAGCAAGTTAGCTAACTCAAAAAGAGTAAATTATAAGGACAATGTGCAATGTACAACACAGAATTAAGATTTAAAGAAGGAGACAAAGGAACTTGACTAATTCCTTGAGATGCAACTTTAGATCCATTAGCTACACTAAGAAGACGAGGAATTTTTGGAAAAGAGATAAACAAGAATAAAGAACTATTACCATAAATGTGATCAAAGGACATGAATTAAGTATCCATGGATCTTGACCTTCCACAAATTGATAAATACAAGTTGTTGAAACACTTGGCCCCAAAGAAGATTGACCTTGATGGACAGATTTTTCAGATTTAGGTCTCAAATACTCTTGATACTCTTTATTAGAAAATTTGGAATCTCCTTTTTCAGATTTAGAGACATGCAATTCTTTTGGGTGTGACCATCCTCTTGCAATATGTGCATTAAGGATGCCCACTTCGACCACCACGTCCTCCTTGATTGCTACGACCTCCTCTTCTTCCTTGTGGTGCTATTAATGCTAATGTTTCAATCACTTTAGCTGAGTTTTCATCTTTTAACAAGGTAGGCACCCAAAGAAGTCTTAGTGACAAGGCTATCAATTGAAGGAATCACCACCCAAAATTTGGTCACATAAATGATCAAAATCTGAGTGTAGACTCCTCAAAATTTGGACCTTGCATATTTTTTCAAGTTTTTTGTTGACATCTTGCAGTGAATGAACCATCAAAAATCTCTTCAGTTCTTCTAGTACAGCTCAAGCCTTTGCTTCATGTACGATCATGTCATGATTATTCTGTGTGAGAGACGCTACTCTTTGAGTTGCATCAAAGAAACGTTGAATGTCATTGGCAAATATATCTTTTGCCTTTTTCCAAAAGGAAGAACACATCTTAAACCATCTTAGAATTTCCAAGACGTCTGATTCAACTGACTGCCATAAAACAACACATAACTGGAAGTCTAGTTTCTGCCACTATGGTTTTTCTTCATTTGAAATAGCATTGACATCCTTCTCTAAATGATCATGGTATCCTTGACCAAGGAACCATAACTCCACAGAGGCGAACCAAGAAAAATACTTTTTCCAATTTAGCTGTCATAGTAATAGCAGGAGTAGCAGAGAAAACAAAAGTCATTTCAAGGGAAAGAGCACAAACAGATTTGAGGGAAACTAGAAAATCCCAAGCCGCAAATGGAAAACCCTAACAGTAGAACCAAATAGAGAAATAAGGGTAGAAACAAGCCCAAACAGCGCTAGCAACACAAACGATGTTCTAGTGTGATTTCGACACTAGGAAGGCAGCGCGTGGGAGACACAAGCTGGACAGATGACAGCACATGGCGAACAACAGATGGTGGCGGCAAACTGCAGTGACAACGGTGAACAACCGCAAACTACAATAATAGTGAGAGGAATACAGCAGGTCCAAGACCTAAAGCTCTTGATACCAACTTAAAATTATGGAAAAAATCATGAGAGAAATCTAAGCTGATGTATTTATATATATGAGAGAAAGAGTACAAAGGACAGTTGTATATCACTATAAAAACAATGGGCCTCTGTTTTTGTTGTCATGGGCAAGCAACCCTCTCCCACACCCATGCACTACCAAGGAATACTTCTGACAACCTCAAACTAGCACAGCCACAAGCTAGGGCAGACTAAAGAGGACAAAAATTGCAAGGGAATTTCAATTTATCATACAACTTTGGTTCACTCTCAATTCTTTTCTTTCCTCGTTTTCTTTTCTGTTTTGGAGGACATCCCATCCTCTCCCTAGTTGTATTTCACTTTTTTTCTATTAAATAAGTTTTACTATAAAAAGGGAGAAAATAGAAAAACATGGCCATCTGAACTGGGAGTGTGAATTTCTATGCTGATGCAAGGAATCAAACAAGAATAATAATACTTTTTAAAGAGTTATTGCAGATTGAAAGAGATTTTGTTTCACATATAAAAAAAAAATTATTCAAAACTTAATTATAGTATACCTCTTTCCAATTATATCAAAGTTGACCATAACTTAAATAATAACATACCTCTTTTCAATTATATCAAAGAGTTGACCATATTGCCCATTTACATCATAAGGGACATAATCTGAATCTTCTTTGGCCAGTAACCTTTTGTATTCTTCATAAGAAATATATTTAACAGCTGATACCTCTGATTCCTGCCAATGAAAGAAGATCCCCTCAAGAAAGATCAAGAAAAATTAAGATAATAGTACTCATTCAAGCACCTAGAAAAGCCAAAAAGGACATGAGAGCAATGGAATTAGATTAGCACATCAATTAAATATCTTTTGTCAACAATCAATCGTGGATAGAGAGTGCATGCTGCCAACCCATTATTGACTTACAGACAACCACCCTGAGAATTATAATGATATCAATGAATCTAACAGAATTCAATAAACATAACAAATTAAAAAACATAAATAGAAGTGAAAGTGACGAAAATATAATCCACGAAGCCACATGACTCTGAATGATCTATTGCACAATTCTTCTTGTCATGTCAAAATTGTTTGATTGAGCTCCACCAAAGTCCTTAAGCATTTACGTTTCTGATGTTATAAATAATTTTTTTGAACTAGAATTTCATGGAATTTACTTCTTTTAGCCCAACATTCCTGCTACTAGATATTTAAAAGTAATTCCCATTGCCAAACAGTTAATTAAAATGAAACAATCTCTTAGAAAGTGGACTTTAATCCTAACTCGATCTTACAAAATCAACTTAGAAGATGAGATTTGCACTCACTTATATGCTATGATTTTGTCATATCTCTAATTGATGTAGGATCTTCAACATAATCAAACAAAAAGAATTATATCCAGCAATTCATAGATTACTCTAAATTCAATCACTAAGACAGGTTAAAAACCATGAATTGCCATTCAAAAAGAAAGGATACCAAGATATGGCGAAAATAATTGAACTTCTCGGCATATAAATTCATAATTAGGCTCAAATCACGAATTCCAAAACAGAAACTTTAAAATAAAACTAGATCATAAAAGAATATGCAATGATCCCAAATGTCATACCTTTAAACTGAATTCTAGCACTGCTAAAACAAGCTTATTTTGTCAAATAATGAAAAGCCATAAAGGGTAGTTTCATATTGAATAAAGGTTATGTACTATGTTTCTCAATGAGATCTAATAAGCCCAATTTGAAACAACTTACACATCCTCACCTGAAGTGCAAAGGCTTCCAAAGGTATAGGATCAAGAGTTGTTACTAGATACACATCATTAAATTCGTTATTGATGTATTTCCCATCATTTATGACACTGCATTCCATATTTAAAGATAATATCAGCTAGAGTACAAATAAAATAGGAGAGAAATACGTTAGTTGAAGATAAAAATCCTCGAAGCATACAATAAAAGAAACACAAATCAATTTAGCAGTCTCCCTTCATATGCCGAAGAGACCCCACTATAGTCTAAACAAACCCTTAACTTGAAAGGAAAATCAGAGGGTGACTTTTTTTTCACTTTTAATCTTCAGTTTATATGTTTTCATTAATGATATATAATAAAATGTCACCTTGTTCATATTCAATTTTTGAGAAATAAATTAAAAAGAAGGAAACTTTAGAAATAGAAAACAACATAAAAGCAATGCAGTAGCATTTATAAAATAATAATTATAAAATAACTAAAACACTAAATAAAAATAAAAGCAAGACTTTAATATTTTGCCAAACAAAGAAATACACTATATACTACTTACCTGTGTTGGAGGGAAACAAATATCAATTCAAATGCATCCTTGGGGAGGATTACACCCAACTCTTCTTCAAGCTCCCTCCTGAAAAATCAGTCACACAACACCAGACTTGATTAGTAATACAATCTCTTTCTGCTAACATACTGAATAATCTTACTTGGTGTTAATAACCGTAACTTCATGCATTTTGAGAATGTTGATAGGTCTAATGATAGAATCAAGAATGTCAACTATGTTAAGTATAAGTAACCATTGCAGTGGTAGTACGAATTCTTCAATTAAGGATTTTAGTATTATGAAAACTTTCTTAGTCGACTTCCAAAGAAGGCTACCCATGTAATACAAGTTAAGGGGAACCTCAGTGTGGATTGGTCAAGCGTAATATAGATGGAGCAGCTAGGCTTCTTGAGAGGAGCATGTGGTGGGATGTTTTGAGATTATAGAGTTGCTATAACGGGTTGTTTTTCTATTTCTCTTGATAGACACAAAAGCTTTTGAGGTTGAGCTTTTTGCCAATGTGAATGCTATAGAAATTGTTCATTGCAAGAAATGATTAAGTCTGTGCATTGAGAGTGAAAGTAGAAGTGAAGTTCAGGCATTTAGTACTTTTACCATTGTTCCTTGGAGGCTTTTGAATAGATGGTTAAATTATATCGCTCTTCTTAAGAGATGAGGTTTAATGTTTCACATAACAGGCAGGGTAATAGATGTGCTCACTTAGTTACATTATGGTATTAAATATCATATTGATAATTGGTAGGATGTTATATCTTCATTTCTTAGTATCGGTCTCTTTCATTTACCTTTTAATATATTACAAAAGAAATAATAAACAAATATAGTAGCAACCTGCAATCAATTTGGTCTTGTTCCTCTGTAGCATCACTCAATTTAATCCTAACTCTTAAAACTAGTGCACATATCTAGGATAATGGTTTTGAAAGGTCATGAACTAAATTGTGCATTGAGAGTTAAAATAGAAGTGGAGTCCAGGCATTTACTACTTTTACTATTGTTCCTTGGAGACTTTTGAATAGATGGTTAAATTATATGGCTCTTCTAAAGAGATGAGGTTTAATGTTTCACACAACATAGAGAGGGTAATAGATCTGTTGACTTACTTGTGGTAAGGTATTACATATCGTATTGATAATTGGTAGGGTGTTATATCTTCTTTTCTTAGTATTAAGAAGTGAACTTTAATTTAACTCAACTTCACAAAATCATTGTAAAATAAGGTTTGCATCTATTTATATACACTAAATTGATCTCATCTGTAGTTGATGTAGAATTTCCAACACACACCCCTCATGCCGAAGACTAGACATCTCGAACATAGCACTATATATTTATTGGATGGTTCGATAATTAGAGGCCAGATAGACCCAACAACCTTACTAGGATGAACTTATATGGCTCTGATACCATATTAAGAAGTGGACTTCCCTAACTCAATCCCACAAAACTAACTTGTAAAGTAAGATTTGCATCCACTTGTATACATTAAATAGATTTCATCTCTGACCGATGTGGGATCTCCAACACTTAGTATTCATCTCTTTAAGGATGGATATCATTTACCTTTTAATATATTATTAAAGAAATAATATAAACAAATATAGTAGCAAAATGTGGTCTGGTTACTATAGTAGCATCACTCAATTTGATTCAAACTCCTAAAATTGGCGCACATCAAGGATCATGTTTTTGAAAAGTAAGAACTAATTTGTGTCTTCCATAATCCAGGTGATTGGATTGTCACCAGAGTGCATGTATCCATTCACAATTCACATGCTAAACATCAATAACTAAATTAGCAGTTAAAGACAATATAATGAAACCTACTTTTTCATATCATCAAACACCAAATTGACTTCTCCTGTAGTCCACACAATAATAGGATGAGTCATTTGGTTAGACAAGCATTTACTGTTTTAAGGTTTTTCTATTCTCTGAAATTTATACAGAAAAAAAGGTTAAATCAGAAAAAAAAAAACAAAAACAATATTCAATTTATATTTCACATAACAAACAAACTAGATTCCAACTAGATTCCAAATAGCACAGTAATAAGCCACTACTTTAAAGAAATATCATTACAGTAATTATTCTAATTAAAAATACAACCTAACAATACCAGAAGAGAACTTATGTTACTGTATGCAAGTTCTGCTCCGACCAAATGATAATTTGACAATGCATAATACCTTGCAGTGATGAGGGACGAATCGCCAGCAGAAATGTGACCGGCACTGGAGATGTCCCAAAGATCAGGCCACGAGTCCTTGCACGACGCGCGGCGTTGGAGGAGCAGCTCCTGCGACCTCTCCGCAAATAGCCACACGTGAACGGCACGGTGGTAGTCACCCTCGCGATGCACATCTCCCCTGAACACACAAACGCACATAAATGCAAGTCTTGTTATTACTCACGAGGATTTGAGGAACTGTTGCCAAGAATGATTGAAGTCGCAATTACCTGGGTTTGGAAATTCCGGTTTTGAAACCCGTTTTGGTGAGAACATCAAGGTGTTCCACTGCTTGCTGCTGCATATCTCAGAGTGTTACTGGGAGTAAGCTAGTGACTGAGAGAGTGAACTATCAATCTGATTAGATCTGAATGGATTGAGAATATGTACTTCTCCAGTCTTATCATGTCTTATCTTTCTCTCTTGGGTTAAAAACATTTCTCCACACGGTAAATTATATTTTACTTCTTTATTATGGTATATCTATTTTTTTTATATTAGGGTCTTTATCTATTTTTTTATATTTTATATAATTTACATAAAATTATCTTATTTTTAAATTGAAATATACTTTTATTTTTTTATTAAATATATATATATATATATATGTTTAATATTCACATTATCAATTAGTGAAGAAATATTATCAATTAGTGGAGAAGAAGCATTGTTTTTAGAATTTTTTTAATAATAATAAATAGATAAAAAGTAAGTAACTATATTTATTAAAATATTTTTAATTATTTTTAATATTTAAATAATTTATTTTTATTTTTATTTTTATTTTAAATAATTTAACAATGATTAAAAAATAATTACATATTAAAATATTTTTAATTATTTTTAAATTTTGAATAATTTATTTTATTTTATTTTAAAATAATATTAAAAAAAATAAAAATATATATTTAAAGAATTGTTATAAATCTTTATCTTAAAATATATTAAAAATAAAATAAAAATATAAAAAGTAGATACTAAAAATAAAAATAGTTTATGTATTGTTATAGATACTAACTAGCATGTCTACTTATTATTATATATCATCATATCATATTAAGAAAATTAATTAATTTAATTTATAATATTATATGTGATTGTATACACTTTCTGCATCTTTAACTCTATAAAGCATATTTTGAAATAAATAAAGCATCTCTTTTATAAAGAAATTTTACATTTATAAAAGATTACTCTTCTTCTTGTATTGTCTGTGTTAAAAGTTTTTAAGAACAATAATAAATTTAATATATTAGTGATATTGTTTTAAAATTTAACAAAATTAATTAAATATAACAAGATAAAAATATGCTTTATATTAATTAAAAAAAATATTATTTTTTTACATGGACAACAACTTATTTTCAAAATTATTAATTTATTGATTTCTTTTATCTTCTTATTTATTCAATCATGAAAAACACGTGCATAGCTACTTAATGCACTCAACAATTATTGTGAAATATTGGTAGTATTTGGATATAATTGCTTTCAATGTAGGTAAACTAGGTGGGACCAAAATGTAACTGATGATTTTATGTGTTCGAGTTAATTTTCAATTTTAAAGTTTTTATTTTTTTTAATATATACATATAATATTTATATTTTAAATTTACTTATGAATTTGTTTTTTTATTTAAATATTTATTTTAAATATTAATTATTTTACTATGATATTTTAAAATATAAAATATAAATTACATTATTTTAAACTTTATTATTATTTCTTATAATAATAATTTATTATATAAAATTTTAAATTTAAATAAATTTATTAAATTATGTTAGATATATGTAATATATTCTTATTTTGTTAATTTAGAACCAATAACACAACATCCTAATTCACCAAATTAACCACATGCTCCTTTTCATATTACATAGAACTCATAATACTAAAAAATAAAATTTGAATTTAATATTATTTATATTTAATTAATTTATAACATTTATTGTAAAACAACTAAAAATGTGTTAAGAAAACTAATGTGAAAGATAATTTGAAACAATTTTATAAAAAAGTGATAAACAAATTCTAAAATCTTTATTATTAAATTAGAATTTTACTTTAAATTATATTAAACCTAACACACTGAAATCTTTATAAGATAAGTTATATATAATTAAGTTTATATGTGTAATAAACATTTTCATAGAATGATCTAATAGATCATTTATGGAATAAAGATGAAATGATTATTGAAATTTTTATAAAATATGTTATATATAATTAAATTTATATATGTAGCAAACATGATTTAATAGTTGTAAACATCATTTATTTGATAAAGATGAAATGATTATTCAAACTTTTAATTAGAATATATTTGTAGTTTATTTACTTTTTTCTTAGTTACTTAAATTTTTGTTTTTTAATTTCTAACTAAGTAATAATTATTGTGAACTCCTTTGGAAGGATTAAGATGCATCCTAATGTATGCAATAATGCTTAATATTTTATATATAATGGTTGTATTTTTTCTAACCTTAAGTTTGTTCAAAGTTTGTTCATGGTTGTAAGTTGACGTGATTCACATTATTTGTTTGATGTGTTTTGGTTAGGAAAAAGTCCAACACTCTATAATTTTGAATTATGCTGAAAACCAATTAATGTTAAGTCTTGACAGATGAATAGTTTTAATAGACGAAGTCTTGCATATGAAGGAATCTATCAGACGAAAGAGTCATAAAACTTTATCTCTCATCAGATCATACAAGCATCGTTTGTCAAACGATACCTCAAAATAATTAGATGATAAGTTATCAGATGATATATATTTTGTTTTAATTAAACATTTGAAAGTTTGCTCTTTAGTTTTCAGAAACATTCTTGTAACAGTCTGATGATCAAGTACACAAGCAGTTCTCATGTTGTATCACAACAACTTCCTCATGAAAAGTAAAAGTTGTTTTCTTCACCAAATTCCTAATACGCCTGAGTTTTGTAAACTCTCAAAGTACCATGTACGAAAGTGCTGCTTTCACCAAAACAAGTAAGTTCATTGTCCAATGGAGGATAAGTGCAACAAACTATCAGGTTTTGTGTCAAAATAAGAAGCATGCATTTATTACATGAAGGAAAACATTTAATACATCTACGTAAAACCTTCATCAGACACAACAAGAAGATGTGCTCAAGTCCAACCTAAAGTTACGGCTAGTTGTGGATGCACTATAGAAGAGATCAAGTTCATCTTGAAGAGATATAGAAATAAGTTAAGAAAAGCACACTATCAAATATGTGCTTGCTCAAATCTCTTCTCTAAGCTTTAGAAGAACACTACTAGTGTTTCTCAATTATCTCTAAAAGTAGAATCTTTTCAAATCTTTCGTCTTTTAGACATAGTTCTTCTATATTATCTCAAAATTTTTGTGATTTTAAATGGCCCACACAAAACAATCACTCATTGTTGAGAGAGCTTCCCTCATTGTCTACAACAAGTTCACCCATTATCAGTTATCATAGATCATAACCAGAAGAGACTTAAAAGATAAAAGGTTCTGAAGAGAACTGGAAAGAGGAGGATTTCAACCTTGTCCAACTAAACCACAAAGCAAGGTATCCTCTAATTTGTGTTTTATCCAAAAATGAATATAAAAAGGTATGCAAGTTAAAAACGACCAAGGAGATATGAGATTCCCTCATCATTAACTACAAAGGGAACAAAGATGTCCAACTCAAAAAGGTTGCCACTTTCATAAGGAAATATGAGTCCTTCTCTATGAAGGACGGAGAAAGCATTGATGACATGTTTGGAAGAATGCAATTTCTTCTAAATAGCCTTGAGGCTCTGGAGCAGACCTTCTCAATGGCCCAAATCAACCTGAAGATGCTAAAAAGCATGTCAAAGATTTGGGAACCCAAAACCACCACCATATCTAAAGCTAGATATCTAAATAAGCTTCCTTGGGATGAGTTTCAAGCTATCCTAAAAGTTCATGAGGTATACCTCAATGACAGAAGCTCCAAAGAGGCTTCAACATCCATCAACAAAGGAATTCCTGTCAAGGTTAAGAAAGCGGCCTACAAATGAAAGGAGTTCAAGGCATTAAAGGCTCTTCAAGAAAAGTTAGTTGACTTTGAGGTTGAGTCTGACCACTCAACCGATGAAGAAATCTCTTTAATGTCCCGAAAGTATAAGTAGATGCTTAAAAGAAGAGGACAAGGAAATAAGAAGTTTTCATACAAGAAGAGAGATGGCTCAGGAAAAATCAAATGCGAAGACGTAGGGAAAGAAATGTTGCGCTTTGAGTGGAAGAAGCCTGGTCACATCAAAGTCGAGTATCCAAAGTTGAAAAAGAAACCCTTATACAAGAGGAATAATCTCATGGCAATATGGGAAGATTCTTAGTTCAAGTCAGGATCAGATGCTGAACAGCACACCAACATATGCCTCATGGCAGACACTCAAGAAGAGGTATTATCTGACTTTAATCCTCATATTTACTCTTCTTCATCTGATGAAGAAGAAGATCTATCATATGAAGTATTTGAAACTAAAACAAAAGTTTATTGACATCTTTCGAGAAAATGAAGAGATGAAGAAAGAGAAAGTTGCATTTATTGTTAAGATGCAAATTTTAGAATAGACGAAAGCATTGGACAATAAAAGGCTAAAAGCTTTTAAACAACGACTTGATTGTTGAAAAAATGATTTCAAAAGATTTTTAGAGATCTCTAAAGCTCTAAAAATGCTTACCTTGATCGTCAGACATCCGTCTGAGAAATCAGGTCTGGGATATGATCTAAAACATAAGACAGTTCTAAAAGAAAATGTTTCCCAAAAATCCAAGAAGACATGTTCTCATTGTGGAAAGTGTAACATCCCAAATTTTAGGATATTTTTTATTTAAAGAAAATAATAAATTTTTCTCCAATATTTTAGTATCAAGGAATTATTGATTAATTATTATAGGATTAGTAGTGAAAATTAAAATTAAAATGATGATTTATTATGATGATTATATAGTGGATCCTTGATTTACATAGACAAAATAAAGAGAATAAGGTATTTAGTGGATTTAACTACACTTAAGGAAGGTGGGCATTGGTTTGAAAATAAGAGTAAGTAGAAATATTTTGAAATTTAAAGAAAATAATGGTTAATTAAGAATATTAATTATGGATCATATAATTAAATAGATATTTAGTGGAAGACATGAGAAGAAAGGGCTAATGGTCTAATCGAGGCATAATATAGAAGAGGTAATGATTTTGAATTTTAGAATGACACAAATATAAGTATTTTGAGTTTTAGGAATTTTAAGTAAGTAGAAATAAAGATTAAAATCTTATTTAGATTAAAGATAATTTATTTAAAAAATTAGAGATAAGATTTTATATAAATTAAAGATAATTTATTTTAAGTAATTAGAGATAAGTTTAAAATATGATTTAAATTAAAGATAAATTTTTTTTAGTTAATTAGAGATAAGATTCAAATACATGATTTAAATTAAAGATAATAATTTAAAATTTGAAACAAATTTGTGGAGATAAGATTATGGGAAGATTCAATGAATCTAAACAGAATTTGGAAGTTGAAATATTAAAATTAAATCTTCCATTAAATAATAATTGTCACATATTTTCACTAAATAATAACTATCCATAATTGGTTGGAGGCTGAGAATTAAGGTTAGGAGTACAATTTAAATAGAAGAGTACAACCACATAGCATAGTAGTCACTTGAGATAGAAGACTTTAGGAAAATTTGGAAGAACAAAGACTAGGTGTTGATCAAATTTGTCAAATCCATCCAAGGATAGATAATAATAATCAAATTGAAGACTAGGGCATCAAGGTTAGTCACTCAATTTTATGGTTTAGCTTTTATATTTCATCCACACTCATAGGTTTAATCCAATTGAAGGATTAAAGGGAGATAACAAACTACAAAATTCTGCAATTGTATTTTGAATAGCAACAATTGTTTTAGGTACGTTTTTACGTACTAAGGGAGTCTCTATTCCAATCTTCTCTTTTTTATAATCTTACCTTGCTATAATTGTATAAAATTAGACATGAGGAGATGAATAATTGAATTAATGGATAGTGTAGAAAACTTGTTTAGTGTAAAAGCTGTCATGAAATTTGTATGTTTTCATGTAACTTTGTGGTGCCTATACAAGGATCGTTTTGAGTGAATTAGCTTTTGTGGTTTTTACAAAAGTTGTAGACCTAGATTTTATCTTTCAAACACATTTGGAATGACTAAAAAAAAGGTCTTGAACTCAAGTTATGCACGTTTTAGTAATTATGTGTCAAGCTGCTAGTGTTGGACAACGTTAATCCTAACTACTTACGTTTTATAATTTTCTGGGAATGAAGATGATTTATTTTGAAGTTGGTTTCTTCATGAAAATTGTAGTACTGGGTATTATCTTTCTAAGAAATTTGGAATCATTCAAAAAGGAGGTTTTGAACTCACGTTATGGGTATTTTAGTGACCATGTGTCAAGTTACCAGTGGTGGATAATGTTAACCATAATTACTTACGTTTTAATATTTTCTGAGCGTGAAGATGATTTTTTTGAAGTTTTTTCTTCATGAAAGTTGTAGTCCTAGATTTTATCTTTCTAAATCATTTGAAATAATTCAAAAGGTAGTCCTGAACTCAAGATATAGGTATTTTAGTTATCATACGTCATAACTGTCAAGGTTGTATTGAGAATGAAATTATCAAAGGTTGTAAGACTATTTTTTTGTTCATCTTAACTAGTTTTTGTATGGGGTAAGGAGTTTAAGACTCTTGATTGATAAGGAATATGTTTTAACATGTAATGACCTTAATATGTGTATAATATGGATGAAATGTTTCGTGTTTTAATGGTGTTTGATATTGTCAATGTTTATGTAATGTGTGAAAAATTTTGGTGGTCATAATGTTTGGGAGATTTGACTGAGAATATGAAATGTATTTATTACCTTTGTAATGATGAATGAGTTATATATTATTAATGGTACGAGAATGTTTAATGATATTACATGCGAGATGATGTTGGTTAGTACATATGAGCATGTTGTATGAGATGCATAATTTGAATGATTATGATGTGCATGTTGATAGACATGGATTAATGTTAAGTTTTAAAAGAAAGGATAAGAATGGGGGAGAAGCCGGTATGGGACGGTTTCCTCTAACCCAAGGAAAGGAAAGGAACGTGTTGGTTAGGATGCACTAAGACTTGGAAGATACGGGAAGGTCTAGGAGACCTAGGGGAAAGAATGAATATGTGACACCTCGATGGGGTTTCACATGGCTGCATTCACTTTCTCGACGAGACCTATTGACCAAGGTCCTCAGTAGAGTAGACGTCGTAATGGATTATTGTGCATCAAGTATTCCAGCGGGCTCTATTGGCCAAGTCACGTGTTATGCATAACGGATATCCACATTACATCGAGAATGGTTAAAAGTCCGAGACTCGATGAGTTGAGAATGGTTAAAAGCCTAGGTCTCAATATATATCCAAATTACATCGAGAATGGATAAAAGTCCGAGACTTGATGAGTTGAGAATGGTTAAAAGTCTAGGTCTCAACATATATCCAAATTATATCGATAATGGTTAAAAGTTCGGGACTCGATGGTTGAGAATGGTGAAAGTCCAGGTCTCAACATAAAGGGAAAGGAAAAGAAAGTAAAGAGAGAAATCAGAAACAAAAGTCATGCATTGAGTCTTGATTTTATAGACGTTGTTATGTATTATTGGTGCATGATGATGTGTAAAGATAAATATGATTTGTGTGTATGTAATAAGGTATTTGTGTTGAAAATTAAGTTGATATCGATTGTGTATATTGTATTAATATGTATAATTGTACAATGTTTATTGTTGTAAGGTAAATGATACCTTAGTAATTAAGTGTGAATGATTTAGTATGTTGATAAATTACCAATTGTATTCCACTACTAATAGAATGTACTCGATAATTATGATGTTGTGTTGTTGATTAAACTATTGGAAGTTGATGACTAATGTTATATAATTTAGTAAGTATGGTTGTAAATTGAGTAGAGGTGAGGCATGGAGACTCACCTTATTTGTTGACTATTTTCAGGAACAGATGAAGTTGAAAGGGAAGAATAAGCTGAAAGTAGATAACTTCATATTTTGTTGTTATGGTTGTTTTAGAGTTGTGACTTAGACTCTGGTTTGATTAGGAAGGGTAATTGGCTTAATTAATATTTTGATTACTTCCTAATTAGAGTTTGTTATTATAATTTGGACTTTAACATGTTTTCTTATTTAATATTATGAAATAGTTTCATATTATGTGAAGTTTAAATGTTTCATTTTTCCGCTGCGGTATTTTGATGATTACATGTTAAAAAAAACGACTCTGAATTTTGTGAAAAGTAAAATGAAATTAGGGATGTCATAGAAAGCATGGTCATCCTAGTTAGAGCTGTCATTGGCCCAACTTGGCCTTATCCTACAAGGGGCAAGTGAGTATATTTGTTTTTGTAGTGTTCAAGAACAAATCAATGTTTGTGTTGTTTGTTTGTTTGTAAAAGATTTCTTGTTATAATGGATAAAATGGATGTAGCTCTTGATGAGTGAACCAGTATAAAATTTTCTGTGTTCTTTCTTCCATAACTCAATCTTGATACTGCTGTAATTGAATTTGCAATCTGTAAATATTGGTGCGCTTTTAATAGATTAAAACTCGTATTAAAAACTAAAACTTCTTGATTAAAAAATTTCTTTTGGTTATTTGCAATTTAATTTCATTAAACTTCAATTTACGCCCCCGCCCCCCGCTTGAAGTGGTCAACATATTTCACAAAATGAGTCTTTCTACATGTTTGAGATATTCTGCAAAAGAATAGAAAATCTATAGGGTGTCTACATCTAAAGTATTACAAGTGATCATGACACTGAGTTTGAGAATGGGAAGTTTAAACTGTTCTGTGAAACTAATAATATACACCACAATTTCTCTACATGAGAACACCTCAACAAAACGGGGTTGTGAAAAGAAAGAGTAGAACTCTTCAAGAGATGGCTAGGATCATGCTCTGTGAGAACTTTATTCCTAAGCACTTTTAGGCTAAAGCAGTAAACATTGCTTGTTATGTACAAAACAGAATATTAATCAAACCCATGTTGGGAAAAATCCTCTATGAATTATGGAGAAATAAAAAGCCCAACATAAGTTATTTTCATGTTTTTGGTTGTTCATTTTACATCCTTAACACCAAAGATCCATTGGAAAATTTGACTCTAAGGTTAAAAAAGGTATATTCCTTGGTTACTCAACAAAGTCCAAAGCATATAAAGTTTACAACTCTAGAACTTTGGTGGTTGAGTAAACCATAAATGTAAGATTTGATGATTTTGTTCAAATTGCTAAGAGATTATCATATCTAGATGATGAAATTGTAGATCTTCCAATATCAAGACCAAACGACCAATCGTTTGATAAACCCATCCATATATCAGACAATACAAGGCCAACAGACGATGAAGCTGCTCCAGACAAAAGACCATCTACGTTTAATCAACACCACAAAGAAGATTGGAGATATGCTTCGTCTCATGCTCATCATTGGATTGTAGGAGACAAACATGTTGGAGTTAGGACCTAATCATCCTTCAGAGAAGATGGAATTGTTATGCTAGTGTCCCAAGTGGAACCAAAGATTGTAGATGAAGCTCTTCCTAATGAGGACTGGATCCTGGCTATGGAGGAAGAATTGAATCAGTTCACGAGAAATGAAGTATGGACTCTTGTGCCTCCTCCATCTGATCAAATGGTAATCAGAACAAGATGGGTTTTTCATAATAAGCTTGATGAAAATGGTAAAGTGGTAAGAAATAAAGCTAGATTAGTAGCACAAGGCTATAATCAGCAAGAAGGTATAGATTTTTCCGAAACGTTTGCTCCTGTTGCTAGAATTGAATAAATTATAATTTTGTTAGCCTTTGTCGCTTCTAAGAAATAAAGCTTTATCAAATGGATGTAAAAAATGCTTTATAAATGGTTCTATTAAAGAGGAAGTGTTTGTCAAACAACCTCTTGGTTTCGAAGATACATCCAAACCAAATCATGTGTTTAAATTGAAAAAGACTTTGTATGGTCTAAAACAAGCTCCTAGAGCTTGGTATGACAAACTCAACAATTTTCTTTAAGAAAAAATATGAAAATAACTTATGTTGGGCTTTCTATTTCTCCATAGTTCATAGGGAGTCTTTTCCAACAAAGGTCTAATTAATATTCTATTTTTGTACATAACAAGAAGTTTTAACTGCCTTAGCCTAGAAGTGTTTTGGAATAGTGCTTTCACATAGCATGGTCCTTGCCATCTCTTGGAGGATTATGTTCTTTCTTTACACAACCCCATTTTGTTAATGTGTTCTTGGTGAAGAGAAATTGTGGTGTATATCATTTGTATCACATAACATTTTGAACTCTACATTATCAAACTCTATTCCATGGTCACTTCTAATGCTTGAGATGTACAAACCATGCTCCATATTTACTCTTTCTTATCTTTAAATTTTTTTGCTTTAACTTGAAATACTGTAAAAAAAGAGTGTTATGGTTGTTAAGAAGATCTTCGCAGGATAGATCTTCATGCTCTTCTTCATCATTTGATGAAGAGTTAGGAGCAGAAAGTAAATAAGTTGAAGGACTAGTATATACCCCATCTTGAGCATTTGCCATAAGACATATGTTCACATGCTCTTTTGCCTTCGATTTTGTTTCAGGCATAGAATCTTCCCATGTTGCCAGGAGGTGCTTCTTTTGCAGTTGGGCAATTTCTCTTTTTGTAGGAAAACTTTATGTTTTTGTGTCCTCTTCGCTTAAGCATTTGCTTAAACTTTTTGAAAAATTAAAGAGATTTCTTCATTAGTTAAGCTTTCAAACTCAACCTCATATTCAACTAACTCCTCTTCTAGAGCCTCTATAGCTCTAGGCTTTCCTTGTTTATTAGCCACCCTTTTTACCTTAGTGGGGAGAACCCTTGTCCATGGATGTTGAAGCTTCCTTGGAGCTCTTATTATTGAGGTGAACTTTATGCACCCTCAAGATGTTTAGTAGCTCATCCCATGAGAGTTTCTTTAGATCTCTTGGTTTAGCTATGGTTGTGGTCTTGGCTCCCAGATGTTGAGCATGTTGTCTAGCAGCTTCAGATTGATTTGTACCTTTGAAAAACTTTGTCCTAGTGCTTCTAGCCCATTTAGAAGAGCTTACATTCTTCCAAACATATCATCCATGCTCTCTCCTTCCTTCATGGAGAATGAATTGTATTGTCTTGTTAATGTGGCACCCTTTCTTAGTTGAACATCTTTATTCCCTTCATAGTTGAAAATGAGGTAATCCCAAATCTCCTTTACAGTCTTTAACCTACAAACCTTTTTGTATTCATTTTTAGACAAAGCACATATAAGTGTATACCTTGCCTTGTTGTTCAACTGAATTTTGTTGAAATCCTCTTCTTCTAGTCTTTTTCTAAACCTTCAACCATTATGTCTCTATTAGTTACAATTTGCAACAACTTATAGTGAGTGAACTTCACATACATCTCCATTTTGTCTTTCCAGTAAGGAAAGTCTTCACCAAGAAAGGCTGGAGGTCTCATCAAGGAGGCTCCCTCGTCTATGAGTTGTTGTTCTATGTGTGCTACTGTTGGATCATTTCCTCTAACACTGTTAGGTGCCCAACCTTTAGAGACTAAGCTTTGAACATAAGGAGGGAGGGGGTTGAATTGTGTTTCAAAAAATGTTAGAAGTTTTTCAAATATTGTCTGATGAAAGGAGCTTGATGTTAAGCAAGTTCAACTGACGAATTGAGTCTATTGCTCGAAAACAATTTTGAAAATAAACTTGATTCAAAATAAAGTCTCCCCTTTTAAGGTTAGGCAGTTTAATAAAATAAAATTCAAAGGAGATAAAGTAAGAGATACATCACACAAATTTTTATACTAGTTCGTCTAAAATCTATAAACTACGTCCAATTCTTAATAAACTTGATTGAGTTCCACTAGAAGGCTCAGGTTGCAAGATACAAGTATTGTTTTGCCTCATAGCCATTCTTGGCTAACCCGTTCAAGTATTCTTTCCACAAGCTACTTTTGGCTCAACCAAGCATTCTTTCAACAAGTCACTCCTTGTTCAAACCCAAGTATTCTTTTGAACAAGTCACTCTTAGCTCAAAAACCATTTATAAAAGGAGGTGTGATTTTACAATCACAAGGTAGGTAATGTGAAGGTATCTATGTCTTACACATGGATACAAGATTAGGTTTCCCTTCTATATGGTGCTAAGAAATACACGAAGTGTTCTTTTGAAGCTTGTTAGGATGTGGAGAGGAAACAACAGAGGTTTGACACTTGATCTTAAGTTTGCATTCTTGTTTTCTTCTCTAAAAATTGACCCTTATATAGTGCTTAAAAACAACTATCCATTAGAGTCTCATCCTAACATCTTTTAATTTTAGGCTGTTGGAGTACTAGACGGTTTAGCACCCTTAGACAGTCATAATGGTGTTGTGACGTGCTAGTCAATCTAGCACCCTAGACTCGTTTGTATGACATGTTTTGATGATAACAAAAACAATATATTTTCTATACTATTATCATCTAATAAGTTGCTTTATGTAGTTGAGCAACTATAGTAAGTATAAGAACTCTACAAGGTCTTGGTTGAGCCTATCAGACGGTCTACTAGTGTGAACTTCATTTAATTTAAAATAAGCAAGTCGAATCACACTTGGATTTTATATTCGAAATTGATAACAAGTTAATTAGAACAAAATCCTATTTAAATCAATTACGAATTGAGAAAGAATTTAAAATTAATGAACAACGTTCAAAATGAAGAACAAACAAGGAAACAAACAATACTTCGTGAAATCAATCTGTGATATTATTTGTATTTTTTTGAATTATTTCCCTTCAAGAATTGACCGAGTTAAAAAAATCCTAAAGTCTTTCTCAATCAAGCGTCCAATGACACTAAGAACGTAAATTCTGCTACACAAGAAGAACATATTGTTGGACTTGAAGACTTAGTTTCAAGTTAATTTGATATCTCCAACCACTTTGATGATGAAGATGATGATGCTTGAAGAATGAAGATTTTATCTTAGTGTTAGAGTGTCTTAGGATGTGGGGTAAGATGCATTTCATTTAATCTTGGGCTTAATCTTGCTTTTCAAAAGGTTTTAAAATGTTTTAAAAGTTTTAACTGTTTTTCAACTCATTAAAAACGTGTTTTCAGTCAGTTAAAATGTTCTTAGTTTGATAGCTAAGTCAATCTTAAACATTTTAACCAACTGGTATGGATTTCAGTTAATTAATTTTCTGAACTGGTGTTTTTAAGTTTTGTTCTAGCTAAACTCAACTAACTGTTTTCAAGATTTTAATCAGCTTAAATTCTGGAACTGTTGTTTCTGAATTTTGCTTCCAGCTGATTTCAACTAGCTATTTTTTAGAATTTAAATAAGCTAAAATTCTGGAGCTGTTCTTAAGAAATCTAAGCTTTCTGGAAAATCTGGTTGATTCACATTTAAATAGGCTAAAATCACTTAAATATTTCTCTTTAATTATTTCCACCAGTTTAATCGCGTTTTCAATTGACTTTTTTCAGTTTTCAGATTTTGAGTGCTCTCTGAAAATTCATTTTAATGAAAACAACTAGCTAAATCGCGTTTTAACTAATTGATTTTATCGATAACAGTTTTAAAACACTGAACCAATTCTGTTTTAAATACTTTGAGTTTTAAAGAACTGGGCAACGAATCAATTACAGAAAAACCCATTGTTTAGAGAGTTTTTAAGTATTCTAAATCAATTTGCGAAATCAATCAAGGAGTCCAAGAGCAAATTGAATTGAGAATCTTTCCATAGAAAGTCATCACCTGAATTTTGTCCTGTTTCATTTTCTGCAAGTGTAAATCAAGTGAATTCGTTCCATAATCTTGTGTAATCTTGTACTCAGTTTGTTTCTTCTTAATCAGGGTTATTAGAGTGTTCTTGTAATAGGGTTTTACAAGGGTATATAGATTTTGTAGGGTTCAAGATCAAGTGTATTGTTCCATTTTTTAGTTTTTAATATAAGGTGCATGTAAAAACTGAAATTTACTGAATTGCTTTGATTTGGGTGTTTAGGAAACTGGATGTAGCCTTCATTGGAAGGTGAACCAGTGTAAATCTCTTGTGTTAATCTTCTTTCCCTGATTCTTTAATTTCTGTAATTGATAATTGAATTGCTAATTGAATTGGATATATGATACATTGGTATAAGCATTTCAAGAATCTTTAAAGAATTGATTTTCACCTGCAATTGCAATCTGTTTTTTTGAAATTGGCCAAGGATTTCAAAAATCTTTTGAGAGTTTAATTCACCCCCCCTTCTTAAACTCAACTATTTATTCTAACACATATCAAATATCGTCTAGAATATTGAAAGGGAAGATCAAGGAGGAATTGAAACGCAAATTAGAGCTCCAAGCAACATTTGAGCTTGTTAAATTTATAAGAGGACTTGAAGATTGAAAGCTAAAAAAATAAGAGCGAAACATGATCAAAGCATTCGAGCTACCATAGTCTGTCAGCAAAGTGTCTGGTAGTTATAAGTGGGTGTGAGCTAATATTCTTGTAATATTCGAAGCGATACTCAGTGAACTAAATTGTACTCTCGTATGTTATAAGAGAGATTCCTTTTATTTTCTGCTAAAGTCTTAATCTTAGGAGGAGATTAAGACTAGTATAACTAGGACTAGTTTGTGTACTCATTATAACCAAGAGTGGTTTGTGTACTTGTTGTAATCATTTGTTTGATTAGCGGAACCTCTTAAGAAGAATTCTTGAGGTAGAACTGGATGTAGCCTATGAGTTTTGGGTGAACCAATATATAGATCTTGTGTTGACAATTTTAGTGTTAGACGGTCTAGTGTATCATATCATATAGTTGACAATCTAGTGTGTTCTAAGAAAACAAGCTAAAGCTCTATTCAACCCCCCTTCTAAGCCTCCTGTTCCAACATAGGTTGGCTTCACGAGGTTGATCTTCTATCATTTGTTGAGGCTTCACGTAGAGTGCATTAAATGTCACTCTTTATGTGTAAATCCTTCTTTTGGCACAATTTCTAATAGCTTGTTGTTGCACTTATCCTACATTGGACAACGAGTTTTACAAAGATTAGTCTAAGAATTTTATAATTGTGCAAATATATGTGGATGATATAATATTTGGTGCAATTAACGAACTTTTTGGCAAGGATTTCTCCAAGTTCATGAAAAAAGAATTTGAGATGAGCATGATGGGAGAACTTAAGTTATTTTTAAGTCTGGAGATAAAGCAGGTAAACGTCTTATCTATATCCATTAGACGAAGTACGTAAAAGAGCTTCTAAAGAAGTTCCAACTAGACGATGTAAGAGAGATGAGCACACCAATGCATCCAAACACATCCCTGGGTCTCAAAAAGGAATCAAGATCAGTGGACATCACTAAGTTTCAGGCAGATGATTGGTTCTCTCTTGTATCACACAGTGTCTAGGCCAGATATAATGCTCAACGTTTGTTTAACCTATCAAGCTAACCTTCATGACCTCGAAGAACACTAAAACCAAAGGTTTGACCAACTAGCTAACCAAATTCAAGACAACCTTTGTCAGCTCCTAGCCTAGATCAAACCTACCACTAGCCAACCACCCTCTGATCATCCACCCTCGCAGCAATGATGATTTCTTCCATGAAGCCTTTTTTATTTTGTCAAAAATGGGGGAGAAATTAGATATAAACATGTTATGTAATCATGTCATCTTATGCATTAGTTTTTCAATGTATTCATCGTTTATGTACTTGATGTTATGATTAATGAAGCATGATTATATATGTCAATGTTCTTTACTTGTTGAGCTTACATGTTTTTAAACATTACTTTTTATCATCAGAAAAAAAAAGGGAGATTGTTGGAGCACAAGATGGTCTACCACCCTAGACGGTTTACCACCCCTAGACGATCTAATGGTGTTGTGACGTGCTAGATGGTTTAGCACCCCAGACTCTTTGTTATGAGATGTTTTAGTTCTAACAAAAACAATGTATTTTCTATAATATTTTCATCTAACAATTTGCTCTATGCAGTTGACCAGCTATAGTAAGTATAAGACCCCTAGAAGGTCTTAGTTAAGCCTATCAAATAGTCTACCAATATGAACTTCAATTAATTTGAAATAAGTAAGCCAAATCACACTTGGATTTTATATTCGAAATTGATAACAAGTTAACTGGAACAAAATCATATTTAAATCAGTTACGAATTGAGAAAGAATTTGAAATTAATGAACAACGTTCAAAACGAAGAATGAACAAGGAAAGAGACGATACTGCACGAAATCAATATGTGATATTATTTATATTTGTTCGAATTATTTCCTTTCAAGAATTGACCAATGAGTTTTGAAATCATAAAGTCTTTCCTAATCAAGCGTCCAACGACAATAAGAACGCAAATTTCGCTACATAAGAAGAAAATATGAAATATTATCTAGGATATTGTAAAGCAAAGATCAAAGACGAATTGAAACTCAAAGTAAAGCTTCAAGCAACGTTCATATTTGCGAAAACTATAAGAAGACTAGAAGATTGAAAGCTGAAAAGACAAGAGCAAAAAACGATCAAAGCATTTGAGCTACCATAGTCTATCAACAAAGCTTCTAGTTGTTATAAATGGGTATGAGCTAAAACGATACTCATTGAGATTAATTGTACTCTCATCTATTATAAGAGAGATTCCTTTTATTTTCTGCTAAGGTCTTAATATCAGGGGGAGGTTAAGATTGGTATAACCAAAAGTGGTATGTGTACTCGTTATAACCAAAAGTGGTTTGTGTACTCGTTGTAATAATTTGTTTGATTAGTGGAACCTCTTAAGAAGAATTCTTAAGGAAGAACTGGAAGTAGCTTTTGAGTTTTGGGTGAACCAATATAGATCTTGTGTTGACTATTTTAGTGTTAGACGATCTAGTGTATCATATCATCTGGTAGACAGTCTGGTGTGTTCTTAGAAAAGAAGCTAAAGCTCTATTCAACCCCCCTTCTAGAGCCTCCTATTCCAACATAGGTTGGCGTAACGAGGTTGATATTCTTTCGTCTGTTGAGTCTTAACATAGAGTGCATTAAATATCACTCTTTATGTGTAAAAACATGTCCTTCTTTTGGCACAATTTTTGATAGCTTGTTGCACTTATCCTACATTGGGAGATGAATTTTAGTTCTGTTTTAGTGAAAGTGGACTTCTGCATGTGGTAAGTGTGCTCCAAGAGCTGACAAACTGCATGTGTTAGAAATTTGGTGAACTAAAGTAGCTTTAGCTCTTCTTTTGAGGTACGCTTGAAGGGATGTGAGATTGTCTTGTACTTTATGTTCAAGATGATATGAAGAATGTTCCTGCACAATAAAAGATATTTGTTGATGTTAACATTATGTGTAACAAAAATTAAAAAATTAATAATTTAATATAAAAATAAATGGACCAGCCTATTACCCTATAGGTCAGCCTGAACTTGGTCCCTATAGGCATTGGGCTAAATGGGCTAGACTAAAAAGGACCTATTGTTATTTAGGCTACAACTTTTTAAGTCTAACCTGACCTAAATCATAAGCTACATGGGCTGGTTCGTCGGGGCAAACCCATTTTGACAGCTCTATCTGTTATAATGTAGTCGTCTGACGCATCAAGCATCCATTATAGAGTCCTTTATAGTTTTATGATAATCGTCCATAACAAGGTTGAATGTACTTGAATCATCGTCTTGGATCTTGTCAAAATCTTGTGGAAGTTTATGATAAAACATTTTCAACCTCTGAGTTTTGTTGCTTAGGGTGAGTTAGGATTGGTTTGTAAATTATGTCATTCTCTCTATGGCCTCAAGCAATCTCTCCGTGCCTGGTTTGGAAAATTTAGTCATATTGTTCAATCTTTTAGACTGAAACGCAGCGAGGTAGATCATTAAGTTTTCTACAATCATTTCACCTGGAACATGTGTGTACTTAATTGTATATGTGGATGATATAGTTATTATAGATAACGATGGTGATAAAATTTCTTAGCTAAAGGAACACTTGTGCAATTACTTCTGAACCAAAGACCTTGGGAGTCTCAAATATTTTTTGGGCATTGAGGTAGCCTAATCAAAGGAAGGTATTGTGATTTCTTAGAGAAAGTATGCTTTAGATATCTTAAAGGAAACAGGTATGATTGATTGCAAACCAATGGATAACCTTATGGATCAAAACTAGAAATTAATGGTAAAATAGGGTGAAATCTTCTATGGCCCAAAAAGGTATAAAAGGTTAGTTGAAAAACTCATTTATTTCACAATTACTAGGCCTAATATGTCCTTTGCAGTTGGTGTTGTGAGCTAGTTCATGCAATCTTCTTTCATTGATAATTGGAATGTTGTCATTTGCATCCTAAGATACCTAAAAAAGGCTCAAGGACAAGGACTATGAAGATAGAAGCAATACTAAAATTTATGGGTACTGTGATGCTAATTGGGCAGGATCTCCAGTGTATAGCTGTTGGCAAAGAAAATCCTTTCCCAGCAAAAACATCACAAGACACATTTGTAGAAAAGAAAAGCAAAAGGACATAAACTCAAGGCATCCAAGGCCAAGTTCATAAGCTACAAGAAACCTTAGAGAAAGCAATAAGCAAGACAATTAGCCAACCTCGAGGCATGCAAGCTCCAACAAAAAAGCCTATCAGAGGCACAAAAACAAGCAGATCAAAGATATCAGGCCCAACGAAGCATGTCACCGGCAAACAAACCAGTTGAATGAACAAATCAGCCTATCAGAGGCGTCAACAACAGATAGTCTCGTAGAGACACTCACCAAACAACTCAGCCTAGCAAGAAGATAGCTTATCAAAAGCATTGCATAAGACAAACTTATCAAAAGCATTTTCAGAAGTCGAGTGACTATAAACTCAAGTGGTTAGGCAAAACAAAATCTCCTCCCAATGATCAAGAAGACCATAAGCCTTTCAGTGCAAAGAGTCGGGTGACTATAGACAGTCGGGAAACTTTAAATCAACAGTTGGTCGACTATAAACGATCGGGAGATGTTAAATCTATAATTGGGTGACTATAGACGGTCGGACGACCTTAAACTTACAGTTGGGTGACTATAAATGGTTGGGTGACCTTAAACTTATAGTCAATGACTATAAACGGTAGGGAGACCTCAAATCCACAGTCAGATGACTATAAAGGGTCAAAAGACCTAAAACTTACAGTCTGATGACTATAAATGTGGGACCTTAAATTCATAGTTTGACGACCTTAAACTCACAGTCAAAGGACTATAAAAAGTCAGACTCATGCCATGAAGGTTAGGTGGACCATTATAGCCCAAGGGTCGAGTTGATCATACACTCACATCCCAAGTGAAGAAACAAATGAGCAAAAATTGATGCACTTGAATAGTCTAAAGAGGCTAAGTTCAAATAATACTCAGAAGTAAGCATCAAGCATCAGAGCATATAACATTGAAGATCGAACAAAAACGTCTATGCTTTTACTTACCCTTCTTGATCAACCAGAAATTAGAAAAGGATAAGTAAAGGGAGATAGTTGTAAACCCCTATTTTTGTTTAGGCTGAAGACAAGCCAACAGAAGAATCAAAAGAGAATGGAAAGATCTACAAAACATTATTTATAAATATTCTTTAGAAGTTACCAACACAAAAAGGGTAGCTTTTAGGCCAATAAATGCAAAAATTCAAAGTTTTACATTAGTAGAAGCTGAGAACGACCACACTCAGACTAAGAATGACCGTACTCAAGTTAAGAATGGGTTGTTCTCAGTACAATTTTGTAGGCTTGTTTTGAGACGAGAACAAGCATTCTCAAGCTAATAATTGTTGCTCTCAGGTCAAGAATGGGTTATTCTCAGTATAACTTAGTAAGCTCATTCTGGGGCAAAGAACGTGTGTTCTCAAAGGGAGAACGACCATTCTCCACCTTTGACGTAACCTATAAATAGCAAAAAAATTTGTACTGTATCAAGGACCTCTTAGAAATATACTCTTGTATACTCAAGTTGTAACTCTGAACTTCTCTTAATAAAGAAAAAGCTTGCTTCAGAGGTGCTTTTCCCTTTTCTCTCTATCTTCTCTCTTTATTGCTTTCCTAATAGAGTAGAAATAGAATAGAATAGCCTGGAATAGAGTATGATAGAGTAGGGTAAAAGTAATGTGCATGTAAATATTTTTGTATATGTGATAATTAAAAGGCAACATTAACAATTTGAATCATAATTTAATTATTAATGTCATCGTAGGGTACCAATAATGGACGTGTTAGGTGGCTAACCCCTTCCTAACATGTAACCGACCCCTGAACCTAATCTCTGGCTATAATGACCAAGGTTAATTTATGAAAACTATTTTCTTTTTCCAGTGTTTTGAGTAAAATATTGGTGGTGACTCCTAAGAACCTACTTTTCAAAATCATTAACTTAGGGAGAGTCGGGTTATCCTACATCTCTAGGTTGGTGCGAATATTTTCAAAAGAAAATCTCAACCATCGAATGTCGGTTTGCGATAGGGCTGCGACGGAGGGTGATGGTGGTGGGGTGCAATGGAGAGTGGTGATAAAAGGGGTGCGGCACAGGTGGTAATGAAGGGGTAAAGGAAGAAGAAGGAGAGAGGTTAGTTTGTGGGCGTGATGATGAAGTCACGTGGTGTGGAACTCTATTTTCCATGTAGGATGTATTTTAACACCGTTTGTTACCAAGGATGATTTACACCTGTTTCACAAACACAAGGATGAAATTAGTCTGAAGTTTACTTCAAGGACCAAACCTAATTTGGACATATAGTTCAGGGAACAAAAACATATCTAAACCATTTTATTATTTTGAAAAAGTTTTAAACTTATGGAATGTACTAGTGTTAAAGTTGTTTCTGAACTTAATGCATCTCATAAATTGTTCATTAATGATTATGTTTCTATTGGAGGAAGTACTATGACATGACAAATGAGAATGTGAGTGATAAGTCATGGGATTGATTGTCACAGGTTACCATGATAAGATCAAAATTGAGTTCTTATAACTCATCACTCCATATATCTCCGCATTGTATTACAAGTACATCCTTTTATAGGCTAAATCATGTAAAACTTTTTAGGTTTCACAATAATTCCCATAAAGTACTCTTTAACTCCCACTAGTGTTGCCTTTTTAATTCCCATTATATGTATCATTATTTTCCATCATCAGAACATGAATGATTCACAATAATTCCCATGTGATAATTCAATTTATTAATTAAAAACATAATAAAATTACATAGAAAACCTAAATTTATATTGACCCCCTGAATAATACCAAGAAGCTTCCCAACGAGCATAAATGATTTGTAACGACTACTTTCTTGAAAACTTTATATAAAGAAAACTCTCAAAGTCTTAAACCTTTTTGTGCCCTAAGCTTCTTATGAATGCTGCTTGTGTACCATATCTATCTAGAAGAGTCCATACTCCTTGTATTCGTCGTAAGAAGTAACATTTCTTTCTAGTGAGCTACCTTGTGATCGTTTAGATCACTTCTTTGTAAACCTTTGTATTTTAGCCAAGAGTTCAAAGAGTACTCGTGTCTTAGCCAATAATGAATGTTGTTCCAAATAATTCTCAAGGTTTGTAGTTAAGAGTGACTACATTTCCAAAAATAATTGGATTTTTAGCTAAAAGTGACTGAGTGTCCAAAGAATACTTAGCTGTTTAGTATACCTGGTAGTGTTTTTGCTACATTAGTCTGCTTAGTGAAACTTGGTCAGTTAATCTAGATATAGTTTACCTTTTACAAATAAACTAGTATAAAAATATCAAGTATAAATCCTTCTTTTCCTTAATTGTAATTATATTGCACATTATCAAATTTAAACTAATGAAAGAAGGAGAATTTTTTATAAGTTAAGTTTTTAACAAATTGTTTGTCTAGCTAAAACTTGTATTTTACTTCACATCATTAGACACAATAAGAGCAGTCAAAACGGACGGTCCGACCTAGCCTTACGGGCAAAGTTAAAAAAATTTGACAGCCCAACCTGACCTATATTTTAAAACAGCCCACAATTTTTAGCCTAGTCTGATCCTATGTTAGGCCAACGGACCAACGGACCATTTTTAGCCTAATTAAAAATTAAAAAAATATTACAATATATTTATAATATAATTTTTTTATCAACAATAAATAACATATAAACGTAAATATATAATATATTTACATGAATATCTGTGTAAAATTGTTTACATTAGAACAACTTATAAAACAAACTTAGAACATCTGCTAAGCACTTCCAAAAAAGTCAAGTACCTACTAAATATAACATATCCATAATATAATATTTTTGTCAACAATAAGTAATATATAAATATACAATATATTTATATGGAAGTTTGTAACTGTTCCTATTTGAGCAACTTATATAACAATTTTATTTTCTATAACTCACCAAATATTAACAAAATAATACAAACCCATGATGATACGAGGATAACGAAAGCATATATAAAATTTTGATTAGAAATGCAAAAAATGAAAATATATATTAATAAAAATATAAGAAAGAACCTAACCGAATGTGAAACAGAGAAGTTGTGAACGTGAAATTATGGTGGTGAAAGTGATACAACAAGTCAAGAAGTGGAGTGCAGTAGTAGATGAGATGAAGGAGCTTGTGAGAAAGGAAGAAAAGAGATGAAGAGAAAAGAGACTCTGAGAAACTAGAGTTTTTTTCTTTGGTATGACAACATGAAAATTAAAAACAAAAATTTGATATAAAAAATAAACTCATTAGCCTACGGGCCAGTCTAATCTTGACCTATATGAACATCGAGCCAAAAAGGTCAGATTAAAAAAAACCTATTGTTATTTAGGCTACAATTTTTTAAACTTAACATAACCTGAATCATAAGTTATACGGACCGGTCCATCGAACCAGATCCACTTTAACGACTCTAATCACAATATAATGAAAATTGTAAAAATGTTTTAATATATAATTCAACCATCTATTCTTTTATATTTGATTCGTTTTCATGAATATATATTTATATCCTCTTTTGTATTTCTGTTTTCATGAACATCGTTATAATAAAGTGTTTATCCCCTGACATCGGTTTTTTTTTGTTTCTTTCAAATTAAGTGATCTTTTTGGAATTTGGTTTAAGATTCACTTCTTATTTTTCTTATTTTGTATTTCTTCTATATAAATTTATATATCTTAATTTTTTATAAACTATTTCTCATTATTTATTAAAGTCAGCACATTTTATCCTGATAATATAAAATTTATATAATAAATTGATCAAAGCTAAAGTCTAAAAAAGCTAAGAGAAAACATAATAAATGTAAAATTTAAAAGTAAATGAAGTTTTATTATAATTATTATTTAAGATACAGGAAAGAGAAGATAGACATACTTTTTTAATAGAAGATAGGAAAAAGTAACTCAACGTCACTATATATGCTTAGTTATCAGGACATGGACAATTTTTCATTTCTCCTTCCGCAAAATTTCGGATCTCTTCACTTTCCTTGAATCAAAACCCTAATTCTAATTTCCCCAATTTCACTTTTCAACATCGAAAAACCTATCTCTCTCTTTCTCGCTCTAAGTTCCCAACGGTTTTCCCGTTCTACAACTCGATCCGCAGGTTCTTTCTTCTTCTCCTTCTTCTTCTTCTCCTGTTTCTCAATTTTCTCTGGAGTTTTTTCGCTTTTAATCTCAACCATAATTATAAAATTCTTCGTGTTAAACTCTATTATATGGTTTGAGTTGTTTAGGTTTTATTTTTCTTTTGTTTTCGCAATTGTGGAATTTCGCGATTTGCATTTCGCATTCGGTGGTTATTCGGATTTATGGAATCGGAATTGAGCGGACATGTTTGGATTTGGTTTGGGTTTGGGTTTGTTGTTCATGGATCCTTGGTGGTGATTTGCTGTGGATTTTGGCTTCTGTTGTGGATTTTGATTGGGCGCATGTTGGCAATATGTTTTGACGACTGAAGAACAATATTGGCTCTAATTAGTAGCATTGGGTATGCTGTAGTTGATAATACGATTTTTTTTTCATATGTTTCCTTCTATATGGATGCGCTTGTTCTAATACGAGCATGTTGGTGGTTGAGATTCTATGCAGCTGATTATGTGTGTTGCTGTATCAGATAATGCTATCTTTGTCGCAAGCATGTTACAATTTTAGGTGTCTGTTCTTTCGTTAGTATAATCCTGACACCACTGTATTAATTAATTGCATATCATTGCTGAAGTAGACTGTAATGATCTTTGCTTAAGTTGGAAAATGCTTTTCTTTGTTTTTTACTTCAGGATGTACTTTACAGCATTAAGAGTGCGTAATGCTGTTTTTTTTGTTGCACAGATTGTCTTGTTTTATCCTCCTAGTAAAAAGGAATGGAAGGTAACTAATAATAACTAGTAAGAGTGGAAGGTTAAGTATATGGTTTTATTTAGTCTGTCCAAATTTACATGGGAGTATGATAAAATAGAATATTAATCAAATAACTATAATTCTGATTTTATTGTTTTTGTTTAAGTTAGTGTACTCCACTCAAGACATGTAGTCTTATTCTGTTTGCTAGTTTCCTCATTTCTATCATAAGATTCTGTACAGAAGAACGGGATGATCAGGTAATAGATTAGTAATATTGGTTGACGGTAGGACTAAGACTGTAGACTGGCTGAAATGACGCTGTGTTTTCAATGTGGGGGTGGGGGTTTTCATAGATTCTTTTCCAAGGCTTAGCTGCAATGAATGTCGTTATATATTGAACTTGACAAGTATGCTATATTTGCACCTTTGTTTGGTGGTCGGTGTTGTGGATCTTTTATGGTTGTGGAAGGTTAAGTATATGGGAATTGTAATCTGTTGGAAACTTGATTTATTGCACTTAGGTTTCAAAATAATGGAACAAATGTTTCGGTGGATCTTTGTTATTGGTTCTTTATGTTCTGTTTAAAATTTCAAATGTAATTGTACCTTGTTTCTGTCTAGAAATTTATATAAGTTTTAGGAAACCTCCCATTGTTAGGGGTATGCAAGGATATGTAGGGGATGTTGGTCTTTAGTGGACAAGGGAATTGGCCTGACTGGGGGTTACCGACTGCCACCTTGGCCATGGGGGAAAATTGGAGGGAAATTCTATTGTAAGCTGTGGAGAAATTTTAATCAAGAGTAGAGTAGAGAGAAGCTTAGGAAGTAGTAGTGCCTGAGGAATGGATGCAACAGGTCATGGCCTCTCGAATGTCCTATGTTACTGTATATCTTTTGTTCAGTTGAGTCAGGTTTTGTCAGATTCAGTGATTCCTGAATTATATCAGTTTCCATCCTTTCTATGCTTGATAAACAAATTATAGCAAATTACATTAATATCCCCCAAGGTTTTCTCAAATCACACTTGCCCCCTTTTTTTACCCAAATGTAATGTTTCTTAAAACATATGGGGTGCATGTGTAATGTAAAAAGGGTTGTCAGTGTAGTGTTTTAAAACAAGGGGGACGTTTGTGTAGGATTTTGAAGAGGTTGGAGTGTAAGTGTAATTTTGAAAAACAATTCAAGGGGTGTCAGTGTAATTTACACAACAATTTGTCTACTTCGTTTTGTGTAATAAGGGGTACAAAGTGTGGAGAGATCCTTTCTTGGTTCATTAGTTTTAAAATTTTTTACTGTTTTAAATTTCTTGATTAAAGCACTGTAGTTGTATCTGTTGTGCACTAATCACTATTAAATTCCATTCTTTCAATACTTAGATTGAAACCAATTATCTACTCTTGCATTGTATCCTTTTTTAAGTGGCAGCAATGCAATTTTCATGTTCTGTACTGTGCTTCTGTAGAGAGCATTATTTTTTGTCGTCAAATAGATTATGCATTGCATGAATCCTTTGATTCTTATTAAAATTAGCAGAGATCACCGTGGACATAAATGAAGTTATTCCAGAGAAGGAAACTGCTGGGCAATGCAACAAGAACATTTGAGAATCAATGTCTGAACTCAATCTGTGCATGCAACAAAATATTCATGGAACAAAAAAGCAGTTTCTTCTGAAGGAAACTTCTTTTAAGGATAAATATAATCCATTTGGTTTTGTAGAATTGTATTCTTTTATTGGTGATCCCCCTCCATTTTCCTTTTCCCTCTGTAGTTTTTTGTTGGTTAAACTGGGGTCTGTTGTCATCCTGTAATCCTTAAGCACTTGATTGTTTGCAAAGAGATCCATGCTCATGATGGTATTGATATTAACAGATTGTTATCTGGTAGATGTGGCTTGTTTTCTATTTTGGGGATGCCTATATTGTTTCTGTAGTAATTTTAGAACTGGAAAACAATTTAATCTGATTATTTCTCTTTTATGTTTCAGGGACATATTTTCTACTAAAGAGATGTCTCCTTCCAAATCTAAGTCTAAAGACAAAAAGGCAGGCAAAGAAGCTCAGAAGTCTGCTGCCAAGTCTGCTGGATCTTCTAATGCAGTAGCCGGTGTACCAGCCAGTGCATACAACCCTTTATTAGGAACATTCCATACTTTGGAGATGCAACCAACATCTACTTCCCAAGTACAATCAAATGGTCGTTTTCGGAATATAGATGAGACAGATGAACATCCCACTGTCTCAGTGGTAGCTGGTGTGGAGTATGATTCTGTTTCTAACAATGGTAGTTGGTCTGGTGAGTCCGAGGACCATAAAGAGAAATCTTCTAATCCTCCTGCTCGACTGGAGGCAGTACCAGGAGCTGATAATGACAAACGGGAGAAAATTCGCCAGAAGAATGAAAGGAAACATCAACGACAGAAGGAAAGGCGGGCACAAGAGTTGCATGATCGTTGCAGTGGATATATTATGTCTAGGAAACTTGAGGCACTTGCTCAACAGCTTGTGGCTATGGGGTTTTCTCATGAGCGTGCAACAGTAGCATTGATACTGAACGAAGGAAGGGTGGAGGAATCAGTAGCCTGGCTGTTTGAAGGTGGTGAAGAAGCAGATAATCATAAAGATACAAATATAGCAGGGAGTAATTTGAAAATTGATATATCAGAAGAACTTGCTCGGATTGCAGACCTAGAAATCAAGTACAGTTGCTCAAAACAGGAGGTTGAAAGAGCAGTTGTTGCTTGTGAGGGTGATCTTGATAAGGCTGCAGAGTCTTTGAGAGAATTGAAGCTGGATCAGCCATCTGGTCCACCAAAGCCTGATGAAATTGGTGATCCTCCTTCATTTGGAAGTAAGCAGTCAGGAGTTGTGAGTCAGAATGCTAGGCCACAGACTAAACCCATTCTTTCTTCAAATCAACTCAAAAAAGATGAAAAGGATTTTAACTATACCAAGCAACCAGTTACTGGAGGATCTGTGGAATCCAGCAGCAGACTTGTGCAACCTCCTAAGAGAATCCAACCCAAGTCTGATTGGGCAAAGCCCCAACAAGCTTCTATACCAGCTGACAAGAGGTGGCCAAGTGCAGGATCTAATCCTTCGGTTTCTTACTCATTGGCATCACCATTGCAAGTGTCACCAACACCTGCTAAGACAGAAGCTTCTTATATGGCTGGCGGAGGTGATTATAAAAATCTTCAAACTGGTCCAGCTAGGGAGCCAGTAATTGTGATGCAGCGGCCTCAAACTGTTAATGCAAAGCAGATTCCAGCTGCCAGCATGAGTTCTTCTCCTCCTGGAATAGCTGCCAGTTGGTATCCAACTAACAGTGTAGAAGTCATGAGGTCCAATGGCTTTGTGTCTCACCCTCCAAGCTCTAGAAGCCTCAGTTCAAACTATTTCAGTTCTAATCCAATGTATCACCAACTTCAGGGTCAGCCTGCTCAACAGTTTGTGGCTGGCAACAGCAGTTCAGTAGATCTGCAAGCAACAAACCGAGGGAGTAGCATATGGAATAGAACGATGGCTGCATCTCCAACGCTTGCTGCTGCTTCTTCTCTTGGACTCTTTTCTGGGCTAGGATCTGCAGCAACATCAGGGTCAACTTCTCCAGTAGACTGGAGCACTGGTGGGTCAATGCAATTTGATTATACCAACATAGACTGGTCCTTGGATAGAGGCTTATCTCCACCTAGGTCTAATGCATTATTGCTAGGGCTTTCACCTTTTACAAAGAGTAGTGCTCTACATGGCTCAAATGCTTCTGGTGTGGTTCCTCAGCCAGCAATTAGATCATTACCCTCTAATGGTAGCATTGTTCCCTTGCCTGGGTTGCAAGATGGTGGAGTATCTTCAGCTGAAACATCAGGTTCTCGGGAATGGAGTTCTCCATTTGAAGGGAAAGACCTTTTTAGTTTACCGAGACAGTTTGTTTCTTCTCCCTCTCAGTAGAGTTGAGGGGAGAAATCAAATGAATAAAAAAAAAGACCAAAAAATGTGTGGATTTGATGTTTGTTCTTGTGATGCTATAGTTGATGTGATGTTGGTGGTAAGCTTTCTGTGGAAAACAGGCGTCTAATTTCACATGCACAGTACACTTACCCGTGGTATGCACAATTCACTTCCGTGCCCTACACTTTTTCATCGTCGAACCCAGATGAGCTATACAAACCCGGTACTTTATAGTTATGCTGCAGCCTCAAGGACACTGTATAAACTGGGCAGAGCCGTGGAATATCTGATAACATCTCAAATATTCCATGGGTCTGCTCAGTCCTTGTGAGTTCTGTGGCAGTGGTACATTTTTTAAAGGTTTAATTATTAATTTTATCACTTAACTATTACTATTTTGTGGATTTTATCACCTAAATTTTCTTTATTTTTTATTTTATTGTTAAACTTTTTGTTTTTTTTTTGTATATTTTACGGATCTGTTATCGGATAACCGATCAGTAAAGTAAGTGAAAATTGAAAGTTTAATTGGAAAATTTTGAGAAAGTGATTCAAGTGGTAAATTTCCCGGGAAATGATAATAATTGAATAATAAAATGTGTGATCAAGGATTTATATAATGAGTTTGAAAATTGATTAAGTCGCATTTGAATAAAACTCTTAATAAAATTTAGTGGAAAATTCGTCAAGTAAGGAGTTATATTTGTATAATTTGGTGATTTTTCAATAAATTTTATTCAATTATAATGAATATGAAAGAATTACATATACCCTTACTATAGCATTCAATTTCGGTGGAGTAGCATAGTATAGGAAAGCATTTTTAAAATCGCCAAGTGGTTGACCCCGAAATATAGTGCGGCAAAGAAAAGATCAGCTCATCCTGGCTAAGGTATATCTTTCCTTTCAGGCAGTAAGTTAATCTTTCATATATGCATGTTTTTAGTTATTCCCTATTTAGTCTTACTTTCAACTTTACTACCATCTTTTATCCATCAATGTTTTTAAAAATAAAACATATTTATTATTAATAAAAATAGTTACGTGTTGTTTAAAAATACCAACAATATTATGTATTAGATTTATATTTAAATAATAATAATAATAATTAAAATAATTAATAATAAAAAATATAATAAAATATTATATTCATTATTATGAATTATTATCAATTCTTATTTATTATAATCTAATGTCTTGATGTTAAATCTATTTTTTTAATTTGTGTTACATAATTATCTTAGTGTTTATAAATAATTTAATATTAAATATAATTTAAAAAAGTATTAACTTTAAATAATTTAACATTAAATATAATTTATGTTTTGAATATATATAATATAAAAGCATTTTTTTGAAAAATAATATGAAATAGTAAAAAATATCAATAATGATAAATAATGTATGAAATAATATTTATAAAATTTTAAACAAAATAGTGTGAATTACCATTTTGTTTATAATAAAATGTGTTTCTATTTATTAATTTTGTCATTATTTGTAAGTAACATGGGTTTGAACTTCAAAATATTTAGATAAAAACATTAAATATTATCTAATGATCTTTTATTTAAAATTTTAGTTTAAATTATTCTTTTCTTGTATCAATGTAAATGAATTGTTTATTATCTTAACTAATACAATGTGTATAATGTTGATCACATCCTCGTTCTTATATTGATTTTCATTCATATATGGAATCAAAATTGTATTAAAAAAATAAAAATTGTTATACATTCAATGATGACTAGAAATTTTGATTATAAACTTACTATGGTATAATTTTGAATTAAAACAATTATGGACAATTTTATAAATTTTTATTTTATTCACTAATAAAATAAATTATGCATATTTTTATCTTTAAATTTTTTTAAAACTAAAAAATTTATAAAAATATGAATTAAAATAAACATAAAAAAATATTTCAAACATAATAATTTAATGATTTTTAATAAATTAAATAAAAATATATACATTATAAAATTTATTTTTCTGTATATTTATTTAAATGGAAAATATATTTAGTTATATAAAATTATAATGATAAAATTGATTTAAATTTATTTGATAAAAAATAAAAAATATATTAATTACATAAAAATGATTTTTATTTTTTTCTCACAAGATTATTTTGTAAAATAGTCATTATAGTAAGTTAAATAAAAAATTTATTTAATTTTACTACAAAATTAAATTGAAATTTATGTAATATAAGTAATATTATTTTATAAATTAAATTTAGATTTCACTTTGTAACTTTACAAAATATATTGACCCATTCGTAAAATAATATTGAAAAAAATTATATATGATAACAAATAAAAATTAAAAATACTATGATATCAAAAGACATAAATTAGATGTTAATTCTATTTTAAATAATAAAATTACTATTTGTATATTGAAAGGATTAATTGATTTATAAATATTAATATTAATATTAAAAATAAGAAAAGAAATTAATATTAAAAATAGATTATAAATAGAAAAATAAAATAAACTTCAAAATCATATAAAGTAAAATAAAAAAATTGAAGATTAATATGTAATGAATTATATAAAAATTAAAGAAACATGATTGTTTTTAAAATAATTAGGCTTTATTTCTTTCTCAGGATAGATATGCACCACCGACCAATTTGAATGAAATAAAAGAAAAGAAAGTGTAAATTATAAGAAATGTAAAATTAATAAAAACGAAAAATGAGATATAATTTTGGTGATCAAATTTTTTCATAAAATTGTAAAAATTTATGAAAATTTGTGAAAGCTATGTAAAAGTTTATGAAAGTTAATCCATTATCTAATACTGACAACACCTTATGTAATTTATAATATTTCTTTATACTATTATAAGCTTTATTATATACTTTTTAACTGATGTTTAAACTTTCAATAATGCTAACAATAACTGTGAAAGCTGATACAAAAATTTATACAATAAAGTTATATTTGTTTATTTATTTATTCAAAACTTACAAATAATAATATAATTTAATAGGTATTGAAATTTTTATGTTACAATTATAAAAATGCTAGTTATGAATCTTTCTTATTTTTGTTAGACAATGATTTCACTGATGTTGGAATCTAACTCGTGCATCTTTATGAAATATAATAATTATATTATAACATAATTAATTATAAAATAAAATAAAAATTATAAAAAATGTTTAAAAAATATTTTAAATAAAAATTAGTAATAAAATAAATTTATATAATAATAATAAATATTAAATAAATAATAATAATAACAAACATAAATTTATATAATAATATAAAAAATTTAAAATTAATAATATTAATAAATAATAATATAAAAATAAAATGAAATAAGTAAATTTACATCTTAATTATCTTTGATTATAAGTATATTTTATTATATTTATATATTATATTATTTATTAATTATTTTTATTATAATATAATTAAAATTAATATATATAATTAAAGTAATAAATTTATTAATAGTAACAAAATTAAAAAATAATAAATAAAATAAATCCACAAAAATTACAATAAAACTAGAAATTTTAAAATTATGAATAATACTAATAATCAAAATATTAAAAATTTTAAAATAATAATAAATTTATAAAATAATAATAGTCTAATAAAAAAATCTTTATAATAAAATTTTATCATTTTATCTTTTTTAAAATTAATTATATTTATCAAATCACTCACAAATTTTCATAAACTTTTTCTTTATTTTCTACTATCTTTCCCTTAAAAGAAACAATCTTACTTTTTATTAGCTTTCTCTTCAAATCCATCATTTTGTTCTCCCTAAAATTCATCTTTAAAAAAAAAAGCCTTAATAATTACATAAAATCATTTTTTATTTTAAATTAAAAAATTATATTTCAAAATTAAAAGTTACACTTACCTTTAAACCTATTAGTCTTATTCATTAAAATTACAAATTTCTCTAGAACATATATGTTCTAGTACATAACTATTTATTAAGTAAATCAATATTAAATTTGTAAAAAAAAAAAAGATAACATTTATAAAAAAAAAATTAACTCTTCATAAAATTTAAAAGATTTATATGCAATATTTCTTCAATACTTATTTAATAACTTGAAAAATAAGATTGAACAATTTTGTAATAATTTAATAGATAAATTTTGAAAAATTTTAAATATTAAAATAATCTACATGTCAAAATAACAAACATAATAAATACATTAAGAAATTAAGACATAAAGTTATGATAAATATTTGTTTTTATATATCACAAAATACAACAATCAAACAGAAAATACATACATATGATTTTCATAATCATTTTATAAAATATTTTTTTTAGTATCGTCAATACATATCACCTCTTGTCAAGTGGAAAATTGTTAGAAATATTTACTTAATATGTTTTTTATTTAAATTAGTTTTTAGAAAATCTTTTAGACTTTTTTTATTTTATAATATCTTTTTCATAAAGACAAAAAATATATTAATTTATTATTTAGATTTAGGGAATTAAGATTGAGATATAGTTAATATTTAATATTTTGTTACATTTTTACTCTCTATATATAGAATACATAAAACAAAATAAATTACAACTCTTTCATATAATATATTTCTTATATCTCATATATCTTCAAAGTATATTTTTAAACACCCTAAAAATGACATAAAAAATAGTCAGACCATTCTCATTCTCTCTTGATTATATATTCAGGAAAAGTATTTCTCTCTCTACCCCTTCTATCATTTTTACACTTAATTCAATAACCATAAATTTAAATAGAGTTTAAAGAAAATATTGATATAGCAACTAAAAATAGTTCAATTAGATTATAAATATAGTTTAATTTATCCAACATGCTTTTTAGTTTAGTTTAACTCATAGAAACTATTATTTCAATTCATTTAAATTGTTAACAATTAACTACTCCCATAGATAGAAGTATACAATTACTATAACAAAATATTACTTAATAAACTTATCTTTATGTAAACCAAATTAGGCATCTCACCCTTACAATATATCTAAACAAACATAAAATTTAGTCAATTCAAATTTCTAGCATGACTTGAAATTAGCAGACATGTTTTTCACTAATGCAATTAACCTGTCCCACATAAGAAACATAATATATGGGGAAGAAACTAAGTACACATATGCATTTAAAAAAATCACTACCTTGAAGGACATGTTTAGCAACCTTGAGCACTCTCAATGAAATGTCAAACTACAACAATTGATGGTTTGTTAAGAAAATGTTAAGAAATTGTAAATTCATAGAATTCAGGTATAAAAGTCCTTCCAATTCCAATTGAGATTGACAAACAAACAATCTGACTATTAGATTTGGACGTCTAGAAAAACAATCATCCTGTTAGATGGAGAATAGTCAGACCATTTTCACTTACTTTCCCTTGATTATATATCCATGAAAGTACTTCTCTCTCTACTCCTTTCATTCTTACACTTAATTCAATGTGTATAATATTTTGAATAGAGTTTAAAGAAAATACTGAGATTGTTGTTAAAAAACAGTTCAGTTAGATTATAGATACAATTTAATTTATCTAAACTGAATTTTAGTTCAATTTAGCTCAGAAATCATTTTCCAATTTAATTCAATTGTTATACAATTTAGTGCTTCCATAAATAGAAGTGTACAATTACTATAAGAAAATATTATTTACATGATGTTGCAGACTTCTCATTATATCCACCAAAGTAGGCATCTCACCCGTACAATACATACAAACAAACATAAAATTTAGTTAATGACCCACAAAAGATATAATGTTAAAATAAATTTGTAGCAAAATCAATTTTCTAACATGTCATGAAGTTGTCAGACAATTTTCTCACTGCTGCAATTAATATGTCTCTCGTAAGAAAGATAATATCTGGCAAAGAAACTATCTACACTCATACATTTTGAAAATACCACTACCTTGAAGAACATGTTTACCAACCTTTAGGAGTCTTAGTGAAAAGTCAACCTGCAACAATTGATTGTTTGTTAAAAAAAATGAAGTACAAAAGTCCTTCCAATTCCAATTGAAGTTGATAATAAATAATCTGACTTTTAGATTCCGAGGTCTAGAAAAACAATCATCCTCATAGAAAACAACCAGACCATGTACACTCCCCGCTTGATTATATTCATGATAAGTACTTTTTTCTATTGCTTTTTAATATTTTAAATATAGTTTAAAGAAAATATTGAGATTACAGCTAAAAAATATGAAAGATAACATAAAAGACAGTGGACTTTAGGACAATTCCATTCTCATGACTTAGTGGTTAAGGTAACATAAAAGACATTTCGGAAAATATGAAAGAAGAAAGACAAAGAAGAGACAAAACCCTCATTTATATGCTTTTGAAACTTGTATAGGAATAAAACAGAGAACATCTTCCATCATATGAGTAAGCTAGGACATAGATGCATTAAATGCATTTCATGCAATATTAAATGTTTATTTCCTCTTCAAGCAATGTTCTAGTGGCTAGTAGTAGTTACCAGACCTAAGTTAGAGAGTTTTGTATTCAAAACAAGAGTAGAGCAAGAGACTATACGTGCTAGATAGGCTTTTCAGAGTTGAAACAAAGTAGTTTTAGCTTGCTCTCCAAGATATCATTGATGTTTCTAGAACTTTTTAAAGATTATCTTAGTGGACATAGAATGGAAACATTCCTTACAATACATAATATGCATATAGAATAACTTCATCATGTACAAAGTTAGCTTAAGACTGTGTGCTTATTGTCTAAGCAAGAAAATGCTTATTAGATGTTGAAAAGAACACTAAGTGTTGCATATATGATAGATGGAACACTTGCTTTTTTCATGATTTTGTACATAAAGTCTTTCGTCTTCTTGAAGAAATATAATCATGTTTATACTTTGTTGTTTACACAACACTTAATCAAAACAAACTAGGTCTGATAAATTTTACTTTTAACATTTATTATGACTTGTGAAATTGTGGTTGATGCTATGAGAAACATCCAGTACAAAGGACCTAAATTTTCTTATTGAATATTAGGAGTATGTGCAGAGATTAAAACAAAACAAATAGTTTCAAATATAGATAATGAGGTTCGTGATGCATTTGAAGATTTGAAAGTATTTTGTAACTTAAATACAATGAGTTTGTATCACTCATGTTATTGTTGTTGGACTTGAAGACTTAGCTTCATGTTGATTTGATGTCTTCAACCACTTTGATAATGAAGATGATGATGTTTGAAGAATGGAGATTTTATCTTAGTGTTAGAGTGTCTTAGGATTTGGAGTAAGATGCATTTCATTTAATCTTGAACATAATCTTGTTTTTTAAAATGTTTTGAAAAGTTTTAAAGAAGTTTTAACTGTTTTCAACTCATTAAAAATATATTTTCAGCCAGTTAAAATTAGAGTTGTCAAAATGGGTTTGGCCCGATCAACCGACCCGTATAGCCTATGATTCAGGTCAAGCTAGACTTTAAAAATTGTAGCCTAAAAAATAACAATAGGCCTTTTTTGGCTAATAGGCTGATCCGTTTATTTTTTACGTTAAATTTTGTTATTAATTTTTATGTTGCATACCAAAGAAAGAAACCCTAGTGTCTCAGAGTCTCTCTTCTCTTCTTTTCTCACAAGCTTCTTCATCTTGCATTTCACCTCTTGTCTTGTTATATCACCTTCACCTTCACCACCACAGTTTCACACCTCCTTTACAACTTCTCTGTTTCACATTCGGTTAGGTTCCTCCTTATTTTTTTCATTAATATATATTCTCATTTTTTGCATTTCTAATCAAAATTCTATATATGCTTCTGTTTTCCTTGTATCATCATGAGTTTGTGTTATTTTGTTAATATTTGGTGAGTTATCAAAAGTAAAATTGTTATATAAGTTGCTTAAATACGAACAGTTTTGCATAAATTTTCATATAAATATATTGTATATTTATATATTATTTACTGTTGACAAAAATATTATATTATGGATATGTTGTGTTTAGTAGTTGCTTGACTTTTTATGAAATGCTTAGCAGATGTTCTAAGTTTGTTTTATAAGTTATTCAAATGTAACGGTTTTATACAGATATTCATGTAAATATATTATATATTTATATTTATATGATATTTATTGTTGATAAAAAATATTATATTATAAATATGTTGTAATATTTTTTCAATTTTTAGTTAGGCTAAAAATGGTCCGATGGCCGATGGCCTATTGGTCCGATGGCCTAACATAAGACCATACTAGGCTAAAAATTATGGCTTAAATATAGGCCAGACTGAGCTGTTAGATTTTTTTGACTTGGCCCATAAAGCTAGGCTAGGCTGTGCTGGGCCGCCCGTTTTGACAATAGTTAAAAAAAATTTAGTTTGATGCCTAAGTCAATTTTCAATTTTTATATTTTGGGAGCTCTCTAGAAAATCCATTTTAAATGAAATCAACTAGCTAAATCGCATTTTAACTAACTGATTTTCTCGGTAACAGTTTTAAAACACTGATACCCAGTTTTGTTTTCAATACTTTGAATTTTTAAGAACTGAGTGGCGAATCAATTACATAGAAACTCATTATTCAGAAAGAGTTTTCAAGTGTTCTAAATCGATTTGCGAAATCAATCAAAAAGTCGAAGATCAAATTGAATTGAGAATTTTCCCATAAAAAGTCATCATCTGAATTTTGTTCTGTTTCATATACTGCAATTGTAAATCAGGTGAATTCGTTCCAAAATTTTCTGTAATCTTGTACTTGATGTTTTTCTTCTTAATCAGGGTGATTAAGGTGTTCTTGTAATAGGGTTTTACTAGGGTAGACAGATCTTGTAAGACTCAAGGTCAATTGTATTGTTCAATATTTAGTTTTTCATGTAGGGTTCATGTAAAAACTAAAAATTAGTGAATTGTTTTGATTTGGGTGATTAGAAAATTGGATATAGCCTTCATAGGAAGGTGAACCAATTAAATCTCTTGTATTGATCTTCTTTCCTTGCTTCTTTAGTTTCAGTAATTGATAATTGAATTGGATATATGATACATTGATATAAGCATTTCAAGAATCTTTAAAGAATTGATTTTTACTTACAGCTGTAAATTATTTTACTGAAATTGGCCAAGATTTTCAAAAATCTTTTGAGATTTTAATTCACCCCCCTCTTAAACTCAATCATTTATTCTAACAATTGTGTTAAGGAAAAAAAAAAGCAAAAGTTGCAACAATGTATCTTTGGGTTATAACTTTTTCCAAAGTGGACCTTAGTAATTTTTAATTATTATTTTTGTTTTAGGTCATGAACATAGCAAGGCAACAAAAGGCACATACACATAATCATCCAAAAAAATTATACAAGTGTAAGATAAGAATGGACATGACAGAAGACATACATAGCTCTTGAAGGTTCACAAAAGGAGCTATAAAATAATTCTATTTCATTTTGTTAGTATTACTTTGAATAATTTGCAAGTAACCAAATTTTTCAAGAAGGCTTATGTCAACCTGGACTTAGAATTTTAAGATTAAGATATTTTATGAATCCAATCTTTCTACTTTAAGTTTAGAAGATTGAAGGCTTGGAACTTGAAAATATGAAGTTTGATGATTTAAAGACTTTATTTTATTGTACCATTTACGTTAGGATTAATGTAAGTTTTTCTCTCATTTCATTTGATCATAAAATTATGTTAGAAAGCTTTTCTAAAAAGTATAAGAACTTTTTTTGATGATAAAGAAGTTTTTAATAGATTAAAATATCATTTTAATATGTTAAAGTGCTTTTGATTGATGTGAAATGATTACAAGAAACATTTTAACCAATTAAATTATCAATTTAATATGTTAAAATAACTTAAAACTATGAACCATTTTGTGTCTTTTCTAATGTGTTAAAATGTACTTTTTATAGATTAAACATTCTAAAGCTTAGTCTCTATATAAAACTTCTCTATATTAATATATCAAAACCACAAGTCATTCACTAATTTTACTAACAAGTGAAATTAACGTATCAAATCACAATTTTATTATGTTAAAATTGATAGTTAATTTTATATATAACTATCTCATTTATAAACTATTTTACATAAAATTAGAACAACTTTTTTCGAAACCTTTTTGAGAAATCATAGAGAGTATTCATACAAGGCTAAAAATATTTTTTTAGAGTTTTCATTACTCAAAGACATGGTAAATACCTTGTGTTTGTAGAGGAAAACATAGTGTTCACCTTTTTCTTTTTTTTTTATGTTGTGATTTATCAAAGTGAATTCGTTTCATTATATAATTTGTTTTTTTTTTGTGAGTCTAAATAGAGTTTCTAGACTCTCTTTGTAGTGAGGTGTTGTAGTGATGTGAATCTTGTCTTATAGGGTTCAAGATTTGGTAGATAACTTGTAAAACTTAAAGATATTGTCGATAAGTTAATTAGTGTGATTAGATAACTCTATATAACTTTTATTTAAGAATAAGCCAATGTAGATTTTCGTGTGTGAACTTCTTCCTCCCTATAGTTTGTATGTGTGTTGTTCTGCATATATTTTTATTTACTTGCATAATTACAATTTAAATTTTAATTAATAAAAAGTTCATAAAAGTTTCATTTCTTATATTCAAAAGTATTTGAATTTTTTTTTTTGAAAAATTCAATTCACCTTTTGTTGAACTTAGTTTCCAAAAGTAACACTTCCAACTTACCTAGTCTATATGATACAAGAGTATGGTAAATGACTAAAAGACAAGAACCACTTATGCAGAAAACTACTATACAAATCAATTACAGGAATCAAGATTAAACATTGGAATGAACCTGTGAATAAGTAAGTAGTAGTATTTTCAATTAATAACAAAATTGACAGAACCAGAAAGATAATACAAATGCTAAGAATCATGCCTAGAAAGTAGCAAGCAATGAACTTCGGATTAAAGCAACTAAATTTGTCAACTCCATCAACTACTTTATTTATAGAATGTCTTATAAGACATTAGTTTGATTTTAGTATATATGTCATACATTCTTCAGTTTGAGGGGAATGTTAGCTTAACATGGCTTTCTCTCATGAACACAAGGATGGGGATGTTCCTTCGGAGTAAGTGAACCATGATTTTCTATTACAACGATATTTTCTTTTCTTTTTTTTCTAATAATTCGTAATTCACTTAGCTTACCTCACCCCTTTACATTAATTTGTTTATTTTTTATATTTTTTTATAGCCGTGTTGTATTAATATAATTAAATACTTTTATTTATTATTTCATTAATATTATATATTTAAAAATGTTAATTTATATTTTATTATTTATTTTAATATATTTTTACAATAATAAATCTTTAACTTTATAAAATACTTAAATTTTTAGACTTAAAAAAAATATAAAAAGACTTCAAATTTCTTTTCCAATTTAGTTAAAATTCATTCGAACCAATTCATAAATTTACAATTATTCGAATAAATTCATCCTAAGTCATTTTTAAGGTACACATAATTAGAATTGGATATTTGAATAAAAGTTTGCTGACTATCCTTACTATTTGTAACCCGTGCGACTTCATGTTCGTATTTCTTGATAAAATTTTAGTGTGAATTTTTTTATACTCGCCTCGCGCAATCCGCGAGTTAAGCGATTTTTATCCGTGGTTTTTACAGGTTACTTCCAATACTAAGTCTTATTCAACAAAAAATCTAATACACAATGCTTTTATAGGTTATCACTAAGTTTAATTAAATCTAAAATATAATATTTTTTTGCTTCTAATAGTTATCATCAAGTTTAATTCAATCCAAAATTTATTTATTTTATTTTTATTGGTTGTGTATTAATTAATTAATTGAGTAAATTATTGTTATACAAATAAATGCTAAAAAATATTAATATATCTTTATGGATACAAACTTACTCATTTAACCTGCAAGTTTTACGTGACAGATGCAGTTTATGAAAATTAAAAATAATTTAAAATACAGACTAAACAAACAGATTTTTTATAGTAAAAGTTTATGTAAGTGTGAACTTAAACGGACATATCCCCGTATATCCAGCTCTAAGCACACATTAAAATGGAAGAGACCAACCCATATTCCTATATCCATCCATAACTTATTAGAACATGTATAAAAAAAGTCAAATTCTTGATACAAGCAAATAGTGCATTAATCATTTATAGTTTTTTTGATAAATATGTCTATGTCAAACGTGAATTTATTGTCAAGAGTGGAACTCACGCTTTCAACACACTCACTCTCAATCTCACAAGAGAATTGTAGAGGGAACACAAGGAATTGTATATTTCATATATTACTCTTTGATTACACTAGGGTGTTATTTATTAACCTTATTCCTAAACAGCCAAATCTAATATTATCTTTTAATAAGATAACTGGTAAAACATCCAATTATTTATAGTCTTATTTATAAACTAATCCTTATTTAAAATATATATAACAACTTTCCCCTCCTTCGAAAATGGTCGAGCCCACGAGGCCATCAAAAATAGTATACTAGTCAAAATCTGGATATTGTTGTTTAAGAACATGAAGCTCCTGCCAAAGTGCATTTTCCGAACTTGTATGTTCCCATTGCACCAATACTTCCATTACTGCTCTATCACCTCTTTTCTTCATTCTTCGATCCAATATGGCCAAAGGCCGGACAATTAACTTGTCATTGTCATTGAATTGAGGAAGGTGACTATTCACTGTCTGTCTACCTATGTGGTTCTTCAAAAGAGAAACATGAAATACATTATGTATTTTTGATCCCGTAGGCAATTCCAGCTTATATGCTACTTTTCTTATCCGTTCCACGATTTTGAAGGGGTCATAATACCTTGCAAACAATTTATAGAAAGAAGAATTTGCTATTGAATGTTGTTTGTAAGGTTGTAATTTGAGATACACCATGTCCCCACATTGGAATTCCTTGTCGATTCTGTTTAAATTTGCAAAATACGTCATTCTCTCTTGTGCTTGAATTAAATGCTGCTTGAGCAAAGATTTGATTTCTTCTCTAGTTCTGATGGTATGATTCACAGCTTCAACCAAGGATTCAGTTGGCATGGCACAAGTTGGTGATGGTGGTGGATAACCATAAAGAGCCTCAAATGGAGTCATGCCTATTGCTGAATGAAATTTGGAATTATACCATAGCTCAACTAAGACAAGTAAGAGTACCAATCTTTCGGAGTGTCTCCCGCTATGAATCACAAGTAACCTTCTAAAGCTTCATTCAAAGTCTCACTCTGGCCATCTGTCTGAGGGTGGAAAGCAGTGGATTTTAGCAATTGAACTTTATGATGCTTGAATAACTCTTTCTAGAAATTGCACATGAAAATAGGATCTCTATCTGAAATTATTTGCTTGGGCCATCCATGTAATTTCACAACTGAATCCATAAACACTTGCGCCACTTTAACATCTCCCTATAAGGATGGTTCAAGGCTAGAAAATAAGCATATTCAGTATATCTATCAATGACCACCAGTATGACACTCATACCTTGTGATTTTGGTAACTCGGTAATAAAATCCATAGAAATGCTTTGCCAAGCTCTCTCTGGAATAGGTAATGGTTGTAGTAACCCTACTGGATGCGTAAGTAGTGGTTTGAATCTTTGGCATATGTTGCGTCTTTGAAATTTTTTCCCCATGTTTTTTCTGATATAAGCAATAGGATGATTTCTCTGCAATAGTACTGCACCAATCCCTTGACCTGATGCGTCTGTCTCAACGGTGAACGGAAGATTGAAGTCTGGTAGTGTCAAAATAGGTGCAATAACTAAAGTTGTTTTCAATAGTTGGAAAGCTTCTTCTTCCGGTTGACTCCATGCAAATGTTGATTCTTTTTACAATAATGTAATTATTGGTAAAGCTATCTTACCATAGTTAGCAATGAATCATCTGTAATATCCAGATAAGCCTAAAAAAGGTCTCACTTCTTTGACTGATTTAGGACGAGGCCATTGTTGAATAACATCTATTTTGAGTGGATCAGGTTCCACTCCTTTTGAGATATAACATGGCCTAAATAATCAACTCTAGTTTGTCCAAAACTGCATTTCTTTAGATTTAAAGCAAAGGAGTGTTGCTGCAAAATCTTAAGTGTGGAATCCAAGCAAGCTAAGTGATCAGACCAGCATTTTGTGTAAACAAGGATATCATCAAAGAAGACTAAAATGAATTTTCTTAGATGGTTTTGGAAAATGTCATTCATCAAATTTTGGAATGTTGTTGGTGCATTGCTCAAGCCAAATGGTAGAACCACCCATTCATAATGACCCGAATGTGTCCTAAATGTCATTTTATGTATGTCTTTCTCAGCCATCCACATCTGATTATACCCACTTCTTAGATCTAATTTGGAAAAGTATCTTGCTCCATGTAATTCATCCAATAAATCTTCTATTAAAGGAATTGGAAACTTATCTTTAACTGTCAATGCATTAAGTTTCCTGAAATCTATGCAAAATCTCAAAGTACCATCCTTTTTCTTTATCAAAAGAATAGGAGAAGCAGAAGCACTATTACTGTCTCTAATGAACCCATTATTCAACATGATATTAACCTGCCTTTCAATTTCATCTTTTTGCATATGCGGATATCTATATGGTTTTAAACACACATGTGTGTCATCTTTGAGAAAGATCCTATGATCATATTTTCTTTGAGGTAGCAAGGTAGAAGGTTCTAAAAATAGGTGCTCATAGGATTCTAAAAGTTGTTGTAACTGTAACTTCTAATTAGGAGTGAGCTCATCATTTACTGAGTTTACTATCAAAGTACAACAGCTAGGTCCAGTCATGGGAAGCAACAATGTTTGACACTGTATTGCTTTCAATTTTCCTTCTAATTTGTGGATATCCTTGGAAGGATGTTCTCCTTCTAGCACCACTTGATTTCCTTCATGTTGAAACTTCATGATTAAGGTTGCACAATTCCATGATATTTCTCCTAGAGTTTTAAACCACTGCATTCCTAAGATTGTACCACAAGTTGTTCCCGAAAATATCAAGAAATTTGCTGTAAACTTGTGATTCTTAAAGAACCATTCTACTTGGTCGCATTTTCTTGTAATCAAATTTTTTTTCTGATCAGCAACTGCAACCGGAAAGTTTTTGATAAATTGCGTCTTCAGTCCCAATGATTTGGCCCATCACTCACTAATAAAGTTGTGTAGTACCAGTATCCATAAGGAAGGGAATTTCTTGCTTCTTAATTAATCCTCTCAACTGTAGAGTATGTCCACCAATTATTCCTTTTAATGCATGTAATGGTATATGTACCTTGTCCTCTCGTAATAAAGCCAATCCTCTATTGATGAAAGTCTCGTCAATTAATTTATCATCTTCATCATTATCTTCTTTGTCGACACTTTCTTCTTGAGCAGCAAAAATGGCATTTAATTTACCCATACTTTACAGTGATTTCGATGATTCTTGTCCCAATTCTCCCCACAAAACCTACATAGACCTTTTGTTATCCTTTCACTAGCTACCTTTCGATTGATAGAAGAGATTGTACTAGTTTTGTTGCCAGTTTTACTTTCTGAAGTTGCAGCAGAATGTGATTGAATAGGAGTAATACTAATAATTGGGTGGAGATCGAAAGCTACTACTGGATCCAGACCATGATCGATAGTCACAATTTCTTGTATCTGAATTAGCAGTCTTGACTAAAGAGAATTTCTTTTCTAATTCTTGCATAATGTTGTCCTATAATCTTACTAACTGAACTGCTTCTTGAAGGGTTTTTGGACAATAAACACGAACAACCTTGTCTAATTGATTTTGTAACCCAGTAAGGAAGAAACTAATGGCCATCTCTTCGGAAACTGATGTTTGTGCCAGAAGATCATCAAATCGTTCCAAATATTCTATCAAACTATCCTCTTGTTTCAATCGTGAAATCTCAGCAATCGAATTATCATAGCGCCTATATCAAAACGATTGTCCATATCTATCAAGATTTGTCTCCAAGAACGAACCTTGAAGCTTGGACTACCTCTGCCACGAAAAGGCCTTGCCATCCATGGAGAGTAATAGTAGTTTGCCTCGTTGATCTTCAGAAGTGTTTTCTAATTCGAAAAACTAAACTACTTTGGCTCGCCAATCACGAAAATTGGAACCATCGAAGGAAGGAAATTAGATATGTGCACGATCAATAATGGAATTGATAGTGATTGATGTATCGTTGTTTTCTTCCTTCATTTCATTAAAATTCTTCTTAGGATTATTACCTTGAATAAAATCAGAAAGCAATTTCTTGAAGTCTATAATGGAGTTCTTTGTCTCTGTTTGAGAATCAGTTACTAACTTTTCTAAAATTTCTACACGATTTTCCAATTCTTTGTTGCTCACCATCGTTACCAACTCATGATACCAATTGTCAAACGTGAATTTATTGTCAAAATCGAAACTCACACTTTCAACACACTCACTCTCAATCTCACAAGAAAATTATAGAAAGTACACAGTAAAGAAATTGTATATTTCATATATACCCTTTGATTACACTTATTCCTAAACAACCAAATCTAAATCTAATATTATCTTTTAATAAGATAACTATAAAACATCCAATTATTTATAGTCTTATTTATAAACTAATCTTTATTTAAAAGATATATAACAGTCTACGTTTATATTGTAGGTATACTTCCCACCAAGCTAATATCAGCTTAAAAAAAGATAGCAAGATGAAAAAAATTATCTAAGTATCCTGTGCAAGTACAACATCAAAATCAAATTTTCACCATAAACTTATTCCAATGTCAATTACATTAAATGGTTTAAAATAAATTTTGATCAAACTTTTAAACAGAACTTAGATAATCTATAACTTGCAACATTATCTTTTGGGTATTTGATCACAGTCCCTGGAGGCCTTGTTATTTCTCAGAGGCCCTGCCTAATATTTATTCAATCAATTCTCTTCCTTTAATTTTATTGATTTCCCAGCAGTTAATACAGCAAAACTTAACATTTGCATCATTGAATGATGCAGGAGAAAAAGACAAGATAATGCAATTTTACATTACTGTCTTCTTATTCCGAAAGACTATATGATTAAACAGACTCGGAATCAACAGAAGCAGAGGCAGAAGGGTTTGAAGCAGGTTCTTGATACCACTGATTTGCCTCTCGAGTGAGAAAATAGGCATCTGCAATTAGAAAGACCGAAGGTGAGATCACATCAAAATAAAAAATCCATCATAAGATCATCCATAAACAGCCTCCTAATACTTTATAAGTATTGATAAAAAAAATAGATGTATATCTAGGTAACATAAAAAGCATCCAATTCATGATTTGTCACTTGCAGAAATAACTTTACTAAAATAACCTCATCTTCTAAGGAAATTTATTGTAAAATAACTTGACTAAATTAACCTCTTTTTTTAGGTAAATTTATTCCTTTTATCCGGTGTACTCATTTTCTAAGTAAATATATGTCAATAGGTTGAGTTCATAGAACAATAACAAAAGAAAAACACAACAACAAAAATAAAAGAAAACAACAATATTCTCCAAAAATATAATAGATCTTTATGTATAGAACCTAAGAATAACATAAAACCATTAAAATAGTTAAGACAACATCATCTATACAAAAATACAAAAAAGTAGATGATAATGCAATCTTAACATTACTAAATGCTTTCTAGTAGATAGTCTTTTATGTTCTTCATCCGATAGGGATTGAAGTGGCTCATTCCCAAAAAGGAATCTACATATCTCAATAAAAATATACTACTGGCTTACTTAAAGAAACAGATAAGATAAACCAATTAGTACTCCAATAAATCCAAATTTAAAGTTGGGAACTGCAAAGGAGAATATTGGCATGGACATGGAAATGTATCAAAGACTACTTCGTAGACTTATTTACTTATCTCACACTCGGCTAGACATTGCTTTTTCTTGCGAGTCTCGTAAGCCAATTTATGCACCAAACAAAAGAATCACATCTACAAGTTGCTCTTAGAATTGTTCGGTATTTAAGGGTACTCTAAGTCTTAAAGCATATACAGATGCAAATTATGCAAGGTTAGTTGTGAACAGAAGATCAACTACTAGATATTGCACCTTCCTTAGTGACTTGGAGGAGCAAAAAGTAGAATGTAATAGCTAGATCAAGTGCTAAAGCAAAATGTAATAGCTAGATCAAGTGCTGAAGCAGAATTTCGAGCAATGGCCCAAGGAATATGTTAACTTTTATGGTTGAAGATTATATTGGATGACCTGAAGATAGAGTGGGATGAGCTTATTACCTTATAGTGTGATAATAAATATACAATTAGTATAGCTTATAACTCGGTGCAAAATGGTAGAACTAAACATATTTGGACAGACATTTTATTGAGAAAAAAAGCTAGATAGTGACTTGATTTGCATCCCATACGTGTCCATTCAGAATCAACTTGCACACATATTCACCAAAGGACTAGACTACATTGACTTTGAAAGAATTATATCCAAGCTAGGAATGAAGAACACTTACTCACCAGCTTGAGGAGGAGTGTTCAAAATTGTACAACTCATTGTGTATTTTAGTAAGTTTTGTATTTTGTCTTTGCTATAATTTTATTCTTTATTACAGTCTTTAATACTAGATTATGTATTTAAGAACAATTCCATAATTATCGGGACTTGTTTCCTAAAAATTAGCTTTTCTATATTTCCTAAAATAACTAATAGACTTCATGTATTTATAGGTTCAAATATCTCAACAACTACTTCAAAGCCTCCCACTAAACATGTCCAAGATCTTTTATGAACCTGCTAAGCATACTAACATGTGCCAGATCCGCTTGTTACACATCGTTTTGTACATAATGCTCCCTTCATTTTCCTCCTCTCTTCCTCAAAATTAGGAGCTTGGGTAATATATAGTTTTATGTGATGACCCAAAGCTGAATCCACAAGTTTAGATTCATGCATACCAACCTCTTAACAACTTTCTTCAAATATCCTTGTTGGGATAGATATAACTCTCCAATTGTTTCATCCCTATGTAAGTCCATCCTAACCCAAGTATTTGCCTTTTCATCCTAAACTCTGACCTTTTTTCTTAGAGTTCTTTTATCTCAATTTTATATTCGCTGACTACAAAGATATTGTCCACATATAAGAACGAGAACGACACACTCCTTTCTTGACTTTTCAAGATGTAGAGCAACTATTGTAACATCTCTAAAACCACGTCTACCTCAAGAATTCATTAAACCTTTTGTACCACTGTCTTGGACTTTACTTCAAGCCACGAAATGATTTTCGCAAAAGACACACCTTTCCTTGATCTTCAACAAACCTCTCAGATTGTTGCTTGTAGACTCTCCTCCATATTTTCATTCAGAGAGGTTGGCTTAAAGTCCAATTGTTTTGACACCGAATTATACTAGTAAACAACTAACATCAAAATCCTTATTGAACAATATCTTACCATAGGTGAGAAAATTCCATTATAATCTATCCCCTCCATTTGTGTAAAACCTTTCGTCACTAGTTTCATCTTAAGTCTTTCTTTCTCCACAATCGATATTCCTTCCTTCTTGAAACTCACTTACATCCAACCACCTTCTAATTTTTGGACAATCCATAAGTGTCCATGTGTGATTCCTCTTCAAAGATTCAATCCTATTTCATGACATCCTGCCACTATTGACCTTCTATGTTTCTCATTGCCTCTCTAAAGCTTCTAAAATCTAAATCTTCTATCAATTCAATTACAGTGAAAGCGTAGCAACAAAATCAATCCAAACCTCTATATTAGGTTGACCGTCCTCCTTTCTTTTGTCACATGTAAGTTGATAGCCAGAGTATAAATCCGCACATTCTAACATTTCCGAGTAAGAAGTAGAAGGTTGATTTTTGCTGTCAGGGGCTTCATCATCTAACCCATCTAGACAATTTGATCCAATGATAGAGGACTTCACCTCAACATGAACTTTCTCCTCGTCTTTCTTTGAATCTCTACCTATAGGCATTCAAGTCTCATTGAATTTAAGGTCCCTGCTAACAGAGCATCTTGCTTCCCCAGGTTCAAACCTCCACAACTTATACCCCTTCACTCCTTCAACATTAATTTTCTCTTATACAAACTCCATCAGTTCTAAACACTTTAAGTTTGATTACCTACTAATTACTGATTATGATGTCACTCCTTAAATCTCTGAAAAGTTCTAGTCTTTTCAACATATAAATCCACACCCTTTGTAAGTAATTGTCTAGTGAGGAAATAATAGACGGTAGATGGTCTTCCGTGATTTTCATCATAGGATCATGATTAATACATACATTAACAATTGATATAGTTTCTTTAGAAGAAAATTAGAAATAAAAATAATATTTCATGGAAAACTTTCTAATGTTAGTACATGGAGGAACAACAATGACTAATTAGGATTATTTAGATTGTATCATTGTAATTAGTCAAAATCAGATAATGCAATTAACATTTGTCAGTCCACCGGACATTGTAAAACTTAGGAATAAATCTTAGTGTCATTCAGGCTACATGTGTGCTTATAACTTAAAAATAAATCTCAATGACATTCAATGCTTTGAAAAAGTGTTGCTTTGTTCCCTGTTTTTCCATCAAAAACAATTGTTATAAGTATAGACTTTCACGTACCATTCTTAACTTCAATAGTCTCAAGTAAAAGAGGAAAAGTCATATTTGTCCACGAATACATGTTTGTGGATTATAAAACACATTATGCACCAGCAACAACAAGCAGCAATACTAAAATGTGTAATTAGAAAACAACACCCTTTTCACCCAAAACGCCATCTAGCTGACCGATGAGTAGTTTCCCCATCAGGACTTCATTCAACAAGAGCATTTGAATTGAACTTAGTTTATTTTTCAATTTAAAATAGCTACTGTAAGGGATTCATTGTTTCTAACAAATGCATGTGAAATGTCTGCATAACCTTATATGCTATACAAGTAAAATTAACGAATGTCAAAAGATAAATTCATTTCCCAATTTCCAAATTATAATTAATCATTTTAGCTTCTTGATAATGGATATTTGCATATGGAACTAGGGCTTCAATATATCAGACATGGATGTATTTTTCTACCCTCCAAGGTTAATTTATGGAAGCTTACCTGATAAGAACACATCTTTGTATTCATCATCATCATAAACAAATTGTGGAGGATCGGGAGAGCCAATTCCAACTATGGTGCTTCCACTGCATGAGATGTATTCAGACAACATATAAGATGATTGCATCTTTTAACATCATTATTCCATATCACAGCAAAAAGAAAGAAGATCAAAACAAATACTGGACCACTTCAGAATAATTAATCATTCAGAAATGGGAAGTGTAAACTGTTGTAAATAGGGGATTATTGGAATAAAATATCCTAATATCTCTATAGTGTCATTAGGAAAAATATCTCTATAATCTACACATTTATTTTAGATATTTCTTTTTTTAAGAGTTTGGTTGTTACAAATAGAGGAGTTGAGATGTAATTGTTATGATTTCTTTTCTCTCCCTATTTTCAAGTTGGTACCAGACATCTTGGGGGCCCTGTTTTAGCTGCCTCGCTCACAGTTATCACTGCCGTTGTTTGCCATGGTCATTGAGGTTGATGGTAGATCAGACAGGTGTGTCTCACTCGTGACACCATAGACAGGGTCATTGGGACCTATTGAGCACCAAAGGGTGGTGACGTCTCATCTAACTCTTATTTGGTTCTTTTGCATAAGTCCGCTGGCTAAGAGTACATTCAATACTATCGGCCTTTTGTCTCAATGTGTTTGGATTCTTGATTTAGGAACAATTGATCACATGACTCTTTTTCTCAAGTTCTTCAATTTGTATGTCAAGAGAACAACTCATTACAGATGCAAATGGTGATCAATTGAAAATAATGATTAAATCAATGAGTCCTTTGGATCTCTTAACTGGCAACTATATAAAGATACTCATATCAATCAATATTTGACTGCTCAATTGATCTATTTTATCAATCTATAATCAAATCACTTACATTTCCCAGATGACCTAACCACTCATGTACTAAGTTTACATTACATGTGCTCAAGGATATAATAGTATAAAGAGTTAAATAAGTGTCTTGATAGAGGGTAAATTTAAACAACATTAGCTTATGTATCAGGTTAGTAGTTATGAAATTTGGAGAATGTTTAGTCCAGCATTGCTAAGCACGTGAAGAAACATGCAAACTGAGAAAGAAGACAAAGACACTGCAAATATGGATATTAAAATATATAAATATACAAGGGTTTGGGCAAAGCGTTAAGTGAACTGTGCTCTAGGAGAGGATGGTAGTTAGAGTCATGGAGACAATATTTGTGGAGAGTGCCTAACTGCATCACTCTGGTAGTTAGTCTCATATGCAAAGGGTGTGGAGAAACCTTTTGAAACGAACACACTATATGTTTGTACCTGGGGGGAGCTCTAGCAAGTATATATGCTTTTCACAAACGTGCCAGTCTAGATATTAAAGAATAATAGGTTTTCCAGTGCTTTCACCTTCCTGACATAAAAACAGCACCATATTCTCCACGACCAGCTGCACCAATTCGCTGCTTCAGTCTTTTGAGAGAAGGGAGAACTTCAAAGGCAGGAGGTTCTGTAGATGAAGAAAAAAAGGAAGACATGAAAAGAAAATTAAAAGTCAAATGTATCAGAACATTACCAAACTTCAATGAGAATCAAATATAACTGTGTCAATGATAAGAAAGATTGAGGTGCAAGATAATAAGGGACACAGTTCATATTTCAGTAAGTAGTACATACAATTATATAATGAGAATAGAATGGTCGGATCTCAGTTCTGCTATTTTAATCATGCTAAACATCTCATAGAACTATGTACAATGTGCATTCAAGAAGATCAAATCAAAGTCAAAGTGAGAAAATACATATCTAGAAGCATACCTAAATCATTAATACAAACATCTTGTGAGATTCCAACTTTTGAGATCTTCTCCAACAATGTTAAAGGATCGATATTACTAGTCTGGTCCAAATGTAGACGCTGTATCATTGGAAGTTGTTAAATTCGTGACTAAAAATCAGGGGAGGGGGGAGTATGGTTTCATTACTACTCTGAAAAGACAAATACCTTGTAGACTTCTGCAGTTGAACAAGCTTGAGGGGGCTTTATGAGAACCATTGGAACATCCAGAGATACTGGTGGAGGAATATTCTGAACAACCTGCACAAGTGAAAGAAAAAATCTGGAATAAAATATATGATTGGGAAATCATATTGAGTATAAGTTTAGCTGCCTAAAAATGGTTAAAAGGGTTATAAATGTGTGAGTTCTCTAGTCAGCGTCAAACAGAATAGTTAAAGAAATCGCATCACATTACGATGTTTTAGGAACAGACATATTCCTTTCCGTCCATGACAAAATGATCTGGTGTCTATAAGGTTTCAGGCATAAAGATCATTCTAGATGATCTGAACTAACATCGGTAAATGTTGGGTCCACTTGGTCATATTATATACAATAATATGACTTGGTAAATGTTGGGTCCACTTGGTCATATTATATACAATAATATGACTTGCTCATATTTAATTGCTAGAGAATGACTATTAAAGTTTTGTACCACAACTCTTTAAGCTGTATTGTAGGAAAGTGGCATAAGTCTCTTCATAAATATAGCATCTGATCAGAATTGTAAAAAATTATCAATTGGTGCAATACATTGTGAATCCGCACAGCAAGATATAAACAATATACATCTTACGGTTTTTCTCAAATCTGACCTTAAGAAAGGAAAGTACCTAATTTTTGGACTAACCTCTCCTCGACCAGTGCAATAGGCTGCTCCCTGAGAGAAAAAGAAGGGAATATCTGATCCAATCTCACTTGACCATTCTTGGAGTTCTCTCTCCGAGGCAAGACAACCACTGAATTGATTTGCTGCCCATAGTGCAGTCGCAGCATTGCTACTTCCACCACCAAGCCCTGCTCCAGTAGGCACACGTTTATCCAGATGGATCTGAAAACAACATGAATATACACGGTACACATTAAATCTTGCAGTAAGTTGAGTTTAGATTAAAACAAAGAAGCGTGCAGTTTTTAATTAAAAATGATAAAAGTTAGGGAGAAAATAAACATCATTACTTCGTACCCAAAAGAACTTGTCACTGCCAGTCTTCTTTCTATAAAGATTAAGCGCCTTAATAATCTGTTAAAAGAGAATTTCCACATAACATTCTCTGAAGTCTGAAGAAATAAACGACCAGAAGAAGAAAAGAATGAGAAAGAAAACAGTAGTACCAGATTTCTATCATCAAGGGGCACCCCGGACACATTGGTTGACAGACTATCTTTGGTTTTGGATGGTGACAAGGAGAACTTAATTATGTCACCTAGACTTATCACCTGAAGACTCAGAAAATGCAAGTAAGACATGCTCAAAAATGCTTAAACCATATTAAAAGGTAGATGAAATAAAAGAGCATGGAAGTAGCTGCCAAATTGTGATAATAACTTACATGAAAGAGGGATGCCAAGTCATGATACCCATCTTCCCTCTTGTTTGTTATTCTCAAGAAAACATTTATCTGCATAAGAAAGGTTGGCAATTTCAACGCGAAACAAACAAATTTGAGAAGCCTCAAAGAAAAAGCATGGGGAAGGTGGATTACCTTGCAAGGAGAGAACAACGTAAGCCTTGAAAGGGGAGCTTCCCTGTCCACTTCATCAGCCAACTTGTTAATCCTTCCTTCAGGGTCATACACAATCTAATCCAATAACAAAAAATTACAACATTTAAAAAACATTTATTAAAAAGCAAAATTCAAACTTTATCCCTAAAACAAATGTCATTCTACACAAACAACCACCCTGAAACTTCGATCCAAAGCATAACACACCAAAAAAATTCAAACTTCATGACAAAACAATTGTATTTCTACACAAACAACACTACTGAAACTTCAATCAGTCCAAAGCATAACAGAAGAAAAAGAGGGGGAGCAAAATATGTAACCTCTACTTGTCTCCTGGAAGTGTTGGAATCAGAAACCATAGCTCTGACCAAGTGGGGTCTCTGAAACCGAAGCTTCGAATGAAAATTAGATGACCCATTTGGTCTGAATTGAGCAAAATGGCTACTTCTGAAGGAGTTTTGGGAAGTGGGAAAGACATAGCTACTACAAAGAAGGTGAGACGAAGCCATGGGTAGGTGAAAGATTGGACCTTCAATTCAGCTGCAGAATGTGATCTAAGTGATATGCTTCTCTTCTTCGCTTATTCTTCCTACCAAATCTGGTCAGATTCAATTGTGCCGGTCGGAAAAAAGTTCGTGAGTATGGTTTTAAGACTGTTTTAAAACTCTAAATTAAACGGTCAAAGCCGACAAATCACTTCTTTAAATGTTTTTTCAGACTCGTTAGCAGAAGTGGCTCTGATTGGGGACTGATTAAAGAAACACTAAATTTTTATAGTTAATATAATATAAATATTAAATTAAAATTACATATATTTACGATAAATAAGAACTGGAACCATTACAAGTAGAATCTAAGTATTCAATTATTAGTTGATGATTTTCTCTTACTCAACCTATAATGTGTAAAACATAATGAAATTTTTTGAACGTTTAAGCACGGAATGTTATAAAAAATAAAACAATAATTAAACAACATCACTCTTTCTATTTGCATTTATCAAAAGAAAAATTCTAAACTTCTTTTGCTACAATATTTTTTCTCTAATATGTTTTTCTTTTTTATCAACACTCTGAAAATTTTATACTAGAATAATAATATGCTTACAATTTTTTTTTTGTATTTTTTATTATATTATAGTTTTTTTATAGAAAAAAGTAAACATAATTGTTATAATATAAAATTGATTCTGAGATTTGACGGTATAACTAAGTTCTAATTGGTAACCGGAGTGTTATTAGTAGTAATAATATTTTTATACGTTAAATAATTCTTTTATGTCAATTAAATGTTTCTTAATTATAAATTTAATTTATTTTTAAATATCAAATTATTCATATTTAAAATGAGTTTTAGCTCCGTTGTTTATTTTATCTCTATAATAATAATTTTCTAGTTTTATTAACAATATTTATTTTTTAATCATTCAATAAATAGTTAAACTTGCAAATATTAATGTTTATACTTTCCTTCTAATACATGAAAGAAAATTAAATAACAGTTAAAACTCTTAATTAATTAAGTTTTTTTGTTATTAAACATATACATCTTTTGCTAAAAACAGTCTTATTGGAATGCATGTTAAATTTGACAAACATGTAAAATAAACAAAAAATGATAAATGTATTGTATGTACACTATATATATAATTTTCATCTAACTTTTTTTTTCTTTTTATTTTACTTTTTTTATTATGGCGCATAGAAAAGTGTGAAAAACAAATACTTAAAAATTTGCAGTATATTTATCACTGTTCTAAAATAAATTATGACTTGTGAAAACTGACAAGACATTGAAATGAGTTTTAAAAAATATGCGTAGGGGACCACCGAACAAAAATGTTCATGTCAAGATTTATATAATAGTTTAAAATAATGAATTTTAAAAATTTAAGGAGTGATTAGGGATTGGATAAACATCAAAAGTGTACTTACACGTTCTGTCTAATCCAATCATAGGAAACTCCAACAAAGACACATGCTTTTCAATTTTAATTTTAATCAAGAAAAAAGTTGCATTTTTTCTTTCTTTTAATCCACTATTTTGTTTTTTTATATCTCTTAAGAAAATTTACTTTTAAATTTCATAGATTTATTTAATTAAAATAATAACAATAATAATAATATATAACTAAATTTTTTAAGACTAATTTCATCTCGTCTTACAATATTTATAATTTGATAATATATATTAAAATAGGATCAACTTTAAAATTTTTTATATAATATTAAAAATTGTAATTTAAATTTAACTCAATCTTATAAATTAATTTATAAAATAAAATAACATATATATAATATAATTTAGATATATATGATATAATTAATATATAAGATAATATATGATGATTAACTATTTCAAATTGAAAATTAAAATTGTATACAAAAATATTAAAACGTAAAATTAAATACGAATTAAAATTACAATCCTTATATACTGGGGTTTGGATAGTATAAAAGATAGTTTTTATTTTATTTTATTTTATTAATTAATTTTGAAATTAATGGGGTAAAGGAAAGATGAGGGTTTTAGTTTTACAAAACTCTCTTTCTTTCCAATCTTAATTTGAGAGAATTTTAATTTTTTTTTTCTAAATTTACAGCCTTTAATAATCTTTTAAAACATCAAGACCCATTAATCTAGTTTAGGAAACAAGTGAAGTATTTCTACGGATGAATTTTTGAGTAAGTTTGTGATTTTTCTTCTTCTTTGTATCTGTCATATTAGTATAATTATTTATTTTCATATTTTAATACTATTTTATGTATATAAATTTTGTAATGTTATACTATTTATCAATCAAACCATAATGATAGGAGAAAAATTGACTAAAATTTTTATTATCAAACAATAATTAAATTTCAAGCTAAATGTGTAATTTGATAACAATTTCATATGTGCAAATTTTATAGTGTATTATGTATATATCAAATCATTAAAATTCAAAATAATAATAAAAATTTAGGATGATATTTGACTAATTGTGTCTAATGGGAATGTATTCATTTTGTTTACAAATCTTTCTGAGACATTACAAGAAAATAACAAATTCTTGATAAAATAAAAAAAAAAAAAAAAAATTTGTTGATAATTAATTACCCATAACTTTTATCGATAGATTAAATTTCGTTGGTCAAATCTATTGATAAGTTATGAAATAAAATTCAACAATAAAATAATCCGTTAACAAAATATGATGGAAAACAAAATTTATGACTAAAGTCATCAATAAAATAATTAATTGATAAATTAAAATAATACATATTTATGTATTTATATATATATATATATATATATATATATATATTTATATACTTATGTATTTATATATATATATATTTATATATTTATGCATTTATAAATTTATATATTTGTAAACTTATATATTTATATACTTATATATTATATATATATATATATATTTATTTATTTATATATCTATTTGAGTTGATTGATGTTAAGTAGTATCTTAACATCTCTCTTGAAACAAATTCAGTTTAGTTCTAAATATTAAGGAGATTGGAAAGAACCCATTGTGATTTGAGTTGCAATATCTTCTATAACACTTGTATAATACCTAGAAAAAAAAAGGATGAAATGAAATAATTAATATATCATATAATGAAAATCCAAAGGTGAATATGGAAGTGAAATTTGGTAGTGTGACCTTGTTTTGAAATCAACAATTACTGGTAGGTCTTCATTTATGAAGACTCTTGAACCATGCAATGAGTTTTATAGAGAGTTTGAAAACTTTGTTGTCAAATCACACCGTTTGCCTTCTTAATTCTTGTTTGGGTAAATAAAATAATTATTGATCTTGAATGAGATTGATCCTGAATGAGATTGATCCTTCAGGTACATCTCCAGTTTCCAAAATTTTAGGACATGTTGATTCCATAACGTGTCTACTTTTGTTATAAAAATTGAAATAAACATGACATTAGTTGGTAAAACAAATTTCTCTTTTATAAGTAAATAGTAGCTTAAATCTTTCAGCTTAAATAGAATTATTTTTTAATTATCGTGAAGTTGTTTATAGGTAACTTCATGTAAACCACTAGTAGCATCTTAGAAGAAATAAGCAATTTGTCATTTTGTGTACTTCAAGTGTAAAAACTAAATATATTGTTCAAATGATGATTTAAATGTTATTACCTACTAACATATCCTTGGAGCATTTGCCACTAAGTATGTCATCAAAAGTCTCAAACTTGTAGATATTAAAAGGGATATTTTCAAAAATTTGTTATTTAGGGGTTGTCGTACATGTGAACATGTACTTATGATAACTTACTCTATATTGCCCTTTGTTGCGTAGTACCTAAAATTGTTATTTAGGTATTATTTCAGCATCTCATTCAGCATCTCATCCTTTCTTGTTATGGCTTGTATCTTGTCACCCTAATATACAAAAACATTGAACAACTATAAACAATGTATTAATGTGTCATAAGTTTAGAATAAAACATTCTTATTTATACCTTTGCATCCATTATAACTATCTCAATAGATGTTGACATGCCTTGGTTATGTATTGTCCAAATATCTATAGTTCTAACATCAAGCTTTATACTTTCACGATTGTAATCTATATCTTTCACCAAATCAAACTTATGTGTCATTGCCTAAAATTGTGTGGCAAATATATATATATATATGGTTAAAGATGTTTTTAGTCCTTGAATTATTGGTCAAAATTGTGTTTCGTCCTTGAGGAAAACTTTGGCCTTATTTCGTCTTTATGCTTTACAAACTTGCGTAAACGATCCTTGATGATGTGTCAAAATTTCTTTTTATCTCTTTATTTTTCCTAATTCATAGATTCCTACTTCATTATCATCCATCTTAAGAGCTTCTTTCAATCTATTCCTTTTCATTTTCTCTACTTTTTTTATGTTTTTATTTTTCATCGATGATCATTTACACCTGTATATAAAGTATAAGGATGAAATAGGTCCAAATTTTGTTCCAAGGACGAAACATAATTTTAACAAATAGTTCAGGGACTAAAAATATATTTAATCATATATATATATATATATATATGTATGTATATAATAAATGTTAAAACTGAATTGTTGATACCCAATAGTACAAATCATGCATAGGACAATGATATAATCAATGAATATATAAAAACAAAACTGTATAATAAAAAAATATACGAACCTGTCTTGTTTATGTTTGAATCATATTTATATAGTTTGACTTAAAATGGTCATTTTTCTAATTTAACCCACATACTTAACAATAATTATGTTATCCATGAACTTGTTTTTTCAAATAACACAACATCGTACAATTTAACCCACACACTCAACAACAACCATATTATCCATGAACATTATCAAACAAAAAATTCTCTCAAATTATCAAAGTTAATGATTTTTTTATTAATAAAAAAATAATAGAAAAATCACATATAAATTAATTAAAAGTGAAATAGAAATAAACATGTAACTATTATAAAAGTAATTGATATTTTTTTAACTTAAAAAATAATAAATAAATAAAACAAAAACCATTTACGTAAATCCCACACATATAACCAAGGGGTAAAATTTGTTTCACATATTATCCATTTTCTTTTTGTTTATAGATTAATTATGGTGACCGTAATGAGAATGTTAATTAACTTGCAACTTTTCCTATATAAATGAACCAAATAACATTTATAATTTTTAAATTAGTGTTTGATAATTTGAATGTCAATATTTCTTAATTAAATTTCAAATTTGAATGATTTGATATATTTGTTAGAAATTAATTACATTTCATAATTACATGTAAATTAATGGTATTTTATGTCAATTTTAGACTTATAAATTTTTTTAATAATTATTTAATTTTTAATTAATTTGGTTTTTTTTATCACATTAATCAAATTTACTATAAACTTTTTACTCATTTTTGTTTATTATCATTTTCCATCTCTTTCTCATCTTTTTCTTCCCATTCCACTCCACCCTAATCCAAACATAGCAGTGGTGAGTCAAGATGATGTTAATCTAAAGAGGCAAAAGGATCTTTAGCATATTTAAAGGAAAAATGTTTTAATGATGATGACTCTAAAAGAATAAGATGTACCTTCGTGATTGAAGTCTTGGAGTCTTGGAGTCTTAAAGTCTTGTAGAAGCTTTAAACTTGTATTTTGTGTACATGTTTGCTTATAATAGTTAGGAAACAAGTTGAAGATCCTAGCATGCACACCACTCTCTCTTAAACCTTGAAAAAGTGTTTTTTTTTTTCGTAAAAAACATTTAAAGTCAAAATAATTTATTATCTCTTGAAATAATCGATTATCAAAGCTTTGAAAAACTTTTAGAAAATCTTGCTCTCTAGAATAATCGATTATCTCCTAAAATAATTGATTATCATGCTTAAAATAATCGATTATCTCCTGAAATAATCGCTTATGTCCTGGAATAATCAATTATCTGACGAAATAATTTATCATTATCAACAAACTTCTATTTTTCAATTACTCTCTGGAATGATCGACTATCCTAAACAATAATTGATTATTTTGAATGTTTTTGTGAAAAACTTCTCATATTCTACAAACCCTTGCACCTCTTTTTGCCTATAAATATATATAGGGTCTGAGCTTTCAAACATAACTTAGAGAGATCAAAGTTAAAGTTGCTCTGCTGCTAATGTTCAAAATTGCTTCATCCTTTGTGGTTATTCAAATGAAGTGTTCATCTTTTAAAGTTTTCAAAAGAGATGTGGTTCTCATCCTTTATGATTATTTAAAGGAGGTGTCTTCATTCCTTGTGGTGTTCAAGGAAGGTGTTTGTTCATCTCTTGTGTGTTCAAGAGAGGTGTTGTTCATCCTTTGTTCTATACAAAGGAGATGTCTTTGTAAATCTTCCCGCTATCTTACTCATTGCGTTGTACTATAAGTTGTAAACTTTAATTTTAAGATAGTCAGTAGAAATTACTCTCTTTAAGGTGATAAGTCATTGGATGTAGGATCTGATTTGATCCAAACCACTATAAATATTTGTGTTATCTTCTCTCTATCCTTACACTCTTTATATTCAACTTATATTTTGCTCTATACTATGATTTTTGTTAAGTAGAACTTAAAATTAATGTAGGATATTAGTTAAACTTAGTTTTAACTAAATTAAAAAAATTTAATTTTTGTTAAGAAACAAATTCATCCCTCTTAGTTTGTTTTACTTTTCCTATTATTCTAACAAATGGCTCTAACTCGTAATAAAAAAAAACCCTTGTGTAACCCAATAACAACCCAATACAATTTAGAAGATAGAGTGAGATAAATATACATGCTAATAGGTTCCTGTTCATGCTTCAAAGAATGAATATATATTTTGGATTTCTCCATTTAAGACTCCAACTAATAATATTATGGAAGGTCGTGGGATGTTAATGTATTTTTATGATTTTTGGATTTTATCGAGGTTAAGGTGATTTTGGATTGAATTTTTTTTTATTTGGAGATTCAGTTTTAAGATGCATAGTTTGGATTAACTTTTGAAATTATTTAAATTTTATTTGGATCATATTTAAAACTATCATTTAGTATTTGTGTTTGGTATGCATGTTGATATGATATTTAGAACTCATTTACAGATATTATTTTATATATGTATTAACACATGTCATGATCATTATATGTATATTAATATGATGATTTTTTATCTTGGTTATTCTGGTAATTTGAAACTTGGTTTTAGTTTTCATATTAGAGAAAAAGTAGATTGAAGAAAAAAAACTAAAAGTGTCTTCTATTTTTTAAATTAAGTGAGCCACCAATTTAACTCACTACTTATGGTGGGGCAAGTTTGACTATTTTTTAAGCTCACTAATAAGGAAATTAGGTTAGCCAGTTTGAACATCTCTAATAATTTCAAACATGTTCTCAATCTTCACTTATTATCACTCAACATTTGTAGCAAAAAAAATTTATATTTTGTAACATCATATTCACCCACTTATTTTATATTCAGATAAGCATATGTTAATATTATTCTAGTTATTAGAAATAAATTTTGTCTTCAAAAGTTAGAAAAATTGTTGAATGATGCACGAAGAACATATTTAAGAAAATTAAATGTATTTCATATTGCTCATCTTTATTTACAAAAATCTAAAAATTAATAAACACAAGTATGGAATAAAAAGAGTACTCACTTAAACAATTTTCTTTATTACCGTGTTATTATTATTTTTAAATTTTTACTAAGAGTTAGAGAGTTTTTCGTGGGTGGACCTCTATTTAATAATTAAAAAATAAAATTAAACCCTAAACCCTAAACTCTAAACCCTAAAAATAAAATTCAACATTATCCTTAGGGAGTACATCAACTTGAAGATGAGATTTTACTCCTTGCACAACTTGCCAACAATGTTTCACCTTCTGGTAAGAATATTTGACACCTGTTGTGGGGTTTAGGTAAATTTTTTCTAGCCTCTCAAGTTTATGATTTTTAATAAAAGCTATAATACCATCTCTTCCTTCTCAAACAACCTAAAAACACATATTGATCCTTCATCAATAATAAAAAGCCTCAAAATACATTTGGAAAGTCTTTTCCAGAAAAATAGAGAAATAATGCAAAATAAAATTACAGCCAACAAAGGTAAGTAAACATGCAATTTAACTTGCCAAAGATCTAGAACTTGTTCAACAACAATATCAGGTTGGCCTCCAACATCAACACAACGAGTTCTAGAGGCTACACAAGAAACTCAAATTTCCACTTAATTGATTGGAAAATATTGGTTTGTAACCTACAACTTGAAATATAAAAGACAATTAATGTAGCCATGTTCCTTGACACACTGAGCCTGCCACTAAATCAAGGGTCTAAAAAGATTCCCACACCCAAAAACAACCTATCAGGCATGCCAAAAAACCAATACAAATTCTCATTGAGAAAGAAAAGTAATCCAAGCAACAAGAGGTGACCTCCACTTTGAATGATATGGAAGTTTGACCAACTATTCTCGTATGTAAAATTGCTAACGGTTACCATCCATTCACTCTCAATATGGTCATTAGTCTTCCACCCAAGTGGAAGTTCTTAAGCATTGAGAGATATAAAAAATTAACTGATATGGACAAACACATGAAAGCATACATGAATCATATTAATATCTTCTCGAATGACCTCATTGTTCATTGCAACATTTTTTCATGCATGTTCAAAGGGACCAATTTTGTAGTGGTATTATAAATTATAATGAAACTTAATACATTCATTCAAAACTTCGTCCACAAATTTCATAGCATAATTCACCATTATCTCACCAGTTGTGGCTAAATCTGTTTCTATGAAAAGTGTTAAACAAGGAGAGAACAAACCTCATAGACAATACATGGATTACTTTACTATGGTCTCACTCATTATACCCTGTTAGTTTTAGGGTTAGGTTCAATAAGAGGTGAATTGAACTCTTAAAAACTTCACCAAATACTTTTGAGAAACAAGAAATGAAACCTTCAAGTATCTTTACTCAATTGAAATTTAGATTGCAATTATATAGGTAAATTCAAACATGATATGTAGACCCCTATTTTTGTTTGGGCTGAAGCATAGCTCAACTTAGAAGACCTTAGAGAATTAGAAGAATAAAAAGATGAAGAAAAGTAGCAAAAAAGAGTTTGTTGAGGAAAAGTAACACTTTATAATTTTGAATAATTTTGAAAAAATAAATAAATGTTAAAGACAGATGAAACAAGCTTTCAGATGAAGCAACTCATTAGACGAAGGAATATCTTGTGTTTCTACATCAGATAATGTATTTATCATCTAACAGACGACACCTAAAATAATCATAAGATGATGATTCATCAGATGATGAGTTTTGGTCTTTACTAATGTTTGAAAATTTGCTTTTAAGCTTTCTGAGACATTCTTCGGGGCATTCTGATGATCAAGAACCAAGGCAATTCACACGTCGCATCAACACCTTCCTTATCAAAAGTTTAAAATGCTTTCCTCACCAAATTCCTGACACTACAAGAAAAATTGATTTTACCAACAGTCAAAATCCGTTGGTAATGTCAAAAATCTGTCGCTAAAACGACATTATCGACGGTAAAAAATTTGTCAGTAATTTTCTCGTATGAAATTTTAAAAATTTTATCGATGGCCAAAATCCATCAGTAATTACATTGGACTTTACCGACGACCAATATTCGTCGGTAAAAGTAAATATTGAATTTTTATAATAAATTAAAAGAAAAAAAACTTTACCGACAGATCTTTACCAATGGATTGTGATCCATCGGTAATTTACCAACGGAACTAAATCCGTTGGTAAAATTTCGTCAGTAATTTATAATTTTCTTGTAGTGTGATGTGCCTGAATTTTGTCAACTCGTAAAGTACACCTGCCATGTACGGAAGTGCTACTTTCATCAAAAAGAGTAAAACTCACTGTCCTATGGAGTATAAGTGTTACAAGCTATCAGGTTTTGTGTGAAGTTTGGAGGCACACATTTATGGCATGAAAAAGAGAATTTAAGGCATCTACGTGAAGCCCTCATCAAAAGCAACAAGAAGATGTGTTCAAGACCAACATAAAGATGAAGATGTCAGAATGATTCTCCAACAACTAGTTGCTCATGCATTATATCAAGGAAAATTTTATTTGCGAAATCCTTTTAAGACTTATAGACTTCATCGTCTATAAGACTCAAATTATCATCTAACAAACCTTGTCTGTAGACGAATTTCGAAAAACTTTGAAAAGATTTTAAAACACAATTCAACCCTCCCTTATTGTGTTTTTCCTATTTTACACAATTGGTATCAAAGCTCAACCTCTAGAGGGTTGAGCGTCTAACCAGGTTAGAGGAAAAGATCCAAAGATGGGTTTTGCAGAACAATCACTCATTGTTGAGGGAGCTTCCCTGTCCAGACCTCCTTCGTTCCTAGGAGAGGACTTTCCTTACTAGAAAGAATGCATGGAGATGTACATCAAATCTACTCACTACCATCTATGGCCCATCATAACAAAATGAGACTTGAAGATAAAAGGTCTAGAGGAGAACTGGAAGGAAGAAGATTTCAATCTTGTCCAGTTAAACAATAAGGCCAGGTACACCCTAATATGTGCTTTGTCTAAAAGTGAATATAAAAAAAATTGTAGGTTATAGATAGCTAAGGAGAACTAGGAATCTCTTATCGTTAACTATAATGGGAATGCAGACATCCAGCTTAGAAAGGCTGCCACCCTTACCAGGCAATACGAGTCTTTCTCCATAAAAGAAGGAGAAATTTTTTATCATATGTTTGGAAGAATGCAAATTCTTCTAAATAGTCTGGAGGCACTAGGTCAGACCTTCTCAAAGGCCTAGATCAATCTGAAGATGCTTGATAGCATGCCAAAGATTTGGGAACCAAAGACGACTGCAATATTCGAAGTCCGTGACCTGAAGAAGCTTCCTTGGGATGAGCTCCAAGCTATCCTAAGAGTTCATGAGGTTCACCTCAATGATCGAAGCTCTAAAGGAGCCTCTACATCTGCTGACAAGGGACTTCTTGCTAAGGTAAAAAAGGCGACCTACAGACGGAAGGAGTCAAAGGCGCTGAAGGCTCTTGAAGAAGAGTTAGTTGAGTCTGAGGTTGAGTTTGATCACTCAACCGATGATGAAGTCTCTTTGATGTCCCAAAAGTTTAAGCATATTCTTAAATGAAGAGGATAAGGAAACAAGAAGTTTTCTTACAAGAGAAGAGAGAGCTTTAGAAGGAACAAACGAGAAGATGAAGGAAAGGAGATCTTATCTTTTGAATGCAAGAAGCCTGGCCACATCAAAGTTGAGTGTCCTAAGCTCAAGAAGAAACCATTTTATAATAAAAGGAGCCTCAAGGAATCATGGGAAGATTCTAGGTCTGATTCAGGATCAGACGCTGAAGAGCATGCCAATCTTTTGCCAGATGGCAAATGCTAATGAAGAGGTACTTTCTTATTCAAACTTTCTTACTTACTCCTCTTCATCTGATGAAGATGAAGATATGTCTTATGAAGATCTTCTCAACCAATGCAATACTCTCTCCAAAAAATATTTGAAACTTAAACAAAAATTTTATGACATTCTTCGGAAAAATGAAGAAATGAAAAGGAAGAAGGTTGCATCTATTGTTAAGATTCAGATCTTAGAACAGACCAAGGCATCAGACGATGAACAAATTAAATCTTTTGAAAAACAACTTAAGTGTTGTAAAATTGATTTTAAAAAGTTTTCAGAGAGCTCCAAAGCTCTACAAATGCTTACGTTCATCACCAGACATCTGTCTGATAAGTTTGGTCTGGGGTATGATCTGAAAAGTAAAATAGATCAAAAGAAAAATTTTCCACAAAAATCCAGAAAGAAATGTTTCCATTGTGAAAAGCACAATCATCCTAGTATGAATTGCAGAGCAGGAAATGTGTAAACAAGCTCAACAAGAACGAATCTAAAAAAATGTGGATACCAAAAGGTCTCATAATTTCTAATGCAGGTGTGCTATATCAGTACCCAATTTCGTCTCGGTAATTTTTAAAATTGTTAAAAAAAAGAAATTAAATTCAACTTGAAAAATAACCAAAAATGAGAAAATTTAATAAAAAACCAAAATATATAAAAAAAGATTAATTTATGAAAATAGAAAAATATCTAAAAAAATGTTAAATGAAATGTTATGTTTTTTAATATAAATAAAAATAAATTGTTTCTAAAAATAGCTTTTCTTTATAAGTAGTTTTTATTAATAAAATTTAAAAAAAAATATTTTCTCTTCCTTTAGTAATAACGTTTTCTTTGTCTCCCTAACTTTTGACATGGTGACATCTCACGTTTTTATTCATTGCTCTGAATCATGTATCCATCACGCCTCACTGTTTTGTGGGATTTTTACCCTTATCATTTTCACCATTCTCACAAGCCACACATTCACACATAGGCACAAAAAACCACACTCTACACTGACCCATTTTGGGTATGTATACTCACATCTTTTGCTCTCCCACTCATTCCCTCTGCTGGGCACAATTTTGCTTTTTCTCCCTTTTTGCACTCACGTATTGCAAACAACATTTTATTCTTTGCATATCACCTCTGCAACTACCCCTGTACCAAATTCATCCCACATCTCCATACAAAAAATTCGCACACCTCAAATACACAAAAAAAGGACAACACATTAGCAGGCCACCTAATTGCTTTTGGCTCCCTCTATAACCAACTTTACGCTCCCATACAAGGAAAAGACAAAACCAAAACGTTACTGTATGAACAAATCTTTTTCCTCCGCAACTATGCACCACACACCGCACATAATTCTACTTCTTGCATTTTGGCTGCTATTTCAAAGCACGAATAGCGTTAGAGAGGAACTTTTGTCGGGGACAGTATTGGGATTAGTCTCCTAGGATCCACAAGGCCCAATAAGGGAGGAGAGGATTTGTTGAATATTCTGATTTGACGATGGTTGTTGAAGTTTTTGGTTGAGGAAAGATTTTTAAGTAGAAAGTTTTTTCAAATTTTATATAGTTAATTAATTTGAAAGATTAGTCAACTATATTCATTAAAATAAAAACATATTGGAAATCTGTTTTAATGAATACAGTTAACTATTTTGCCTTTTTGTTAATTGTATTTCTCATATCTTTCCAATATATCAAATTCTGGTTGTTAGCTGTTAGAATTTTAGTTTTTCATCTTCTATATAAGAAAACTTGTTGGAAGCTTCCAATGCGTGAAAGTACAGAAAAAATTTCAAAAACAACTCTATTGAAGAACAATATCTTTGGAAGAATCTTGGAGAGGAAGTGTTTATGTGAATCTTTGATACTTATTTTTCTTGGTTTTACCCATCTTGGGTTATCTTGTTTCTCTTGTATTACTCAAGGTGTTTTTCGTTAGACTTAATGTGAGTCTTGTGTTGATGATTAGTGTTTTGAGATCTATTGGTGTGATAGATCAAACTGGATGTAGCTCCTTAAAAAGAGTGAAACAATATAAACCTTGTGTCTTCTTCTTTGATTATCTTTAATTTTCTGCTGATTTAAATAATCAATTATTATAATCAATCTGTCAACTATTCTAGTATTGAAAAAACTGTATAATTCGACAGAATTTTGCAAAAATCTTGTATCAATTCAATCGACCCCTTTCTTGATACTTTTCTTTAATTCTAACAGGATTTTAATCTAAAAAAGAGAGGAGGAGGCAGCAACAATAAAAAGAAGAAGGAGAGCGGGTGAAAGAGGGGCTGGAAGTTGGGCAGTGCCACCGTGCTATGAAGCTCCGAAACGACTTCTTCGTGGTGTTTCCATGCTTTGGATGCCTAGCATACACAAACACGCAACGGGAGCATGCATCCCGATGCGGTGTCAGACGCATGGTTCTAGGCTGGACGCGACCCAGTTATTGGACATGTCCATAGTTCATTCCTCCATACACATGTGTCAACCTAAATATGGAAACAAATAAAAAATATAAAAGTAAAATAAAAATAAATCAAAAAACTATTCATTCCTTATTAAGAGAAAAAAGGAAGCCAAAAAATCAAAGAACATGATTATAAGTTAGAGAATAAAGAATATAAAAAATATTACACTGGTATTTTATCTATTAAATACTAGCTCTTCCACTCGTTTCCTTTATGATGGCTAAGAGCTGAAGTTGCAGAAGAAGGAAAAAAACACAACAATATGTTGCGGTGACGAAAAACAGTATTGTGGTGGTGTGAAAACGAAACAGAGTGGTGGTGCGAAAACAAAACAGAGTGTTGCACAGTGCATTGCATGTTGCGTTAGGAAGAAGAAAAAATATTTAAATAAAATAACTATATTTTATTGATATTCTTCCTGCGTAACGTACAGAATGTGTTTTTAATATACTACTATTGTGACATTTAAATTTACTGCTGCAACATAGCTGCCAAATTTGTTCATTAGGATGTTTACTACTACACGACTTGCTGTTTCATTGATACATTCACTGCAATGTACCATACACTGCCATTTATGATAAATTATTATAATTTAAATCATAGTTTTAAATATCTATTTTTTAAAATATAATTAAATTATTTATAATATAATTTGAATCATAATTTTAAATATGTATTTGTATGACAAGTTTAACATATTTATTATTTATTATATTTATTAATTTTTTAATATTATTTATTTACTTTTAATTACTTGAAATAAATAAAACGTATTAAATTGATATTTTCAATATATAAAATCATTTATTTTTTATAAATTGAATTCTTTAGAAATATTTAATTGGCTTCTTTAGAAATAATCAGTTGATATTACATTGTTATTTTTTTAAATTGTTCAAATTTAATTTATTTTATTTTTTATATATTTTTGTTTAATTTAAATTATATATTTTTATTAATTATTTTTTTAAATTACAAACATAAAAATACTTAATAGTAAGAAAAAATAAAATAAATTTTTATGTTGAAAAAAATATTTTTTTAAAAATATTTTTTACAACTGATATACTAATATTAAAGTAACAACATAATATTAAATAATATAGTAATGTAATATTATTTTAAAACTGTATAATATGTAATTTATAATTAATTTTTTATTTGTGTTATTTTTTTAATATTTTTAATGTTTTTATATTTAATTTATTTTTATTGTAGAAATTAAGATGAATATAGATAATGAAACTAGAGAACAAGAGGATGAAACAAAACCTTCGTGGAAAAATGTTTTAAAATTAAGAAAAATTTCTGGTGGTGGAAATAATATAATGTAGTATAGTTTGTGTGATTTCTCATTCAATGAATCTTACACTCGCGAACTAGGTCATTTGTTAAAAATTACTGGAGGAGGAGTTAGAATTTTTTCAAAAGTGACTCTGTCAAAACTTCTTGAGTTTAAAAAATTAGATAATGAAACAACAATAAAAATAGAAAATTTGAAGAAGAAGAAGGTTCCTCTACCACCTATATCTAGTGAAGGAAATAAGAAACAATAGTTTCAACCCGAAATTGAAAGGTTCTTTACAAGGTTCTTTCAATATTCAAGCTAGGACACTCTTGATTGTGAAATTTTAAGGATGTTTTACTCTTTAGGATTACTATTTCAATTAGCAAGGAGTCCTTATTATAGGAGTGCATTTTCTTATGCTACTAATACTTCTAATCTTAATGGATATGTACCTCAAACATACAATAAATTAAGAGGTCCTTTGCTTTTAAAAGAAAGAAGTCATGTAGAAAACCTTCTGCAACCTATAAAAAGTTCATGGAATCAGAAAGGTGTGACAATTGTTAGTGATGGGTGAAGTGATCCTCAAAGAAGACCACTTATAAGTTTCATGGCTATTATTGAGAGTGGACCAATGTTTTTGAAGTCTATAGATGGATATGGTGAAATTAAGGACAAGGATTTTATTCCTAAACATATGAGAGATGCAATTATGGAGGTTGGACCAAAAAATGCGGTACAAATTATAATTGATAATGCAACTGTATGTAAGGTAGCACGTATGATTATAGAATCAAAATTTCCCTCAATCTATTGGACTCCTTGTGTAGTGCACACCTTGAATCTTGCACTGAAAAATATCTGTTTAGCAAAAAATACTGAAAAAAATAGTGATACTTACAAACAATGTTCTTGGATCATGCAAACTGCTGATAATGCTACCTTTATAAAAAACTTTATTGTTGAACTCTATGAGATTATCAATGTTCAATAACTACAACTCAATGAAGTTGCTTTCTATTGCTCTGACAAGATTTGCTTCAACTTTAGTCATGCTTAAAAGGTTTAGAAGTTTGAAGAAAGGACTGCAGGAGATTGTTATTAGTGATAAGTGGTCTTCTTACAAAGAGGATAATGTGGATAGAACACAATTTGTGAAAGAAACTTTGTTGGCTGATGATTGGTAGATGAAGGTTGATTATATACTTGCTTTCACTGTCCCTATTTATGATGTTCTTAGGAAGACAGATACAGATAATGCTACTCTTCACTTAGTATATGAAATGTGGGATTCAATGATTGAAAATGTGAGAAAGGTCATATAACAACATGAAAGAAAGGCAGAAATTGAACAATTATCTTTTTTTGAGGTAGTAAACTCAATATTAATTGATCGTTGGACTAAGAGTAACACATCTCTTCACTGTCTTGCTCATTCTTTAAATCCAAGGTAATGCATTATATTGTTAAGTTAATTTATAATATCATAGTTATATTATTATATTTATTTTTGTTTATATATTTTTAATGTTGTAGATATTATAGTCATGAATATAGAGTTTGAAAAATTTTTAGATGGAAGAGAAGGTTTTGCTGATGTTGACTCTTCGGTGGAATTGTATATGTCTTGCAGGCTTCTCATCCTCGGCTAACGAGGTTCATCCTCGTCCTCGACAATCTCTTCATTCACTTTGGTCGGGGTAATTCCGATCTCCGACCTCGCTCTTTCAGCGGTCTCCTCAGTCGAGTCGTCTCAGTTCCACTTGCACCCTTCATCCACGTGCACATCTGGGCTTACTATGACCTTTTTTTTTATTAGATCATACAGTCTTAGGCCTTCGACTTCTCGTCATACCTAATGAACACATACTTTTTTCTCCTATCATCGAGCTTTGTTCTCTGCGGAGCTGGAACATTCCCATAAGCCACACTGTCGGACACTCTGAAGTGTGACACACTGGCTTCCTCCCGCTCTAGACCTCTTGAGGTGTCTTTTTGCCGAACTTTGTGTGTGGAACCTATTTTACACATACACTGCACATTGTACAGTTTTGACCCAGAACTTCTTCGACATGTTCTTGCCCTTCTGCATAGCTCGGACCATGTTGAGGATGGTCCTATTCTTCCTTTCCGCCACACCGTTCTGCTGAGGAGAATATGGAGCTGTAAAAAATCTCCTTACCTTGTGCTCCTCGCAATATTCCATAAACTCAGTTGAAGTGTATTCTCCTCCTCGGTATGAGCAGATCAACTTAATCGGCCTGCCTGCACTGTTACAGGAACCACAATCCACGTCGGTTCTGGGGATCATTTCACGACGGCCCCAAAACCGACGTTGAATAAGGAGACGTTAAAAGTAATATTTTCAACGTCGGTTATGTGTATAACCGACGTGGTAAGTGTATAAACCCAACCTCCATTCCCACCCTTCCCTTCCGTGCTTCTCCAACCTCTTCCATACTCACTCTCACTTTCCAAACCCTAAAACACGCAAAAATCCCCAATTTACAAATATCATTAACCACAGAATTTAGTGAGCGGCGCCAAATCTTTCTACGGATTGCTTCTTTCGCCGCTTTCGCTGTCAAAGTGCCTATGGTACCTGTTCATATTTGGTTACCCGAAGCTCATGTAGAGGCACCTACAACAGGATCCGTCATCTTGGCAGGAATTCCTTCAAAATTGGGAACCCACGGGTTTTTAAGATTTTCAATACCCATGTTTCCCGAAGCAACACTTTGTTCCACTCCTTTCATTTATACTCCAAGCGCGATTGCTATAATATATACTTCCTTGACCACTTCAAGATAGATCGATCTTAAGAAGATCATTGCTTACTCGGAAACTAAGGGAGGCTGTTGCACCCAAACGAAAGCGCCTCCTCCGCCACCTCCGCCACCTCCGCCTCCTCCGCCCCTACCGCCGCCTACAACGCTCCCTCTGCTGCCGGAGACTCCGGTTCCGAAGAAAACCACCTCTAGAGAAAGCCACAAGAACGCGCTAGGGTGGCTGAGCTTCGGGAACCGCGGCGGCGGTACTGCGTCGGTGGATCCCTTGTGGTTGCCGGCAGCAGGATCGATGGTGACTGTGGAGTGCGTGACGGAGACGTGGCGGGAGGAGGAGGGCCCGGGTTTGGGGAGTGGAGACGAGGAGAGGAAGGCTAAACTGGACAAGGACGTGGTTTTTATGAGATCTGAAGGTTACCACTTCCCTCATCTTAATCTGGACGTGAAAAGTTGAGGAGGGGAGCCTTTCTACGTCGGTTCGAACCAATAACCGACGTAGAATGTTTTAAATTTTACATTCTACGTCGGTTCGAACCAATAACCGACGTAGAATGTAGAATTTAAAACATTCTACGTCGGTTTTCACACATAACCGACGTAGAATGTTCAAATCACACCTTCTACGTCGTTTGTATTTAAACCGACGTAGATGAGCGACGTTAATTCGTACTTCTGTAGTAGTGTTGTCTCCTTCTCAACCATCACTTTGAACTTCTTAAATGTCCTGAACACCTCAGACTTTTCTATTAAGAAATATACCCATGTTTTCTTAGAGAAATCATCTATAAAGGAAATAAAGTACCTTTTACCACTGAAGGACTCAGGGGTAATCGGTCCACACAGGTCGGTATGGATCAATTTGAGTTGTTCACGTGCTCAAAACTCAGTAGTTCTTGGAAATGGTGTCCTCCAATGTTTGCTGAGCACACACTCTTCACAAAATTTCTTTTTGAACTCCATCCTTGGCAGTCCGCGCACCCTCTCATTCTTCACCAGCTCGGTCAGTCCATCATGTAGATGACCAAACTGACAACGCCACATCATCACCTCGTCCTTCACGTCCAACTTTATACACCTACCTTGGACTACCTTCAAGTCGAGCTTATACATCTTGTTCTTTTTCATTTCTACTCGGACGATCAAGCGTTCGAGTTTATCCCTCAGCTATAGAGCTTGGTCCTTTGTTAGCAACGGATTAATATCAAGAAGGGGGGGTTGAATTGATATGCAGTTATTATAGAAACTTTTTCGTAAAAGAAAAGCTACTGGTTCAATTCCCAGAAAATTAGTCGACTGATGAATGTAAAATAGTAGATTAGTTCTTACTGCACAACATATCTGATGATGAGGGAAGAGAGAAAGAGACACCAAAATTTATACTGCTTCGTTCTTTGTAAAAGAACTACGTCCAGTCTATAATCCGCAACCTGCAGATCCTAATCACTATAAAAGATTGTATTCTTTACACACAAACCTTTCTTGAACTCTACAAGAAATCAAAAGAAACTATCCTAAACACTACAGAATAGACTTTCACCCACAGACTCTACCGGAGTCTCTGTGATCACCCCAATCACAGTCGCAGGGTTCTAAAACCCACTTACAATCTCTAACCTGAGATCAAGAATACAAGATTACAGTGACAGTAGAATGTTCTTGACAGAAACAGTGAAAATGTAAAAACTCTATGCAGATCTTCTTGCACGTAAAGGTTGTAGCTTCTTGGGAGTTTTTCTCTTCTATTCTTTCGCTCCTCTGAGCGTCCTTGAAAGTAATATTTATAGGCTCCACGAAACGTAATGGGTCTTTGCTTTTTAAGAGAGCTGAAACGCGTTCTGCACGTATTACTGCATAAGAAAGGTGCGAAGAACAGAATAGTCGACTGAAGACACAGATCAATGTGTTATTTTCATTAAACCTGTATACCTGGTACATTTAATGAAAAACGTCGACTAGACAAGAGGATTTAGTAGACTAACTGATGAATAATAAAAACAACAGTTTATCATTATTCATATGATTAATCTATACAAGTAATCTATCATCTTCAAGCAATCTAAAAACAATTAAGTAATCATTAACCACACATCTTGCACAGAATTAAACATATTTAAAATTTCAACAAACATCATCAAATCTTCAAATCATTCAACATCCTTCATCAAAACCGAGTACCCTTTTTCCATTAATTGACCCACACTCAAGATGTTGCTCTTCAGATCGAGTACATAGTACACATCTCTAATTTCACCAACTTGGCTGTCCTTTTATAGGTACTGGATCGTACCTCGACATTTCACCGTCACCTTGGATGCATCTCCGAACAACACGTGTCCGACCTCCACTTTAGAGAGATCCTTGGAAAGGTTCTTATCTTCGCACATATGGTTACTCGCACCTGTGTCAATATATGAAGATCTCGGTTTATCCCCTGAGTTCAACATCAACACGTCACACGAGCTCGAACTAAGCTCGGTTTCCTATGATCAGAATTTCGTCTTCCTCCTTATCTTCTTTGAGGAAATTGGTTTCCCTCTTCTCCGACCAGTCGTCCCTCGCAATGTGCCCGACTTCTCCACAATTATAGCATTTGACCGAGTAGTAATCTTTTGCGTAGTGGCCAAACTTCCTATATTTGAAACACTTGATGTCAGTGTTGTTTGACCAACCTCCTCTCCAGTTTCCTCGTCCTTGGGTCTAGAATTCCGTTCGTTTTCTTCAGCCTCATCGTAGCCCTCATAAACAATTTCCCAAACGTCTTGGGAACCAAACAACGCTTTCATCTATTAATGTCAGTTATCATAGTTGACATTGTTTGTCAACTTAGGGATTGACAAACTGTTTACGAGATTGACTATTTCACACGACAAACTCGGTTGTAACTCGAACACTCAGGTTCTCAAAGCTTTGATATCAATTTATTGACAACAGGTATATCACTCAATAATACTTCTCTTATTTCTTCTTGTGTCATTTCTTAATATCAATACATCATCTATTTATAATCTCACTCTATCAACCTTTTTTTTCTAGGACTTCTCAAAATTAAAACAAAATCTGTAATAATATCTCAAAATAAAAACAGAATAACTCTCTAAATATTATTCTACGTTTAAAGTTTATTCAACATACTGCGCCCTTGGCGGTCCTGACGGGCACTTTAGTCCAACGGTGACTTGTGGCATGCCTTTCGACGCTCAAGGTCTCGCATGTATTTTTGGTTGTGATATATGTCGTGGTGCCATTACTGAGTTAAGTGAAGACAGCTACATTTGCACTACCTATGCTAGAGAGGTTATTGCTCCCAAAATTCATGCTTACGGGCTCTCATCCTTATCCCAACCATAGAGTCTGTAGTCCAAGTTCATAATATGATGGAAAAGCTTACTCAGTTCGCTGATATAATGGGTTGCCTGGATGTTGGGGGTTTGTCAACAAAGGTGTAAGAGGCAGATTTGACGTCTATGCCTGACATGGTTTTCAATACAGACTGTGCTATTTTCAATAACCATATGCCATGATGCGGCCACTGCCCTAGGCACCTCTGCCCATGTGGGCCTCCTCCTTCCAACTTTCATTGTAGCAGCAACACTCCATCATTGACGAGGTTCGAACCCTATGAATCATGATTTGTTGTATTGGATGGATGATAAACTATCTCTAACTTCATATGTCAAATGGGAAGTCCTGGATGTTGGGCCACAATATTCTGGAGCAAGAATAAAGGGGATATGGTTACTTTGGATTTTGTGAAAATTATGAAAGACTTCAAGAGTTAGAAGTTATTGCATAAACGTACATGCTTCCATCTGTTTAGCCATATGAAATCATGAGGAAGTTGGAGCAACGTTGCTGTGTTCTATCACGAAGGTTAGTTGTTGTCTGTATTTGATTATATTATGCACATTGGTTTTAATATAAGATACAACTACTCAAAGCTACCTTTAGATGCCATGTATGGATTCCTTATTTTTCTTTTTTCTAGAAGCTGGGTCCCACTATTTTTGTTTTATACATGTTGATAACTTTAACGGGTCCCACTCTATATTATATTTGTTTTTTTATGTTATTTATCTAAAACTCATGCATAAATCCTTTATTGCATTTTGACCTTCATTTTATGCGTACATGCAATTTGTAACAGAATCTTTGCATGTGTCTATTGCATAGGTTCCTTTATATTTCAATATCAATATTTGATAGTTTTCTTTAGTTATAAAAATTTGTTCTTTTTAACATATAACATGCTGTCCAAATTTTATATTTTAAAAAAGGATTTAGATTAATATAAAATAATATCTTTAAATTTTTTTAAATATCACTTGAGTATCGAACTTACTTGATATTTAAGATTTTCATTTTAAATATTATGTCCGAGTTCTAAATTCGTTTAATATTTAAGATATTCATCTTAAATTATCTTGGAAGTTTTGAATATCATATTGAGTTTCAGATTTGTTTGATATTTAAGACTTTCATTTAAAATAATTGCAGAAATTTTAAATATCACGTTGAGTCTTGGACTTGCTTGATATTTAAGATTTTCATCTTAAATAATCTCAAAAATTTTAAATATCATATTGAGTCTTGAACTTGTTTGATATTTAACATTTTTATATTAAATAATTTCTAAAATTTTAAATATCATGTTGAGTCTTGAACTTGTTTGATATTTAATATTTTTGTCTTAAATAATCTCCAAAGTTTTAAATATCATGTTGAGTCTCGGAATTGCTTGATATTTCAGATTTCCATCTTAAATCATTTTGGAAGTTTTAAATATTATGTCGAGTCTCAGATTCTCTTTAAGATATTCATCTCTTTTATAATTTTGGAAGTTTTAAATATTATGTTGAATCTCGTATTCGCTTAATATTTAAGATATTCATTTTTTCATAACTTCAAATGTTCTAAATATTATGTTGAGTCTCAGATTCACCTGATAATTAAAATTTTTGCATCTACAAAATTATCCATATTGAAAATTTAAAACTAAAAATATTTAACACCAAACCAAATCTCTTTCACAAAAAGAACTACGTAAACCCTGGTTTTCCATTATAAATGAAAATACATAGGAGAAAGGTCAATCCTTGTTAGTCTCAGATAAAAATTTTCCAAAGCAATTTCTTCTATGGAAAGAACTACATAACCTGATTTTCCATTGTGAATGGAAATACGTAGGAGCAAGATCAATCCTTTTCAGGCTCACATAAACAATTTTCAAAACAATTTATTTCACAAAAAGAACTACGTAACCCTGATTTTCCATTGTGAATGAAAATATGTAGAAGTAAGGTCAATCCTTGTCAGGCCCAAATAAATGTTTTCTTAAATGTTTTCTTGCTTGTTTAAAAGTAAATAAGTAACATAGTTTTTACATGTATCATTGTTTTGATTTTGGGGGAAAAACAAATATTTTAAGAATAATATATATTTGCACAGTTAGTTAAAGGTAACCGTCTTAGGACAGACATTGTAGGGTGCTAATATCTTCCCTATGGTAATCAACTCCTGAACCCAAACTTGGTTTCGAAGGCCATTCCTTTTTTAAAAGTTTTTCTATAGTTTTTCTTAATAAACTATAGTGGTGAATCCTCTGTTTTTCAAACATGTTATTTTTCGCCGTCCCGTTATGATCTCGGTTGCGACATGCTGTATGAGCGAAGGAATAAAGTCAAAGTTGTTCCTGAATAGTGGATGCTTGTGTCACATGACGGGAGGTCTATGTTCCTTGACCTCCAAAAACATGAAGGAGGAAAAGTTGCCTTTGGAGGCAAAGGAAAGGGTAAGATTGCTAGCATCACAACAATAAGTATCTCTGTCGTTGTGTCAATTAAAAATGTTTCATATGTTCAAGGATTAAAGATATAGTCTATTGAGCATAAGTCAATTGTGTGACGATGGTTATACTGTCTCCTTTGACAAAGACAGATACGAAGTCTCATCTTCTGATGGACAAACCATCTTTACTGCCAGACGAAAGAATAATCTCAATGAGATTAATTTGTTTGACTTAAGCACTCAAAAGGTCACATGCCTATTTTCAAAAGACAATGAAAGATGGATTTGTCATAGAAAGTTGGGGCATTTAAATTTAAAATATATTTCAAAACTTGCAAAGAAAAACCTCGTAACCTATCTCTTGGAAAACCGATCTCTTATGTGAAGCGTATAAAGAAGGAAAGCAGATAAAACCATCTTTTAAATCTTAAAACTGCATTTCCATGATGGGACCTTTAGATTTGCTTCATATAAATCTCTTTGGTCCTACTCGAACTTTGAGTCTAGGAGGAAAGAGATATGGTTTGATCATCATTGATGACTTCTCTAGATTTACATGGGTTTTCTTTCTATTCCATAAGAATGAGTCTTTCCACATGTTTGAAATATTATGCAAAAGAGTACAAAATGAGCAGGGTATCAGCATCTCAGGTATTAGTAATAATCATGGAAATGAGTTTGAAAATGGAGAGTTTAAACTATTCTGTGAAACAAATGGTATACACCACAATTTCTCTTCATTGAGAAAACATAAGCAAAATGTTGTTGTGGAAAGGAAGAACAAAACTCTTCAGGAGATGGAAAAGACCATGCTTTGTGAAAACAATGTGGCCAAGCACTTCTGGGCTAAGGCTGTCAATACTGCTAGTTATGTATAAAACAGAATGTTGATCAGACCCATGTTGAAAAGACTGCATATGAATTGTTGAAAAATAGAAAACCCTAACATAAGTTATTTTCATGCTTTCAGTTGTTCATGTTATATCCTTAACATCAAAGATCAAATTGGAAAGTTTGACTCCAAGGTTGACAAAGGTATATATCTTGGTTACTCAACAAAGTCCAAAGCATATAGAGTCTATAACTCTAGAATTATGGCAGTTGAAGAAATCATAAATGTAAAATTTGATGATTTTGTTCAGATTGATAAGAGATTATCAGATCTAGAAGATGACTTTGTAGATCTTCAAATATCCTAGTCAGATGATCAATCGTCAGACAAACCTAACCATGAATCAGACGAAGCAAGGCAAGTAGACGATAAAGTTGCTCCAGACATAGGACCATCTAAGGCAAATCAAAGAAAAGATTGGAGGTATGTTTCATCTCATCCACATGATCAAATCATTGGAGACAAGCATGCTGGAGTTAGAACCAGATCATCCTTCAGAGAAGAAGAAGCTACGACACTGGTGTCCCAAGTGGAACCAAAGAACATCAAAGAAGCTCTCCTTAATGAAGAATGGATTCTAGCCATGGAGGAAGAACTGAACCATTTCACAGGGAATGATGTTTGGTCCCTTGTCCCTCCACCATCCAATTAGACGATCATCAAAACTAGATGGGTCTTTCGCAACAAATTGGATGAATATGGTAAAGTGGTAAGAAATAAAGTTAGATTAGTAGCTTAGGGCTATAATCAACAAAAAGGTATAACTTTCATTGAAACCTTTGCTCCTGTTGCTAAGCAATTAGAATATTGTTAGCCTTTGCAGCTTTCAAAAACATAAAGCTTTATCAAATGGATGTAAAAAATGCATTCTTAAATAGTTTCATTGAAGAAGAAGTTTTTGCAAAACAACCAACTGGTTTTGAGGATACATTCAAAATTAGTCATGCTTTTAAATTGAAAAAGGCTTTGTATGATCTAAAGCAAGCTCCTGGAGCTTGGTATGGCAAACTAGAAATTTTCTTTTGGAAAACGATTTTAAAAGAGGAAAAGTTGACACTACTCTTTTTCGAAAGTAGCACAAGAACAATTTTATCATCATCCAAATTTATGTTTATGATATTATCTTCGGTGCTACTAATGAATCCTTGTGTAAGGATTTCTTTGAGTTAATGTAGGGTGAGCTCAAAATCTTTCTTGGTCTTCAGATACAACAACGAGAAAATGATATAGTCATCCATTAGGAAAAATACATCAAAGAAATGTTAAAGAAATTTAAAATGTTAGACGCAAAGCTCATGAAGACACCAATGCATATGTTTGAAGGTTTGATAAAGGATGAGAATGGTAAGAAAGTAGATAAGACGATCTACCAATGTATGATAGGTTCATTACTTTATCTTTCTTCTAGTCATCCTGATATCATGTATAACGTGTTGACATATTTCAAGTTCAAGTGTTGATGAAATCCTCTCAATATATCATGAAGATTAAAAGTTTTGATGATGAAGATTTAAAGTTCTTTAAACAACATTAAAGACTTGTGCCATCTCACAAAGGAAGGATGTTTGATGGAAAAGGAAAGACATAAAGGATGTTTAAAGCTTTCAAGAGAGAAGATTGATGAAGATTTTCTCAAGAGCTGGAGTTTCAAGTTTAGAAGTTTCTGTTTTGAGTGAAGGATAAAAAGAGTAAGTCATAAATCCCATTCAAGACCATTTCAAACTTGAGAGCAAGTCGTTTTCTCGCAAAAACGTTTTTCTACGCTTTTAATCGATTAAGTTACAATATCTAATCGATTATTTCACTTAAAATTTGAATCAAAATAGTTTCTGAACGGGTATAATTCATCCCTTGGATTTGTTCTAAGGGAGGTGTGTTCATCTCTTGTGTGTCAAGAGAGGTGGGAATCATCCTCAGTGTGTCTGAGGAGGTGAGTTCATCCTTAGTGTGTCTAAGAAGGTGTTTCCTTTATCTTTATTTGTTATTGCATGAATTGATGTTTGTAATTTCAATTAAAGATAGTGGGGTGATCATCACGCGTTTGTGGTGATTGGGAACTGGACGTAGGATTGGCTAAATCCGAACCAATATAAATCTTTGTGTTCTTTCTCTTTCCCTATCTCTTTATTTTATTGTGGATCATATTAACAATCGCAATTCAAACTGCGCTCATCAAAGGTTAAGGAAAATCCGCATCCTGGTTTTAGAACATTTATTTAAAATCTGGAAAATTATTTTAAAGGGAAAAAGTTTCTTAAAAATCCAATTCACCCCCCATCTTGATTTTTACACTGTCGTTTATTTCTAACAATTGGCCTCAGAGCTGGTTTTTGAAAGTTACTCAAAATCAAGATCCTTATGGCAGGCAAAAATCAATCTTTTACTGAAGGTGCATCTATTCGTAGACCACCACTCTTTACTGGTGAAAATTATTCTTTTTGGAAAAAGAGGATGGAGATTTTCCTTAGGTCTAATGATCAAGGCGTTTGGGATGCAATTGTAAATGGTCCATATATTCCTATGACTGTTGTTAATGAAGTGCAGGTACCCAAAGTGAGAGCAAGTTGGACGAAGGATGAGTACAACGAGTATCAATGCGATATAATGGCATGCAATATGATATCATCTACTTTAACTGTTGATGAGTTTTACAGGTTGTCTGATTGCACTACAGCAAAGGAGACGTTGGACACTCTTGAAGTCACACATGAAGGAACAGAGGATGTCAAAAGATCAAGGAAAAACACCTTGATTCAAGAATATGAGATGTTCCGTATGAGCAAAGGGGAAACCATCTACGACGTTCAGAAAAGATTTACTCACATTGTAAATCACCTCAAGGCGTTAGGTAAGAAATTTGACACTGAGGAATTAAATGTGAAAATCTTAAAATCTTTGGACAGGACATGGCAACCCAAAGTGACGGTTATCACAAAATCCAAGAATCTCACAAGCATGAACATGACAAATCTCTTTGGAAAGCTTAGAGAACATGAAATTGAGCTTGGATGCTTCAAAGGAGAAGAAGAAGACGTCAAGAGGAAAGGTGTTGCTCTTAAAGCCGAATCCTACAAGGATGAGAGTAGTGATTCAGATGACAACCTTGAATGCAGTGACATCAACTTGTTTGTCAAGAAATACAAGAAGCTCATCAAAAGCAAAAAAAAAGGGAATTTCAAGAAAGGTAAGAAAGCTGAAAATTTAAATGCTCTTGATAACTTTAAATGTTATGGTTGTGGAAAAAGGGGACACTTGAAGTCGGATTGCTCCAACATCAAGAAAGATGAAGAAAAAGCAAAGAAAAACAAAAAGCCTTTTGATAAGAAGAAAAAGAAGGCGTACATTGCTTGGGAAGATAATGAAGTGAGTTCTTCTGAAAGTGCAAGTGACTCGGAAGAAGAAGCAAACGTTTGTCTCATGGCGGATGATGATGCTGAATCCACATGTAGCAAGGTAAGTGATTTCGGTCTTCCAAATAATTATGATGAATTGCTTGAAGAGTTTCTTGATTTATGTGAAAAATCTGAAAAACTTACTTCTTTTCATAATAAATTAAAAAATGACTATAAGAGTCTTGAAAAGAAAATTATTGATTTGGAAGAAGAGAAAAAGGTTTTGAAAGAGGATTTGGAAAAAACAAAAATTCCTTGCAAATGCAAAACAAAAATTCCTATTTGCAAAAGTTGTAATGTTATTGCAAATAAAGTATCTTATCTTGAAACATCTCTTTCAAAAATTACCATGGGAAATAAAAATTTAAATGATGTTTTAAACGTGCAAAAAGGTTTATATCAAAAAGCAGGACTTGGATATAATTTCAGATTTAATCATAAACCTTCAAAAACTGTTTTTGTAAAAGGAGAAACATCTAACCCAAATAAGGTTTTTGAAAATATAAATTTCTCAAATAAAACCAATGTTCCTACAAAGAAAGTTTTTAAAAATGCATATTTCTCAAGAAAAAAAAATGTTCCTACATGTTTTTATTGTATGCATAAATGTCATTCGGTAAATAAATGCAATATTAGATGTTTTAGTGTTCCTAATGGGAAATACAAATGGGTTCCCAAAGGAAAAATTGTTTCTAACCCATGAGGACCCTAATAAGTGATATTAGGGGACCTAAATATTTTTGTTTATGATGCAGTTTGGTCCCAAGTCTAGGAAGTCTTTATGGTATCTTGATAGTGGTTGTTCAAGACACATGACGGGTGATAAAAGCAAATTCAAAAGCTTCAAAAAGAAAGAACAAGGTTTTGTAACCTATGGTGACAACAACAAGGGAAAGATCATTGGTAGTGGTGTTATTGGAGAGTCTTTAAAGATTCATGATGTACTTCTTGTTGATGGGTTGAAGCACAATTTGCTAAGCATTAGTCAACTTTGTGATAAAGGTTTAAAGGTTACTTTTGATAGTGATGTTTGCAAAATTCATCACAAGGACTCAAATGAAATCGCCCTCAATGGTAAGAGACATAATAATATTTATTTAATTGATATTGATTGTGCATCTATATCTAGTAATTTATCTTGTTTAGTTGCTAAAGAAGAGGATCCATGGTTATGGCATAGAAGAGCTGCTCACATTCATATGCCTCATCTAAGTAAACTCATATCAAAAGAGTTAGTAATTGGTTTGCCAAAACTGATTTTTGAAAAGAACAAACTATGTGCAGCTTGTCAAAAAGGGAAGCAAACTAAAAATTCTTTTAAATCTAAAAATGTTGTTTCCACTTCTAAACCTTTAGAATTACTGCACATGGATTTATTTGGTCCCTCTAGAACAAAAAGTTTTGGTTGCAATTATTATGCTCTTGTGATTGTTGATGATTACTCTAGATTTACTTGGACTCTTTTTCTTTCATCTAAAAGTGATGCTTTCAAAGAATTTAGAAAATTTGCCAAGGTTATTCAAAATGAAAAGGATTTGAAAATCAAGTTTTTAAGAAGTGATCATGGCGGTGAATTTCAAAATGTATCTTTTGAAAATTTTTGTGAAGAACAAGGTATTTCTCATAATTTTTCAGCACCAAGAACATCTCAACAAAATGGTGTAGTTGAAAGGAAAAATAGATCTTTGGAAGAACTTGCAAGAACCATGTTGAATGAAAATAATTTACCTAAATATTTTTGGGCTGATACCGTAAGCACCGCTTGTTATGTTTTAAATAGGATTTTAATAAGACCTATTTTGAAATTAACACCATATGAGCTTTTCAAAGGAAGAAAACCAAATATTTCTCATTTTAGAATTTTTGGATGCAAATGTTTTGTTTTGAATAATGGAAAAGATAGCCTTGGAAAATTTGATGCTAAATCCGATGAAGCTACATTTTTAGGTTATTCCTTGAATAGTAAAGCATATAGAGTTTTTAACAAAAGAACTTTAAATGTTGAAGAATCTATACATGTTGTCTTTGATGAATATCTAGACCTTGAGGAAACCTCTCTTGAGTAAAAAAGAATCTTTGTAGATGATGAAGGAGAATATCAAGAAGGAACTCCTTTAGAAGAAGCTGTTGAAGAAATCAAATTGGATGATAATCCTCCTCAAAATGAAAGTCTACCAAAAGAATGGAGACCACCAAAAGAAGTATCTTTGGACAATGTCATTGGAGATATCTCAAAAGGTGTAAGAACAAGGAGGAACATGAATAATTTTTGTATGAATGTTGCTTTTGTCTCACAGATTGAACCAAAGACCGTAGAAGAAGCTTTGACGGATGATCATTGGTGTATAGCAATGCAAGAAGAGTTGAATCAGTTTGAAAGAAATCAGGTATGGGATTTAATTCCTAAAACTAACAATATGTAGGTTAATGGCACCAGATGGGTTTTTAGAAATAAGCTTGATGAAGATGGAAATATCACCAAGAACAAAGCAAGGCTGGTTGCAAAAGGTTATAGAGAAGAAGAAGGAATAGACTATGATGAAACTTATGCTCCCGTAGCAAGACTTGAAGCTATTCGTTTGTTGCTAGCATATGCCTCCATTATGGGATTCAAATTGTTTCAAATGGATGTAAAAAGTGATTTCTTAAACGGATACATCAAGGAAGAAGTCTATGTGGAACAACCTCTAGGCTTTGAAGATTTCAAAAATCCAAACCATGTCTTCAAGTTAAAGAAATCCTTATATGGACTAAAACAAGCTCCAAGATCTTGGTATGAAAGGTTAAGTAATTTCTTACTTGAAAATAGTTTTAGAAGAGGTAAAGTTGATTATACTCTTTTTATTAGGAAATCAAAGAAACATATTCTTATTGTTCAAGTTTATGTTGATGATATCATATTTGGATAAACTAATGATGATCTTTGCCAAGAGTTTGCAAGAAATATGCAGGGAGAATTTGAAATGTCCATGATGGGAGAATTAAATTTCTTTCTTGGTTTGCAAATCAAACAATTGAAGAAAGACATATTTATATGTCAAACAAAGTATTGCAATGAAATCTTAAAGAAATTTGAGATGGAAAGTTCCAAGGAAGTTGCAACTCCCATGGCTACATCTTGTTATCTGGATCAAGATTTAAGTGGTAAGGTAGTAGATCAAACAAAGTATCAAGGTATGATTGGATCATTGCTTTATCTTACTGCTAGTAGACCTGATATTATGCAAAGTGTATGTGTTTGTGCTAGGTTTCAATCCAACCCTAGAGAATCACACCTAAAAGCTGTTAAGAGAATCCTTAAGTACCTTAGAGGAACAAAAACCTTTAGTTTATGGTACCCTTCAGGAGCCTCTCCTATTATTATAGGTTTTTTTGACTCAGATTATGGTGGTTGTAGAGTTGATAGGAAGAGTACTAGTGGAACATGTCATCTTCTAGGATGTTCTTTAGTTTCATGGAATTCTAAGAAACAGGCTAGTGTTGCTCTTTCAACCACAGAGGCTGAGTATATAGCAGCAGGTAGTTGTTGTGCTCAAATACTATGGATGAAACAACAATTAGAAGACTTTGATATCTTTCTAGATCATATTCCTCTTAAGTGTGATAATACTAGTGCCATTAATTTGACTAGAAATCCTATCATGCATTCTAAGACCAAGCATATAGAAATTAGACATAATTTCATTAGAGATCATATAGCTAAAGGAGATTGCATTATAGAATACATAGATACAAAACATCAATTAGCTGATATCTTTATCAAACCATTGCCCAGAGATAGATTTTATGAGCATAGAAGAGATCTAGGTATTGTTGATGATAAATCTGTTGATTGATTGATGTTTATTGATGAGTTTTGATGTTAATTATGTGTTTTTACGAAAATCTCGTATATAATCGATTAGTTTTCGTATGGTAATCGATTAAAAGTGCTGTTTGTGAAAATGTTTTAGTACATAATCGATTAAGCTCGTGTCATAATCGATTAAAGCGCTGAGGAGCAATTTAATCGATTATGAGATGCAGATAATCGATTAAATTCCTGGGTTTTCGTTTTCTGGAAAATTTTGCACGCAAATAATCAATTAAGTTCATCACATAATCGATTAAATGCGACGTTCTGAGTTTTTCTGCACATTGGGTTTTGAACGTTGAGCCTCCAAATCACGTGCTTTTCGTTCCTAACGGCTATATTCGCATTCTAACGGCTATTTTCGCATTAAATCAATGAATTGAAATCAGAATCCATGTCTATAAATACCAAGATTGAGAATTAAAGTGCCACTTTCACTCTCTCTCACTCTTGCTGATATTCTACTATTTAATACACTGTTGTGCGAATTTCTCTTGCTGTTTCTGTGTTAGTTCTCTTGTTTGTGTTTCTTTTGTCTATTCTCTACACAAATGGCTGACCAAAGAAGGAGGAAGATGCCATCAAGAAGAAGAGGCAAAGCTCCCATGACCTCCCAACAACAAGAAGTTGAAGCAAGACCACCAAATATTTCTGGGTGGATTTCTGATGAGGACTTGCAGACAGCTTATATCAATCACTGGAAAGATAGAAAAATTCTTACTCCTAAATTCTTATCATGTGAATTTTTCAGAGCTCACGGTTTTTCTTTTCAGGAGCTATTAATAGCAAGTGGCTTGAAGACTTTTATGGAATTAGAAGGTGCATATTACCCTGACTTGGTAAGAGTGTTTTATTTAAATTTATCTTCTAGAACAGGTAATCCAAGTACAAAGGTGAAAGGAGTCCGCATACATATTGATGAAGATGTGTGGAACACGGTAGCTGGCCTGTCCACTGAAGGCAGGATCAACATTACCTACGGGTTTGAAGATTTCAACAAACTTGTAGAATTTAGAAAATTCTGCAAGGACCCCAACCTACAAGTGGAGAGCTTGTACAAAGTTGGTAATGTGAAATTAAATGAAAGAATGTTACATTATGTCATTGTTTGGATAATTGTTGCTAGGGGCACCAAACATGCCCAATTAACTAAGGAATATATTCTTTTAATGTATGGCTTCTTTAATAATGTTAGTATTGATTGGTCCGCAATTATTTTAGATAATATGTTTAAAGCCACTAGGCTATCATCTTTTGCTTTACCCTATGCTGTGTTTATCTCAAAGATATTAGAATACAAAATCTTAAAGGAGAAACCAAGCAAATTTTGCTTAGCAACAACAAAATTGGGAAGAATGTTCTAAGGCATATGAGCCTTATTGAACAAGGAAATGTGTTCCGGCAAAGAGACGATGAAGCGACTATGGAAGAAGATGAAGAGCCTCAACCTCAACCTCAACCTGGCTCCATGGAAGCAAACATATATTCAAGAATGGATAGCATGATGAGTCTTCAACTCACTCATTATGAAGATATCTGCTCAAGACTCTCAAGGCTGAATAGGAGAGTATACCGGGTAGAGAGGAAGCTGGATATAGAAGATGTATCTCCAGAAGAAGACAACACTGGGTCTTCAAGGGGAAAACAACCAGCTCAAGATGATGAAGAAGAAGAAGGGGATAGTGAACACACTGAATAGGCTACAAGTTCACTCATTCCCTAGCTCAAATTTTTTTTCAGCTGCTGTATTTTTTTTCTCTCCATAATTTTTGTGTATTAATTGCTTCTGCTGTATATCTCTTGATATGTAATCTTTTTGATAATGCTAAAAATAAAGGGGGAGAAAAATAAAATTGTTTTGATTGATATTATGTCTATATCTTAAGCATTAAAAGAGAATTAAAATTTCAGGGGGAGTATTAGGAAATATTTCAAATAATTGCCTAGTATATCTTAAACATTTAAGAGCAAAGTTTAAGGGGGAGTTTTTTAGAAATAATTTCTATGCATTGAATTCCTTGAAATTTAAAATTCAAATTCAAATTGAAAATTAAATGCTATGAGAGTACCTATATTATTTCCTTTGTGGACTAACTTTTATGATGGAGATATCCATACACTATTTCTAAGTTTTTCAGGATATCAATCACAAGTCTCTAAGTTTTTTTTATCATTGTCAAAAAGGGGGAGATTGTTGACATATTTCAAGTTCAAGTGTTGATGAAGTCCTCTCAATATATCATGAAGATTAAAAGTTTTGATGATGAAGATTTAAAGTTCTCTAAACAACATTAAAGACTTGTGCCATCTCACAATGGAAGGATGCTTGATGGAAAAGGCAAGACATAAAGGATGTTTAAAGCTTTCAAGAGAGAAGATTGATGAAGATTTTGTCAAGAGCTGGAGTTTCAAGTTTAGAAGTTTCTGTTTTGAGTGAAGGATAAAAAGAGTAAGTCATAAATCCCATTCAAGACCATTTCAAACTTGAGAGCAAGTCGTTTTCTCGCAAAAATGTTTTTCTATGCTTTTAATCGATTAAGATACGAAGTCTAATCGATTATTTCACTTAAAATTTGAATCAAAATAGTTTAACGAACAAAATAATCGATTAAGTGTTTTTGATAATCGATTATATTGATTTTGGGTTCATATAATCGATTATGGCCTTAATCTAATCAATTATATCAGGCAAAATGAGTTTTCCAGTTTTTAACTCTGATATAATCAATTATATGTTTTAGATAATCGATTAAATACGACATTTTTGCGAATTCAATGCTGAATCAACCTAAGAATGGAAACTTTGGAGTATTTTCGAATTATAAAATGAAAGGCAATGTCTTAGGTTCAACACATCTGATTAAACACAATATTCAAAGTGTTCTTGCGCTAAAGTTTTCAAAACCGCTTTCTTGCTCTCTCAAGGTTGATCTAAGTTCTTGGAAGTGGTGATAGTTGTGCTTAAGCTTTCATCCAACACTCAATCAGGTGTTTTCTTTTACTGTTTTTCTGAACGGGTATAATTCATCCCTTGGATTTGTTCTAAGGGAGGTGTGTTCATCTCTTGTGTGTCAAGAGAGGTGGGAATCATCCTCAGTGTGTCTGAGGAGGTGAGTTCATCCTTAGTGTTTCTAAGGAGGTGTTTCCTTTATCTTTATTTGTTATTGCATGAATTGGTGTTTGTAATTTCAATTAAAGATAGTGGGGTGATCATCACGCGTTTATGGTGATTGGGAACTAGACGTAGGATTGGCTAAATCTGAACCAGTATAAATCTCTGTGTTCTTTCTCTTTCCCTATCTCTTTATTTTATTATAGATCATATTAACAATTGCAATTGAAACTGCGCTCATCAAAGGTTAAGGAAAATCCGCATCCTGGTTTTAGAACATTTATTTAAAATCTGGAAAATTATTTTAAAGGGAAAAAGTTTCTTAAAAATCCAATTCACCCCCCCTCTTGATTTTTACACTGTCGTTTATTTCTAACATAACGTTTGTCTGTGTGTGAGGTTCCAATCAGATCCGAGAGAGTCTCACTTAAAGGTTGTTAAAGGATCTTCAAGTACCTCATAGGGTCTACTAACATGTGGTTGTCTTGTAAGAAACATCAAGATTTCTGGTTAGAAGGATTCTATGATGCAGAATATGTTAGAGATAGATTTGAAAGAAAGAACATTAGTGGAGAATGTCAATTCCTTGGCTCATGCCTCATCTCTTGGTCAAACAAGAAACAAAACTCCATAGCTCTCTCAACAATGGAGGCTAAATATATGTCTGCAAGTGGATGTTGCTCTCAACTTTTATGGGTAAAGTATGAAATTGAGGATTACTCTAGTGCACATACAAACATCCTTGTTTACTATGATAACACTAGTGATATCAATCTTGAGAAGAACCTTATCCAACACTTTAAGGCAAAACATATCGAAGTAAGATATCACTTCATTCGTAATTTGGTTCAAAAATGTTTTATAAATTTACAATTTCTAAAGAAAAATCATCAATAGGCTGATATTTTTACTAAGGTATTGGCTGTGGATAGATTTAATTTCAATGTGCAAAATTTAAATCTTATAAAATTATCAGACGTTTGACTCAGATGATAGGATCATCTATGAAGTACAAACAAGTGCGTTAAGTGTGTTCAGGAAACTTGTGTTAGACGAATCACAAAAAATATTTTTGCTTTTTCCCTCATTAATGCTATTTATGTGGAGGTGATATTCCTTTGACAATTGTGCTTTGTAAAACGTGTCTTGTATGAAAAGGTGTCGTATGACATCGACAACACCTGCACCACGTCAGCCCCAGGAATTTAGGTAAGTAGAAATTTTTTTTGAAAAACTTAAAAATGCAATCTTTATTGTCTATATAAAGAATGCGTTTTTTAACATAATCTTTACGCTTTTGAGTTGTACTCTAAGAACTTGAAAACTCTAAATCCTCAAATTTCTTATTTTCAGAACTCTCTAATGGTATCCAAGAAGACCACTTCATCTGTAGTTGATGATGTTGTTGGGTCTGTCGGGGTGCCACATAACCCAAGAGAAGTCGTGCTGATGTTCTCGGAGTCTTATTTCATCCTGGGGAAGAACATCAACTTCTGGGAGTTGGAGCGTGTTGGACTCCCTTTAGGGAAGGTGTTTAGTCCCATAGGTTGGGTGAGGTTTCTTGCTCTCACCAACTATTGGAACCATCAGACGTGCAACTGGTTCTAGGCCAAGGCTGTACAGGTTGAAGGTGGGTTCCAAGCTAAAGTGGAAGGCTGCATGGTGACTGTGAACGCCACCAACATTACCCATGCCTGCTTCTTAAAGGAAGAAGGAGTTGTGATGGAAGGATGGGACAAGGAGCTGAAGGAGGAGGACATTAACACTGGCCTCTATGCTTAATCGAGGCCCCACAACGCCTCTCCCATTGAGTTGAGGAACTTCTTAAGGAGTTCCAACCTGATGCCCTGGGGAGGGTCATCCATAATATTCTCTTCAACATTGTGCTCCCCAGAACCAGGTTGTGAGACCATGTCACGGTGAGGAACAAGTTCATCCTGTTCCATGTTCTTTAAGGGATGAAGGTGAATGTCCCTAGGCTCATCCTAGAGTACTGGTAAGTGGTGTTGAAGGACTGCTTCTCAGGATAGAAGATGAAGACCTACATTTCCTATGGGTGTCTCTTCTCCAGAATCCTCAAGGTCTGCAAGATACAGATGAAAGACTTGTTGAGGAATCACGATTGCGGCGAATGGAACCACAACGCTATCTCCCGGATGCATGTCCTAGAGGACCTGAAGGTTGTCCTCGCTAAGCTGCCTGAGCTCAACTAGGCCTAGGAGTTAGGCGTACCATCTGAAGCTGTATCTGTCCTTTAGACAAAAGCAAAGGGAAAGGCTAAGGCATCTGCCTATGTGCAAAAATAACTCTTATCCCCTCCAACACCTCAACCTCTCTCTCCACCACTAGAGCCTCTCCCCTACCCAAAACTACCTTTAGAAAAAGCCATTCCTTTCGAATCCATAACCACCATCTCACCCTCTCCTCAAGCCCGTACCATCATCATCTACTCCACCACCCACCAAGAAACAATGCCCCACTCACACCACCAAACCTTCCAAACCTACACCTAAAACCTTCTAGAAAAACAAAACCCTCCAAATCCAAACAGCCCAACCTACCTCTTCAAACGAAGAATATCTCTAGACAATAAAGGCTCTTATTGAGTCTAAAAAGGAAGTTGCCAAAGTAAAGCAGCAGAAGAAGATCTTAGTCATCCACATCGAGGCTGCAGTTCTTTTGAGCCTAGCAGAAGCTGCGTCTTCTCCAATGTCTAGTAATAAAAGCATAGAGACCCTCTTTGAAGACTCAGACGTAGTGCCTCTACAGTAGATCATGGTTGAGGCTACATCTTCCTCAAGTTTTCCCAAGTTTCTTGTTGAAGCACCTGCTCTAGTAATCGTGGTAGAAGACGAAGAAGAAGCCTCTCCAGTCGCTGAGTTGTGTCCCAGATGATCACACCAAGCCTAGTTTGCGCCCCAGTGTGCATCTGAAGCCACTTCGATGTATGTAGATGAAGTGAGCCCGACTGTGTCTAATTTTCCTCCCTCTGGTCCCATAGTTCCAGATGCATCTACCGAAGATGAAGTACTTTTTCCACCAGTACTTTCATATGACGACGTAGTTCCATCGAACACAGTGGATGTTGATCCCATTGCTACATGTCCGATCAAGGATACCAGCAAAGTCATCGTGGTGCATGTTCCATATGAAATTGTGATTCATCAAGCGTTTCCCATGCCACCACCACCTGTATGCATGGCTTCTTAATGACAAGCCTTACCAGTTTGTTTCCAGCATCACTGGTGATGGTGCTTTCTGCGCCTCTCGACACAACCCATGGCATGCTGCAATTCAAAGAAATTATGGGATGATTTCCAATCAAGAAGACACCCAGACGATAATGGCAATGATAGATTTGCTGAAACTTGCATGTCGAGGAGTTAAGGGTTTTTGACCCCCTCACAAGTTGTTTATTCATGTGATGATGAATCTGAGGTAGACCCAATGATGCTTTGCTCGTCTAGCGAGGGATCCTCTATTGATCCATTATTTACAGCAGTTCAACTTGCTCGCCTTCCTCCTCAACGCCTTCCAAATGGTGCCAATGCCATCTTTTGCTATCGGAACTTGCGTCACCGATTACCCAACAGTGCTAAAGTATGGACAGCTCGAGCCTATCATGATGACGATTTTCCTTTTGGCTGCTCCGTCTCCCTCAATGAGATGATTGCTATTGGCACTAGCTACCACTTCTTCCTTCCATGTATTAGACACTCCTCTCCATGACGTCTGTTCATGGAATATAAGGTAGATCCCATCAATCTTCAAGAGGATGAAGACTACAAGTTTTGGTCCCCAAGAGAGGACATGTTTAGTTTAGAGATGCTCTTTCTCATCCTTTCCAGAGAATACGATGAAAGGACTCAAGTACTCCGTGCTTACTTGCAAGAAAAGAAGGTCATAGACTATGGGTTGGTACATGGATGCATTACTGCGTCTACTACCTTCTTCGTTTGCCCAAATGCTGCTCAGACTGAGCTGCCTTTCCATTTATACAAAGGCAAAGAGGTGCTGCCTATTGGACCTCTTCACGATTGCCTTGATTGAGATCCTCCTCTCTGATCTACTCGTTTGAAAATCGAAGGCTACAAGCTCAAACGCCCCTCATCACTCCCCCCTGAGAACTTGGAAGCTTAGCACGATACTGCTATGCGTCTACCTTCTCTTCAGGCTTGAGTCCATTTGAGAAAGTTGTGCCTCACTCCGTCTTGCCCCTCCCTCTTGTGCCATACATTGATATCTCCTTATCCCACGAACAAGCAAGCATTTGTCGGCCCTGGAAGACTTATCTGTATTCGATATAGTCGCGCAAGACCTTCATTGTTTGGCTTCCTTGGGCTGAGTTTATCTTCTATCCTCAACCAGTGGTTGTATCTCAGTCCTTCTTGGAGTTTGAGACTTTGTGATGGCAAACCCCATTCCAAGGGACCACCACAAGAGCTATGTCCAAGAGAATTCAGGAAGATTGGGCCTCAACTCAGCCGGATAGACCCAAGTTTTTATATACATGGACTAGGCTCTAATCTATAAATATTATATAGAGTAGAATAGGTTTCTTTGGGCCTATTTAAGGGCCTAGTAGTGTAGAATAATTGGGCCTTGTATTTGGGCCAAGTAGTGTAGAATTTTGGGCTTGCTCTTCACACCCCTTGGAGCTTTTTTGGGATGTCAAATAGTTGTTGTCCACACCCCCTTGGATTGTCCAAATTTAAGAAGGAAGAAGCACTTTTGGAGCCAAACACTAGTAAAGACCTACATGAAGAAAACTAGCTCCACATAGGCTAGAATATGTGTGTTTTAGTGTAATTGTACAAGGGCCTTGTTTGGATGATCTTAGGGATGGTTTTAGAGTGTTGAAAATAATAAGTATGCAGCTTTAAAAATTTTCTCTCTTTTGTTTAGTCCCACATCTTTTGTGGCATAGGAGAAAAGGGAGAGGTGGGGCTATAAATAGAACCCCTTGTGGCTTGTAAATACACTTTGAATTGAATGAGAATTTGATAAAGATAAATTGCTTGTCTTCTTGTTCTTTAAAGTCACCAAATGGGAGTATTTACCTCATGGGATCTTCTCCAAGGAACCTTCCTTGAGAGAGGAACTCAATCCTAAGTTTCCAAGAGGAACTTGGGAATAGTTAAAATTTTCATGAGTCTTCTGTTGCTTGAGGATGCTTACATCATTTGGCATCAAGAGCTAGGTTTGGAGGTCTTCAAGAGATAAGTCCTCTTCTTTCTTTTCTTGTCTTGTTTAGTTTCTTACTTTAGTTTTATAGTCTTGTTCATAATTTTTTTAGAGCTTTTCTTAGAATTAGAAGTAGTGTTATAATGCTGAAATTTTTCTAGAATTGACTCATTTACTTGTTCTATTCTTGAATCAATTGTGTTAGATTTCCTAATTCATATATATGTTCTTATGTCTTCTATGTGTTTTATATTAAGCCTAGGTGTGTCTTAACTTTTATTTTTGAATCTCCTTAGTTGTTTAGAGTCTTGTTTAGTTCGTTAACATGTCATAAAATTCTCTAGAAGTAGTCCAATTGTTTTTACACTTTTCTACCACCTAAACAGAAAAATTATATGATTTCTTTTGCTTTGTTTGAGTTCATACTTAGCTATTAGATCATTATCTAAGTTTAGAAAAAAATTTCCAGCAACAAATACATACATACCGCAGCCTTCATCCATTCATATCTCATTGTTTCAAGTTGAAATGCTTAAATACACATGAATCATGCACTAGTTGTTGACTAGTTGGATTGTAATGAATTAATTTTGGAATTTTTGTGAGTTTGGCATATGAAAAAGATGAAAACAAGATGTGAAAAGTTTTGAAAAAATTCTGAGAAAAAAAATTTGCAAGCAAAGAAGCAAAGAAAAAGCAAAGAAAAAACTATCTCACACACTCTTAGATGCATGTTTTAGTGATCTACAAATTGTATGGATTGAGATATTTGGAGTGCATCTTTGAGTGAATATTTTTGAATGTATTTGCTGCAACTGTGCATGATACATATCATCTATTCAACTTGAGTTTTGATTTTAGTTTTGCCACTCCATTCTAGACCATTTCATAGGCTTCTTTTGAAGTACTTTCCCTTGAAATTTGCTTTCATTTTTGCTTGTCTTTTCTTGTAATTTTCTCTTGAAATTTTTTCATAAAATATATCATTTGATGTTGTCCAATTATAATTGTGCCTTTTCAGATTTTCTGTAAAATTCTTAAGTGTTGGAGACTCATAAAACTATTCCTTTGATTCCTTAAAAGAACTTACCTCTCTTAAGGTAGCATTTTAGGTGTTGGTGAAAGATCCATAAGGAGTCTACTCTTAAGGAGACTTTGAAGGCAAGGAAGGCTTGTTATTGAGTGAAAACACTTGAGAGGAGGGGCTGGACTAAAAAAAATTCACGTGACACATCAAAGGATACAAAAATTACCTCAATTATATTTTACTTGTGTTTTTGTCGCAGATTTGAGTTGTATTTTGTACTTTTTGAATTTTCTTGTACTTGTGTTGCTTTATTTGGTGTCTTGGAAATATGCCTTTGGTGCAATCCCATATCCTAAGTTGAACCTTGTAATAGTTGCGCTTTAGACTTATGAAAGTGTGCTAAGGGGTCTAAGGTGCCACTTAGACTTTCAAATAGGAATTCCCCTAGTTTATTTTTCTTCTTATCTTTAATCTTTTATTGCATACATATTTGTGAATTTACATATTTCTTTTCTTTAAAAAAATAAGCAATATTTGTGTTTGACAATTTTCTTAAAGGGAGAATTCGTGTAGTGCTTGTGTAAAGAAAGTCTTGGCTAGGAAAGATTTGGTACTTAAGTTTGTCCATTGTGACTCACCTCTCTTTCCTGGAGTACTATCTTATAATTTCTTTAAGAAAAAAAATCTTATACAAATATCAAAACTAAGATTGTCTAAGAGACCTTCTCTATACATTGAAAGTGATTCTAGCCCTTCTCTTAAAAGCATTTCTAGAATGGCTAAGGAGTTAAAATCACTTCAATTATGGAGAGAACAAGAGGCTATTTTAAAGGAAAAAGACAAGATTGAAAGAGAATCCCAGCTTGCTATTCTAGAGGAGGAACTTAGGATTCTTAGGCAAAAAGAAGAAAAAGTAAAAAAAATCCATAAAAACTCACTCATCTAGGAGCTCTAGATCTAGAGAAACTGAGTTTGAGGAGGATAGTCATAGAGTGTATGATTTTTATCAACCTCCTCCTCCTAGAAGGCATAGGGACTCAGAGCCTAGGCAGAGAGAAGTCAAGGTTTATCTACCTCACTTTCATGGAAGGGATGATGTAGAAGCTTACCTTGATTGGGAAATGAAGGTAGAGCAGTTATTTTCATGTCATCAAGTTAGTGAGGTAGGAAAAGTACCTTTGGCTACTTTAAGCTTTCAGGGTCATCCCATGTATTGGTGGACTTCCCTGAAGAGAGAAAGGAGCCTCCATAATGAACATCCAGTTAAGTATTGGAATGATCTTATGAGGCGTCGCCACGTCCCTTCTTATTAAAACAGAGAGCTTATGGATAAGCTCTAAAGACTCCATCAAAGAAATATGACAGTAGAAGAATATAGGAAGAAGATGGAGTTATACATGATGAGGGCTGGCATTAGGGAAGAGGAAAATACCACCATAGCTAGGTTCATGAGTGTACTCACTCTTGAGATAAGGGATAAAGTTGAACTTCTCCCATATCAGGATTTGAATGACTTGGTCCAATTGTGCATAAAAGTGGAACAACAAATTTTAAGAAAAAGGGCCAGTCGCAAGGAGAGTTCAAACTCTAAACCTTATTTTATGAAAGAGTACAAGATGGAGGGAGAATCTCATAAGGGTAAAGAAAAAGAAAACCCTCCCAAGAACCTAGCTAGATACAAAAAGGAAGTGCGCACCTCACACACTCATACTACTGATATCAAATGTTTTAAATGTCTTGGCAGGGTCACATTGCATCTTAGTGTCTCACCAAAAAGACCATGATCTTAAGGGACACTGACATTTATAGCTGCCAAGATGAGGCTTCTAGTGAGAGTGAATCTGAGAGCATGCATGAAGGTGAGGATGCATTTCCTTGTGATGGGGACCTTCTGATGGTTAGAAGGGTCCTCAACAACCAACCCAGTCCACAACTGTCACAAAGAGAGAACATCTTTCATACAAGATGTACAATTTCAAAAAATACATGTTCTCTCATTGTGGATAGTGGTTCATGTTGCAACTGTTACAACACTAGGTTGGTAGATAAGCTGAATCTCTCTGTCATTGCTCATCCCAAACCTTAGCTTAATGAAGATGGGGACAGCAAGTGAAGGTCAAGTTATCCATTGGAAACTATAATGATAATGTTTTATGTGATGTAGTACCAATGGATACTTGTCACGTCTTGTTGGGAAGGCCATGGCAATTTGACAAGAAATCCATGCATAATGGCATCACCAATGAGATTACCTTCACCCACAAGGAAAAGAAGTTTGTACTTCATCCTTTGACACCTTCACAAGTGTTGGAGGATCAAGTTCAACTTAAAAAAAATAGAAAGTGAAAAAAAAAGTAAAAAAAATCTTAAAATAGTCCATAAAAATGAGTCTGAGGTGGGAGAGATTAGTGTTCCTTCTCCCGAGGTCATTCAAAAAGAAGATATTTTTTCAAATAAATTAATAAAAATGGTCTTCTTTACTGAACAACCTCCATACCTCCTTCTTTGTAAAGGAACACTTGCGTGCACTGCCACATCAACTGAACCTAAGGTTTTACCTCCTAAAGTCCAAAACCTTTTAAAAGATTTTGATGATTTATTTTCCAAAGAAGGCCTAGTGGGACTTTCACCTTTCAGGTGAATAGAGCATTAAATTGATTTAGTTCCTCGAGCTAGTCTACCCAATAGACCAACTTATAAGACTAATCCATAAGAGACTAAGGAGATTGAGTCTTAAGTTCAGGAGTTGTTGGAGAAGGGCTGGGTTCAAAAGAGCCTTAGTCCTTGTGCCATACTATTTTTGTTGGTGCCTAAGAAAGATGGTAAATGGCGAATGTGTTGTGATTGTCGTGCAATTAACAACATAACTTTCAAATACAGGCACCCAATCCCTAGGCTTGATGATATGTTGGATGAGCTGCATGGATCCACTATATTTTCCAAAATTGATCTTAAGAGTAGTTATCACCAAATTCGGATAAAAGAAGGTGATGAGTGGAAAACTACATTTAAGACTAAGTTTGGTTTATACGAGTGGCTAGTGATTCCTTTTGGTCTCACTAATGCTCCAAGCACCTTCATGCGACTTATGAATCATGTTCTAAGGGATTACATAGGTAGATTTGTAGTTGTTTATTTTGATGATATTTTAGTTTATAATCAGAGTCTAGAGGAGCATTTAGCACATTTGTGAGAAGTCTTATTAGTTCTTAGGAAAAATAAGCTTTTTGCAAATGTTAATAAATGCACCTTTTGTGTTGATAGTGTTATTTTTCTTGGTTTTGTTGTAAATAAAAATGGGGTTCATGTGCACCCCGAGAAAATAAAAGCCATTCAGGAGTGGCTAACTCTACATAATGTGGGAGATGTTAAGAGTTTTCATGGATTTGCAAGTTTTTATAGAAGATTTGTGCCTAACTTCTCTAGTCTAGCTTCACTTCTTAATGATTTAGTGAAGAAAGATGTCACATTCTGTTGGACCCAAAAACATGAAGAAGCCGTCCAAAGGCTTCAAAACCAACTTTCTAATGCACCTGTTCTAGCCCTTCCTGACTTTTCTAAAACATTTGAGCTAGAATGTGATGCATCAGGAGTTGGTATAGGTATGATTCTTTTGCAAGGAGATACCCCATTGCCTATTTTAGTGAAAAAAATCATGGTGCCTCCCTCAACTATCCCACCTATGATAAAGAGCTACATGGTCTTGTGCGAGCCCTTCAAACTTGGGAGCACTATTTGGTTTCCAAGGAGTTTGTCATTCATAATGACCATGAGTCACTTAAATATTTGAAGGGTCAACATAAGTTGAATAAAAGACATGCAAAGTGGATGGATTTTTTAGAGAAATTTCCCTATGTGATTAAATACAATAAGGGCAAATCAAATGTTGTTGTTGATGCCTTATCCCAGAGACATATTTTATTTTCAAAACTTGGGGCACAAATTCTTGGATTTGATCACATACCAGAGTTGTATGCTCAAGACTCTGATTTCTCCAACACTTTTGTTCAATGTCAGAAAAAGCCACAGGGAGGTTTTTATGTATCTGAGGGGTATTTATTTAAAGAACGTAGAATTTTTATTCCCCAAGGATCACATAGAAAACTCCTTGTAAAAGAAACACATGAAGGAGGCCTCATGGGGCATTTTGGAGTTGATAAAACTCTAAATTTGCTTAAAGAGAAATTCTTTTGGCCCCATATGAGGAAAGATGTCCAGAGACATTGTCTTAGATGCATTTCATGTTTACAGGCCAAGTCTAAGATAATGCCTCATGGACTCTATACTCCTCTACCTATTGCTTGTGCTCCATGGGAAGACATTAGCATGTGACTTTGTCCTAGGTTTACCCAGAACCCAGAGGGGCTTTGATTCTATCTTTGTGGTAGTGGACAAATTTAGAAAAATGACCCATTTTATACCCTGCCACAAAGTAGATGATGCAAACAAAGTTGCAAAACTCCTCCTAAGAGATGTGGTTAAACTTCATAGCATACCTCGATCCATAGTTTTGGGTAGAGACCCAAAGTTCATTAGCCATTTCTGGAGGACACTCTGGGAAAGGTTAGGAACTAAGCTTAACTTTTCTACTTCCTATCATCCGCAAACTGATGGACAGACAAAAGTTATCAATATGTCTATCTACTATACTCAGGACAGTTCTGAAAGGAAATCATAAATCTTGGGATGAGTATCTTCCCCATATTGAGTTTGCTTACAATAGAGTAGTCCATAAGACTAGTAAAATCTCTCCATTTGAAGTTGTGTATGGATTCAATCCTCTTACTCCTTTAGATTTGGTGCCTATTCCTAATGTTCATGATTTTATTCAAAAGGAAGGAGCATCAAAGCTGAATTTGTTAAGAAAATTCATGAGAGGGTTAGAACTCAAATGCAACAACAAACAGAAAGATACATAAAACAAAATAATAAGGGGAAAAGAGAAATAATTTTTGAGGAAGGGGATTGAATTTGGCTTCATTTAAGAAGAGATAGATTTCCAGAACAAAGGAAGTCTAAACTCAACCCCCAAGGTGATGGTCCCTTCCAAATCCTCAAAAGAGTAAATAAGAATGCTTACATTTTAGATTTTCCTGAAGAATATGGAGTACATGCAACCTTTAACATTTCTAATCTTATTCCTTTTGCAAGTAGTACTGATGATGAGGCAGAACCTCTAGATTGGAGGAAAAATCCTTTTCAAGAGGGAGGGGATGATGGCAAACCCCTTTCCAAGGGATCCACCACAAGAGCTATGTCCAAGAGAATTCAGGAAGACTGGGCCTCAACTCAACTGGATAGACCCAAGATTTTATATACATGGACTAGGCTCTAATCTATAAATATTATATCGAGTAGAATAGGTTTCTTTGGGCCTCTTTGAGGGCCTAGTAGTGTAGAATAATTGGGCCTTGTATTTGGGCCAAGTAGAGTAAATTTTTGGGCTTGCTCTTCACACCCCTTGAAGCTTTTTGGGATGTCACATAATTGTTGTCCACATGATATGATCCTAAATTATGAAGAACCTAGTTCATCACAAGGAGGAGTTATTACAAGAAGAGGAAAAGAAGAATTGGAAAAAGAAAAACTTACAAAAAGATTTGAAGAAAAGGAAGGGAGAAAAACTAGAGGAATGTACAAGAAATTGGAAGAAGACATTAGAAATATCAATAGTTCTTATAAATTCCTTGAAAATAAAAGTAGTTTAGTGTCTTTTATGACTTTGTCACAAATAAACACAAGAGGAGGGGTGTTTGGATATAAGGATAGAAACTAATGGGAAGGGCCTTGTTTGGGAAGCTTGGAAGCATCTCCAACCATGGCCTAAACCATTCACCTTCCTCCCATGTGCATGAGTGTTGCACCTCCACTCTATAAATAGGTGTTTCTTTCATTTGTAACATAACTTTGAAGCTTGAATACATTGCTAGAGCAAATTCTCTTTGAATTTCAAGAGGTATTCCTCATTTCCTTTGAATCTTATCTTGAGTTTTCCTAAATTCAAGTGGTGATTGTCTTTTCCACTTATCTTTTCTCTTGAAAAGTGGCATGTTCTTCATTCCTATTCTTCTCCATGTTTTCTATTTCTTGTTATTGTTTAGTTCTTCATGTGCTGCACCTTGATTGATCAATTCCATCCATTTGCACCGATTAAATTCAAGTTTAATTCATTATATGGCTTCCTATGCATGTGTTCTTGATTTTAATCGATTGAATTGAATTATTTTTTGTTGATGATTTTGGATTTGATGATGTTTGATAATGTTGCTGGAACTTTGATGATTGATTGATGATTATGCAGCTTAGAAAAGATGTTAGATTATCTGTTAATAGTTAGCTAATTGTGATATAATCGCCTGTTGTTTTTGTTAATCGTCAATTAGTCAACTAATTCTGCTATATTAGTCGACTATTTTCATTAATGTATCAGGAATATGGTTTTAATGAAAATAGCTAACTGTTTTGTTGTTTAGTCGACTATTTCGTTCCAGGTTTCCTTTTATGCAGATAACAGCAAAGTGCGACTTGAAGCTCTTCTCATTGTCTATAAATACAAGTCTCAAGGAAGACTCAAAGTGAGAGAGAATACTGAAAGAATAGCCAAATAACAGAGAAGAGAAAATCAAGAACAGCCTGCATAAAATTCATTGATAGTTTCAGTTTTTCAAGAGAGTCTTAAATTCAAATTTTACTGTATTGCTTTTGATCTCTGTGTTGAGATTTCTCTGTGGGTTGCGAACCCTGTTGATTGTGATTGGAGTGATCACATAAGACTCGGTGTGAGTCTGGGTTTAAAGATCAATTTCTATAGGGTTTAGAATTGGATCTTTTTTATTCTTGTAGTCTTTAGAAAAATGGTTTTCTGTAAAGACTTGATATTTTTAGTGATTAGAGATATGTTAGTGTTACATATCGGTAACTGGATGTAGCTCTTGAAAAAGAGTGAACCAGTATAATTCCTGGTGTTTTCTTTCTCATCCTTCATCATCTTTAATATTTGTCTATTGAACTAATCGACTAATTCATTGTAAACAGTCAACTATTTTGCTCTGCAACTGCATCAGAAAATTTCTGAAACTTAATAATTTGAAATAAATTCATATATCAATTCAACCCCCCCCCCTTCTTGATATATTTCTGCGCCTAACATTCAATTTTGAGAAGATTGTACCGATTGAAACCCTTACATTTGGGGAATTTTCAGTTTTCATGTTCTTCCACGCTAATATACATGTTATTTTAATTCCATATGCTTCTACACATGTTTGAAAGATCCTACATCATTGCTTGTAATACCTCCTAGGCATGCATCATTTGGTATCAAAGCTCTAAGTTATTAAACATGATGTGTGGGGATAAAAAATATGAAGAACATGGTGTATAAGGTGCAGTTTCTATCTTTCCATAATGCTTGCATGGTTTGTGATGTGTTCAAAGTTACAAAACTAGTTGAACATTGAAAACCATAACAAGATCCGTGGGAAACCAAATCAGTCTCTGAATTTCCGTCTCTAAATTTGTAGTATCTTGTTTTTCCGTCTCTAATCTTGTAGTTGTTTTTTTTCATCTCTAATTTTTCTATTTCAATTTCCGTCTCTAAATGTGTTTCTAATTTGGTTTCAAATTTGTTTTGAGTTCTTGAAAATTCTGAGTGATTCTTGTTTGTTCTAATATGGTTTTGAGTTTTTGTTCATGCTTTCTTGGTTAATCTTGGTTAATGAAGTGATCTTCTATGAAACCTATTAGGTGTTTGATAAAAGAACATTCATTAATCACTTGGCTACCACTAGATGTGTCATCTTTTGTTGTTTTGAGTCATATGTTAAGTTTTCTTTACCATCAAATTCTTGTATTACTTGATTTGTTTAGTTTCAATTTCTCTTTAGGGTTTCTTGTGAATTGAATTGATCATTTTGACTCCAAACATTAGGGATTAAGTGTTCAAACTATGTGAGATCAACTCTTGATGGATGTTTTTAGGCATCAAATACAAAAGCACAATTTAAAAAAAAAAGAAATCATAAAGCCGAATTGAAATAAGCCTTGGTCGAGTTGTTTGTGCTTCAAATCCAAAAAGAAAATCAAGTTTCCTTTCCTAGATATATTGATTGATTGATTGGTTATTGGTTTGGAAAATTAGTCCTATCATTTGTGGATGTTAGTGAACTTCTTTTCACTAGAAATCTTGAATAGAACTTGTTCTAATTTTTTTTTGAGTAATCTTTCCATTTTGGTGCTTTTCTTGTTTTAATTTGTTCCAAAATTGTCACATAATAGTTACTGTTTTGTGTTCCTTTCTTGCTTTTACCCTTTCTAGTTTTCAGTCTTTAAAATTCCTATAAGTTTTGTCTTGAAGTTTTCTTGTTTCTTGGAACTCTAAGTGTTTAAGCCAATCATTACATCTTTCACTTGAATACAATACAAAATTCAGTTCTTGAATTTGAAGACGCATCTTGATTCCTCTTAAGAGATTTGCTTAAAGTGAGAGAGAATTTTGTTTTGCAAGCCTAGTATCACCAAGGCCAAGACCCCTACTTGTAGTTCTTTGTTGTTTTCTTGTGTTTGTTCATTTTGTAGGAATGTCTACCAAGCAAGAAACTCCTCCTTTGTCTCCAAGGCATGCAAAACTATATGCAAGAGTTGAGGAACTCACAAGGCAAATAGCCCAAACTCAACTCAATTTGCAAGCCTATGAAGGAAGGAGAAGAAGAGCCTATCACGAAGAGAGTGATGATGGATCTTATGAAGACCATCAAACTCGCCACTATCAAAGAGCTAGGACAGGAGGAAGAAACTTGTACCTAGAAAAAGTTAAATAAAAACAATGTAAAATTTCCTAAGTTTTTAGGAGAAAGTGATCCGGACTTATATTTTGAATGGGAGGCTAGGGTTGAGCAAATTTTAAGTGTGTATTCTTTTGAGGACTTAATTCAAGTCCAACTTATAACTCTTGAATTTGAACAATATGCCTTAGTACGATGGAATCAAATTCAAAAAGAAGTCCTTAGTGGGAGAAGATTAGGCATTACTTCATGGCATGATCTTCAAGTGTGTTTGAGGGATAGGTTTAGTCCTTCATTTTATAGGAAAGAATTATACCTAAAACTTCAAAGACTCTCCCAAGTAAATAGAAGTGTTGAAGAATACTTCAAGGATTTGGAATCCACCATGGCAAGGGCGGATATTAAAGAAAGTATGGAGGCCACTATGGCTAGATTTCTCAATGGCCTCCATGTATTCTTTTGAGGACTTAATTCAAGTCCAACTTATAACTCTTGAATTTGAACAATATGCCTTAGTACGATGGAATCAAATTCAAAAAGAAGTCCTTAGTGGGAGAAGATTAGGCATTACTTCATGGCATGATCTTCAAGTGTGTTTGAGGGATAGGTTTAGTCCTTCATTTTATAGGAAAGAATTATACCTAAAACTTCAAAGACTCTCCCAAGTAAATAGAAGTGTTGAAGAATACTTCAAGGATTTGGAATCCACCATGGCAAGGGCGGATATTAAAGAAAGTATGGAGGCCACTATGGCTAGATTTCTCAATGGCCTCCATAGAGAAATTCAAGATGTACTTGAGTTGCAAGAATACCACTCAATGGAGCAAATGGTCCACCTTTCCACCAAGGTGGAGAAGTAATTCCAAAGGAGAGGATCCCAAAGGAAGACTTACAACACCTCTTGGAAGGATAAGGGCAAAGGTAAGTGGGAAGATAAAAAGCCATCTGAATCCCAAGGTATGTCTTCTTTCCCAAAATCTAATGAAAAGTCCACTCATGTCATTCCCTCTAATTCAAGATCAAGTTCTACCAAGTGTTTTAAATGTTTGGGCTATGGTCATATAGCATCTGAATGTCCCTCCAAAAGAAACATGATCTTGAAGGAAGGAAAGGTAATGAGTGAACATACTTCAAAGGAAAGTTCTCCTAATTATTCATCTCATTCTTCTTCACTTCAATCTAGTGATGATGAGTATGATCATCCAAAAGAGGGAGATTTGTTAGTGGTGAGGCAAATGTTGGGCAGTGTCCAAAGATTTTGATGAAACACAAAGAGAAAATATTTTCCATACAAGATGCGTCATCAATGACAAATTATGTACTCTCATTATTGATGGTGGAAGTTGCACCAATGTGGCTAGTAAGAGGTTAGTAGAAAAACTTGGTTTAACTATTATACCTCACACTAAGCCATATAAATTGCAATGGTTAAGTGAAGAGGGGGAGATTATTGTTGATAAACAAGTTCTTGTTTTTTTTTTTTCATTGGAAAGTATAGGGATGAGGTCTTGTGTGATGTGGTTCCTATGGAGGCTAGCCATGTACTTTTAGGGAAACCTTGGCAATATGATAGGAAAGTATATCATGATGGTCTAAGCAACAAGTTTTCCTTTGAGTACATGGGTAAGAAAATTGTTTTGAAGCCACTTTCACCAAAGGAAGTACATGAAGACCAAATCTGAATGAAGAAAAAAAGGGAGCAAGAACACAAGGAGGTTGGCCGTGAGCTTAAGGAGTCAAAACCTTCAAAGAAAATTCCATCCAAGAAGAGTCAAAAGAAGGCTAGCCTCTACATGACTTCCAAGGAGGTTAGGAAGGTAATTAACACTAACAAAGTTTGTTTTTCAATAATGCCCAACAACGTTTGTTTGTCTTCATCTTCTTCACCATCTTTTCCTTTAGAAGTGGAGGCTCTAGTTGAAGAGTTTGTAGATGTGTTTCAAGACCCTCCAAAGGGGCTTCCACCTTTGAGAGGGATTGAGCATCATATGGACTTGTTACCGAGGGCCACTCTTCCAAATAGATTGACATATAGGAGTAATCCTCAAGAAACCAAAGAAATTCAAAAACAAATTGAGGAGCTCCTTGATAAATAATGGATAAGGAAAAGCATGAGTCCTTGTCCTATGCCCATCATTTTAGTGCCAAAGAAAGATGGATCATGGAGAATGTGTATTGATTGTAGAGCTATTAACAACATTACCATTAAGTATAGGCATCCTATTCCACGTTTGGATGATATGCTTGATGAACTCCATGGGTCCAAAGTGTTTTCTAAAATTGATTTGAAAAGTGGATATAATCAAAATAGGATTAGGGAAGGAGATGAATGGAAAATTGTTTTTAAAACTAAACATGGACTTTATGAGTGGATGGTTATGCCTTTTGGACTTACTAATGCGCCTAGTACTTTCATGAGATTGATGAACCATGTGCTTAGATCTTTCATTGGTAGATTTGTTGTGGTTTATTTTGATGAAATTCACATATATAGTCTTACCATGAATGATTATAGTTCTCATCTTAGATTAGTACTTGGAACTTTGAGGCAACATTCACTTTATGCTAACAAGGATAAATGTTCATTTTATATGGATAAAATTATATTTCTTGGATATGTGATTAGTGACAAAGGTGTTCAAGTGGATGAGGAGAAAATCAAGGCAATTCAAGAATGGCCTACTCCTTCCACTATAAATGATATTAGAAGTTTTCATGGTTTAGCAAGCTTTTATAGGAGATTTGTTCCAAATTTTAGTACTATTGCATCTTCTTTGAATGAAATTGTGAAAAAGGATGTTGGTTCTAAGTGGGATAGGGAGCAACAACATGCTTTTGAAAAATTGAAGATTTTTTAACTCATGCTCCTATTCTTGTTCTTCCTAACTTTTCAAAATCTTTTGAAATTGATTATGATGCATCAAGCATTGAGATTGAGGCTGTTTTGTTACAAGAAAATCACCCCATTGCTTATTTTAGTGAAAAGTTGAAGGGGGTGCATTTGAATTATTCAACTTATGATAACATTATTTGCTTCCCAAAGAATTTATCATTCATAGTGATCATGAAGCTTTGAAATATTTGAAAAGGCAAGGCAAGCTCAACAAGAGACATACTAAATGGGTTGAATTCATTGAACAAATTCCTTATATTATAAAACATAAACAAGGAAAAGTCAACATAGTAGCAGATGCTTTGTCAAGAAGATACTCTTTGCTTACTATGGTTGAAATTTTTTTTTGAGTTTTGAAAATATAAAAAGTTTGTATGAGAATGATTTTGAGTTTTCTTCTATTTTTCAAGAATGTTCTAAGGGTTCTAGAGAGGAATTTTGTATCCATGATGGCTATCTTTTTAGATCTAATTGCTTGTGTGTTCCTCAAGGATCCCTAAGAACTTTAATTGTGAAGGAAGCTCATGAAGGCAGGTTGATGGGGGCATTTTGGAAGACAAAAGACTTTGGAGGTGGTGAAGGAGCATTTCTATTGGTCACATTTGAAGAAAGACGTAGAAAATTTTTGTGAAAAATGTATTGTTTGTAAAAGGGCCAAGTCCAAAAGTTTATCTCATGGACTTTATACTCCCATCCCCATTCCCAATATGCCTTGGACTGATCTTTCTATGGACTTTGTTTTGGGCCTTCCAAAGGCTAAAACAGGAAATGATTCTATTTTTGTGGTAGTGGATCGTTTTTCAAAAATGGCTCATTTTATTCCATGCCATAAAATAGATGATGCTTGTCACATTGCTAATTTATTCTTTAAAGAAGTAGTTTGCATGCATGGGCTCCCAAAGAGTATTGTTTCTGATAGAGATTCTAAGTTTGTTAGTCACTTTTCAAAAACTTTATGGGAAAAGTTGGGTACTAAACTTTTATTTTCTACAACTTGTCACCCACAAACTGATGGACAAACAGAGGTGGTAAATCGAACTTTATCTCAACTACTTCGTTGCTTAATTTCCAAAAATTTGAGAGAGTGGGAGGAACTTCTTCCTCATGTGGAGTTTGCTTATAATATGGTAGTGAACTCTACAACTTCCCATTCTCCTTTTTAGGTTGTTTATCGATTCAATCCTTTAACTCCTCTTGACCTATTACCTCTTCCCAATTTTGATGCTATGATATGTCCTAATGGTTTAGAAAAAGCAAAAATTGTGAAAGAATTACATGCTAAGATCAAGGCTCAAATTGATAAGAACGTTTCAAAATATGCGAAGTTAGCAAATAGAGGAAGAAGGAAAGTGACATTTGAACCTGGTGATTGGGTATGGATTCATTTGAGGAGGGAAAGATTTCCTACTCAAATAAAATATAAACTATTGCCAAGGGCGGATGGACCTTTCCAAGTTCTTGAAAAGATAAATGACAATGCATACAAAATAGATTTACCCTCCACATATGAAGTAAGCAATAGTTTCAATGTTCATGACTTGTCTTTGTGTCATGTATGTACCCCAAATTCGAGGACGAATTCCTTTCAAGAGGGGGAGGATGATATGATCCTAAATCATGAAGAACCTTATTCATCATAAGGAGAATTTATTACAAGAAGAGGAAAAGAAGAATTGGCAAAAGAAAAGCTTACAAAAATATTTGAAGAAAAGGAAGGGAGAAAAACTAGAGGAATGTACAAGAAATTGGAAGAAGACATTAGAAATATCAATAGTTCTTGTAAATTCCTTGAAAATAAAAATAGTTTAGTGTCCTTTATGACTTTGTCACAAATAAACACAAGAGGAAGGATGTTTAGACATAAGGATAGCAACTAATGGGAAGGGCCTTGTTTGGGAAGCTTGGAAGCATCTCCAAACATGGCCTAAACAATTCACCTTCCTCCCATGTGCATGAGTGTTGCACCTCCACTCTATAAATAGGTGTTTCTTTCATTTGTAACATAACTTTGAAACTTGAATACATTGCTAGAGAAAATTCTCTTTGAAGTTCAAGAGGTATTCCTCATTTTCTTTGAATCTTATCTTGAGTTTTCCTAAATTCAAGTGGTGATTGTCTTTTGCACTTATCTTTTCTCTTGAAAAGTTGTGTGTTCTTCATTCTTATTCTTCTCCATGTTTTCTATTTCTTGTTCTTGTTTAGTTCTTCATGTGCAACACCTTCTTTAGCTTCCTATGCATGTATTCTTGATTTTAATCGCTTGAATTGAATTGTTTCTCAATTTTGAGAAGATTATATCGATTGAAACCCTTACATTTGGGGAATTTTCAGTTTTCATGTTCTTCCATGCTAATATACATGTTATTTTGATTCCATATGCTTCTACACATGTTTGAAATATCCTACATCACTTGTAATCTCTTGGAGCTTTTTAGGATGTCACATAGCTATTGTCCATACACCCCCTTTGATTGTCCACATTCAAGAAGGGAAAAGCAATTTTGGAGCCAAACACTAGTAAAGACCTACATGAAGAAAACTAGCCCCACATAGGCTAGAATATGTGTGTTTTAGTGTAATTGTGCAAGGGCCTTGTTTGGATGGTCTTAGGGATGGTTTTAGAGTGTTGAAAATACTAAGTATGCAGCTGCACAATTTTGCTCTCTTATGTTTAATCCCACATCTTTTGTGGCATAGGAGCAAAGGGAGAGGTGGGGCTATAAATAGAACCCCTTGCCTCTTGTAAATACACTTTGAATTGAATGAGAATTTGATAAAGCTAAGTTGCTTGTCTTGTTGTTCTTTAAAGTTACCAAATGGGAGTATTTTCCTCATGGGATCTTCTCCAAGGAGCCTTCCTTGAGAAAGGAACTCAATCCTAAGTTTCCAAGAGAAACATAGGAATAGTTAAAATTTTCATGAGTCTTCCGCTGCTTGAGGATGCTTCCATCACTTTGCATATGAAGGCTGAGCTTGAAGTTGCCAAGGATGCCCTTGATGCACAATAGGTTACAATTCAAGAAGCTGCAAAGTGGAAAGCTTACACTTGCTTTCTCCTTGGTCTAGGTCCACATAATGCTAACATGGTAGAACTAGATTAGATTGCTCCTTGTTTGTTGTTGCTTAAACCAAAGAGGGAATATAAAAGAAGAAGAAGGAAAAGAAGAATAAGAAGATGAAGAACAAGAAGAAGGCTAATACATCTTCTGAAAGGGAGTTCAAGATGAAGAAGAAGAAGAAGAAGATAATCAAATCAAGCTTAAGGGGAGAACAACTTTTTTTTTGTATTAATCTTTGTTGTATTTAAAATTCTTTCATTGTATAAATAAACTAAGATATAAAGTTGAGTTATGTACAAAGATCATCTAAGACTATGTTTATGTATTCCTTTTTCAACATCAGACTATTTCACATTGATATATCTCTAGATGAATAAAATGAGTCCTAGAGATGTTTCCTCAAACTTTGATGGCTTATCATACTGTTTATGCATATTCTTATTATATTATCTCTTAAATACGATTTTTAAAAAGCCTCACTAGTGAAAACCTGATCTGATAAACCTTTTGAAAAATGTTCTCTTTTAACATAGAATTGTTTTAAGCATCAATCAAAAAGGGGGAGATGGAAAAGTTCAAACACTCCATAATTTTGAATAATGCTGAAAAAAAATATTAAATGTTGAGGGCAGATGAAACAATCTTCTAGACGAATTAACTCATTAGACAAAGGAGTATCTTGAGTCTCTACATCAGATCATGTATGTATCGTTTGACAAATGATACCTAAAATAATCATTAGATGACGAGTTTTGGTCTTTACTAATGTTTGAAAATTTGCTTTTAAGCTTTCAGAGACATTCCTTGCAACAATCTAATGATCAAGTATCGGGGTGGTTCACACGTCGCATCAACGCCTTCCTTATCAACAGTAAAAGCTGCTTTCCTCACTAAATTCTTGACGCGCCTGAGTTTTCTCTACTCGTAAAGTACACCTGCCATGTATGGAAGTGCTGCTTTCATTAAAAGGAGTAGAGTGCACTGTCCTATGGAGGATAAGTGCTACAAGCTATCAAGTTTTGTTTGATGTTTGGAGGCACACATTTATTGTATAAAGAAGATCATTTAATGCATCTACATGAAGCCTTCATTAGATGTAACAAGAAGATGTGTTCAAGACCAACCTAAAGTTGAAGATGTCCGAACGGTTCTCCAACAACTGGTTGCTCATTGATTGAAGTTGTATCCGTTCAAATAAACAGTTAAAATGTAATAATAGGAAGTGATCATTAGGTCGTCTCCCAAGAACCATGGTTAAGGCAAAGGATCAACGCGTGAAAGGTACAGACAAGGTGGGGGGGATTTGAACAAATTTGTATAATTAAATTAAAATATAGAATGATTTAACAAAATGTAAACAATTATAAAAAAAACAAATTGATTCCCTGATTCAATTGCTTTTCCCTTATCCTTAGTTACACAAAAAAATGCACTTTGTTCATCTTAATCCTCATTCCAACCCAAATCAATCAACTAAGTGAAGATTAACCCAATAATTCCTTACACAAATTAAACAAACGTATACATCATCCAATCTTTAATCAATCATAGAATTAAGCAAACTGCGAAAACAATATTCATTAAGAATGAACGAAAATATAGGCACAAAGATTAGAAGATGGAGAATCAAGAAGAACAAAGGGAAAATGTGAATTAAACCTCATAGTTCATACCAATCTACATAGAAAATAAACCTCTGAAAACTAGCCCTCCCTGGAAATTCAAAACAAAAATTAATGGAGAGAAAAGTAAAGACGAAAGCCGAAAGACGGAAAACAAAAGTCGAAAGACGGAAAACAAAATTTGAAAGATGGAAACGTGAATAGTTGTGCATGAATGAATTCTACCTCTTCTCCTTAGGGTTTTGTAACCCTAGGTTAGCCCCTCTCTCCCAAAACGCATGGACTTCATAAAAAAATATTGTCTGGCCCAAATTACAAAAATAAAAGAAAACAAAATTAAAATCTTAAGTAGAGGCTGACGTGGCAGTTATTTCTTCAAGTCTAGGTTATTTTCCATGCCCAAATCGCCCCAAAGATTATTCTAAAAAATTAAACAAATGAAAATTAAACAAATAAATTCAAATTAATAAAAATCTGAATTACTAGCCCAATAAAGTCCCAATAATAAAAATGTGCCAATAATGGATAATTAGACATAAAAAAATAATTAAGATAAGTACAAAAAGGTAAGAAAACGTGAACAAATAATTATTCATCACTCATGCACTATATAAGGAAACATTTACATCTTGAACAGACACACAAGAAAACAAGTTGAGAAAACCTGTTGTTGCAATATTATCTCTACGCTATTTCTTTCTCTTCAAAACAAGCTTTAGAAGAACACTATTAGTTTTTTACCTTAGCTACCTCTAGAAGTTATGCTAAATTTTTCCCAATCTTTAAGATGTAGCTCTTCTAAAATAGCTTAAGTTTTTGTGATTCTATCACAAACCTTTTTTCTCATCCTTATAGAGCTAGGAGTGGCTTTGTAGGAAAGAATATTTAGTTGAAGCCAGGAGTGACTTTATGGTAAAGAATACTTGTATGGCTTAGCCAGAAGTGGCTATGACCCAAAAGAATACTTGTAAGTTGCAGCGGTAGTTTGCCAGTGGAACTCAATCCTGTTGATTGAGAACTGGACGTAGTTTGGAGATTCAGACAAACCAGTATAAAAACTTGAGTAATTCTCTTCTCATTTAAACTATCTACATTGCATTTTATTATTTGTATCTAACAGTAAAAAGGGAAGAATCTCAAGAATAAAGAGGAATATTCTAGGAAGATTCTAAAAAATATTCACAAGAAGAAGGCCAAAAAAGAACAGAGAAAAATAAATGAAGAATAATTTTAAAGGAAGATTGAAAAAAGGAAGACCTCAAGCCTTAGAAGAAGAAATTAAAAAGAAAATAAATACATGAGATTCCAAAGAATATTTCAAGAAAACAAAGTCCGAAGTTTCCTCAAGTTTTGAAGTGAAGAAGTGCCTTTTGGAAGGCTTGATAAGTGCCTTTTGGAGAGTGACCCTTCAAGCTTTGAAATGCCACTTCTCGAATGACTCTTGGCACATGGGACACACATTTTTGTGCCTTTTGGAACTCTCTTAACCTTTCCCACATGTAAGGGTCAAATGTAATCATTACTTTCCCTAGATTCAAGGAACATCCATGTGACTTCTCCTAATTTTGTGGAATTAGTTGTGCTAATCATAATAAAGGAGAGTTAACTCTAGGATTAGAAATTAACTTTCACCGAATCTTGACAATTTGGATGTCACCTAGGCCTATAAAAGCATATCTCTCCTCATTCTAAAACTCACTTTTTGAGTGTTGAAGGAAATTTCTTTGTGAGTTCATACTTTGAAAGTCTTTCCAAGAGTGTTTCTCTCTTGTTTTTAGTTCTTATCTTGAGAAGTTTAATCAAGTGGTGAATCCTCTTGCACTTATCCTTGAGTTCTTCCATTCAGGGTGGCATGTTTTTCCCTTTTCTAATATTTAATCCATTTTTCTTTTCATTTAGTTGTTTGTTCTTGCTTTCTCATGTTGGATATATGAATGTCATGCTATCTCCATGGTTTTACATGCTTCCGCAACTCTAATCTTCTCATCCATGGAGGATTGTGTCTCTACATTTTCTTGGGTTAATCAAGATCCATTCATCCTTCTAAGGATCATATCAAGCAGTTACCAGTTCAAGGAAGATCAACCCATTCAAAGGAGATTATCATCACATTCCAAGTGTTCTTCATGAATGGGTATGAAACACATTTTTGTTTGGTTGTGAATCTTTGTGTTTTCTTTGATTCTTGATTTGGCCAAACCATATTTCATATGTTTAGAACTTGTTTTTCATTTTGTTTCATTGTTTAATCTATTGATAAAGTCATTGTATCCATATCTTGAAAATTGGCTAAAAAATATTCTGAGTTGATTTTGGGTATGTGTTGCTTTGTTCTTTGAGTTCTTATTTTGTTCTTTAGTTTTTCTAGAGTCTAAAAGTGTTTTAGTCTCTATTGAAGAATTACTTAAAAGGAACATGTTTATAGCTTGATTTGAGACTCATAAACACTAGGTGCAAGTGTTGTAGATTTCATTTCTTGTGGGTTTTTCTTTGGGTAGTTGAATTCAAAAAACCAAAAATCATTGGGGGTCTTTAAAACCTAAGCAAACTGAGGCATGTGTGTGCTGAAAAAACCAAATAAATTTTGAATAAAATAAAAAAGAAAGAAAGAATAAAAAACTAGTTACATTAGAACATGTCTATTAAGAATTTGCCCCTAAATTTGTTTAAAATCTTTCCTCATTGATCCCATTTGATTTGCACAAATTGTACCACTTATTAGCAGTGAGTTTTATCACTTTAAACGTGTATGTTTTAGGTACATTTCATTAGAAATTAAAGCATGAATCCAATAGGTAAAATTTTTGCATAAAATTTTGTCTTTCCAATTGTCTTTTCTAGCTTTTCTTTGTAATTTTTGAGTCAATTGTCATATGAAAGTTGTGTAATCTTTGGTGCCATTTCTTGTTCAACATTTTCAGTTTTCTTTCTTGGATTATGAGTTTTGTCTTGAGTTTTGAGTTCCTAAAAAAATTCTTAGTTCACTAAGATTTATTCGTCTTTCATTTGAGAAAAAGCCTTCCTAGTGTAGAATTTTAAGACAAGTTTGTAGCACTTTTTGAGGGACTTTCTTGAGTGATTTGAGTGCACAAATTGTTGTAAATTCTCAGGCCATTTTAGTAAGGAAAACCAAGACCATTTCCTGGATAGAGTTGAGTGAATCCTACCATCAATCTTGAAGAGTTAACCAAAACACTTCAAGAGTTTTAATTTGTTTTGCTAACCTTTCATTTTAGTTTTTGTCTTGTTGTTTCTTTGTGTTGTTTGATAATCATGTCCTCTTCATCTTCACCAATATCCTCAGAAGAAGCCAAGAAGGAGAGTGCTTACATGGAACCCAACTAAGCGCTCAAAATGACTTACCCCTAGTGTAGTTGATGAGGGAAATAGGAATTTCAAGAAAAGAAAGTGAAAACTACATAAGCGAAACCATTGCAAGACTTGAATTAGAAAGGAGAGAAGAAAGAACCGAGAGAGAAAGAGAAAGAGAGAGAGAGAAAGTGATATGACCCAGAATGAAGAATGAATTAATGAAGGTAGAGAATAAGAGCCTCAAGGAATTAATACAAGAAGCATGACCAAGAAAAATAAAATTGAAGAAATAAAGAATAAATTTGAAAGAAGACTAACAAGAGGAAGACTTCAAGGTTTATAAGAGGATATCCAAAAGGAGTTAAGTACATGAAGAATATTCCAAGAAAAATGAAGTCCAAGATTCTACAGAGTTTTAAAAATATAAGTGTTTTTTCTAAGGTGACCTTTGGAGGTTTGAATTTATCATAAAAAGTTTATTCTCTTGGGGGCATTTGTTGTAATATGGTTCGTTCAAGATATGGTTATGATTGAAAAGATATTTAAAATCTCAAATGACATTATCGAGTTGACATAAACCAAAAGACTAAGGTATTGAAAAAGGAAATGATATATTATGTGGTTCGAGGAATTGATATCAAAGTAGTTAAGTATTGGGCAATACAATGTATCGAGATGTAAGGTACGATGTGTAATATATTCAAGAGAAGTGTACTCAAAAGTTACTTTGAAACTCGAGACATCCAGATATTGAAATGTGCAATGGCATGAAGAACTTGAAGGAAAAAAAAGTTATAATTGAAAGATTACAAAGAACATAAACATGAAGGATTTTAAAGCATATAATGGAGAATATGGATAACGATTACAACAATATTCAAATATGAAGTTGAAAGTTATTTTATCATTTTGAATATTTGTAATTGCTTGTGTAAATAAATATTAAAAATAGGGTTACTAGAAACATTAGAAATTAAGTTTACATAGTGCAACTATGCAATTCTTCGTAACACATCCCAAAGCAATGATAATGAACATAATCTTTGTGTTCACCTTGTGTTTCTTCAACCTTTTAATTTCATGTTTTATGTCTTTCGGGTTCTTTATTTAATTTCTTGTTTGTTTTTATTGTCTTCTTTGTTGTATCTGGGCAACACATGAAATACAAAACTTGAAAAAGCAATATATGTAAACATTAAAATGATAATTATATATGCAAACATAAAAATTTATACTATTGTAGATATCATATATTAATGTTTTATAAAAAAATAATCAATTTCAAGTTGAAAATTGTATGTTGGTATTCATTTTTAAAAAAGAATTCATTTATCAATACAAACAACTACTTAATCCAAATATCCATTCAGTAAAATCAATATAATCCAAATATCCATTCAGTAAAATCAATATAAATACAACATTTGGTTCGATGTTTACTGCTACAAAAAAAGGCAAACCAAATTGCATAATAGCATGTGATTTTTTTAAATCAATAAATTTTTGGTTTAAAAGTTTATTTTTTTTGTTTGGCAAGTTAATATGATTTGGAATAGTTTCAAGTAAATATGGGTATTTGTGTAAAAGTTTGGTGACCATCTACATAACTTGCAAGCCACTTGCATTTTTGTAATAGATTTTTAATGTTGATTTTTTATACCTAAACGAGTTTTATCTTCACTTAGCGGGCTATACCCTATACCCATAACCTGCATTACCGAATATAATTCAATCCAAAATCTTATATTTCTTGATTTATTGGTTATCCAAGTATAATTCAATAAAAAAATCTAATACTTTTAGCTTCTATTGTGAAGAGGATGTAGCTTGTAAAATTGAAGACCGTTTAAAATACAAACTTTACAAACAAATATTTTATAATATAAGTTTATGCGGATACATACTTAAACAGGTGGACTCATCAGTATACTTAACTCTAATTTTGAGCATCCTTCTATTCAATATAAACTTTTATTATGCATATTAGAAAAGTAAAATTTTAATCTTGATAAGAAAATAACATAAAAATATTTAAAGAATTACATGTTATAAGTTTTTTATCACATAAATTATACAATCCTAGTTAAATTTGGTTAGTTGTTATAAGGAAAATTGATATATAAACATATGCACATGACATACACTCAATCTATATTTTTAGGCTTTGTTGTTATAAGGGAAATGATAAATAAACACATGCACACGACATACATTCAATCTATACTTTTAGGAATTTTTTTACTAAAAAAATCATTGATTTATGACATGAAATTGGGTACAATTTTTTTTTCTATATGAAACCAATTTCATTAAGCATATTTAATTTTTTAATTAAATAAAATAAAGTTTAGTTGATTGTCTCATTATATCATTTGGTCAATTGAAAGGGTTATGATTTAAGTCTTAAATCATATATTAGTCATGTTCATCTAATCTAATGTTCCCACATAATAAAACAGCACAATAATATAATTAGCTAAATTTTATATTATTTAAAAAAACTTAAATATGTTTAATCAAATTGGTTTCATCTTGAAAAAAATTAATTTTATAATATATATCATGTCACAAATTAAAAAAATTAATAAATAAATGCATTTAAAAATGTTAATTAAGTGTATAATACGTGAAGATGTTCATTTATTATTTTCCTTATGTGAGAATAAAAAAAAGTTACTATGTTATTGTGCACAATCATTTACACTTCCCAAATTTTATCCAATTTGGATTTGCTTAAAGTGGAACATTACTACAGAAATGAGATTTTACGTCGCCATTCTATGTCGGTTTCTACACAAACGACGTAGAAAAATTTAAGCCTAGTATTCTACGTCGGTTATTGCATATAATCGACGTAGAATAGTTGAGTTGCATATTCTACGATGGTTATTTGCAGAACCAACGTAGAATGTAGGACTACAATGTCGGTTATTGCTCCAACCGACATAGATATTTTGGGATCCAACTTATAACGTCGGTTGTTGCATATAACCGACGTAGAAACCCTATTAAAACCTACCCCCTTCTCTTCCCTCGTCACTTTTCCTATTCGCGCCGCTGCTGCTCGTGATCGTCTCCTCTGTCGCGACACCTCCTTTCCTTTGCGACAGCGACGATCAGCTCCCCTTCGTCACCGACGTCAACCCCTGACCACCGGCGTCCTTGATTCTCCTCCGTTTTGTCGTTCCCGTCGTCGCCGCGAAGCTTGTGGAAGCTCCCTTCGTCGCCGGCGAGCTTCCCTTTCACTGCAGGTCTCCTCTTGGTCGCTGCCGCCTGAGTGAAGTCCCCTCCCCTTGCCGTCAGCTTCGCCGCCGCCGCCGCCGCTCCAGGTTAGTGGGTTTTTTTTGTATTTTATTGTTTTTTTGATTTTTTTTTTTGTAGAATATAGTGTTTGTATGATTAGTTTATTGAAATCCATGTAGAAGATTGTTCTGATAATCTGGCTGTGCCCATGGGGCTTTATTTGATGTTGATTTGTTGTTGTTCAAAAATTTGGATTTAGTCAAATAACAGAGGAAACTCTGCTGAAATTTCGTTAGAATGAGTTTGTCTCTCTTATAGAGTAAACTGTACTAAATAATGTTATAGTGTTTGTATGATTAGGTTATTGAAATGCCTGTAGATGATTGTTCTGATGATCTGGCTGTGCCCATGGGGCTTTATTTGATGTTGTTTATGTATTTGATTTTGTATAAAAATTTGGATTTAGTCAAATAACATAGAAAACTCTGCTGAAATTTCGTTAGAATGACTTTGTCTCTCTTATAGAGCAAACTCTACTAAATAATGTTATAGCAAACTCTGCTGATAATTTTGATTATAGTAATCAATGATATTAAATTCATTGATGACCGATAAATTTTTTATTAACTCTTAATTGTAGTCTAAAATCAGAAAATGAATCGAAGTTGGATGAATGCAAGTCGTATATCAGAAGAGTATGAGAATGGAGTTGAACAATTTTTGAGTTTTGCTGAACGAAATGGTCTAAAGATGAATGGAAAATTTTATTGTCCCTGTGTTAAGTGTGTTAATGGAAGAGTTCAAACCGTAGATATAATACGAGAACATCTAATCTGTGAGGGGATCATGAAAAATTATACTACATGGACATGGCACGGTGAACTTATTGATATTCCAGTAGTATCACAAACTGTGGAGGAGGAGGTGGATGTTAGTATGGAAGATCGAATAGAGGATATGCTTCGTGATGTGGGTCAGGAGAGCTTTCTTCAAGCACATGCGCCTGTATATGATAAATTGAAGACCGATTCAGAGACGCCTTTGTATCCTGGATGTACAACTTTCACACGATTGTCTTCTGTATTAAGATTGGTGAATTTGAAGGCAAAGTTTGGTTGCAGTGATAAAAGTTTCAATGAATTGTTAGAACTTTTGAAAGAGATGCTTCCAGATGAAAACACATTGCCTAACCGTATGTATGAAGCAAAGAAGATACTTTGTCCAATGGGTTTAGAATATAAAAAGATACACGTTTGTCCTAATGACTGTATTTTATACAGAAAAGAGTTTGAATCTCTTCACAAGTGTCCAAAATGTGGTGTATCACGTTACAAAGTCAAGGATGGTGATGGTGATGGTTTTGGTGAAGATAGTGATAAAAAGGGTCCTCCTGCAAAGGTTATATGGTATCTTCCAATAATTCCAAGGTTTAAGCGATTGTTTGCTAATGAAGAAGATTAAAAAAATCTCACATGGCATTCGAGGTGCAAAGAAACGAGATGGACAACTTCGACATCCGGCTGATTCTCCACATTGGAAGAAAATTGACCGTCTATTTCCAAGTTTTGGTAGTGATGCAAGAAACCTTAGACTTGGACTAGCTACAGATGGAATGAATCATTTTGGTAACTTAAGCACTAACCACAGTTCATGGCCAGTTTTATTGGTGATCTACAATCTTCCACATTGGTTGTGCATGAAGCGGAAATATGTTATGTTATCTATCATGATTGCAGGTCCAAGACAGCCAGGAAATGACATAGATTTTTATTTAAGTCCTTTGATAGATGACTTAAGATTGTTGTGGGAGGAAGGAGTAGAGGTGTTTGATGCGTATCGACAGGAGAATTTCAAGTTACATGCAATGATATTTTGTACCATAAATGACTTTCCAGCATATGGTAACTTGAGTGGATACAGTGTCAAGGGTCATCATGTGTGTCCTATTTGTCAAGAAGATACAAGTTATGTGCAATTGAAACATGGGAAGAAGACAATTTATAATAAACACAGAAAATTCCTTCCAGTTAACCACCCATACCGAAGATTGAAGAAAGCTTTTAACGGTTGCCGGGAGGATGAAATTGCTAAGTCACCGTTAACAGGTGAGGAAGTTTATGATCGAGTGAAAAACATAAATGTTGAATTTGGAAAGACCCAAAAGAAATCAACTGATAGAAGCAAGTGGAAGAAGAGATCAATTTTTTTTGAACTTCCATATTGGTGTCATCTAGATGTACGTCATTGTATTGATGTGATGCATGTTGAGAAGAATGTATGTGATAGTCTAATTGGCACACTTTTGAACATCAAAGGTAAGACAAAGGATGGAGTGAATACTCGTCAAGATCTTTGTGAATTGGGAATACGTCCGGAATTGCATCCAAGATATGAAGGCAAGAGAACATATCTTCCACCAAAGATGTCACACTTTGTCCAAAAAAGAGAAGACTAGTCTTTGTCTGTGCCTTCGAGTATTAAAGTTCCACAAGGATACTCTTCAAATATTAAGAGTCTTGTGTCAATGAAAGATCTTAAACTAATTGGGTTAAAGTCACATGACTGCCACATTTTGATGCAACAACTCTTAGCCGTAGCTATACGTGGCATACTCCCGAAGAATGTGAGAAATGAAATTATGCGTCTATGTTTTTTCTTCAACTCTATATGTGCCAAGGTAATTGATGAAAAATCATTAGATCAATTGGAAAATGAGGCAGCAATTATACTATGTCAATTGGAGATGTATTTTCCTCCATCATTTTTTGATATTATGGTTCACTTAATTGTTCATCTTGTAAGAGAGATACGGTTATGTGGCCCAGTTTATTTGCGGTGGATGTACCCAATTGAGCGATACATGAAGATCTTCAAAGGGTATACTAAGAATCCATACAGACCTGAAGCTTCTATAGTTGAAAGGTATATTGCAGAAGAAGCTACAGAGTTTTGTTCAGAATACTTGGCAAAAGCACAAGCCGTGGGTGTTCCTACAAGTCGACATGATGATAGGATAAATGGAAAGGGTACTCGTGGTATAAAAGTTCAAGCAAAGGATACTACTGAGTTGAGTCAGGCACACTTGTATATTTTGAATTATTGGCATATTTCAGGTCCAGAGTTTTATGGAGACCTACAGTTTTGATGATGAAGTTTTTAGGAAGTTTCAATCAACATTAAAGACTTGTGTCATCTCACAAAGGAAGGTTGCTTGATAAGAAAGGAAAGGCATAAAGAGCATTCAAAGCTTTCAAGAGAGAAGATTGATGAAGATTTTCTCAAGAGCTGAAGGATCAAAGGTAGAAGGTTCTGTTTTGGGTGTTGGATAAAAAGAGTAAGTCATAAATCCCATTCAAGACCTTCCCAAACAAGAGAGCAAGGTGTTTTCTTGCAAAAACGTTTTTCTACGCTTTTAATCGATTACCATACGTAGATAATCGATTATTTAACTTAAAATTTGAATTAAAAATGTTTAACGAGCAAAATAATTGATTAAGTGTCTTTGATAATCGATTATATTGATTCTGGGTTAATATAATCGATTATGGCCTTAATCTAATCGATTAAATCGACGATATTTGTTTTCCAGCTTTTAAACATGATATAATCGATTAAGCTTTTAATATAATCGATTAAATGAGTCGCTTTTGCAAAATTAATTCTAAATCAACCTAAGAATGGAAACTTTGGAGCATTTTCGAATTATAAAATGAAAGAGAATGTCTTAGGTTTAACACATCTGAATAAACACGAAATATTCAAAGTGTTTCCGCGCCTTAGCTTTTTCAAAGCCGCTTCCCGCTCTCTTCGGCTTGATCAAGTCTTTGGAAGTGGTGATCATTGTGCTTAAGCTTTCTATCCAGCACATTTCAGGTGTATTCTTTTACTGTTTTCTGTAAAGGGAAAATTCATCCCTTGGATCTTTTCTAAGGGAGGTGTTTCATCTCTTGTGTGTCAAGAGAGGTGGGTTTCATCCTCAGTGTGTCTGGAGAGGTGTTTCATCCTTAGTGTGTCTGAGGAGGTGTTTCCGTTTATCTTTATTTGTTATTGCATGAATTGGTGTTTGTAATTTCAATTAAAGATAGTGGGGAAAATCATCACGGATTTGTGGTGGTTGGGAACTGGACGTAGGATTGGCTTAATCCGAACCAGTATAAATCTCTGTGTTATTTCTCTTTCTCTATCTCTTTTAATTGTGGATCATTATAACAATTGCTAATCCCAACAAGCGTTAATCAAAGGATTGAAAAATTCACATCCAAGTTTTTGAAAGTTTTTCAAAACCTGAAAATTTATTTGAAAGAGAAAATTTCTTTAAAAACCCAATTCACCCCCCCCTCTTGGTTTTTACACTGCCGTCTTTATTTAACAATTGGCCTCAGAGCTGGTTTTTGAAAGTTATTCAAAAACAAGATCCTTATGGCGGACAAAAATCAAACTTTTGTTGAAGGTGCATCTATTCATAGACCACCACTTTTTACAGGTGAAAACTATCCTTTTGGAAAAAGAGGATGGAAATTTTTCTAAGGTCTAATGATCAAGGCGTTTGGGATGCTGTTGTAAATGGTCCATTTATTCCTATGGTTGTTGTTGAAGAAGCGCAGGTACCTAAGAAGAAAGCAAATTGGAGCAAGGACGAATACAACCAGAATCAATGCGACATAAGGGCGTGTAACATGATAGCATCTGCCTTAAGCATTGATGAGTTTTACAGGTTATCAGATTGCACTACTGCAAAGGAGATGTGGGACACTCTAGAAGTCACACATGAAGGAACGGAAGAAGTAAAACGATCGAGGAAGAACACCTTGATTCAGGAATATGAAATGTTCCGTATGAGCAAAGGAGAAACCATATGCGACGTACAAAAGAGATTTACTCACATCGTAAATCATCTCAAGGCGTTAGGTAAGAAATTCGACACTGAAGAATTAAATGTCAAAATCTTGAAATCTTTGGACAGGACTTGGCAACCTAAAGTAACGGCCATCACGGAATCAAAGAATCTGTCAAACATGAACATGACAACTCTCTTTGGGAAACTCAGAGAACATGAAATGGAACTTGGACGCTTTAAAGGAGAAGAAGAAGAAGTCAAAAGAAAAGGTGTTGCTCTTAAAACGGAATCCCACAAAGATGAGAGTAGTGACACGGATGATGATCTTGAATGCAGTGACATAAGCTTGTTTGTCAAAAAGTACAAAAAGTTCATCAAGAACAAGAACAAAGGGAATTACAAGAAAGGTAAGAAAACTGAAAACCTAAATTCTCTTGATAATTTCAAATGCTATGGTTGTGGAAAAAGGGGACACTTGAAGTCGGATTGCCCCAACATCAAGAAGGATGAGGAAAAGACAAAGAAATACAAGAAGCCTTTTGACAAAAAGAAAAAGAAGGCATACATCGCGTGGGAAGATAATGACGTGAGTTCTTCGAGTGCAAGTGAATCAGAAGAAGAAGCCAATATCTGTCTTATGGCGGATGATGATGATGATGATGATGCCAAATCCACATGTAGCAAGGTAAGTGACTCTGGCCTTCCAAATAATTATGATGATTTGCTTGAAGAGTTTTTGGAATTATGTGAAAAATCTGAAAAATTAACTTTCTTTCACAATAAATTAAAAAATGACTACAAGAGTCTTGAAAAGAAAATTTCATATTTGGAACAAGAGAAAAAAATCGTTTTAAAGGATGATTTGAAAACAGCGCTTATCCCTTGCAAATGCAAAACGAAAATTCCTATTTGTGAAAATTGTAGCGTTCTTGCAAACAAAGTTTCTTATCTTGAAAAGTCTCTTTCAAAAATTACAATGGGTAATAATAATTTAAATAATATTTTGAAAGACAACAAAGGTTTATACGACAAAGCAGGACTTGGTTACAATTTCAAAAATAAAAATAATTCAAACAAAATTGTTTTTGTTCAAGGAGAATCATCAAATACGAAAAAAGTTTTTGAAGTTCCTTATTTCAAAAATAAAACAAATGAACCTAAAAAGAAGTTTTATAAAAATGCGTACATACCAAGAAAAACAAATGTTCCTACATGTTTTTATTGTATGCATAAAGGTCATTCAGTAAATAGATGCAATATTAAACGTTTTAGTGTTCCTAATGGGAAATATAAATGGGTTCCCAAAGGAAAATCTGTTTCTAACCCATGAGGACCCTAATAAGTGACTTTAGGGGACCTAAATTTTTTTTATTATGATGCAGGTTGGTCCCAAGTCCAAAAAGTCACTATGGTATCTTGATAGTGGTTGTTCAAGGCACATGACGGGTGATAAAAGCAAATTCAAAAGCTTCAAGAAGAAAGAACAAGGTTTTGTAACCTATGGTGACAACAATAAGGGAAAAATCATTGGTAGCGGAATGGTTGGAGACTCCCTAAAGATTAATGATGTTCTTCTTGTTGATGGATTGAAGCACAATTTGCTAAGCATTAGTCAACTTTGTGACAAAGGTTTAAAGGTAACGTTTGATAGTGATCTTTGCAAATAGGGAACAACAGTACTAATTTTATTGTAATTTTATTTATACAATTGTAATTATGTGTAAATAGATCAAATTTAAATAACTATTGAATATATATAACTCATTTGAAATGTTTTGAAATTTAGCTATTTGAAATGTATTATATATGAAATTGTGGCTGGTTTGCTAGTTTATTTGATATGCAGGTACTAAAATTTAGGGAAAATGAGAAAATTAGAAACTGCATTGCAGTTTTAGCAGAGACTTTCAATGTCGGTTGGACATATAACCGACGTAGAAAGTTTGCTCAACTTACAACGTCGATTATTTGTATAACCGACGTTGTATGTTATGTGATATTCAACGTCGGTTTACTTTGAACCGGCATTGAAAATATTACTTTTAACGACTCGTTATTCAATGTCGGTTTTGGGGCCGTCATGAAATTATCCCCAGAACCGACGTGGAATGTGGTTCCTGTAGCAGTGGAAGTTGGAATTCCTTTTGAAATGCAACCCTTTCTCACGGCAGAGAATGTGCTGCTGCTCATAATTAGTGTGTGGAAACACATGTCCCTCGTTTTGAGCCTTTTGGATGTGACAAAAGGGGCAAATTTCCTAAAAGTCCTCGTTGGAAAATGTTTTGCTTTTGTTTCTTATTTGGTTTAATATGTTTTTTTGTTTTTTTTTGTTTTTTTTTGTTTTTTAATGTTTTCTTATTATTATATTTTGTTTTCAAAATGTAATTTTAATTTTAATTAAAATCCATTAATGTGATTTCTTTTGTTAAATTGGTCTAGATAATACTATAACAATGATGTCAATGTATATAATAGGACACATATTATGTCATATGCACACGACACGTGTCATATGCACAGAACATATATTAAAAAAAAAGAAAAAAATATTCTAACACATATCACATCATATGCAATATCATCACTTTCCATACCAATTTAAGGAAAGAGAGTGTATTGATTAATTTTAATCAAAATTTAAACTACATTATAAAAAAAAAAAAAAATAGTGAAACCACATCATAAAATCCACTAAAAATTAGGACTAAAAAATCTTTTAAACCTTTCTTATTTTTACTCTTGTACTTATCAACTAGTTTCTTTACAAGAATGAAAGAAAAAAAAAAGAATAACTTAAGTTATATATAAGTTAAAAATAAATAAAAAATAGAAGAATAACTTAGTTTACGTATAAGTTAAAAATAAAAAAATAAAAAAACTAGTTTATATATTAGTTGAAAATAAAAGCTCTAGAAAATTATATGAAAAATTTCTATAAATTAGCCATTTGCATAAACTAATTAACCTATAAACTAGTTAATTCTACTTTTCCTTATCTTTCTTTATTAAAAGTTCTTACAGAAAACTTTATTCAAATACAGTGTAATATATGTTTTAAAAGTTGGAGTAGATCTATTGATATAATAAAAAAAATCGATCAACCATGTTAAGTTCAGACCTATTAACCAAACTGTGAAAGAATTGGTAAAAAATTTGGTAAACTAATGTATAGTTGATTAAAACCAAATCGAATGAATTCGGTAATTGAAAAACTATGAATCTTTTGAAGAATTTCTTTTATGTCTTGGAAAGAAAAAATAACTTACTTCTCTACCATCTAAAATATAACTTGTATGAGTTAATTTATAAAACATGTTTTATACATTTTCTAAAAATCTATGCATAAATTAATCTTAATTCTTCTTTTCTTAATTTTGTTTATAGAATGGAAGACTTTCCTCTTATCCAAAAGGTTTTGTTTCACACTGCCATTTTCTAACATCTCCATTGCTATGCTATGTACTGAGTGCAAAATGAAGTGTTTGAGGACTGTGGCTCTCTAGTAAAGGAAATTCATCACCCACCTTTTTCTTCCCCTTTGATTCCTTATCACTCACATACATGACCATGCAAATTACAATTCAACTGAAAATTTAAAACGAAAATTGCTTACAAGAATATTGTATATACAAAGAGTTTCAAGTACTTCTATGATCTAGTATCAATGAGATAAAGTTGAAAGCACAATCTTCACAAACATTCTTCATGTCATTTAAAATTACAAGCAGTATGTGACAGCTAATTACACTTGTCCCGGAGAAGAAATGAAACCGAGTTAACTTCTGGCATTGGCCAAAGACCTACAGAAGAGTAGCTTCCCCAATCTCAGCAAAATAATCAAGTATTTGAACTAGAAGTTCGAAATGGCCACAAATATGATAGTAGATTTCTCCTTCCATTGTTCATCTCTCTATTCCCTCTTCTCCTCGAGATACTGTCACTACCACTGCCACTAGCATTCCTTCCTCCCCTAGTTCGACTACTGCAGGAACTGGGGTGTCCTTGAGGTGGCAGCTCAACACGGCAAACTGGGCATGAATTGTGCTGAACTAACCATGGAACAATACAGTCTGAGTGGTAAATGTGGCAACATGGCATTTTTCTGGCCTCAGAACTCAGTTCAAACCTTTCCTTACAAACTGCACAGTGTGAATCAGATTGGAGGTGTTCATTTGTGATCTTAATGGTTGGCATTGCATTAATTGACGAGCGTGAAGCAGGGGGTGGACCAAGCCGGTCATTGGTTATGTGTTGCTCAATGAGTCCTTCTAGTCTAGGACCAAGAAAGTAGTCACTAAAATCAACATGTCTAAGACCACTTCTTGCGCCACTGTTAGAGAGAGTGAACCCGGGAGGTTGATCATGAAATATCAGATAAGGACCAGAGCTATAGACCCCCCAAGTCTGATCAGGAAGTGGGGTGGAGCCAAACCTCCTTCTAACATCAAAGTTTGTGTAGCTTCCAGCCATTCTCTGCCTCATGAAATTGTCAACAGCATCTCTGACCCCAATTCTTGGCTCAGAACCTCTTTGCTCCATAACAGCTCTTACAGCATCCATAATGTCAGGCATTTGATGAAAAGCTTCCATTTGTGATGAAAACCCGTTTTGGCGTGAAACTGCCCTCAGCAGCTCATTAAGTTCTTGCACAAAGCCTCCATGGCAGTAGGGGCAAATGGGATCCCTCCCTTCAAGCCAGATTGGCTGCCTGCATGTATAACACCAGTATGTTGTTCCACTTGACATGCTTTTTCTTTCACTAGACACTTAAATTGAAGAGATTCACCACAAGTTCACTTTGCTTCTGCACCAAGTATAGAGCTTCAGAAGTTTTAGTCCCAAATGAAGTTAAAAAATGGGTCATAAAATTGACAACGAAAATAAGCAGCTAACATGTCATGAACATTTAGGATATTCTGATGAAGTATTTTGGCAGCATACCAGATGTTCAATATTGATAAGTATATCCTTAAAACAAGCCAAATGGTAAATCTGAGAGAGATAAGGAATAGCAAACTCCAACAAGTTAGAACAAGCAAAGGGACCAAAATAAAATCATAACATTGTTTTAACCCCAACTTCATGTCACCAGGTAGTTTCATTATATTATTATGAACATCAATGCTTTTTGAAAAAATTTGACTCAGAAAACAAAATGAACAAGAAACTTAAAAAGACCCTCCATTTAAAGTGAACTAGTAATAAAGCATTTGACGGATTTCATGCAGATAAAAACGTATGTGAAATTAGAAAACAAATAATTGCAAAACCAAAAAGGAAATTATAAATGAGGTCTTACAATGAACCCAGCAAGTCAGAGCTGTGAGCATATGGTCAACTATATAGTAAACTATCTCTTGTAATCATATCATGAAGAATTACAGCAAATTTTACAGCAATTACATAAAATTATAATCAATTTAGGATCATGAATTAACCAGCTTAAATGGATGCAAAATATCCATCTAAAAATGTCCGAAACAAAAAATTACAAAAGAATTTTGGATTCCTTTTGTTATTCTTATCTGACAAGAGGAGTTCTGTCTTCCATAATCCAAACCGAAAACTGGTCAAGTCCAACAATGAGAAAGGGAAAAAGCTCCATAACTTCACACATACAAATTGAAATGATTTAAATCTTTACCGTGAACAAAACAAAAAGGTTCAATTACCACATATGCATTAAGGAGGAACGAAATTCATGCAAGAACCAGGTAGCTTCAACCACAGAAACAGGACCTGTCCTCAAACACAACTACAGAGCCAGTAACAGAAGAGAGTGAAAGCAACACAACAAAACCAAACTGAAAACCAAAATCCCACAAAAACCGCACTATGTTGTCATCAAAGCACATAACTTTCAAATGGGCTCTCGGTTAAACGAACACCCATCACTCCAAAGATCATACACACCCACCTAGAATCCACTGAATAAACATAAAAAATAGCAACCAAAAAATTAACACAACAAAAAAAATTCAGAATTTATCAGAGTGAACTTACCAAAGAAAAGGAAGAGAAAGACAAAATAAAACCACAATGAATGAAAAAACTCAGAGCATAGTTGCAAAAGATTCTGAGCTTGGAGGAGAGAGAAAGTAGCAGAGAATTTTGTTTCTCTCTACTATTGATAGGGTGTTCCCACTGAGGCCAAGTTTCAGGGAAGTTTCTCTGTAATTTTCACCTGTTCAGAATTTTGACTATTCTAGATTTAATTACGTGAAAGAAAGTTGTACGAAAATGAGATGACGCACGTATACATATACTAACTGTAACTTACAACAGACAATTTTCCTTAAAAAAACCTTAAAACAAAGAATGTTTATTATATATATCTCAACACCAATTTTATATACCCATGGTTTCGTGGTAGTGCACAGAATTGAGAAGAAAAGGTTAAAACTTAGTAAAAAATATGATTTTTTTATCATTATTTCTATTTTAGTTTGCTGTGTCAATACTTAGAGGATAAGTTACCTTGTCTTTTCTTAAAAGACATTTATATATTGTTGCCTTTTCTATCTAAAGAATAAAATTTTCTATTTTTTAGTATATTTTAATTAGAAGGGATATGCGTATTGAGTGATTATATATTAAAACTTATTATTAATATTGCTGCCCTTTTCTTTAAAAACACACAATATTTGTTAGGTTTAAAAGTACTTAAATATAATTTTAGTATTTCACTTTTTTAATTCGATATATATATATATATATATATATATATATATATTTATATATATATAATTTTTAACATAATCATTTGATTTTGATTACTTTAATTAATTTGAATTTTATTGATGACATTATGTATAATAAATGACAAATAACATAAATGATGCCGGTGATAAGTCTTATTAACAATACTTAATCATACATAGCGTGAAAATAAACAATTGTCAAAATGGATTTTATCAGGTGAGAGAAAGTGAGTTTTGGTTCGTGCGTGGTTTGGCGGGTTGTGCTGGATGTTTAATTCGTCAACTCGTTTTTTTAATTTAAAGATAAAATAAAAAATAATTTTAAAAGATTAATTTTTTGTATTACATTATTTACATAATATAAATATAAAATAATATTGTAACTTAAATTATTAATATTTATAAATTAAGTTTCAATTATTAATTATAATAAAATAATTTATTTTCTAAAAATAATAATAATTTTAATTTATCTAATTAGAGACAGTAATTTATCAATTAAAAGTGTTAGATGCTGGACTTGAAGACTTAGGTCATTTAAATTTGATGTTTCTAACTATTTTGATGATGAATATGATGATATTTGAAGAATTAAGATTGTTGTATTATTGTTAGAGTATCTTAGGTTTTGGGGTAAGATTTATTTCATTTAATCTTTGACTTGATCTTTCTTTTTAAAATGTTTTTTGAAATGTTTTAAAGAAGAGTAAGTTGTTTTCAACTTACTAAAGATATGTTTTCAGTTAGTTAAATTGTTCTTAATTTTATGAACAAGTCAAACTCAAACAATTTAACCAACTGACATGGTGTTGATGATTTGTGATTTGATGATGTTTGTTAAAGTTTGTTAATTGTGTTTTATACTGTGCTGGATGCGTGATTAATGTTTGTTGAATGATTTAGAATTGTTTGAGATGTTAGATTACCTGTAGAAGATTAATCAATTGAATAATGATAAACTGTGTTTTTGTTATTCATCAGTTAGTTTACTAATTCTACTTCTCTAGTCGACTATTTTCATTAAATGTACCAGGTATACAGGTTTAATGAAAATAACACACTGGTCTGAGTCTTCAGTCGACTATTCTGTTCTTGGCACCAACCTTATGCAGTAAATACACAGAACACGGTTTTAGGACTTTTCAAAAGGTGCAGACCCATTGCATATCAGTTGCTCTATAAATACAACATTCGTGGACGCATCAACAAGCGAAAGAATTCAAGAGAAAACTCTCAAGAGCTACAACATTCAAAAGCAAGAAGGATTCTGCAGAGTTTTCAATTACTGGTTTACTGTTTCAAGAAGATCTTTCTTTTCACTGTATTTTGTATTCTTTGATCTCGGGTTAGAGATTTGTAGGTAGGTTTTAGAACCCTGTGACTGTGATTGGGGTAATCACAGAGACTCAGTGTGAGTCAGTGGGTGGTGATCTATTCTATAGTGTTTAGAATAGGTTCTTTAGTTTTCTTGTAGTGTTCAAGAAAGGATTTTGTGTAAAGAATACAATTTTTGTTAGTGATTAGGATCTGCGGAGTTGCGGATCATCAACTGGATGTAGTTCTTGCATAAAGAACGAACCAGTATAAACCTTGGTGTCATTTTCTCTCTTCCTTCATTATCTGTTATATTGTGCAGTAAGAACTGACCTACTATTTCGCAAATATCAGTCGGCTAATTTTCTGCAAATTGAACCAGTAAATTTTCTGTGACGAAAAAGTTTTCATAAAAGCTGCATATCAATTCAACCCCCCCCTTCTTAATATTATTCCGCTGCTAACACATGGTTTTTAGTCAACTGATATTTTGGAGTTGTTGTTTAAATTTTTCTTTCAGGCTGAATTCAACTAACTTTTCTCAAAATTTGAACTAGTTTAAATTCCAGAGCTATTGTTTTTAAAAAATCCTTACTCTCTAGAATATCTAGTTGATTCTCAATTTAGACATATTGAAATTACTTAAAGATTCTCTTTAATGATTTACACTAGTTAAATGCATTTTGAACCAACTATTTTCAATTTTCATATTTTTTGTGCTTTCGAAAAATCTAAATAAATGAATAAACTGAAATCACTTAAAAATCATTCTTAAGTGAAATAAATAAGCTAGACAGTGTTTTAACCAAGTGTTTTTCTTAGCTGTTTTTTTTAGTAACAACTTTAAAACATTGATGTCAGTTTTGTTTTAAAGAATTTTAAGTTTTCTAGAAGTTGGCAACAAATCATTTACAAAGAAACACATTGTTCAAAGAGAGTTTTCCTATATTCAAAATCAATTTTTGAAATTCATTAAGAAGTCTAAGAGTGATTTGATAATCTTTTCATAGAAGTCATCACCTAAAATTGTGCTCTGTTTTACGCACTACTGCTGTAATTCAACTGATCAGGTGAATTCATTTCATAATTCTATGTAATTGCTTGCTAAGTGTTATCCTTATTGATCAGGGTGATTAAGAGATTCTTGTAATATGGTTTTACAAGGACAGATAGATCTTGTAGGGTTCAAGATCAAGGTGTTTATGATATTCTTTGTATTTTACATGTAGGGTTATGTAAAAATATTGAATTAGTGGATTGATTGATCTATAGGTTAGAAAACTGGATGTAGCCTTCTTGTGAAGGTGAACCAATTTAAAAATCATTAGTGTTGATCTTCTTTTCCTTTACTCTTTCAATTTTTGAATTAGTTTTTTTGTTGTTAATTGAATTGAAAATTTTTTATTCCAGCATTTTAAATATCTTGTAAGAATTCAATCTATGGTTAAATTGATTCAACAAATATCTAATTTGATTTCTTAAATTCTAAAAGGTGCAAAAAATTTTAAAGAGTTCAATTCACTCCATCTTGAACTCAACTTTTGTCTTTAACATTAGAAAATATCCACATGATAAGTATGATTTTAAAATTATATATAATAAAATTTATTTAAAAAAAATTAAAATACAAAATAAAAAAATAAAAAAAAGTGGTGGACTAACCTATCTATCCGCCAACTTGACCTTTGACGGGTCAGATCGGAGATCCAACTTGTACGGTGGTGGCAGGCCAACCAAAACAGGCTCTACTGACCAGTTTTACTATCCTATATTTTATTGTAAGTAAATTTTTTTATATATAATGTTACTATTATATTATCGATAAATTAATACTGAGTATAATTAATACATTAATAAATAAATAAATAAAAGAACTGTAAAAACTAGATAAATTAGTAAATATAAAGGGTTAAATATATTTTAAGTCCTTAAACTATTTGTTAAAATTGTATTTTATCCCTTATACAAATTTTAAACTTATTTCATTTCTTTAATTTATAAATGAGTGTAAACAAGATAACAAATAAAAAGGTCTTTGAAAAGAGGGACAAAACACAATTTTAACATCAGTTTATAAAGTATAAAGATAAAATAAATTTAAAATTTATTCAGAAATAAAACACAATTTTAACAAATAATTCAAAGACTAAATATATATTTAAATATAAATATAAATATATTATATTAACAAAAATTAATTTTAAATATTTAAAAAAAATAGAAAAATTTTCACCGATGATTCGGTGAAGTCGCGTGTCTCAGAAGAGGGGAATTAATATTAATAAAAATGGTGATTTAAAATATATGCTTTTTATTTAAAGACGAATTATCGTCGATATAGTATACCAGTATTTTTAAAATTGCACAAAGCATTGAATGAATATTTAATTAAATCAAAATTTAATATAGTCAAACTCATATTAATAAAATTATTATGATAATTAAATAACATAAGAAAATTACAAAAAAATAATATCATGATTTTATGATGATAAAAATTAAAATAGAATAAGCTATCATACTTAAATTAAAACTTCATTAATAATTATTAATTATAAGAAATATACATAGAATAAAAAAAGAAAATAACAAATATTTTAGATTACTTTTATATTTTTAGAAAAACATTTAAAATAATATATTATTAAATAGTTTTAACTGAACCAGTTTAAATTGTTTATTAAAGTTCTTTATACAGATTAATTCTTTACACAAATTATTAAGTTTCTAGAGATTTAATTACGAGCTTCTAAAATATAAATAATTTTGACAAATTTTAAATACTACAAGATTCACAGATTTTGGTTTAACGTTTTAATGATTTGAAAACCAAGGTTAGTGGTTACTTTCTAAAAAATGAATCCAACCAACTCTTTCAACCATCTAAACGGTAACTAAATTGAATTGAGTTAAAAGTGAGTAAAATCGGATTCATTTTGTAGTGAATAAAAGATTTTATAACTTCATTAAATCCATCACAAATTACTGAATAAAATAAAGTGATTTATTAATTTATATTTAATTTTTCTTTAATATATATAAATATTTTTTATCTTTTATGAAAAATATTAGAATTATAAATTAAAAAATTTAAAATTATTTCTCTTTTTTGAACGTTTCATTTTTTTTACTTTTAAAAATAAATAAAAAATATATTAAAAATATAATTTATAATATAAATAGATAGATAAATCAACTTATTACAATCTAATTTGAAGATATTTAATTCCTAATTAAACTGATAAAATAAAAAATTTCTCCAACCCAGTGTTGGAACCCATGTTAATACCTAACTGGGAGCAGAATTTTTTTTTCTTTAGAATTATAATCGAGAAGAGAAACAGATATCATTTTAGGAATATGCCAATATTTTGATATGGATTATATGAATAATTTTGACAGAAATTTGCTAATAATTGAACGAATATAAATCTTCATAAAAAAGTTATTCAATTTTAATAATTGACACATGCCACTGATAAAGTAGAGAAGTAACTGTACTGATAGCAATATTTCATTGTTGGTAGTCGGTTCAGCTAAAAGAATAGACTCAATAGAGACACTTTAGGCTTCTATATAAAAAAATATGTAATTTTTAGCTTATTAATGTTATAATTTCTATAACTTTTCTTGATATTTTATAAAATAAAAATAGAATATATTTAATAATTTTCTATTCACAAAATTAACTTAAGTTAACTGACACAACACAATCAATTAAATTAGACTCATTCTTAGGTATATTTTATTTTTGAAGTATAACTAGTGTTTAATAATGTAGTATTTAACAAGTAAAAAATATGATAATTTAACACTATGTAACAATTGAGTCAATTAGTTTAATATACAAATAGTTAAAAAAAAAGAATTTTGTATATTTTATTATTTAAATTTTAAAAAAAATAGTTTATAACTAGAAAAAATTAATTTTTTAAATTTTATTTTATAAAAACTATCATTTCTTTAACATAATTTTCTTCTATTTTCTATGTAGATTTATGAGTTATTCAGACATTTTTTTCAAAATTTGTACTAGTCTTACTAAAACTATCATAGAGCATAATAAAAATTATTAATAAAAATTTTGTTTATAGTAAGTTTCTTTTGATACTTTTTTGTTATATGAAAGACAATTTGTATGTTCTTATGTACTTGCATGTGTAGTCTGATGGATAAAGATAAATTTTTATAAGTTTAGGGTCATAGTGATGTTTTTAATTTGATGATCAAAATTTTTTGTGGATAGTTTAAGATTTCTATGTGAATCAAGGATGATTGGAGTAGCTAGATTTTCGGGTAAGCGAAAATATCATTATTAACTTTCTAAATGAGTTAAAGTTAAATGTTTAAATTAATGCATATATAGCACTGGGAAGAGAAGACTTTATTTAGAATGATTTGAAAATGTTGAATTATTGTAATATGGTCCAACACACTTTTGAATTTTGACTAAGTGTTATTAAGCAACAAAGCATGATTTAAGAAAGTACTTTGTATGTAAGATTCAAGTTTTATAAATAGGTCATGTAAGATGCAAGTACTTTGTCTAACAGATGATATCTCATAAAAGAAGTCATTGTCAAATAATATACACACACTATTAAGCTAATATTGTACTTCATGAATTATTCTATATGTTTATTTTGTTATTCAAAAGAATGTTTTCGTCTTCTATCTACCAAAAAGATGTCTTAAAGCTTACCTCTACATGAATAGATCTCTTGAAAGATGCACTAAAGCTGCTATGCATCAACAATCATCTTGGCACGCCTTTTTTCAACTTTGGAAAGGTTATATATCTCATATGGTCTCTTGCTTTACTCCAATTTGGATAAAAGCGCTCTGACCAAAGCTTGATAAGCCATGTCAGTTATCAGGTTGTTGCTTAAGGAAGAGATAAACATTTAATGTTGCATACAACACATTTAATGCATCATTGCATGGACAAAGGCAAGCTTGAAGATGAAAAATCTAAGTTGAAGCTTCTCAATAGACAGAAAAGGATTTGCATTGACTCTTTCTTCCAAGCTCTATATTATGCAAGCTTTTAAGTTGAAGAAAGGTTACAAACAAGATCTAGAATTTTGAAACGCTGCAAAAATCTTATGCTTAAGCTTGTTATTCCCTAAGCTTCTTTTGAACACTATTTGTTATAAGAGTGAATTTATCCTTATATTCATCATAAGACGTTACATCTCTTTCTAATGAACAACCTTGTGCTATTTTAGACCACTTTCTTTATTAACCATAGTATTTTACCCTATGATGTTTAAAGCATAACTTGTGTTTAATAATGTTGTATCTAACAAGTAAAGAAAAAGAGAATTTAACACTATCTAAAACTTGAGTTAATTAGTTTAAGAATAGAAATAGTTAAATAAGAATTTTTTTAAATATGTCATTATTTAAATTTTTTAAGTTTAAAGAGTTTATAAATAAAAAATTAACTATTTAAATTTCATTTTATTAAAAGTATTGTTTCTATAAATAATTTTCTTCTACTCTCTCTTTAGATTTCAGAGTTATCCGTACATCCTTGTAGTGAAGTTAGAAAAGAGAAGAACAAAAGTTATCAATAAGATTTTTGTTTCATTTGTTCATTTGTAAAAGACAATTTCCATGCCTTATGTACAGGTCAGGATGGGCTGACTCACATAAGACTTGTGGGTTAAAAAGTTTAACCTATCTCGCATAATTGCAGGTTTGCGGGATTACAAGCCAACCCATATAAATTAAATAAAAAAAATAAAAAACTATAAAGTCCTTTAAAAAATCTTTAATCCCAAACATGAGTGTAGATCCCTGTTTTTGTCCAGATCGATGAAAAGCACTTAACTAAAGGCTCTAGAAAAACAGAAAGAAGAATAAAGCCTTATCTCTAAAGAATCTTGAGAGTCCATTGAAAAAACTTGGGTAGAATTTAGGTTGTTCTCATCAAGAGAATGAGTTTTTCTCACCTCATTTAATGCCATGAATGGGTGATGAGAACCGGTTGTTCTCACCTCATTTAATGCTATTTAAATAATTTTGATATTCATAAATTTAATTTATTTTAATGAAATTATGAGTATATTTTGTATGTTTTCCTTAATGTTTGAAATCTAATCATTTGTGAGAATTGATTAATGTTTGTAAATAAGTATGGTTTAAATGATGTATGATATTATGGAATGATAATATCATAATTTAAATATTATAGAATGATATTGACGGAAGTATCCTCAAGCAATGGGAGACTCCAAAAAATTTAACTTTCCTAAGTTAGGATTGGGTTCCTCTTTCAAGGAAGGTTCCTTGGAGAAGATGCCATGAAGAGAATACTCACATTTTGGTGACTTCAAAGAACAAGAAGATAAACATTTTAGCTTTATCAAATTCTCATTCAATTCAAATGCAAGATGCAAGGAGTTCTTATATATAAATGCATTGGCCCTTTCACCCACCTTGCTACAAATCATGTGGGACAAAAAATAAGGCACAAATGTGCAGCTGCAAAATTACGCAAAAATGCACCCTAGGCTGCCCCCAAACAAGGCCCTTGCCAAAATGCACTAAAATCACACTAATTTACCTGATGCTGAACTTGGTTCCTTCACACTCTTCCCTTCTCTTGTTTGGCTGAAAAATGAGTTTCCTACTTTGCCTTAGCTGCCCAAGGAAGTGTGAATAGTAGTCTTTGGTCAGTCCATGGATGTCCCTTTGTCAACCCCATGTGTATCCCAAATTGTGGCCTAATTGGAGCTCAAATTGTGGTCCAATTGGAGCCCATTTTGTGGCCCACTTATGTTCTACAAATACAAACGAACCTATTTTTTCCCATACACTTTTTTACAAATAAAAGAAGGAAAGAAAACTCTTGAACAAATATTTACAAGACTAAGAAGAAAGAAGAGAAATCATATTTCTACACTCCAAAATAGGGGAATCTTCATCTTTGATCTTCTTCTATCCTCTTAGCCTTAGAGTATGGACTGGATGGTTTTCCATCAAATATACATGTATGAATATCAAAGGTCACAAGTCTAAGATGATTTATGAACTATGGTTGAATTTGTGTGTTGAATAAAGGAACTTACAATATAACATAGATCCCCTTCTTTAATGATAATGTAACTCATTAAGATTAAGGTATTAAGTGGTGAGAAGTTGAGGGTGAGCTCTTGAACATCATAACATTTGTGAGTGTGCGGCTTGGGTTGTAATGAACTCACCTTGATTCTTAACTCTTAGGTTTGTTGTTGATCTAAGTCTTGGATTGGATAAATTGTTAGTCTCTCGTAGGACATAATTAATATGAGTCTTCTAGAAGGCATAAGTAGATATTTCTTTATGAATGACTTTTACTATATAAATCCATGCATGGTCTTTGATGATGTATGTATTTTCATTTATAAATTATTGGTGGAAGGTCGTTTTGAATTTTTTTTGTGATGAATTTTGATGGAGTTGTTTTATTATAATTACATTTTTTAATTTCTTATATAGCTTATTCTCTGATATTTTGTTTGTGTGTGACCTGTTACAATTGTACTATGTATGTGATGGGAAAAGATGTAAGTGTAGGTTTAGGAGTTGTACCTCGAAGATTGTAGTGTGATAATATATGTTTATTTTGAATGGGTGTGTATGAAGTTTATTATATTTATGAGGGTGTCATATTTTGGTATCAGAACAATCATTTTCATATGATAGGCATGAGGTATGGATTTTCTATATTTTCTTTTTGTAAAATAAAGTGTTTGGTTGAATGTTTGACAATTGATTTTGAAATCACCATTGTATTTGTTAAGGAAAAGTCCATCATCTTTTAAGGTTTTGAGTAAATGCTTAAAAATAATAGAGTATACAATGCAAAAAAGATGCGTCCGAAAGATGATACATGGTTAACAGACAAAACAAGTTATCATCAGATCATGTATATATCATCTGACAGACAGACGATATGGTTTCATGTCATCTTATACTAATGGCTTCTCTATCAGATCGATATGCACACACAACGTTAACCTTAACAAATATCTTTGTTGTGCAGGAATATTTTTCAAATTGTCCTGAATATAACGTACAAGGCTATCTCACATCCCTTCAAGTGTACCTCAAAACAAGAGCTAAAACTACTCAAGTTCACCAAATTATTGACACATGTAATTTGTCAACCCTTGGAGCGTACCTTCCATGTACGGAAGTTAGCTTTCACAAAAAAGTAACAGACTGAGTTTGTCTGCTGAACTTGATTATTGTTTGTCAAACTCTTTTCGGTAGAAGATATTCAAAAAATTTGGTAAAAAGTTTTCAAACACAATTTAACCCTCCCTTCTTATTTTTTACCTGTTTTCGTAGTATTTTAGTTAGATGGTTGTTTTTAATGAAAATAAAAGTATTAGAAAAGAAAAGAATCTTTGTAAAGTGGTTCGAGTGCACACTCCCAACTAAACCAAGATGATTTTCTATATTACTTCTAAAACTTTAGAATACATTTTAAGGGTATAATTTGAATGGTTATTTCTATGTTGTATGTAATTTGATGTTGAACATATGTTTGATTCTAATGTAATACATTTCTTTATGTTAATGTTCGTATGTAGATTTTGAAGTTGTCTTTTAAGTGGTAATTTTATACCAAAAATTGTGACACCCTAATTTTTTATGAGATCAATTAAATATTTTTAGAAAATTTTAGAATTTTTAATTTAATTAATATATATATTTTATTTGATTTTAATATATAGTATTAATTTTCATAATGATAAAATAATTAATTTTAGAATATTAGGTTTTATTTAAATAAATATTAAAGTCTTAGGTCATTGAGAACACCAGTACTTTGAAATAGAGGAAGAAAGAAAGTTATTCCCGTTTTTTCGTAGGGCTGCTACGATAAAACTAGTGTTGTAGATTTGTTTGCCGTTGGATCGAGCTGAAAATTTAACAGGTGATTCGTGATACCTGGTTCTTCATTATGACTGGTTGGATCGTTGATACAAGGTTTGAGTAGGGAGACACTGAATTCGCACAGTAGGAGTAATTTGAGATTTTTCATCTTCTTTATTTTCTATTTAACAAGGAAGATGAGAAGAGCAAGAGGGGAAATTTTAGAGTATTGGGAACACTGTCTCCATATAAAAAAGGTAAGGGGGGAGTGAGAACTTGCTTTGGGGTGTGGGATATATGTTGGGTAGTGGAATTGACCCCTAATTCCTTAATTTGAGTGTGTTCTTGAAAGTGGGGTTTTCTTCTTTCATCTCTATTTGATTCCTAATTACTCTTGTATATTCTTTACGATGTGAATTGAATAATAATATGTGTAATTTCTTAATTTGATAATATTTTGATTGCTTGACCCCAATTCCTTATTTAGGTGTGGTCTTGAAAGATGAATTTTCCTCTTTTACTTCTATTTGACTCCTATTTATTCTTGTGTGCTCTTTAAGATGTGAATTGAAGAATAATATTTATAATTTCTTAATTTGATAATATTGTGATTGCTTTAGAGCACCTTAAGGATTATTGTGATACCTCAAGAAAGGGATGAGTTAGGGGTGATATAATTTTAATGATGAATGAAGGATAATATGTATTAATTGAATATTATTATATTGTTTTATCCATTGATTATAATAAAAGTAATGTGTTAAGTGATTGTGACTATAAATGTGAACTTATGTGAAGGGAAATGTGTATGAATGTATAAGAATTTCGTGGACTTATCTGAACATACATCATAACGTGAGATCATTGTGTATCGCTTTTGCGGTCAAGTGTGATATGTGATTGGCTTTACATGCATCATAATGTGAGATTATAATGTGAGATCATAATGTGAAATCATTGTGTATCACTTTTGCGATCAAGTGTAATATGTGATTGACGCCACATGCATTCATCATCATAATGTATATATGGGTATGACATTCATTGCATACAATGCAATTATGATATGGATATGTTGATCTTATGGATAATTCATGTTGAGGTTAAATTAATTTGTTTCTTATATTTGGATATGATTAAGTATTGCTTAATTGTTTGTTGTGTGAGACTATCCTGCAGTGTCTTTACACCACAACTTGAGTGAGATATTTCTCACTCCCTTTGTTTCTTTGTCTTGTTTTTCCTTTCGTATTGCAGGTGATCTACAATTTAATGTTGTTGATTTTAGTGGTGAAGCTTAGTGTTCATGGAATTGCTCTGATAAGATATGAGACATCGGAATAGGACTAGAAAACTAAAACTTTTGTTTATTTATTTTTAATTAAGACTTTAGTTGGTTTAATTTACATAATGTAATTTTATTAGTGAATGTGAATCCTTTATCCTATGTACACTATTATTATAAATTTTATTAATTATGAGGTTATTATAGGCCTTATAAAATGTGTTACTTTTATTCTCATGATATATGATGTAGGGTAGAGGGTGTCACAACATCTGTTTTGGTGTAGTATTTGTATATGTTATAGATGTTCTATTGTTGTGGATGGACACAAATTACAAGTGAATTTGATATGCTTACCTTTAAAGGATCTAGATGTCATCTTAGGGATGAATTGACTATCTATCAATCACATTCTTATAGTTGGTGGTAAACAAAAGGTAGTGCTTCTAGACTAGACATATGTGGAGTTGATGTTTAAACAGATGGAGTCTTTTGTTTCATGATATAATTTTATATAGAGATCAGTTGAGAAAGTTAGAAAACAAATATACTCGTTGTACAAAAAATTATGGACGTGTTTTTGGAGGAAGTGTTAAGGTTGTCTCCCAAGAAAGAAGTAGCGTTTTCCATTAATCTAGTGCCTAGAGCGAGGCTAGTGTCAATGATTACAAGATGACTTTAGTTAAGTTAGTGGAGTTGAAAAAGCAAATTGAAGATTTTCTAAAAAAAATATTATAATTATAGAAATAAGGAACTGATTCTATATAATAGAAGATATTGTTATAACTATAGAAATAAAGAGTTGATCATGTATAATTAAGAATATCTAGATTATATATGTATTATTAGGAACATTTTTATTTATTCTCATATCATATCTTTATTATTAGATGATATCAAATCTCATCTATTTATTTTTATTTCTTTTTTTTAATATAAATAAATCACTCGTGTTGTCTTAGTTAGGCTTTCAATTCCATGTTTCTCTCTTCCCAAGAGTTTAACATGGTATCTAAAGCCTAGGGATGAGAAAGAACCTGTCTCCATGGATATTGTCTTAACTTATCTCGATTTTAACAGAGAATCTCTACATTGACTAGATACGACTAATACCCAATTTTTTTAAATTTGGTACAGGAATGAGAATATGTATGTAAAAATTTGCCCTATACCCATCACAATTGTTCCCATTTTAAATTACTAAAACATCCTTATTTTATTAGATAACCTAAAAAAATTATTTTAATTTCCCTTTTTGGTCCTTAATTTCATAACCTTTTTTCTTTCACTTTATAATTCTTTTTATTCTCTCTCAACCATTTGACTTACTTAAAATCTACAAAGTTCACTTAGATCCCCAAGGCACTTTCTCTAATATCACAACCTTGATTATATATTTTTTCTTTGTGTCATTTCATTCAAATGATGCATTTAAAGAGACACAAACCTTAATTTCATTGAATCAAATAGTTTTTATGTACACATTTTATTATTTATATTCCTTCTTATTACTTTTATTTATTATTATTTTTACATGAGAATGTTTGACTCTTAATTTTAAGTCTTCAATCATATAAACCCTTAATTTATTGTGTAACATAAAAAACTTGTCTTTTATGTTCTCTTTGACACTTTATTTGAATAACCTTTTTTTTACTCATGAGTGTCATTTTACTCTGAATTCCTTGTTCTTACAGTATTATCTAAGTCATTTCTCTCTTCTTATTTTATGCATTTAGCAAGTTTTCATAAAATCCATGCATAAAACTATTTTTCAAATTTGTTGCATTTTCCATGTTTTTAGCATTAAAAAATAATAAATAGAAAAAAATAAACATAAAAATAAATAATAAATAGAAAAAACATTCATACATATTGCATATTTTTAGAAGATGAGAACTCTCCAATAGCCTACAGAAGAGTTGTAAAAAAAAAGGAAACATGAGAGCTTAAAAAAGGTAAATCATCAATCTGCACATTCCCTTTGTCCAGTCATCAATATGTGTACACTCAATTTCCAATTCTACTAGAATATTGAAAAGAAGGAAACAAAGTATTTCTATGTGGGATTTTACTTAATTATCTTTTAGGAAATATTAGAATTTAAGTGAGATTTTATTTATTCTTTAGGAAGTATTTGATTTTAAGAAGAGATTTTAATAATCTTTTAGGAATTTTGGAATTTTATTTGTAATTATTTTCTGGATTTATTTTGCAAAGCTTCTCACCCAATGCCTATGTAAAGGACTCTGAGATGAAAGCTACATACAGAAATTCATAGTATTACACTTCACTGGGTAATAGCATTTCTTTTTCCACATTTTTTGGGAGTCTCTACTACAATGTCTTGGTGTTTTTTTTTTCATTTTAATTTATTATTTCGTATTTTAGCCTTCATTTATTGAATTCCTATCATTAATTTAAATTTTGTACACTCTATTTTCTCACATTCACGTTCATGTTCACACCTTCACACTTATTTATTTATTCTTCACACTCCAATAATTTTATTAACATTTTATTTCTAATTTTCAATTCAGTATTTTATAATTTCAGCCTACATTCATCTATTTTCATTCTTAATTTAATTAGTTTTAAATTCTAATTTAATCATGGAGGAAGCCAATATTCATTTTAAATTTTAATTGTTAATCGAATACATTTTCATTTAATTGTTAATTAATTATTTTTATTATTATTATTATTATTTGAATTAGTATCAATATTTCATTCCAATTATTTCTTTGTCTTAAAATTTGTCATTTAATTGTTTATTTATTTTTATTTAAATTTGAATTAGGATAAGAATTTCATTTCAATTATTGTTTTGTCTTTAAATATGTCATTTAATATATTTATTTTAATCATATAAGCATTTATAAGCATTGATCTCGTTATTAAATTCTCAGCACTGCAATTTAATTTCACATGCATTAGTTTTTCATACATAAATCCTTTAATTTCCATTAGTGTTTTTAATTTTAGTTTCTATTAATTATTTATTTACAATTATTACTTTGCATTGTTAATTTTATTAATCCAACAAAATCCCTTATTAGTATTATTATCATTGTTTATTTTAACTTTTCTTTGGAGAACGATGTTTAACAATGGTTACACTCCTATAATTGTGTCCTTGTGAGATTCGACACGGGTTGACTATACTACATTAGTTAGTTAATTTGTTAACTTTTGATCAGTATTTTGTGCGACCACAATGCTGTCATCAAAATCTATAGAAAATTTTCATTCCTTCTAAGTGGTTTGACTCATTTAAATATCCACAAAGTTTAGTAAAATCTCTAAGGTATTTTCCCTCGCATCACAACCTTGATTACACATATTTTCCTTTGTACAATTTCATTAAACGATTTATTGCATTTCATAAAATGAAATCCTCAATTTCATTGAATCAAATAGTTTAAATGAAACACATTTTATTATTTATATTCTTTCCTATAATTATTTGAACTTTATCCAATTGTTATTTGATACTCTCATTTAATATTTATGCAATTATAATTTCTTGCTTAATATTTGGCATTGAAGAAAACAAAATGTGTATCATTTTGATATTGAATCTTTGATAATATTATATTTTTTTTGTTGTATTTCTTTTTATTTTTTGTAAACAAACATTTAATTAATATTTGGAACAATAAGAGGACAGATATAGTCGCAAGTACAAGTATACTCGTTGCCCAATGGGAATGTGGATGAAATAAAAATTTCATACTTGTTGGGTATGTTGATGGAGAAGGGGATGGATTTTTACTTCGAGAATAGGGATGGATTTTTACTTCGAGAATAGGGATGGGGATAGTGAAACTCCCACCCATCAATGACCATTAGGGTTTCACTCCCTCATGCGCCACACCAAAGGAAAGCTTCACTCCTTCAAACCCTAGCTCCCCCCTCTTCATCATCCTAGTCTATAAATACACACCTCTCCCTCTTGTATTTTTTACTTTTGATGAGAGTAATGAAATGCTGCCAATTTGTGCCGCCACCCTCTCTCTTGAGTCTCTCTTTTGCTAGCTTCTTAGCCTTTAGTTAGGGTTTCTCTAGTTCTTCTAGAGTCTAGCTAGCCGCACAACACCTCCATCCTTCCACAACCTTCACGCCATTGGCTTCTCCAACAAAAAGCTTTCCCAACTCCATCTCCACCATAGGAAGAGGCGCATGGCTTGGAGCCTCTTTCATCATCATTTGATCCAAATGTTTTTTGAAGGTGGTTTTCCATTCATGTCCTTCCTTGATTCTAATTTGATTATACCTACTTTTCAAATCAATTTTGGAAAATATAGAGCACCATGTAGCTCATCTAGCAAGTCATCAAGTCTTAGGATGGGGTGCCTATACTTGATGGTAATGTTATTTATGGACCTACAATCTATGCACAAGTGTCAACTCCCATCCTTTTTGGGAACAAGAATCATAGGGATGGCATAAAAACTCGTGTTATGTTGCACCCACCCCTTATCTATTAAGTCTTCCACTTTTCTTTGAATCTCCTTAGATTTTTCAGGGTTGGTTCTATAGGCTGGCCTATTGGCCAAATGACCCATGAATAAAATCTATTTGATGTTCAATTCCTCTTAGAGGTAGTAACCCCTTAGAAGGTTCTTGACAAACATCCCTATAATCATCCAAGACTAACTCCAAGCTTGTAGAACAACTTGAGGAGTTTAAATGAAAAGAGGGAGACAAACCTAGAGTAGGTTAAGCTACATACACAGGTTTGTGGGCAAGCATTACCTTTTTTACCCCCTTATGGGAGATCATGATGCCTTTCTTCTCGACCTCTTTGCTTGCCTTCCCTCTTTCTTTCTTTTCTTTTTTTTCTTCATTTTCTTTTGGTTATCACTAACCTCTTTATAGGAGAGAGGTGTTAGTGTGATCTTTTTACCATGAAAGCAAAAAGAAAACTTGTTGGTAAGGCCATCATGGAAAGTTTGCTTGTCAAATTTTCATGGCCTACCTTGAAGAATATGAGTGACTTCCATAGGTACAACATCACAGAGTACCTTATCCTCATAAGTCCATATGAAGAAGTTAATAAGGACTTGTTTATTCACCTTAATCTCACCTTCCACACTAAGCCACAAAAGCTTCTAGGGCTTGGCATGAAGGATGGTAGGCAAACCAAGTTTGTTTGCAACCCTTGTACTAGCCACATTGACACAAGTTCCTCAATCAATGATGAGTGAACAAAGATTATTATTAATGAGGCATCGGGTGTGGAAAATATTTCCTCTTTGGTAATTATCAATTTCTTTTTAAACTTGCCCCAACATGTGCCTCACTATCAACAAGTCTCCCTCACAAGGTTTGATTTCATCATCACTAGAGGAAGAGTGGGAGGAGTTCTCTCTTCATAGATGGATACAAGTATTAGGCTTGCTTCTAGTTTTTTCTAAGAAACACAATTAAGTGTTCTTCTAAAGTTTGTAAGACAGAGAAGAGAGAGCAGCATAGTTTTTGCACTTTGAGTAAAAAATTTTGCTTCTTTTTTTCTTCAAATAGAGCCCTTATATAATGTTGTGAGGCAAATATTCGTTAGAGTTCCGTTCTGACATCTTTAGATTTAGGTTTTCTTTAATTTGATCCTCATCGTTTGATATGGCTTCACATATGGTGCATTTAAATGTAATTTTTCATGCAATAAATGCATGTCCTTCTTTCAACGCTATTCCTGATAGCTTGCTGCACTTACCCTTCATTGGAAAGTGAGTTTTACTTCTATTTTTTGTGAAAGTTGACTTCTGTGTACGACAAGTGCACTCCAAGAGTTGACATACTGAATATGTCAGAAAATTGGTAGACAAAAGCAGTTTTAGCTCATCTTTTGGGGCGTACTCGAAAGGACATGAGATAGCCTTTTGTGCTTAAAAAGTATGACAGTCTAAAGAAGGTTTTCCTGCACACAAATAATAAAAAATAGTTTAGTCTTGTGATTATGTGTGCTTATCATTTAATCCAACTCATGATCTGGTCAAAGGAAGACTTGTTCATTTGTCCAAGGAACCATTGTTCATTAGACGCAAGTTTGTTTTTCATTTTATACTTGATTGTTTGTAAGCATTCCATCAAAACTTATGAGGATGTTGGACTTTTGTCTAACAAACTTGATTTCACAATCTCCTTTTAAAATGTGATCTATAATAAAGTGATGTCTTATCTCAATGTGTTTGGTTTGAGAATGTTGTATTGAATTTTTAATTAGGTTAATAAAACTAGTATTATCACACATTAAAGGTACATGACCCGATTTTAATACATAATCCAACAGTTGTTGTTTAAGCCAAATAATCTGAGTACAACAACTATCAGTAGTTATGTATTTAGTTTCTGCAAATGATAAAGCTACATACATTTACTTCTTGCTATTCCATGACATCAAGCTGCTACCAAACACATGGCATGGGCCACTAGTGTTTTTCCTATCTAATTTGCACCTTACAAAGTCAAAATTTAAAAAACCAACTAATATAAATGTGTACCACTTAGATACCACAAGCCAACATTAATAGTTCCTTTCAAATATTTCAATATCCTCTTGGTAGTTATATAATGTGATTTCTTTGGATTGGATTGAAACCTGGTATACAAGCAAACACTAAATATAATGTTAGGTCTGCTAGATATTAAGTAAAATAATGAACCAATTAAACCCTTAAATTTTGTAAAGTTGATAGTTACTCCCTTTTCATCAGCATCAAGGTAACTATTAGTTGACATTGGTGTAGTTGTTTCTTTGCAATTATCCATTTTAAAATTCTTCCACAAATCGTCATAGGATTGACTCAAGAATATGCCATGATCCAATTGTTTGATTGGTATTTCTAGAAAGTAGGATAGCTCTTCAATCATGGACATCTCAAATTCACCCTCCATAGCTTACACAAACTCCTTGCACAAATTATCCTTTGTGAATTTAAATATAATGGCATCAACATATATTTGAATTAATATCACATCCTCTTTGAACCTTTTGATGTAAAGATTTTTTTCAATTTTTTCTCTTTCGAAACCTTTTAAGAGAAGAAAATTACTTAACATTTCACACCACTACCTAGGTGCTTGCTTAAGTTCATATAGTGCCTTTTTCAACTTAAAAATATGACCTTGATGAGCATGATCCTCAAATACTGGAGGTTGAGAGACATAGACTTCTTCTTCTATGAATATATTCATGAAGGCACTCTTTACATCCATTTGAAAAATTTTAAAACCACACATGCAAGCATATGCAAGTAACAATCTAACAACTTCTAATCAGACAACAGGTGTATGGGTTTCACTGAAATATGTCCCCTCTTCCTAGTTATACCCGTTAGCAATAAGCCCAACCTTGTTCCTAGTAATCGCACCATGTTCAACTATTTTATTTCTAAAACCCTATTGAGTTCCAAGGATGTTCATGTCATTTGTTCTAGGAACCAAGGTCCACACTTCATTTCTAACAAACTGATTTAATTCATCATGCATAACAAAAATCCAATTTTCATTCACTAAAGAATCATTTATATTTTTAGGTTCTATGTGAGAAAGAAATATAATAGAATTACAAAATTATTTAAAGAGTGTCTAGTGGAAACTCCCTTGTCCAGTTGGTTAGTAACATTGTCTATGGAAAGATCTCTAGGGATTCTCCATTCCTGTGGTAGTTGATATTCCTCTTATGCTTTTGCTTCTACTGATTGATCGTTTTGAAGATTTGGATTTTGCATATTTGACTGAATTGGTTGATCATTATCACCCACATCAAGCTTAGGCAATTTTAAAATATTTAGGTTAGTTTCATAAAAAACCACATGCACAGATTCCTCCACAGACAAATATTTTTTGTTGTAAACCTTGTATGTATGATTGTTAGTTGAATATCCTAGAAAGATGTCTTCATCTGCCTTAGGATCAAACTTCCTGATGTTTTCCTTTCCATTATTCAATATAAATCATTTACATCTAAAGACCTTTAGGTGTTCTATATTGGGTTTTCTACCCTTAAACAATTCATATGGTCTTCTTTTCAAAATGAGATGAATCAAGAGACAGTAAAGGACATAACAAGCAGTGTTGACAACATTGGCCCAGAAATATTTGGGTAGAGAGGTTTCATTTAGCATGATCCTAGCCAATTCTTCTAGTGATTTGTTCTTTCTCTTTACCACCCCATTCTGTTGTGGTGTCCTAGGTACAAAAAAATCATGTTTAATGTCATGCTTAGAAAAAAAGGACTCAATTTTTTTCATTTTGAAACTCTCTACCATGGTCATTCCTAATGGAACCAATGCAAACATTTCTTTTATTTACAAAAGTTTGGCAAGTCTTTTAAAGGCAGTGAATGCATCATTCTTTGATACCAAAAACAAGGTCCATGTAAACCTGGAGAGATACTCTACAATGAAAAGAGCATAGTAATTGCCACCAAGACTAACAATCTTAAAAAGACCAAATAAGTTCATATGAAGTTGTTCAAGAGGGCGTGTGATGGAAACAAAGTTTTTTTTAGCTTAAAGGATGTTTTAACTTGTTTTCCCTTTTGACAAGCATCACATATTTTATCCTACTCAAACTTAAGTTTTTGCAAGCCAATAACTAGCTCTATTATTGTAAGTTTATTTAGATTATGCATATGAATGTGAGAAAATATCCTATGTCATAACCAAGGATCTTCATCTTTGGTCAATAGACATTCAACTCTATAAAATGCATGCTCTATGTTTATCATGTAAATGTTTTCAAAATACTTACCAACTAACAGAACCTTCTTTGTTTTACCATCACAGATGAGACAATGGCTTGATTAAAAAATGACTTTAAGAGCATTATCACAAAGTTGGTTGATGCTTAATAAATTGTGTTTAAGCCCATTAATGAGAAGCACATCATGTATGGCAATAGAGGAGTCATTTCCTATGTTGCCACTACCTGTATTTTTCTCTTGTTGTTGTCTCCATAAGTTACAAATCCTCCAAATTTCAGCTCAGATATGTTGAACTTTTCTTTATCACCAATTATGTGTCTTGAATAGCCATTATCAAGGTACCAAAGCAGTTTCTTTGAATTCAAGAGCACTTGTAGTCACAAATTAAAAAGTAGAGTATGGTACCCCTATTAATTTGGGTCTAAGGAGGTTATCTTTCTCTTTGACACTTTTCAACACCCATTTTAATTTACCATAGGAACATCATACTTCCTTATTTTACAAGTTATGATATTGTGAACCTTTTTCATGCAGTAAAAACATGTAATGAATGGTGAATAATCTAGTTTTTTGTATGAGAAAAACCTTATGGTATGATTTTCTTTTACTTTTGAAACTTGCATTGTAGCCGATACTAGCCTTATCAAACACATAGCTTTTAGATCCTAAGATAGCATCTAGATTTGTTTTTCCCATTGTGAATTTTGAAAGTGTTTTTATGAGATAATGCACTTTCCTTTGTGGTGATTTGTAATTTTCACAATCTTTGGATGACATAGAATTATTTTGGGATGAATCTTTGGATTTTCAATTTCAGATTTACTATTTATCAGTTCTTTTTCCAATTCAAAAATTATTTTTACTAACCAATTATTTAGACTTTTTAATCGATTATTTGAGCAAGATAGTCTATTAGCTTCTTCATGAATTTCATTAAAAGCATCTAAGAGCTTATCATAGTTATCTTCAATTTAAAGTTTGCAAAACTTACATTACTTTAAGATTCATAGCCAGCCATTAGGTAGAGATCTACTTCTTCATATTCTTTGGATGATGAATTAGAAGTTGAGTCATTATCTTAACAAGCTACATATATGTTTTCCTAAACCTGCCTCCTTTTTCTAGTTTCCAGCCACTAGATTTTTCTTTGCTTTGTATATTTAGGTACTTAGCTTTAATGTGTCCCTGTTTACCACACCCAAAACACATAAAGTTAGGGGAATTTGATTCAGATTTCTTGACATACATTCCTTGAGGAAAACTTCTCTCTTTGTTCTTCTTTTTTAAAAACTCCCAAATTTTCTAACCAACAGATTCAAGTTCTTAGTGTCACTTGAATTATCCACTTCTTCCTCACTTGAATAAGCTTTTTGAGTAGCAACTTTGAGAGCTATACTCTTCTTTTTCCTATCACTATTTTCTTTTTCATTTAGCTTGTTAATTTCCAACTCAAGTTCTATTGGATTTCCAAACAATGATGTTGTTATCATAGTGGCCAGGTCTTTGGATTCAGTTATAGCAGTGACCTTAGGTTATCAGCAGTTATACCTGGTAACATAATGTTTGTTGCTCTTTATGTAGACGATCTCATTTTTATGGAAAATGATGTCGAGCTAGTGGAGAAGTTTAAGGGCGTCATGAAGAAGGAGTTTGAGATGATTGATCTTGGTGTCATGAAATACTTTCTTGGACTAGAAGTTATTCAGGGTGAGGAAGACATTTTTGTGTGTCAAAAATGGTATGTCGAGGATATCCTGAAGAAGTTCAAGATTTGTAACCTAGTTTCCACCCCAATGGAACCAGGTTTAAAGTTGTCCAAGTATGATGATGGAGATGAAACAAGAAGACGAGACTATAATTCGAGTTGACAACAAGTCGGCGATAGAGTTGACAAAGAAACCGGTCAACCATGAGAGGAGCAAGCACATCGATGTCCGGTTTCATTTTATCTGATAACAAGTGAAAGAAGGGAGTGTGAAGTTGGAGCCTGTCGACAGTCGAGCTCAAGCTGCTGACATGTTTACAAAACCATTGCTGATAACTGTACTTAAAGATTGTAAGAAGATAATTGAAATGATGGATAGAAGAAACATTTAAGTTTACGAGAGAATATTGTTGAATAAATCTTAAATACAAAGACAGATTTTTGTTAGGAGGTTGTTGTATCTTATTTTAGTTATTAGAAAGTTATATTTTGTTTTGAGAAGATCTAGAGAGAAAAAGTCTATAAGGTCAAAATATAAATAGAAAATGATTTCATATTGTAAATACACCAGAAAAAAAATAAAGTGAAGTTGATATTCAATGTTATTCCTTATACCTGTTATCAACATTCCGAATCAACACGTAACTTCTTTCATGCCAACCTTCTTCTTCGCAATACCAATGTTGCCCTTTTTCGTGATTCTTTTCTCCCGGTTGGTTATGCTTATAGGCCGATAGAGAATGGCCTATAACATGGCATAATTCGGGTAGTTTTTCGTATTCAAAATCTATCACTATGGTGAAACTTGTCCTTTCCACCATAATCTGATTAGGAAAGTCGTATTACAGGTCAAAGTCTACAAGAGCAAAGAAACATCGAGATTGTTGCAGAGTGCACTCATCTAGGGATAGGAGTGTGTGTCAATTCCCCTTGCAATAGAGAAGAGCGTTCGTGGTTTTCAGTATTCCATGGGGAGGCTCCCAGCTTGACCAAACATTGAGTTTTAGTCAATCTTACCATTGAAGGGATGAAGTCTTTTGACCATGCAAAGATCCTAAGGACTCCTGGCGAGAGATTCTAAGAGCCCATGGCTAGGACCCTATGCAAATCTTCCAGTGACCGAAAGACGAATTCATAGAATCCCTTTCCAAGCGAGATGGCTTTCCACGCTCTGAGATCTTTCCAGAGGACATTCAGTTTGGACCAAACATCTTGGTGGGTCATTGTTTTATCTCCTCTGACTAGGATAATTCTATCGTGAAAATGGTTCTTCCAGTTTTCCAAACCTTCTAAGTAACAATTTTTTCTTTTCCTCTAGTTGTCTCCATGTGGGTTTCATCCCTTGGACATTTTTGCGGCACAAGAAAAGATTTCGCCTGGGAACCCTCCCTGCTTGAAAAGAACACCACTAGGCAAAGGACAGAACACAAGCACATGGTGTGCACACCAGTAGTGCACACCAGTAGTGCACACCCAGTGGCTCAAAGGTCACCCAGGCCAAGAAAAACTACTAGAAGTCAGTAGCGAGGCACTGAAAGGAAGTAGTTAAGCCCTACTCCAAGAACAAAATATGGTGTTCAAAATCAAAGAATGAAAGTAGATCGAGCGTTAGAAATATACACACCTAGTCACCTAGACCTAAGCAACATGTCCAATTGAAAAATGTGATGACTACTTGGCTTAAGCTTCTACAATAAAATCCATTTATGTTAACTTTTAAATTCAAACAATAAATTACATTTTTAAATAAAAAACTAAAAAAAATTTAATAGCATACTCGGATACACAATTTTAAAAACATCTATTTAAAAACGAAACTTTAAACCATGTTTTGATTGTGAATCTAACTAATATCTTTTCAGGAGCACTTTATATTTTTATAAATGAAATTTTTATATAGTGACATTTTTAATATTTTTTAATAACCTTTTTAACCCAATATTTAATCGGGTTCACTATCATATTCTATTTTTGCCAAAAGAAATATTTTATCATCTTTTACTACTTAATAAAAAATTATATAATATATATATATATATATATATATATATATATATATATATATAATATTTTGAGATTATAACATGAAAATAAACTTGACCCGTTCAAAACGCTCAAGCTTCTTTTCATAGACTAACTTATCTAAGCTCACTCACTCGAGCTTTCGAGTAATCTCTCTCTGGTTAGTCCCTCTTATCTCTGAATTTCTTCTTTACTCTAGGGTTTCTTGATTCATGTGTTTTTTTTAATTATTTTTGTGAACAGAATCATAATAATAAAAAAGTTGTCAATTGGCATAATAATTGTCTTCTATGTTTTATGATTATTGAAGCCTAATTAGCTACGTATACATGATTGTTGGTTGTAAGGAATTCAAATCCACAAGCTCAAAAGCTACTCCGAAATGCCATTAGGCATTCATGAGAGATCCGATTTGTTTGTGTTCTTTGGTTCCAATGAAGTGGTAGAAGGAAGAGACATCCCAGTATTATTGGATAGGGCACCAATGACATGTTGTAATGGTTAATAGAGGTTCACCTAGAGGATTACTGCACTGATTTGAACTGCAAGAAATTTTACTTGCAGCTATTCAACTAGCCTCTAGGCCTTGGGGAGTTTCCTGGGGACGGTTACCCTCCAAACAGGGAAAGTGGCGCCAAGGAGATTCAAACCTACCCATGTAGAAAGTGGGAGTTTCTTCTAGATCTTTAAACTTACCCAATCTACTTTGGCTGAGACCCAGTTCTTTCCATTGATTATAGTAGGTGGGGAAAAGGGTGTTTTAGATTTCGAATATCAGTACACAAACGCATTAGAAAATAGCATTTCCCTTGTTTTCTTTAATGTTGCAATCTTTACTTGTTTCAAGAAACCATCTAAAATTTTAAATGATAATTTTGTACCTAACTTTACCAACCTTGTGCAAAGAGACTGGGTAGGCAGTAGCATTATTTTCTCCGGAAAGCTTCCTGATAGGGAATTAACCTAAGTACCCAATTCTTAATTAGCAAAGTTATTTGAGGTCCATAATAGCGTTCTGAAACTAATGTACCTGATGATCTGGTGACAAGATTTGTTGGGAGTTAAAAGAATGTTTTATTTTTGTTTTGGTCCCTTTCCTGGTTCTAAACAATTGTGCAAAGAGAGAGGGTAACATTATTTTCTCCGGAAAGCTTCCTGATAGGGAATTAACCTAAGTACCCAATTTTTAACTACCAAAGTTACTTGCATTTTTTTGTTAATGTTGTTTTCTTTGAGTCAAGATTTATAGCAGCCCTTGTTTGAGGTCCATAATAGCGTTATGAAATTTATGTACCTGACCTGGTGACAAGATTAGTTGGGGGTTAAAAGAATGTTTCGTTTTGTTTTGGTCCCTTTGCTGGTTCTAAATAATTGTAGCTTCCCTATTCCTATTACTCTCAGCTTTTCCATTTTATTCCTTTTGTGGATATGCATGTTCTTGGACTGCAATTGCAGCTGTATTTATCTGTATTTCCTGCAATAAAGATCACAATGAAACTGGACCATAGATCTAACCTTGGGATATACATACTAAATAAAATTGAGCATCTGGTGGGCTTCCAAAAGATATCACCAGCATAGCCCATTGTTAAATCTTTAGGACATGCTAGCTGTTTACTTATTGTTGGCAATTTTATAGCCCATTTCTTTTTACTTCGTTGATGATTATTACTTTTGAAGCTCTGTACCTGGTGCAGAACCAAAGTGAACTTATGGATCTTTTGACTATTACTTAATTTAACACTGCAAACCCCCATTTCAACTTGTTGACAACAGGAATAACACTGAATAACAACTTTTTTTTTTTTTTTTTGTACCTTACAATATGAATACATCCTCTATTTATAGTTTCTTTCTATGGGTCTTTTCAAAACAAAAAATATAACTTCCTATTAACCAAAAACAGTTACAACAACTTCCTAACAGAATCAGTTTTTGCATTTAAGTTTTATCCAACAATATTTTCCCCCTAAACTTAAATGCCTCTTCTATCTCTCATTCCAATCATCTTACAATCTTCAAGCACACTTCTCGGCAATGGTTTTGTAAACATGTCAGCAGCTTGAGCTCGACTATCGACATGCTCCAACTTCACACTGCCTTCTTTCACTTGTTCTCGGATAAAATGAAACCAGACATCGATGTGTTTGCTCCTCTCATGGTTGACTGGGTTCTTTGCCAACTCTATCGCTGGATCACAGTCTCGTCTTCTTGTTTCATCTCCAACTCGCTCAAGACATTTCTGAGTCAAACTGCATGACACACACACCATAATGCTGCAACGTACTCAACATTACAATTGGTTGCTTCTTCGAAAGCCACGTGCTATGTTTCTCATAAAAAATACGTACTCGGACGTACTCTTCCAATCATCGACGTCTCCATACCAGTTCTTGCCCGAGTAGCCGATAAGTCTATAATCAACCGACCTTGTATAATACAAGGCCGAGTGGAACAGTTCCTCTTACATACCTGAGAATACGCTTCAGCACCTTCTAGTGAGTGTACCTCGGTTCCTCCATGTACTTACTTGCTATTCCAATGCTCAACATTAGTTCTGGCCTTGTGTTTGTAAGATACCGAAGACTTCCAATCAAGCTTCGATACTTACTCGCCTTTACTTGGTCTCCATCATCATACTTGGACAACCTTGAACCTGGTTCCATTGGGGTGGAAACCGGGTTACAAGTCATCATCTTGAACTTCTTCAAGATATTCTTGGCATACCGTTCTTGGCACACAAAAATGTCTTCCTCACTCTAAATAACTTATAGTCCAAGGAAGTATTTCATAACACCAAGATCGGTCATCTCAAACTCCTTCTTCATGACTCCCTTAAACTTCTCCACTAGCTCGACATCATTTCCCATAAAAATGAGATCGTCCACATAAAAGGCAACAAACGTTATGTTACCAACATCTCCCTTTATGTTCAAGGCATGCTCATATGAACGTTGCTTATACTCGTTCTTCTTGAGGTAAGCATCAATCCTGTCATTCCAAGCTCAAAAGGCTTGTTTTAGGCTATACAACGCCTTCTCTAGCCTTAACACTTTCTTCTCTTCACCTCATTTCACATACCCAAGTGGTTGCTTAATGTACACCTCTTCTTCCTTCAGAACTTCGTTTAAAAATGCTGACTTAACATCCATTTGATAGATTGTCCACCTGTGCTGAGCTGTTAGGGAAATTAGCAGCCGAATAGTCTCCAACCTTGTCACTGGTGCGAACACCTCGTCGTAATCAATTCCTTGTTTCTGCTTATAACCTTTTACTACAAGTCGAGCTTTGTAGCGCTCGACCTCACCATCTGCATTCATCTTCCTTTTGAAGACCCATTTGACTCTAATGGGCCGGGCTCCTTTAGGCAAGTCGACCAGCTCTCACGTATTGTTATGCTCAATTGCGTTGATCACCTCATCCATTGCCTTTTGCCACTTCTCGTCCAATACGACCTCTTCGAAGCTTAAATCTTCAGAGTCTGCCAAGAGACATACAATGTGCATCTCCTTGGTAGAATTGTATATGTCTTGCAGGCTTCCCGTCCTTGGCTATCGAGGTTCATCTTCATCCTCGGCTGACTCCTCATTCTCTCTTATGGGGGTTACAACAATCTCCGATCTCCCTCTTTCTACAATCTCCTTTTTCGAGTTGTTCCAGTTCCACTCGCTTGTTTCATCAACCTACACATCTCAGCTCACTATGACTTTTTTGTTTATTGGGTCAAATAATTTGTAAGCCTTTGATTTCTTATCATACCCAATGAACATCTTGCTCCTATCATCAAGCTTTGTTTTTTGTTGAGCTGGAACATTCTCATAAGCCACACTACCGAACACCTTAAGGTGTGACACACTCGGCTTCCTTCCACTCCATACTTCTTGAGGTGTCTTCCCGTCCAGCTTTGCATGGGACACTTGTTCTGCATATAAACTGAACATCGCACACCTTCAGCCCAAAACTCCTTTGGCATGTTCTTACTTTTCTGCATAGTTCGAACCATGTCAAGGATGGTCCTGTTCTTCCTCTTTGCCACTCCATTTTGTTGAGGAGAATATGGAGCTATTAAAAATCTCCTTATTTCGTGCTCCTCACAATACTTCATGAACTCGGTTGAAGTGTACATCTCTTGGTAGACTATAAAGATTTGAGTCTTGTGTTGGACTAGAAGTGGCAAAATGCAATGGACCAGGAGATCAACGCAATTGAGCATAACAATACGTAGGAGCTAACTGACTTGCCTAGAAGAGCTCTCGACCCATTGGAGTCAAATGGGTCTACAAAAGGAAGATGAATGCAGATGGTGAGGTCGAGCGCTACAAAGCTCGACTTGTAGTAAAAGGTTATAAGAAGGAATTGATTACGACAAGGTGTTAACACCAGTGACAAGGCTGGAGACTATTCAGCTGCTGATTTCCCTAGCAGCTCAGCACAGGTGGACAATCTATCAGATGGATGTGAAGTCAGCATTTTTAAATAGAGTTTTGAAGGAAGAGGTGTACATTGAGCAGCTACTCGAATATGTGAGACGAGGTGAAGAGAAGAAAGTGTTAAGGTTAGAGAAGGTGTTGTATGGCTTGAAACAAGCCCCCCGAGCTTGGAATGAGAGGATTGATGCTTACCTCAAGAAGAACGGGTATAAGGAGTGTTCATATGAGCATGCCTTGTACATAAAGAAAGATACTTGTAACATGATGTTTGTTGCTCTTTATGTGAACTATCTCATTTTTATGGGAAATGATATCGAGCTAGTGGAGAAGTTTAAGGAAGTCATGAAGAATGAGTTTGAGATGATCGAGCTAGTGCCAAGAACGGTATGTCGAAGATTTCTTGAAAAAGTTTAAGATGAAGACTTGTAACCCAGTTTCCACCCCAATGGAACTAGGTTCAAGGTTGTCCAAGTATGATGATGGAGATCGAGTAGAGACGAGTAAGTATCGAAGCTTAATTGAAAGTCTTCGTTGTCTTACAAACACTAAGTCAGATCTAATGTTGAGCGTTGGAATAGTAAGTAGGTACATGGAGTAACCAAGGTACACTCACTGGAAGGCGCTAAAGTGTATTTTGAGGTATGTAAGAGGAACTGTGTCACTCAGCTTGTATTATACAAGGTCAGCTGATTATCGGCTTATCGACTACTCAGACAGTGACTGGTGTGGAGACGTCGATGATCAGAAGAGTACGTCTGGGTACGTATTTTTTCATGGGAAACACAACATTTATGTGGCTTTCGATGAAGCAACCAATTATAACGTTGTCAACGTGTGAGGCCAAGTACGTTGCAGCATCATGGTGTGTGTCATGCAGTTTGGCTTAGAAATGTCTTGAGCGAGTTGGAGATGAAACAAGAAGACGGGACTGTGATCCGAGTTGACAACAGGTTGGCGATAGAGTTGGCAAAGAACCTGGTCAACCATGAGAGGAGCAATCACATCGATGTCTGGTTTCATTTTATTCGAGAACAAGTGAAAGAAGGGAATGTGAAGTTGGAACATGTCGGTAGCCGAGCTCAAGCTATTGACATGTTTACGAAACCATTGCCGAGAATTGTGCTTGAAAATTGTAAGAAGATGATTAGGATGAGGGATAGAAGAGACATTTAGGTTTACGGGAGAATATTGTTGGATAAAACTTAAATTCAAAAACTGATTTTGTTAGGAGGTTGTTGTAACTGTTTTTGGTTATTAGGAAGTTATGTTTTTTGTTTTGAAAAGGTCCATAGAGAGAAACTATAAATAGAGGATGTATTCATATGGTAAGATACACCAAAAAGAAATAAAGAGAAGTTGTTATTCATATTGTCAACACTTTTTACTTCATGGATGAGTATTACTTTTGAAGCTCTGTACCTTGTGCAAAACCAAAGTGAACTTATGGTGTATCTTTTCAATTTAAGTTTCCAGTAAAACAAAAGGATGTCAAGTGGAGCAACACACTGGTGTTACACATGCAGGCAACAAATCGGGCTTACAGGGAGGGATGTCATGTGCCCTTACTGCAATGAAGGCTTCTTGTAAGAACTTAATGACATGCGAGGACTTATGGAGCAAAGAGGTTTTGAACCAAGAATTGGATTTAGAGATGTTGTTGATAACTTCATGAGGCAGATGATGGGGGGAAGATACATAAACTTTGGTATTAGGATTAGGAGGTCTGGTTTTACCCCACTTCCTGAACGAACTTGGAGTGTGTTTATATTTACTAGACAAGAGTCTACTGCAGATCTCGAAGAATTCTCTTATCAACACATTACAAATTACCAGTTTGGTGCGTCACAACCTTCAATCGATGCAATGCCAACTATTAAGATCACACGACAACACCTCAACTTTGATTCATTGTGTCCAATTTGTATAGAAAGATTTGAAGTGGGTTCTGAGGCCAGGAAGATGCCATGTAACCACATTTACCACTCAGACTATATTATTCCATGGTTAGTTCAGCATAACTCGTGTCTTGTTTGCCGTAGTAAGCTGCCACCTGAAAGACATGCTAGTTCTCATGGTAATCAAATTTGGGGAGGAAGGAATTCCAGTGGTATTAGTTTCAATGCCATCTCTAGGGGCAGGGAGAATAGACAACTGAACAATGGATGGAGAAATCTACTATCATTTTTTATTTTTTGTAGCCATTCTGTTCTTCTAATTCAAATACTTAATCGTTTGTGCTGAGACTAAGGATACTACTTTTCTACAACTCTTGACCAGAACTCTGGCACAAATTAACTGAGTTTCATTTGATAAGGGTAATTGGCTGTCAAATAATGCTTGTGATTTAAATGATACGAAGTTTATGCAGGTTGTGCTTTAAAATTGATCCCATATAGATACTAGATCATAGACGTATGTGAAAATGATTGTAAATACAGTAGTATTATTGGAAGCAATTTCTTTTTGCATTTTTTGTAGCTTAGAAGTTTTCACCTTGGTGCAACGGTAATTTGCAAGGTCCTTTCTGTGTGTGTTTGGGAGATGGCAGGTGAAGGAATCAAAGGGGAAGGAAATGTGAGTGATAAAAGCAAAACTACGGAGCTTAGCCTAAATACATATGAATTGTCCTCGCTTATACCCTCTTTTGATATTCTTGTATTTTCTTCATGATTAATATTTATGTCTTATAACTCAAGGAAACAAATATACTTGACAAAATTGCACACGCATGCATTGATAAACAGAAAAATCTAGGACCATAAGGATATACTGACCTTGAATTTAGATGAAAAATTGAGATCATGACTCAATGGAAATGTGTTTAATTTTCTTATATTTCTGCAATCATCAATATTTGCACAGATTCTCTAACATTGATTAGTTAATTAGGAGAAAGGGAAACTTGGATAAGAAATCAGAAGTATTGTAGGGGGGAAAAATGTGTTATAGGGTCTCTCAAATCTCAAATTCCCTGCCTATATTTTTCTCAATTTTTGTTCAAGACTGAACTTAAAGCTTATACCTTCATTTTAGTGTTAATCATACTTTCCTTCTTTTCTCTCTTATAGGTTAAACCAGTTCTATCAGTCTCTACTCATTTTTCATTGCAACTTATTCCTATTTTTGTTTTACAGTATTCACATTTGCTTTAACTCTACTTGCTATTGGTGCAACATATTCTTTTGAATTTTAATTTTTTGGAGGACTACCTCATCATTTGAGGGCTAGTATCCACTATGAATAAATAGTCAAAGATTCTAAATAATTATGAAGCCCTACTAAATGCTATAATCATGCACAACTTTACCATCAATAGATAGAGTGGAACTAAGTCTAATCCTTTTAAGAGAAGTCATGGTTTATAGTCTTAGTTTGAATCTTATAAATAAAAAAAGTTCTATTAAAGATAATAAATTAAATTTTATAATAGAAACTAGTCATTAATAAAATAGATAAACAATTTATTTAAAAATTTAACAAATAAAGTTCCATGCATTATATTATGGTTACTTTTCAATAGAAATTGAACAGGAATGAATAGTAATTAAAGGAGAATAATAAGCTGAAAAATTGAGAGAATTAATAACTTCAAATGCACTTGATATAGTAATGAGAGTCATCAATACAAGGAAAAGGTACTGTGCTCATGTGCATAACAACGAAATGAGAAAGTCTGCAATATAGTAAGAAGGGGGTGAGGAAAAAGGAAGGTTGAAAGGGAGAGGAGAGAAACAAGGGAATCTTCAATTGACCCCTCATTCCCTTGCTTTTTGGTTCCTTTATTCCCCTGCCAAAAGTAATCCTGCAGCATGGAATCAGTTGCTGCAATCGTGAGCTCTTGCACACTGCCACGTGTCTTGACTCTTTAACCAACTTTGTCTCATTCTCCTTGCTGACTTGGCCCTCACGTCTAGGATCCACAATGATGTCAAATATCGGCCATGGCGGCGCCATGGCGGATGGCGATCTCAGATTTTCCGGCGACCACCACATTATATCGGTGGCGTAGCGATTTTCGTGTGGCGGGTTATGGCGGTCGCTTTTGCTGTCGCGGCATGGCGTCTCCAACGGGCCATGGCGGAAATTTCGTTTTAGGAAGCTGAAATGTTTTGCGGTTTTCAAAAACCCTAATTTTTTGGGTCAAAACCCGGCCCAAACCCATGAAAGAGTAAGTATATTTACTCATAAACTTACCTCATTCATCTCACTCTCTCTCTCTCAACGCATGCTGCTCGCCATTGTTGTTCTGCGGTTCTGCTGATGCACCGGCCTGACACCGCCGCCCACCTGACGCCGCTACCGCCTGACAACGCTACAGCTGAGACCATCTCCCTCCGTTTCCTCTCTTTCACGGTTCATGCATTTTCTTATAAAATTTATTTTTCTTTTTCCTGTTTTGTTTTATTGTTTTAATGTTTGCTGAATTTTTATTTTTTCTTTTCTATTTTTTAAATTTTCTTTTTATTTTTTTCTTTTCTATTTTTTAAATTTTCTTTTTATTTTTTCTTTTCTATTTTTTGAAGAGGAGGGACATGCCCCATTAGATAATATTGAAGATAATTTAGGATATTTATCATATGTTTTGTTGTTGTTTTAATTCTTAGAACTTCAAATTTTGAAGTCTAAACTTGTTATTACAAGTAAATCTATGGTTGTGTTTCATTCTTTTTTGGATTTCAATTATATTTATGTAATCTACTCACTTATTGAAATATATATATATATATATGTTTTTTTTGTCCGCCATGCTTCCGCCATAACCCGTTATAGAATCCGATATATTTTCATAGAGGATTTTTGAGATACCGATATTTTTCGATATCCGATATCGATAACACCGAGGATCCATAACAATACTCCCCCCTTTCGAATTAACCTTGTCCTCAAGGTTAAATGTTGGATGTTTGATGAATTCTTCTTGATCTTCCCATGTTGCTTCCAATGCAGTTTGACCTTGCCAATGGATTAGGACCTGAGGTTTATGCTACTCCCCTTGGATGATGACCTTTTTCTTCAGTATTGCCTTGAGTTAAGCCTGCATTGTATATTCCTCATTCAGTAAAGCAATGGGAATGTGAGACATTGTTTCATTGCCCTTATATGGTTTCAATTGAGACACATGAAACACTGAGTGAATTTTTGTATTTGAAAGGAGCTCTAATTTGTAAGCTACAACACCAATTCTCTCTAGCACTTTAAAAGGACCAAAATACTTCATGGTTCCTTCTAAGACTTATTGAATGCTTCCTGTAAGGCTATAATTTAACCCAAACCAGATCACCTGGATTAAATTGCCAATTTGTCCTCTTCTTGTCTACATTGGTCTTCATATAAGATTGAGCCCTCAACAAAATATCTTTTAGAGTAGCTAGTATTGCATCCCTGCTCAGCAATGCCCGTTGAACTTCAACGTTGTGATCATCCATTGGTTTGTACCTAGTCAGTGTTGGAGGATATCTTCCATACACAATTTTAAAGGGAGTCATGCCTATGCTGCAGTGATATACTGTGTTATACCAATATTCAATTCAGGCTAACATACTGGTTCAAACATGAGGTTTTTGAGAGCATAAACACCTCAAGTACATTTCTAAGGATTTATTCACTATCTCAATTTGCCCATCGGACTAAGGGTGATATGTTGTAGACATGGCTAGTGTAGTGCCCTGCAATTTGAACAAATGTTGCCAAAATCTACTTGTGAACACCTTGTCTCTGTCAGAAATAATAGACTTAGGCATGCCATGTAGTTTTACAATTGAATTCATAAATATCTCAGCTACTTTGAAACTATTGTAGTCTGCCTTCAATGGATGAAAGTGACTGTACTTGGATAGTCTATCCATCACTACAAATATCACTATGTACCCTTTTGAAGCAGGTAAAGCAATAATAAAATCCATGGATATGTCCTCCCAAATTTGATTGGGAATCGGCAAGGGTTGTAGCAGTCCACTAGGATGAGTAGTCAAGTGTTTTGCTTGTTGGTAGTCAGTACACTTCTGTATGAACTCACTCTTGATTCTGGATGTAGTTCTTGCAATTCCTGAATGACCACCAATATGAGAACTATGGTATTCTTGCAAGATCTTTTGAATTAGTTCTGAGTCTGCAGGGACTATTAATTTGCCTTTTCTGTACAATGACTGATCCTAGCATGTGATATTGTTATTGTCTTGCAAATTGCTCTCACATTTAGCCATTTGTTCTTGTCAATTCTTATCAGCATTGATTGCTTCTCTAAGATCCTGTAGGAATTCAGTCTGGGTAGTGGAAAGAAGCATCTGAAATGATCTTGAAAGAGCATCAACTGCAATGTTCTCTTTACCAGGCTTGTATTCAATTCTGAAATCATAGCCTAAGAACTTGTGTAACCAATTCTCCTGTTCTAGTGTCTATATGGTTTGGTCATTCAAATGTCTGAGACTCTTCTGATAAGTTCTTATGCCAAATTGGTGACCTAACAAATAATTTCTGAATTTAGCTAATGCCTCAGTAATTGCATACAATTCTCTGTAATAAGTTGATTTCTGCTGCATTCTAGGAGTTAACTTCTTAGAGAAGTAAGCTATAGGATGCTTGTTTTAGCTCAAGATTGCTCCTATTCTTGTGCCTGAAGCATCTATCTCAAGAGTAAAAGGTTGTTTAAAGTTAGGAAAGGCCAATATTGGTGCTGATGTGATAGCCTTCTATAGAGCTTGGTAAGCTGCAATTGCTTCTTGGGACCAGTGAAATGCATCCTTCTTCAACAAATTTGTCAAGGGGTTAGCAATTACCACATAGTTTTTGATAAACTTTCTGTAATAACCAGTGATGCCAAGAAAACCTCTCAACTACTTAAGGCTTTTAGGTTCAGGCCAAGACAGAATTGTTTGCATCTTCACTGCATCGATAACTACCCTTTTGTTGGAAACTGAATGTCCCAAGTAATCCACCTGTTGTGAGCCAAAAATGCACTTGGACAATTTTGCAAATAAAACATTAGCATGTAATGTTTGTAAAACAATTTCCAAATCCTGCAAATGATTAGACCAACTAGCACTATATACTAATATGTCATCAAAGAAAACCAGCATACATTTTCTCAAAAGACGCTGGAACGCTTGATTCATTAACTATTGAAAGGTTGCAGGTGCATTAGTTAGGCCAAAAGGCATGACCAACCACTCATAATGCCCTTGATGTGTTCTAAAAGTTGTTTTGTGTTTATCTGCAGGATGCATTAGTATTTGATGGTAACCTGATCTGAGGTCTAGCTTAGAGAAAAAATTAGCACCATATAATTCATCTAACAATTCATCTACAGTTGGCATAGGGAAACTGTCCTTAATTGTTATGGCATTTAGTGCTCTATAATCAGTATAAAATCTCCAAGATCCATCTTTCTTTTTCACTAATAATATAGGAGAGGAAAAAGCACTAGTACTAGGTTGTATGATACCTTCTTGAAGCATTTGTTGTACCATTCTTTCTATCTCATTCTTCTGGCTATGAGCATATCTATATGGCTTGACTTTGACAGGGTTACTGCCTTCCAACAAGGGTATGGCATGATCTTGTGATCTCTGTGGTGGCAGTCCAAAAGGTTTGTTGAAGACTGATTTGTAAGTGTGAAGCAACAGGGCTATTTCAGGTTCCACACTTTGAGGCATATCAGTCAGTTCATCAAGGCTGCACTTGGATTGCAAACATCTCTTCAATTGCATTAGTGTTGCACATCCTCTTAATGTGATTTAACTGAGCTGGTTGAGGAAATTATGGTTTTTCACCATACAGACTGATGAATTTGCCATTCAACAAGAATTTAAAAGCTAAAGCATTGTAATCTGCCACATGAGGGCCTAGAGTAGCAAGCCAAACTGCTCCTAGAATCAGGTCTATTTTTGCGACAGGTAACAAGTAAACAGGTACTTGCAGGTTTTGACCCTGAACCTCAACTGTCAAGTCTGGAATGATCCCCTCTCAGCCATTGAACTACCATTTCCCACCATTACTTTGAACTTAGGTCCTGCTTCAATTGGTAAAAGCAGAAATTGAGCAATTCTAGGTTAAAGAAAATTATCAGAACTTCCACTATCTAGCAGAATGAGAACTACACAGCCTTTAATTTTTCCTTAGAACCTGATAGTGCCTAAACAACTGAGTCCTCTTAGAGAATTAAAGGAAAAATGATGGTCTACTTTAGCTATAATAGGTTGTTGTGCAAACCTATCTTGTGCTTGTCCAGTATCCGCTTCTATGGTCTCATCTTCCTCTACTTGTAGAATCATGAAATGCCTGTTAGGTCACTTATGATTAGTGGTGAATTTATCATCACATGTATAGCAAAGCCCTTTCTCTCTTCTCACTTGCATTTCTGTTGTGGTCATTTTCTTAATAGGATTGTTTGTTGGGTTGGGTATTATAGGTTTGGTTGTGGGGGTTGGTAACAATGGTGGTTGGGTGTTTTGTATTTTAGGGATAAATCGGTTTGTGTTTTGTGTAGATGGTCTATAGTATGGTTTTGGTTGATAATTGTATTTCTCCTCAAACAGTTTAGCAAGGGCTGCTGCTTTTAACAAGGATAAAGGACTTTGAGCTATTACCTCCCTCTTGATATCTGCTTTCAAGCCACTAATGAAGCAGTCTAATATGGCATCTGCACTAACTTCATAGACATGGTTTGCAAGGGCCATGAATTTTGAGTAGTACACTTGGACTAAGTTTTGTTGAGTCAGTTTGAATAGTGAAGACCTAGGACAATCATACGAAGAAGGTCCAAATTCCAACTCCATTCCTCTAGTATAGTCTTTCCAAAACTGAAATGGTTAAGTTCTTGTTACCATATGAAACCATGGTATTGCTTCTTTCTCCAAGTGTATGGCAGCAATTGAAATTCTGTTTTCATCAGGAGCATTGTAAAAATCGAAAAACTGTTCTGCCTTAAAGATCTAGTGCAAAACCTCAGATCCATCAAACCTTGGAAAATCAACTTTGACATTTCTCACTTGAAATGGTTGTTTGTTGGTTTCTGCTTGGGGTGGCTTGTATCTTGGGCTTACAGTGAGCGCCTTCAGCTCCTCCAAAGCCAACTCAATTTTTTGAAGTCTTTTGTTACTATCCTGACCTCTTTGTTCCAAGAGACTCACGATCTGCTTCAAATCTCTTATGTCATTTGACATTTCTTTCATTCGTGTGTTATCATCCATGAGAGGGAGAGATGAGTGGCAATGAAAACACCAAATATTATGGTTACTTTTCAATAGAAATTGAACAGTAATGGAAGGAGAATAATAAGCTGAAAAATTGAGAGAATTAATAACTTCAATTGCACTAGATTTAGTAATAAGAGTCACTATACAAGGAAAAGGTATTGTGCTCATGTGCATTACAAGGAAATGAGAAAATCTGCAATATAGTAAGAAGGGGATGAGGAAAAAGGAAGGTTGAAAGGGAGAGGAGAGAAACAAGGGAATCTTCAATCATTCGACCCCTCACTCCCTTGCTTTTTGGTTCCTTTATTCCCCTGCCAAAAGTAATCCTGCAGCATGGAATTCGGTTGCTGCAATCGTGAGCTCTTGCGCACTGCCACGTGTCCTAGATCTTTAACTAACTTTGTCTCATTCTCCTCGTTGACTTGGTCCTCATATCTAGGATTCATAACACGTTATATAGTTTTTGTGCTGGGACGACTTCATACAATCATTGTTCCTTTCCATAAATAAATATAGTGAAAAATATATATAAAACTTTGAACCATTGTCCATTGTCTATGAGAAATCAGTTTTTTAAAAGAGGAGTTGAGGGGATTTTATTTTTTCAAAGAAGTCTCATGAAGGTTTCTCCTTTCTCCTTTTTCTATTCTCTTTCTTCATTTCTTGCTTCTCCAAGATTTCTAACCTCTCCTCCATCCATTTCTAGATTAAAGTTCAGTGGTGTACTTCTAAGGTGAAAAAAGTTTTTACCACTCAAGAAATTTTGAAAATAAGTCTCATCTTACTCATTTCTTAACTACATGCATGAAGGGATCATTGGATTGAGTTCAATTTTAGGTTTTCATGTGGAATTTTAAGAATTTTTGGGAATATGCTAGTCTCAATTATGCAGTATGCAGTCTAACCCTTATTTAAGACTATGAAATTTTATTTCCTAGGTTTTTGGTCTAGGTATCAGGGAAGAATTCAAAAAATTGTGAAAAAATTGTGTAAGAAGAAAAGTAAATTTAAAGGTAAGGGAATCTAATATAAGTTTATTAGAATGTAGAAATTTTGAATATTTTTGTGTGGAGATGACCCAGTCTTTGGTTATGTTTATAAATGCATGATTTATGATTTTGAGATTAATGATTGAAGTTTAAATTTGAGTGTATAGTGAAATTTTATATGTTTCTGAACTTACTGTCATGATGAACGTGGTTGGTTTGTGATACTAAATTCATATATGAGTTATAATGTAAAATTGGGAAATAATAAATAGAGAAATAGAATTGGAATTAAGTATGTTGATTAGGATTGAATTGGTTGATCTATTGTTTTGAGTTGCATAATGAATGGATGTTATGGTGAATTTGAAACAGTGTAAGTTTGTTTTGTAACTTCTTTGTTGGTGATTTTTAGTTTTAATTAAGGTGTATAATAAAATGGTGAGAAATAATGGTAGATGTGAAATGATAAAGAGTTAGACCAAAACTAAAATAATTAAAAAATATTAATTTATTAAAAACAAAAAAGTATTGGATAAAGTGAGGGGAAATGGATTTATAAAACTGAAATTTTGGGCACAAAAAAAAATAATTTGAGACAAAACTGATAAGAAGTATAAAATTAGAATTAGGAGTGGTTATTCTCATTCAAGTGACAAGTGAAATTCTTCCCTTTCGTAACCTAAAATTGTTAAGCAACTGATTATCTATTCCCATTAAAATTGTTAAGAGATTAAATATAAATGTTAAGAGAGGTAATGTGACTCTATGGATTTTAAGATATTTAAATTTGAGTATAGTGATAATTCTTGTGTTTTGATGTTAGTAAATCTTATGTGTAGTATAAAATGGTATGTTTTAAGTATAAATTTTTCTAGATAAAAATACTATACTGGTTTAATTAGGATGTATTGAATTGGGGATTCTAAGAGAGATATCCTAACTATACTAATTTTGAATTCAAATAGAGAAAGGAATTAGGTGGTGAGAGTTGAGGGAGATTCCTATAACCATGCTTGCAATATGAAAAAGGACTAAGTCTGGCAAGTTATTAGGAGTTTACCTTGTCACCGGAAAGGGATAAGCCTAAATTATGTAGTCTAATTGAGATTATACATCTAGATGAAGGTGGTGTGACAGATGCAGATCTCTGAGTAGTTCAATGCATGTGAGTCTTCCGAAAGTAGTGTCAATTATGATTATGTAAGAGACATTAGATGACATTGTGTTAAACTATGTTAATCATTAATTATAATTGAGGTGTGTTGAGTATTGTGAATGAATATGAGACTTTCAAAATTTATATAAGATTTTAGCTAACCCTTTTTTTTGTTGTGTATGTTTTCTTGCAGAAACTGGTACAGGAAAAAGACACCAACAAGATTAGATTAGCAGTGGGAGAAAAGGAAATTCATTCCTTATGTGTATTTTGAAAAACTCTTAGTTTTTGGGTTTGTTTGATTTGTAAATATAACTTCCTATGAAGATGGAGGTATTTTGTTGAATTATATATATATATATATATATATAAAATGTTAGTATTTGTCAAATTATGTAGTTAGAAATGTTTATAAGTTTGTTCATGATTATGTAGTAGTTATAATTGGTAGTTTTTGAGTTGTTACATTTGTTAGGCCAACTATAGTATTTTACATATGACTTATTTGTAGGATACATTTAGGCATATATTTATTCAAACCTAGAAAATAGTTATTCAAACTTCATTTCATAAAAGCTACCATCTCTTTAAAATATTTTTTGTTAATCTAAAGATGAAGAAGGATCTTTAGAAATATCTAAAGGATAATTGTTTTGATGATGATGACTCTAAAAGAAGATGATGGACCTTCATGATTGAAGTCTTGAAGTCTTGTGGAAACTTTAATCTTATATTTTGTGTATGTGTTTGCTTGTAATAGTTAGGAATCATGTTGAAGATCATAGCATGCACACAACTATCCATTAATCTTTGAAAAAATCTTTTGTTTTTCGTAATAAGCATTTAACGTCAAAATAATCGATTATTGTTGCGGGTGACATCAATTGTTACGTGGTAGAGGCCATGTGGGCCAAGTCACAATCGAATTGTGGCGCATGAGTTGTTACGCACTTAAGTAGAAAGAATTGTGCCTTTACTAACAGCTATAACTTTTGGTCTAGTGGTAAGCATTCGTCCAACAATTGGTATCGGAGCGCTTACCACTAGACCAAAAGTTATAGATGTTAATAAGGGTATAACTTTTTCTACTTAAGAGCATAACAATTCATGCGCCACGATTCGATTGTGACTTGACCCACATGACCTCCATCACGGGACAATTGATGTCACTTGCAACATTTTTCTCTTACTTCTCTCTAAATTTCTGAAAGATTCGTTCATTTTTTTAATCAGAACTCACCTTAAAGGTCTTGATGGAGACTACAACAATTTTGGCCTATCAGAATTTGTTTGAGTAAGTTTCTCTTTACCATGTTTTCTTGAGTTAGACTTGATTTTTTATTACAAGGTTGGATAGTAGTGATTGCATGTGTAGTTTCTAGGGCAAAAATGAATCTCTATTAGTCAGAAAGAATGAGAATATCTTTAGATTGTTAATCAAAGTCTTTTATGTGTTGGTTTAGTTTTTCTTTGAGTATAAAAGATTCTGGGAGCTTAAGACTTAGGAAGCAAAACTTAACAGGTAAGGGAAGCTAGTTATGTTTTGATAGTGCCTTAGGGTAGAAGATTTGGATGTGAATATGATGTGATCACAATATTTTAATATTGGCAGGGATTGTGTGATGTTTGAGTATATTCCAAGTGTTGAACCCGAGATTGAATATTTTATAAAATGGTAAATGTTTGTAAATTGTTTCATATGTGTAGTTTGATTGTTAAATGAAAGTGTTAAAGGAAATATGTTATATGTTATATGTTTAATATTTGAAAAGTTAGAACTTTTCAATAAACTCAAATTGATTCAAGGTGTTTTTATTTTGGAACAAATTATTTAATGTTAAGTGTAAGAAATGAAGTAAAACTCGATTTGAGCTAATTAGGTTGCTTGTTCTATTCTGTAGAATTTAAAAATTATGCAAAGTCGTTGGGCGAGCAAAACTCTCATTGAGCAAAATTCAACTAATGAAAAACTCGAGAGGTTTTTCAGCAAGCCTACTACTCGTTGGATGAGCTTCTTAATTAAATTTCCCAGTGATTTGGTCGTTAGGCAACAAAATCTCTCACTGAGTGAAATTCAATTAATTGAAAACCCAAGAGGTTTTTTCATTGGGTGAACTTACAACTTGCTAGGCGAGCTTCTTAATTGAATTTCCCAGTGGTTTGGTCGCTGGGTGAACCAATCTCTCTCTAGACGAAATTCATTTAATTGAAAACCTGAGAGCTTTTTTCGTTGGACAATCTAGATCTAATTGGGTGATTCAATGCTTTTAGAATTAGGCATAAAAGAACTGTGTTTGGTAGGTCATGAAAATTTATCCTATCATGAGGTGGATGAGTTCCTATTATGTAGTTTTGTTGTGTGAGACAACTTAGTGAAGGTATTGTGACAGAAGATCTCTGAGTCTAAATTCAACACATGTTTTTTGAAAGTAGAGTTAAGTGTCTATGATTTGATGTTTATAATTTATGACATGAGAGGTAGCCAATGAGCTAAGAGTTAGACATTTGGTTTTGATAGATGTTGAATGAATGAATTGACTATATATTCATAAGAGTGCATGAATGAAATGTGATTGGATTATATAAATTGATAAAATATATGTATATGATATTGATATGTGGATGTATTCAAGTTTTCAACTACCAGCTTATCCTTTTTGTGGTTGTGTTATGGTTTGTCTATGATGATTGTGTTTTACACGTGAGTAGAGGATGTAACATGTTATAAAAATCGACATAAATAAGTTATAACAAAGATATTTTTGCATATATTAGTTTATAGATCTTTTGTTCGTTTTTTATGATATATAAACTCCTATGAAGATGTATCAGGTAGTAAAGTTAGGCAAGAATGAGTTATAACATAAGATAATTTTGCATATATTAATTTATGGATATTTGTTTATGATTTATATAAATTCCTATGAAAATAAAACTCCAAATAGTTATGTAAATATTGTTTACTTATTTAATTATATTTGGTTGTTTAATAGTAGTAGAACCAAAAGTGAGATATTACAATAATAATATTCACTTTCTCTTAAAAATTTTATGGTATTATTTGTCCTTCTACTCATAATTTTTTTAATATTTGTGGACAACATAGATACAAGTAGATATTTGTTTTTTAAATTTTAAATAAAATTATTTAAAAATAATTTTTTAAAGTACAAATTCAAATAAATAATAATAATTTTAAAGTATAATTCAAATAAAATCACATAATAAAATATTAGTTCATATAATTTTTAAAAAATAAATTTAAATAAGTTAGACCATAAAATATGAATTTTAAGAAATTAATCTTTTTAAAAATAACAATGATTTCATAGGTTTGAATAAACTTAATATACACAAAATTAAATTATAAACATCTTTCAATGGATAATATTTCTCTCATCAATAACTTTATTTTGATCACTTGATTTTTTTTAAAAATATTCAAATAAAATTCATTAATAATAATTAACATGTAACAAATATTTGTAGATTGGATACCACATATAACACCCCAATATTTTAAATTATAAAGATATTAGAATATAAACATATTATATTATAAAGATATTTTATTATAAGGATATTAGATTAATAAAAATATTCGATTATAAAGATATTCGATTATAAAAATATTATATTATAAAAATATTTAGTTATAAAAATATTATATCTTAAAAATATTATATTATAAAGATGTTCAGTTATAAAAATATTAGAATATAAAGTTTTTTAGTTATAAAAATATTATATCATAAAGATATTATATTATAAAGATGTTCAGTTATAAAAATATTAGATTATAAAGATATCAGATTATAAAGATAATACAATATAAAATAAAAAGGGGCTAGTTGGGTAGTTTGTTTTCACATACCTCTATTCTCTCTGCCTCTATTCTTTCTATTCTCTCTACCTCTATTCTTTCTATTCTCTCTATTCCCTCTCTACACTCTCCCTAAGGTTTAGATACTGCAATCCTAATGGTTTCTAGATCCAGAAGAAGCAATAGGAGGCTAACAGTGTAAGAAAGAGTTCTACCCGATTAGTTTTGTGACTGGGTAAGTCTAAGTCCGTTTATTCTTGAGAATTTCTTTTGGAAAGTTTATGGTTTTTGAAGATTTTCTCAATCAATTCTCTTTATGAGGAGATGTTATCCAGGATTTTGAGATAAAAAATGAGCTAAGGATTAGGATTGCAATTTTTCCATCCGAGCAAGGAATAAACAAAAATCCAGGTTAGGGAAGTTAAAGTTCAAAAACATATAAATTGATATTAAGAAAATTAATGTTATATATATAAAATTAGTATGTTTTGTATATTCTTGTTGTATTGAGTGTAATGTGTGAAAAACCTTGTTTTTGTATTGTTTATGATGTTTGTGTGGGGCCGAGTAGAGCCTGGGGTTGGTGCCCATAATCTACCGATATGTTTGTGTGTGGGGCCGAGTAGAGCCTGGGGTTGGTGCCCATAATCTACCGATATGCTTGTGTGGGGCCGAGTAGAGCCTGGGGTTGGTGCCCATAATCTACCAATATGTTTGTGTGTGGGGTGGGGCCAAGTAGAGCCTGGGGTTGGTGCCCATAATCTACCGATATGTTTGTGTGTGGGGCTGAGTAGAGCCTGGGGTTGGTGCCCATAATCTACCGATATGTTTGTGTGTGGGGCTGAGTAGAGTCTGGGGTTGGTGCCCATAATCTACCGATATGTTTGTGTGTGGGGTTGAGTAGAGCCTGGGATTGGTGCCCATAATCTACCGATATGTTTGTGTGGAGTCGAGTAGAGCTTGGGGTTGGTGCCCATAATCTACCGATATGTTTGTGTGTGGGGCCGAGTAGAGCCTGGGGTTGGTGCCCATAATCTACCGATATGTTTGTGTGTGGGGCCGAGTAGAGCCTGGGGTTGGTGCCCATAATCTACCGATATGTTTGTGTGTGGACCGAGTAGAGCCTGGGGTTGGTGCCCATAATCTACCGATATGTTTGTGTGTGGGGCCGAGTAGAGCCTGGGGTTGGTGCCCATAATCTACCGATATGTTTGTGTGTGGGGCCGAGTAGAGCCTGGGGTTGGTGTCCATAATCTATCGATATGTTTGTGTGTGGGCCGAGTAGAGCCTGGGGTTGGTGCCCATAATCTACCGATATGTTTGTGTGTGGAGCCGAGTAGAGCCTGTGGTTGGTGCCCATAATCTACTGATATGTTTGTGTGGGGCCGAGTAGAGCCTGGGGTTGGTGCCCATAATCTACCGATATGTTTGTGTGTGGGCCGAGTAGAGCCTGGGGTTGGTGCCCATAATCTACCGATATGTTTGTGTGGGGCCGAGTAGAGCCTAGGGTTGGTGCCCATAATCTACTTATGTGTGTTAATGAGAATGTTGTGAGTATGTGTATTACATGATAATATGATTTGTGTTGTTACTTTTCAATTATTAAAGATGCATTAAATTTCAAAGCATTTAAGTATGTTTTATGATGAATGTGCATGAGAATGATATGATGATGAATACTACATGATGTTATTATTTTGTGTTGTTATATTTTTGAATGATTAGCTTACCCTACAATTGTCGATTGTTTGGCCTGCGATGATCGTGTTTTGCTACACGGGAGCAGATATCTCAATAGGTGAGCAGGATGCTTCGGAGTCCCAGGATTATATTGGAAGATGAAGTAGTAGTTATATGCATATATTTATATATGTTTTTATTTCTTATAATAGAATTTTGTACTAGTAGAGATTCCCTTTTGTATTGAATACAAATACAAATTATATATATAGTGTTTTATTATCAGTTAATACAAGTTACGTTTGCATACTAAGTATGATAAAAGTAGCAATTTCTTGGATCGTTACACCACACTCGTTGCATCAACAAGTAACTAGAACATTCATACTTATAATCTACAAGTATCCATTAAAAATATTTGTTTAGTATGTATTACAGATTTTACCCATAAATATATCAAACATAATTTTTTTATCTTTAATTACATTAACTATATCCTAATCAAGGTTGAATAAACTAAAGTATAATTGAATTGTAACCAATTAAATTGTAAAACTCTTAAAATGAACTTAGCTAACAAGTTATCTGTCATAACATATAATTTTATTTCTATTTGAACCAATAATTATGAGTCATTGTTAAACTAGCCTAAAAAATAATAAACTGACATCTTTTTTATTTAATAGATATTTTTGTAAAAATTTATAATATTTTTTTACATTTATTATTAATCATTAACTATAAGATCTGTAATGCATTCAAATTAACTCATAATATATAAATAATAACAAAAAAAATATGAATACAAACTCAAATAAAAATACTACAATATGTAAACTTTTAATTAAAAAATTATATTAATAAATTTTAATAAAATTTAAAACTCAATTAAAAAAAATAAACAAACAATACATTACAAATTTTTACAAAATATTAAAATAAAACTATCTATTAAACTTTTTTTCTTTTAAAGTATTGAATTTCTTTTTAATTGTATTATTATACAAAACGAAGAAATTTTAACTTCTCTCCAAACAATAATATTCCATGTGATTTTTTTAATGTCCTAGTCTTTAACTTCATTCATAGACTCAAAGCAGATCGAATTCCTTTGACAACCTTATTGAATTGTATCATTAAATTTTTTATTTAATAAGTATTCGATTTAACATCACTTTTACATATTTTATTGACTAAAAATATAAATGATGAAACGTAATAATTTTAAACTTTAAATTCACAAAACATTAATGAAATTCTTGACGGAAACTGTTTTTTTAACACGAATTATTATCATTATAAAATTATAAAATTTCTTCTGAAATCTCTTATCCAAAACATATTTTGGCATAAAGAATTTCAAATTTTATATAAAAAATAAATTACACTAAAAATTCCCTATTTAAACACGTTATAAAAAGAGACGTCACTTCTACAACCCAACCAACCTCCAACGTCCACAATTGAACAGAAAGCTCTCACTCAATAATCTTAATCCGACCCACCTAACCTAATAGCTTTTCAAGAAAGAATAACATTGATGAAACACCATAACTTTGATATTCAGAATATATATTTCTTTTGCTTCTCAGAATTCTAGCAACCAAAAACCACCACTGAAACACAAACTAGACATGAATGATTAAGGAACTGGTCGAGAATTATATAAAAAAAGGCTAATCAGCCGCTTCAAAATGGTTACGAACAAGAAAACTTAAATTTTGTTGAATGCAACAATGTCACAGCTTTGGACATACTCGTTGATGGGCTCCACTGTCAGTTGCTCCTCAATAAGGGAGTCCACAGATACAAGGTCGTCAACGATGGTTAACATGATCTGCAACTTCTTGATTCCATAACCAACAGGAACCAGTTTCGCTGTATCAACACCAACAAAACATTTCATTCACATCATAACCTATAGCAGGTAAACAAATGGATATTTAAGAGAAAATCTAAGAAAGTTTGACATACATGCTCCCCATAACAGACCGGGCATCTCAACACTGCGAACAGCCTCTTCCAGCTTCTTCATGTCTGTCTCATCATCCCAAGGCTTAACATCAAGCAGAACAGAAGATTTTCCGCCTAAAAACACCAATTATTGATAGTTTTAATCACTTTTGGTAAGGAAGCAAGAAACATGGAGCATATGAAGTAATGCAAACTCACTATATAACTAAATATTACTACTAGCTACATATAACAATCAGTAACATGGGTTACATGCATTCGGGGATGCTTTTACAATCAGTAAAAAACTAGTCAAGAGTTACAAGACATCTCACTCTCTTTCTTCTTAGCAGACTTCTTAGAAGCCTCCCTTTCCTCAGCTGCCTTTTTGTCTTCCTCTGTCTCATCGCCAAAGAGATCAAGGTCATCATCATCTTCCGCAGCAGAAGCATCCTGGCAAATTCAAATAAAATCTTAATAACAAAACTAGTTGAAGACTTCAGGTAATTGGGTAATAAGCCTAGGTAATAGTACTAAAATAACAGTAATATACCATTTGTAGTCATAATGTGGGGGTGGCTCTATGATGCAAACCAATGCTTAGGAAAAACTTTTGAGCAATGTGTGGAATAATTTCGAGTCACACTCTTCACTCTAACTTTTTTTCAACATGCAATTTAAGAATTTCCAGTCCCCTCTATTTCTCTCCTCACTCAACTCACTCAAAATAATTAACATTCCAAGCATGATAGGGCAAATTACAAATAACGCACTTGATGTTTCATCCATTTTCAACTTTCATACATGCAGCTTGATTTGTAACATGACCCCCAGAAAGAAGTGCAGGTTAGGAGGAGAAACATTAAGTAACTTGAAACAACACATAAAGCATATGCACACCGGTTTTGCAGGAACCGCCTCAGCTGGAGCAGAAGCTTTGCCACTGAATCTCACCCCTTGACCATTGCCAGGGAAGCTTCACACCCAAAAAAGCAAAATTATTACATTAAACATCAAACAGATTGCACATTAACAAACACAAATAAAACCCCAATTTAGAATCACAAAAGGATCAAAACAGAGACACTCAATTGCAATCATGCGCAAAAGAACAAACCTTGCAGCAAGGTTAGATGAGACAACCTCGTACCACTTGCCCACACTTGGGAAAGCGTCATTCGGCTTCTCCAAAACTGCAGCGTACACTTTGATGTCGTCCTTTGTAAACTGATCGCTGAAAACACAGAAAGACCCAGAAGGAAAGTGAGCAAGAAAGAAACATGAAAATAGCTGCTAAACATTAAAAAATTTCATTTAGAAATGATTGAGTAGAAAGAAAAAAGAAAAATAAATGAGAGGGTAATAGTGCGTTACCCAGAAACGTAGGTCTTCCCAGTGAGAAAGTCGTTGAGGGACTTGAGGCCTGAGTCCGTGTGGAGATTTGAGAAGGCAACGGCCATTTTATCGGAGGGTAGCAGGGAATTGGAGGCTGCTTGAGCTTGGAAAAGTTAGAGAGAGAAGAAATGTTGTTTGATAATTGATATTTATATTATGGACAAACCCTAGTTGATTTGCAAGTGAATAAAGGTATATTCCCTCTCGAATCAGTGTCACACACAACACTGGTGGACCCTGTTCTTACCAAGTATTCGTAAATAAATTTAAAATTGAATTCACTGTATATATATATATATATATATATATATATATATATATGTAAAGCATAAAATAAAATGAGCAACATATTTAAATGGCTTTCAATATTTTATAAAATTAATTTTTACTTTTCATTTTCAAAAAGATTATAAATAATTATTTTTATCCTATTATATAAACACTTTGAAACTGAATAAAAAATTGAAGTAATTATTTTAAATAATATTTACATGAGAAGGAAGGTAGTATGAATTAGTGGAAAATAAGCAATCTAGAATAATATAATATGTTTCATCTAATTTGTATTTTTATGTAAAGTTTAATGAAGATTATCAAAATGATCTTTTTCATGAAAATCTTATCACTAGTTGCAACAAGATTTTTATGAAATATTTTAAAATAAAACAAAAATTCAAAACGTTGGTTTTAGTGAATGAAAAGTTTAAAAAGAACTAAAGTCTATAATAAACTCATACAATAAAGTAAAAATCTCGAAGAAAAAATAAAAATGTTGTAAGCGTGATTTTGAAATATTTGTTGAAAGTTTCAAAACTCTAATTTTTTTTTCAAACTTGATAAATGCATCATATAAGTCTGGTTTTGGCTATGACTTGAAAAGTGATAAATAATTTAAGAAAAATGTTACATAAGTGTGGACACTCCAATCTCAAATGTAAACACAGGAGGAAATCAGCCAAAACTGATAAGAAAGGACCTAAAAGGATTTGGGTACCAAAGGAACTTGTTATTTTCATTACAAATTTGCTTTATGAGAAGAAGATAATGACTAAGCTGGTTTTAGGACACTAGATGCTCTCGTCACATAGCAAGAGAAATGTCTATGATCTTATAGTTAAAATGGCATGATAGAGGCAAGGTAGCATTTGGAGGCATTGACAAGGGTAAGACGTCTAGAATCGGCACAATAGGTTCTTTCCTTGTCTCAATAAAAATGTGTTTTATGTTGAAGGACTCGGATATAAGCTACTGAGCATAAGTATGGAAAAATCGCTCTAAGTCAATAAAACACTAACATATAATAAATTAAAATTAATGTAAGGTACAAAAATAAAACATCATAAAGCACCAAAGTGCAAAAAAGTTGAACAATGCCAATAGCTACTATTGGAATAGCATATTGATTACGTAACATAAGAAGATTTTTATCAATGACATATTTGTAAGATTGAAAACACGACAAGGAATAAGCAACATGAGTATTGACACCTTAATCAATGATTCATCTACCTTTAAACAAATGATTGACAAAAGTTGCAGAAAAATCTAAACCATTTGAAAAAAGACTAGCATCTAAAGTAGACATAATCATACCATTAGGAGTGGTCGAATGTGAGACATTAGAGTTTTCATCCATGGAAGGAAACCAAAAAAAATTATTAGGATGAATATGGGAAAATCACTTATGATACCATATTTTACAGTGATGGAATTTAAGTCTAACTGGATCTCAAAAAACTGACTTAGTAAGTTGAGGTTTGGACTCATTTATATACTATAATTTAACATCTCTAGCCAATGTGAGATTTTTAAAAAATAATTCATGAAACTTTATAATAAAATATAATTGTAAATTTTCTTTTTAATATTTAAAGAAGAAATTAACATTTAATTCATTCATGAACTAAATTATCATTAGTTTACACATTCACATACAAAATGATCAATTACTCAATAAGGTACAAAAACGGGTGGCAAAGTGGATCGAGCCCGGGGACCCAGCCTACCAACTCTACATCATTTAGGCGGGATGGGGTAGACCGACTTACCAAATTAATTAAATGGGTAAAAATGAAAGGTAACATATGTAACTCAACCTCAGGTCTCAACCTTAGTCACACACATCTATTTCTTTTTATGTTTTCCTTTGTTTCTGTTCTGCATTCTTTCTTCTCTTATGAATTGGGGAAAAAACTAGAGTTAGGGTCACGAAAACCTTTTTACCTCTGTTGGTCCACTCATTCCTTTCGGTCTTCCCTTTGCCATACAACCTCTTGCATGTTGTCTTGTCATTGATGGACGAAGACAAGCAGTAAAAACCACAGAATTCCAATCATTCATTATGTACAAAAATCATCCTTTGCTTAAATTTACTTTCCCTTTCTCAAATTATTTTGGCCTTCCTTTTCTTCTCAATTGATTTGGGAAAAAAAATTAGGATTAGGGTTAGGTTCTTCCACTCCATTTCAAACTCAGTTGTGGTGTTCAACAATGAGTCATCTGAGTCTGATAGTGAGATAGTCTTCAGATGAAGGTCCTCTTGTGAGAAAGCCAAGGTAACCTATACCTTTTTTTCTTCCCCTACCTTTGAAACTCTTCTTGACCCCATACCCCTTCGAATGGTACTACAAGATGAAGCACCCTCCAACCCTTTCCATGACCAACCTTCTATCACCATACCTTACTTTTCCCTTTATAGAGACACACCACCATCACCATCTCCACCTCATCTTGACCTTCCTCCACCAACTCAAACCCCTTGCTCACCTCCTAGGATAAACTACACATCCTTCCCTATCTCTGAAACCCTTAGATGACCAACCACCTGAACCCTCCTCAACCTACCAACCCCTCAACCATCTCAACCAACTCCTTATACAACATACCAGTTCCTCAAACACCACTATGCTACATTCACTACACACTCTCTATCCTTGCCATCTAAGACCGGCTACCCCTTCCAACCATCCACCACTTACCTAAACCTTCCACACAACACCATCGTAAGCCTACCCTCTCCAACCTAGGAAAGACCTACATATGACAATGTACAACGTCTATGTGGTCCAATCCCACCCCATCCAGCCATCGAAAATTTGTTTGCCTATCGGATGATGACCTCTATCACCTCACCTTTTACACTTGGCTTCGCTACTCATTGGAAAGACATTAAAGAGGGCATCTGCAAGGTTCTCACCCAAATCTTTGTAAAAAAAAAGGGTAGGGCTACTCCACCGTCTATCTATGTCTACGAACATAACCTTCAAGATCTATCTAGATATTTAGTGTTCACGGATACCCATCATAGACAGAAGGAAGATGAAGGAAGCTCTAACCCCCAGACCACCCAAGCAGATGCAACCCTTTATTTGCTTTTCTAAGCACAAAGGACTTGCCCACCTACCCTCGCAAGACAAGGCCATATATCAATTCCAAAATAAGCTTGATGGATGCCTAGGAGGCATTATAAGTGTTGTAGGATCTATCAAACATGTGTATAGGCATATGGAATCAAAATAGCATGTATAATTGCAAGGAAGAACATGAAATCAGATTTTTCCCCAAATGTTAGGGTTCAAATTCGGCCCACACTTAGAAATTGCAAAACAATTCAATTCAACCGATTAAATTCAAGATAGAACCCATAGGAAGCCATAGAGGATAAAGCCAATGAAATTAATCGGTTCAATTGACTTAGAAATCTCAAAAACGCAACCAGCCCCTTTGTTATGGGTTTCAATCGGTAGAATTCAAGGAAAACAAGTTTTGAGATGTTTGAACCGATTAGAATCAAGATACATGTCATAGGAAGCCATAGGAAGTGAAAACAAGCATTTTAATCGGTGGAAAATGGATTAAAATGAAGATATATGGTGCAACTATGAAGAACAAGTAAGAACAATCAAAGAGAAAACATGGAGAAGACAAGAGAATGAAGAACACGCCACTTTCATAAAGAAAGATAAGTGCAAAGGACAATCACCACTTGAATTATGGAAAACTCAAGATAAGATTCTAGAAATGAGGCTTACCTCTTGAACTTCAAAGAGAATTAGCTCTTGCTCTCAATTAATCTTCAAAGTTATGTTACAAATGAGACCCACACCCTTATATAGAAAGGGGAAAACGAAAATGCATGCACATGGGTGGAATTCTAAAAGGTTAGGCCATGTTTGGAAGATGCTCCAAAGCTTCCCAAACAAGGCCCTTATTTTTTATACTATCCATGTGTCCAAACAAGTAGCCTCTTATTTCTATTTCAAAGAAAGAAACTAAACTAACTCTATTTTTATTTACAAGGAAATTACAAGAGCTATTAATATTTTTATTCTCTTCTTCAAGCTTCTTGTACATTCTCCTTGTTTTTCTTCCTTCCTTTTCTTCAAAATTCTTTGTAAACTTTTCTTTCATATTTTCCTTTTCTTATTTTGTCGTGGTGACTCCTCCTTGCATAGGTTGAGGTTTTTCATGAATTGAGATCACATCAAAGCTACACTAAAACTCTCTTTATGCTTCATCTTATAGTTATGCTCATCTCCCAATAAAAGTGTATGGTAGATCCTTTAGACAATCTATGTGTATATTCTTGTCAGACGATCTTAGAAGCTTGTTGCTCTTGGACAAGATCTCTATCTGGCTACAAAAGTGGGTCACCAACAACATACATCCTTTAAGCCACTATCACATGCATCCATGAATGATGAGAACCATTCATTTCTTTTTGGCAGATGTTACGCTCCTGTGGAGTGTTCCTACGATGTTAGAAGATGAGGACTCAGACACTGAACCTGAAGCTGCTATAACCATCCTTGTCTTTAGTCTCAACCACCAGAGAAGCCTTCTACATCTTTCCCAGATGTCCAACTTGTTGTATCAGGCGATCTTGCCATCATCCCCTCACCCTCCACCCCACCATCCTTATCATCTACCCCTCCTACTTTGGAAGTAGTTACTCCTCATTCGAGCCACAAATAAGAGTTATAGTGCTAGAAGTTCTTCATGAGGAGTAGATGGCCTATCGTGTTGAACTTCGTGAGAAAGAAGAACACCAGACTAAAAGGCTCAAGGAGTTTGCCATTATGTTTACCAGCCAAATGTAGGAAACCTTAGCCCAATTCTTAACCAACCTCGCCAAACCACCACTAGACCGCCCACCACAGCAGTGATGATGTTTTCTATGAACACTTTTTTCCTATGACAAAAATGGAGGATAAATTGTATATAAAAACATTTTTTTGTGTAATTACATTTCTTTTTTCTTTTATGTATTGTTTCATTTGTGTGTAACATTTGTTTTTATTCAATACTTGTCCCGTGTATTCACTTCTTTGCTTTGTATATATATGATGAAGTGTTTACATATAAGCTTTCCTAATTATACTTGATCTTACATGTTTTTAACTTAGTTTTTTTCATCATCAAAAAGGAAAAGATTGTTAAACCACTAGATGGTCTAACAATGTTATGACTACCAAATGGTCTAACCTCATAGACTTTTTTTATAAAAGAAGTTTTGATGATAACAAAACTAACATATATGATTATCTTTATAATTCACCTAACATGTTTGTTTCATGCAACTAAGTGTCCAAGTGAAAATATTAGACCATACTAGGTCTAATAGAACTGTTAGACGGTCTAACAATAGAAATAGCAAAATGATTAATTTTAAGAAAGCCAAATCATATCATGATTTTATACTTAAACCTTATATTGTTTTTAATTGAATAAAATCATATTTTATTGACAAACATTCAAAGAATTAATTGCATATTTATTCTAACATTCAATATAAAGAAGAAATGGAAATGAATGATACTACGCTGATCAAATTAACTTTGTGATATTATTGTTTGAATTTTTTCCTTCAAGACACGACAAACGAAATTCGAGAGCAATCAAACATTTCCTTATTAAGCGTCTAATAGTACAAAAGCCAAGAATTTCACTATGCAAAAAGAAATGAAAGATGTCTACTTTTGATTATGCAAAGCGACAATCATGGAAAAAGACTTCAAGCAATGTGCAAATTCGAAAAATTTGTATAAAGACTGGAAGATCGAAGTTGAAGACACACCAAGCAATACGAGCTATTAAAGTCTATCTGCATTTAAAAGTGTCTAGTAATTCTAAGTAGGTGTGAGCAATATCTTTTTAATTTCTTGAGTGTATACCTAGTGAGCTTAAATTTTTCTCTCCTCTGTATTTGAGAGAAATCTTCTTTTTCTTATTAAGGTCTTAATCTAATGGGGAGCTTAAATGTCAAATAACATCAAGCAACATAACAACATCTTTCTCTCTCTCTTCTTTCACTCTTATGTGAAACAAAATACTGTAAGATATGAATCCTCCTGACTAGATAAACATTTATATCTACCTGCGGTTCTAGTGAAAAAAACATTTTTTTCCAAACCCTTTGTATGATATTGAAACACACATAAAAAACACAATAGAAGAAAAAATATAACATCTTAAGATCAATATTATCATAACAAGTTAGCGGATGTTGCAAAAAAAAAAAATTACGCAAAAAAAATATTTTTTCAA